>CM060922.1:886566869-889066869 GCA_030737875.1 Allium sativum
GAATGATAATAACCTATTACGAATGAACTTGAATAGGAAAAGGAAAGATAATAGGCAGGCTTGTCCTAGGGACAAGTAGGAATTATAACTTATGGAATAAGGTAATTTATAAGGAATGGTAGGGGGAAAATGAAATAACTTATGTAATACGGTAAGATGTACTTAATTGTAAATTAAGTGATCTGTAAAGGCAAGAAAAAATCTACAAATAAAGATAACATAAGTTATATGAATGGAAAGGGATTAGGACATAACAGGAGATTGGTTGAGTTGAGTAATTCTCTGAGTGTCAATCTGATGTTTATTTCGGTCTCCGGGATTGATACTTAGGGAGTTATTCTCTTACCAATGTATATGTGAATTAAGATGTACTTAATTGTAAATTAAGTAGAATATGTTATGGTAACCATATGATGGAATAATGAATAGATTATGAGGATAACATGTTGTAGGCTTATTAATAAACTTAAATGGGTTAAGTTATAAATGGAATTAACAAGCAAGGGTTACTAGGTAAACTTAAAAAGGAAGTTAATGTGAATAAGAATAACCAAGTTAAATGAGAAAACCGAAGAGGTGGCGCAAGCGTGTAATTAATGATTAGACGTAGTGTAACAACTTGGAAAATCTGAACCAATTTAAAAATTTTAATTTGGCTATTTTAGTGGATTTTAAATATTTAAAATAAATATTTTAAATAATAACAACGAAAAGTATGTTTGATGTTTGAAAATAAAAATAATTTTTTTTAATTATTAACAAGGCCTGAAATGGCGCGGTTGTTTCAAAATTTGAATTCGAACTTTGACTGACTGTACCGGGTGCAAAATAAAACGGATTTTAATGAAACCAAAAATATCTAAATCTGTTTATGAATATCTTTCTAACGAATCTGAAAATCGAAGTTTCATAGCGGGAGTCAAAAGTTATGGCCAAATGAATTTTCAGAAAGGTCGCTACAGAGAATATATAGCCCTGGAAAATAGACATTTTGCAAACGATCTCAGAATTCGACGAAACTAGTTTTGTTGGGACCGTACCGTCAAAACATAGCTAGATTTATTTTTTTGTAATTTTTGGGATCAGTATGTGACGCCGGCGAATTGAAATGTACGTTCAAATTGAATATCGAATGTTTTCTATTTTAATTTGAAGAAAAACTGACTGAAACCGTCAAATGGGCCTAAGAAACATATCCCATTGTGTTCAAAATGGGGGTAATTAGCTAGGACGACAGTCATTGGGTTTGGATTGGAGTTCGTATGAGGCAAGAGGTATTTTTGGATTTTTAAAAATATATAAATAAAAAATATCATTGGCCAATCACACTTTCTCTCTCCCCGCTTTTCTATCTGGATAACCCTCGTTGAACGTCGGAAGGAGCTTCCACCTTCCCTCCAAAAATCCGGCCGATCCTTTCACAATTAGCCCTACCACGGTTGACCTCTTTTGAAGTACTCTTCATCCTCTTCCAATCTATACTAGCATCTCCCCCTATCGTGTGGTGTACCTCGGGAATCGCGCCTGGGAAGTCCCTCCGTTCATCGCGCCGCTGTCCCCTCTGCATGGAATCGAACTGGGACCCTGAGCCTTCTACAATTTTTGGAGGAGTGGAACCCAATGTGAGATTTATGAATTATAAACGATATGGTAATAACAATGTATAAATTATATAATCGATGTATGAGTTATATAAGCGTTGAACACCTCATGTATAAGCGTTGTATAAGTGTATGTTCGATGTATAAGTTACATATGCGTTGTAGAAATCATATATGCGTTGAAATGAATTGAAGGGATATTGAAATGAAATCGAAATATAGTTATATACGTATATCTATATATATATATATATATATATATATATATATATATATACTCTCCTCGTCCACAAACCATGGACGATATATATTGGTTGTGATATTGTTTGAATTATTGATTGATGTGAAAATTTGGTGAATATCATGAATGGTTGATTTGAAATGATTGATTGTGGTTGAAATCCCAATAGGATTAGTATATGGGAAAATTCGTCTGTGTACGAACTAGATATTGAAAATCCCCATTGTCAAAAGCTGCGAGGCTTTAAGGTAGAGCGAGAAGCCGTACTAAGGACGGTGCCGATTTTAACTACCCTGTCGTTATGCTGCTGAAATTTTCTGAAATATTCCTGTGTTTGATTTATATTCTTGTGCTGAAATAAAATTCATGTGTTGAATAGAAATTCATGTGTTGAGTAAAATTCATGTGTTGAAATAAAATTCATGTGTTGAAATAAAATTCATGTGTTGAATAGAAATTCATGTATTGAATAAAATTCATGTGTTGAATGAAGTTTATGTATTGAATAAATTCTTTGAAAGATAAAAATGACATTTTTATCATATATATATATATATATATATATAGACTACATAAAATATTAGTGTTTTAAATAAATTGTTTTAACACCAAAAATAACATTTTTACCTTATATATGAACTATATAAAATAATCGTGTTTTGAAATAAATTGTTTTACAATAAAAATCACAATTTTATGATATATATGAACTATATAAAATAATCGTGTTTTGAAATAAAAAATTTTACATTAAAAATCACATTTTTATGATACATATGAACTATATAAAATAATCGTGTTTTGAAATAAATTGTTTTACAATAAAAATCACAATTTTGTGATATATATGAACTGTTAAAAATAGTGATGTGCCGAAATAAATAGCTGTTGGATAAAAATATCGTTTTTATCAAATGTGTGAAATGAAAATGGTTTTTGAAATCGAAGACGGGATTATATTTATATATATATAAATATAATTAATATTAATCGAATAACGAAGCTGCAGTTCATAGTTTGAAACTGTGATTTCAAACGATTAGTGCGGGAGATCCGACCATCGGATTTTCCCGAAACCACAACCGTTGGGTTCGCTTTGGAAATATCTTTCCAATGACACCAACTTTGTAAAGATCCAATGGTTAGATTGTCTGGAATGTTTAATTCAAATCTGAAGAAAAACAGCGCCAGAATCGATTATATATATATATATGTATATATAATTAAATTAAATCGAATAACGACGCTATAGTTCGTATTTTGAAATCGTAACTTCAAACGATTGTATCGGGAGATCCGACCGTCGGATTTTCCCAAAACTGAAACCGTTGGATTCATTTTGAAAAGATCTTTCTAATGATATAAAATTTGTGAAGATCCAACGGTTAGATTTTCAGATATGTATAAATCAAATCTGAAGAAAAAACAGCGCCACGGCCGCGTTATGGCCTGAAGCGTCGTTTGAATGAATTGGCTATTTTTAAATGAATGAAAATAGCGATAAATTGTTATAAAATCTTATAAACGATATGGAATGGAAATAAACTGAATTTACCCAGTTTATTGGATATTTGATGGTTGAATGTGTTTGGCATGAAAATTACATTTAAGAACAAAATTATTGATGTCGAATAATTTAACCATTGAAATGAATTGATTTAAATTCTATATATACGTGAATTATTTGAAAAGGCCGAGTTAAATCTCATTTCAAATAATTGATCGGCGATAAGAAGTCAATGATGAAGACGGTGGTTGAAGATCGGAGATCTTCACCTCGGTTGGATGATAACTGATGTCTTGATTGGGAGGCATCCCAAAATATAGAAAATAAGTGGCGATCGTCTAGACGTACTTGGAGATCGATGGATATGCGAGGTATAAGGTGCCTCCGGCTTTGTTTAGTCCCAGAACGAACTTGTAAATGGACTGTGTGTCTGACATTGGATTTGTTCTGTGCTGATTGATCTCTATTAAATATATATCTGTTTAGCGGCGGAGAATTTATTCTCTTGCTTAACGCCCTTCTCTGAGACGTATGAGCTCAGAGGTTATATATCGATAGAAATTAGTCGCATAGAGTGAATTGCATGTGTGGCACGCCTAAGTGGAAAATGATCAAGGCTTTTGTTGAAAAGCAAAGTCTTGTGGTTGATGATCAAAGCACCGCCTGTGTGGCATAGCTTTGTGTATAACGTTGATTCGCGAGCCTCACACCCCGGTATGAAGAAACGAGAGAGGACATCAGTGAGGACATGCGTTTCCTTCTAGCTAGGGTGGTATCAGTGACCTACCAGCCCTGACATTTACATTTTTTTCACCTGTGTGGTTGTTGTTGTTGCGAGGCGCCTCAGATATATCAGTGACTATGTGGAGCCGGTGGAGTCATTTGGCTCATTGACGCCCCAAAGGGCGGGGAAACGCAGTGTTCAGGCATTTTAATCCACATCGGTGGACTGGCCCGGACGATCCAAAGGCTTGACAAAGTACTTGCCTGAAGGGCGGGCTAGAACGTCTTGAATTCGGTAAGGACTATCTCTTGCCTTGGTTCATGACGGAAATCCAATTTCCAAATACGACCCCGTACGGTTTTGATTGTATACCAATATATGGCGACATGATATATGGTACCCATGTCATCTATGATTGATAGTTATGATTGAAATTGTTTTTGAAACATATAAACACTAGTAATAATATCAAATGATTTATTTTGCTCGTATCAAGCATATTTTGGCCATTATAAGGTAAAACTTTATCCTCCGGTTTGCGTTGCATTGTGTGATGGAAACTGAGTCTTATAATGGCTTCATTTTTATAAAAAGCATTGCGATGTTTACAAGATTTACTTGTTTTAAACACTGGCAATCCAATGGAGTAAACCCGTTCCGCGAAAGTGGCATGGTCCTGTGATTGGCCATATTATAAAATATGTTAAGTAAATTTCTCGTACCAGTCCCATGACTGACTCGTAGTTTGTTTC
Source organism: Allium sativum (assembly GCA_030737875.1). Lineage (NCBI taxonomy): Eukaryota > Viridiplantae > Streptophyta > Magnoliopsida > Asparagales > Amaryllidaceae > Allium > Allium sativum. The sequence continues at coordinate 886,571,695 of CM060922.1, forward strand.
ACTTGCAAACTCGGGTGCCCCTATTTCTACACGGCCAGCCTTGTATTCAGGTTTTAGCAGGTTGTTTCTGGATAGCTGGAGCTGAAGATGGATTTTATCATTTATCTCTTTTTATGCTGTTTAGCTCCTATTGTACATATTATGTTTTGTCTTCTGTTATGGACATTTATGTATAGCTGAACTGTATTTTGTACTAAGTATGATCCTGTATACTGTGTAACTCTGATGATTATGTTTATCCAGTGTATTATTTGTACATCGTCTAGTGTATTTATTTAATTATGTTCTGTTGTTACTGTTTATGTGTTATATTCCAAAGATTACCCTTGCCACCATCGTACGGGGTTTTGGGGCATCACAACGTGGTATCAGAGCTTTGGTAAAGCTTAGTTCTGGAATATAACATATTAACGAACTCGTCAGAAATAGAACCAGTAGTGTTCTAGGACGAATAACTCATTATAGATAGGATAAGTAATATCCTAGTATGAGTATAGCGGAATGAAATACACCTCGACAGATACATTTACATTCAAGTATATGTCTCTATGCTTTATAATATCTTTTCGGTTGACCTGACACTTGGTCTGCTATCTGTAGAAGTACTAGAAAATGAGTATCAGAAATAGAAGGAGGAATACAGAACCAGATCTAGAAGCTCTGTTAAAGAAATATCGAAATCTGGGTGGAGTATCATTCTCGAGGAATGAATCCATTAGTCAAACTCAAGATTGAATGCATTCTGCTGGAAGAATTCTTGAGCGTCTCCAGCTAAGGGATGATCAGAAAAGATTACTGGCATCTTGGGCACTCAAAGACGAAGCTTTGTTTTGGTGGGAAACAGTTATTAAGGATGATCCAGAAGGTAATATTACCTGGGATAGATTTAAAGAAATTTTCCAAGAAAGATTTACTCCTCCAGAAGCAATCGAACGGTTATGTGATGAATTCTACTATTTGATACAAGGAGATATGAATATTCCAGAATATCATAAGAAATTCAATGAACTTTCTCGTTTTGCCCCGCATCTAATTCAAGATACAAAGAGGAAGAATCTGAAGTTTATTAATGGTCTTCAAAGTAAATACCAGAATAGTGTAATGGGGCATGTGAAGCTTCCTTTTTCTGAAATGATATACATGGCTTATCAGTTTGAAGATCTAGATAAGCGAGGCCTTTTTGACGACGAAGGGGAAGTCAGTTCGAGCAACAAGAGGAAAACTGAAACTGATAGCCCAGGGGCATGTACACAGCTAGAGTCAAGCACGGTGTTTGGAGTCATAAAGAAGCCTAGAGTCGATAAGAAATGGTTAAATCTGAAGAAGTACCAATAACGACTACCACATGCTCGAGCTGCAATAGGCAAGGACATTTGGCGGTAAATTGCAAATCTTGGAATGAACGAAAAAAGAGTGGATTTAAACCCATTAAGGAGCAAAAGAAATCGCATGGCATAAGGGAATGCTATAAGTGTCACCGGACAGGTCATCTTGCCAGGGACTGTCGACTATCAGAGAAATCTGAAGTGGTTCAGGTAAATAAAGTAGCAGAAACTTCTGAACCTTCGGCTAGCCAGGGAAGGCCAGATGTTTTAGAAGGCATGCTTACTGTCAAAAACATCCCAGTTAAAGTACTGTTTGATACGGGCGCGTCGCGAAGCTTTGTTGCAAAGAATGCGGTTAAGAAATTGGATTTGAATTTGAAAAAGCTCAAAGAACATATGACTGTCCAGAATCCGGTTGGGGGTTACCTCGATCTTAGTTGGGTTTGCGGAGTGCCTGTTTCATTTTCCTGCTATCGATTCCCTACTATCGCGATCGTCATGAATTTTACAGAGTTTGGTCTTATTCTGGGGATGGATTAGTTAATCAAATATGAAGCCGAGGTTAAATGCGCCGACAGAGTAGTAAGGGCGAAGATTAAGTTAGGCAATTATATAACCATTCCATGTGAAGGACCAAATTCTGATAGAAAAGATTTTTGGTCAGCTTTAGATGTTTCTCCTTCTCAATTAGAACCTGTTCCTGTCGTTCCAGAGAATATTCCGGTCGACATTGAAAATATCCCACTTGTCAAGAACTATGCAGATGTGTTCGAAGAAGTTGTTAGCTTACCTCCGCAGCGAGAAATTTATTTTAAAATTTCTTTAGTTCTGAATGCAAGGCCAGTAGTTCATGCTATTCGAAGAATGACCTTGAAGGAAAAAGAAGATTTAGACAATCAAACTTGACAGCTTGTATGGAAGGGTCTGATCAGGCCTAGTTTCTCTGATTGGGGAGCAGCAGTGGTATTTGTCCCAAAGTCAGACGGTACTCTCACAGTATGTGTAGATTATCGTGACTTGAATAAGCAGACGCTGAAGAACAAATATCCATTGCCGCTGATAGATGATTTGTTGGATCCATTGAATGGAGCACAAGTGTTTTCTCTAATGGACCTAGCTACAGGTTTCCATCATCTTCGTATTGCCGAAGAGTGTGTTCCTTTGACAACATTCAGAGGTCCAGATTTATTCTACGAGTGGTTAGTAATGCCGTTCGGCTTATGTGATGCTCCAACCTATTTTGTCGATCTAATGAATAGAGTATTCAGAATAGTATTAAATAAATTTGTTCTGGTTTTCATTAATGATATGTTGATCTTCTCTAAGTTAGAAAGCGAACATGAAAAACATTTGGAACAAGTGTTAGAGATTCTGAGAAAGAATGTTTTAAAATCCAAATTTTCCAAATGTATATTTTGGCAAGAAGAAGTCAAATATCTTGGCCATGTCATGTCAAAACAAGGAATTTCAGTGGTCCCAGTAAAATCATTGCTATTCAGAATTGGAAACAGCCTCATACACCCACAGAAGTCCGAAGTTTTCTCGGATTGGCCAGTTATTATCGGAAATTCATTAAGGATTTTGCGAAGACATCTAGTTCCTTAACGAAGCTGACTAAGAAACATTCGAGATTCAGTTGGACTCCGGAATGTGAGGCAGCTTTCCAGAAGCTGAAGTTAAAACTGACAACTGCTCCAGTGTTAACAATAATTGATGGCAAGAAAGACTTGAAAGTCTGGACCGATGCTTCTAAAGAGGGTCTTGGTGCAGTGCTAATGCAAAGAGGCCAAGTAGTTGCTTATGCTAGCTGTCAATTGAAGCCACATGAGAAGAATTATGCAACTCATAATCTTGAATTGTTATCCATCGTGTTTGCTATGAAAATCTGGAGGCATTATCTATTGGGTGAGAAGTATGAATTATATACTAATCATCAATTGCTGAAGTATTTATTCACCCAGAAGGATCTGAATATGAGACAACAACCTTGGTTAGAATTTCTCGTGGCATATGATCTTGATATCTTATATAATCCGGGGAAAGCTAATGTTATGGCTGATGCGCTCAGCAAAAAGAATGTAATTATCGTCAGTCTTATCATCACGCCTTCATTGATTGATAACGTATCTGCTCTTCAAAAGGATGATCACTTCATTCAGAAGATTAGAGAGAGAATTCAGAAAGGCGAGACCTCGAGTTTTCAGATCGATAACGATGGGATTCTGAAGTTAAAGGGTCGGATTTGTGTTCCAAACATTCTTGAACTCCAGAGAGAAGTATTAGATGAATGTCACAAAGTCAAGCTTAGTATCCATCTAGGAGTGAACAAAATGTATAATGATATCAAACGCACTTTCTGGTGGAGATCAATGAAATGAGACATTTCTTTATACGTTAGCCAGTGTCCTACTTGTCAATAAGTCAAAAGCGATCAGCATAAACTCGCTGGATTGTTGCAACCGTTGAAAATTCCAGGTGGGAAGTTGGAACAAATTTCCATGGATTTCATAGATGGTTTGCCCAGAACCAGGAAAGGGAGTGACAACATTTGGGTGATCGTAGATCGTTTCACGAAGATCGCCCATTTCATACTTGTCAGATCGAATAGAACTGCTCAGAGTCTGGCGCAGATTTATTTTAGAGAAATTGTTAAACTTCATGGAGTTCCAATGAGCATCATTAGTGATCGTGACCCAATTTTTGCTAGTAAATTCTGGGAAGCATTCCAAGCAGAATTGGGAACGAAACTGAACTTGAGCACCGCTTATCATCCTCAAACAGATGGTCCTAGAAGATTTATTGCAGGCTTGTGTTATTGATTTTGGCGGATCATGGGAAGACCATTTGCATTTGGCCGAGTTCTCATACAACAACAGCTACAGGCGAGCCTGAAAATGTCTCCATTCGAAGTATTGTATGGTAGACTGTGCCGATCCCCTGCTTGTTGGGTGGAACATGGCAATAGACTTGTATTGGGGCCAGATATGATTTGAGATGCTGCAGATAAAGTCGATTTCGTTAAGAAACGATTACTCGCAGCGCAAAGCCGACAGAAAAGCTATGCAGATAAGAGAAGAAGAGATATATCATTTGCTATTGGCAACTATGTGTATTTGAAAGTATCTCCGATGAGAGAAGTCATCCGATTCGGAAAATTGGGGAAATTGGCGCCTAAATTTATTGGTATGTTTCCTATTCTGGAACGGATTGGAACTCTTGCTTATAAGGTTCAATTACCTGATTAGTTGCCTGGAGTACATGATGTATTTCACGTATCTCAACTTCGAAAGTATGTTCATGATCCAGACTTGATCGTGGAAGAAGCAGCGCAATGGGATATAGAAATTACTCCATAATTGGCTGTGAGAAGAGAGCCGATCAAGATTATTGGCAAAGAAACAAAAGAGCTGAGGAACAAGAAGGATCACTTAGTCAAAGTGCAATGGAGTAGAGATCCACGAGATTGTACTTGGGAAACTGAGGAGAGCATTGAGAAAGCCTATCCTAAGTGCTGGGTGGATATCTCTGATTGACTCTGGTGCAAGGTACATTTACCATACTTTGCATTACCATTTTGTTCTCTACTTTATTGTTGTTTTCTTTTCATGGATGTATAATTTTTAATTATATAGTCTGATGTTTTCAAAAGAGTATATGAATTAATTGGTATATTTTTGAAAAGTTAAAAACAAATTGATTGTTGTTTGTGTTGTGTGATTGTGGATTTGATTAATTAAATTATTAGAATGATAGTTAATTTAATCTGTAAGATAATGATGGTAAATTTATTCGATTAAACCGCACATTGAACTGATTAGAAAATTGATTAGAAATATATATACAAGTGCATTATATATGTTTGAACAGGTAAATGGATTAGCTGTTGAGTACAAAATTTATTTACGTGCCCGACAAATAGGTAAACCTTAATGAGTTGGATGCGCAATTTTATTATTATATCAACTCCTGTGAATGCCATTGGATGCGGAGTGCTGGTTGTTCTGTGTGTAATAATAAATGTCGCCATAGGGTAGTAACAATTAATTTTGAACTACACTACATGGCATACTTCTTAAAGATAGACATACTTCATCATATACCACATAAGCATTTGGAGCTTGTGTGACGAGGTTGAAGATTTACCATACGAGCGAGAGGCTTGGCGATGACTATATATTACAGGTTGAACTGATGACTGATATGGACCATATAAAATGTAACGGTAAATTGCAAGATTAATAAAAACCCCACACGGGTCTGGAGATGACAATAAATACGTCTCTCTAATCATTAAGGCACAAAAACCATTTATAGGGTGACGAGAATTTATTCTCTGGAGTTATGATCTATACACACTCCCCTGTGGACACCGGAATATATCACTATAAATATGTGCATGCTTATTAGGATTTATTGGGTACCTAATACGACCTAATAAATTTCCAAACCCCTCCCCGTACAAAGGAGGTTATGGCGAAATTTTTCGAAAATTTAGGGTGTTAGCCAAATTTTTAAAGAATTTGAAAATTATTAGAAAGTTGAGTTGGTTAATTAAACAACTTTCGACTTCGTTCCTTTTCGGGGACGAAAAGTTTTAAGTGGGGGAGATTGTAACAACCCGGAAAATCTGAACCAATTTAAAAATTTTAATTTGGCAATTTTAATGGATTTTAAATATTTAAAATAAATTGTTTTAAATAATAACGACGAAAGGTATGTTTGAATCGATGTTTGAAAATAAAAATAATTATTTTTAATTATTAACAAGGCCTGAAATGGCGCGGCAGTTTCAAATTTTGAATTCGAACTTTGACAGACTGTACTGGGTGCAAAATAAAATGGATTTTAGTGAAACCAAAAATATCTAAATCTGTTTATGAATATCTTTCTAACGAATCTGGAAAATCAAAGTTTCATAGCGCGAGTCAAAAGTTATGGCCAAATGAATTTTTAGAAAGGTCGTTATAGAGAATATATAGCCCTGGAAAATAGACATTTTGCAAACGATCTTAGAATTCGAAGAAACTAGTTTTGTTCGGACCGTATCGTCAAAACATAGCTAGATTTATTTTTTTGGAATTTTTGGGATCAGTATGTGGCACTGGAGAATTGAAATGTACGTTCAAATTGAATATTGAATGTTTTCTATTTTAATTTGAAGAAAAACTGACTGAAACAGTCAAATGGGCCTACGAAACATATCCCATTGTGTTCAGAATGAGGGTAATTAGCTAGGGACGACAGTCGTTGGGTATGGATTGGAGTTCGTATGAGGCAAGAGGTATTTTTGGATTTTTAAAAATATATAAATAAAAAAATCTCATTAGCCAATCAGACTTTCTCTCTCCCCGCTTTTCTATCTGGATAACCCTCGTTGAATGGCGGAAGGAGCTTCCACCTTCTCTCCAAAAATCTGGTCGATCCTTTCACAATTAGCCATGCCCCGGTTGACTTTTTTGAAGTACTCTTCATCCTCTTCCAATCCATACTAGCATCGCCCCCTATCGTGTGGCGTACCTCGAGAATTGCGCCTAGGAAGTCCCTTCGTTCATCGTGCCACCGTCCCCTCTACACGGAATCGAACTGGGTCCTACCTACCTCTTTGGGTGCACGCCTTCTAGCTCTCCATCGTGGCAAAGTCCGATCGTTACCTCGAGCAACGCATTGAACGGATTTGCTAAACCTAGTTTTGAATCCCCCTTGAAGGTAACGACAGAAATTAAATTAAATAGTTTTAACACTTTTAAACCGTCGCAAATTTTGATTTTACAATAAAAATCATATCTTTTTGCTTTGTTGTCGAAATCCAGTGAAACAAGAGACAGTGGACTCGTGCGGGCTTCTTCTACATTCTAGAAGAGACCAGAAATTTTTCGGAGCCTTCTACAATTTTTGGAGGAGTGGAACCCAATGTGAGATTTCTGAATTATAAACGATATGGAAATAATGATGTATAGATTATATAATCGATGTACGAGTTATTTAAGCATTGTACACCTCATGTATAAGCGTTGTATAAGTGTATGTTCGATGTATAAGTTATATATGCGTTATAGAAATCATATATGCGTTGAAATGAACTGAAAGGATATTGAAATGAAATCGAAATATAGTTATATATATATATATATATATATATATATACTCCCCTCGTCCACAGACCATGGACGATATATATTGGTTGTGATATTATTTGGATTATTGGTTGATGTGAAAATTTGGTGAATATCATGAATGGTTGATTTGAAATGATTGATTGTGGTTGAAATCCCAATAGGATTAGTATATGGGAAAATTCGTCTGCGTACGAACTAGATATTGAAAATCCCCATTGTCAAAAGCTGCGAGGCTTTAAGGTAGAGCGAGGAGTCGTACTAGGGACGGTGCCGATTTTAACTACCCTGCCATTATGCTGCCAAAATTTTCTAAAATATTCCTGTGTTTGATTTATATTCATGTGTTGAAATAAAATTCATGTGTTGAATAGAAATTCATGTGTTGAGTAAAATTCATGTGTTGAAATAAAATTCATGTGTTGAATAGAAATTCATGTGTTGAATAAAAATTCATGTGTTGAATGAAGTTCATGTATTGAATAATTCTTTGAAAGATAAAAATGACATTTTTATCATATATATATAGACTATATAAAATATTAGTGTTTTAAATAAATTGTTTTAACACCAAAAATAACATTTTTACCTTATATATGAACTATATAAAATATCGTGTTTTGAAATAAATTGTTTTACAATAAAAATCACATTTTCATGATATATATGAACTATATAAAATAATCATGTTTTGAAATAAATTGTTTTACAATAAAAATCACATTTTTATGATATATTTATGAACTATATAAAATAATCGTGTTTTGAAATAAATTGTTTTACAATAAAAATCACAATTTTATGATATATATGAACTGTTAAAAATAGTGATGTGTTGAAATAAATAGCTGTTGGATAAAAATATCGTTTTTATCAAATGTGTGAAATGAAAATGGTTTTTGAAATTGAAGACGGGATTATATTTTTATATATATATAAATATAATTAAAATTAATCGAATAACGAAGCTGCAGTTCGTAGTTTGAAACTGTGATTTCAATGTCTGGAATGTTTAACTCAAATCTGAAGAAAAACAGTGCCAGAATCGATTATATATATATATAATTAAATTAAATCGAATAACGACGCTGTAGTTCGTATTTTGAAATCATAACTTCAAATGATTGTACCGGGAGATCCGACCGTCAGATTTTCCCAAAACTGAAACCGTTGGATTCATTTTGAAAAGATCTTTCTAATGATATAAAATTTGTGAAGATCCAACGGTTAGATTTTCAGATATATGTAAATCAAATCGAAGAAAAATAGCGCTACGATCGAGTTATGGCCTGAAGCGTCGTTTGAATGAATTGGATATTTTTAAATGAATAAAAATAGCGATAAATTGCTATAAAATATTATAAACGATATGGAATGGAAATAAACCAAATTTACCCGGTTTATTGGATATTTGATGGTTGAATGCGTTTGCGTGAAAATTACATTTAAGAACAGAATTATTGATGTCGAATAATTTAACCATTGAAATGAATTGATTTAAATTCTAAATATACGTGAATTATTTGAAAAGGCCGAGTTAAATCTCATTACAAATAATTGATGGTGATAAGAAGTCAATGATGAAGACGGTGGTTGAAGACTGGAGATCTTTACCTCGGTTGGATGATAATTGATGTCTTGATTGGGAGGCATCCCAAAATATAGATAATAAGTGGTGATCGTCCAAACGTACTTGGAGATCGATGGATATGCGAGGTATAAGGTGCCTCCGGCTTCGTTCAATCCCAGAATGAACTTGTAAATGGACTGTGTGTCTGACATTGGATTTTGTTCTGTGCTGATTGATCTCTGTTAAATATATATCTGTTTGGCGGCGAAGAATTTATTCTCTTGTTTAACACCCTTCTCTGAGACGTACGAGCTCAGAGGTTATATATCGATAGAAATCAGTCGCATGGAGTGAATTGCCTGTGTGGCATGCCTAAGTGGCAAATGACCAAGGCTTTTGTTGAAAAGCAAAGTCTTGTGGTTGATGATCAAAGCACCGCATGTGTGGCATAGCTTTGTGTATAACGTTGATTCGCGAGCCTCACAGCCCGGTATGAACCAGAAACGGGAGAGGACATCAGGGAGGGCATGCGTTTCCTTCTAGCTAGGGTGGTGTCAGTGACCTACAAGCCCTGATATTTATATTATTTTCACCTGTGTGGTTGTTGCTGTTGCGAGGCGCCTCGGATATATCAGTGACTATGTGGAGCCGACGCATTCATTTGGCTCATTGACGCCCCAAAAGGGCGGGGAAACACAGTGTTCAGGCATTTTAATCCACATCGGTGGACCGGCCCTGACGATCCAAAGGCTTGACAGAGTACTTGCCTGAGGGGCGGGCTAGAGCGTCTCGAATTCGATAAGGACTATCTCTTGACTTGGTTCATGACGGAAATCCAATTTCCAAAAACGACCCCGTGCGGTTTTGATTGTATACCTATATATGGCAACATGATATATGGTACCCATGCCGTCTATGATTGATAGTTATGATTGAAATTATTTTTGAAACATATAAACACTAGTAATAATATCAAATGATTTGTTTTGCTCGTATCAAGCATATTTTGGCCATTATAAGGTAAAACTCTATCCCCCGGTTTGCGTTGCATTGTGTGATGGGAACTGAGTCTTATAATGGCTTCATTTTTATAAAAAGCATTGCAATGTTTAAAATATTTACTTGTTTTAAGCACTGGCAATCCAATGGAGTAAGCCCGTTCCGCGAAAGTGGCATGGTCCTGTGATTGGCCATATTATAATATATGTTAAGTAGATTTCTCATACCGGTCCCATGACTGACTCGTAGTTTGTTTCACTTGCAAACTCGGGTGCCCCTATTTCTACACGGCCAGCCTTGTATTCAGGTTTTAGCAGGCTGTTTCTGGATAGCTAGAGTTGAAGATGGATTCTATCATTTATCTCTTTTTATGTTGTTCAGCTCCTATTGTACATATTATGTTTTCCGCTATGGACATTTATGTATAGCTGAACTGTATTTTGTACTAAGTATGATCCTGTATACTGTGTAATTCGGCTGATTATGTTTATCCAGTGGATTATTTGTACATTATCTGGTGTATTTATTTAATTCTGTTCTACTGTTACTGTTTATGAGTTATATTCCAAAGATTACCCTTGCCACCGTCGTACAAGGTTTGGGGGCGTTACACGTAGGGTCTAATGACATATTAAACTTAGGCGCTTCAAGAAGTCTGTACGTTATAGGATGAATAGCCCGACGAGGGGGATCATCATGGTGTCATAAGGCATGAGGGGAGCACCCATTCATCTGCCTTTTCTAGAGGCTCCAACGCACTAGATGGGGAAGCACGCGGCTTCCTAAGACATTAAAGGTGCTCCGAGTAATCCTCTGTATGGTGGCAGATGTTTAAGGTTGTGCCCATAGAGGTTGGGTCTGCGTGTAACTACTAGGTGGGTGGGCCTTGACTGCAAGAATAACTTGGCAGTCAGAATGCTATACACGACGACGGAAAAGGTGATTCGGCGGCTGCCTCAATGGAGGCGGAGGGTCAGGACCAACAAGTATAGTAGGTCGTCGAGTGCCTGTCATCGGCAGCCAGGAGGATGCGGAAAGACTAGAGCTAGACCCAAGAAACCATTAACCATTCACTATCGTGGGACGGTGGTTGAGGCGAAACGTCACACGGATGTTTTGATTGTTTGCCTAAGGGCTTGTCGCTTAGCTCTTGTAGTCTTTACTAGTTGAGGGAGGGGCTGAGGTGGGGCCATAGCCGCCATAGAAAACAAACCCTACGGATATTTGTGTGAGAGGCTCTTAAAGGTGGGCTTGCACAGATATGAGGAAAGCTCCCGACCGAGCTCCGTGTTTCTTGTGTAGCCCTGCCACGGAACTCGGGCACGCACACAATAGGTGTGCGGGTTTGGCATCGAATACGTTTGACGATATGTATGTGGGAAAGTAAGTCGAGATACATGCATGTTTGCTCTGGGTGGCGTATCGTAGACTCTGTGGCATTACTCGATGAAGGAATCTAACTCAATGAAAAAGTTCGAGGATAGAAGTCGGTACGCTTACGTAGTACAACGATAGTGGTTCTATGAGGATGTAGCTTTGTTATATATGTAAAAAGATATGTACGTTACTATGGCTTAGGATGAGGGACTGCGCACATAAATGTGGTGTTACGGAGGAGACCGTGCGAGTGGGGTACCATGGGGTTTGCCTCAATTTAGGGGTAGCTACATATACATTATATTAAGTTAATCTACTAGGGGTAGATAGGTGCGACGTGTGTGTGTAAGCCTTAAGCGCTAATAACACAGATAACCTAATAAATAAGAAATGTGATTGAATGGTATATGTAGGATTATCCAGAAGTGTAATTTAAGTTCAGTCACCAGAACTTGTGTTCTAACCCCCCTCTTCATAACATTCGCAGGTTAGGTTCATGACGGAGACTATATAGCATTGGATACTGTTTTAGCAGTATTGTTATTAAGGTACAACTATGTTTTAATTACATTATATTTTATTCCTTCTGCTGTGAGATACTTTCTGAACTCTGACATGTTTTATGTCTCTTTCTTTTCTACAGGATACCAGGGCAAACCAACTCGGGTTTCGATGGATTGTGTAACGACCCAGATTTTTGGTCAAATTATTTTAAAACATTTAATATTATTTTAAATATATTAAATGTGAGTTGATAATATAAATGGATATTTATATTGGGTTATCGATTCAATAATCGAAATACGATTTATTTTGGATATACATAATTATCGAAATATGAAAATCTGAAATAATTTAATTCGAATTTCAAATGGAGTCAAAATAATTCAAAAGATTTATATAAATTCTATTTGAATAAAACGATAATAATATTAATTTATTATCGAAGAATTTATTGTTTTGAACTAAATTTATAATGATTTAAATTAATATCTTCCCTATATGATCGAACTGGACTTCGAAACTTGTCCTAGTGTGTCCAGAATTGGGGTATAACCCTAGGCATGCCGGTTGTTGTGTTCAAAAAGGAGTTCGGAATCATGGGGTATTTTAAATTAAAGCGTACCAGTTCAAAAAAAATTATAAATGTTTTACTTCCTCCCTAATCTGAACAACAAAACCTACCTCGGATAAACCTTACCCAATAAAACGCCTACCTTCATTTCCTTAACCAGGAAGCATCTCTCGTGTATAAAATGGTGACAAACTCCCTTCTTTCTCCTTTCTATTTTACAGCGTTCCTCTTTCTCTTATTAAAAAATAAATGGTCGATGCATTCAAGTATAAGGAAAAACCCCATTCCTTTTCTTTTTCTACCTCAATCGTTCATTTGCGAATTCCACTTCCTCATTTTCTTTTCTAAAGTCAAAATCGAACCAGATTTAAATATTCAAAAAAAAAAGTCAATCGCAAGATTGAAGTTTCCCACAAATGGAAAACTGGAAGCCTGCTACTTCACTTAGTGGATCGACGAGTTTAAATTCGGGTTTAGGGTTATCAGCGATTTGAAGTTAAGGGATTTGGGGGTAAAACCGTGCAAGGACTTGGAATCGCGATTGAATAGCAATCGCATTTGCAACTTGGAAGAGGCTTCGAGGTTTGGTTAACTGCGATGGCAGAAGGGATTTGGTCGACATGGTGATGTCGGAGGGCAGCGAAGATGTGAAACAAATCGCGATTTAGGGAGGAACCGTATTAGCAGGATTGGGTGGATTAGCAGCTCTGATCGCGATATGGTAGAGGGATCATCACGTAGGTTGATTTTTTTTGGGGTAACGATGGCGTTCAGTTGATTGAAGTCGCAGGTGAAGATATTAGGTTCTGGTTGTTGTAAATGGTGAAGTGGGACCTACGAGCTGTTCTAAGGGGCAAGGGTTGTGTCGAGGTCTGGAAGGTGAGGCTGGAGGTGGGTTTGGAAGGAAATTTCATGAATGGTGGTTAATGTTGAATGAGGAAGGGATGTAGTCATATACTATTGGTTGGAGGTTTGTTTTAAGGAAATACAGTGTCATGCTGGGATGATTGGAGATTTTGACTACAAGGTGTTTGATAAATTGGTCAAAATGGGATAGTTTGTGCGATGTACTAGGAAGCTATAAGGTAGAGGTTTGACAGTTTGATTGTTCGAAGATGTCAGTGATGCTATTCAGTATCATAGGCAATGTTGAAAAGAGGTAAATTAATTTAACTAATTGATAATTATTTTAGTTAATAACTGTCTTTAGTTTAGGATTTAATTTATTTTAAATTGAAAGCTTATACAAATTATATCTCGGTTGTACGAGGTCCGTCTAGAACAAAACAAGCAACATCGGATTCGTATCATTAAATATTGCGAGCTGAAGTTGGTTTTGGATTTTCAGGATCAGGTGGGAATTTTGAATTTAAATAAACCATCGTTCGATTTAAGTTAAAAATTGGAGCGGATCACAAATAAAATCACGGTGAGTAAACCTCACTCAGATTTATTTTTATTTGTTAAAATATATTTGTTTGTTGGTTATTTTCATGCATTAAAATATTTTTGTGTTTATTATAAACATATATTAGTTATTTAAGAGTGGTGTTTGTGGCTATTATATATATATATATATATATATATTTGTTGGTGGTTGGATTCCTGCAGTATCATTAGCAAATGCCCGCGGTATCATTAGCAGATGATTTCCCTATGCGCCCCACAATATATATAGTGGATGACCTTCATACTGCGATATCCTGCCTCGAAAGATGATGGGTACTATTTATGTTGGATAACATCTGTTGATGCAGGAAAAACAGGTTGAAGGAATCCAACTAGATTCCTCAAAATTTATTACTATTTGTTTTCACATATATATATTATCGTATATGATGTTTTATAAAACCCGTGATTTGATAATTGAGTGTTTTTGGATATTTAAATATCACTGGGCTAAAATGTTGATATATAAAAATATTGTGAAAACGATATTTGAGATTTAAATGGAAAATTCTATTTTTCTAACAATAGAATTTGAAATTCAAATGGACTAAAAAATACTAACTTGTTTTGAATAAATAAAACAAGTATTGAAATTTATAAACGATGTTTATAAATTACAAATCATGGAATTGAAGTAAATTTATAAACGGTCTTTATAAATAAAATGGAATGATCTTCATTGGAAAATCTGGAAACTGAAGTGAATTTATAAATGATGTTTATAAATGAAGTATCATTTGGATAATTGGGAAATATAAATTCAAAGGTGAATTTAAAAAGGGAATTGAAATTAGTTTTAAAAAGAAACGATAAATCTATTCTGATGTTCAGAATATAAATTTGAACTAAAATAAATTCGTAAGTGTAACACCCTTAAGTCCCACATGTGAAGCCTGTGTGAAGTGGGTACTTATATAGTAGAGCCCATCTCTTACTAGCGCCGAGGCCTTTTGAGGAACAAAACCCCACACCTATACGGTGGCTAAGTTGGGGACAATATCTTGCGTGAACGGAGGTGCGGGCTGTTACAATGGTATCAGAGCCAGTACCCAGCCGGAATTGTGGCTCCTGTGTGGACCACAGCGCCTGGGTGAGGCGTTTGTGAGCCAACGGGGACATTGAGCTCTATAGGAGGGGAGAATGTAACACCCTTAAGTCCCACATCGTGGAAGCCTGTGTGAAGTGGGTACTTATATAGTAGAGCCCATCTCTTACTAGCGCCGAGGCCTTTTGAGGAACAAAACCCCACACCTTTACGGTGGCTAAGTTGGGGACAATATCTTGCGTGAACGGAGGTGCGCGTTGTTACAGTAAGGATTTATGATTTGAATTCGATTAATTTGAATTTATTTAAATAGAAGCTAAACTGAATATGAAAATAAATTGGGTGTTATATATATAAGTTATTATAAATAGAAATATTTCGAATAAGATTTTAGTTTTAAATAGATTTCGAAATGGACTTGTTTAAATATAAAACAAGGAAATTTATAAAATGGTGTTTATAAATATAATGAATTAATTATCAAGAGATAATTTGAATATTTAAATTCAAATATGAATTTAAAAACAGAATTTGAAACCATTCGAAAGGGAACAACGGTTTTTATTTCGAAATTCGAAATATCAAAGGGATGGAGTTTCAAATAGAAATTTGAAAAAATATCTTGTTTAAATATATGAAATAAGGAAGTTGAATTTATAAATAGTGTTACAAATTTGGTGAAATAAATTATCATTTGGATAATTTAAACCATTTAAATTCAAATAGGAATTTAAATGTAGATTGGGAAGTGTTTTGAAACAAAACGATTTATTATATTCAGAATTCGGTATATAAGCTGAATTGAGAAGAATTCAACGAGTTTATAATTGAAATTAGATTATATCGAATTTTATAAATAATTTATTTATAAAAGGAATTGGAATTAAATATAGAAGATCGAAGTATAAATAAATATATTACCGAGTAAGGAAAAATCAACAATTATAGATAATCGAAAATATTATGTTGAACTAGGAAACTGATTTGATATATATTAAAAATATATGCGAATGGAGTTGAACTTATTATAAACGAAGTTTAAACGTTTATATATATAAATATAATTAAGACGAACTCGCCACAGCGCGACAGTCCGTAAATTGGCGTTTTGAACTTCAATTGAGTATATAGAACTTAATTGAAGTCGGAATTCTTTGAAACAAGAATCATTAGAACCGATTAGATAATATTTTTCTAATGGAAGAGAAAGATCTGAATTTCGTCGAATAGATTTTGAGTTATGTCAAAATCAAATTTTCAGAAAAATAGCGCAATAACCATTATAAAACCATAACGGTTTATTTAAATAAATAAAGGGATTTTAAGTAAATAAAATCTGAATTTCCATTAGAAAATCCAAACTTGAGTTGTAAAATAAATATGATCTCAAGTGGTATAATGAAATGATTTTTGGAACAAAAATCATATTTTGAATTTTTGAATAGAACTAACTAATTTAAATAATAATTAGTAAATCAAAATTTGATAAGAAATTGGGCTTTGAATAAGTAAAGGTGGTTTGAGAAATTTTATTCAAAATCAAAATGGAAACTTGAGTTGGAAATGAAATTCGACTTGTTTATAAGCGAATTAAAATATATACGAACATGATATGTTCAAATAAAAGTGAAATGGGCAAATTAGCTAATTAAAGAATATATTAGCAAATTGAGTTAAAATGACCGGATTGAGTTGGGATAGATTGGAAAATAGGTGAACAGAGATTAAACAGGTTTGGAATGAAGTATATGAAGATTGTAAACTTAGTGCCTGACAATAAGGTACATGTTTAAATTCCACATGAGATTTTATGCGCCGAATCGGCAAGCCACTTGGCTTTTTGATTTTCTTTTTGAATGGAAAGGGCCTAGAGAGGCGAGTTGAGGTTTGAACTATCGACCGGTACAAAGGAGGTTATGGCGAAATTTTCCAGAAATTTAAGGAGTTAGAATATTGTAAGAAGATTTGATAATTATGAATCGATATATGCAGAATTCGATAAGGAAACGAAATTAAAATAGAATATTATAAACAAAAAGAAAATCTATAATTAAATCTGGTAAAATTTGAAAGCGAAACGTATGCGGGTTTAAAAACGAATAATTGGTTTTATGATGTTGATTATTTGAGGTAAGTAGTCTTGTCCGTTTTGAAGTTAAGGATGTTTTCAGTCAAGGTCAGAGAGGTAGTTATACCCCAACTTGTTTGATTTCATTTTTAACCAATAAATATTAGGATCCAGTCTCAAGAGAAATGTTTGAATAAGAGTTAGTTGAATGCAGAGTTTTTGGGTTGTTGTTACGATATTTTACACAACATTCGTTTTAACCCAAGCAAGTGGAAATTTGGAAATATAATAATAAATATTTCCTGAGTATAGAAATAAATGAATGATTGTGGAAGAGATAAGTAATTGGAACGTTTTCCAATTATAAATAGAATGTATTCTCTAAGTGTAGAAAATAAAAGATGGCGAAATATGGAAATGTTTTCCAAATAGCGTAAGAGGTCAAGATGATTATAAAAAATATCGTGTTAACGAATATGGATAAGGAAACGGAGAAGTGTTTTAATTAATGAAATATTAATTAAAGGGCTCAGTGATTGATTGATGTTATGGATGAATGTTTGTTTGTTCTTCTTCGATAGTTACATAACCGACTATCGAAGTATTTGCCAATATCGTTGTCAACATGGAGAGACCAGTCGGATCATTATCCGTGAACCACTCCGTGTTGGCAGTAGCGTTGCGAATCAGATTATATGAAGATAATCGAAGACGAAGTGAAGTGTGAGGACTTTTTCTATTAATAGAAATGGTGCCTTCGGTTTCGTTCAATCCCAGAACGAATGTAAATGGACGAATGTCTGACAGAGTATTTCCAACGATCGCATATGTTGGTCTGTATAGATATATATGGTGGCGGAGAATTTATTCTCCTAGCATTATATCCAGGATATATTTGTGCAAATCAATTAATGATTAACGGATCTGACAATGTGGCATTCAAAGTGATTGTGCTATCAATGAATGAAAAGTAATCGTAGCCTCAGGCCTCAACAACCTGGAAATGACAAAAATCGGGCAGGCAGCATGGCTATGTGGGTCGCTCCCATTAGGATGTATAATCACCTATCTAGAGAAATTCCTTTTACTTCTTTAATCTATCGATGTTGTCCCTTTTCGGGAAACAGTTGTTGATCCCAACCGTTGGTGATATACATTCGATACGCTCAAGAAAAATGAGTGGTCGGTTATGTGTGGGCCGGGTTGCAAGATGTTCTTGTTGAACCCAGTGTATTCCCCTCTAGAGATACACTATCGGAACGTGGTTCCTTACCTTGTCATAGTCGAAATCCAATCTCCAATAAGTGCCCTGCGGTTTTAAATTTTATATTATATATGGAGCATGAGATGCAAGCGTTCCGCTAGATTCTATTTATTTGATGTAGACATTATTATAATATCACTGGATTTGATATCAAAAATATTTTGGTTATCGTAAGGTAAAAACCATCCGTGTTTATGTGTGGATCGGTCTTGCGATCATCATTTCTTTCGAAAGGATTTTGGAAGTCAAACAATTGGTTGGAGTTTACTCACACCAATCCCATGACTGACCTAAAGTTTATTTTGTTTTCCCCAAACTCTTGGGTGCCCAAATTTGTATGAGCAGTCAAGTAGTCGGGATTTTTTTCCAAATTCACTTGGAAGTGCTGGAAGTAGGAGGCTTCACCAGTTAGCTATAGACTATCATATATTCCGTTGTGTACCATTTTTGTATCTGGAAATAGGTGTTTATAACTATTCCAGAAATAACTGTTGTGCTCTGATGATGGTATGTATACAAAGCTACCGAATTGTATTTCAAAGTTATGTTATTTAGTATATTTTATTCGTTCCGCTGTGAGATTTGTGTTATTCGTTTTTCTTCTATTCTAACTTTCCTTTCTTTCTATTCCTTGTCCTCTAAATTCTTTCTAATAATGATTCGTATTTCTGTGCAATTTGGGTTGGACGTGTGATGTATGTAGTCAACTCAGATAGTACGGATTTGCGGGCCGTTACAGTTGGTTTTTTGAAAAAAATTCGGTCCGTTGGAATTTGGATTGTTACACTTGGTATTAGAGCTTCGGTTTAGGATTCCTATATAGATAGTGAGTGAGTGTATTTGTATTTTTTAAAAAATAAATTTATTATATATATAAACCTAGATCCAAAAGGGGCCCACTAGATAGAAAAAGAAAAATGTGGAAAGAAATGTGATATCTATTTTGTACACTAAAGAAATAAACATAGAAATTTTTAGACCCTTAGGTGGTTTGGATGGAAAGTGTACAAAGTAATAGGTACTAGAGAAAGGTGTATCCCATAAGTTAGTAACTGAAATGTTAGCATTCTAGATTAGTGGGTTAGAAGTAAAACCTTATAAATTAGATAAAAGTTAAAAAGTGGAAAATGGATTAGGAATATATATAGTTCAGAGAATTGATCTTGTGGAAAGTGTCTAGGAAAGCCTAGTTGAGTTGGAGACCCGCTTTGAGTCTAACCCAATGATTAACTTTTAAGAACATGAAATTGTAAAAGTTTTGGCAAAAGGAGTTTATGCCGTTTTCAAGTTTTAATCTTAAAAGTATCTTTGATGTTTGAAAGAGATATGTTAGAAAACATATTTGTATAAATACATATTGGGTTTTAAAGTAAAGTGGGGTATACTTTGTAAATTCATAATTTCTTAGTTTAAAAGAATTCTCTCATGAAAAAGTGTACATTATAGAGCATGTATAGCTCACTAGTTTTCATATTGTAATATATGAAAGGATGAAAAAGTAAAGCATACAAAATGTCGCACTTTGTAAAAGGAAGTTTTGAAATCTCTATTCGGTTGACAATAAATTTTGATTATTGTTTTAAAAAGAAATTTTGTTGAGTGGACAGAATAAGTTGTAGAGAATAAGAATAGAGTAGATGTTTGCACCTTGTGGTAAATAGGTAAAGTAAAATTGTAGGTAAAAACAATGTAAAACCAATTAAGAAATAGTTGTCTTTATCTACTCCAGTTTTTGTGGCTTGAAAAAAAATTCCCGTAGAGTGCATAAGCATTGTAAAGCTTTGGATTGTTGCTTGAAAAAAATGTAGGCTAGTAATACACAGCAAGGACTAGTAGTGAAAGAGAAGGGAAAGTGAGAGTTGAGAGTTTGTTGTTGGACTTTTCTTAAGTGAAACAGTCTTAGGATTCTTGGCCCTTAGCAGTAGCTGTATAGGATGATAGAAAAGCTTATTTGAAAATAAACTTAAATCACTTGATTAAGTCAAATAAGCTAAGAAAGAAAATAGCCTAACTAAAAAAAAAAAAACAAATTCAGTGAAGCAACAAATGTAACGGGAAAAGAAAATGAAAATCTTAAGAAAAGATGGATAAAAATGGAAATTTTTCCAAGATAAGTTGAAAAAGGAAAGAAAATTTTCTTATGTGTGTTATGCTTGGACAAGAAAATAGGAAATTTTTGTAGAGTAGTTACATAAAATCCAAGTACAATTAGAAAAGATACTTAAAAGAAAAATGGCAGATGTGAATTTTTCCATTTTATACCTTTTTATAACATAAGAAATCGAATTTAGAAAATTAGATTTTTCTAAATTTTAAATTTAATGATGATTGGTATGGGTTTTGGATGCAATAATTGGATGAATTATGCTATTGCTCTATAAGAGTATGGGAAAATTTGGGTGAAAAATATTTTGATTTTTCAAAAATATTGCATTCATATAGAACTACAAGTATATTTAGGATGTGAGCATCAAGTTTTAAAAAGAAAATTTAAAAGTTTGCATATATATAGGTGGTACCAATTAGGCATACATACATTACTATGATGTATTTTACTTTGCACATGTGCACAATGTTTGTAAAAATTGGATGCACACATGATGGATGTATATTATACGAGGGATTAGCTATTTAATCCCTATCAAATTTCAGGGACGAAATTTCTTAAGGGTGGGAGAGTGTAACATCCCGCATTTTTAATGAAATTAAAAATGTGGAAATATGTATATATATTATATACATAGATATATCTAAGAGAAAAATTAAATAATGACAATAAAATTGCATGTAATAAGTTCACGTAGTGAAATGAAGGAAAAAGATTAATAAAAGAAATTACATGCAATATATGAAATGAGAAGAAATGCATTGTAATACAATTAAAATTGCACGCGAATATTTAAAAAGAAATAAAAAGGAAAATTTGAAAATCTTCCTGAATTTGGTCACGAAATTAGCGCCATTGCATTCGTGGCGATTTTCTGGTCAATTTAGACCTATGGTTTGTAGAAAATCGATTTAAAATGAAAGAGATATCTTTAATTTAAATAATGTAACAAAACATGAAAAAGAGTAATGAGAAAAAGGATAATATCTAGCATTGTCATAAGTCTTGTTAACAAAAGACTTGGTAGCTCAGTTGGTAAGAACATGTGATTTGTATACAAGAGGTTGAGAGTTTGATTCCCACTAGCGCCATATGTTTTTTTTAAGGGAATGGCTAAAAAGTGGCTTGGTGTGAAAGCGGTTAAAAAGTGGCTTAGTATGAACAGAGTTAAAAGGGGGTTTAATTGAGAGAATGTTTCAAAAGAGGGAAAATATATATTAGTCGGTTTGAAATTGTTCGCATATAAAAGATTAGCATACGCGCAAGATTTGAATACATATGAATATAACTCAGAATAAGGGTTGCGCGCAAACAAAAAAGGATATTTGAATTTTGATTATTGATAAATCAAATTTTAAATAAATAATATATATATATATATGAATATGACGTGTAGGGGGTGTCGACACATGTGTCGACACCCAAGCAAGGGTGTCGACACCCCCTACTGTTGTGCATCTTGTTGCACACATGGCGCGTTTTTATTTGTTAATGTTTTTTTTTTTTGCAAGGCAGCCATTTCTATTGGTCGCATGACGTGTTTAGCTTTGATGGAGTTTTAGATTAAATCTAAAAGACTCGATTAGTTTAGCATGCCTATAAATAAGGTGGCTAGGGTTACTTCATCCTCACAATTTCTTAGGCGACGCGAAAACTCTGCCTCCATACCAATTCTTCATCCTCTTCTTCTTCAACTAGAGAAAGCTTTGCCCTTTTCTCTTCTCCCCCAAAACATATTCAAAATAAAAATAAAATGAAGATTAAATCTAGGCTTCTTCTTCTTCAAAGTTAGAGAAAAGAATTCAGATTTGCGATAAAAGAACCTAGATTTATGCTGCGTATGAGGTGGAAGAGTAGATATGGAATAGATTCAAGATTATTCAGGGAAGGAAAGCAAATCAAGGTGAGTGGGTTTAAATTATAATTTTGAATAATGGTATATGCATCGTTCGACATGCCCCATTTATATAAAGATTAATTGATAAACATGCTAATTGCTACAGTCTTAATTTTATGTTTATTCTATTCTTCTCCTTCTATTTCCCTATTTATTTTTAAGACTAGGCTACCTTCGAGCCTAGTCCAATCTCGCTAAAATATGCGCACGAACGAAATTGAGATAATTGGAAAAGTTTGGATATGATAATGAAAAAGGGAATATGGGGATATCGTTTAATTGAATATAAAACTATAATTTTGGGAAAAAAATTGATGAGTGGGATCTGGGCATAATTGAAATAAATATGAAAAATTGTTATGGTTTCGGGAACATGTAGATAAAAGTAATTGGCATAAAATTGATGATAATTATGAAATTGGTTCGGGCATAATTTGGTATAACTTGCATACATGGAAATATAGGCATAACTTGGATTAGAATTGTAAGAATAATTTGAATTAGAAATTATAGGTAATTGGAATATATTATAATCCACGACATGGCATGAATTAAGAAAGAAAATAATGAATGCCTAAGACACGAGGTTAGATTTGGTTTGCAGTAGAAGTCTGCCCGGAACCGCCTGGCCTATCCAAAAACCGCAAAAAGTAATCTAATGTGAGGGGTCTTAGGTGGATATCGGACCCGTAATGGTGTCAAGACATGAGGTTAGATTCGGATGCGGTAGAAGTCCGCCCGGAATCGCCCGACATATCCAACAACCGCAAACGGTAATCTAATGTGAGAGGTCTTGCGCGTTTACGGACATAATAAGTAATTATGAACACTTAACCAAGACGACACATGTAAGGTTGACATGGATATAATAAAGGGGTTCAGTGGGTAACATGGGTAGCATGGATAATTTGTTAAATTGAAACACTTAATCTAATTAAATTTGCAGTGGTATTATGAACCAGCTGAATTGGGTAGGGGTTAAGTAAACTAGTTAAAGAAGTGGGAAGGGTTATGTTAATCTTAGTTAATGCCAAAATGAGGAATGATAATAACCTATTACGAATGAACTTGGACAAAAAAAGGAAAGATAATAGGTAGGCTTGTCCTAGGGACAAGTGGGAATTGTAATTTATGGAATAAGGTAAGTTATAAGGAATGGTAGGGGGAAAATGAAATAACTTATGTAATACGGTAAGATGTACTTAATTGTAAATAAAGTAATCTATTAAGACAAGAATAAATCTACAAATAAAGATAACATAAGTTATATGAATGGAAAGGGATTAGGACATAACAGGAGATTGGTTGAGTTGAGTAATTCTCTGAGTGTTAATCTGATTTTGATTTCGGTCTTTGGGGTTGATACTTAGGGGGTTATTCTCTTACCAATATATATGTGAATTAAGATGTACTTAATTGTAAATTAAGTAGAATATGTTATGGTAACCATAAGATGGAATAATGAATAGATTATTAGGATAACATGTTGTAGGCTTATTAATAAACTTAAATGGGTTAAGTTATAAATGGAATTAATAAGCAAGGGTTACTTGGTAAACTAAAAAAGGAAGTTAATGTGAATGAGAATAACCAAGTTAAATGAGAAAACAGAAGAGGTGGCGCAAGCGCGTAATTAATGATTAGACGTTGGGTCTAATGACATATTAAACTGAGGCGCTTGAAGCAGTCCATACGTTATAGGATGAATAGCCCAACGAGGTAGATCATCACAGTGTCATGAGGGACAAGGGGAGCGCACGTTCATCTGACTTTTCTGGCGGCTCCAATGGACTGGAAGGAGAGAAGGTGCTCCTAGTAGTCCTCTGTGTGGTGGCAGAAGTTTAAGGCTGTGCCCACAGAGGTTGGTTCTGTGCAGAACTACTAGGTGGGTGGGCCTTGACTGCAAGAATAACTTGGCAGTCAGAATGCTATACGCAGCGACGGAAAAGGCGATTCGGTGGCTGCCTCAACGGAGGCGGAGGGTCAGGACCAACAAGGATAGTAGGTCGTCGAGTGCCTATCATCAACAGCTAGGAGGATGCAGAATGACTAGAGCTAGACCCAAGATACCATTAACCATTCACTAACATGGGACGGTGGTTGAGGGAAACGTCACATGGATGTTTAGATTTTTTGCTTAGTGGCTTGTCGCTTAGCTCTTGTAGTCTTTACTACTTGAGGGAGGGGCTGAGGTGGGGCCATAGCCACAATAGAAAACAAAACCTAGAGATCTTTGTGTGAGAGGCTCTTAAAGGTGGGCCAAAACAGATATGAGGAAAGCTCCCGACCAAGTTCCACGTTTCTTGTGTAGCCTGCAATGGAACTTGGGCACGCATAAGATCGATGTGCGGGTTAGGCATTGGATTCGTTTAACGATATGTACGTGGGAAAGTCGAGATACATGCATGTCTGCTCTGTGTGGTGTATCGTAGACTCTGTGGTATTACTCGATGAAGGAATCTAACTCATGAAAAAGTTCGAGGGTAGCAGTCAGTACGCTTACGTAGTACATCGATAGTGGTTCTATGCGGATGTAGTGTTGTTATATATGTAAAGAGATATGTACGTTACTATGGAATAGGATGAGGGACTACGCACATAAATGTGGTGTTACAGAGGAGACCGTGCGAGTGGGGTACCATGGGATGTACCTCAGTTTGGGGGTAGCTACATATACATTATATTAGGTTAATCTACTAGGGAGTAGATGGGTGCGACGTGTGTGTGTAAGCCTTGAGCGCTAATAACACAGATAACCTATTAAATAAGAATTGTGATTGAACGGTATATGTAGGATTATCCAGAAGTGCAATTTAAGTCCAGTCACCAGAACTTGTATTCTGACCCCCTCCTCATAACATTCACAGGTTAGTTTCATGACAGAGACTGTATAGCTTTGGATACTGGTTTAGCAGTATTGTTATTAAGGTACAGCTATGTTTTAATTACATTATATTTTATTCCTTCCGCTATGAGATATTTTCCGAACTCTGACATGTTTTACGCCTCTGTCTTTTCTACAGGATACTAGGGCAAACCAACTCGGGTTTCGATGGATTAGTTTTTTGAAAAAAATCGGTCTATCGGAATTCGCATTGTTACACTTAGTATCAGAGCTTCAGTTTAGGATCCCTATATAGAAAATGAGTGAGTGTATTAGTATTTTAAAATAAATAAATATTATATATATATATATATATATATCTAGATCCATAAGGAGGCCCATTAGATAGAAAGTGAAAAATGTGGAAAGAAATGTGATATCTGTTTTGTACACTAAAGAAATGAACATAGAAATTTTGAGACCTTTAGGTGGTTTAGGTGGAAAGTGTACAAAGTAATAGGTACTGGAGAAAGGTGTATCCCATATGTTAGTAACTGAAATGTTAGCATTTTAGATTAGTGGGTTAGAAGTAAAACCTTATAAATTAGATAAAAGTTAAAAAGTGGAAAATGGATTAGGAATATATATAGTTGAGAGAATTGATCTTGTGGAAAGTGTCTAGGAAAGCCTAGTTAAGATGGAGACCCACTTTGAGTCTAAACCAATGATTAACTTTTAAGAACTTGAAATTGTAAAAGTTTTGGCAAAAGGATTTTATGGTGTTTTCAAGTTTTAATCTTAAAAGTATCTTTGATGTTTTAAAGAGATATGTTTGAAAACATATTTGTAAAAATGCATACTGGGTTTTAAAGTAAAGTGGGGTATACTTTGTAAATTAATAATTTCTTTTTTTAAAACAATTCTCTCATGAAAAAGTGTACATTATAGAGCATGTATAGCTCGCTAGTTTTCATATTTTAATATATGAAAGGATTAAAAAGTAAATCATACAAAATGTCGCAATTTGTAAAAGGAAGCTTTGAAATCTCTATTCGGTTGACAATAAATTTTGATTATTGTTTAAAAAAGAAATTTTGTTAGGTGGACAGAATAAGTTGTAGAGAATAAGAATAGAGTAGATGTTTGCACCTTGTGGTAAATAGCTAAATTAAAATTGTAGGTAAAAACAATGTAAAACCAATTAAGAAATAGTTGTCTTTATCTACTCCAGTTTTTGTGGCCTGAAAAAAAAATTCCCGTAGAATGCAAAAGCATTGTAAAGCTTAGGATTGTTGCTTGTAAAAAAGTGTAGGCTAGTAATACACAGCAAGGACTAGTAGTGATAGAGAAGGGCAAGTGAGAGTTGAGAGTTTGTGGTTGGACTTTTCTTAAGTGAAACAGTCTTAGGATTCTTGGCCCTTAGCAGTAGCTGTGTAGGATGATAGAAAAGCTTATTTGAAAATAAACTTAAATCACTGGATTAAGTTAAATAAGCTAAGAAAGAAAATAGCCTAACTAAAAAAACAACAACAAATTCAGTGAAGTAACAAACGTGACGGGAAAAGAAAATGAAAATCTTAAGAAAAGATGGATAAAAATGGAAATATTTCCATGATAAGGTTAAAAAGAAAAGAAAATTTTCTTATTTGGGTTGTGCTTGGATAAGAAAATAGGAAATTATTATAGAGTAGTTATATAAAATCCAAGTACAAACAGAAAAGGTACTTAAAAGAAAAACGGAAGATGTGAATTTTTCCGTTTTATACCTTTTTATAACATAAGAAATCAAATTTAGAAAAATAGATTTTTCTAAATTTTCGAATTTAATGATGATTCGTAGGGTTTTGGATGCAACAATTGGATGAACTATGCTCTTACTCTATAAGAGTGTGGGAAAACTTGGGTGAAAAACATTTTGATTTTTTTTAAAATATTGCATTCATGTAGAAAAGCAAGTATATTTAGATGTGAGCATCATGTTTTAAATAGAGATTTTAAAAGTTTGCATACATATAGGTGGTACCAATTAAGCATACATACATTACTATGATGTATTCCACTTTGCACATGTGCACAATGTTTGTAAAAATTGGATGCACACATGATGGATGTATATTATACGAGGGATTAGCTATTTAATCCCTATCAAATTTCAGAGATGAAATTTATTAAGGGTGGGAGAATGTAACACCCCGCATTTTTAATGAATAAAAAATGTGGAAATATGTATATATATTATATACATAGGTATATTTAAGAGGAAAATTAAATAATGAAAATAAAATTGCATGTAACAAGTTCACGCAGTGAAATGAAGAAAAAAGATTAATAAAAGAAATTACATGCAATATATGAAATGAGAATAAATGCAACGTAATACAATTAAAATTGCATGCGAACATTTAAAAAGAAATAAAAAGGAAAATTTGAAATCTTCCATAATTTGGTCACGAAATTAGCGTCATTGCATTCGTGGTGATTTTTTGGTCAATTTTGATCTATGGTTCGTAGAAAACCGATTTAAAATGAAAGAGATATCTTTAATTTAAATAATGTAACAAAACATGAATAAGAGGAACAAGGAAAAGGATAATATCTAGCATTGTCATATGTCTTGTTAACAAAAGACTTAGTAGCTCAGTTGGTAAGAACATGTGATTTGTATACAAGAGGTTGAGTGTTCGATTCCCATCAGCGCCATATGTTTTTTTAAGGGAATGACTAAAAAGTGGCTTAGTGTGAAAGCGGTTAAAAAGTGGCTTAGTATGAAAAGGGTTAAAAGGGGGTTTAATTGAGAGAATGTTTCAAAAGAGGACAAATATATATTAATTGGTTTGAAATTTGAAATTATTCGCATATAAAAATTAGCATACACGCAAGACTTGAATACATATGAACATAATTTAGAATAAGGGTTGCGCGCGAACAAAAGAGGATATTTGAAATTTGATTATTGATAAATCATATTTCAAATAAATAAATAAATAAATAAAATATATACATATATATATATGACGTGTAGGGGGTGTCGACACCCAAGCAGGGGTGTCGATACCCAAGCAGGGGTGTCGACACCCTCTACTGCTGCGCATCACGTTGCACACATGGTGTGTTTTTATTAGTTAATGTTTGTTTTTTTGCAAGGCGGCCATTTCCTATTGGTCGGATGACGTGGTTTGCTTTGATGGAGTTTTAAATTAAATCTAAAGGAGTAGATTAGTTTAGCATGCCTACAAATAAGGTGGCTAGGGTTACTTTGTCCTCACAATTTCTTAGGCGACGCCAAAACTCTACCTCCAGACCTATTCTTCACCCTCTTCTTCTTCAACTAGAGAAAGCTCTGCCCTTTTCTCTTCTCCTCCAAAACATATTCAAAATAAAAATAAAATGAAGATTAAATATAGGCTTCTTCTTCTTCTTCTTCAAAGTTAGAGAAAAGAATTCAGATTTGCGATAAAAGCGCCTAGATTTATGCTGCTTATGAGGTGGAAGAGTAGATATGGATTAGATTCAAGATTATTCAGGGAAGGAAAGCAAATCAAGGTGAGTGGGTTTAAATTATAATTTTGAATAATGGTATATGCATCGTTCGACATTCCCCATTTATATAAATATTAATTGATAAAATGCTAATTACTACAGTCTTAATTTTATGTTTATTTTATTCTTCTCCTTCTGTTTCCCTATTTATTTTTAAGACTAGGCTACCTTCGAGCCTAGTCCAATCTCGCTGAAATATGCGCACAAATAAAATTGAGATAATTGGAAAAGTTTGGATATGATAATGAAAAAGGGAATATGGGGATATTGTTTAATTGAATATAAGACTGTAATTTTGGGAAAAAATTGATGATTGGGATTTGGGCATAATTGAAATAAATATGAAAAATTGGAAAGGTTTGGGGAACATGTAAATAAAAGTAATTGGCATAAGATTGATGATAATTATGAAATTGGTTTGGGCATAATTTGGTAAAACTTGTATACATGGAAATATAGGCATAACTTGGATTAGAATTGTAAGCATAATTTGAATTAGAAATTATGGGTAATTGGAAAATGTTTTAATCCAAGACTTGAAATTGGGCATGAATTAAGAAAAAAAAAATGAATGCCTAAGACACGAGGTTAGATTTGGTTTGTGGTAGAAGTCTGCCCGGAACCGCTCGGCATATCCAACCACGACAAACGGTAATCTAATGTGAGGGGTCTTAGGTGGAAATCATACTCGTAATGGTGTCAAGACATGAGGTTAGATTCAGATGCGGTAGAAGTATGCCCGGAATCACCCGGCATATCCAACAACCGCAAACGACAATCTAATGTGAGAGGTCTTGCGCGTTTACGGACATAATAAATAATTATGAACACTTAACCAAGACGACACATGTAAGGTTGACATGGATATAATAAAGGGGTTCAGTGGGTAACATGGGTAGCATGGATAATTTGTTAAATTGGAATACTTAACCTAATTAAATTTGCAGTGGTGTTACAAACCAGCTGAATTGAGTAGGGGCTAAGTAAACTAGTTAAAGAAGTGGGAAGGGTTAAGTTAGTCTTAATTAATGCCAAAATGGGGAATGATAATAAACTATTACGAATGAACATGAATAAGAAAAGGAAAGATAATAGGTAGGCTTGTCCTAGGGATTAGTGGAAATTATAACTTATGGAATAAGGTAAGTTATAAGGAATGGTAGGGGGAAAATGAAATAACTTATGTAATAAGGTAAGTTTTACTTAATTGTAAATTAAGTAATCTGTAAAGGCAATAATAAATCTACAAATAAAGATAACATAAGTTACATGAATTGAAAGGGATTAGGACATAACAGGAGATTGGTTAAGTTGAGTAATTCTCTGAGTGTCAATCTGATGTTGATTTTGGTCTTCGGGGTTGATACTTAGGGAGTTATGCTCTTACCAATGTATATGTGAATTAAGATGTACTTAATTATAAATTAAGTAGAACATGTTATGGTAACCATAAGATGGAATAATGAATAGATTATGAGGATAACATGTTGCAGGGTTATTAATAAACTTAAATGGGTTAAGTTATAAATGGAATTAATAAGCAAGGGTAACTTAGTAAACTTAAAAAGGAAGTTAATGTGAATGAGAATAACCAAGATAAATGAGAAAACTGAAGAGGCGACGCAAGCATGTAATTAATGATTAGACGTAGGGTCTAATAACATATTAAACTGAGGCGCTTGGAGCAGTCAGTACGTTATAGGATGAATAGCCCAACGAGGTAGATCATCACGGTGTCATAAGGCACGAGGGGAGCGCACGTTCATCTGACTTTTCTGGCGGCTCCAACGGACTGGAAGGGGAAGCACTCTGCTTCCTAAGACATTAAAGGTGCTCTTAGTCGTCCTATGTGTGGTGGCAGATGTTTAAGTCTATGCCAGCCGAGGTTGGGTCTGCGCATAACTACTAGGTGGGTGGGCCTTGACTGCAAGAATAACTTGGCAGTCAGAATGTTGTACGCGGTGACGAAAAAGGTGATTCGGCGGCTACCTCAACGGAGGCGGAGGGTCAAGGCCAACAAGGATTGTAGGCTGTCGAGTGCCTGTCATCGGCAGCTAGGAGGATGCGGAAAACTAGAGCTAGACCCAAGATACCTGTAGCCATTCACTATCGTGGGACGGTGGTTGAGGGGAGATGCCACATGGATGTTTAGACTGTTTGCTTAGGGGCTTGTCGCTTAGCTCTTGTAGTCTTTACTAGTTGAGGGAGGGGCTGAGGTGGGGCTATAGCCACCGTAGAAAACAAACCCTAGGGATATTTGTCTGAGAGGCTATTAAAGGCGGGCTTGCACATATATGAGGAAAGCTCCCGACGGAGTTCTGTGTTTCTTGTGTAGCCCTGCCACGGAACTCGAGCACGCACACGATAGGTGTGTGGGTTAGACATCTAATACGTTTGACGATATGTACGAGGGAAAGTCTAGATACATGCATGTTTGCTCTGGGTGGTGTATCATAGACTCTGGGCACTCGACGAAAAAGTTCGAGGATAGCAGTCGGTACGCTTACGTAGGGTTTTATGCGGATGTATCGTTGTTATATATGTAAAGAGATATGTACATTACTATGACATAGGATGAGGGACTGCGCACATAAATTTGGTGTTACGGAGGAGACCGTACAAGTGGAGTACCATGGGGTGTACCTCAGTTTGGGGGTAGCTACATGTACATTATATTAGGTTAATTTACTTGGGAGTAGATGGGTGCGACGTGTGTGTGTAAGCCTTGAGCGCTAGTAACACAGATAACTTATTAAATAAGAAATGTGATTGAACGGTATATGTAGGATTATCAAGAAGTGTAATTTAAGTCCAGTCACCAGAACTTGTGTTCTGACCCCCCTCCTCATAACATTTGCAGGTTAGGTTCATGACAGAGACTGTATAGCTTTGGAAACTGTTTTAGTAGTATTGTTATTAAGGTAAAGCTATATTTTAATTACATTATATTTTATTCCTTCCGCTGTGAGATATTTTTCGAACTCTGACATGTTTTACGTCTCTATCTTTTCTGCATGATACCAGGGCAAACCAACTCAGGTTTCGATGGATTGGTTTTTATAAAAAAAATCGGTCCGTCGGAATTTTGGTTGTTACACTACAATAATAGGTTAGTAACTCATATGTATTTATCGATACTGATTACATATATTACATCCATATGTATGGTTTCACAAGTGTTACTGATAGTGTAAATATGTGTAAACATGATTGTGCATGTTTGATTAATCATTGAAACAATATAATATGTCTCTGTGTGTTAATAGAGGAGTATATCCACATCATCTTAAGTCTAAAATCCATAACCAAAACTTTAATGTATTAA
The DNA here is from genome assembly GCA_030737875.1 of Allium sativum. Taxonomy (NCBI): domain Eukaryota; kingdom Viridiplantae; phylum Streptophyta; class Magnoliopsida; order Asparagales; family Amaryllidaceae; genus Allium; species Allium sativum. Next base: position 886,603,673 of record CM060922.1, read on the forward strand.
AGTTTGATTCAAAAGGGGAAGTACGACAATAATGTACTAAGTTTATTTTAAAATATAACTAAAGATTTTAATTCGGTAGTTAAGAGATTTAGACTTTAAGTAAGGATTCGCGGCTGTTGAGCAGACTTGAAGCATGGTGAACCGCACAGTAAAACTGGACTACGCACTAGTGGTGTCTCGAGGGAAGGAATGTCAGCGAACACGAGGTGAGGTTTCAGGATGAACGGAGAAGTATTATGGCGGTGCGAGGAAATTTCCTGGACATGGTGGTATTTGAAGCTTCTGTCGAAGGTTGAAAATTTGGAGAAGTGGACAATGGAGCATTCTGGTGGTAGAGTCGGACTTTGGGGTGGTGATGTCCTTTGTGGTGGTGACACCAGAGTCGAAATAGTGGAAGGAGCAGCGGTGCAGGTACACCATGCACACGGTACACAGAAGAAACTGAAACAGCTGGAAAGAAGAGAAATTCATGACTAGAGAAGAAAAGGGGAGCGACATGGATCCATTAGCATGTTTTTGTTGCCAGGGTTGTGTTCCCATGTTTTTTTCGAATCATCTGGTGTATACAAGAACAAAGAGAGTTAGTTGGGCAGAGGAAAATTTGCATTGTATGTTAGGTGAGCTCAAATACTGACGCGAAGGTGCATAGGATGAAAGGGACAATGAATAGTGGATCAGTTGTAAACTGAGCAATGGTTTAAGGAAATAATGTGGTAGGTTAAAGAACATTCTTGTTGTGATCAACCCTGCCCATATATAATAAAATAAAATTATAAGAACTAAAACTAGTTGAGCTGGAATTGAAAGACAAGGGAACAGCTAACGCATAGTTTACCTTTACAGTTCAGGGTGTCCTATTCTCAGAGAAATCAATGCATTACTACAATCTAAATAGTTCGTTAACCATAAAAGTAAAACTGCTTCTCTTTTATACCTTTATTCATGTATACTCGGCTATGTAGAAATACAAAATAAACAACTGCTGTAAATTATGTGTATGTTGCTAGTTAACTGACTTGTCGACTTGAGGCACTGAAATTTGGTCATATATGGTATGAAACCTTATACCAGAGCCTCTATGGTTGGTAGTTGGGCAGATCCAAAAAAATACATTTGGCCCAAGGACCGGTATGAAAACAATGAAATAAGAGTGATAAATACTTGTATGTATAACATGTACCATTTGGATATATTCCTGCCTACCTACATAATTTCAAGTTTAGCTTCTTTCCTACTCCATCAATAGATTTCAAGTTACAACCTTGGATAGAGCTGCTGTGTTGGGCTATTGGGCCTATGTGCCTAGAATTTATTAATGAAGTAATAAAAGAATATGTTTGTCTAAAGGTAAGATCCTTGCTAAATTTAAACATTTCATATATAATCGACAATTGAAAGTCCACTTGAATAACGTAAGGGAAATAACCAATTAAATTAAAAGTGTGTGCTTAAATATTTCGATCGTAATGATCCTAATATATTTATGTTAAATGAATTAATAAAATTAATTAATAAAAGTAAAGAAGAAAATTAAAAATAAGAAGAAAAGATTTGTGAAGTTACTAAGTTATTTCGTAATTTGCAGAAATAAACGACACCGTCTAAAGCTTTAGTTTGAATCCTGTATTCATATAATAAAAATCTATTTAAAATGAAATAAATATTTAAATAAATCCATATATTTATTTCCAAAGAATTTGGAATAAATATGATGTGTAATTGGTTGATACTCAAGATCCCATATTCCAAACTATTATTAGTCTGGAATCTAAACGTCGAATCGTCATTATTATTTTAATGAATGATTGTCGTTAATCATCTATTATAATTTGGAGTGATAAATCTAGGTTGCTGAGATAAGATGTTATACGTTATTATATTTTTTTGTCTGATATCAATTACTGTTCTAAAATTTAGAATTTAAAACTTGTACAAGTTAATTATTGTTAACATGCCATGGAAAATATAGTGATTGTAAAATAATTTGTACAAACTGTTTTATTTATCTACACCATCTAAATTTGATAGTTAAAACACCGACTATCAAATAAATATTCCCTACGTGTCAGTTCGAAGAGACCGGGATGGGAACTGGACCAAAAACCACTTCCAACTAATTTAATGATTTTTAAACTAATGTGTAGGATACATATATAAATAGTGAAATGGAAAACCGTGGATCTTCATGAACTAAAGAACTACTTGTTTATGTTTCTCCGGTATGGCCAATGGAGTTATTGTAACTTGTAAGTCTTTCTGATTGAAATCTTCGGATTTGCGAGGACTATTCGCTACTGATCCATGGGGTGATTCCTATATTGGGTGCAGCAGGAGAGTTTCTTCGGTTCATCATGTTCCTGGATGACTTGTATGGACGAATGTCTGACAGAATATTTCCAAAGGAGCCAAGAACGTTGATTTCTTCAAACGTACCATAGTTGGCGGCGGAGAAGGACACTTCTTTTGGCTAACAACTAGAGTATTTTTGTGGACATCATTTAGTGATTTCGGCAGATCTGACGATGTTTCATTCAAAGTAAATGGTGACCAGATGTTCTAAAGGTGAATTTTATCTCAAGCCTCATCAACCGGAAAATGACAAAAATCGGGCAGATAGCATGGCTATGTGGGTCACTCCCATTAGGGTGTACAATCAACTATCTAGAGAAAATCCATTTCCTTCTTTAAACTATTCGATGCTGTCCCTTTTCGGAAAATGGTTGCTGATCCCAACCGTTGGTGATATACATTCGATACACTTAAGCAAAATGAGTGGTCGATCATGTGAGGCCGGGTTGCAAGACGTTCTTGTTGAAGCGGAAAATTCAGTATGTACGACTTAAAGGATCTATATGGATAATGCGGAAATATATGTGATATACTATCTAAATTGCGTGCAATAGTTTATGCAAATAAAGTCTATGTTATCAAAATATATAGTAAGTAAATATAAGCGGTAAATAAAGAGATACCAGGAGTTTTTATACTGATTCGGACTTCCCGCCCTACATCCAGTCCCGAAGCACCTCTTCGGAATTCACTAACAAAGCCCTCTCTTAACCCGGAAGAATAGGTTTGTACACCTGAACCCCAACAAGGATGCCTCTCGCCCGAACAACTACACAGGTCTTTAACAATTACAAAGAGTTTGACTTCTGGATGTGTTCTTCTTTCAACACTGATTAGCCAATAGCTCAAGTACAACCTTCCTATAATCTAATCCTCGAGTATATACTTTGAATGGGTTGATTTAAGGAAGTAGAATGGCTTGTTGAATCAAGTGATATTAAATTTAAATCAAGGATTCAACAATTATTTGAATATGAAGAGCTTTTTGTTTGCAAAGAGTACGAGAATGCAATTCAGAAAATAGAGAGAATATAGAATCGATGATTGTTAAACAAGATTGAAGTTGTTTATATAATGGTCTAAGAGTAGCAAACATTCATGAATAGTTTCCATAAAAAGATATGTCTATTTCCTTTGATTAATGAAGAGGAATCTCTTCGTGAATGGAAGCAACTCTTCAGAAAATAAAATCTAGGTCGAATCACTCGACTGGTTAAAAATCATCAGTTGACTGGTAGAATTAAAACGCATATATAAAAAATTTAAAAATAGCCGTTATATACCAAATTAGGTCGACCAGTCGACTGATCTATTTCCTACCAGTCGACTGGTAAGTTAGTTTTGGTATTTTGCTAGCTTTTTGATGGCTTTATATATATATATATATATATATATATAAATGATTAGCACATTCGTGTGTACTTGAAGATAGATTTTAACATAATTCTAACATGGCTCAATGTGTGTGTGTGTGTGTGTATATAACCTTATCTTTATGATTCAATTCCCATAGTAGCTTTGTTCATTGATATCAATCAAAATCTTGTTCTTCAACATTCTCCCCCTTTTTGATTGATGACAACACTTTTGATTTTCTCCCCCTTAATGTATAGCACGCCCTGAGTTTCTACACAAATTTGTTAGTATATACTCACCATTTGAATCCTGCATTCACAAGTGTTAGCACAATTTCCAATAATATGGAAATACAATAGTGTATAGCATGGAAACATAACATTGGTATATAACATAGATAGCATAAGAGATATTTTTCTCCCCTTTGTCATCGATTAAGAAGAAACGAAGACATTATAAGTACAAAGTAATCGAAGAACTTTTTAGAGATCTTTAAATGATACAATCCCTAACTCATGTCGGAGTTTAATGAAGGAATTCTCTAGAAGGGGTTTAGTGGAGATATCAGCAATTTGATTTTCTGAGTTAACAAATTCTAAATTAACTGTTTGTTTTTCAATGTTATCTCTCAAGAAGTGATGTCTGATATCAATGTGTTTAGTTCTGGAATGGTTTACCGGATTCTTAGATAAATTTATTGCACTTGTATTGTCACAATATATTATAGAATTTGACAAGTTTACATTAAAATCTTTTAGTGTTTGCTGCATATATAATACCTGAGCACAAGCTAGTGCAACAAATATGTATTCAGCTTCGCATGTTGACAATGAAACACAGTTTTGTTTCTTGCTAAACCAAGATATAAGTGATTTACCAATAAAGTGACATTTTCCACTTGTACACTTATGATCTGTTCGTGATCCTCCAAAATCAGCATCGCTATATGACACTAATTCAAAGGAACATTCTTTTGGATAGAAGAGTCCAAAATCTTTTGTATTGCTTAGATATCGTAATATTCGTTTAACTGCTCTTAAATACGATTCTTTTGGATTAGCTTGAAATCGGGCACATAAGCAAACATGCATCATAATATCCGGTCTACTCGCAGTTAAATATAAAAGTGAACCTATCATGCTTCTATATAACTTTTGATCGACATTTTTGCCATTTTCATCTTTATCTAAATGTGTCGATGTACTCATTGGTGTAGGTTTACTTTAAGTGTTTTCCATTCCAAAGTGTTTTTTAGATTGGTACAATATTTTTCTTGTTTGATAAAAATTCCATCTGGTAATTTCTTGATTTGTAATCCTAAAAAATAAGAAAGTTCTCCCATATGTGACATTTCAAATTCATTGGTTATTATTTTTGAAAATTCTTGACATAATTGGTCATTTGTTGAACCAAAAATAATATCATCTACATATATTTGAACTATTAGAATATCTTTATGGTCTTTCTTAATAAAAAGTGTCTGATCAACCTTTCCAATTTAAAATCCTAAATCTATCAAATATGTTTTAAGACGTTCATCCCAAGCACGAGATGCTTGTTTCAATCCATATAATGCCTTTTTCAATTTATAAACATGATCAAGATATTTTTCATAAGAAAATAGTGGAGGTTGTTCAACATATACTCGTTCTTTAATGTAGCCATTTAAGAAAGAGCTTTTAACATCCATATGATATAAATTAAAATTATGATGAAAGCGTATGCTAATAGTATTCGAATTGCTTCTAGTCGTGCAACTGGTGCAAAGGTTTCTTCATAATCTATGCCTTCTTATTGATTGTAACCTTGCGCAACAAGTCTTGCTTTATTTCTAATGATATTACCTAATTCATCTGCTTTATTTTTGTAAACCCATTTTGTTCCAATAACAGTTTGATCATTTGGTCCTGGAACTAGTTCCCAGACATCATTACGTTCAAAGTGGTCAAGTTCTTCTTGCATGGCGTTTATCCAATTTTCATCAGTTGATGCTTCTTTAGGATTTTTGGGTTCGATATTTGATAAAAAGGCTACATTACTTACTAAATTAAGTTGACTTCTTGTCCTTGCGTTTGAAGTTATTTCTCCAATGATATTCTAAGTTGGATGATCTCTTAATATTCTTGGTGGAGATCGAACTTCATTAGCAGGAGTATTTTGATTATTGATATTATCTTGTAATTCTGTAGCATTATTCTCTATATTATTATGAATAATGTTTTCATCTTCTCTGTATATTTCAATATCATCATCATGTGAAGGATTATTTTTCAGAGTATCTGAATTTAAAGAATTTTGAATAACATTTTCGTCAAATGATATATGAAGTGATTCTTCAATTTTACCGGTTCGTTTATTAAAAATACGATAAGCTTTGCTATGCACAGAATATCCTAAGAATATTCCTTCGTCAAATTCTGAATCAAATTATCCCAACTGATTTTTTGTATTTAAAACAAAACATTTCGAGCCAAAAACTTTGAAATAAGAAATATTTGGTTTTCTACCAGTAAAAAGCTCATATGGAGTGTTTTTGTAACGACTCGGGTTTGCGCTATCCTGAGTAATTGACATAAACTCAATGTCAACTATCCAAGCATCGGAAACACCGAATAGTCCATGAAAGAAATTAGAGGGTGAGGGTAGATAAGATAGAAACTTAGAATAGAAGAAGAAGAACATCCAACATCAGAGTAAACACGAATCTCACAACGGAACGAACAATATATAATAGATACATTACTTTTAAATAAAATCGGTATATGTATACAGTAACATTATCAGAGTATAACACTTGCAACACAGCGGAAATAAACAATAGCTGTATAATCCTGAAGCCTCCTACTCCAAGCTCTTAGTATATCTGTTAAATCCTTTGACTTCCCGTACAAATTTGGGCACCCAAGAGTTTAGGGAAAACAAAAAAAAATTAACTCCGGGTCAGTCATGGGACTGGTATGAGTAAACACTTTAAAATAGTTTGCGTAAATAAACGACATCTCATAAGACCACCTCGTATAACATGGAACGGGTTTTTCCCTTATGAGAATCCAAAACACTTGATTCAATCATTCAAAAATCCGTTTGAAAGAAACGATAATCTTTATATCAATACTCTTTTGATATTATAATAGTGTCTATCAACCACAATATAATAATCATATAGCAGAACGCTTTCATCTCACGTTCCACATACATAATATATAATCAAAAACCATGGGCGCTTATTGGTTAATGAATTCCAACTGGCAAGGTATGTGACACCTTCCGATAGTGTATCTCTAGAGAGGAATACACCGGGTTCAACAAGAACATCTTGTAACCCAGGCTAAACATTACCGGTCACTCATTTCGCTTGAGTGTACCAAATGTATTATCACCAACGGTTGGGATCAGCAACCGTTTCCCGAAAGGGAAAACATCAAAATAGGTTAAAGAAGTAAATGAAACTCTAGATCAGGTGACAATACACCCTAATTGGCAGCCAACCACTTAGCCATGCGACCAACTCGATTTTTATACCATTTCCTGGTTGTGAGGCTAGAGGTCATAACGTACAGACCACACCTTTATTTACTTTGAATGTCACTTCATCATACTCGCCAAATCACAAATTGATTTCCTCAAAAATACAATGGGTATGCAGCTAAGAGAAAAGAGATCAACTTACGCGATATATTAAATATACTCTGTCGGACATTCTTCCATACAGGTTGTCCTGGGATTGGACAAACCGAAGGTGCTATTCTGTAAACAGGACAGCCTTTGCATAACCCCGTCTTCAATTATCTTAATCATATTTGATCGTAATGCTAACGTCCATATAGAGTAGTTTTCAGATAATGAATCTGATCCCGGTCTCTCCGTATTGACGAAGGTAAAATGGTCAAAAACTTCGATAGTCGGTGATTTAACTATCAAAGAAAAACATGTATACAAACAACGATATTATTTCCAGATGGAAATTCTATCAATCATCATTTATCTCTTAAATTCATTTGTCATTAATTTATTCATTTACCCATTTCCTATTTCCATATATATATATACGGAAGTTCTTATTTTCTAAATTTAGAAAATATACCTTATTAGTATTGGAAAAACGTTTCCACTTTTACTCTCATTTCTTATTTTCTATATTAGAAAACATTTCTGATTCTTATTTGGAAAACATTTCCAAAACTCCTTCATTGGATTTAAAACAGATGTTTAAATAAAACATCGCTATGCCAACTCAAACCATTACACTCATTAACTAAATTCCCTTTACCAACCTTCACTATCAACCTTAACCATCCCTTAGTTAAAAATGGAGTCAATCAAGTTGGGGTATAACTACCTCTCAGACCTTAACTGAACAACATTTTTAACCTCGAAATAGACAAAGTTCACCTTTTAATTCCTTAACAAACTTCCTTAAGTAACTCTTTTTGGAATAATCTCTATTTGATAACTCTTTCCTTCGAATAAACTATATTCGATAACCTCTCTTTCGAATAACTATATTCGATTAACTCTATTCAATTAACTCTATTCGATTAACTCTAATCGATTAAGTCTTATCAATTAACTCTATTTGATTAACTCTATTCGATTAACTCTAATCAATTAACTCTATTGGATTAACTCTATTCGATTAACTCTAATCAATTAAATCTATCGGATTAACTCTACTCGATTAACTCTAATCAATTAACTCTATTGGATTAACTCTATTCGATTAACTCTATTGGATTAACTCTATTCGATTAACTCTAATTGATTAACTCTATTGGATTAACTCTATTCGATTAACTCTAATCGATTAACTCCTTTTGAATAAGCTATATTTGATTAACTCCTTTCGAATAAACTATATTCGAGATTAACTCTATTGGATTAACTCTATTCGATTAACTCTAATCAACTAACTCTATTGGATTAACTCTATTCGATTAACTCTAATCGATTAACTCCTTTTGAATAAACTATATTCGATTAACTCCTTTCGAATAAACTATATTCGATTAACTCCTTTCGAATAACTATATTCGATTACTCTATTCGAATAACTATATTTGGTTTAACTCTATTTCTGTCTCATTCAAATTCCCCTTTGAATTTCTACTTTAAATCCGATTTTCTTTATAAATGTTTTTATTTTCAAATCATTTATTTAATATATTATTCGTATAAAATATGAATAACATTTCCATTATAATCTTCTTCTTCGCAAATTGCTTGCCTTAACCATTATTCATATTCAATATGAATAACCTATTCTTTATATCATTAAAACAGTTTGGTTTTGTATTTAAAATAATGTCTTATTTTAAATATTCTATTTATAAACAATCCATATAAAATATTATTTTATATTCAACACTTTAATAGTTCCATCTAAAGTTCTCCTTAACACTATGTTCATATTCAGTTTCAAATATCGATGTTAAAATCGATTCTTACTTCTTTATATAATTTCTGACTTATATATTCCATTTATCCACTAATAAATAATTAACTTAATTTATAAAATATTATTTATAAATTAATCTGCTCCCTCTATCCGTTTTACTTCTTTATATAAGTTCAGGCTTATATATCTTTATTTATCCAATGATAAATATTTTCCTTAATTTAAAAATATTATTTATAATTCTTCTCAATTCATCTGTTAAAAACATATTTTTATTTAATATCTAATTTAAATGAATCATCTCAAGTTTCTTTTATAATTCGAAATCCTCTTATTATAATTCTATATTTATTTCCCAAATATTTCCTTCTATAAAATCTTATTTGTTATATAAATAATTCCTTTTATTAAATTCTATTCATTTTAAAAATATTTCATTTTATAAAATCCTTTGATTTTATAAATATCTCTTTTTTATAAAATCCTTTGATTATATATATATATATATATATTTCTTTTTCAATATAACATTGAAATGTAACGACCCGGAAAATCTGAGCCAATTTAAAATTTTTAAATTGGCTATTTTGTGGATTTTAAATATTTAAAATAAATATTTTAAATAATAACAATGAAATTAAGTTTGAATTGACAATTGAAAACGAATATAATTAATTCTAATTAAAAACAAGGCCTGAAATGGCGCGGTAGTTTCAAATTTTCATTTCAAACTTTGACTAACTGTACCGGGTGCAAAACAAAACGGATTTGAATGAAACCAAAAATATTTAAATCTGTTAGTGAATACCTTTCTAACGAATCTGAAAAATCGAAGTTTCATAGCGGGAAGCAAAAGTTATGGCCAAATGAATTTTCAGAAAGGTCGCTATGGAATTTATATAGCCCGTGAAAATGGCCATTTTGCAAACGACCTCAGAATTTGACAAAACCACATTTGTTGGATCCGAGATGTGAAGTTATTGCTAGGTTTCAAATTTCATAATTTTTGAAGTTTATATGTGAGCGTGGCAAAGGAAAATGTGTTTTGGTCAAATACAGTTAAATTGGATCGACCAGAATTGGGCCACTTTTCAAACGGTCTCAGAATTCGACGAAACTAGATTTGTTGGGACCGTATCGTCAAATAATAGCTAGATTTATTTTTCGGGAATTTTTCGAATCAGTTTGTGGCCCCGACAAATTGAAATGTATGTTCAAATCGAATATTAATTGTTTTATATTTTAATTTGAATGAAAACTGACTGAAACGGTCGAATGGGCCTTCGAAACATAGCCCATTGTGTTCGGAATGGGGGTAAAATGCTAGGGACGACAGTCATTGGGTTTGGATTGGTGTTCGTGTGTGGCAAGGGGTATTTTCGGATTTTAAAATTTATAAAATAAAAAAAATATCATTGGCCACATCATTTCTCTCTCCCCGTATTCTCTCTCTCCCCATCGCGATTAACGGCGGCTGACCTTCGAAACTTCCCTCCTCCTTTTCTCTTCCATCTCTCAACGAAACCTACCCCTCCTTTGGAGTTTTTTTAGAGCGTCGAGAGGGCTTCAAATCAAGATAAGAACCAGATTTTTTCGTTGTGTATTTCTCAAGATTGAAGCCTCCAAACTTTCGCCGTTCAGAGCGCCGCCGCGAGCTCCCCTGACCACCGAGCTTGTCCACACCCCCCTGCGCGGAAATGCCTCTCCTAGCCCTTCGACGCTGCGAAGGCCGATCGTCATATAGCTACACTGATTTCGCGAAAATCGAAAACCTAATTTCGAACCAAACTATGAAGGTACAACTATGATAATTTTAAACTGATTTTAACATTTAAAAGCGTAGCGAACTTCTAAAAATCATATCTTTTTCGTTTCTTGATGAAATTCAGTGAAACAAGAGACAGTGGACTCGTGTGGACGTCTTCCACATTTTAGAAGAGACCGCATGTTTTTCTGAGCCTTCTGCTATTTTTGGTGGAGTGGAACCCAATGTGAGATTTCTAATTTATAAAAGATATGGAAAACGACGATGTATAAATTATATAGTCGATGTATGAGTTATATAAGTGTTGTACACCTATTGTATAAGCGTTGTATAAGTTGTACGTTCGATGTATAAGTTATATATGCATTGTAAAAATTATATATGTATTGAAATAGAAGTGAAATGCTATATATATGTATATATATATATATATATATATATATACACGCCCCTCGTCCACAAACCATAGAGGATATTTATTGGTTGTGATTGGTGTAAAAATTGATTGATAGCGAATGGTTGATTGAAATTGTTTGTGGTTGAAATTGATTGATTGTGGTTGAAAAATACCTGTTTGTGGTTGAGAAATATTTGGTTGAAACCACATAGGATTAGTTTGTGGAAATGAAAAAAAATATACATGCCGCCTGCGTGCGAACTAGATGAATGATTCCCCACTATCAAAAGCTGCGAGGCTTTAAGGTAGAGCGAGGAACCGTACTAGGGCGGTCCCGGTTTTAACTACCCTGCCGTTATGCTGCCGAAATTTTGAATAATATTCATGTGTTAGAATTATTTTCATTTGTTGAAACTATATTTATTCGTTGAATAGAAAACCTTCATGTGTTGAATTTAAATTCATTCGTTGAATAGAAATTCATGTGTTGAATGGTATTCGTGTTTTAAATATAAAAATCACCTTTTTATCTATATATATATAAACTATAGAAAACCTTCATGTGTTGAATTGAAATTCATTCGTTGAATAGAAATTCATGTGTTGGATGGTATTCGTGTTTTAAATATAAAAATCACCTTTTTATCTATATATATAAACTATAGAAAACCTTCATGTGTTGAATCGAAATTCATTCGTTGAATTGAAATTCATGTGTTGAATGGTATTCATATTTTGAAAGAAATTGTTTTATAATAAAAATCCTATTTTTATCATCAATATGAATTATATAAAATAATCTTGTTTTGAAATAAATTGTTTTATAATAAAAATCCTATTTTTATCACCTATATTAACTATATAAAATAGTCGAGTTTTGAAATAAATTGTTTTACATTAAAAATCACAATTTTATTATATACATGAATTGTTAAAAATAGTGAAGTGTTGAAATAGAAGACAGTTAGATAAAAAATATCATTTTTATCAAATGTATGAAAATCATATAGTTTTGAAATCGAAGAATCGATATATATATATATATATATATAAATAGAATTGAAATATATCGAACAATGAAGCTGCAGTTCGTATTTTGAAACCGTGATTTCAAACAATTAGTGTGGGAGATTCGACCATCGGATTTTCCCAAAACCGAAACCGTTGGTTTCGCTTTGGAAATACCTTTCCAACGACACCAACTTTGTAAAGATCCAACGGTTGGATTGTCTGGAATGTTTAATTCAAATCTGAAGAAAAACAACACCAGAATCGATTATATATATATATATATAATTATATTAAATCGAATAACGACGCTGCAGTTTGTATTTTGAAATCGAAACTTCAAACGATTATACCGGGAGATCCGACCGTCAGATTTTCTCGAAACTGGAATCGTTGGATTCGTTTTGAAAAGATCTTTCTAATAATTTAAATTTTGTGAAGATCCAACAGTTAGATTTTCAGATATGTGTAAATCAAATCTGAAGTAAAACAGCGTCACGGCCGCGTTATGGCCCGAAGCGTCGTTTTGAATAAATTGGCTATTTTAAAATAAATAAAAATAGCGATAAATCGTTATAAAATATTATAAACGACATGGATGTGAAATTTAGAAACTAACTGAAGGTTGGCTAAGTCGAATGGTTTCCTGGGTGTTGATCTGATGTTGGTTTCGGCCTTCGGGGTTAATATTTGGGAAATCGTTCTCTTACTGATTTACGGTTAGCGACTAATGAATTGAAATAATGCGTATGTGTGTTTGTGTTGCACTTTTTTATTATATACGCGAGTTGCTCAGAAAGTCCGGGTTTGTCCCATTCTGAATAACTGAATCGACGATAAGAAATCGAAGATGAAGACGGTGGTCGAAGACCGGAGATCTTCACCTCGTTTGGACGGTGACTGATGTCCTGATTGGGAGGCATCCCGAAATATGGATAATAAGTGGTGATCGTCCAGACGTACGTGGAGATCGAAGGGTTTGCGAGGTATATTGTGCCTCCGGTTTCGTTCAGACCCAGAACGGACTTGCAAATGGACGGTGTGTCTGAAATCGGAATTTATTCTGTGTGATTGATAGCCATCAGTTGCATGATGTGAATTGCTTGTGTGGCATGCTAAGATGCAGTGATCAGGGCTTCTGTTGAAAAGCAAAGTCTTGTGGTGATGATCAAAGCATCGCCTGTGTGGCATAGCTTTGTGTATAACGTGAAATCGCGAGCCTCACACCCCGGTATGAACCAGAAACGGGAGAGGACCTCAGGGAGGACATGCGTTTCTTTCTAGCTAGAAGTGGTGTCAGTGGTTTTACATGCCCTGACGAGTTTGACTTATGTGGTTGTTACTGTTGCGAGGCGCCTCAGTTAGATCGGACGATCCGGGTCCGATGGAGTCATTCGTTGGCTCATTTACGCCCCAAAGCGCGGGGAAACGTAGTGTTCAGGAATTTTAATCCACATCAGTGGACCGTCCCTATCACTCCAAGGGTCGATGCGCTCTGACCCTGAGGCTCGGGCTAGACAGTCTCGAAGTCGGTAAGGACTATTTTTTGCCTTGGTTAATGACGGAAATCCAATTTCCAAATACGTGACTGTGCGGTTTTGATTTTATATATATATGGCGACATGATATATGGTACCCATGCCGTCTATGATTGATAGTTATGATTGAAATTGTTTTTGAAACTTATAAACACTAGTAATAATATCAAATGCTTTTGTTTTATTCGTATCAAGCATATTTTGGCCATTATAAGGTAAAACTCTATCCTCCGGTTTGCGTTGCATTGTGTGATGGGAACTGAGTCTTATAATGGCTTCATTTTTATAAAAAGCATTGCGATGTTTTAAAAGAATTGTTTGTTTTTATACCACTGGCAATCGGATGGAGTAAACCCGTTCCACGAAAGTGGCGTGGTCCTGTGATTAGCCATATTTTAAATGTGTTGAGTAGATTTCTCATACCAGTCCCATGACTGACTCGTAGTTTGTTTCACTTTCAAACTCGGGTGCCCCTTTTTCTACACGGGCAGCCTTCTATTCAGGTTTTAGCTGGCTTTCTCTGGATAGCTGGAGCTGAAAATGGATTCTATCATTTATCTCTTTTTATGTTGTTCAGCTCCTATTGTACATTATGTTTGTTTTCCGCTGTAGACATTTATGTACAGCTGAACTGTATTTGTACTAAGTAAGATCCTGTATACTGTGTAACTCTGATGATTACGTTTATCTAATATATTCTATTGTCCATTATCTGGTGTATTTATTTAATTATGTTCTGCTGTTATCTGTTTATGTGTTATATTCCAAAGATTACCCTTGCCACCGTCAGTACGGGGAATGGGGTCGTCACATCGTGGTATCAGAGCTTTGGTTAAGCTTAGTTCTGGAATATAACATATTAACGAACTCGTCAGAAATAGAACCAGTAGTGTTCTAGGATGGGTAACTCATTACAGATAGGATCAGTAATATCCTAGTATGAGTAAAGCAGAATGAAATTATACCCCAATAGACACATTTACATTGGAAGTATAGGTTTCTATATTTTAAATTATCTTTTCTGTGACCTGACACTTGATCTGCTATTTGCAGAAGTACTAGAAAAATGAGTGTCAGAAACAGAAGAAATGCAGAACCTGATCTGGAGGCTCTATTAAAGAGATATCGAAATCTGAACGGAGCACAGTTCTCTTGCAATGAATCTATAATTCAGACTCAAGCTTGGATGAGTTCTGTCGAAAGAATTTTTGAACATATCCAGTTGAGAGATGATCAGAAAAGATTAGTAGCATCTTGGGCGCTCAAAGAAGAAGCTTTAATTTGGTGGGAAACAATCATCAAAGATAATCCAAAAGGTGATATCACCTAGGAGAGATTCAAGGAGATTTTCCTAGAAAGATTTACTCCTCCTGAAGTGACTGAGCGATTATGTGATGAATTCTCTTATCTGATACAAGGAGATATGACCATTCCAGAATATCATAAGAAATTCAACGAACTTTCTCATTTTGCTCCTCATCTGATTCAAGATCCAAAGAGGAAGAATCTAAGATTTATTCATGGCCTGCAAAGAAAATATCAGAATAGTGTAATGAGGAATGTGAAGCTTCCTTTTTCAAAAATGATTTATATGGCTTATCAGTATGAAGATCTCCGTAAGAAAGGTATGTTGCGGGACGAATAGGAAGTCAGTTCTAGTAACAAAGTGGAGTCTGTAATTGATAGTCCTGAGGTAAGTAAGAAACCCGGAGCCAAAAGAAAAAGGGCAAAATCTGAGAAGGAACCAGTAACTGCTGCCATATGCCTTAACTGCAATCAGAAAGGCCATTTGTCCAGGAAATGTAAATCTTTGAAGAAACCAATAAAGGATGGATTTAGAGCCAATCGAAAACAAAAGAAGAAAAGATTTAGACCTGATGAGGAGTTTCAAGAGAATAGGGAGTGCAAACAATGCCATAAGACTAGTCATCTTGCAAAGGATTGCCCGCTCTTAAACAAGCCTGAAATAGTTCAAGTGAATGAAGTAGCAGAAACTTCTGAGCCCTCAACTAGTCAGGAAAGGTTTGATGTTTTGGAAGGCACGCTCAATGTCAAAAACATTCCAGTTAAAGTGTTGTTTGATACAGGTGCGTCGCGAAGCTTTATCGCAAAGAACGCAGTTAAGAAGCTAGATTTGAATTTGAAGAAGCTCAAAGAACCAATGACTGTCCAAAATCCGGTCGGGGGTTCCATCGATCTCAGTTGGGTTTGTGCGGTGCCTGTCTCTTTTTCCTGTTATAAGTTCCCTACCATCGCTATAGTTATGAATTTTACTGAGTTCGATCTTATTTTGGGATTGAATTGGTTAACCAAATATGAGGCGGAGGTTAGATGCGCCGAGAGAGTTTTTAAGGCAAAGGCCCAATCAGGGAGTTATATAACCATACCATGCGAAGGTCCGAATTAAAATAGAAAAGGCTTTTGGTCAGCTCTTGATGTTTCCCCTGCTCAAATAGAAAATACCCCAGTAATCACAGAGAATATTCCCGACCTTGTAAAAGATATTCCTGTCGTCAAGAACTATGCGGATGTGTTCGAAGAAGTTGTTCGCTTACCTCTGCAGAGAGAAATTGATTTCAAAATTGCTTTAATTCCGAATGCAAGGCCGGTAGTTCACGCTATTCAAAGAATGTCCTTGAAAGAGAAAGAGGAATTAGACAATCAAACACGACAGCTCGTATGGAAGGGTCTGATCAGGCCTAGTTTCTCTGATTGTGGTGCAACAGTGGTGTTTGTCCCAAAATCTGACGGTATTCTACGGCTATGTGTGGATTATCGTGATTTGAACAAGCAGACAATTAAGAATAAATATCCATTGCCATGAATCGATGATTTATTGGATCGTCTGAATGGAGCACAAGTGTTTTCAAGGATGGACCTAGCTACAGGCTTCCATCAGCTTCGAATTGCCGAATAGTGTGTTCCTATGACAGCATTCAGAGGTCCAGACTTATTCTATGAGTGGTTAGTATTGCCGTTCGGCTTATGTAACGCTCCAGCATACTTCGTCGATTTGATAAATAGAGTGTTCAGAGCAGTCCTGAATAAATTTGTTCTGGTTTTTATTGACGATATTCTAATCTTCTCTAAATCAAAAGCCGAACATGAAAAGCATTTGGAACAGGTTCTAGAAATTCTGAGAAAGAATGCATTGAAAGCCAAACTGTCCAAATGTATATTCTGGCAAGATGAAGTGAAATTTCTAGGCCACGTCGTATCGAAAGAAGGAATTGCTGTGGATCCAAGTAAAATCACAGCTATTCAAAATTGGAAACAACCCAGTACTCCTACAGAAGTCCGCAGTTTTCTCGGATTGGCTAGTTATTACCGGAAGTTCGTTAAAAACTTTTCGAAGATATCTGGTCACTTAACGAAGCTTACAAAGAAGCACTCAAAATTCAAATGGACGCTGGAATGTGAGGAGGCTTTTGAAGAGCTAAAGTTAAGATTAACGACTGCTCCAGTGTTAACCATTATCGATGGCAATCAGGATTTAAAAGTCTAGACAGATGCCTCTAGAGAAGGCCTTGGCGCAGTGCTAATGCAAAGAGGTCAAGTGATTGCTTATGCTAGCCGTCAGCTGAAGCCGCATGAGAAAAACTACGTCACTCATGATCTTGAGTTATTGGCTATAGTATTCGCTTTGAAAATCTGGAGACATAATCTTCTGGGTGAGAGATTTGAACTGTTTACAGATCACCAGTCGTTAAAGTATCTGTTCACCCAGAAGGACTTGAATCTGAGGCAGCAACGTTGGCTAAAATTCCTTGCAGCATATGATTTTGAGATTCTATACACTTTAGGGAAAGCCAATGTCATGGCCGATGCGTTAAGCCGAAAGAATGAAATGATCGCTAGTTTTATTATCACGACTTCATTGATAGATAAAATATATGCTCTTCAAAAGGATGATCACTTCATTCAGAAGATCAGAGAGATAATTCAAAAGGGCGAACCCTAGAGTTTCCAAGTTGATAATGAGGGGATTCTAAGGCTGAAAGGTCGAATTTGTGTTCCTAACATTCCTGAGCTCCAAAAGGAAGTACTGGATGGATGCCACAAGTCAAAACTTAGTATCCATCCGGGGGTAAGCAAAATGTATAATGACATCAAATGCACTTTCTAGTGGAAGTCGATGAAGAGGGACATTTCTTTATATGTTAGCCGATGCCCTACTTGCCAGCTTGTCAAAAGCGACCAACAGAAACTGGCTGGATTGTTACAACCGATAGACATTCCAAGTTGGAAGTGGGAACATATTTCCATGGACTTCATAGATGGTTTGCCCAGAACCAGAAAAGTAAATGACAGTATTTGGGTGATCGTAGATCGCTTCACAAAGACCGTCCATTTCATACCTGTCAGATCAAACAGAACTGCTCAGAGTCTGGCGTAGATAAACTTCAAGGAAATTGTTAGACTACACGGAGTGCCGATCAGTATAGTGAGTGATAGAGATTCAATATTCACTAGCAAATTCTGGGAGGCATTTCAAGTAGAGCTGGGAACAAAACTGAACTTGAGCACCGCTTATCATCCTCAGACAGATGGTCAGACTGAGAGGGTGAATCGTATTTTAGAAGATCTATTGCGAGCTTGTGTTCTAGATTTCGGTGGATCATGGGAAGACCATCTGCATTTGGCTAAATTCTCATATAATAACAGCTACAAGGCAAGCCTGACAATGTCGCCATTCGAAGCATTATATGGTAGAACATGCCGATCTCTTGCTTGTTGGGTCGAACTCGGTAATAGACTTGTATTGGGGCCAGATATGATCCGAGAAGCTGCCGACAAATTCGACTTTATTAAGAAGCGATTACTCGCCGCTCAAAGCCGACAGAAGAGCTATGCCGACAAGAGAAGAAGAGATATATCATTTGTTGTTGGCGACTATGTATATCTGAAAGTATCGCCGATGAGAGGAGTTATCCAGTTCGGTAAAACTGGGAAGTTGGCGCCCAAATTCATTGGCCCGTTTCCTATTCTTGAACGGATTGGAACTATCGCTTATAGGGTTAAATTGCCTGATTGGTTGCCGGGAGTACATGATGTATTTCACATATCTCAACTTCGAAAGCACGTTCATGATCCGGACTTGATCGTGGAAGAAGCAGCTCAACAGGATATTGAAATTACTGCAGAATTAGCTGTGAGAAGAGAGCCACTAAAGATTATCGGCAAAGAAACCAAGGAACTGAGTAACAAGAAAGTTCACTTAGTCAAAGTGCAATGGAGTGGAGATCCGGGAGATTGTACTTGGGAAACTGAGGAGAGCATTCAGAAAGCCTATCCTAGGTGCCAAGTGGATATCTCTAATTGAGTCCGATGCAAGGTACATTTACCATACTTTGCATTACCAATTAGTTCTCTACCCTGTTGTTATTTTCTTTCCATGGATGTGCACTTTTAATTCTATAGTCTGAATGATTTTAAAAGAGTATAGAAATTTATTAGTATATTTTTGAAAAGTTAAAAACAAATTGCTTGTTGTTTGCATTGTGTGATAGTAAATTGGATTAATTAAATTATTGAAACGATAGTTAATTTAATTAATAAGGGAATGAATGGTAGAATTTATTCGATTAAATCACACATTGAACTGATTTAAAAATAGATAGAAATATATACATGTGCATTATATATGTTTAAACAGGTAACTGGATATCTGTTGAGTAAAGAAATTATTTGCATGCCCGACAAATAGGTAAACCTTAATGAGTTGGATGCGAAATATTATTATATCAACTCCTGTGAATGCCATTGGATGCGGAGTGCTGGTTGTTCTGTGTGTAATAATAAATATCGCCATAGGATAGTAACAATTAATTTTGAACTACATTACATGGCATACTTCTGGAAAATAGGCATACTTCATCATATACCACATAAGCATTTGGAGCTTGTGTGACGAGGTGGAAGATTTACCATACGAGCGAGAGGCTTGTATGGCGATGACTATATTTTACAGGTTGAACTGATGACTGATATGACCATATAAAATTTGTAACGATAAATTGCCAGATTAATAAAACCCCACACGGGTCTGGAGTTGACAATAATCACGTCTCTCTAGTTATTAGATACGGCACATGGATTATTTATTTCCCACACGGGACGAGGTGACGAGGATTTATCCTCTGGAGCAATTAAAAATACACACTCCCCCAGGCTTGGACAGGGTGACGAGAATTTATTCTTTGGAGTTATTATCTATACACGCTCCCCTGTAAACACCAGAATATATCAGTATAAATATGTGTATGCTTTATAGGATTTATTGGGTACCTAATACGGCCCAAAAAATTTCCAAACCCCTCCCCGTACAAAGGAGGTTATGGCGAAATTTTTCGAAAATTCCGGGTGTTAGCCAAATTTTTGAAGAATTTGAAAATTCTCAGAAACTAAAAAGTTGGAGAATGGAATCCAGATTGAACGTAGAGTTGATTAATCAAACCACTTTCGACTTTGTTCCTTTTCGGGGACGAAAAGTTTTAAGTGGGGGAGGTTGTAACGACCCGGAAAATCTAAACCAATTTAAAATTTTTAAATTTTCTATTTTGGTGGATTTTAAATATTTAAAATAAATATTTTAAATAATAACGATGAAAGTAAGTTTGAATCGACAATTTAAAACGAATATAATTAATTCTAATTATAAACAAGGCCTGAAATGGCGCGGCAGTTTCAAATTTTCATTTCAAACTTTGACTGACTGTACCGGGTGCAAAACAAAACGGAATTTAGTGAAACCAAAAATATTTAAATCTGTTAGTGAATACCTTTCTAACGAATCTGAAAAATCGAAGTTTCATAACGGGAAGCAAAAGTTATGGCCAAATGAATTTTCAGAAAGGTCGCTATGGAATTTATATAGCCCGTGAAAATGGCCATTTTGCTAACGACCTTGGAATTAGACGAAACCACTTTTGTCGGATCCGGGATGTGAAGTTATTGCTAGGTTTCAAATTTCATAATTTTTGAAGTTAATATGTGAGCTTGGCAAAGGAAAATGTGTTTTGGTCAAATACAGTTAAATTGGATCGACCAGAAATGGGCCATTTTTCAAACGGTCTCAGAATTCGACGAAACTAGTTTTGTTGGGACCGTATCGTCAAAACATAGCTAGATTTATTTTTCGGGAATTTTTCGAATCAGTTTGTGGCCTCGGCAAATTGAAATGTACGTTCAAATCGAATATTGAATGTTTTATATTTTAATTTGAATGAAAACTGACTGAAACCGTCAAATGGGCCTTCGAAACGTAGCCCATTGTGTTCGGAATGGGGGTAAAACGCTAGGGACGACAGTCGTTGGGTTTGGATTGGTGTTCGTGTGTGGCAAGGGGTATTTTCGGATTTTAAAATTTATAAAAAAAATATCATGGGCCACATCATTTCTCTCTCCCCGTATTCTCTCTCTCCCCATCGCGATTAACGACGGCTGACCTTCGAAACTTCCCTTCTCCTTTTCTCTTCCATCTCTCAACGAAACCTACCCCTCCTTTGGTGTTTTTTTATAGCGTCGAGAGGGCTTCAAATCAAGACAAGAACCAGATTTTTTCATTGTGTATTTCTCAAGATTGAAGCCTCCAAACTTTCGTCGTTCAGAGCGCCGCCGCGAGCTCCCCTGACCACCGAGCTGGTCCACACCCCCCTGCACGGAAACGCCTCTCCTAGCCCTTCGACCCTGCGAAGTCCGATCGTCATATAGCTACATGGATTTCGCAAAAATCGAAAACCTAGTTTCGAACCAAACTGTGAAGGTACGGCTATGATAATTTTAAACTGATTTTAACATTTAAAAGCGTAGCAAACTTCTAAAAATCATATCTTTTTCGTTTCTTGATGAAATTCAGTGAAACAAGAGACAGTTGACTCGTGTGGACGTCTTCTACATTTTAGAAGAGACCGCATATTTTTCTGAGCCTTCTGCTATTTTTGGTGGAGTGGAACCCAATGTGAGATTTCTAATTTATAAAAGATACGGAAAATGACGATGTATAAATTATATAGTCGATGTATGAGTTATATAAGCATTGTACACCTCTTGTATAAGCGTTGTATAAGCTGTACGTTCGATGTATAAGTTATATATGCGTTGTAAAATTATATATGTGTTGAAATAGAAGTGAAATGCTATATATATATATATATATTTATATATATATATACGCCCCTCGTCGACAAACCATAGACGATATTTATTGGTTGTGATTGGTGTGAAAATTGATTGATAGCGAATGGTTGATTGAAATTGTTTGTGGTTGAAATTGATTGATTGTGGTTGAAAAATACCCGTTTGTGGTTGAGAAATATTTGGTTGAAACCACATAGGATTAGTTTGTGGAAATGAAAAAAAATATACATGCCGCCTGCGTGCGAACTAGATGCATGATTCCCTATTGTCAAAAGCTGCGAAGCTTTAAGGTAGAGCGAGGTGCCGTACTAGGGACGGTCCCGGTTTTAACTACCCTGCCGTTATGCTGCCGAAATTTTGAATAATATTCATGTGTTAGAATTATTTTCATTTGTTGAATCTATATTTATTCGTTGAATAGAAAACCTTCATGTGTTGAATTTAAATTCATTCGTTGAATAGAAATTCATGTGTTGAATGGTATTCGTGTTTTAAATATAAAAATCACCTTTTTATCTATATATATAAATATAGAAAACCTTCATATGTTGAATTGAAATTCATTCGTTGAATAGAAATTCATGTGTTGAATGGTATTCGTGTTTTAAATATAAAAATCACCTTTTTATCTATATATATAAACTATAGAAAACCTTCATGTGTTGAATCGAATTTCATTCATTGAATTGAAATTCATGTGTTGAATGGTATTCATATTTTGAAAGAAATTGTTTTATAATAAAATCCTATTTTTATCATCAATATGAACTATATAAAATAATCTTGTTTTGAAATAAATTGTTTTATAATAAAAATCCTATTTTTATCACCTATATTAACTATATAAAATAGTCGAGTTTTGAAATAAATTGTTTTACATTAAAAATCACATTTTTATTATATACATGAATTGTTAAAAATAGTGAAGTGTTGAAATAGAAGACAGTTAGATAAAAAATATCATTTTTATCAAATGTATGAAAATCATATAGTTTTGAAATCGAAGAATCGATATATATATATATATATATATATATATATATAATTGAAATATATCGAATAACGAAGCTGTAGTTCGTATTTTGAAACCGTGATTTCAAACGATTAGTGCGGGAGATTCGACCATCGGATTTTCCCGAAACCAAAACCGTTGGGTTCGCTTTGGAAATACCTTTCCAACGACACCAACTTTGTAAAGATCCAACGGTTGGATTGTCTGGAATGTTTAATTCAAATCTGAAGAAAAAAAGCGCCAGAATCAATTATATTTATAAATATATATATAAAAATATAATTATATTAAATCGAATAATGACGCTGCAGTTCGTATTTTGAAATCGAAACTTCAAACGATTATACCGGGAGATCCGGCCGTCGGATTTTCCCGAAACTGAAACCGTTGGAATCGTTTTGAAAATATCTTTCTAATAATGTAAATTTTGTGAAGATCCAATGGTTAGATTTTCAGATATGTGTAAACCAAATCGGAAGAAAAATAGCGCCACGGCCGCGTTATGGCCCGAAGCGTCGTTTTGAATAAATTGGATATTTTAAAATAAATAAAAATAGAGATAAATCGTTATAAAATACTATAAACGATATGGATGTGAAATTTAGAAACTAACTGAAGGTTGGCTAAGTCGAATGGTTTCCTGGGTGTTGATCTGATGTTGGTTTCGTCCTACAGGGTTAATATTTTGGAAATCATTCTCTTACTGATTTACGATTTGCGACTAATGAATTGAAATGATGCGTATGTGTGTTTGGGTTGCACTTGTATATTATATACGCGAGTTGCTCAGAAAGACCGGGTTTGTCCCATTCTGAATAACTGAATCGACGATAAGAAATCGAAGATGAAGATGGTGGTCGAAGACCGGAGATCTTCACCTCGTTTGGATAGTGACTGATGTCCTGATTGGGAGGCATCCCGAAATATGGATAATAAGTGGTGATCGTCCAGGCGTACGTGGAGATCGAAGGGTTTGCGAGGTATATAGTGCCTCCGGTTTCGTTCAGACCCAGAACGGACTTGCAAATGGATGGTGTGTCTGACATTGGAATTTATTCTGTGTGACTGATAGCCATCAGTTGCATGGTGTGAATTGCTTGTGTGGCATGCTAAGATGTAGTGATCAGGGCTTCTGTTGAAAAGAAAAGTCTTGTGGTGATGATTAAAGCATCGCCTGTGTGGCGTAGCTTTATGTATAACGTGAAATCGCGAGCCTCACACCCCGGTATGAACCAGAAACGGGAGAGGACCTCATGGAGGACATGCGTTTCTTTCTAGCTAGAAGTGGCGTTAGTGGTTTTACACGCCCTGACGAGTTTGACTTATGTGGTTGTTACTGTTGCGAGGCGCCTCGGTTAGATCAGACGATCCGGGTCCGATGGAGTCATTCGTTGGCTCATTTACGCCCCAAAGGGTGGGGACACGTAGTATTCAGGAATTTTAATCCACATCGGTGGACCGGCCCTGTCGCTCCAAGGGTCGATGCGCTCTGACCCTGAGGCTCGGGCTAGACAGTCTCGAAGTCGGTAAGGACTATCTTTTGCCTTGGTTCATGACGGAAATCCAATTTCCAAATACGTGACTGTGCGGTTTTGATTGTATATATATATGGCGACATGATATATGGTACCCATGCCGTCTATGATTGATAGTTATGATTGAAATTGTTTTTCAGACTTATAAACACTAGTAATAATATCAAATGCTTTTGTTTTATTCGTATCAAGCATATTTTGGCCATTATAAGGTAAAACTCTATCCTCCGGTTTGTGTTGCATTGTGTGATGGGATCTGAGTCTTATAATGGCTTTATTTTTTTTAAAAAGCATTGCGATGTTTTAAAAGAATTGTTTGTTTTTATACCACTGGCAATCCGATGGAGTAAACCCGTTCCACGAAAGTGGTGTGGTCCTGTGATAAGCCATATTTTAAATGTGTTGAGTAGATTTCTCATACCAGTCCCATGACTGACTCGTAGTTTGTTTCACTTTCAAACTCTGGTGCCCATTTTTCTACACGGGCAGCCTAGTATTCAGGTTTTAGCTGGCTTTCTCTGGATAGCTGGAGCTGAAGATGGATTCTACCATTTATCTCTTTTTATGCTGTTCAGCTCCTATCGTACATTATGTTTGTTTTCCACTGTAGACATTTATGTATAGCTGAACTGTATTTGTACTAAGTAAGATCCTGTATACTGTGTAACTCTGATGATTACGTTTATCCAGTATATTCTATTGTGCATTATCTGGTGTATTTATTTAATTATGTTCTGCTGTTATCTGTTTATGTGTTATATTCCAAAGATTACTCTTGCCACCGTCAGTACGGGGAATGGGGTCGTCACAGAAATTTCCCTTTTTATATTCTAGTATTTCTTATGGTATTTAAAATACCAAATAACAATGATCAATATCATTCTAACACATATCATCAACAGATTATATATCACATCATATATCACCATATATGAAAACAATAAAATAAATGTTGAGGAATTCAGTTGGATTCCTTCGACCTGTTTCCCTGCATCCACAGATGTTAAACAATATAATTAACATCGATTTCATTTCAACATGAAATATTCTGATCAATAGAATCAACATTTGATCAACGATTTATATACATAATTATATCTATATTTTCAGCCAATTAACTAGCAGTTCATCCAAAGTCAACACACAACAATCAACTGTCTTTTATCAATTCTAAAAATACGTTATAAAATATAACTGTGCAGAGTTAGTGAGATTTACTCACTTTGATGGTTTGTCGTTAAATAACGATAATCGTTCAATATATCTGATCAGGTATTTAATTTCACCATAAATTGTAATGGTCTCCATTCCACTCCTAGTCAGTTCCAGTGTGTAGCCGTCGTCCGTACGATCCCAATGGATCCCAATGAATATAACAATTTAAATTAAATTAAAACTAACATTTATTTCAAACGGTCCTCAAACCATTTAAATTGTCGGACCATCTCTTTACACTCGGTTGAATAGTAACCCTTCTTCCCAAAGTATCCATTGCGACCTGCTTCTTTTTTGAACTTCAGGAACTCTAATCCGCCCCATTTCTTCATGACATTCAAAACTAATACCACCATTGTTCTCCTCTTTTAAATCTCTACCCACCCATATGACTTTCATCCAACTCGCGCTGCCCTTGCAAAACGCGTCGAACTGGAGAAACCCACGATCTACGGACAGTCGCGACACCCAATGCAAACAGAACCCGTCCATACTTCTCACACTGGTGCTAAATCACTTAATAAGACCAAATACAACATCGAAACCAAACACTGAAGCCTCAATCTCCCCTTACTTTAAACCCTAGCTCGCGATTGATTTTTTTCCAGTGAAAAAAAACCAATTGATCCCGATAATAAGCACACGAGATTGAAGAGGCTGGTATGGAGATTGCAAATACACTAATTTCGTGATTTTAGAACTTTTGTTTGAATTGTTGTTGCTTTTTGAAATGGATTTTTCATGTTGGTTTTTCTGTGTGAAGAAATGAGGACGGCGGAATTATCTGTTGACCAGAGGAAGAAAATAATAAGGGTTAGAAGGTGTTAGGGTTATTTATAGAATAAGTGTGGCTTCTATGAGAAGCTTCGTTCATTTTTAAATTAATTTATATAGTTATCGCTATATGTATCTACCTTCTAAAAATCCACATGATCACCTACTATATCCAAAAATCATGAAAAATGGCATGTAGCTACAGTTCAACATTACGGACCCAACGAAACTGGTTTCATCGAATTCCGACTTCGTTTTCCCACCCAGCATATTTTTAAAGTTAAATTATTGACTATTTTTCACATTATAATCCCGTACGGCCACATAAAAACTCTAAAAATCACGGAAATTGAAATCTAGCAATAATTAAATATTCCGGATCCAACAAAATTAGTTTCTTCGAAAACGGAGGTCGTTTGCAATACTGGCTATTTTTAAAGCTCTAATAAACCCATTTAAATATTTATATATTTAAAAATAATTAAATTAAATATTTATAAATAAATATTATCGTATATATTCACAATAGAATATCATATAGCTCCAATTGGATTTATAAAACGATATTCAAATCCCAAGTGAATCGATATTCAATTTATGTTAAAAAATCCATTTAAAATATAAATAAATCGCCATAAATTATAAAGGAATTCCATGGTGACTTTTCGAAAATTTGATTTGGACATAACTCACAATCTATCTGACGAAATCCCTATTTTGCACTTCCATTAGAAAAATATACTTCACCAGCTCCGAACGTTTCTTGCTTCATAGAAATCCGACTTAAAACGGATTCTGTATATTCATTTAAAGTTCGGATCGCCAAATTGCGAACTACCACGCCATTTCAAGCTCGATTATAATTATAATATAATTATACGTTCAACTGTCGTTCAAATAATATATTCGATATTCTAATTCAATTCTAAACTGAATTAAATATTTTAAATTTCCAAATTCACACAATATTGTCAGTTCACTATTTCTGACTATTTTAGAATTAAATATATTCTTCTATTAATTATATTAGTTAAATATTCAATATAGTTTAATTAAACAACCATTAAATACTCTAAACCACTATTTAATTAATTATATAAATTAATTTCTATACAGTAAAGATACGGGACGTTACATTTTTTAGTAAGTGGTCGAATGGAAACACAGTTAAAAACATAGCAAGCTGTTGCGACTGCTTCAGCCCAAAAATGTTTTGGTAATGTACTTCCATTTAATAATGTTCTAGCACATTCTTGTAAAGTTCTATTCTTACGTTCTACAACTCCATTTTGTTGTGGAGTTCTAGGAAATGAAAAGTTATGAAAAATTCCTTTCTTTTGACAAAATAAATCAAATTTCTCATTTTCAAATTCTTCTCCATGATCACTTCGTATATTCTTTATTTTTAAACTAGTTAAGTTCTGAATTTGCTTGACAAAACTCTTAAAAATATCAAAAGTATTGCTTTTATTCCTTAAAAACATAGTCCAAGTATATCATGAAAAATCATCAACAATTACAAACACATATCTACTATGATTTATGGACTAAACTTGAGTTGGTCCGAATAAATCGATATGTAATAATTCAAGTGGTTGTAAGGATGATATAACCTTTTTAGATTATAAAGGGGATTTTGTTAATTTTCCAAGTTGACAAGCATCACATAAATTTTCAGTTTTGAAATTTATTTTGGGGTACTTACAAGATCATTTTAGATAATTTGTTAATGGTTTTAAAGTTAATGTGACAAAATTGTTTGTGCCATAGCCAAGGATCATTATCTTTGGCTGATAAACACATGGTCGGATTATTATTGTTTGTCATATTTAAAATGTAAATATTTTTGTCTCGATTTCCTTCGAAAATAATATTTTGGTTTGAATCAAATATACTACATTTATTTTTGGAAAATCACAATTGACTTATACTTAATAAATAGTGTTTAAATTCTTAACTAATAAAACATCCGAAATAAGAGGTGAATTAGATATACTGTAATTTCTCGCATCGCCTTTGTCGATGATGTATCCTTTGGAATTATCTCCAAATGTGACAGTTCCTCCTTTTGAGTAAGTTATATTTGTTAGCATTTCCTTGTCACCTATCATGTGTTATGTGCAACCACTGTCTAGTATCCATTTTCCTCTGTTTTTGTGAAGTGGAACCTGCAAAATATAACTAAATTTTTTTATTGGTACCCACTTCCTCCGTTAGGGTTCTAAGGGTTAAAACTTAGGAAGCAAACCTAAGAGGGCTTAGGTTCCTTTTTGAAAAAATAACATTATTATAATGAACCGTATCTAAAAAGTTTTTAATATATTTATTCCTAATAAGAATATTATTTGTTTTAGAAATCCATGTACTAATATTTTCCGAATAATTTTTCTTAGTAGAAGCATTTAATTTTCTACTAGAAATTCTCAGTAAATTGTTAGAATTTTCAAAACTGGATTTCCTTTTTGAATTTATTTTCTGATTATATCCAAGTCCTTTTTTATTAAAAACCGATCGAGAATTTTCTAAAATTTTAGATAAATTCTCTCTACCCTTGTTAAAATTATTTACATTTTTAGAAATACTTTCTAATTTAGTTTTTAAACTAGAATTTTCTAACTTTATAATTTTAACTTTATTATTCATATCATGATTTTCAGAAAGCAATAAATCATTTTTATTCTTTTAAATTTCTATTTCTTGACTTAACAAAGAAATTTGAGAATTTGCATCTGAAAGAGAATCTTGTAATCTTCTAAGATTTCTTTTTCATCTTTCAAAAGGTCACTCTCAAATTCGGCTTTGTTATTGTCTTCATTAGCTTGTTTAAATTTTCTTTTAAACATTTTTCTAGATTCTAAAATTTTCGTATTTATTTCTACTAATTCATAAAAAGTAAATTCACTTACACTGTTGTCTTTAGCCATAAAGCACACATTTTCTTGCTCACTATCGCTGTCGCTATCACTTTCAGAAGATGAGCCCGAATTATCCCAAGTGACTGAGCAAGATCGTTTCTTTGATTTTTCACTTTTTCGATTTCTTTTTAGCTCTGGACAGTTCTTTTGATAGCGTCAGGTCTTGTGACAGTTGAAACATTCTACTAAAGCTGAATCAAGTTCATTTGATGAATTCTTCTTTATACTTTTTCTTTGACTCTTTCGGTATTTTAGAAATTTTCTAAAAATTTTAGCAACAAATGCTATATCTTCTTCATCTGAATCGGAATCTTCTTTTTCTACATGGAAAGCTAAATTCTTCTTATCTTGTACCTGTGCTTCCTTTTTCTGCAAGTTCACTTCATATGACATTAGATTACCAATCAATTCTTTCGGTTTCATGGTAGAGAGATCATTAGCTTCTTCGATCGCTAATACTTTTCTCTCCCACTCATTGGTTAAAGAATTTAAATTTTTTGAAATATGTCTCTAGTCCTAATAATGAATGATAAATATTTTGAAAACGTGAATACATATCATTTACGAATTCATTCTCGTTCATCTTAAAAAAATTAAACTGATTTTCAAGCATAGAAATTTTACTTTGTTTATCTTTGTTAGTGCCTTCATGAGTAATCTTAAGTGTTCTCCAGATTTCATATGCACTATTGCACATACAAATCCGATTAAACTCATTTCTATCAAGTGCACAATTTAGCATATTCATGGCCTTAGCATTTGCAGTAGCTTCATTTTTCTCAGTGTTTGACCATTCAGTGTATGCAATAGTGGGTGATGTATATTCTTTTTGACTAATATTCCATGCATCATAGCTATTAGCTTGCATGTATATTCTCATTTTAGTAGCCCAGTAACTATAATTCACGCCATTAAAGAAGGGCAGTCTAGTCGTTGATTGGCCTTCAGAATATCCGGTATTATTGCTAATGCTAGTGTTACTATCCATATTATCTAATTATCAAATAACGGTTTTACGGTTATATGATAGCCTTGCTCTGATACCAATTCAAAAGTCGGTATGTACGACTTAAAGGATCTATATGGATAATGCGGAAATATGTGTGATATACTATCTAAATTATGTGCAATAGTTTATGCAAATAAAGTCTAAGTTATCGAAATATATAACAAGTAAATATAAGCGGTAAATAAAGAGACACCAAGGGTTTTTATACTAGTTCGGACTTCCCGCCCTACGTCCAGTCCCAAAACTCCTCTTTGGAATTCACTAACAATGTCCTCTCTTAACCCGGAGGAATAGGTCAGTACACCCGAGCCCCAACAAGGATGCCTCTCGCCTGAGCAACTACACAGGTCTTCAACAATTACAAAGAGTTTGACTTCCGGATGTGTTCTTCTTTCAACACTAATTAGCCAATAGCTTAAGTACAACATTCCTATAATCTAATCCTCGAGTATATACTTTGAATGCATTGATTTAAGGAAGTAGAATGGCTTGTTGAATCAAGTGATATTAAAATTAAATCAAGGATTCAACAAATATTTGAATATGAAGAGCTTTTTGTTTGCAAAGAGTATGAGAATGCAATTCAGAAAATAGAGAGAATATAGAATCATTCGGTGATTGTTAAACAAGATTGAAGTTGTTTATATGATGGTATAAGAGTAGCAAACATACATGAATAGTTTCCATAAAAAGATATGTCCATTTCCTTTGATTAATGATAAGGAATCTCTTCATGAGTGGAAGCAACTCTTCAAAAAATAAATTCTGGATCGAATCACTTGACTGGTTAAAAATCATCAGTCGACTGGTAGAATTAAAACGTATATATAAAAAATTTAAAACTAGCCATTATATACCAAAATTGGTCAACCATTCGATTGGTCTATATATATATATATATGATTAGCACATTCGTGTATACTTGAAGATAGATTTTAACATAATTCTAACACGACTCAATATATATACATATATAAAACCTTATCTTTATGATTCAATTCCCATTGTAGCTTTGCTCGTTGACATTCATCAAAATCTTGTTATTCAACAGAACTCAGTGTATTCCCTTACAGAGATACAATATCAGCATGTGGTTCCATACCTTGTCATAGTCGGAATTCAATCTGCAATAAGCGCCCACGATTTTGATTATATACTATATATGTGGAGCGTGATATGCAAGTGTTCTACTAGATTGATATTTATTTGTATTTAGACATTATTATAATATTCAAAAGAATATTGTTTTCAAAATTGTTTAGGTTACCACAAGGTGAAAACCGCCCATATTTATGTCTGAATCGGTCTTACAATTATCTTTTCTTTCTAAAGGATTTTTGAACATTAAAGCAAGTTGTTTTATAATCGTTTGCTCACATCAGTCCCATGACTGACCCAGAGTTTATTTTTCTATGTTTTCCCTAAATTCTAGGTTGCCCAAATTTGTACGGGAAGTCAAGTGGTTTCAGGATTTTACAAATTCACTTGGAGAAGCTTCAACGCTAAATATATAGAGTTTATTTCCACTGTATTGTATATCTGTTATACTCTGACGATATATGTAAGTAAAAACATTGTCTTGTATTCCCAAAATTTTATAATATATTTTATTCAGTTCCGTTGTGAGATTCATTATACTCTGATTCTGTTGTGTTCAGTTCTTCATTTTCTTCTATTCTAACTTTCTTTCTTTCTTTCTATTTCTCACCCTCTAACTTCTTTTTATGAACAATCTGTTAATTTCTAATGTTTGATTAGTCGATATGTGATACAGGATATGTATTAGTATTGATAATTAGGATTGGAACTTTTCGGGCCGTTACATATGTGGCTGCATTTTCCAAACTAGGTCCGTTGAAATGAAAATGCAAGGCTGCCTGATGTGTGCAAAGGTAGCGATTTGAAAACACATGCAGTGAATTTAGGGCAGGTAGAATAGGCGTTGACATTTTTTTTCTTTACTTAGGGATTATGTTGTTCGTTTAGTTAACAGAGGGTTTGGCTAGAAAAAAATTAGGGTATACTTGTACATTTATTTTTGCTTAGGGTAAAAGTGTGTGTATATATATATATATGTATTTATTTTAATACGGTAATAAATTCCTACCGCTTATATCGTTGTCTACCGCTAACCGTTATATTCGCACTGCTACACGCGAGCTCCAAACACAATGAAAATGGACGCACTACTATATCTTAATGTTCCGGTCCCAATCTTGTTTCATTGGAAACCAACTCTATTTGAAAAACGACGTTATTTTAATTTCAATGTATTTATCGGTTCACCTTTAAATTAGCATCGACTCACAAAACAACTCTGATTGGCTCTAAACTGTAAGTTTAACAATAATTAACTATGTGTTCCAATAAAATTTGTTTTATCGGAAATGGAGATCATTTGAAAAATAGTTATTCTTAAGGCTTATATAATATCGATATAATATTATAAATTTCCAAAACAATTCAATTTAAATAATAACAAATTATTATCATCATATAGTTCCAAATGGAAAAACATATCACTACAAATTTAACCAATATGAAATTGTAACTCAACATTAACATTCGAGTTAACGATGTCCAAATTATATAAAAATCCCTTTTAAATTTATTAATAAACATTATAGTTTACTAAAGAATTCCATAAAGGCTACTTGAAATTTTGATTTTGGCATAACTCATAATATATAAGCTGAAATTCCGATTTTTCTCTTTCATTAGAAAATTACAATCAAATAGATTCGATCATTTCTTGTTTCACGAATTTCGACTTATAACGGATTCTATATATTCAATTAAAGTTGAAAACTCAATATTATGAACTGCCGCGATGTTACGAGCTCATTTATAATTAAATATAAACTATACGTTCAAACGTCATTTTAACAAACGTTCTGTTTTATAAATCCATTTATAATTCCAATTAAATATTTAAAATATTAAATTAAATTAAATATTTGATCGCTAAAAATACGGGATGTTACATTAATGGAGGTGGGTATGGACTTGTTTTAAGAAGAAGAGGTTGCAAGAAGAAGAAATTAGGCGAATTTTCATGTTTATAAGGAGTAAAAAGGAGAGAAAAGATAATTTTAAACTTATAAAAGTGGTTGGAAACCATTAGAGGGAACAAAGAGCTTAAGAGAGGAAGCAATATTTAAAAAAAAATTGAATTGTGGAAAATGAAAATGAAAACGAAAACGAAAATGAAAAGGTTGAATTTGTTTCATGGAAAAAGAGTTTATGGAATTACCTAACTGCCCTTAGGTTCATAATCTCCACTTCTTATGTGCCACATCATCAAATAGTCCTCATTTCATGCCTTCATATACATTTTACCACTCTCTTATACATTTTCACATCAAAGTACTAAATACTTGGAAATATGGTGATTTATTAGGTGTATTCATGTACTCAAATCACTTTTTCAATCAAGATTTTCTTTAGTGTACCATCTCCTTTACATGTACATAAGTAGATATATTTTTACCTTCTATTAATATAAACCTACTTATGTTATTTGTATATGCATGTTTATGTGTGTAATAAAGTGTTTACAATATTTTAAACAACATTTTAATGGTAAAAAATTGAATAATTATAAAAAGCTTTCCAGTCATATTTTCTATTTTTTATTGAAATATTTATTTTTGTAAAACCGATTTCAAAACACTCATTAGTTATTTATTAAAAAGGGACATTTTACTATTAAAAATCATTTATTTTTACATTTAAATTGAAACAATATCTATGCATCAAGCGATGAAATTTCAGTTCGTTACATTTCTGATTCTCATACATTCTACATCTATATATGAGACCACCCAAAGTTAAGCCTTTAGTTGAGCACTACCACCACCATGTACGCATAAAACCTATGACAGAGTTCAATCTACCTAGTAGGTAAGATCTAAGAACATCTACTCCCTTTCAATTTTCCATATAGTTACGGGTTTAAAGGAAGCAAAATTAGTTGTAGAACTAGAATAACCCATCGTTGTATTGAGAAATTAAAATTTGAAATTGCAATTTTTTTTTGAAAATATGCAATTTATATATGAAGAATAGTAAGAATACCGAATAAAACTACTTGAAACTAAGCTCGAATGAATCAAAAAAATCATAAAGGTGGTAATGAGTTGTTTAGACCGCTGTGAT
Source organism: Allium sativum (assembly GCA_030737875.1). Lineage (NCBI taxonomy): Eukaryota > Viridiplantae > Streptophyta > Magnoliopsida > Asparagales > Amaryllidaceae > Allium > Allium sativum. The sequence goes on from CM060922.1 coordinate 886,638,238, forward strand.
ATGAGGGAGGAGGGTGGCTAGACCATAAAGGCGTGGGATGGGAGATGAATGAGGCAGCGTTGAAGGGAGTGACACAACTCGTCAAATGTCAACGTACCAGTTTCCTCCAACTAGCCAAATAGCCCAAATTTGAAATTGGAACGTTACTACTTTCGAACGTAGAAAACGTAAACATCACAAAATCGACTACGAGCGACATTTTATAGTCACAAGCTCCGGAAAATTTTCTCTTATTCAAGGAATTTCGCTATGCCACCCAATAAATGAAATGAAATAACAAGAAATCCACTTGCCCTACATCATTTGAGAAATAGTTTCGTTGATTAATAAATATACCCTTTGAAACATAGGGTATTGGTCATAGGAAATCGAAAGAACTTTGGAAGCATAAGCAAATTGAGCTAGTTCAAAATGTGAGCAACAACATATCATTAGTCCATCAATGACCATGGCCACACCTTATTAATTAGATGAAAAAATGTGCAAGGCAAGTGAAACAAACTATTCTTTGTTATATCGTCATGCATCTATGTCCAGAGCTAGACCAATTGTAACACTTGCAGCAACCAAACAAAGATATACTGAAAGTGTGTTTGATTTGTTCTAACTTCTAAGACAAACATGAAATATATGCCCATAAGTTATCCCATAGTAAAAGCCAAAAAGGGCTGCAGTTTCATGCGTATTTCATTTTTTTATTCTATGATGTTTTTTGTCTATCATAAGTTAAATGAAAATATATTAAATTACACGAAAATATCAGATAAAGATTTGATGAAATGGAGTTACAGAATTGTATAGAGAAGATGAAACAAGAATAGTTTATTGATGTATATTTGTAATATTAAAACAGAATGATTGCATACATGTGCTAACTGCTATTTATAATAATGTAGCCGCAACGATTCGGTAGAGATAATAGTCTATACCCGCTATTGTGCTAAATAAAACAAATAGAAGTACGGCCGAGATACTCTTATTTCTGTTACACCCCCTCAAAACTAGGGTTCATGGAACCCTAGCTTTGCTTTCTCTCATGGTGACCCTTTGTTTTTTCTCTTAAAAAACGATCTTCCATGTCGATTCGATTTTCTCTCTTATCAGATCTGAGACATATATGTCTTGAGTCAGTAACCTTGAAAGACTTGTCAAGTTCCTTTCTATTTTTGAAGTCGAATGAGCTTTCAAAGTTAGGGCTTTGATGATTTTCCAGGTTCTTCATCCAATGGTTGCCTGCTTTGATGTCTGGAAGTTTATGACTTTGATCGGCTTCTTTGGATCTGAGCAAAATCTGGTAAATTTCTTAACTGAAGTAGCTTTAGTCAGTATATCATCTCACTGATAGATCCCATGTATATGATTTATCTTTATTTCACCATTTTGAATTAGATCTCTAATGAAGTGTAGATCTATTTCTATGTGCTTAGTTCTAGCATGTTGTACTGGGTTTTCAGACATATATACTGCACTCTTATTGTCGCTTCATAGTACAGGCCTTGTATTTGACTTTAGTCTTAATTCATCCAGTAGTGGTTGTAACAACTTTATCTTTGTAGTAGCATTTTTATGCTTCTATATTCAGCTTCAGTGTTAAATCTGGAATTGTAGGCTGATTTTTAGAACAACAATAAATTAGGCTTTTTCCAATGTAGATGCAATGTGCTGTTTTTGACCTCTTATCATTCGGATCTGATGCCCTATCAGCATCTGTATATCCAATTATATTCAGATGTTAGTTGTTCTTTAAGGCTAGCCCATAGTTTATTGTTCCCGTAAGATACCTTAAGATTCTTTTCATTGCTTTCCAATGTGTGTCTAGAGAATTCTACATGATTTAAAATATTTTATTAACACTTAAAGCAATGTCAAGTCATGTTATAATTGCATACTGTAATGTCCCTATAACACTCATGTATTAGGTGATGTTGAATATTGCCTCTCCCATGTACTCAGAGTAGTTTTGACTACTAATCGTGGGTGTTGATTTGGGATTGGCATTTAACATTTTGGTTTTATACAATAATTCAATGCTATACTTTTTTTGGTACAAAATCATTTCATTATTTTATCTTTTTTACTTCTACGCCAAGAATTTTTTTTAACTCACCTAAATCTATAACGACCACGGGATATTCGACCCTGAAAATCGACACAAAACCCATGTCGAATATCCAGATATCGGAAACACTGGATCATTATTAGAAAGAAGTTAGAGGATGAGATAGGAAAGATAGAACTAATAGAATAGAAGAAGAAGAAGAAGGTCATAACTGCTACTAAATCAGAGTAAACACGAAACTCACTGCGGAACGAATAAAATATATTACAAAATAACTTTGAAATACAAATCTGAATTTTTGTACTTACATATCATATCAGAGTATAGTTCATATACATCATAGCGGGAAAAACCTCTAAATAACTAGCAGTGAAGCCTCCTGCTTCGAGCTCCTCCAAGTGAATCTGCAAAGCCTGAAACACTTGACTGTCCGTACAAATTTGGACACTCAAGAGTTTATGGAAAACAAACAAAATAAACTCTGTGTCAGTCATGGGACTAGTGTGAGTAAACTCCAACCATATTGTTTAACTTTGAAATTTTTTTTTAAAAGAAAGGATAATAGTAAGACCAACCCACACATAAACATGGACGGTTTTTACCTTACTATAATCCAAAATATTTTGATATCAAAATCTAGTGATATTATAATAATGTCTAATCAAATAAATAACCAAATAGCAGAACGCTTGCATCTCACGCTCCACATACATAGTATAAAATCAAAAACCGCAGGGCGCTTACTGGAGATTGGATTCCAACTATGACAAGGTATGGAACCACCTCCCGATCAGTGTACTCAAGAGGGGATACACTGGGATTCAACAAGAACATCTTGCAACCCGGCCCACACATGACCAACCACTTATTTCTCTTGAGTGTATCGAATATATTGCCACCTACAGTTGGGCCCACATAGCCGTTATCCGAAGATACAGAAACGAAATAAGGACAAATATGAATTTTCTCTAGATGGTGACTGTAAAGACCCGGAAATTCCCGCTCTTTGAATCGACCATAAACCACACAGGTCTGACCCAAAGGATGGAAATCTTCGAATACTTTAACTTTGGGAATACAATACATCAGAACAATAACAGCAGACTTTTACTACATTACAATAATATAACATCAGAGTACAGAATATCATAGTACAAATAAAGTAAACTATAGCGGAAGATAAATTACAACAGATTTAATACATTAAACAGCGGAAGACTTCTAAGCTCTGGACACAGCTTTAGGCTTCGATCCAGGATCCTGCTAAAGAGAGAGATATCTGCAAAAAGCTACTCGACTGCCCGTGTGGAAAAGAGGGCACCCGAGTTTGCCAGTGAACAAACTACAGGTCAGTCATGGGACTGGTGTGAGAATTCTAAACTAATATAACTAATAAGACAAATCCAAGGACCACGCCACTTTCGCGGAACGGGTTTACTCCTATGGATTGTCAGTGCATAAACCAAAGTAAATCGAGGAATAACGCAATGTCTTTTTTGAAAAATGAAACCATTATAAGACCCAAGTCCCATCACACAATGCAACGCACACCAGAGGATAGGGTTTTACCTTATAATGGTCAAAAGATGCTTGATACGTATAAAACGGATTGATATTATTATTAGTGTATATATGTTTTAATAAAAAGATTTGAATCATAAGTATCAATCCTAGACGGCATGGTTACCATATAGCATGTCGCCAATACTAGTTCTACAATCAAAACCGCAAGGGCGTATTGGAAATTTGGATTCCATCATGAGTCGAGGCTAGGGGCAAGCTCCTCTCCGATTCGAGACACTCTAGCAAATGCCTCAGGATCCCCCGCAGTGAACCCTTGGATCTTCAGGGCCGGTCCCCGCCTATGGGCAGTGGATTAGTTATGCCTGAACACACGCTTCCCGGTCCCTTTGGACCTATAGTATGACCACCAACGGCCTATAAAAATAACGAGGCGCCTCAAAATCCATCATCCACATAAGTAAAATGTCAGGGCTGGTAGGTCACTGACACCACTCTAGCTAGAAAGAAACGTGTGCACTCCCTGCAGTCCGTATCCCGTTTTTGACTCATACCGGGGTGTGAGGCTCGCGAAGTCACGCTATACACAAAGCTACGCCTAAACAGGCCGTGCTTTGATCATCAACCACAAGGCCTGCTTTTCAACAAAAGCCTTGATCAATGCATCTTAGCATGCCACATTGTCAGTCCATACTATACCATTAATTTCTACCAATATATAACCTCTAAGCTCGTATGTCTCAGAGAAGGGTGTTAACCACCAAACAGATATATATTAGGAGAGATCAACGAATGTAGTATAAAGGACTACAACGTCAGACATACATTCCATTTATAAACTTATGCCCTGGGTCTGGACGAAAGTCAAATCCGTACAAATCAACACTACGTCCGGATAACTACCATCTTAGCCCCGTCTTGGGAGCAAATCAATCAAGGACCTCAACACTAGTTACCCATTCGATGTGAAGATCGTCGGTCTTCAATCGCCGTCTTCAACTCTTAGATTTAGAACGTCGTGTAATCATTTGAAATGAGATTGAACTCGGTCTTTTCAAATGATTCTCGCATATATATATATATATAATTTGAAAACATTTCATATCGTTATTAATATTTGATAACGACCTATCGCTATTTTTATTTATATAAAAATAGCCTAAATTAATTTAACGACGCTTCGGGTAAATGGGCGACCCTGGCGTTGTTTTCAACCAAATTTGATTTACACATATCTTGAAATATAACCGTTGGATTTTGGCGAAATTTATGTCATTGGAAAGATCTTCCCAAAGCGGTCCAAACGGCTCCAGTTTTGGGAAAATCCGACGGTCGGATCTCTCTGTATAGCCGTTTAAAGTTACGATCGCCGATACACGAACTGTCACGCGCGTTCCGTTTAATTTATAATTTATATTTATATATAAATATAAATCGTTTGACTATTCCAATTTCAAAAGTCTATTCATTTTATCGCATCTAAAATGACGATAAAAATATCACTTTTAATAACTCTGTTTTGTTTACACTAAATGTAAATAAATTATACTTTTTCCTATATTTTGTTTTATTTACCTAAATGTAAATAAATTATATTCTTTCTATGTTTTAATTTATTTACCTTAAATGTAAATAAATTACATTCTTTTTCTTACCCTATTTATTACCTAAATGTAAATAAATATATTCTTATCTTTTTCTTACTTATTTACCTAGATGTAAATAAATGTTTTACTTTTACTTTTGTTATATTTACTTACATTAATTGTAAATAAATGTACCTAATTTCTTATTCATATTTATTTACACTATTTGTAAATAAATGGTTTCAATTTCCTTTGCAAATCCTATTTACATAGCAAATGTAAATAATTGTATTTCTTTAATTCCTTTCTAATATTCCCTTTTAACATAAAAAGAATATCTTATGTAAGTTCTTTTCTAACCTTTCTTTTTATTATTTACATAAGAAAATGTAAATAATTACCATTTACAAATTGGTTCTTTTTATTTACATAAGAAAAATGTAAATAAATACTTATTCACATAATTATTATTTTTAATCTTTTTATTTACATAGGAAAATGTAAATAAATTTTAATTCACATATTTGTTCTATAATTTCTATTTCTTCTTAATTACATAAAATGTAATTTTATTTCTTATAATCATAATTACATAAAATGTAATTTTCTTTACAGTGTAAAATATATTCTTTTAATTACATATAAAAAAATGTAATTTATTCAATCTCTTATTTACCTAATGTAAATATATATGTTTTCCTTTGTCTACATTTTATTTATTTATCATAAATATTTTGAAGTAATTTACATATATAAAATGTAAATTTAGAAAATTAATATATATGCTTTAACCTCTCACATTGGATAGGTATTGTTGTGACTACTGGACAGCCGGGCGGGTCCGGGCAGATTTACATCACAACTCAATCCAACCTCGGGTTTAAGCATTCTTTTTCTTCATATTGAATAATGTAATTCTTTTTATTCCTTTCTAATTACATTGAAAAATATAATTCTTAAATTCTTATCTTACTATTTCATTAATTCTATTTAAACAAAATGGATATTTTGTTTCTCACATTTCTATTTACCTAAATGTTTATTTTTACATAAAGCATATTTTTGTCCGCAAACTCTAATGCGACAAAAGTAATAATTTAACTAATGTATGTTATTGCATAAAGCATATTTTTGTCCGCAAGTTCTAATGCGACAAAATTTATGGTTTAACTATGTATACATTTTAAAAAGTATATTTTTAAACCATGTATATTCTTATATAAGAAATTATACATTCAATTTTAATTTTCCTTTACATAAGGAAATATACATTTAACTTTATTTTCTTTACATTAGAAAATAATATTCATTTTCTTTATTTTCTTCACATTAGAAAAATAATATAACTTTTACCTCTTTTACTTTACATTGGAAAAATGTAACTTTTATTCTCTTTTACCTTACATTAGAAAATGTACATGTTTTCCTTTTCTTTATAATAAAGAAAAAAAATGTTTTCTTTCTTTTCTTTTGACAAAGAAAATGTTTTACCTTCTTATTTTCTTTCTTTTTCTTTTAACAAAGAAAATGTTTACTTTCTTATTTTCTTTTAACAAAGAAAATGTTTACATTTGATTCTTTTTCTTTAACAAAGAAAATTGTATATATTTGATTTTTTCTTTAACAAAGAAAAATGTATATATAACTTTACTTACACTTAAATAACAAAAATGTACCTTTAACTTTTATTACATTTTTAATACATAAAAATGTATTTTAACTTTTATTACATTTTTAATACATAAAAATGTATTTTATCCTTTATTATATTTTTAATACATAAAAACGTATTTTAACTTCTATTTTCCTTTACATTATAAAATGTACTTATTCGCTTTCATTTTCTTTTAAATAAGAAAATATTCACGTTTGCTTTTATTCTCTTTCACATAAGAAAATATTCACGTTTGTATCATAATTCTTAACGGTGAACAATTTGGGTGTCACTACAACAATATTAACACAACCACATAAATTTTGTGTCGTTAACATAATAGTGAAATTTTGGGTGTCACTACAAGTACATCAACATGACGATGGTATTTGGCGTCGTTAATCATGACAATAATATTTGGTGTATACTTTGGGTGTCATTACAGTAATATCAACATGATGATAGCATTTGGCTTATACTTTTGGTGAATCACAAATAAAGGCCTCATCTTTATTTTATTTGTAAATCAAATAAAATATTTTATCTTTGTTTTATTTTGTAAATGAAAATAAAGGTGTAAACTAACGTTTGATTTTGTCCATAAAATGAGGGTAAAATTTGTCTTTCACTTTGTTTACAAAATAGATGTAAAAACTTTGCCTCTTTATTTTGTTTACAGAGTGTGTTAAAAATTATGTCTTTTGTTTTAACAACAAAATTTGAGTAAAAATGTCTTTTTGTTTTAACAACAAAATTGAGTAAAAATGCCTTTTTGTTTTAATAAACAAATTAAGTAAAAATGTCTTTTTGTTTTAATAAACAAATTAAGTAAAAATGTCTTTTTGTTTACCAAACAAATTTAAAAAAAATGTCCTTTTGTTTTACCAAACAAATTAAGTAAAAAAAAAAAAAGTCCTTTTGTTTTGTAAACAAAATCATATGTTAAAATAGTCTTTTTATTATGTCAACAAAGATTTGTCTTTTATTATGTAAAAAAACAATTCTTTTTATTATGTAGAAATAATTCTTTTTGTTTACAAAAATTCGTCTTTTCTTATGTACACAAAATAACATGAAAATAATTCTTTTTTTTTCTATGTTTACAAAATACCCATCAAATAATCCTTTTTACTATGTTTACAAAATAAACATAAAATATGAAATAAATTGGTACTTTATTTTGTTTACCAACATAAAAATAAAATTTGTCATTTTATTTTGTTTACAAAAAGAAAAGTAAAATTATTCATTTTATCTAGTTTACAAAATGAAGGTAAAAATTTGTGTTTCTTTTGTAGACAAAATTATGGTAGAAACTGCTTTTGATTTGTAACAAGAATAACCAAAATACAAATTTAATGTTTTTATTTTTATGTAAGAAATAAAAAATAAAAATAATAATAATAACAAAAACGATGAGAATTTTATTGGGAATACATCAAGAAGTACAGATCTAAACAGACAAGCTATATCATGTCATCACAGCATTACAAATCACAATCAATCATACATTACAGTCACAGCACAATCAACATCCAAATGAATATATACAACATAAATTTCATGCTGAGTGGGTACAATAAAATAAATAAATAAATAATTTTAATTTTAAAAATAGGAATCTCACTGTGATTTGGAATTCCTCAGAAATTATCGATCGATCTAAATTACCCTGCTCGCTTCTAGAATGCCGTGTATGATTCCATGAGTCCAATGTTTCCTCTTCTTCCTCCCGACACTTTTCGGCTCCGAATCGCTTCAAACTCATACCATTCGAAGCTCATACTCATATGAGTTCAAAGAACTCAGCTTTGCAATTTATAGATTTTTCCTTGAATTGTTTTTTTTTTTTTTTTTTTTTTTTAGAAGTTTTACATAATGGAGGCGGAGAATAGGGAATGGAGTTGTGAGATTTGGTGTTGGATAGAAAGTGTATTCATAAGGGAGGCAGAGTAATTTATGCCCTTAAATTTTAGAGATTTTTTTTTTTTTTTTAAATATATTGATTGGCTGATGTGTCAATCAATGCCTAACTAATTTCTAAACGTGCGTAATTAATGGTATATTAACCTAAAGACTTCTCTTTATATGCACATAGTTAGGGAAATTCAAAATCATGTTAATTAATTACTAGAATGTGCTTACTATATATATATAAAAAAAATATAGAAACCTTTAAATGTCTAATAAATCAAAACTTTAAATATAGAATTTGAACATTAATTGTATTTTGTCAAAAAGACATGTCGTCAATGCATAATTAATACACACACGCGCACACACACACATATATACCTATCATACATATATATATGCATATATATCTAGAATTTGAAAACCATGTTAATTAGTGGGCAATTAACCCGCGCAATTATATTCCTTGTTTGCTCACACGGTTAAGGGAACAAAAGTTAAATTTCTTCTTATTTGTTTATTTATTTATTTCTTTTGTTTATTATTATACGGTCTAAATTGGTGTTCACACTGTAAATTTTCTACTGTTACTTCATGGTTCAAATTTGCGTTAATTATTTATTTTCTTCCTTATTTGGCTAACGCGGTTAAAGGAATAAAAATTAATTCTTTCTCATTTATTATTTTTGATTATTTATTCGTATGAACAGACAACGCAGCGAACGTGCGAACACTAATTCGTTTTACGCACATTTTAACTACGCGTGCTACGTTTATGCAACGCTAAATAGACTAATGCAAAATATTGGACGATAAATTCAGAAATTTAATTAAAGAAAAGTTTTATTTAAAAATTTTAAATTTTACTAAATTTGTGAAATTGTCACTAGTGAACGACACATGATGATATTGGACACATTGTTTACTCGTCTTGAACATGTCATGAATTCCAAAATTTATTAACAATGAAATAATTTAATCTCTTTGTTTTGTCAACCGATATATATTGAAATCTTAAATTTATATTTACCAAATTAATATCAAATCCATATTAAAATAAATTAGCTTCTTTAATTGTAAACAACTTGAAATAGTATTCAAAATAAATTACATTGCGAAACAAATCTCTTAACACTTTGCTTTCAAACAAACTTTAAAATAAGTTAGCTTCTTTAAATTTGTAAATATATATCAATATATACTTTTCGAAGAAATTCAATAAATTAACAGCAGTAGTAACGCTGGTTTCTATAACATTCATATCAACACAACAAAAGGATTACAACATTCCATCTTAGTTAATAATGTAAATCGCGCTTGCTTGATCAACATCAATAGTCAAAAGTTAATTATTACAAATATACAATAATTTCCATTGTTATAAATCAACGTTTATCTAATTACAAGTTTCCTCCACAAATAACATCATAAAATTTATTTTAAGAAAACCCCGTTAAATTTAATAATTTAATTTAAAAAAAGAAAACTTTAAATTCTGACGCATTTCCCTAAAAAAATAATACATATATATTAAAATTGGTTCCAAAATTTCGGGTTGTTACAATCTCCCCCACTTAAAATCTTTTCGTCCTCGAAAAGGCACTAAGGTAAAAGTTGTTTAATTTACTAACTAAATTTTAATTTTCTTTTATTAATTTTATTTGTTAGCTAACCTATCAAATATATATACTCTTATATATATAAAAATCATATTTCCAAAAATAGATTATATAATCAAAAATACGCTAATTATAAACTTGTTACTCTTAACTCATTCTAGGGTATTGCTAACCCCATCTCTAACGAGTTTTCTCATTCTAGGACACTGCTGGTCCTATCTCTAATGAGTATTCTTATTGGACATTACTAATCCAATCTCTGATGAGTCTTTTGTTCAGTTCTAACGAGTTGTATCCCAAAGATTTGAGCTAACCAGAGCTCTGATACCACCTGTAAAGACCCGGAAATTCCCGCTCTTTGAATCGACCATAAACCACACAGGTCTGACCCAAAGGATGGAAATCTTCGAATACTTTAACTTTGGGAATACAATACATCAGAACAATAATAGCAGACTTTTACTACATTACAATAATATAACATCAGAGTACAGAATATCATAGTACAAATAAAGTAAACTACAGCGGAAGATAAATTACAACAGATTTAATACATTAAACAGCGGAAGACTTCTAAGCTCTGGACACAGCTTTAGGCTTCGATCCAGGATCCTGCTAAAGAGAGAGATATCTGCAAAAAGCTACTCGACTGCCCGTGTGGAAAAGAGGGCACCCGAGTTTGCCAGTGAACAAACTACAGGTCAGTCATGGGACTGGTGTGAGAATTCTAAACTAATATAACTAATAAGACAAATCCAAGGACCACGCCACTTTCGCGGAACGGGTTTACTCCTATGGATTGTCAGTGCATAAACCAAAGTAAATCGAGGAATAACGCAATGTCTTTTTTGAAAAATGAAACCATTATAAGACCCAAGTCCCATCACACAATGCAACGCACACCAGAGGATAGGGTTTTACCTTATAATGGTCAAAAGATGCTTGATACGTATAAAACGGATTTGATATTATTATTAGTGTATATATGTTTTAATAAAAAGATTTGAATCATAAGTATCAATCCTAGACGGCATGGTTACCATATAGCATGTCGCCAATACTAGTTCTACAATCAAAACCGCAAGGGCGTATTGGAAATTTGGATTCCATCATGAGTCGAGGCTAGGGGCAAGCTCCTCTCCGATTCGAGACACTCTAGCAAATGCCTCAGGATCCCCCGCAGTGAACCCTTGGATCTTCAGGGCCGGTCCCCGCCTATGGGCAGTGGATTAGTTATGCCTGAACACACGCTTCCCGGTCCCTTTGGACCTATAGTATGACCACCAACGGCCTATAAAAATAACGAGGCGCCTCAAAATCCATCATCCACATAAGTAAAATGTCAGGGCTGGTAGGTCACTAACACCACTCTAGCTAGAAAGAAACGTGTGCACTCCCTGCAGTCCGTATCCCGTTTTTGACTCATACCGGGGTGTGAGGCTCGCGAAGTCACGCTATACACAAAGCTACGCCTAAACAGGCCGTGCTTTGATCATCAACCACAAGGCCTGCTTTTCAACAAAAGCCTTGATCAATGCATCTTAGCATGCCACATTGTCAGTCCATACTATACCATTAATTTCTACCAATATATAACCTCTAAGCTCGTATGTCTCAGAGAAGGGTGTTAACCACCAAACAGATATATATTAGGAGAGATCAACGAATGTAGTATAAAGGACTACAACGTCAGACATACATTCCATTTATAAACTTATGCCCTGGGTCTGGACGAAAGTCAAATCCGTACAAATCAACACTACATCCGGATAACTACCATCTTAGCCCCGTCTTGGGAGCAAATCAATCAAGGACCTCAACACTAGTTACCCATTCGATGTGAAGATCGTCGGTCTTCAATCGCCGTCTTCAACTCTTAGATTTAGAACGTCGTGTAATCATTTGAAATGAGATTGAACTCGGTCTTTTCAAATGATTCTCGCATATATATATATATATATATATATATATATATAATTTGAAAACATTTCATATCGTTATTAATATTTGATAACGACCTATCGCTATTTTTATTTATATAAAAATAGCCTAAATTAATTTAACGACGCTTCGGGTAAATGGGCGACCCTGGCGTTGTTTTCAACCAAATTTGATTTACACATATCTTGAAATATAACCGTTGGATTTTGGCGAAATTTATGTCATTGGAAAGATCTTCCCAAAGCGGTCCAAACGGCTCCAGTTTTGGGAAAATCCGACGGTCGGATCTCTCTGTATAGCCGTTTAAAGTTACGATCGCCGATACACGAACTGTCACGCGCGTTCCGTTTAATTTATAATTTATATTTATATATAAATATAAATCGTTTGACTATTCCAATTTCAAAAGTCTATTCATTTTATCGCATCTAAAATGACGATAAAAATATCACTTTTAATAACTCTGTTTTGTTTACACTAAATGTAAATAAATTATACTTTTTCCTATATTTTGTTTTATTTACCTAAATGTAAATAAATTATATTCTTTCTATGTTTTAATTTATTTACCTAAATGTAAATAAATTACATTCTTTTTCTTACCCTATTTATTACCTAAATGTAAATAAATATATTCTTATCTTTTTCTTACTTATTTACCTAGATGTAAATAAATGTTTTACTTTTACTTTTGTTATATTTACTTAAATTAATTGTAAATAAATGTACCTAATTTCTTATTCATATTTATTTACACTATTTGTAAATAAATGGTTTCAATTTCCTTTGCAAATCCTATTTACATAGCAAATGTAAATAATTGTATTTCTTTAATTCCTTTCTAATATTCCCTTTTAACATAAAAAGAATATCTTATGTAAGTTCTTTTCTAACTTTTCTTTTTATTATTTACATAAGAAAATGTAAATAATTACCATTTACAAATTGGTTCTTTTTATTTACATAAGAAAAATGTAAATAAATACTTATTCACATAATTATTATTTTTAATCTTTTTATTTACATAGGAAAATGTAAATAAATTTTAATTCACATATTTGTTCTATAATTTCTATTTCTTCTTAATTACATAAAATGTAATTTTATTTCTTATAATCATAATTACATAAAATGTAATTTTCTTTACAGTGTAAAATATATTCTTTTAATTACATATAAAAAAATGTAATTTATTCAATCTCTTATTTACCTAATGTAAATATATATGTTTTCCTTTGTCTACATTTTATTTATTTATCATAAATATTTTGAAGTAATTTACATATATAAAATGTAAATTTAGAAAATTAATATATATGCTTTAACCTCTCACATTGGATAGGTATTGTTGTGACTACTGGACAGCCGGGCGGGTCCGGGCAGATTTACATCACAACTCAATCCAACCTCGGGTTTAAGCATTCTTTTTCTTCATATTGAATAATGTAATTCTTTTTATTCCTTTCTAATTACATTGAAAAATATAATTCTTAAATTCTTATCTTACTATTTCATTAATTCTATTTAAACAAAATGGATATTTTGTTTCTCACATTTCTATTTACCTAAATGTTTATTTTTACATAAAGCATATTTTTGTCCGCAAACTCTAATGCGACAAAAGTAATAATTTAACTAATGTATGTTATTGCATAAAGCATATTTTTGTCCGCAAGTTCTAATGCGACAAAATTTATGGTTTAACTATGTATACATTTTAAAAAGTATATTTTTAAACCATGTATATTCTTATATAAGAAATTATACATTCAATTTTAATTTTCCTTTACATAAGGAAATATACATTTAACTTTATTTTCTTTACATTAGAAAATAATATTCATTTTCTTTATTTTCTTCACATTAGAAAAATAATATAACTTTTACCTCTTTTACTTTACATTGGAAAAATGTAACTTTTATTCTCTTTTACCTTACATTAGAAAATGTACATGTTTTCCTTTTCTTTATAATAAAGAAAAAAAATGTTTTCTTTCTTTTCTTTTGACAAAGAAAATGTTTTACCTTCTTATTTTCTTTCTTTTTCTTTTAACAAAGAAAATGTTTACTTTCTTATTTTCTTTTAACAAAGAAAATGTTTACATTTGATTCTTTTTCTTTAACAAAGAAAATTGTATATATTTGATTTTTTCTTTAACAAAGAAAAATGTATATATAACTTTACTTACACTTAAATAACAAAAATGTACCTTTAACTTTTATTACATTTTTAATACATAAAAATGTATTTTAACTTTTATTACATTTTTAATACATAAAAATGTATTTTATCCTTTATTATATTTTTAATACATAAAAACGTATTTTAACTTCTATTTTCCTTTACATTATAAAATGTACTTATTCGCTTTCATTTTCTTTTAAATAAGAAAATATTCACGTTTGCTTTTATTCTCTTTCACATAAGAAAATATTCACGTTTGTATCATAATTCTTAACGGTGAACAATTTGGGTGTCACCACAACAATATTAACACAACCACATAAATTTTGTGTCGTTAACATAATAGTGAAATTTTGGGTGTCACTACAAGTACATCAACATGACGATGGTATTTGGCGTCGTTAATCATGACAATAATATTTGGTGTATACTTTGGGTGTCATTACAGTAATATCAACATGATGATAGCATTTGGCTTATACTTTTGGTGAATCACAAATAAAGGCCTCATCTTTATTTTATTTGTAAATCAAATAAAATATTTTATCTTTGTTTTATTTTGTAAATGAAAATAAAGGTGTAAACTAACGTTTGATTTTGTCCATAAAATGAGGGTAAAATTTGTCTTTCACTTTGTTTACAAAATAGATGTAAAAACTTTGCCTCTTTATTTTGTTTACAGAGTGTGTTAAAAATTATGTCTTTTGTTTTAACAACAAAATTTGAGTAAAAATGTCTTTTTGTTTTAACAACAAAATTGAGTAAAAATGCCTTTTTGTTTTAATAAACAAATTAAGTAAAAATGTCTTTTTGTTTTAATAAACAAATTAAGTAAAAATGTCTTTTTGTTTACCAAACAAATTTAAAAAAAATGTCCTTTTGTTTTACCAAACAAATTAAGTAAAAAAAAAAAGTCCTTTTGTTTTGTAAACAAAATCATATGTTAAAATAGTCTTTTTATTATGTCAACAAAGATTTGTCTTTTATTATGTAAAAAAACAATTCTTTTTATTATGTAGAAATAATTCTTTTTGTTTACAAAAATTCGTCTTTTCTTATGTACACAAAATAACATGAAAATAATTCTTTTTTTTTCTATGTTTACAAAATACCCATCAAATAATCCTTTTTACTATGTTTACAAAATAAACATAAAATATGAAATAAATTGGTACTTTATTTTGTTTACCAACATAAAAATAAAATTTGTCATTTTATTTTGTTTACAAAAAGAAAAGTAAAATTATTCATTTTATCTAGTTTACAAAATGAAGGTAAAAATTTGTGTTTCTTTTGTAGACAAAATTATGGTAGAAACTGCTTTTGATTTGTAACAAGAATAACCAAAATACAAATTTAATGTTTTTATTTTTATGTAAGAAATAAAAAATAAAAATAATAATAATAACAAAAACGATGAGAATTTTATTGGGAATACATCAAGAAGTACAGATCTAAACAGACAAGCTATATCATGTCATCACAGCATTACAAATCACAATCAATCATACATTACAGTCACAGCACAATCAACATCCAAATGAATATATACAACATAAATTTCATGCTGAGTGGGTACAATAAAATAAATAAATAAATAATTTTAATTTTAAAAATAGGAATCTCACTGTGATTTGGAATTCCTCAGAAATTATCGATCGATCTAAATTACCCTGCTCGCTTCTAGAATGTCGTGTATGATTCCATGAGTCCAATGTTTCCTCTTCTTCCTCCCGACACTTTTCGGCTCCGAATCGCTTCAAACTCATACCATTCGAAGCTCATACTCATATGAGTTCAAAGAACTCAGCTTTGCAATTTATAGATTTTTCTTTGAATTGTTTTTTTTTTTTTTTTTTTTTTTAGAAGTTTTACATAATGGAGGCGGAGAATAGGGAATGGAGTTGTGAGATTTGGTGTTGGATAGAAAGTGTATTCATAAGGGAGGCAGAGTAATTTATGCCCTTAAATTTTAGAGATTTTTTTTTTTAAAAAAAATATATTGATTGGCTGATGTGTCAATCAATGCCTAACTAATTTCTAAACGTGCGTAATTAATGGTATATTAACCTAAAGACTTCTCTTTATATGCACATAGTTAGGGAAATTCAAAATCATGTTAATTAATTACTAGAATGTGCTTACTATATATATAAAAAAAATATAGAAACCTTTAAATGTCTAATAAATCAAAACTTTAAATATAGAATTTGAACATTAATTGTATTTTGTCAAAAAGACATGTCGTCAATGCATAATTAATACACACACGCGCGCACACACACATATATACCTATCATACATATATATATATATGCATATATATCTAGAATTTGAAAACCATGTTAATTAGTGGGCAATTAACCCGCGCAATTATATTCCTTGTTTGCTCACACGGTTAAGGGAACAAAAGTTAAATTTCTTCTTATTTGTTTATTTATTTATTTCTTTTGTTTATTATTATACGGTCTAAATTGGTGTTCACACTGTAAATTTTCTACTGTTACTTCATGGTTCAAATTTGCGTTAATTATTTATTTTCTTCCTTATTTGGCTAACACGGTTAAAGGAATAAAAATTAATTCTTTCTCATTTATTATTTTTGATTATTTATTCGTATGAACAGACAACGCAGCGAACGTGCGAACGCTAATTCGTTTTACGCACATTTTAACTACGCGTGCTACGTTTATGCAACGCTAAATAGACTAATGCAAAATATTGGACGATAAATTCAGAAATTTAATTAAAGAAAAGTTTTATTTAAAAATTTTAAATTTTACTAAATTTGTGAAATTGTCACTAGTGAACGACACATGATGATATTGGACACATTGTTTACTCGTCTTGAACATGTCATGAATTCCAAAATTTATTAACAATGAAATAATTTAATCTCTTTGTTTTGTCAACCGATATATATTGAAATCTTAAATTTATATTTACCAAATTAATATCAAATCCATATTAAAATAAATTAGCTTCTTTAATTGTAAACAACTTGAAATAGTATTCAAAATAAATTACATTGCGAAACAAATCTCTTAACACTTTGCTTTCAAACAAACTTTAAAATAAGTTAGCTTCTTTAAATTTGTAAATATATATCAATATATACTTTTCGAAGAAATTCAATAAATTAACAGCAGTAGTAACGCTGGTTTCTATAACATTCATATCAACACAACAAAAGGATTACAACATTCCATCTTAGTTAATAATGTAAATCGCGCTTGCTTGATCAACATCAATAGTCAAAAGTTAATTATTACAAATATACAATAATTTCCATTGTTATAAATCAACGTTTATCTAATTACAAGTTTCCTCCACAAATAACATCATAAAATTTATTTTAAGAAAACCCCATTAAATTTAATAATTTAATTTAAAAAAAGAAAACTTTAAATTCTGACGCATTTCCCTAAAAAAATAATACATATATATTAAAATTGGTTCCAAAATTTCGGGTTGTTACAGTGACAATACACCCTAATGGGAATGACCCACAAAGCCATGCTGCCTGACCGATTTTTGTCATTTTCTGGTTGTGAGGCTTGAGGCTATGTCTATGTTTTCAGAACATCTGTCCACCATTCACTTTGAATGCCACATCGTCAAACCCGTCAATTCACTAATCGATTTCCAAAAATATCATGGGTATAAAAATCTAAGAGGAATGAATTCCTCCGCCACCAGACGTAATACCTTTAAGAGATCAGCCATAAGTGATTTGTTAGGTATACTCTTGTAACGTCCCGCCAATTTTGGCCGCTTCAAAACGATGATTAAACCGCTTAAAACGTCCAAAACGACGGAGCGTGTGTAGCTTACAGAGCTTAAAAATAGAGTCAACACCAGAAAACATTGAATAAATGGATGACACAATATTTAACAGCAAAATAGACTTTTATTTATTAACCAGGATTTTTTTTGATACAAGGATTTTCTATACAGCGGAATATAAAATACGGTTTAAATACAGAAAAATATTTACTGGTTTGAATCTTTTAGAGTGCGCACGTCTTCAAAAATCCCCAGTCTTTGCCAGCTTCGGATCCTGAACGGAAGTCCTTAAATCTGAAATGCTCGGGTCTGACTCGAGCATTCCATGCAAAAACATAAAATACTCAAGTCAGGATTAATCATAGTTCAAGTAAATTAATTTCAATAGAAGCTGAATATAATAGTTAATCCTAACATTGATGTCAAAAATAGCAGTTGTGGTACCTTTTCATATCAGTTCTATCTATATTCAGGAACGAACAATATAGTGCGTTTGCGAGAGTACACGTGTATATGATATACACCTGTACACCGCCTCAACTTCCCGAACCGAATATAAATAGCATAAGTGATTTCAGTTCTCAAAAACAAGACAAGTATATGATTATGGCCTACATGTACAGCAAATTTATCCCAAGGCAAATTATATGTAATTTCAGTCATGGCCACGAAAGCATGGGTAATATATGGATATTAAAAGGTACAGATGACTGATCACATACATAGTCGTAGACAGGTTAGTATATACACAAATGTATGGCACTCAACAATTTCCATGATTTACAAGGCAAGTTCTAAGTTTGGAAATTTAAATTGAGATGTAACAACATGTCGTGAGGCTGTATTTGAATAATACAGTTCATGTATATGTTCATTGGCTCAAAACTGCCAAGTAGTAATATGGTATCAGCCTTCAGATTCGCATGATAAGAGACTAAATCAAAACAATCTACTTCTATAATACATATACGAATGCCATATACATGTCTACGATTTTCATTAGCTTTAGAAAATGTGAAGTACTAAAATCATTTACATTTCATATGATTATCTTAGCCTATAGTGTATTTGCTGTTCGCACATTCAGATAACATTTCCATGCTCAACATATAATAATAATTTGATATAAAAACATCAATAGTGGAAATATTTTTATGTTCCAGTAATTATTTCCATGCTCTACACTGCCTTACATACCCGATCAATGGCTTAGTTAATTACATTAGGTTGTTTATCAATGTGTCAACAGAAATAAAGTGAAGTATGCCTAACATCTACAACCTATTTTGTACACTAATCATATTAAATAACCCAAGTTTGGAACATAAAGTCAATTGGTTTCAACAGTGTACACTTATGATCATTGTTATTATTTACACTAAGAATATATTCAAAACTTGCGATCATACACATTCACAGACAGTAATACTTGTTAAATTACATATTGTTATGGAAATAGGGTAGGACCAGTGTACATTTTCCATAAGAAACAATAAATGTATGATGACCAAATGAGTTACAAACACAGCAAAACAAGGTCAAAGGATAAAAACTAATGTGTCAATGGTATATATATGTATAACTTAGCCAAACCAGCATCTCTCAAGGAACTGAGAACATGTCTATGACAAATAGTCAATGCATATATCACGATTAAGGATGCAGATAATATAGTTCATGGCCTACATATGATAGGGTGCCGCATTCTTGCAAACAGTACAGAGTATAAATGTATGTATACGTTGAACCCATCAAATTCAGGCATGCACAAAATTACCAACGGTGTACTAACCGTAAACACAGAGTTCCCATCATGTGACATTCCAGTAAAAATGGGAATTCAAGATAAACGCACATATAATTCAGTTATGGGTAAAAATATCATACAATCCAAACTCCAGTTTCGCGGAAAAATAAGTGTAAAGATGTGAACTCGGTTTATGGTATTATCCTGTATGCTCCTTCTTATTTTACCCCAATACCCACACAAGAGCAACCCAAAGGGTATAATATAAATTTAACTTCCATTTCAAAGCCGAGCATATCAATTTAAGATCGAAGAAAATATTGAGCAGAAATTTATTCAAATAATTTAAGGATGAATTGGGGATTCACTGCATCAAATCAATGCAACCATCACACAAAAATTCACACAAAATTCGCAACAATCAGACCAAGGTCCTTAGGCCAATCAACGACAGTAATACGAGTGCATGAAACCAATTCAACAGTTGGGCCTTAGCTATTTTACTTAGTTTAGATTGAAATTAAATGACTTGAAACTAAAATCCATCGTGAGTTAACACTCACCTGCACAGTGACAAGAAGGAAGCGCGGGTGGCGGCTTGCGATGGCGGTGGGTGCGCCTCAGGTGGACGGGAGCAAGAGGGCGCGCAACTTTGGCTCACGGTTTCTGGGTCTTCGGTGGTCGATGCAGCAGCAAACCAGGCTTCAATTTGGGGACAACGATAGTGATTAGGGTTCGGCGGTCATTGTTCTTCAATTTAAGGAGAAGGCCGATTATCGATGATTTTTAATTTGATTTGGACATTTGTGGTGAGAGACCACTGAAATGAATTGGGAAAGAGCTTTTGATTTAGCTGAGTGAAAAGAATGGGGGGGGACAATGTTTTTATAGAGGGAGAACGAAGGGGATAAGAACGACGTCCATCCATAGGCAATTAGGGTAGCAGACGATTTCAGATTTTAGAAGTAGGTCGACTGAGATTTTAACTGAGGCGGGTTTTATTTAAGGTAGGTAAAAGTTTTAACTGAGGTAGGAAGCATCCACTTTTATTAAACAATATATCTTACCACAAATTGCTACGTTGCGTTCTACTTCGTACCGCAAACACGATTTCTGAATGCAACAAAAATTATACGTACAACTACGTCTTTTCATTCAGAAAACAAAAAATAAATTTAATTGTAATCTGACATTGTTTATACGATATTATTTTTAATTTAAAATTATTTATTGTTTCCCTGATTTTATTCTGTTTATTTATCGACAACTCCGTTTCATTTCAGATTTGAACCGTTTAATTTAAATTTCTGTATATACACAAATACCCACATCTCTAGACACATTTCCATATATTTCAGTAAATAAAATTTTCAATTAGCGTCAACTATTTATATTTCCTAGTTGAATTTCAATCCGATTCAAATATCCAACAAAATTTAATTCAATAAATATTTGTTTTCAAATCAACTGTTCTGAATTAAACAAAGTCCCATACAACCATTTATATTTGATTTTTAACTCAAGTATATAAATAGTTAAACCTTAATTTATCTCATATTCCAGTTGTCGAAATTTCTAGGTCGTTACATTCTTCCCCCCTTTAAAACTTTTCGTCCTCGAAAAGGAAAGATCGTTAGAGTTAATGCATACTTCAAATTTTCATATTCGCGTGTAATTCCCCCCCCCCCCCTCTAATTTAAATATCGATATTTAACTTATCGATCCTCTTTGTTTATCATCATATTCAATTAACCGAATTTTTGCTTTTGTATAGTCGAAGATCAATTTCGATCATTTAACTTTTCCCAATACTCACTGAAGAGTGTAAATAACATCTCCATTTCCAAATACAAATTATTGAAAAAATTTCCAAAATCCGATATCTTTATAACTTTTATTTATATTCGTAATTATTCCTTCAAAACTATAGGACCTGAAAATACTCCGAAATCATATTATATTAAGTAGATTTTCATTTCAAATTACTATTTTGAAATTTCTAGATAACTCGAAGTTTGACAAGTCTATCATCGTTCTCACAGATGTTAGGCATACGCTGGCCAGACGCACGACTAAAATCTCCGAGCACTAAATATCCTTGTTTCAACTCCCAGTGGAAAATATTTCAAAAATTCCTTTAAAAACAGATACGGAAAGTACCAATGTGATAATATGTTGATTGTTTATGAATCGCAGATACACAATGGTTTCGTCTGGATCCCCCAGAAAACATCCGTATCCGTAGGAATTCACTTCCCTGCGAATTTCGTCATGGATAGATCAACGGAAGATATTTTAAGAATCAAAAGACATTCTGAGGTCACTAAGCGTTGGTTGCTCTCTCTCAGGATCACGAAATCAAATCATCCAATTACGAAGATAAATCAAGTCACGAGGACAAAACAAGTCACAAAGACAAATCAGGTCACGAAGACCAATCAAGTCACGAAGACTAACAGCTGCATCAAACAGGTGGCTCACTATCACTAAGATATCTCAAATACTATGGACCGCAGGTACACAATGGTTACGCCTGAGTCCCCCAAGAAACATCCATACCCGTAAGCTTTCACAGCTCTGCGGATTACGCCCTTACAATTCGGCTGTAGATCGCAGCAGTCACAATGGTTACACTTGGTTCCCCCAAGAAACATCCGTCCGCCGTAGGCTATCTGCAGTCCTGCGAATTTCGCTACACGGTCGAATTCCAACGACTCTAGATCGCAACGATCACAATGGTTACGCCCGATTCCCTCAGGAAACATCCGACCGCCGTAGGCTATCCGCAGCCCTACGAATTACGCTAGCAGTCGCACTCAATAGCAACTCATGAGTTTTATGTCCGGACAACCTACTACCACCAGCAGCATATCTCAACCAAGCTCGAAATTCAAGGAGAAGGAAGGTACTTTCCTTATTTTTCTTTGAAAACATATAATACTATATACATATAGTATTTTATTCATACTTCTCATAATCATACTTATGATTTTACTTCTAAATCATATTTCCAGACATCTCATTTTTATTTAAATCCTTTGTATCCGACTTAATCTCAAATCGATATTTCAAAATCACTAGTTTTCTAATTCACTACATTCTTATATATATTTTTCTCCATATACAATTCGAAAACTTCTGGATCCAATATCCAAACTCTAATATTCTCAAATTTCATTCTAATTTCAAATTTTCAGTTTGATCTTTTTAATCAACTCAGATTTATGCCTCTATTGGTTATAAACCAAATTTTCTTTCTAATTTCTAATTTCTAATTATAAAATTCATCACTTTATTCTCTCAAAATTCCAGATTTTTTTTCCTTTTCTCTTTCCTCTTATCACAAATTTTTCCTTCACGCATTGTCACTCCTTCACGTCCACACTTCGACCGTCAATTAGCAAGCGAACAATTCCCTAAGTATCAACCCCGAAGGCCGAAACCAACATCAGATCAACACTCAGAAAATTATTCAACTTAACTAATCTCTAGTCAGTTTCTAAATTTTCTTAACTCCCTTTCTTTTTTCTTATCAGATAAATTCTTACAACTCTCAGATTCAATTTGAAAATTTATTTCTCTTACGCTTTGCTGACCTTCGTTCTTGCCGTGCGGCTCTTTGTTCTTCTGTCCTTGCTATCAAACCTTAATTATTTCTTAGTAAATAATGGAGTCAATCAAGTTGGGGTATATTTACCTCTCAAACCTTAACTGAACAATATTATTAACTTCGAAATAAATCAAGTTCACGGCAAAGCATCCATTCTTGCAACTTCCGAATTAAAAATTATCTTCTTTTACGAAAATTATTGATTATTACAATAATTTACGCCTTCGAATATTAGTCTTCAAAATATACTTTATTTATTTATCTGAATACATAAATAATGAATTAACAATATATTAAATTTTAATTAAAACGGAAAGTAATTGGTACTTCCCTGAAATTCCACATAAATGCCTCCTCTAAGTAACTTCCTTCCGATTAATCACTTATCCGTTAATATACATTCCGAACTTCGGAAAAATCTCATTTGATTTCTATTCTAAACTTCAGAATAACCACACCGTTCTAGTAAACTCCATTTTTTATCCCAATCTTATTTGCAACACTTTTGCCTTCACACATTATTTACTTCTAAAAGTAAATATTGTTCTTTTTATCCAAATTTGAACTCCTCACATCAAATCAGTTTGATTTCATTTAAAAACAGGTTCAAATCTCTTTAAAATCTTCCTTCATATTTTGCTTCATCTCATTTAAGATTCGCTTCATTTATAACTCTCGTTTACCATTCGTATAACTCACTATCAAACTCATATATTGGATTACACATTATTAGTTTGAAACCAATTATAATTTATTACGCCGCATTCCTCATAATTCTAAATAAATTAGTACTAAAATTTGGCACTACTTAATTCCAATTATTACCTTCTTGATTAAAATTCCATATTTCGAATGTCGGAATAAAGTTTCTCGTTTCATCTTTGAAATGATTTCAAAATTTCTCCTCTTCATTCAAATTCCATTTGAATTCTTATTTTCAACATATTTCAGTTATCTTTGATTTGCTAAAAGTACACGATTAGAGAGATCGACTCATCGATTTCCTTATACTTATCCTCTTTTTTTTTATATTATTCGACGATGGATTCAAGACTTAAATCTAAGTAAACTTATCGAAGAAAGGCTCTCACAGACTTGGATTCGAAGACTTCTGAAGACTGGGGATTCCGGACAGAATTTTCAAATCTCAAATTTTTTTTTCCGCTGTATTTTTAAAATACCAATTTCAAAATACTCACCTTCAAAACATATAATATTTCCAAAATAATTCACCTTTCAAAAATTATATTTTGAAATCCTTTCATTTTTTTCTTTTCAATTTATATTTCAAAACCATTTTATTTTCAAAAATCAAATTTTCTAGCGTTGATCCTATTCATTTAAACTCGATAAGCTAGCTTTGAATAAACCAAAGCTCTGATACCACTGTAACGTCCCGCCAATTTTGGCCGCTTCAAAACGATGATTAAACCGCTTAAAACGTCCAAAACGACGGAGCGTGTGTAGCTTACAGAGCTTAAAAATAGAGTCAACACCAGAAAACACTGAATAAATGGATGACACAATATTTAACAGCAAAATAGACTTTTATTTATTAACCAGGATTTTTTTTGATACAAGGATTTTCTATACAGCGGAATATAAAATACGGTTTAAATACAGAAAAATATTTACTGGTTTGAATCTTTCAGAGTGCGCACGTCTTCAAAAATCCCCAGTCTTTGCCAGCTTCGGATCCTGAACGGAAGTCCTTAAATCTGAAATGCTCGGGTCTGACTCGAGCATTCCATGCAAAAACATAAAATACTCGAGTCAGGATTAATCATAGTTCAAGTAAATTAATTTCAATAGAAGCTGAATATAATAGTTAATCCTAACATTGATGTCAAAAATAGCAGTTGTGGTACCTTTTCATATCAGTTCTATCTATATTCAGGAACGAACAATATAGTGCGTTTGCGAGAGTACATGTGTATATGATATACACCTGTACACCGCCTCAACTTCCCGAACCGAATATAAATAGCATAAGTGATTTCAGTTCTCAAAAACAAGACAAGTATATGATTATGGCCTACATGTACAGCAAATTTATCCCAAGGCAAATTATATGTAATTTCAGTCATGGCCACGAAAGCATGGGTAATATATGGATATTAAAAGGTACAGATGACTGATCACATACATAGTCGTAGACAGGTTAGTATATACACAAATGTATGGCACTCAACAATTTCCATGATTTACAAGGCAAGTTCTAAGTTTGGAAATTTAAATTGAGATGTAACAACATGTCGTGAGGCTGTATTTGAATAATACAGTTCATGTATATGTTCATTGGCTCAAAACTGCCAAGTAGTAATATGGTATCAGCCTTCAGATTCGCATGATAAGAGACTAAATCAAAACAATCTACTTCTATAATACATATACGAATGCCATATACATGTCTACGATTTTCATTAGCTTTAGAAAATGTGAAGTACTAAAATCATTTACATTTCATATGATTATCTTAGCCTATAGTGTATTTGCTGTTCGCACATTCAGATAACATTTCCATGCTCAACATATAATAATAATTTGATATAAAAACATCAATAGTGGAAATATTTTTATGTTCCAGTAATTCTTTCCATGCTCTACACTGCCTTACATACCCGATCAATGGCTTAGTTAATTACATTAGGCTGTTTATCAATGTGTCAACAGAAATAAAGTGAAGTATGCCTAACATCTACAACCTATTTTGTACACTAATCATATTAAATAACCCAAGTTTGGAACATAAAGTCAATTGGTTTCAACAGTGTACACTTATGATCATTGTTATTATTTACACTAAGAATATATTCAAAACTTGCGATCATACACATTCACAGACAGTAATACTTGTTAAATTACATATTGTTATGGAAATAGGGTAGGACCAGTGTACATTTTCCATAAGAAACAATAAATGTATGATGACCAAATGAGTTACAAACACAGCAAAACAAGGTCAAAGGATAAAAACTAATGTGTCAATGGTATATATATATGTATAACTTAGCCAAACCAGCATCTCTCAAGGAACTGAGAACATGTCTATGACAAATAGTCAATGCATATATCACGATTAAGGATGCAGATAATATAGTTCATGGCCTACATATGATAGGGTGCCGCATTCTTGCAAACAGTACAGAGTATAAATGTATGTATACGTTGAACCCATCAAATTCAGGCATGCACAAAATTACCAACGGTGTACTAACCGTAAACACAGAGTTCCCATCATGTGACATTCCAGTAAAAATGGGAATTCAAGATAAACGCACATATAATTCAGTTATGGGTAAAAATATCATACAATCCAAACTCCAGTTTCGCGGAAAAATAAGTGTAAAGATGTGAACTCGGTTTATGGTATTATCCTGTATGCTCCTTCTTATTTTACCCCAATACCCACACAAGAGCAACCCAAAGGGTATAATATAAATTTAACTTCCATTTCAAAGCCGAGCATTTCAATTTAAGATCGAAGAAAATATTGAGCAGAAATTTATTCAAAGAATTTAAGGATGAATTGGGGATTCACTGCATCAAATCAATGCAACCATCACACAAAAATTCACACAAAATTCGCAACAATCAGACCAAGGTCCTTAGGCCAATCAACGACAGTAATACGAGTGCATGAAACCAATTCAACAGTTGGGCCTTAGCTATTTTACTTAGTTTAGATTGAAATTAAATGACTTGAAACTAAAATCCATCGTGAGTTAACACTCACCTGCACAGTGACAAGAAGGAAGCGCGGGTGGCGGCTTGCGATGGCGGTGGGTGCGCCTCAGGTGGACGGGAGCAAGAGGGCGCGCAACTTTGGCTCACGGTTTCTGGGTCTTCGGTGGTCGATGCAGCAGCAAACCAGGCTTCAATTTGGGGACAACGATAGTGATTAGGGTTCGGCGGTCATCGTTCTTCAATTTAAGGAGAAGGCCGATTATCGATGATTTTTAATTTGATTTGGACATTTGTGGTGAGAGACCACTGAAATGAATTGGGAAAGAGCTTTTGATTTAGCTGAGTGAAAAGAATGGGGGGGACAATGTTTTTATAGAGGGAGAACGAAGGGGATAAGAACGACGTCCATCCATAGGCAATTAGGGTAGCAGACGATTTCAGATTTCAGAAGTAGGTCGACTGAGATTTTAACTGAGGCGGGTTTTATTTAAGGTAGGTAAAAGTTTTAACTGAGGTAGGAAGCATCCGCTTTTATTAAACAATATATCTTACCACAAATTGCTACGTTGCGTTCTACTTCGTACCGCAAACACGATTTCTGAATGCAACAAAAATTATACGTACAACTACGTCTTTTCATTCAGAAAACAAAAAATAAATTTAATTGTAATCTGACATTGTTTATACGATATTATTTTTAATTTAAAATTATTTATTGTTTCCCTGATTTTATTCTGTTTATTTATCGACAACTCCGTTTCATTTCAGATTTGAACCGTTTAATTTAAATTTCTGTATATACACAAATACCCACATCTCTAGACACATTTCCATATATTTCAGTAAATAAAATTTTCAATTAGCGTCAACTATTTATATTTCCTAGTTGAATTTCAATCCGATTCAAATATCCAACAAAATTTAATTCAATAAATATTTGTTTTCAAATCAACTGTTCTGAATTAAACAAAGTCCCATACAACCATTTATATTTGATTTTTAACTCAAGTATATAAATAGTTAAACCTTAATTTATCTCATATTCCAGTTGTCGAAATTTCTAGGTCGTTACAACTCTATTAGACACTCGTCCATACAAGTTGTTTAAGGATTGGACAATCAGAAAACACCATTCTCGAATAGGCGACCCTTGTATTTCACTCCGTCTTCAATTGTCTTCAGCATAATCTATTCGCAGCGCATATGCCTATATGGAGTGGTTTTTAGATAATATATCCAACTGGTCTCTCCGTATTGACAACGATGGTCAAAACACTTTGATAGTCTGTTATTTAACTATTGGAGTAAAAACAAACATCCATTTTAATGTATATCTAAACATCACACAATCACTGACCCTTTTATCTTAACATTAAATTTCTAGTTTCCTATACCTTCCTAGATATTTCCCCAAAACCCATTTAAGCCTTATGCTTCTTGGAAAACATTTCCATTTTTCATTACAACTATTTAATTTGCAACGTTCGCCTTTTTAAATACCATTCACTTTAAAATGTGAATATAATCCATTTATAGAATCTGAACATGGTTATCAAATAAATCTTCATTTAAGAAATAAATACCCTTACCTTGTTTACTGAATTTCTTTTATAATCTTATATTCCCATTCCCCTTTATAAACTCAGTTTCTAAATCAACTTCTTGTTAACTCAATATCAAGTTTATAACTAAATATTGATTACATATCCTATTATAATTTATTGGTTTAAAACTAAATATTAACTATCCTATCAGATTATAATTCCTAAAAATAATTTACTTTACTACTTTCGACATCGTCGAATTATAGTTCCAACTCCTAATTGTGTTATCTAGTTCTAATCATATTCCAAACTTCGAAATGATGTCATCGTTTTCTGAAACGATTCTCCGATTTCTCTTTCTAGACTCATTCTTATATTTCTTTGGACACACATCATTACTTATTATTTTAGAATAAGTGGATTTCAAACCAAACTGTTTTCATTCCCTAGGGAGTAGTGCTATATATAAAAATCACACTTAAGCTTGGTCAACGACGCTAATTTATCGTTACAGTTCAAAAACTTGACATATGGTGTAATATTCCCCTTTATAACTAATCTTGACATAACAGTCACGCTTAAGCCTAGTCAATAACATTATTTTATCGTTATAATTAAAGACTTGCAATACGCTACTATATTCCACTTTATAACTAATCTCGACATCTCTTTCCGTAACAAACTAATACCATTCCTCGATAATAGTGAAGTCGTTCAAGTTAGGGTATTTTATTTACCTCTCAGACCTTGATCAACAACATTCTTATCTTAGAATAGATATAAGTTCGTAATCTGAACCCCTTATACTTTATAAACTGTCAAATTGTAATTCTTGTTTTATTTTATATATGGTTTTATAACGCCATATCCTTAATTTAAAAACCCAGTTGTTGACAACCATTTATTTAAATATTAACTCTTTTCTGCGTCTTCGTTACTTCGTTATACAATTCTATTTATAACTTCTTTTACCAAAATCCATTTACGTTCTTTGTCTCTTGAACTTTTACTTTTATTTGAGTCGTTCTACTTAATGGAAGTACATCTCATTACTAATTCAATAACATCTTAAATGAGGTCCATTTAAGAAGCAATTGTTTAATTAAAAATAATAAAATAATATTTTACTTCAACATTGCTGAAGTAAACAGTTAACTTTATCATTAATCTAAAATAGATTGGTTGCTTACTTTATATAAACAATACTAATTATATTGGTTTAATAATAATTTAACACCTCATTAATTAAAAGGGTAATTAATAAGGAATTTTATTAGTTTTTGATCAGTTTACCACTAAGTCATTTTCATTAGATTAATTGAAGACCAATTAATCTAATAATCATTTTCCAAATAAACAGTTGATTAAATCAACTTCATTCCATTAGTAAATTCGTTAACTGATTTTAATTACTTCTTACCATTAGATTAATATAATTAGTCTAATAATATTTCTTAACTATTTTCTTTTAAAATAATTATCCAGATTATTCACTCGCGGGATAATTACAGCTTAGTAACTTATTTTAATTGTCAAATAATCATTTATATTTACTTTATAAAATGAACTATAAAATACCAGTTTATAATAGAACTTCTATTTTAATTTAAGTTTCGCTTTAATTATAAAAATATAATTTTTATAATTTAACTTTGTTGATTTGCCTGACGGCCAATCAACTTCTTAACAAAAAGGTGGGTTTATGGTCGACTGCTACCACTTCCTTAATCGATACCGTATATATCAAAATAACGTTGAATTTCCATTCAACATCAATATCCACACAGGGGGTTCAAACTGTGCATATATAAATAATATAAACAAACAATACATATAAATATTGAGGAATTCAGATGGATTCCCCCAACCGGTTTTCCGCATCCACAGATGTTAGTCAACACCAATAACACTAATTCCATACTAGGGAATATTTTAATCGATGGAATCAGTACCCAACCAATGATGTGTACATATGCAACGATATATATATATTTCAACCAATTTAATTGAAATCTACCTACACGACCATCACACGGTATTCAACCAATATTTATCACTATTAAAAATCTAATTATAAAAATAGAACAGAGTCAGTGATTTTACTCACCTTTGCGCGTTAACCGTTAAATAACGATTTGCGTCAGTTGATTCACATCAGTCGTTATATTTTTCCAGATTGTGATGTGATCCAACTTTCTTCAAACCAACTTCATAGCATTGTTTGCGCCATATGATTCCAATGTGGCGGACCGTTCATTTAACATTAAATTTTCATCGGCCCATCTCCAGTTGAAACCCACTTTCACGGTTGAAAGCTATCCTAATTGCCACCCGCGTCTAAATCTTTCCAACTCCAGATTTCCATCCTTTTGCATTTGCATATTTTTTTAATATATAAAGGTACGGCCCAAGCCCACAAGAGAAAGCCCACCCGTTCCTCTCTCTTCTTCTCCGTCTTACATATACAGTTCAAAACCGAACTGTGTCCTTCCTCGTTGGCTCTGCGTTTACACATCTGTTGCTCTTCTCCACTTCAAGAAATTTTAAACTATTCATGCCATTATCCCCCTCTTCTAAATCGCTAGCTTCCCCATGTTCCTATCCCATTTCAATTCGCAAATGACCCGTATGAACAGTCTCCTCCCCACTCAAAATCTATATCCCGCTCCTGTTATTTCAAATAGCTATGTTCAAAATCTTTAACTTCCCACTTATACCATACATACAAGACTACACTACATCCGCATGCTTTCATACTTCCATATTCACTTCAGACTTTGCAAAACAAGGTGCGCCTACGCCACCTGACTAAATTCCTACTTCCAGAAAAAGGCATCATCACCACGTTTAAAAAATACACACCAAGCTCCAAAATTTTGCTGTCTTGCGCGAATCCCCTTCTCATCCCATATACTTCATTATTCACGTGAATACACTACTGTCCCTCCACACAACAGTAAACCCACACACAATCCCTCTTTTAATACAAACCATCTGCTCCTCCCACCATTTGAACCCCTCACGCCACCTTATTTCTCCTTTTACCCTGTTATCCACCACTCCTCACTCGCATGTCCTATCTCCTTCACGTCTCGGAGTATTGCAGCACTTGGAAAGGTGACTCCGTGTCACTCTATATCACGAACTCACACGCTTGACTCTAGGACTTCACCCAACCGCTAAAACTAGGCCCAAGCTCTCCACACAATCCTTCCTACGTATAAAACCTCAACGCCAATAACCATGTTCTATGCCTCCTCGCACCCAGCACTCCTTCCCACAAAGAACACGACGTCGTCGTCTATCTCCACCACGGCTTACGTAATCAAACGGTTCCATAAAACATGTTTATCGAGTTGCTTGCGAATCTACGAGTGGGCGGTGGATGTCTTGATGATTCACAACATATTAGTTTTAGACTTTTTACTTTTATATTTTGCATGTAGATAGAATTTTCTTTTATGTTTTGAAGCCATGAAGAGGAAAAGGACTGCGGTTGTTTTCCGAAGCGGAGGAGATTCCTGCTGCACGTATTTATAAATGGCAAAGCCTTGGTCATGAAGCATTAGGTATATGGGTAGGTTGTATAGGAGAGAGTTTACTTTGCAGTTAAGTATTTTGGTTATGTACAGCTTAGATAGGACCGAGTAGAATAGCATAGAGTAGCATAGGCTTGCTGTTCCAATAGTTGGACTGAAAGTGGGACGTGAGTACTTTGTTAGGCTACATTTTAGATTGGTGTATAGGGTACAGCAGTTTTACTTCATGGCCAAGCTTCTAAAAATATATATATTATAATATTTTATTTGATTTTATAAATTTCTATTAATTGGCTTTATGTATTTCCAGTTTTTGGGTATACTGCAATAACTTATAGGTTGTCTACATCCCTGTATAAGCCGTACACTGCTTGATAAGGAAAAATATTTCCTTACAGCTTAGGTTTGTGAGAGCGTGGTTGCCTTGCTTGAAAAGACAGTGACAATTCAAGCTATGGTTTGTACATTTGTTTAGTTTAGAGTAGCTGTGATTTTTATTAGTTCTTGTCATGTTGATTTTTATTTTATTTTCTTCGGCATGAAGGTTGTAAGGCCATTGGTTCGCAGTGTGAGGTTTATTAGGCATGTTCAAAGATAACATGAACAGAGATTGGGATCCAGTCTCTGATGTAATTGTAGTGAGAAGAAAATGGATGTTTTCTTCAAATACGTGTGCAAATAAGCTTTATGTATGTAGGTAGCTATTGACATTTTACTTTAGGGAGATGGTTTGTGGACAACACATGCAATGTACTTACGTGAGTAGTGATGGTTTATTTTTATTTATTTTCTTTTACACTTCTAGGCTTCGATTTATAACCAGTGTCCATCTTCTCTTTGTACATACTAGATCCGAATCTTAGAGTTTAGTGAACAAGTCTCACTCAATACCTGGTTCAGGTAATTCGCGCTAAAGCGTTTTTAGTTACTGTGTTTAAAACTTAGTTTACCTTATTGTCTAAATTTCCACTTACGTACGGACAGTAGTAAGAGTATAGTCGTGCTCAACAAGGTGTCACGATCCCAAAAATATAATTATATCGGTAGGTTAACTCATATTTTGAAATCCCAAAATATTGATATAGGGTGCAAAATACTCCAAATAAAAAGTTTCTTATTTAATTAATTAAAAATCGCAGTAAAATTCTAAAAATTATATTATAACTGCGTCTCAAAAGAACCTTGTCCAGATTTGCAACCGGTGTCTAGTTATATCAAATAAACTGTTATGGTCGATAAACAATTCTATAACGACTATTTAGAAATTTGATTTGGATATAACTCACAATCTATAACACGTAATCTTGATTTTTCACTTTCATTAGAAAAATATAGTTCAACAGATTCCAACGTTTCTTATTTCAAAGAAATCCGACTAGTGACGTGTCCGGTATACTCAGTTGAAGTTCAGAACGTTAAATTATGAACTACCGCGATATTATGGGCTCGATTATATTTAATATATATTTTTATACGTTCAGCTTCGTTTTAATTAATATATAAATCCACTTATATTATGAATTCAATATTTAAACTAATTTAATTATTCAAATACAAACCGATAAAATGAGGGATGTTACATTCCTCCCCCTTAAAAGAATTTCGTCCCCGAAATTACTAAGGTAGGAAAATGCTACAATCTATATTATAACCAAGCTAAAAATCTTTTATTTAAATTTCTTCAATTCAGTTTTCAACAGAACTGATTAATTCTAATTAAAAATTAATTCCTTCTTATTAACAAATACTTTGAGAAATCCTAAAAATTTTCTAACAGCTTAAATTTTCGGAGAATTTTGCCAGCATCTCCTCTGCACAGCTCAATCGGTACGACCACAACTCCCACTCTGGGCCTTCTTCGAATCCAAAAGAAAATAAACAGCCAAGTGGCTTTCCAAAAATAGTTCATAAATCTCATACTCGAATATAAGGTAAACTTGTACCTTTTTGTTGGCATTTAACTCTATCTCTGCCATTTGCTATCACTTAAACATATATCCAAGCATCCTTGTTTGATCTCTCATCAATCCATTCTTAAACCAATCTTTCGCTTTTACTAAGCCAAATTTCTATTTCAACTCCAATTCCATTTTCAATTCCAAATTCTTAACCTTGTTAAGTTCTATTACGACATTCAATTTACTGATTTGTTTCTCAAATCAGTTATCTCCATCTCTAAATTCAAAATTCGATTCTTATTCCGCAAGAATCAATTTATTTTAATAACTCGAATCTCCAATATTTTATTTACAATTTCCATTCCGGATTATTCCAAATTCAGCCCAATTTTGTTTATCTTAGTTTAAGTTCCACTTTTACCATTTTAACTCCATAAGTTAAATTTTTATTTCAGAATTTAAATTCCTGGGATTTATTTCAAATCAGTTTGAAATCATATATATTTTCATATAATAATAGAAATTAAAAACATTTGAATTTTTAACAACTCGTTTTCTCAAAACAATACAAAAACAAAATTTTTGGTAGTAATCCGTCACTCTGAAACTCGAAAATGACATTGATGATGTGGCCAGCATCATGAGAATTATTTTCCAGTGGTAGAAGTGAGTTCAATA
The DNA here is from genome assembly GCA_030737875.1 of Allium sativum. Lineage (NCBI taxonomy): Eukaryota > Viridiplantae > Streptophyta > Magnoliopsida > Asparagales > Amaryllidaceae > Allium > Allium sativum. The sequence goes on from CM060922.1 coordinate 886,673,206, forward strand.
CTATATCATCTTCAAAACTTGTTTTCAAACATTTCTATTTTGAAATCTACTTTCAAATACCATTTCCAAATGCTTGAAATACATTTCCAAATTTCTCCCAGGATTTTAAATTGTATATATTCAATTCAAAATTCATTTACGACACCTTTCTAAGTTTCTAGAGTTTTATTTCAAATTCTGGTTTTTAAATTCAGATTCGATTCTCCTGATCTACATATTATACTGTTTCGACCAGGATTCATAAACCACTCGACTGACCAATCAACACAATATAAAACAGTTTTTATATTAATATACAAATGAGCACTCATATATATACGCTCATACTCAATCTAGGGTATTACTAACCACATTTCTATTGAGTCACGCTACAGAGCAAAGGTAATCACTTAACCTTCAGCTCTGATACCACTGTAACGGCCACGGATTTTCGACCCTGAAAATTGACACAAAACCCATGTCAAATATTCAGATATCGGAAACACCGGATCATTATTAGAAAGAAGTTAGAGGATGAGATAGGAAAGATAGAACTAATAGAATAGAAGAAGAAGAAGGTCACAACTGCTAGTAAATCAGAGTAAACACGAAACTCACAGCAGAACGAATAAAATATATTACAACATAACTTTGAAATACAAATCTGAATTTTTGTACTTACGTATCATATCAGAGTATAATTCATATACATCACAGCGGAAATAATCTCCAAATAACTAGCAGTGAAGCCTCCTGCTTCGAGCTCCTCCAAGTGAATCTGCAAAGCCTGAAACACTTGACCGCCCGTACATATTTGGGCACCTAAGAGTTTAGGGAAAACAAACAAAATAAACTCTGGGTCAGTATTGGGACTGGTGTGAGTAAACTCCAACCATATTGTTTAAGTTTGAAAAAAAATCTTTTAAAAGAAAGGATAATAGTAAGACCAACCCACACATAAACATGGACGGTTTTTACCTTACTATAACCCAAAATATTTTGATACAAAATCCAGTGATATTATAATAATGTCTAATCAAATAAATAACTAAATAGCAGAACGCTTGCATCTCACGCTCCACATACATAGTATAAAATAAAAAACCGCAGGGTGCTTATTGGAGATTGGATTCCAACTATGCAAGGTATGGGACCATCTCCCGATCAGTGTAATCTAGAGGGGATACACTGGGATTCAACAAGAACATCTTGCAACCCGACCCATACATGACCGATCACTTATTTCTCTTGTGTGCATCGAATATATTGCCACCTACGATTGGGCCCACATAACCGTTATCCGAAGATATAAAAATGAAAGAAGGACAAATACGAATTTTCTCTAGATGGTGACAATACACCTGTGACGGCCTAGAATTTCGCTCGATCTGAATCAGTCGTTAAACCGATCTAGACCGTTCGAAACCCCTGAACGTTGAGAACAGGACAAATCAGAACACAAACAGAAGAACATTTCATTGTATATTACAACAATGCATCAGATTACAAGAATATACAGAGTATAAATGAATAAATATTACACAGAAATATCAGAGATTTAAATTACATTTAAATACATAGCAACGGGAAAATAATATAAAGCACAACTGAAGGTGATATACGGATACAGAGCTTTCCGGATATCATTCCAGCTGTAAACCAGGATCCTGTGAATATAAATCTGCAAAACCAAAACTACTAGCTGCCCGTGCGGAAAATAGGGGCACCCAGAGTTTAGGTTAAAACAATAAACTCCAGGTCAGTCATGTGACTGGTGTGAGAACTAAAACAGTTGTTTAAAACTTTACTTTTAAAAGAGAGTAATTCAAGGGACCACGCCGTATAACACGGAACGGGTTTCCTCCCAAGAATACCAGTGCATAAAATAAACAGCGCAATGCTTTTTCGAAAAATGAAGCTATTATAAGACCCAGGTCCCATCACACAATGCAACGCAAGCCGGAGGATAGGGTTTTACCTTATAACAGCCAAACATGCTTGGTACGTTTAAAACAAATCATTTGATACTATAATAAGTGTATAGTGTCAAAACATTTCAATCATAAATATAAATCATAGACGGCATAGTATCCCATGCTACTATGTCGCCATACTAGGCTCTACAAATAAAGCCGAAATATACGTATTGGAAATTGGATTTCCGTCATGAGTCGAGGCAAGGGGCAAGCTCCTCTCCGCGTTCGAGACACTCTAGCAAATGCCTCAGGATTACGCACACTGGGTAACCCTTGGATCGGTTGGGCCGGTCCTCACTTACGTTAGAGGATTGGCAATTCCTGAACACGCGTTTCCCGGTCCTTACAGACCTATAATCGAGGCGCCTCGCATCCAACAACCACAAAGGTGAAAAGTATATAAATGTCAGGGCTGGTAAGTCACTGACACCACCAAAGCTAGAAAGAAACGTCGTGTTCTCCCAACGGCCCGTATCCCGTTTTTAACTCATACCGAGGTGTGAGGCTCGCGAATACACGTTATACACAAAGCTGCCACGTAGGCGTGCTTTGATCATCAACCACAAGACTTTGCTTTTCAACAGAAGCCTTGATCATTGCATCTTAGTATGCCACACAGGCAATTCATGCCATGCGACTGATGTCCATCAATATACAACCTCTGAGCTCGTACGTCTCAGAGAAGGGCGTTAAGCAAGAGAATAAATTCTCCGCCGCCAAACAGATGTATATTTAATAGAAATCAATCAACACAGAATAAAATCCAATGTCAGACACACAATCCATTTACAAGTCCGTTCTGGGTCTGAACGAAACCGGAGGCACTTTCCTCGCATATCCATCCATCTCCAGGTACGTCTGGACGACCACCAACTATTTCCATCCTCTTGGGTGTACAGCCCAATCAGGATCGTCAGTAATAATCCAAACGATGTGAAGACTTCCGGTCTTCGACCACCGTCTTCATCTTCGACTTATCGTCGAATCGGTTATTCAGAGTGGGTATAAACCCGGACTTTCCGAACAACCCGCGTATATTGAAAACAAATGTTACACAAACACAACATACGCCTCATTCCAATTCATTAGTCACTAACCGCAAATTAGCCAGAGAACAATTTCCCAAACATTAACCCCGAAGGCCGAAATCAACATCATATTAATACCCAGGAAGCCATTCTTCTTAGCCAACCTACAGCTAGTTTCTCAATTCCACATTCTTAGGGAAAGGTTCCCATTAATTTTATCCAAGATAAATTCTTTAAAATTTATCCTGTAATCTTCCTTTGGATGTCATTTAAAACCAAATTATGGTTTTTCCCAACTAGTCGAGATTAGCGAACCGTGACGAAGTAATTATTTATTTTATTTCCCAATCCCAACCTATTCATCCCATGAAGCAAAACTGGTAATACTCCATATCTAACACCGTGGTGTTATCGGTAAAATTAATTACCATTTCACGTTCAAATCTAATTAAAGATTTAACTATCGCTTTGGAGTAAAACTGGTAATACTCCATTCTCGCTCATTTTCTAAATTTGATAATTTAGATTATGGATTCACATTTCAATCTAATTGCAGATTCATTAGAACTCCTTTTACTGGGTTAAAGAACTAGGTGTTATTTAAAACACAGTTCACGACAAACCCAAATCACATTCTATTCGTTATCGGGTTAAAGAACTAGTGTTATTTAAAACACTGTTCATGATAAACCCATTTCAAATTCAATCAAATATATTAGAAATCCCGATTATTTAAAACCCCTTTTAAATCTAATTTGTTTATTTAAAAATAATTAGGTTTTAAATTTAGTTCAAAACTAGTTCATTTCGATAAAAATCTATTTTTATCTTTTCAAATATGGAGTTTTTCATCCTAATTCTTCCCAAATCATTTCTTATGATTTTACATAAATTATTACTATTTTTAATAATTTTATCAAGGTCCGTACAGTCGATTTCCAACAACGGCCATCGAACTGCACTTATAGCGACCTTTTTCGAATTTGATTTGGACGTATCTCCAAATCCAACCGCAAGATTTCAAATTTCTAATATTCGTTAGAAAGCTCTTTTCGATACGAACCCAACGGTTCCGGTTTTAGGAGAATCCGACGGTCGGATCTCCCGTAATGTCCGTTTGAAATAAATGGTCGAAATTCACGAACTGCCGCGGCGCGGCGCGTTCTATTCAGGCCATTATATTATATATATAATATATATAATATATATTTCGTCGATTACTATTTAAAACGAATTATATAAATAGTTTTAAATTCGTTTCAAGAACCATTTCAACTTCTATTTCAATCCAAAGCAAAATTGAATTCTTCTTTAAAAATTCGTTTTAAAAATTCATTTCTATTCAATTCAAATTTCAATTAAATTTGAATTTATTTCAATTCGCTTTCAATTCAATTTGAATTCGTTTTCAATTCAATTTAATTCAAATTGGTTTTATATTCAATTCATTTCGAAATCGTTTTATATTCAATTCAATTGGTTTTCTATTCCATTCAAATCGAAATCGTTTTATATTCAATTCAAATCGAAATCGTTATATATTCAATTCATTTCGAAATCGTTATATATTCAATTCATTTCGAAATCGTTTTATATTCAATTCATTTCGAAATCGTTTTATATTCAATTCATTTCGAAATCGTTTTATATTCAATTCATTTCGAAATCGTTTTATATTCAATTCATTTCGAAATCGTTATATATTCAATTCATTTCGAAATCGTTTTATATTCAATTCATTTCGAAATCGTTATATATTCAATTCATTTCGAAATCGTTATATATATCGTTCGCGTCAAAATGGCGCATCACTATTCAACACGGCTTTATATATTCTATTTCAAATATTTCTTTTTGTCAACACACGACTAATCTCAACGAATGAGTACCGTCCATGTGTGACTATTTTTGTTAAATTATTTCGTTCAACACATGACTAATCTCAACGGATGAGTACAGTCAACACATGAACCTTTATTTTATATTGATAAAGATGTAAAATTTTATTATAAAAATAATTCGTTCAACACATGACTAATCTCAACGGATGAGTATAGTCAACACATGAACTTTTATATTATATTGATAAAGATGTAAATTTTATTATAAAAATAATTCGTTCAACACATGACTAATCCCAACGGATGAGTATAGTCAACACATGAACTTTTATATTATATTGATAAAGATGTAAAATTTTATTATAAAAATAATTCGTTCAACACATGACTAATCTCAACGAATGAGTACCGTCAACACATGAACCTTTATTTTATATTGATAAAGATGTAAATTTTATTATAAAAATAATTCGTTCAACACATGACTAATCCCAACGGATGAGTATAGTCAACACATGAACCTTTATTTTATATATTCTATATTTTTCAAATTGGAATGAGGCCCAATCAATCACCATATAACGTTAATTATATGGATTTTCATACAACACATGTATATAATAGCATTGAAAATAATCAACCATCAACCAAAGTGCACTACACTGTATAAGCATCAAATATAGATATCTAACGCTTATAACAGCCTGTCAATCAATCGATCGACATATTTAACCAGTCAGGATGAGTGAACTTTAAATTTCATCCCAACACCCGTGTAGGGTTTCAAACAATCAAACACAGATTTTATTCGTGCAGTTGGGCGATGTGTAAAATTTATCGACCCAATCAATATCAGTCAAATAGGTGTACATAAACAAACCGTCTGGTTTGTAAATGAATATTTTATTTTATTCACTTCACGTTAAAAATTATATTTTTAACGATAAAACATTTTATTTCAACATATGAATTTCTATTCAGTTCATTCTTTAAATAAAATGATATTTTTATTTTTCTAAGATATTTTATAAAATTTCGGCGGCATAACGGCACGATACTAGAAACGGGACAAGGTCCAGCCTTATCCCCGGTCTAGTGAAGGCCCACGCCATTCACACATCAATCAAATTCACTTTCGTTATGCAAACCACAAAATTTTGGAGTAAGGGTCTAACCTAGCCTTACTCCTTCGCCTTATAACGGCGCACGTCTAATCCTAATCAATTTATCGATTCGATTTTTCACACCACAAACCACATTCAAACCAATATCGCAATCAATCACCAAACAGTCAAACAAACAAGTCCATGGTCTGTGGACGATTGTGTCGGGTGCTACTAAGCACCGTCTGCATCCTAGTATATATATAACTAGAAAAATTAAATTGAAAGGTGAGAAGTTCTCACCGAAAGCTATCCAACTTCACGATACTCCTATTGTAGAGATCTTCGTCGTTCTCGTTGCCCATAGCCACTACATATGTAAAAATCGAATTTTTACTTCGTTATTCAATTTATAAAAATCGAATTTTGACGTCGCTATTCAATATATAAAAATATGATTTTTACTTTTGCTTTCAACCTATAAAAATATGATTTTTACTTTTGCTTTCAACCTATAAAAATATGATTTTTACTTTTGCTTTCAACCTATAAAAATATGATTTTTACTTACTTCGCTACAAATCTGATCTTTATTTCAAAATCAGTTTTTATTTTTATAAAATTCAGTTTTTATCTCTTTTAAAAATTCAGTTTTAAAATCTTTGAAATCAGTTTTAACTTTTAATAAAAATGCAGTTTTTATACCCTTTTTTAAAAACAAAACAGATTTTATTTTAAAAAATGCAGTTTTTATTTATTTATTTATTTATTTCAAAAACAGGTTTTTTATACTTTTTTTAAAATTCAGTTTTATAACTTTAAGAAAATTCAGTTTTTTTCATTTTCTTCTTTTAAAACAGTTTTCACAATCCTTTTTAAAAATTCTGTTTTTTTTTTATTTTCCTTTTAAAACAAACAGTTTTCAATTTTAAATTTCTGTTTTTAAAACTCTTTTATATAAAAAAACAGTTTTAAAACTTTATAAAAAAACAGTTTAATCTTTTTATAAAAACAGTTTCAATCTTTAAACAAAATCAGTTTCCTTTTTGAAATAAAATCAGTTTTAATTTTGTTTTAAAAAAAATCTGTTTTTAAATTTAAAATAAAAATCAGTTTTAATCATTTTATAAAAACAGTTTTTAAATCTTTACAGTATTTTATCCTTTTTTTTCAGTTTATATATAAAACAAAATAAAATAAATAAATAAATAAATAAAAGAAAAGACTTACTGGGGGGGTCGACGATGCTTGGAGGAGGGGAGGGAGAAGGGCGCGCCAGCCCCTGGCAGCCTGCGGTGGTGGCGGGCGGGGCAACGGGGTCTGGACGCACTCGAAAAAGGGGGAGGTGGGTTGGTCTCAGTCTCGAGATCGGTGGAGGAGGTGCGGAGGGAAGGCGATGGAGGAGGGGGGGTCGCCTGGTGGTCGGCGGCGGCTGGCCAGCACGGCGGCGGCGAGCGATTTAGGGCGTAGGTTATTATTATTTTTTTCTCTGGTTCGTTTTGAAATGAAACGAAAAGGGGGGGTTTAAATGAAAAAAAGTTATTAATATTTAATTTTATTTTAATTTATTTTCTCTTTAGAGTTGACTTTTTATTCGACTTCGAAACGAGGCCCACCGACTGTCGTCCATAGCGTTTCACCCCCATTCCGAACACAATGGGATATGCCTCGTAAGCTGATTCGGCTGTTACAATCAGTTTTCGTTAAATTTACATTTAAATCACTATATTGAATCTTAAACGTACATTTCAAATTACCGGGGTAACATACTAACTAGAAAAATTCCAGAAAAATATTTTCTAGTTTCGTATTGACGATACGGTCCTAACAAAACTAGTTTCGTCGAATTCTGAGACCGTTTGAAAAATGGCCAATTTCCTGTCGATTAAAATCAACAAAAACTGGTCATACGTGTTTTCCTTTGCCACGCTCACATATTGATTCCAAAAATTATGAAATTTGGAATCTAGCAATAATTTGACACTGCGGATCCAACAAAAGTGGTTTCGTCGAAATCCGAGGTCGTTTGCAAAATGTCCATTTTTAAGGGCCTGAATTCCATAGCGACTATTCAGAATTTTCAACTGGACATATCTTATCATTTATAAAGTGAAATCTCAGTTTGTTAACTTCGTTGGAAAGATATCGTCAATTAGATCCTAATGTTTTTGGTTTCACTAAATTCCGGATTGTTTTGCACCCGGTACATTCAATTGAAGTTTGAAATCGAATTATCGAACTACCGCGCCATTTTCAATTCTATTTATAATTATATATAAATATTTATATTCTAACGACGACGCGTATAATATAAACGTTCGAATTATATTCGAAATAAATTTCTCGTCGATATTATTTAAAATAATTCATTTTAAATAATCAAAATTCGCTAAAATTGCCAAAATAAAAATTTTAAACTGGCTCGCATTTTGCGGGTTATTACAATCTCCCCCACTTAAAACTTTTCGTCCCCGAAAAGGAACAAAGTCGAAAGTGGTTTGATTAATTAGCTCTACGCTCGATCTGGCTTCCATTCTCCAACTCTTTAGTTTCTGAGAATTTTCGAAATTTCAAAAATTTGGCTAACACCCTAAATTTTCGAAAAATTTCGCCATAACCTCCCCTGCACCGGGAGCATCGGGGAATTTCAAATAGCTTCCCCGGTCCTTCAGATCTCAAAAAGAAAAAGAAAAAGCCAAGCGGCTAGCCAATAGGCTCACAAAATCATCATCACCCAAACAAAACAGGAAATTATGTAGTAAACATGTACCTATTTGTCGGGCAAACAAATTTTATTCTTCGGCTCTAGCCTCCTTGCTACGACCTGTTCAATGTAAGTATATGTATATGCAAGCAAATGCAACCAATTATCAATATAATTCAATATTAGGTTCTATTAGGCTAAACGGTTCAAGATTAGCAAACACTTAAACAAACAACACAAACATCAATCAATTAGTGAATTAACGTTTCAAATTGATAATTTTACTATATATACAGAAAATCTTGTTTTTGATGCCAATTCACAACAATGTGTTCTAACTATATAGATTTTGGTTCTCACACCAGTCTAATGGAAATATATCGATATCACACCTTCGTTACTCGAACATGAATACTAATGACGACTAGTCAATCATCAGAATCATCTTCGGGCCACTAGAGTATGATTCTATATCTATCCAGTATATTAAAACTTTGAATATACGTTCATGACGCGTATATGCAAAACCTTTATATAGTGGATTGTCCATGTTCAAAATAAATAAATAATCAAATACGTTTTAAAATGGTTTAAATTTTCAAAACAAAATTGTTTGCATTTGAAAAATATACTCTTCACACTCGTTCTAGGATACTACTGATCCTATCTCTAACGAGTCATTCTAATTGGATATTACTAATCCAATATCTGATGAATTCTTTCGTATGGTTCTAATGTGTCTTGTTCTCGAGCTCTGTAAACCAAAGCTCTGATACCAAATGTGACGGCCTAGAATTTCGCTCGATCTGAATCAGTCGTTAAACCGATCTAGACCGTTCGAAACCCCTGAACGTTGAGAACAGGACAAATCAGAACACAAACAGAAGAACATTTCATTGTATATTACAACAATGCATCAGATTACAAGAATATACAGAGTATAAATGAATAAATATTACACAGAAATATCAGAGATTTAAATTACATTTAAATACATAGCAGCGGGAAAATAATATAAAGCACAACTGAAGGTGATATACGGATACAGAGCTTTCCGGATATCATTCCAGCTGTAAACCAGGATCCTGTGAATATAAATCTGCAAAACCAAAACTACTAGCTGCCCGTGCGGAAAATAGGGGCACCCAGAGTTTAGGTTAAAACAATAAACTCCAGGTCAGTCATGTGACTGGTGTGAGAACTAAAACAGTTGTTTAAAACTTTACTTTTAAAAGAGAGTAATTCAAGGGACCACGCCGTATAACACGGAACGGGTTTCCTCCCAAGAATACCAGTGCATAAAATAAACAGCGCAATGCTTTTTCGAAAAATGAAGCTATTATAAGACCCAGGTCCCATCACACAATGCAACGCAAGCCGGAGGATAGGGTTTTACCTTATAACAGCCAAACATGCTTGGTACGTTTAAAACAAATCATTTGATACTATAATAAGTGTATAGTGTCAAAACATTTCAATCATAAATATAAATCATAGACGGCATAGTATCCCATGCTACTATGTCGCCATACTAGGCTCTACAAATAAAGCCGAAATATACGTATTGGAAATTGGATTTCCGTCATGAGTCGAGGCAAGGGGCAAGCTCCTCTCCGCGTTCGAGACACTCTAGCAAATGCCTCAGGATTACGCACACTGGGTAACCCTTGGATCGGTTGGGCCGGTCCTCACTTACGTTAGAGGATTGGCAATTCCTGAACACGCGTTTCCCGGTCCTTACAGACCTATAATCGAGGCGCCTCGCATCCAACAACCACAAAGGTGAAAAGTATATAAATGTCAGGGCTGGTAAGTCACTGACACCACCAAAGCTAGAAAGAAACGTCGTGTTCTCCCAACGGCCCGTATCCCGTTTTTAACTCATACCGAGGTGTGAGGCTCGCGAATACACGTTATACACAAAGCTGCCACGTAGGCATGCTTTGATCATCAACCACAAGACTTAGCTTTTCAACAGAAGCCTTGATCATTGCATCTTAGTATGCCACACAGGCAATTCATGCCATGCGACTGATGTCCATCGATATACAACCTCTGAGCTCGTACGTCTCAGAGAAGGGCGTTAAGCAAGAGAATAAATTCTCCGCCGCCAAACAGATGTATATTTAATAGAAATCAATCAACACAGAATAAAATCCAATGTCAGACACACAATCCATTTACAAGTCCGTTCTGGGTCTGAACGAAACCGGAGGCACTTTCCTCGCATATCCATCCATCTCCAGGTACGTCTGGACGACCACCAACTATTTCCATCCTCTTGGGTGTACAGCCCAATCAGGATCGTCAGTAATAATCCAAACGATGTGAAGACTTCCGGTCTTCGACCACCGTCTTCATCTTCGACTTATCGTCGAATCGGTTATTCAGAATGGGTATAAACCCGGACTTTCCGAACAACCCGCGTATATTGAAAACAAATGTTACACAAACACAACATACGCCTCATTCCAATTCATTAGTCACTAACCGCAAATTAGCCAGAGAACAATTTCCCAAACATTAACCCCGAAGGCCGAAACCAACATCAGATTAATACCCAGGAAGCCATTCTTCTTAGCCAACCTACAGCTAGTTTCTCAATTCCACATTCTTAGGGAAAGGTTCCCATTAATTTTATCCAAGATAAATTCTTTAAAATTTATCCTGTAATCTTCCTTTGGATGTCATTTAAAACCAAATTATGGTTTTTCCCAACTAGTCGAGATTAGCGAACCGTGACGAAGTAATTATTTATTTTATTTCCCAATCCCAACCTATTCATCCCATGAAGCAAAACTGGTAATACTCCATATCTAACACCGTGGTGTTATCGGTAAAATTAATTACCATTTCACGTTCAAATCTAATTAAAGATTTAACTATCGCTTTGGAGTAAAACTGGTAATACTCCATTCTCGCTCATTTTCTAAATTTGATAATTTAGATTATGGATTCACATTTCAATCTAATTGCAGATTCATTAGAACTCCTTTTACTGGGTTAAAGAACTAGGTGTTATTTAAAACACAGTTCACGACAAACCCAAATCACATTCTATTCGTTATCGGGTTAAAGAACTAGTGTTATTTAAAACATTGTTCACGATAAACCCATTTCAAATTCAATCAAATATATTAGAAATCCCGATTATTTAAAACCCCTTTTAAATCTAATTTGTTTATTTAAAAATAATTAGGTTTTAAATTTAGTTCAAAACTAGTTCATTTCGATAAAAATCTATTTTTATCTTTTCAAATATGGAGTTTTTCATCCTAATTCTTCCCAAATCATTTCTTATGATTTTACATAAATTATTACTATTTTTAATAATTTTATCAAGGTCCGTACAGTCGATTTCCAACAACGGCCATCGAACTGCACTTATAGCGACCTTTTTCGAATTTGATTTGGACGTATCTCCAAATCCAACCGCTAGATTTCAAATTTCTAATATTCGTTAGAAAGCTCTTTTCGATACGAACCCAACGGTTCCGGTTTTAGGAGAATCCGACGGTCGGATCTCCCGTAATGTCCGTTTGAAATAAATGGTCGAAATTCACGAACTGCCGCGGCGCGGCGCGTTCTATTCAGGCCATTATATTATATATATAATATATATAATATATATTTCGTCGATTACTATTTAAAACGAATTATATAAATAGTTTTAAATTCGTTTCAAGAACCATTTCAACTTCTATTTCAATCCAAAGCAAAATTGAATTCTTCTTTAAAAATTCGTTTTAAAAAATCATTTCTATTCAATTCAAATTTCAATTAAATTTGAATTTATTTCAATTCGCTTTCAATTCAATTTGAATTCGTTTTCAATTCAATTTAATTCAAATTGGTTTTATATTCGATTCAAATTCATTTTCTATTCAAATCAAATTCGTTTCGTTTTCTATTTGAATCAAGTTCATTATATATTCAATTTGAAATCAAATTGGTTTTCTATTCCATTCAAATCGAAATCGTTTTATATTCAATTCAAATCGAAATCGCTATATATTCAATTCATTTCGAAATCGTTATATATTCAATTCATTTCGAAATCGTTTTATATTCAATTCATTTCGAAATCGTTTTATATTCAATTCATTTCGAAATCGTTTTATATTCAATTCATTTCGAAATCGTTTTATATTCAATTCATTTCGAAATCGTTATATATTCAATTCATTTCGAAATCGTTTTATATTCAATTCATTTCGAAATTGTTATATATTCAATTCATTTCGAAATCGTTATATATATCGTTCGCGTCAAAATGGCGCATCACTATTCAACACGGCTTTATATATTCTATTTCAAATATTTCTTTTTGTCAACACACGACTAATCTCAACGAATGAGTACCGTCCATGTGTGACTATTTTTGTTAAATTATTTCGTTCAACACATGACTAATCTCAACGGATGAGTACAGTCAACACATGAACCTTTATTTTATATTGATAAAGATGTAAAATTTTATTATAAAAATAATTCGTTCAACACATGACTAATCTCAACGGATGAGTATAGTCAACACATGAACTTTTATATTATATTGATAAAGATGTAAATTTTATTATAAAAATAATTCGTTCAACACATGACTAATCCCAACGGATGAGTATAGTCAACACATGAACTTTTATATTATATTGATAAAGATGTAAAATTTTATTATAAAAATAATTCGTTCAACACATGACTAATCTCAACGAATGAGTACCGTCAACACATGAACCTTTATTTTATATTGATAAAGATGTAAATTTTATTATAAAAATAATTCGTTCAACACATGACTAATCCCAACGGATGAGTATAGTCAACACATGAACCTTTATTTTATATATTCTATATTTTTCAAATTGGAATGAGGCCCAATCAATCACCATATAACGTTAATTATATGGATTTTCATACAACACATGTATATAATAGCATTGAAAATAATCGACCATCAACCAAAGTGCACTACACTGTATAAGCATCAAATATAGATATCTAACGCTTATAACAGCCTGTCAATCAATCGATCGACATATTTAACCAGTCAGGATGAGTGAACTTTAAATTTCATCCCAACACCCGTGTAGGGTTTCAAACAATCAAACACAGATTTTATTCGTGCAGTTGGGCGATGTGTAAAATTTATCGACCCAATCAATATCAGTCAAATAGGTGTACATAAACAAACCGTCTGGTTTGTAAATGAATATTTTATTTTATTCACTTCACGTTAAAAATTATATTTTTAACGATAAAACATTTTATTTCAACATATGAATTTCTATTCAGTTCATTCTTTAAATAAAATGATATTTTTATTTTTCTAAGATATTTTAGAAAATTTCGGCGGCATAACGGCACGATACTAGAAACGGGACAAGGTCCAGCCTTATCCCCGGTCTAGTGAAGGCCCACGCCATTCACACATCAATCAAATTCACTTTCGTTATGCAAACCACAAAATTTTGGAGTAAGGGTCTAACCTAGCCTTACTCCTTCGCCTTATAACGGCGCACGTCTAATCCTAATCAATTTATCGATTCGATTTTTCACACCACAAACCACATTCAAACCAATATCGCAATCAATCACCAAACAGTCAAACAAACAAGTCCATGGTCTGTGGACGATTGTGTCGGGTGCTACTAAGCACCGTCTGCATCCTAGTATATATATAACTAGAAAAATTAAATTGAAAGGTGAGAAGTTCTCACCGAAAGCTATCCAACTTCACGATACTCCTATTGTAGAGATCTTCGTCGTTCTCGTTGCCCATAGCCACTACATATGTAAAAATCGAATTTTTACTTCGTTATTCAATTTATAAAAATCGAATTTTGACGTCGCTATTCAATATATAAAAATATGATTTTTACTTTTGCTTTCAACCTATAAAAATATGATTTTTACTTTTGCTTTCAACCTATAAAAATATGATTTTTACTTTTGCTTTCAACCTATAAAAATATGATTTTTACTTACTTCGCTACAAATCTGATCTTTATTTCAAAATCAGTTTTTATTTTTATAAAATTCAGTTTTTATCTCTTTTAAAAATTCAGTTTTAAAATCTTTGAAATCAGTTTTAACTTTTAATAAAAATGCAGTTTTTATACCCTTTTTTAAAAACAAAACAGATTTTATTTTAAAAAATGCAGTTTTTATTTATTTATTTTTTAAATTCAAAAACAGGTTTTTTATACTTTTTTTAAAATTCAGTTTTATAACTTTAAGAAAATTCAGTTTTTTTCATTTTCTTCTTTTAAAACAGTTTTCACAATCCTTTTTAAAAATTCTGTTTTTTTTTTTTTTCCTTTTAAAACAAACAGTTTTCAATTTTAAATTTCTGTTTTTAAAACTCTTTTATATAAAAAAACAGTTTTAAAACTTTATAAAAAAACAGTTTAATCTTTTTATAAAAACAGTTTCAATCTTTAAACAAAATCAGTTTCCTTTTTGAAATAAAATCAGTTTTAATTTTGTTTTAAAAAAAATCAGTTTTTAAATTTAAAATAAAAATCAGTTTTAATCATTTTATAAAAACAGTTTTTAAATCTTTACAGTATTTTATCCTTTTTTTTTCAGTTTATATATAAAACAAAATAAAATAAATAAATAAATAAATAAATAAAAGAAAAGACTTACTGGGGGGGTCGACGATGCTTGGAGGAGGGGAGGGAGAAGGGCGCGCCAGCCCCTGGCAGCCTGCGGTGGTGGCGGGCGGGGCAACGGGGTCTGGACGCACTCGAAAAAGGGGGAGGTGGGTTGGTCTCAGTCTCGAGATCGGTGGAGGAGGTGCGGAGGGAAGGCGATGGAGGAGGGGGGGTCGCCTGGTGGTCGGCGGCGGCTGGCCAGCACGGCGGCGGCGAGCGATTTAGGGCGTAGGTTATTTTTTTTTTTCTCTGGTTCGTTTTGAAATGAAACGAAAAGGGGGGGTTTAAATGAAAAAAAGTTATTAATATTTAATTTAATTTTAATTTATTTTCTCTTTAGAGTTGACTTTTTATTCGACTTCGAAACGAGGCCCACCGACTGTCGTCCATAGCGTTTCACCCCCATTCCGAACACAATGGGATATGCCTCGTAAGTTGATTCGGCTGTTACAATCAGTTTTCGTTAAATTTACATTTAAATCACTATATTGAATCTTAAACGTACATTTCAAATTACCGGGGTAACATACTAACTAGAAAAATTCCAGAAAAATATTTTCTAGTTTCGTATTGACGATACGGTCCTAACAAAACTAGTTTCGTCGAATTCTGAGACCGTTTGAAAAATGGCCAATTTCCTGTCGATTAAAATCAACAGAAACTGGTCATACGCGTTTTCCTTTGCCACGCTCACATATTGATTCGAAAAATTATGAAATTTGGAATCTAGCAATAATTTGACACTGCGGATCCAACAAAAGTGGTTTCGTCGAAATCCGAGGTCGTTTGCAAAATGTCCATTTTTAAGGGCCTGAATTCCATACCGACTATTCAGAATTTTCAACTGGACATATCTTATCATTTATAAAGTGAAATCTCAGTTTGTTAACTTCGTTGGAAAGATATCGTCAATTAGATCCTAATGTTTTTGGTTTCACTAAAATCCGGATTGTTTTACACCCGGTACATTCAATTGAAGTTTGAAATCGAATTATCGAACTACCGCGCCATTTTCAATTCTATTTATAATTATATATAAATATTTATATTCTAAGGACGACGCGTATAATATAAACGTTCGAATTATATTCGAAATAAATTTCTCGTCGATATTATTTAAAATAATTCATTTTAAATAATCAAAATTCGCTAAAATTGCCAAAATAAAAATTTTAAACTGGCTCGCATTTTGCGGGTTATTACAACACCCTAATGGGAATGACCCACATAGCCATGCTTCCTGCCCGATTTTTGTCATTTCCTGGTTGTGAAACTTGAGGCTATGTCTATCTTTTCAGAACATCTGTCCACCATTCACTTTGAATGCCACATCATCAAACCCGTCAATTCACTAATCGATTTCCAAAAACATCACGGGTATAAAAAGCTAAGAGGAACGAATTCCTCCGCCACTAGATGTAATACCTTTAAGCGATCAATCGTAAGTGATTTGTTAGGTATATTCTGTCAGACACTCGTACATACAAGTTGTCCTGGGACTGGACAATCAGGAAACACCATTCTGGAATAGGACGACCCTTGTATTTCACTCCGTCTTCAATTGTCTTTAGTATAATCTATTCACAGCGCTTATGCCTATACGGAGTGGTTTTTAGACAATATATCCATCTGGTCTCTCCGTACTGACAACGATGGTCAAAACACTTTGATAGTCGGTTATTTAACTATCGGAGTAAAAACAAACATCCATTTTAATGTATATCTAAACATCACATAATCACTGCCCCTTTTATTTTAACATTAAATTTCCAGTTTCCTATACCTACCTAGATATTTCCCCAAAACCCATTTAAGCCTTATACTTCTTGGAAAACATTACCATTTTTCATTACAACTATTTAATTTGCAACATTCGCCTTCTTAAACTATATTCACTTTAAAATGTGAATATAATCCATTTATAGAATCTGAAAACGGTTATCAAATAAATCTTCATTTAAGAAATTAATACCCTTACCTTGTTTACCGAATTTCTTTCATAATTTTATATTCCCATTCCACTTTATAAACTCAGTTTCTAAATCATCTTCTTGTTAACTCAATATCAAGTTTATAACTAAATACTGATTACATATCCTATTATAATTTATTGATTTAAAACTGAATATTAACTATCTTATTAGATTATAATTCCTAAAAATAATTTACTTTACTACTTTCGACATCGTCGAATTATTGTTCCAATTCCTAATTGTGTTATCTACTTCTAATCATATTCCAAACATCCAAATGATGTCATCGTTTTCTGAAACAATTCTCCGATTTCTCTTTCTAGACTAATTCTTATATTTCTTTGGACACACATCGTTACTTATTATTTTAGAATAAGTGGATTTCAAACAAACTATTTTCATTCCCTAGGGAGTAGTGCTATATATAAAAATCACGCTTAAGCTTGGTCAACAACGCTAATTTATCGTTACAGTTCAAAAACTTGTCATACGCTGTAATATTCCCCTTTATAACTAATCTCGACATAACAATCACGCTTAAGCCTAGTCAATAACGTTATTTTATCATTATAATTCAAAGACTTGCAATACGCTACTATATTCCACTTTATAACTAATCTCGACGCCTCTTTCCATTACAAACTAATACCACTCCTCGATAATAGTGAAGTCATTCAAGTTGGGGTATTTTATTTACCACTCAGACCTTGATCAACAACATTCTTATCTTAGAATAGATATAAGTTCGTAACCCTAACCCCTTATACTTTATAAACCATCAAATCGTATTTCTTTCTTTATTTTATGTATGGTTTTATGACGCCATATCCTTAATTTAAAAACCGGGTTGTTAACAACCATTTAATTAAATATTAACTCTTTGTTGCGTCTTCGTTATACAATTCTATTTATAACTTCATTTATCAAAATCCATTTACGTTCTTTGTCTCTTTATCTTTTACTTTTATTTGAGTTGTTTTACTAAATTCAAGTACATCTCATTACCAATTCATTAACATCTTAAATGAGGTCCATTTAAGAAGCAATTATTTAATTAAAAATAATTAAATAATATTTTATTTCATCATTGCTGAAGTAAACAGTTAACTTCATCATTGATCTAAAATAGATTGGTTGCTTACTTTATATGAACAATACTAATTATATTGGTTCAATAATTATTTAACAACTCATTAATTAAAAAGGGTAATTAATAAGGAATCGTATTAGTTTTTGTTTAGTTTACCGTTAAATTATTTTCATTAGATTAATTGAAGACAATTTAATCTAATAATCATTTTCCAAATAAACAGTTGATTAAATCAACTTCATTCCATTAGTAAATTCGTTAACTGGTTTTAATTACTTCTTACCATTAGATTAATATAATTAGTCTAATAATATTTCTTAATTGTTTACTTTTAAAATATTACCCAAATTATTCACTCGCAGGATAATTATAGCTTAGTAACTTATTTTAATTGTCAAATAATCGTTTATATTTACTTTACAAAATGAACTACAAAATACCAGTCTATAATAGAACTTCTATTATAGTTTAAACTTAGCTTTAATTATAATAATATAATTTTTATAATTTAACTTTGTTGATTTGCCTGATGGCCAATCAACTTCTTAAAAAAAAGGTGGGTTTACGGTCGACTGCTGCCGCTTCCTTAATCGATATCGTCTATATCAAAATTACGTTGAATTTCCATTCAACATCAATATACACACAGGGTTCCAATGTTATTTGGGTTCAAATAGTGCATATATAAATAATATAAACAAACAATACATATAAATATTGAGTAATTCAGATGGATTCCCCCAACCGTTTTTCCGCATCCACAGATGTTAGTCAACACCAGTAACACTAATTCCATACTAGGGAATATTTTAATCGATGGAATCAGTACCCAACCAATGATGTGTACATATGCAACGATATATATTTCAACCAATTTAATTGAAATCTACCTACACGACCATCAGACAACATTCAACCAATATTTATCACTGTTAAAAATTTAATTTTAAGAATAGAACAGAGTCAGTGATTTTACTCACCTTTGCGCGTTAACCGTTAAATAACGATTTGCATCAGTTGATTCACATCAATCATTTTATTTCGCTAGATTGTGATGTGATCCAACTTCTTCAAACCAGCTTCATAGCACTGTTTGCGCCCGTATGATTCCAATGTGACGAATCGTTCATTTAACATTAAATTTTCATCGGCCCATCTCCAGTTGAAACCCACTTTTATGGTTGAAAATCCTAATTGCCACCCGCGTCTAAATCTTTCCAACTCCAGATTTCCTTCCTTTTGCATTTGCACATTTTTTATATAAAGGTACGGCCCAAGCCCATAAGAGAAAGCCAACCCTTTCCTATCTATTCTTCTCCATCTTACATATACAGTTCAAAACTGAACCGTGTCTTTCCTCCTCGGCTCTACGTTTACACATCTGTTGCTCTTCTCCACTTCAAGAAATTTTAAACTATTCATGCCATTATCCCTGTAACAACCCGTGTTTTCATAACGTGTAATAACTATAAATCATGGCAGAATTAATTTTTAAAATAAGAATCAAGGGAAATGGGTTACGCCATTGCGTTCGTCTCGAAATTCTGCTTGGAAACGATTCCGAGTTTTCGAAAATCGGAGTCCATATGACCAAGTTATGACCTTTCGAAGTTTTCAGAAGTTTGCAAGTTCAAAATAGTTCAATTCGAATTCAAAATTCGAAATTCAAACCTCAGAATGGACTGGGCGGGAAATTTCCCACCCAGGACCAGGTCGACCTGGGGGTCGACTATGTAGTCGACCTACCCAGGACCAGGTCGACTGTAGTGTCGACCTGGGGGTCGACCTGGTGGCCGAGTCCACTTTTGAAGCTGGATTCACTCTGATGTATCTGGCCTCGTTTCTGTCCACATTCATTGACCTGACCCTATAAATACAGCCCCTAACACCAGTCTCTCTACACAAAATTCTTTCTGACCTTATGCTGCTCTAATTCTGGTTGAAAAGTTTGAGAAGGGGACTGCTTCTTCTACGTTGAGACTGCGTTAAGAGAATTGCTGATTTGGGGATTTCTATTAGGACTTGACTAAGCATATAAAGATTCAACATCGACTCTCTTTTTCTAATTCTCGAACCACGATCTGTAAGCCCCAGTTATTTTTAGATTTAAACTATAAATGTAATATGAATATGATGTAAATTGAAATTGGACCTATGTATGATGACTGTTTTACATCCATTCTTGTTCATCTTAGGTCTTGACTTTTGGATATGTTATGACGTTGATTTGGGGCTTATTCATGTTGTAAATCAAAAAGAAAACCCCTCATATTATCATGTTGAATCTGCTATTAGTCACAAGTTTATGACTATCACCTTATGTTAATCGTTACCATGACTATGCTATCACAATATGTCAATCATTACCATGACTATACTATCACCTTATGACAACTGTTATCTTGACTAGTACCTTATTTGGCTAGATTTGGAATCTTTACTTTTGAGGCCAATACTCCATATGCCAGTAATGTTATAATCTTTTATCAAGTCATACCATGATATGCTAGTAATCACTTTTGCCACCTTATACCCGTCCCTTTGTATGTTATTCCCTAATTAGATTTATTTGTATCGATTCGAGCTTACGTGCGATGGGAATACGATTTGGGTAGACTAGGTAAAACATGAATTGACTTTGAACTTTAAGCATGAACGTTATTATAACTTGAACCTGGATATGGACATGAACTAGACACGACATGACATGAAAACTCGACATTAATTTTGATATGAAAACTTTAACGTGGGCATGAAAATTAGATAAACTTGAAAATGGCCAACTCGAGGTTGGGTTGAGTTTGCAGTGTAAATCTGCCCGGAACCGCCCGACAAATCCAGTGGCTGCAAACAATAGGATCCAATGTGGGTAGTTGGTCATATCGCACGTAAAACCCGAGGTTAGACTATGTTGTGGTGTAAATCTGCCCGGAACCACCCGACAAATCCAGTAACCACAACAGTTAGTCTAATGTGAGAGGTTGAGGTGCACTAATGAATTAATGCCACATGATAGGGTTAAGTCATGAACCACTTGAATATACTTAACCAACTTGACACGATGATTTGATAGGGTTAAGTCATGAACTTCTTGAACACACTTAACCAACTTGATACATGATTTGGATAGGGTTAAGTCACGAATTTGAATGACAACACTTAACCCATTAGAAACCCTAGTTACGCGGTCCTTTTCAGCAGTAACCCACTTAGATGTATCACGATACCCTGGGACTAGGCAGGGTGGGGCACAATTACTGGGCTGATTGTAAGCGACCAGAACGACGGCTGAGTAGGTGCGCCATTGTAGGTTCAAGCGGACTATGGTCGTGCACGTAGTCCGGAGTTCAAAAAGCAGGCATTGGGTACCAGTAGATTTACACTGTGCGTGCTTGATTCGTGTCGGTGGTTGGCACCATCGGAGTTGATACACCCTATGGTGGACCTAGCATAGGTAACTACATTTCTGGATAGGGTCGTATGACACAGAGACATGACGAGCTAGAACTTGTAGGGAGACGATCGATTAGTAGATCGTATCGTAGGACCCCGTAATGGGTCACTTCATGATACTGGGCCAAGGGATCATTTTATGATTAATACTTGACATGGGTTGAATACTAGTACAGTTGGTGCAGCGAACCTTGAATATGCGATGCTAGACTTGACTTATCTTGTTATCTTAATTATCCTACCAGTTCTGTTATCATCCTTATGTTTAATTCCAGTTTTCACATATCATGTTACTTTTACTAGTTTTCATACTGAAAGTCACTATGGCTTACCAGTCTTTATGACTGACCCTTTTTCTTTCGCCTCTTTTTCTTTCGTCCCCCCCCCCAGGTTTTCAGGCAGGAAACACTAGCTCTTAGCTTGGATTTAGCTTGCTTTCTGACAGCTCATGTACGGTTTGGTCTTGGGCTATGCTATGGCTGCTTCTGCTATTTATGGGGAATAATTTACTTTTGTTTTAAGTTTATGCTTCTTTATTTGGAACTTGATGTAATGGAATAATTTTTACCCTGGACATATGGGGTTTTGACTCTTTTTCTTGAAAGAAATAAAAAGTTGGTTTTTAATTTCTACTGCTGCTTTATTTATGTTCTGCCTTGTGATATATCTGTGTATGTTTACCTAGATAATACTCCACCAAAATTAGTGCATTCCCTTTGTGAGTGATCCTAGCGGAGGTGGGGTGTTACATTTGGTATCAGAGCAGAAGGTTACCAGGCTGGGCAAAAGTTTTAAAAACCTTCTGAAACTATTTTCAAAACCATTTATAAAGAAACATTTTTCAAGAAAAGTTTTATGTTTAAAAAGGCTATTCCCCAAGAAGCCATTAGCACTTTCCTTTGTTTCCTCGTTTGAATCTTTTCTTTTCGTTTTTCTGCATGGCTGATCTTAACCTGCCTGAGGGAATACCCGTGCCTGGATGGTTCCGAAGGTACTTAGAAGCCAGGGCCAACTTCGCGGGCACGGCAGACATCCCTCCTCCTCCTCCCCCAGTGGCCGCGGTTCCTCCTCCTCCTGGTACCGCCTTTTCCAAAATATGCAAAGACTTTAAAGCAATGGGCGGCAAGAACTTCGTTGGAACTGAAACCTTTATTGAGGCACGAAACTGGCTAAAGGAGATGGAAGACTTGTTCATTATTTTTGATATCGAGGACCATAGGAAAGCTCAGTTGGCATCATGGTTGTTGAAAGAGGAAGCTGCATTTTGGTAGGAAGTCACCAACGCTACCAGGCCAGTTGAGACTTGGGCAGACTTTAGAGAGAGGTTTGGGCTTAAATTCTTATCGTCAGCAGAAGAGAACCTTCAGATGGAGAGGTTCCTAGCACTCAAGCAAGGGGACATGTCTGTTAGGGAATATGTGAATAAGTTTAATCAGCTTGCTCGGTTCGGTTTGGATTTGGTCAACATAGCCCAGAAAAAGGCTCTACGCTTTGCTCGAGGATTGAACGAGCCACTACACAGCTTGGCCCTAACTCATATACCCATGGGGGCAACCTTTGAAATCTTGGTGGATATGGCTCTACTTCATGAGGAGGACAAGAATAGCAAGAAGGAGGTTAAGCCTAATGAGACTCAGAATAAGAAAGCTGACTTCAAGAAGGGAAACAGCAAGAATAACAAGAATAACAAGGGCAACAACAAACCACGTGAGACGAGGAAGTGCAACTTTTGTGGTATTACTGGACATCTAGCTAAAGACTGTAGAAAGAAGAAGAGGAAGTTGGGTGAATGCTTTCATTGTGGAGATACCGGACACATCAGCAAGGATTGCCCTAAGAAGCAAGGGCAGGGGCAAGGGCAGACCCAGCGAGCAGGACCTTCTGGAGGGCAGTTTCATGCTCTCAACACCACTCCAGCTCTTGACCGAGGTAGTAATATTTCCGTAGAAAGCCTTGTTTACATTTCTGACTTTCCTATTCGAACCTTATTTGACTCTGGCGCATCGCATACTTTTATTTCTTCTGATATTGTTGAAAATCTGCACCTAAGTACTAGTTTGGTTGAGGATCCCGTTATAGTTTCAAAGCCAATTGGGGGCTCCGCCCATTTATCTATGATGTGTGTGGATTTGAGGATCTCTATCTTAAGCGTAGAATTCACGTGTAATGCTTATGTTCTCAGATTTATGGGATACGGTTTGATCCTAGGTATGGATTGGTTGTCCGATTATGGAGCCATTCTTTATTGTGAACAAAGGGTAGTGAGGCTCATGACTCGCCTTGGTAATACCCTTGAAATTTCTTGTAACCTTAAGGGTCTGGTCATGTTGTGTTATCTTGAATCCCTTGACTCGTCCGACGATAATTTGCAATCTGTAAAAGTGGTCCGAGAATATCCAGATGTCTTTGATGAAGTGAGGGGGTTACCTCCTAAACGTGAGATAGACTTCCGAATTTATCTTGTTGATAATGCCAAGCCAGTTTCATTGCCCGTTAGGCACATGGACCTGCGAGAAAGAAGAGAGCTCAGTAAACAAGTTCATGAGTTGCTTGAGAAAAATTTCATAAGGTGAAGCATTTTTGAATGGGGTGCCCCGGTGGTATTCGCTACTAAGGCGGATGGATCGCTTCGTCTATGCGTAGATTATCGTGAGTTAAACAAGCTGACAAAGAAGAACAGGCACCCACTACCAAGAATCGACGATTTGTTTGACCAGCTTGTGGGAGCATCTGTTTTCTCTCAACTCGATCTAGCCACAGGATTCCATCAGCTTAGAGTGGCTGAGGATAGCATTGAAAAAACTGCATTTAGGACTCCCGAAGGGTTCTTCGAATGGCTCATCATGCCGTTTGGGTTAATGAATGCACCCGTATACTTTGTAGATTTGATGAGTAGGGTGTTTCGGGAGTTCCTTAACAAGGTTGTGGTAGTTTTTGTGGATGATATTTTGATCTTCTCAAAAGATGAAGAAGAGCATGCTAGACATCTCAAGGAAGTCTTGGAAACGCTTAAGGCACACCAGTTAAAGGCTAAGTTCTCCAAATGCCATTTTTGGAGGAAGGAAGTTCGATTCCTTGGACATATAGTTTCTAAGCAAGGCATAGTCGTGGACCCCGCAAAGGTAGTTGCGGTACAGGACTGGAAAATTCCTAAGAATACAACGGAGGTGAGGAGCTTTCTCAGTTTGGCGGGCTACTACAGGAAGTTCATTAAGGACTTCGCTAAGATTTCAGCCCCTCTTACTAAGTTAACAAAGAAGAACCTAGCTTTTACATGGGACATAGAATGTGACGCTGCTTTTCAGAGACTTGAGAGAGCCCTCACCACAGCTCCAGTTTTGGCATTACCCGATGGAGGTAAGATGTTTACCGTGTACACAGATGCGTGCGGCACGGGGTTAGGCGCTGTCTTAATGCAAGAAGGAAGAGTAATATGCTACGGGGGCAGACAACTTAAAGTTCATGAGAAAAACTATCCCACGCATGACTTGGAGTTGGTCGCGATTGTTTTTGCACTTAAAGCTTGGCGACATTATCTTCTAGGGGAGAGGTTCGAGTTGTATACCGACCACAAATCGCTTAAGTACCTCTTCTCACAGAAAGACTTGAATCTGAGGCAACAACGGTGGATGGAGTTCTTGGCATCATATGACTTCGATATAGCTTATACCCCTGGCAAGGGTAATGTGGTGGCGGACGCGCTAAGTAGAAAAAGGTTGACTTTGAGCCCCTTGTTTGTTGAAAGGAAAAGCCTTGAGTTTATAGCAACCTTTGATTTTACACCTTTTGTTGAGTCATTGACTGTTACGTTTGCATCTCTTGAGTTAAGACCTACACTTCTAGATCAAGTAGGGACTTCACAGAAGGAAGACCCACAGATAGTCGAAATCTTGGACAAGCTGATTAGGGGTGAGACGTCGAGTCACCTCAGTAGGTATGCCATAGATGACAAGGGATGGGTAAGGCGCGATGGAAGGCTATGTGTCCCACAAGTGGGAGACTTAGTAAGGAAAGTTCTCGAAGAGGCGCATCACTCGAAGATGACTATACACCCCGGAGGGGATAAGATGTACAGAGATATGAAGCGCATTTTCTTTAGGGCTGGAATGAAAAAGGATGTGGCAGAGTTCGTTTCGAAGTGCATGGTGTGCCAACAAGTAAAGGCCGAGTCGAGGAAGCCCGGTGGGCTATTGCATCCTTTGGAGGTTCCACAGTGGAAATGGGAGAGTATCTCGATGGATTTCGTGGATGGACTGCCTAGGTCAAGGAAGGGAAATACTAGCATATGGGTCATAGTTGATAGACTCACGAAAAGTGCTCACTTCATTCCGGTGAAAAGCAAGAGGACCGCATCAGGGCTAGCGTCTATTTACCTTCGAGAGATAGTACGGTTGCATGGAGTTCCTTCTAGTATAGTTAGTGATCGTGACCCGATTTTCACTAGCCAGTTATGGAATAGTCTGCAAGTAGCAATTGGAACACGACTGAACTTGAGCACGGCCTATCACCCACAGACGGATGGACAAACCGAAAGGGTAAATAGGGTACTAGAAGATCTCTTGAGGCTATGAATTCTTGACTTTGGTGGCACTTGGGAAGACCATCTTCCTCTCGTGGAGTTTGCATATAACAATAGTTACCAAGCTAGCATCGGAATGGCACCGTTCGAAGCCCTGTATGGAAGACCGTGCAAATCGCCAATTTGTTGGTGGGAGACGACAGACAGACTTATTCTTGGGCCCGACATGATAAGGGACACTTCTGAGAAGATTGAGTTGATACGAAGACGGATGAAAATGGCCCCAGATAGACAGAAATCTTATGCGGACCAGAGAAGGATAGACCTAGAGTTCGAAGTCAGAGATATGGTCTTTATAAAAGTTTCTCCATTACGCAATGTAGTTCGTTTTGGAGTAGTTGGAAAGCTAGCACCAAGGTTCGTAGGACCATTCCCCATCACTGAGAGGATTGGACGGATGGCCTATAAGGTAGACTTACCCGAGAAACTGAATGGAGTGCACAATGTCTTTCACGTCTCGTATCTCCGGAAGTGCTTGCATGAGTCAGCAGAAGTGGTTGAGCCAAGCATCCTTGAAGACGTAGAAGTGGAAAAAGAAGCAACATTGAGGCGAATTCCGATGCGTATCTTTGGAACAGAGATTAAGAAGCTAAGGAATCGAGAAGTCAAGCTAGTTAAAGTGCAGTGGAGTGAAGCCCAAGAAGACGCAACTTGGGAAACCGAAGAGAAGACACGCGCGCTTTGCCCATTTCTTTTTGAGGGTACATTCTCGATCTCTTTTTCCTATAAACTTGAAAACCTTTTCGTGTCATGCTTCTACTATCTACGTTTGTCTTGTTATCTTCTCGATCTTGTCTTGAGAACCTTAGGTAGAACTATATGTATGTAAACATGTGATTGAAACATGTTATGGTTGATGTTTGCAAATGGTTGCAAGTGGTTGCAAGTGGATGCTAGTGGATGCATGACACACATTAGGTACTAGATCGGCTCAGTCACATTTTCATGTTGCATTTGCATGAGTGCTTATACTCGTACATGGATGGAACTTGTTATGCTATCACTTGGATGTTGCATATGGATGAATGTTTGTGCACTCATGTAGAGATTATAAACTATGTTAGGAATTTGCATACATGTTGGATTCATTACACTAACATATTTTGCATTAAGGAGGTTTACTGAATCAGTAACCGCCTGATCTTTTGCATTAGATAAGTACATATACACACACTTTCTGCATATGTTCATACAGCACTAGAAATCTTTTAAGGAAAATGGTTGCCTGTGGGTGATGCTTTGAGTATATGGATGATGGATGGTAGGACACATCCTCCCTAACTTAGAGATTTCGGGGACAAAATCCTTTAAGGGGGGAGAATGTAACAACCCATGTTTTCATAACGTGTAATAACTAAAAATCAAGGCAGAATTAATTTTTAAAATAAGAATCAAGGGTAACGGGTTACGCCATTGCGTTCGTCTTGAAATTCTGCTTGGAAACGAGTTTGAGTTTTCGAAAATCGGAGTCCGTATGACCAAGTTATGACCTTTCGAAGTTTTCAAAAGTTTTCAAGTTCAAAACAGTTCAATTCGAATTCAAAATTCAAAATTCAAACCTCAGAATGGACTGAGCGGGAAATTTCCCACCCAGGACCAGGTCGACCTAGGGGTCGACTATGTAGTCGACCTACCCAGGACCAGGTTGACCATAGTGTCGACCTGGGGGTCGACCTAGTGGCCGAGTCCACTTTTGAAGCTGGATTCACTCTGATGTATCTGGCCTCGTTTCTGTCCACATTCGTTGACCTGACCCTAAAAATACAGCCCCTAACACCAGTCTCTCTACACAAAATTCTTTCTGACCTTATGCTGCTCTAATTCTGGTTGAAAAGTTTGAGAAGGGGACTGCTTCTTCTACATTGAGACTGCGTTAAGAGAATTGCTGATTTGGGGATTTCTATTAGGACTTGACTAAGCATATAAAGATTCAACATCGACTCTCTTTTTCAAATTCTCGAACCACGATCTGTAAGCCCCAGTTATTTTTAGATTTAAACTGTAAATGTAATATGAATATGATGTAAATTGAAATTGGACCTATGTATGATGACTGTTTTACATCCATTCTTGTTCATCTTGGGTCTTGACTTTTGGATATGTTATGACATTGATTTGGGGGCATATTCATGTTGTAAATCAAAAGGAAAACCCCTCATATTATCATGTTGAATCTGCTATTAGTCACAAGTTTATGATTATCACCTTATGTTAATCGTTACCATGACTATGCTATACCTTATGTCAATCATTACCATGACTATACTATCACCTTATGACAACTGTTATCTTGACTAGTACCTTATTTGGCTAGATTTGGAATCTTTATGTTTGAGCCCAAAACTCCATATGCCAGTAATGTTATAATCTTTTATCAAGTCATACCATGCTATGCTAGTAATCACTTTTGCCACCTTATACCCCATCCCTTTGTATGTTATTCCCTAATTAGATTTATTTGTATCGATTCGAGCTTACGTGCGATGGGAATACGATTTGGGTAGACTAGGTAAAACATGAATTGACTTTGAACTTTAAGCATGAACGTTATTATAACTTGAACCTGGATATGGACATGAACTAGACACGACATGACATGAAAACTCGACATTAATTTTGACATGAAAACTTAACGTGGGCATGATAATTAGATAAACTTGAAAATGGCCAACTCGAGGTTGGGTTGAGTTTGCAGTGTAAATCTGCCCGGAACCGCCCGGCAAATCCAGTGGCTGCAAACAATAGGATCCAATGTGTGTAGTTGGTCATATCGCACGTAAAACCTGAGGTTAGACTATGCTCTGGTGTAAATCTGCCCGGAACCGCCCGGCAAATCCAGTAACCACAACAGTTAGTCTAATGTGAGAGGTTGAGGTGCACTAATGAATTAATGCCACATGATAGGGTTAAGTCATGAACCACTTGAATATACTTAACCAACTTGACATGATGATTTGATAGGATTAAGTCATGAACTGCTTGAACACACTTAACCAACTTGATACATGATTTGGATAGGGTTAAGTCACGAATTTGAATGACAACACTTAACCCATTAGAAACCCTAGTTACGCGGTCCTTTTCAGCAGTAACCCACTTAGATGTATCACGATACCCTGGGACTAGGCAGGGCGGGGCACGATTACTGGGTTGATTGTAAGCGACCAGAACGACGGCTGAGTAGGTGAGCCATTGTAGGTTCAGGCGGACTATGGTCGTGCACGAAGTCCGGAGTTGAAAAGTAGGCATTGGGCACCCGTAGATTTACACTGTGCGTGCTTGATTCGTGTCGGTGGTTGGCACCATAGGACTTGATACACCCTATGGTGGACCTAGCACAGGTAACTACATTTCTGGATAGGGCCGTATGACACAGACACATGACGAGCTAGAACTTGTAGGGAGCCGATCGATTAGTAGATCGTACCGTAGGACCCCGTAATGGGTCACTTCATGATATTGGGCCAAGGGATCATTTCATGACTAATACTTGACATGGGTTGAATACTAGTACAGTTGGTGCAGCGAACCTTGAATATGTGATGCTAGACTTGACTTATCTTGTTATCTTAATTATACTACCAGTTCTGTTATCATCCTTATGTTTAATTCCAGTTTTCACATATCATGTTACCTTTACTAGTTTTCATACTGAATGTCACTAGGGCTTACCAGTCTTTATGACTGACCCTTTTTCTTTCGCCTCTTTTTCTTTCGTTCCCCCCTAGGTTCTCAGGGAGGAAACACTAGCTCTTAGCTTGGATTTAGCTTGCTTTCTGACAGCTCATGTACGGTTTGATCTTGGGCTATGCTATGGCTTCTTCTGCTATTTATGGGGAATAATTTACTTTTGTTTTAAGTTTATGCTTCTTTATTTGGAACTTGATGTAATGGAATAATTTGTACCCTGGATATATGGGGTTTTGACTCTTTTTCTTGAAAGAAATAAAAAGTTGGTTTTTAATTTCTACCACTGCTTTATTTATGTTCTGCCTTGTGATATCTCTGTGTATGTTTACCTAGATAATACTCCACCAAAACTAGTGCATTCCCTTTGTAAGTGACCCTAGCGGAGGTGGAGTGTTACAATCCCCCTCTTCTGAATCGCTAGCTTCTCCATGTTCCTATCCCATTTCAGTTCGTGTTAAACCAAAAAAATGGCACTAACACCCAAATGCTATGTGAAAACCTCACAATCACATATCAAATGTAGAAAAAGCAGTAAAAATAAGAGGAGACACACGAGATTTTTATAGTGGTTCGGCTCAAACCAAGCCTACGTCCGCTTTATAGTTTCTTAAATCCTAAAAAGCTATTACAATATTGTTTGCTTGTTGTTTATACACGAAATCCTCATGTTTGCACTGAAGAAGAGGAGATTAAAGGGAAGATTATACAAGATAGCCTCATGTTGTAATGTAGAACTTGGCTTCCTTATTGAGCAATGGCCTTGCCTGAAGTAATGGTGGAAGCCATGATGAGTGAGAGCCAAAAAGATCCCTTAAAATGTCCATCTCACGGTGTATTTATAGACGTAAAGGGGCCTTAAGGAAATTCGGATGAATGACAAGTGTCCCCAATCCAACGCCTTGATGGAACGTGGTGACTAGGTGGCAAGATGGGAGAAAGCCTCTCCAATTCGTGCAAGGCCATGTAGAAGGTGATCCATGAAAATAGGAGGAAATGGTGCCATAAAAATAGGTCAATTCTGAAGTGCAGTAGCTGGTCGAAGGGGGCCGGTTCGGTTCTCCATCTGATCCGAACTGGAGTGTCCAAAGCGAAGCATGCTCTTGTGAGGATTTGGTGTGAAACGGGTCGGGTCTGCCTTATCCCGATCCGAACCGGGGTCTCCGATCCGAGCCGACATCTAAGTGTTGAAGGGAAGATGCTAAGTTGGTGATGGCGGGATGCCTTAATCCGATCCGAACCGACTTATCCGATCTGATCCGAGGATCTATTCAATGCTAAATTCCAAGTTTTTGGTTCTGCACGCGTTCACGGAAACGAGCATAACTTTCAAACCGTAAGTCCGTTTTGCTAAACGAAAGCTCAAACTGAAGCTAATTCAGAGATCTACAAGAGTTTCAGAGCTCAGCTCCATAATCGCTGTTTTCGGGCCCAAAAAAGGTGATCTGATAGGAGTTTCGAGCCTTTCCTTGTTTGTGATGCGACTTCAACCAAATCGCTTCCTGTCTTCTGACGATGCTTCAAATACTTGAGTGTATTATTTACCAGAGATTCTATGTGTGACTGCTTTGACTAAAAAGCGGGTCAATAGTTCGCAAATGTCCCGTATGAGCAGTCTTCTCCCCACTCAAAATCTATATCCTGCTCCTGTTATTTCGAACAACTATGTTCGAAATCTTGAACTTCCCACTTACACCATACATACAAGCCTACACTACACATGCATGCTTTCGTACTCCCATATTCACTTCAGACTTCACAAAACAAGGTGCGCCTACGCAACCTGACTACATTCCTACTTCCAGAAAAAGGCGTCATCACCACGTTTTAAAAATACACACCAAGCTCCAAAATTTTGCTGTGCCTTGCGCGAATCCCCTTCTCATCCCATATACTTCATTATTCACGTGAATACACTATTGTCCCTCTACGCAACAGTAAACCCACACACACTCCCTCTTTTAATAAAAACCATCTACTCCTCCCACCATTTGAACCCCTCATGCCACCTTATTTCTCCTTTTACCCTGTTATCCACCACTCCTCACTCGCATGTCCTATCCCCTTCACGTCTCGGAGTATTGCAGCACTTGGAACGGTGACTCCGCGTCACTCTATATCACGAACTCACACGCTTGACTCTAGAACCTCACCCAACCGCTAAAACTAGGCCCAAGCTCTCCACGCAATCCTTCCTATGTATAAAACCTCAATGCCAGTAACCACATTCTGAGCCTCCTCGCACCCAGCACTCCTTCCCACAAAGAACACGACATTGTCATCTATCTCCACCACGGCTTACGTAGTCAAACGGTTCTAGAAAACATGTTTATCGAGTTGCCTGCGAATCTACGAGTGGGCGGTGGATGTCTTGAGGATTCACAGCATATTAGTTTTTGACTTTTTACTTTTATATTTTGCTTGTAGATCGAATTTTATTTTATGTTTTGAAGCCATGAAGAGGAAAAGAACTACGGCTGTTTTCCGAAGTGGAGGAGATTCCTGCTGTGCATATTTATAAATGGCAAAGCCATGGTCATAAAGCATTAGGTATTTAGGTAGATTATATAGGAGATCGTTTACTTTGCAGTTAAGTATTTTGGTTATGTACAACTTAGATAGGACCGAGTAGCATAGCACAGAGTAGCATAGGCTTGTCGTTCCAGTAGTTGGACTCAAAACGGGACATGAGTACTTTGTTAGGCTACGTTTTAGATTGGTGTATAGGGTACAACGGTTTTACTTCATGGCCAAGCTTCTAAATATATATATATATATATTATAATATTTGATTTGATTTTATAAATTTCGATTAACTGGCTTTCTATATTTCCAGTTTTTGGGTATACTTCAATGACTTATAGGTTGTCTACATCCCTGTATAAGCCGTGCACTGCTTGGTAAGGAAAAATATTTCCAGCTTAGATTTGTGAGATCATGGTTGCCTTGCTTGAAAAGACAGTGACAATTAAAACTATGGTTTGTACGTTTGTTTAGTTTAGAGTAGCTGTGATTTTTATCAGTTCTTATCATGTTGATTTTTATTTTCTTTTCTTTGGCATGAAGGTTGTAAGGCCATTGGTTTGCAGTGTGAGGTTTATTAGGCATGTGCAAAGATTATTTGAACAGAGATAGGCATCCAGTCTCTGATGTAATTGCAGTGAGAAGAAAAAGGATTTTTTTTTCTTCAAATACGTGTGCAAATAGGCTTTATGCGTGTAGGTAGCTGTTGACATTTTACTTTAGGGAGATGGTTTGTGGACAATACGTGCAATGTACTTACGTGAGTAGTGATGGTTTATTTTTATTTATTTTCTTTTACACTTCTAGGCTTCGATTTATAACCAGTGTCCGTCTTCTCTTTATACATACTAGATCCGAATCTTAGAGTTTAGTGAACAAGTCTCACTCCATACCTCATTCAGTAAATTCACACTAAAGCGTTTTTAGTTACTGTGTTTAAAACTTGGTTTACCTTATTGTCTAAAATTCCACTTATGTACGGACGTAAGTAGTCGTGCTCAACGAGGTGTCACGATCCCAAAAATATAATAATATCGTTAGGTTAACTCATATTTTGAAATCCCAAAATATTGATATAGGGTGCAAAATACTCCAAATAAAAAGTTTCTTATTTAATTAATTAAAAATTACAATAAAATTCTAAAAATTAAATTATCACTGCATCTCAAAAGAATCTTGTCCAGATTTGCAACCGGTATCTAGTTATATCAAATAAATTGTTATGGTCGGTAAACGATTTTATAGCGACTATTTAGAAATTTGATTTGGATATGACTCACAATCTATAACACGAAATCTTGATTTTTCACTTCTATTAGAAAAATATAGTTCAACAGATTCCAACGTTTCTTGTTTCGAAGAAATCTTACTAATAATGAGTCTGGTATACTCAGTTAGTTCAGAACATTAAATTACGAACTGCCGCAATATTACGGGCTCGATTATATTTAATATATATTTTTATACGTTCAACTTCGTTTTAATTAATATATAAATCCACTTATATTACGAATTTAATATTTAAACTAATTTAAATATTCAAATACAAACCCGTAAAATGCGGGACGTTACAAAATCCTTAACGGAGAACTGATGATTTAAATATTGGGTCAACTTATCAATGTCTGTAGTACTATTACCAGTCGCTATCAGGTCATCTACATATATCGATATGTTGATTAACAAGTGATTATCATTCTTAACAAACATTGAGTTGTCCAATTTAGTGTAATGATAACCTATTTTTTGTAAGTTATTTTTTTAGTCTACTAAATCAGACCCTTGGTGCTTGTTTTACGCCATATATTTCTTTATTAAGTTTACAAACACAGTTGAGATTTATATTGTATCCTCGAGGTTGACTATTATAAATTTCATCTTCTATAATTCCATTAAGAAATGCATTGCAAACATCTAAATGTTTAACATGCCGATTCTTGTACAAAGCTATGGTCAGTATTAATCTAATAGTAGTTGGTATTACAACAGGTGAAAAGGTTTGACTAAAATCAAATCCATATTTCTGTGTAAAACCTTTGACAACTAACCTAGCTTTGTACTTGTTAATTAAACCAACTTTTTTTGTTAGTAGGTGGATGTACTAGATCCCAGGTCTTGTTTTTATGAGAGCATTATACTCATAATCCATTATTGCCTTCCAGTTCTTTTCCTTGATAGCATGATCAAAAGTTTCAGGCTCAACTGAACTTGATATAGCAACAAATATCTTTGGTTTAAAAATAATGCTTTTGGCCCTAGTAACCATAGGATGAACAAGGTGAACTGGCTGTTCTGCTTATGGTGAGTTATTTGCACCCCCTGGATTTTTTGAACCTTCAAACGTTGTAGTTTGACTACTGGTTTGTTCCTCTACATTTTCATGACTGTAGCTCTATATTGGAGTGGGTTGAGGTATGGCTGGGTGGTTCACTATTATCAGGACTTCACTATATGGAGGCAATAAGCTTTAAGCATCAGTACACTCCTTCATCTTAACTTGAGGCCAATTTTCATTGATGTAGTGTATGGCAGTATTGATGTTTTAGCATTGCTGACTTTATCTGTAGTCTTTATATCCTTTGTACTGTAAGGAAATACTTGTTCATTGAACATCATATGTCTGCTGATGTATACTTTGCATGTATCATCAATACACTTATACCCTTTTTGATTAGTAATATAGTCAAGAAAAGTACATTGCCTTGACCTGAAATTCAATTTGTGGGAAATTGTATGAACTTAAGTATGGAAACATAAGCATCCAAAGATTTTGAAACCTTGATAGTTTGGTTTGACATTATATAGCTTTTCAAGTTGTGATAATCCATTTAATACTTCTATTGGTTGCCTATTAAATAAACAGAAGTATTAAAGGCTCAGGCCAAAGTTTTAATGGCATGCTAGCTTGATCCAATAATGTCAAACGACATTCTATATATGCCTATGCTTTCACTCAACTAGACCATTTTGTTGATAAGTATAAGGGCAAGTGGTTCTATGAACGATGCTCTTCTTTTGGAAGTAACTGCTCAAACTCACTACCATTATCAGACTGAATGATTTTTACTTGAGAATTAATTTGTCTTTCAACCATAGTTGTAAATCTTATAATAGAGTTATAGGTATCATACCTTGTTTTTAAGAAACAAATCCAAGTAAAACTAATATATGCATCAGCAAAGAATATGTAATATTTGAACCTAAAATCTAAGTTAATAGGTGCTGGACACCATAAATCTGTAGCTATCAGTTGCAACGGTTCAGTGTACTCGGTGCTAGAGTCATTAAAGGGCAATCTATGACTTTTATCTATTTGACAATAATTACAAACATAAGGTAAAGATATAAGGTTGAATTTGATTTTATTGTCAATCATTATTTTCAGAATAGTTTTAACACTTGGATGTCCAAGTTTATAATGCCAAAAATCAAAAATATTTTTATTGTTATCATCCATGTTCATCACATTCAGGTTACAACAGTTTCTATCATGAGAAACATAACTT
The DNA here is from genome assembly GCA_030737875.1 of Allium sativum. Classification (NCBI taxonomy): domain Eukaryota; kingdom Viridiplantae; phylum Streptophyta; class Magnoliopsida; order Asparagales; family Amaryllidaceae; genus Allium; species Allium sativum. Next base: position 886,709,307 of record CM060922.1, read on the forward strand.
TTCCTTCATTTACAATATTTTGGCATTTGACAGTGTCAAATTGTACATGCCATGCAATAACCCAAATTTCGATAGACCCGGTTTTTTTAAAACTCCAAATCCATTGAAACACAAGTCGATTTGTCTGGTATCTACAGAAAGGCAAAAATAAATATGTTGGAGTTCACGACAGATTATCTCACAACAGAAAAGATAAAATATAATAATAAATACATACTTACAAATATAACAACACTAACTAGCAAGTATTCTTAGCTTTAGAATCTCAGCCACTTGTCTAACCTGCAGGCTTGTTATAAGGAGAGGGTCAAGACAAAAGTTTGGTGAATGGACAAATTTTTGTTTCTACAATAACGCTATATACACCATTCTATCATTGGTTCTTTATTTATTAAGTTGTTCGGATTCATTTCACATTTCACATATTGGTATTCGTGTGCACATATGTTTTATTAACATGAAACACATGAATGCACTATAACAACAAAATTTTCATGCCTAGTTATTAAAATATTTGTACAAACTGCCGCATGTACACATATCGATATTAGACTTCTATAAATATTTGCAAATACAAAGTAAATTGTACGCATGGCCACATTTGTAGTATAAAACAAAACGAGGCCCATGAGAGTATGAAATCAGATTTCATGGGTCCAATTACAATGTCCATATCAAGCATATAGGTATACACATAATGAGCTCCCAGGGAAGTTATGCTCACAGGAAAACTAGCAGACACTATCACAACATTTAACAAGAATTTTATATACTTCTATACATACAATTCAGGTAAGATAAAATTGATTGCATGTTTCTCTAACATTTTTTATATAAATATATATACATCAGCAGTCCTCACAAAGCATATCGGCCAACATATGTAATGATTTATACTTAAATATGATTAGATATGAAATGATTCATGGATAGTATAGTGGCATATGCTAAGTAAAAGCCCAGACCTGCTTTAGGTGGATTCACTTGAATTATATATATCAAATGTAAAAACTATGCAGAATATTTAAAGATGCTATCAAGGTCAATTTCTTGTACGTACAAACAGCATGAATATTCCCATAGGTTAAAGTAAGGAAGTATCAATTTACTTTGGCACTAGCATATATTATACAAACGTGTCCTTTACATGTAAAATATATGGTATATGCTGCTGCATATCTAAATTACATTCCTGTGTATTGCATTTATCATAACAGTATTCAAAAATAAATTTTGCAAACCTGATTTGCAATAAAACAATCATCAGTGTATCTATATACACATAACGATCATACATACATATTCAAGCATCGAAGCATAAATTATTACTGAAACCAATTTAATTTCCAAATACTTATATATATACCGTATAAAAAAAGAATTCATACTGCTGTATTAACCAAAACATGTTTGAAGTTTGATTATTATTATTATTATTATTATTATTTATTTCTGGTTTCTTATTCAATGCACATATATATACACACACACACACACACACACTATATATAATACCCATTATACATAGCAAAATGAATATTGTAATGGGTCTGGCTATCAAAAATGTATCATAAACTTGTATGTATATATGTCATGACTTAGACAAATTGAACAGAATCAGTCATACTGATCTAAATTCACATCAGTATTTAAGAAAAGTCATTTCAGATCCAAACACATTTATATTAAAACTTGTTGGAAATTAATGAGCAAGAGAAAGAAGAATTTGGGAAGAAGAAGATATCGCAAACCATAGTCCCACATCTTCAAAATATAAGTAGAACCCTCTCTTATATATTACAAGCCTATAGGCTTACATAAAATAAAAAGAAGAGGGCTGGTAGAGGAATGTGGGGCTAGGCCTTGACAAAATAATATATTAAAGTGTCAAAGATTGGGCCTTAGGTCTCTTGATTAAGTAGGGCCGACGGTTGCTGCTTAGGCCAGTGCGCTAAAAACGAGAATGTTTTTCTCAAAATTTGAAAGGCATGTCCATTCAGGTGGATGGGTACAACCATTTAAATTATGAGCGCATGCATATTAATGACCGCGTGGTTAAAGGGTTGCAACCTTTCAATTCCAACTTATTAATGCCCAGAAAGGCACCTCATCCGGCCTATAACTACATTTCCCAAAACAAGATAAAATTCACTTTTTTTATCTGCTTGTGTTACTTCTTCTTCTTCAATGTAATCCTTTGTTCTAGTTTCTATAATCTACTTCAGTTCGTCAGAGCTCTGTTTGTTGGCACTACGCTATGTGGATGGTCTGTTTTATCTTGGGAAACAAATTGCTATTACAACAATCAGTGCATACGACAACAATATTGTTTCAAGGAGCAAAATCCTTTCTGGACTCGGACATTACTGAACTATTCTTCTTCCTGTCTGTTGGAGATGGTTTTGTACCGCTCTAATCTAGTGCACAATCAGTCCCGTATTCTGTCGTTGCTGTAAATTGAGTTTGACATGACAATTGTTGCATAATTGAGTAACATTGATTGTTGTTACTGTCTAATTTTAAAACAATTGTGTATCGATAAAAGATCTAACAATATTGTTTGTTGTAGATGCCAACAAAGATGTCGCAAAGCAGTAACAATGATTCTGCACCTATTCAGACAGTGATAAATGCTCCGCTAGCGCTTGAGCTTCCAACAATGGCTCTGTCCAATGGAGAAAGAACAAATAAGTTAAACGGAATTAATTTCATGTGCTAGGAACATAAAATGTTGTTTTATTTAACAACATCGAGCCTCGCCAAGTTTCTGACTAAAGATGGTCTTGTTGTAACCAAACTCGTACCTGATGCTACCAAGTAAAGGCTTTTAATATATGGAATAACTCAGATTTCATGTGTAAAAACTATATTTTGAATGGTCTAGATGATAGCATTTACAATGTCTATTGTACTATTGCAACATCCAAACAACTCTGGTTGGCTCTGGAAAAGAAGTACAAAACTGAAGGTGAAGGCATGAAGAAATTCATTGCTGGAAATTTTCTTGACTTCAAAATGGTTGACTCAAAGACGGTGATCAATCAAACTCAAAAACTGCAACTTATCATCAGTCAACTAGAAGATGAAAAGATGACTCTTAGCGAGAATTTTCAAGTTGCCGCAACTATTGAGAAATTGCCTCCTTCTTGCAAGGACTTTAAGAATTACCTTAAACACAAGCGTAAGGAAATGACAATGGAAGAGCTCATAGTTCCACTATGCATTGAGGAAGATAACAAAAACTCTCAAAAAAATGTTTCCCAGAATAGCCAAAGCAAATGTAGTTGAGTCAGACAAAACAAGAGAAAACGGGATTCTTGATTGAATAGGGCCTAGGTTGCTGCTTGTGCCAATGCGCTATAACGAGAGTGTTTTTTCTCAGAATTTGAAAGGCATGTCCATTCAGGTGAATGGGTACAACCATTTGAATTCTGAGCGCATGCACATTAATGATTGCATGGTTAAAGGGTCGCAACCTTTCCAATTCCAGCTTATTAACGCCCAGATTGGCACCTCATCCAGCTTATAACTACATGCCCCAAAACAAGATAGAACTCACTTTTTTTATTTGTTCATGTTACTTCTTCATCTTTAATGTAATCCTTTGTTCTAGTTTCTGCAATCTACTTCAGTTCGTCAGAGCTCTGTTTGTTGCCACTACCCTACGTGGATGGTCCGTTTTATCCTGGGAAACAAATTGCTATTACATCAATTAGTGCATACGACGACAATATTATTTCAAGGAAACATAATCCTTTCTAGACTCGGACATTACTGAATTATTTTTCTTCCTATCTGTTGGAGATGGTTCTGTATCACTCCAATATAGTGCAAAATCGGTAACGTATTCTGTCATTGCTGTAAACGTAGTTTAATGTGACAATTATTGCATAATTGAGTAACATTGATTGTTGTTACCATCTAATTGTAAAACAATTGTGTATCGATAAAAGATCTAACAATCTTGAAACAATATTGTTTGTTGGAGATGACAACAAAGATGTCGCAAAGCAGCAATAGTGATTTTGCACTGATTCAGACGGTGATAAACGCTCCGCTGGCGCTTGAGCTTCCAACAATGGCTCTGTCCCATGGAGAAAGGCCAAAGAAGTTCAACGGAATTAATTTCAAGCATTGGGAACATAAAATTTTGTTTTATTTAACAACATTGAGCCTCGCCAAGTTTCTGACTAAAGATGCTCATGTGGTAGCCGCACCCAAACCTGATGCTACCAAGTAAAGGCTTTTAATATCTGGAAAAACTCAGATTTAACGTGTTAAAACTATATTCTGAATGGTCTAGATGATAGCATTTACAATGTCTACTGTACTATTGCAATGTCCAAACAACTCTGGTTGGCTATAGAAAAGAAGTACAAAACTGAAGGTGCAGGCATGAAGAAATTCATTGCTGGAAAATTTCTTGACTTCAAAATGGTTGACTCAAAGACGGTGATCAATCAAACTCAAAAACTGCAACTTATCATCCGTCAACTGGAAGATAAAAAGATGACTCTTAGCGAGGGTTTTCAAGTTACCACAACTTGCCTCCTTCTTGGAAGGACTTTAAGAATTACCTTAAACACAAGCATAAGGAAATGAAAATGGAAGAGCACATAGTTCCGCTGCGCATCGAGTAAGATAACACAAATTCTGAGAAAAATATTTCTCAGAATAGCCAAAGCAAATGTAGTTGAGTCAGACAAGACTAACAAGAGAAAACGGGAGAATGCTCCTAAGAAGTCAAAGAAAATTATGGGTTCTTGCCACAACTATGGAAAGAAGGGGCACAAAGCGGCTGAATGTCGCACACCTAAAAAGAAGAAGTCATAAGAAAATATGGCTAATGTTTCAAAAGGCATTTCTGATCTTGATTTATGTGCAGTAATATCAGAATGCAACCTTGTTGGCAACTCGAAGGAATGGTTTGTAGACATTGGAGCCACTCGATACATATGTGCTAACAAGTGGATGTTTACAACTTATAACACTGCAACTGATGATGAACAACTTTTTATGGGCAATTCATCTACTTCAAAGGTCGAAGGCAAAGGAAAAGTTGTATTGAAACCGACTTCTAGAAAGGAACTGACTTTAAATAATGTTCTCCATGTTCTAGAATTCGTAAGAACCTGATTTCAGGATCGTTACGGAGCAAACATGATTTCAAATTGACCTTTGAAATTCAAATTCTCAGGTTCGGGTAAATATACAGCTAGGAATTGGTAGGTAACTCTTTTTTTTAAAGATTCGATGAATTTAATAGGAGTGGTGGCTAAGTCGAGAAGAAGCTCTTGGTAAATTTGTACTATCCAAGAATGGAGTGTATGTTGGGAGGATATGTGTGCGATGGTTTATTTAAAGCCACTGTAACCACTATTATACCATGCGCTAATATGAATAAAAGTGAATCTTCTACTTATATTGTTAAATCTTCCAACATATGGCATTCTAGATTAGGACATGTAAACTTTGATACATTGCAAAAATTGATTAATCTAGAATTTATACCAAAATGCAGTATAGATTCCAAATATAAATGTCAAGTTTGTGCAGAAGCAAAATTGACAAGAACCTCGTTTCATCATGTTGAACGAGAGACCGAACCTCTAGACTTAATACATACTGATGTATGCGATTTGAAAATGTGTCAAACTAGAGGTTGAAAAATGTACTTTATTACATTAATTGATGGTTGTTACGGATATTGTCATGTATATCTCCTTAGAAGTAAGGAAGAAGCATTCGAAATGTTTAAACAGTGTAAGGTAGAAGTTGAGAATCAACTCAACAAGAAAATGAAATCTTTAAGAAGTGATAGAGGAGGAGAATGCGAGTCTCCATTTAAGGAATTCTGTGCTGAGCATGGAATTATACATTAAACTACATCCTCGTATTCACCTCAATCCAATGGCATAGCCGGATGGAAAATTAGAACTATAAAAGAAATGATGAATGCCTTGCTAATTAGCTCTGGCTTGCCAGATAGTTTCTTGGGAGAAGCTATTCTTTCAGCAAATCATATTTTAAATAAAATACCCCATAAGAAAACATCTAAATCTCACCCTGAACTTTGGAAAACAGATCACTATACTGCAAATACCTAAAAGTATTGGGGTGTCTTGCCAAAGTAGAGGTACCAAAGCAAAGAAGGTCAAAATTAAACCAAAAATCGTTGATTGTGTAATCATTGGATATGCACAAAACAATGACGCATATCGACTTTTAGTACACAAATCTGGAATTGATGATATTCATGAAAATACCATCATTGAGTCGAGAAATGCTATATTTTTCGAACATATATTTACCTTGAAAAAGGGTACTGAAAATCAAACACCAAAGAGACCAAGGGAAGATGAAGCTCCTTATTCTCTTGAGGATGCGAACAAAATAACACTCAACAAAGTAGTATTGAGCATCAAGTGGAGGAACCAAAAAAAAGTAAAAGGGCAAGGACTTTAAAAACCTTTGGGTAGGACTTCTATACCTTTATGTTAAAAGATGTTCCATTGACATACAAACAAGCAATGTCTTCCAGCGATGCCCCCTATTGGAAAGAGGCAACTAACAACGAGATTGAATCCATTATGTCCAATCATACACGGGAATTAGTTGTTTTACCTCAAGGATGTAAGACCTAAGGTAATAAATGGATATTTAAAAAGAAATTGAAACCTGATGGTTCAATAGACAAGTACAAAGCTCGTCTGGTAGTCCAAGGATTTAGACAAAAGGAAGACCTGGACTATTTTGATACATATTAACCTGTAATGAGGATAACGTCAATTAGAATGCTTATTGCAATTACATCCACACATGACTTAGAAATACATCAAATGAATGTTAAAACTACATTCTTAAATGGTGAACTAGAGGAAGAAATCTATATGAAACAACCTGAAAGATTTCTAAATTCAGAAAATGAGAATAAAGTTTGAAAACAGGTAAAATCACTTTATAGCCTTAAGCAAGCTCCAAAAACAGTGGCACGAGAAGTTCGATAAAACTATGTTATCAAATGGATTCATGATAAATGAATCAGATTAATGTATGTACATAAAACACACACATATTGGGTATGTCATTGTTTATCTCTATGTTGATGACCTGTTGATCCTAGGCAATAACAAGGCCATAATAACATCTACAAAGGTTATGTTATCCTCTAGATTCGATATGAAAGACCTAGGACTGGTTGATGTGATATTGGGGGTAAAAATTCCGAGAAGACCACAGGGATATGCATTATCCCAATCGCATTACATCACCAAAATACTAAAAAAATTCAAGCAATATAATGTAACTATTGCAAAATCACCAGTAGATATGAACCAAAATTGGGTAAAGAACACTGATGATTGTACCTACCAATTAGAATACTCTCATATACTAGGAAGTATCAAGTATGTTATGAACAGTACTAGGTCTGATATCGCATATGCTATAAGTAAACTAAATAGATTTACCATCAATCCTGGTAAACATCATCGAAAAGCGATAATCAGAGTTCTAGGATATCTAAAGTATAAGCAGAGCCATGGTATATACTATGCAAACTATTTTTCAATAGTCGAAGGATACAGTGACACAAATTGGATCACTTGATCACATGATTCGAAGTCTACAAGCGGATACGTGTTCATATTAGGAAATGAAGCAATTTCATGGAAATCATCCAAACAGACTTGTATTGCTAGATTTACGATGGAATCAAATTTTATTGCACTATATAAGACTGCAGAATAAACAGAATGGATTGGAAGCTTCTTAGAAGACATTCCTAATTAGAGCAAACCTATGCCTCCAATACGTATACATTGTGATCATAAATCAGCTATTGGAAGAGCTAATAGTACACTATACAATGGTAATCTAGGCATATTCGTCGTAGATATAAAACGACAAGACAATTCACTATAAGGGGGTTATCACAATAGATTACATTCGATCTAAAGATAACTTAGCGGATCCACTTACAAAAGGCTTGCCAAGAGAGAGAGTTCAAACCTTACCAATGGGAATGGGGCAAAGGCCTATAGGCTAAAGGTTTTTCTAAAATGTAAACCCCACCTAGTTGACTGGAGATCCCAAGATCTTGATTAAAGTTTAAGAGAAACTTTGTGGCACTGTTATACACAAAACCATTCCTATGATAAGTCAGTGCATTATATGTCGAATAAGGATAAGTATTAGTACTTTTAATGTTGTCTGTATTTGAGGTATTAGAGAATACCCTTTACAAAATCACCTACGTAAGTGCAAAGGCACCGCTTCAAAGAGAATTATGAGGTCAAATTCTCTAAGCACTTATGAGACCAGGTAGATGTTCAAGGAAAAAACGAACACATACAGAGAACAAGAGTTATAAGAAACATGTGTCGTGTGTTATCTACTTTGGAATTACACAAAAGGCTTACAGTTCAAAGGCAATATATGTCTACAGACTCTCTTATGATTCAAATAGGTAATCACTAGGAAAGTTCAAGGCCCATGTTCTACATTAACTGATGTGATATTGGTTCATGAAACTAAGAACTACAGCTCAATCATATGAGGGATTGTTGGAAATGAATGAGCAAGAGATAAAGGAACTTGGGAAGAAGAAGATATAGCAAACTACAGTCCCACATCTTCAAATTATAAATAGAACCCTCTCTATATGCAACAATTTTGTTACAATTAGATGGTAACACCAATCAATGTTAATTATGCAACAATTGTCACGTCAAACTGTGTTTACAATAACGACAGAAAGCATGACCGATTGTGCACTAGATTGGAGTGTTATAGAACCTTCTCCATCAGGCAGGAAAAAGAAAAGTTCGGTAATGTCCGATTCTAGAAAGGATTTTGTTTCCTTGAAACAATATTGTTGTCGTATGCACTGATTGACGTAATAGCAATTTGTTTCCCATGATAAAACGGACCATCCCCGTAGCATAGTGCCAACAAATGGAGCTTTGACGAACTGAAGTAGATTACAGAAACTAGATCAGAGGATTACTTTGAAGAAGAAGAACTAATGCAAGCATATTAAAAAGTGAATTATGTCTCGTTTTGGACAATGTATTTATAGGATGGAGGAGGTGCCTATCCGGGCATTAATAACCGTCGGAATTGGAAAGGCTGCGACCCTTTAAACACGCGGTCATTAATGTGCGTGCGCTCAGAATTCAAATGGTTGTACCCATTCAATCGAACTAACATGCCTTTCAAATTCTAAGGAAAATAAAATTCTCATTTCAGCGCACTGGCCCAAGCAGCAACTGTAACATCCCGCATTTTTGACCGCTTCAAATCAGTAAATAAACCAATTTAAAATGTCGACGGATCGTTATTTAGATTATAGAGTTTAACAGAATCAACATAGAAATACAGAATAAATAATAACACAATATTGAATAGCGAAATAAAACTTTTATTTATAATTAGAATTTATGAATACGGAACTTTTCTATGTACAGCGGAATGAAAATACAGTTCCAATACAAAAGAATATTTACTGTTTTAAAATTCAACCATCTACATTTTCCAGTCAATTTCAATCCCAATATTCAGTAGTACATAATTAATTCCACCAACGGGTTCTGAATTAAATATTAAATTTTAATTCATATACAACAATATATTTGGTTTTTAATTTCTAAACCAAATATCAATATAAAATTGATTATTGATAATTAAATCTTCAATTAATTTCACATTCCAGCTATCGAAATTTCTAGGATGTTACAATCTACCCCCTTTAAAAATTTCGTCCTCGAAAAGGAAATATCGTTAAGGTTATATCGTTGTATACTTCCAATTTCATATTTGTGTGAATTTCTTCCATAGCTAATTTAAATATCTATATTCAAGTCATCGGTCATCTTTGTTTACCCACCACGCTTAATTAACTCGAAAAATATAATCTCTTTTTAGAACCAATCTCTTCTTAATTTTTAATTCTGCATTAAATGAATTTATGCATCTCCATTTATTCCTTAAATGTTTGCTTATCCATCATTCCATTTGTTCCTTGCAATCCTGGTTCAACCACATATCCTTATATTCAATTCATTTAATCTTGTCCAACACTCATTGAAGAGTGTAAATAACATCTGATCTTCAAGTCACAAATTGTCAACTTGAAAATTTTCCAAAAACTGAAATCATTTATAATCCTTAAAAAAAAAATTTTTGTATTATTGTCTTAAAGTTATGGACTTGAAAATACTCCAATATTCTCTTCCTTAGCTTATTAAATTAGGTATATTTAATTTTAAATTATTGGTTTGAAAATATTTGATAACTCGAAGTTTAACAAGTCTATTGTCATTATCATAGATGCTAGGCATACGCTGGCCAAGTGCACGACTAAAATCTCTAAGTACTGAATATCCTTGCTTCAACTCCCAGTGAAAAATATTTCAAAAATTCCTTTTAAAAGCAGATACAGAAAGTACCAATGTGATATTGATATGTTAATTATTCATGAATCGCAGATACATAATGGTTTCATCTGGATCTCCTAGAAAACATCTGTATCCATAGGAAATCACTTTCCTGAGAATTTCATCATGGATAAATCAACGGAAAATATTTACGAATCAAAAAGAGAAACTGAGGTCACTGAGCATTAGCTGCTCTATCTCATAGTCATGGAAACAAATAACTGAATTACGAAAATACTTCAAGTCACGAGGATAAACCAAGTCACAAAGATAAATCAGGTCACGAAGACCCATCAAGTCACGAAGAAACAGTGCTGCATCAAACAGGTGGCTCAACATTACTAAGATATCACACACATTGCATGGCTCCATTCTATCTTTGGTAACTTTAGTGGTTACATCTCTTTCACTTGTAGATATGCCATGTGGACCGTAGGTATACAATGGTTATGCCTGATTCCCTCAAGAAACATCCATACCCGTAAGCTTTCATAGCTCTGCGGATTGTGCCATTATCATGACTATAGATCATAGCAAACACAATGGTTACGCTTGGTTCACCCAGGAAACATCCGTCCGCTGTAGGCCATCAACAACCCTGCAAATTACACTACACAGTCGTGTTCTTTCAGACAACTCGAGTTTTATGTCCGGACAACCTACCACCACCACCAGCATATCTCAACTAAGCTCGAAATTTAAAGGCGAAGGAAGGTACTTCCCTTATCTTGACTTGAAAACATATAGTACTTCATTTCATACTTCTCATAAATCATTATTCATAAAATTTCCTTCCCAAATCCTATTTCCAAATATTTCATTCATATGAGCTCAGAATTCGACGAAACTGGTTTTGTTGGGACTGTATCGTCAAAACAAAGCTAGATTTATTTTTCTGGAATTTTTCGATTCATTTTGTGGCCCTGGCAAATTGAAATGTATGTTCAAATTAAATATTGAATGTTTTATATTTTAATTTGAAAAATAACTGACTGTAACAGTCGAAATGGCTAAGGAAACATATCCCATTGTGTCCGGAATGGGGGTATTTAGCTAGGGGCGACAGTCGTTGGGTTCGGATTGGTGTTCGTTTGTAAAAACACTATTTAAAATTTTCTATAAATCCTCGGCCAATAGGATTTTTTCTTTCAAAAAAAAAAACCACGGAAACCCTAGCCGCCACCCTCCCATCGACGATTCACGTCGTTAAAACCTTCCCTCCCCTTTTCCGGCCGCCACCGCCACCTACAGCCAACGCCACCACCTTCCCTCGAAAGCCCCTTCGCCCCTCTTCACATCCGACCCCAACACGACCTCCACATCACCTCCTCCGCCTGAATCGAGCCCCCAAACTTCGAGACTTCCCAGCGCCGCCGACGACGCCACAGGCCACTTGAGAGGACCGCACCACCGTCGACAGGAAGCCCCCACCCCCTCTTTCACGTCAGCACCGCCGATCATCCCAATACTCCACCGATTTCGCGAAAATCCCAAACCTAGTTCTGAACGAAATATAATGGTTCGACCTTTATTATTCTGAATTGAAAATAACACTTTTAAGTGTTGCAAAACTTTGAAAAATAATATCTTTTTCGTTCGTTAACGAAATTTGATGAAATAGGAGATACCGTGACCGCAAGGAGGCTCTCTACCATCTAGCAGAAGCCGCGGATTTTTCTGATCTTCCTATGATTTTTAGCACTGCAAAAACCAATGTGAGGAATCTAAACTAAATTGTGTGAATGGAATCGTGTTGTATAAATTATATAAGCGAAGTGTAAGTTATATACGCATTGTATACCTCATGTACATGTGTTGTATAAGTTATATTAGCGATGTATAAATTATACAAGCGTTGTATGAAACATATATGCTTTGAATTGTGATGAAATGCAAGTGAATTATAGAAATAATATATATATATATATATACACACTCCCCTCGTCCACATACCATGGACGATATTTATTGTTTGTGATTGACGTGATATTATATGGTATGACGAATGGTTGGAAATAATTGTTTGTGGTTGATATTGTGGTTGAAAAATACCTTTGTGATTGAAAAATACCCTCTTGTGGTTGAAACAAATTAGAATAGGATTGTGGAATTGAAAATAAAACATGTCGCCTGCGTGCGAACTAGATGCATGATCCCCATTGTCAAAAACCGCGAGGTTTTAAGGTAGAGCGAGGAGCCGTACTAGGGACGGTCCCGGTTTTAACTACCCTGCCGTTATGCTACCGAAATTTTCTGAAATATTCATGTGTTAGAATAATTTTCATTTGTTGAAATTAATCACATATGTTGAAACCCATATTCATGTGTTGAGTTGAAATTCATTTGTTGAATCGAAATTCATGTGTTGAATATTATTTGAATTTAAACAAATAGTTTTAGCGATAAAAATCACATTTATATATATATACACAAACTATAGAGAATATTCATGTGTTGAGTTGAAATTCATTCGTTGAATCAAAATTCATGTGTTGAATATTATTTGAATTTAAACAAATAGCTTTAGCGATAAAAATCACATTTTTATATATATACAAACTATAGAGAATATTCATGTGTTGAGTTAAAATTCATTCGTTGAATCGAAATTCATGTGTTGAATATTATTTGAATTTAAACAAATAGCTTTAGCGATAAAAATCACATTTTTATATATATACGAACTATAGAGAATATTCATGTGTTGAGTTGAAATTCATTCGTTGAATCGAAATTCATGTGTTGAATATTATTTGAATTTAAACAAATAGCTTTAGCGATAAAAATCACATTTTTATATATATACAAACTATAGAGAATATTCATGTGTTGAGTTGAAATTCATTCTTTGAATCGAAATTCATGTGTTGAATATTATTTGAATTTAAACAAATAGCTTTAGCGATAAAAATCACATTTTTATATATATACAAACTATAGAGAATATTCATGTGTTGAGTTGAAATTCATTCATTGAATCGAAATTCACGTGTTGAATATTATTTGAATTTAAACAAATAGCTTTAGTGATAAAAATCACATTTTTATATATATACGAACTATAGAGAATATTCATGTGTTGAGTTGAAATTCATTCGTTGAATCGAAATTCATGTGTTGAATATTATTTGAATTTAAACAAATAGCTTTAGCGATAAAAATCACATTTATATATATATACAAACTATAGAGAATATTCATGTGTTGAGTTGAAATTCATTCATTGAATCGAAATTCATGTGTTGAATATTATTTGAATTTAAACAAATAGCTTTAGCGATAAAAATCACATTTTTATATATATACAAACTATAGAGAATATTCATGTGTTGAGTTGAAATTCATTCGTTGAATCGAAATTCATGTGTTGAATATTATTTGAATTTAAACAAATAGCTTTTGCGATAAAATTCACATTTTTATATATATATACAAACTATAGAGAACATTCATGTGTTGAATTGAAATTCATTAGTCGAGTTGAAATTCATGTGTTGAATGTTATCGTATTTTAAAAATAAAATGAATAGACGATAAAAACTACATTTTTATTGAATATGAAGTGTTAAAAACATCCACATGTTGAATAAATATTTTTGGTGATAAAAATATTTCTTTTATCATATATACGCTTTGATAAAAATACACACGTGTCGAAATAAATTATAGTTTGCTAGAAATATTATTATTAGCTTTGTTCTGCATATATATACATGTGTTGAACAGGGAAAATGGATTAGCTGTAGAGTAAAGAAATTATTTGCGTGCCCGACAAATAGGTAAGCCTTGATGAGTTGGCTGCGCAATTTTATTTTTATATCAACTCCTGTGAATGCCATTGGATGCGGAGTGCTGGTTATTCTATGTGAAATAATAAATATCGCCATTGGATAGTAACAATTAATTTTGAACCACACCACATGGCATACTTATCGACGATAGGCATACTTCATCGTATTCCACATAAGCAATTGGAGCTTGTGTGACGAGGTGGAAGATTTACCATACGAGCGAGAGGCTTGTATGGCGATGACTATATACTACAGGTTGAACTGATGACTGATATGGACTATATAAAATATAACGATAAATTGCCAGATTAATAAAAGCCCCACACGGGCCTGGAGTTGACAATAATCACGTCTCTCTAGTTATTAGATACGGCACATGGACTATTTATTTCCACACGGAGCGGGGTGACGAGAATTTATTCTCTGGAGTTATTATCTATACACGCTCCCCCGTAAACACAAGAATATATCACTATAAATATTTGGATGCTTTATAGGATTTATTGGGTACCTAACACGGCCCAATAAATTTCCAAACCCCTTCCCGTACAAAGGAGGTTATGGTGAAATTTTTCGAAATATTAAGGCGTTAGTGAAATATTTGAAGTGAAAACGAAGTTGAAATTAATGAATAAACTATATTTGAAATTATAGAATGAACTATATTTATATATATATAAATATAATTAAAAGGAATCGAAGCCGTGCAGTTCATGTTTCGGAATCGTAATTTGAAACGATTAGTACGAGAAATCCGACCATCGGATTTTCCCGAAACCGCAACCGCTGGGTTCGCCTTGGAAATATCTTTCCAACGGCACCAACCTTGTAAAAATCCAACAGTTGGATTGACCGAAATGTTTAATTCAAATCTGAAGAAAAATAGCGCCAAAATCGTTTATATTTATATATAAATATAAATATAATTAAATTAAATCGAATAACGACGCTGTAGTTTGAATTTTGAAACCGTAACTTCAAACGATTAGTGTGGAAGATCCGACCGTCGGATTTTCACGAAACTGGAACCGTTGGGTTCGCTTTGGGAATATCTTCCCACTGATATAGACTTTGTAGAAATCCAACGGTTAGATTTTCCGATATGTGTAAAACAAATTAGGGGGAAAACAGCGCCAGTGCCACGGCACGACCTGAAACGTCGTTTAGTTGAATATGGCCATTTTTAAATAAATAAAAATGGCAAAAAATCGTTATAAAATATTATAAGCAACATAGATTGGAAATAAACCAATTTGGCTTGATTTGTTTGATATTTGATGGTTGTATGTGTTTGACACGAAAATTAAACTAAAGAACTGAAAAATGGATGTCGAATAATATAACCATGGAAAGAATTGATTTAAATTCTAATTACGTGAATTATTTGAAAAGGCCGAGCTAACCCTCATTTCAAATAATTGATCGAGCGATTCGAATTGGAAAATGCAAAGACGATTCAAGACCGACGATCTTCGTTTTGGGTTGGATGGGCGCTGTTGAGGTTCCTGACTGGAGTAGCTACCGTGAAGGAACGGAAGTAGTAGCCGTCTGAACGTATGCGTTGATTAGATGGATATACGAGGAATTTGACGCCTCCGGTTTCATTCAGACCCAGAACGGACTTGTAAATGGACTGTGTGTCTGACATTGGATTTTGTTCTATACTGATCGATCTCTGTTAAATATATATCTGTTTGGCGGCGGAGAATTTATTCTTTTGCTTAACGCCCTTCTCTAAGACGTACGAGCTCAGAGGTTATATATCGATAGAAATCAATCGTATGGAGTGGATTGCCTATGTGGCATGCCAAGATGCTGTGATCAAGGCTTCTGTTGCAAAGCAAAGTCTTGTGGTTGATGATCAAAGCACGGCCTACGTGGCCTGGCTTTGTGTATAGCGTGGATTCGCGAGCCTCACACCCCGGTATGAGTTAAAAACGGGATACAGACTGCAGGGAGAGCACGACGTTTCTTTCTAGCTATGGTGGTGCCAGTGACTTACCAGCCCTGACATTTATATCTATTTTTCACCTATGTGGTTGTTGGAATGCGAGGCGCCTCGATTATAGGTCTGTAAGGACCGGGAAACGTGTGTTCAGGAATTGCCAATCCTCAAACGTAAGAGAGGACCGACCCTGAAGCATCCAGGGTTACCCAGAGTGTGTAGTCCTAGGGCATTTGCTAGAATGTCTCGAAGCGGAGAGGAGCTTGCCCCTTGCCTTGACTCATGACGAAAATCCAATTTCCAATACAAGATAATGGATTCGATTGTAACTTATATATGGCGATATAGTGGCATGGGATGCTCATGTCGCCTATGATTGATATTTATGATGCTATTCATTTTTGAAACATATATGCACTAGTAATAATATCAAATGATTTTGCTTTACACGTATCAAGCATATTTGGCCATTAAAAGGTAAAATTCTATCCTCCGGCTTGCGTTGCATTGTATGATGGGACCTGAGTCTTATAATGGCTTCATTCTTTTAAAAAGCATTGCGTTGTTTTAAAGAATTTACTTTGTTTTAAACGCACCAGCAATCACTGGAGTAAACCCGTTCCGTGAAAGTGGCGTGGTCCTATGATTTGCGTATTACTGTTGTTTAACTGCTAAATAGATTTCTCATACCAGTCCCCATGACTGACTCGTTGTTTGTTTCACTTTGCAAACGCGTGTGCCCTTATTTTCACACGGGCAGCCTAGTTCACAGGTGATAGGTTGTTTTTGGCTCTGCACTGTTGTATGGAGTGCATTTGGCTCATGGCGAGGCTGACTTCACAGAGACGACTTTGACATTTTCCGCCATTATTGTACTTATATTATGATTCCGCCACTGGCGATGCAGACTGCTTTATTTTCAGTACTTATTATCGTATGTATATGTACCGCCTTCGGCGATGTAGACTGATACCCTTATTATGTCTCACTGCATGTATGTATTCCGCCTCTGGCGATGATGACTGATCACTTCCCTTTTTATTTACTAAGTTATATCCTACGTTGTGCTATTCTGATGTTGTTACATGTTGTGATTCCGCTATCATATCCATGTAAAATTATTCTATTTATTGTTTTTGCTATTATCTGTTCTCTGCTATGATGATTGATGTGTTATATTCCAATGATTATCCTTAATACCGCACCTCGGATTTTGGGATCGTCACACATATCATTTCCAAAGTACAGCACTTACAACACAACGGAAAAACCATAGCTATATAATTCTGAAGCCTCCTGCTCCAGCTCTTCGAGTATCTGTAAATCCCGACTACTTGACTACCCGTACAAAATTGGGAACCCAAGAGTTTAGGGAAAACAAAACAAAATAAACTCCAGGTCGGTCATGGGACTGGCGTGAGTAAAACAATTTAAAACAGTTTGAGCAATAACACGATATCTCATAAGACCACGCCGTATAACGGAACAGGTTTTTCCCTTATGAGAATCCAAACCACTTGATTTAACTTTCAAAATCTTTTTGAAAGAAACGATGAACTTTATATCAAAACTCTTTTGATATTATAATAATGTCTATCAGCCACAATATAATAATCATCTAGTAGAAACGCTTGCATCTAACGTTCTACATATATAATATACAATCAAAACTGTGGGCTCTTATTTAGGGAATGGATTCCAACTATGACAAGGTATGGATCCACCTTCCGCTCAGTGTATTCTAGAAGCGATACACTGGAGTTCAACAAAAACATCTTGTAACTTAGCCATACATGACTGACCACTCATTTCGCTTGAGTGTATCGAATATATTGCCACCCCTCAGTTAGTATCCCAACATAACCATTCCTGGGAGATACAGAATTGAAAGAAGTAACAAATATGAATATTCTCTAGATGGTGAAAATATACCCTAATTGATTGCGAACCACTTAGCCATGCTACCTGCCCGATTTCTGTCATTTCCCAGTTGATGAGGCCGGAGGTCATAACGTATCTTTCAATCGATTTCTCATTCATTCACTTTGAATGTCACATCGTCATACCCTTCAAATCACAAATTGAATTCCCCAAAAATACCATGGGTATAAGATAAGAGAAACGAATTCCTCTGCAACTAACGTAAATACGTTTGAAACGATCAACTTACGGGATCTACCAGATATACTCTGTCAGACATTCGTCCATTCAAGTTGTCCTGGGACTGGACAAACCGAAGGCACTATTCCATACAACCATCTTAGCCAATCTCTACCTAAGATTTATACAATAGCCTTTGCACTTTACTCCATCTTCAAATTGCCTTCGATCTATTTGATTCGAAATGGTAACGCCCATACGGAGTGGTTCTTTGGATAAGAATTCAATCGGTCTCTCCGTATTAACGACGGAAAAATGGTCTAAACTTTGATAGTCTGTGATTTGACTATCAAAGAAAAAAATGTGTGCAAACAACGATTTCATTTCCAAATGGAAATTTTATCGATCAATCAACATTCAACATTTATCTCTTAAATTTATTTATCATTAATTTATTCATTCTCCATTTCCTGTTTCTATATATATATATACAGAAATTCTTATTTGCTAAATTTAGAAAATATACGTTATTAATCATTGGAAAACATTTCCATCTCCTTTCCACGTATCGCTGTCATTCCAGTATTCTTTACCATCCAACATTTCATTTTCTATGATTAGAAAATATCCCTGATTATAATTGGAAAATGTTTCCAATACTCATTCCTTGGATTTAAACAGATGTTTAAATAAAACATCGCTATGCCAATTCACCATTACCTTCGTTAACTATATTCACTTAACCAACCTTCACTATCGAACCTTACCATTCCTTAATTAAGAAGGAAGTCAATCAAGTTGGGGTATAATTACCTCTCAGACCTTAACTGAACAACGTTTTAACTTCGAAATAGTCAAAGTTTATCTCTTAAATCTTCAACAAACTTCCTTACGTAACTCTCTTTCGAATAAATATCTATTCGATAATTCTTTCCTTCGAATAAACTATATTCGATAATCTCTTTCTCTTCGAATAACCTATATTCAAATAACTCTATTCAATTAACACTATTCGATTAACTCTAATCGATTTACTCTTATCAGTTAGCTCTATTTGATTAACTCAATTCTATTTACTCTATTGGATTAACTCTATTTGATTTACCCTACTGGATTAACTCTATTCAATTAACTCTAACTAATTTACTCTTATCAATTAACTCCTTTCGAATAAACTATATTCAATTAACTCCTTTCGAACAACTAATATTCGATTAACTCCTTTCGAATAACTAATATTCGATTAACTCCTTTCAAATAACTAATATTCGATTAACTACTTTTCGAATAACTAATATTCAATTATTTCTTTTCGAATAACTAATATTCGATTATTTCTTTTCGAATAACTAATATTCGATAACTCCTTTCGAATAACTAATATTCGATTAACTCCTTTTTGAATAACTAATATTCGATAATTCTTTTTCTAATAACTAATATTCGATAACTCCTTTCGAATAACTAATATTCGATAATTTCTTTCTCTATTTGAATAAACTATACTCGAATAACTCTAATCCGACTAACTCTAATTCAATTAGCTCTATTCGAATAACAAATATTAGACTAACTCTTGTTCGATTAACTCTATTCGAATAACTATAGTTCGATTTAACTTTAATCGATTAACTCTAACTGATTAACTCTAACTAGTTAACTCTAACTCTAATTGATTAACTCTAACTCTAATCGGTTAATTCTAATTCAATTAACTCTATTCGAATAACAAATATTCGACTAACTCTTGTTAGATTAACTCTATTCGAATAACTCTAGTTCGATTTAACTCTAATCGATTAACTCTAATTGATTAACCCTAACTGGTTAACTCTAACTCTAATCGATTAACTCTAACTCTAATTGATTAACTCTAATTCAATTAACTCTATTCGAATAACAAATATTCGACTAACTCTTGTTCGATTAACTCTATCTGATTAACTCTAACTGGTTAACTCTAACACTAATCGATTAACTCTAACTCTAATCGATTTACTCTAACTCTTATCGATTAACTCCTCTAACTCATTTTGATTAACACATTTTGATTAACTCCTTTGATTAACTCTACATCCATATTTAGTTTCAAATATCGATGTTGAAATCGATTCTTACTTCTCTATATAAGCCCTGACTTATATATTCTATTTATCCAAGGATAAATATTTTACTTAATTTATAAAACCTTATTTATAAATTAATCTTCTCAATCTATTGGTTACAACAGATTCTATTTAAAATCTTTGCTTCAAATCCATATCATGTTATACCCGTGTGTGCAGCACAGGTCTAAATTTTCCTGATGTAAACTTCTATTCATTTGCCAAATATTTCCTTATGTGACATTCTTTTCCATTTTCTAATAAATTCCTTTTATAACCCTATTTATTTTCTAAATAATTATTTTCTTTTTAATTCTATTTTTGAATGGTTTACAAATATTTCCCTTTCTATTTTATTTGTAATTGTTTTACAAATATTCCTCTTTCTATTTGTTTCACAAATATTTTCCTTTATATCTGGTTAATATTTTCCTTTATCCTTGTTTTACAAAGATTTTCCCTTATATTTATTTACAAAGATTTTCCCTTATAACTCTTTGATTTTTATAATTATTTCCTTTTATAAAAACCCTTTTCCTTTTTATATATAAAATCCATTGATTTTATATAAATAATTCATTTTCAAAATACACTTTGAAAATTCCCTTTTTATATCCCAGTATTTCTTACGGTATTTTAAAATACCAAATAACAATGATCGATATCATTCAAACACACATCATCCACAATAGATTATATATCACATCATATATTACAGTATATGAAAAATAGTAAAATAAATGTTGAGGAATCCAGTTGGATTCCTCCGACTTGTTTTTCTGCATCACAGATGTTAAACAATATAATTAACATCGATTTCATTTCAATATGAAATATTCTGCTAAACAGAATCAATATTTGATTAACGATTTATATATATATATATACCGTTATCTATAATTTCAACCAATACACAAGCAACCCAACCAAACAGTTAACACACAGCAATCAATATATAATTATTAGTTCTAACAATATGTTGTAAAAATATAACTATTCAGAGTTGTTGAGTTTTAATCACATTTCGCGTTAACCGTTAAATAACGATTTGCGTTTGTTGATTTAGATGGACAATTTATTTTGCTATAAATTGTAACGAGCTTCGATTCACTCCCCATCAGTTCCAGTGTGTAGTCATCGTCCCTACGATCCTGTCGGGTCCTATTTCGTTGAAATTGGATAATGTATGCACTAGTTACACATTATACAAGTTTATACAATTTAATTTAATGAAAACATTAAATTTCCTTTTAATAACTTTTGGGCTTAACTTTATTTTTAGCAGACCAATCAAACTAATTCCCACCGGCCCAATAGCTCATTCGACCCATCCACCATTTAAATCTACCGACCCATCTCTACTTCTCAAGCCAAACCCGTTTCAAAGCCTTCTTCCCCTTTCTAAAGAATAAAATCTGATGCCCAGTATCGTTCTCATCCATTTCCGACTCCCTTTGGCCTCCACGCTCTTCCCTTCTTTAAT
Source organism: Allium sativum (assembly GCA_030737875.1). NCBI lineage: Eukaryota > Viridiplantae > Streptophyta > Magnoliopsida > Asparagales > Amaryllidaceae > Allium > Allium sativum. Next base: position 886,731,167 of record CM060922.1, read on the forward strand.
CAAAACTCAACCCAAAAACCACCATGATTATCCTCCTCCGAATCCGCTACCCCCCATACCATTTCCAGAAAACTCGAGCCTCTTCTTTGAATTCCTCGATAGCATTCTTCCTTCAGCAGCCGTACAGGCGTCGATCTCAAACAACACCGAACTACCCCAAAACCTGCCAACCGTTTCTACTTCCCACACCGATCTCAGCTATAAACATTAAAACGCAACTCCTTGCCTCAAAACCCTGCAATGATCAACCCTAATCCCAGCGTGAAAAAAACAACGAGCAAAGCTTCCATCGAATGTTGATTTGAGGGCGTAGTTTTGAAGAGCATCTCACGTAGAACTCGGTTATGTGTGTTAATCAATTTAGGGCATTTACTTTGATTTTGGTTTATAGAAGAGGATATTAAAGAGGAGGCGCCTCTTTTTACTTTGCAGAAGGATGAGTTTAGGTCTTAAGGATTTTTAAGGGTATTTATAGGATCTGATTTAGTTTGTAAGAATTAGATTCTTCCACATTTTAGAAGGAGAACCTGCGGCTGAGAAGAATGAAGGTTGTGGCATCTGTTTTTACCGTATTGAGAAAGTGATACTAGGTTTAGAGAAGTTAAGTTGTCATGAAAAATTTCTTCACGTACGAATCGATAACGACAGAACTAACAATACCATTATGACGAGCAATGTCCGCGGATCCCAAAAATATAAAAATATCGGTAGGTTAACTCATATTGTGAAACCCCAAAATGTTGATTACAGGGTGCAAAATACTCCACATAAAATGTTTCTTATTTAATTAATTAAAAATTACAATAAAATTTTAAAAATTAAATTATCACTACGTCTCAAAAGAATCTTGTCTAAATTCGAAACCGGTATCTAGTAATATAGAATAAACTATTACGTTCGATAAACGATTCTATAACGACTATTTTAAAATTTGATTTGGATACAACTCAAAATCTACACGATGAAATCCCGATTTTTCTCTTCCACTAGAAAAATATACTTCACCAGCTCTGAACATTTCTTGTTTCACAGAAATCCGACTTAAAACGAATTCTATACATTCAGTTGAAGTTCAAATCGCCAAATAGCGAACTGCCGCGCCATTTCAAGCTCGAATTTAATTATATTATAATTCTACATTCAACCGTCGTTTATATAATATATTCGTTATTCAAATTCAACTCCAAATTGAATTATCTATTTTAAATTGCCCAATTCACGTTATATTGTCAATTCACTATTTCTAACTATTTCCGAAATTAATTATATTATTATATTATTTAATTTAATTAAATATTTAATATTTTTTAATTAAACAACCTTTTAATTCTCTAAACCATTATTTAAATAATTAAATAAATTAGTTATTATACTGCTAAATTACGGGTCGTTACAATCATGCTGCCTCAAGCCAAACAAGGACTGGTGTGAGAACTCAAAACATTTGTTTTTAGGGTTTATTTTAAAGGGTTGTTACAAGCTAATGCGGAACGGGTTTATTCCATGTGAATACCAGTGTATAGAAATTTGCAATGACTTTTCGAAAAATGAAACTAACATAAGGTCTCGCGGCACACTCGCACAATGCAAACGCACACATGGGCGAGGTTTCTCCTTATGCAGTCAAAAATGCTTGATACGTGAAAATCCTCTTTCAATACTATAATATAGTGTGAAAACAATTTCGAAAGTAAATGTATCATCCTATCCAGCATAGGTACCATATACTATACTGATGTATGGTATACAATCAAAATCGTACTAGCTCGTAGTGGAGATTAGGTTTCCAACAATGACCAGGCAAAGGAACTTCCTTCCGAACCGAATTTTGAAAACCTCTATAGGGATGTCGGAGGATCAATAGTGATGCTCCTCATGCCAACACAAGGCCGGGTTACCCCTTAGCTGGGTAACTTAGAGTACGCCCGAGTATGTTATCTCCCGGTCGTTACCGACATTTCCGAGCACGCACCAACAACAACCACAAAAGTAGATGCTTTTACCACATAGGTTAATACCTGGGCTCCATACCATAGTACAACTTTTATCTGGAAGGAGACAACACCCCATAACCCTGCTGCATTTCTTCCTGTTTTGGACCTTTACTAGGGTGCGAGGCTAACTGAGGTCCCGATATACACAAAGCTACGCTTAAATAAGCCATGCTTTCATCATCCAAAGCTCACCACATAACTTAAGTATGCCACATTGTCCATTCACAATGCATCACTGATTTCTATTGATATATAACATCTAAGTTCATACGTCTTAAAGAAGGGTTTTAAGCAAAAGAATAAATTTTCCAACACTAAACAGAGATATATATATTTATTTAACAGAGATCAGTTGTGACAACCCCAAACTTCCACGAGTGAAAGCAGGAGAAATCATTTTTGGAATACAACATAAATACAATAAAACAGAACACAGATACAATATAGCAAAGGAGATTCATAGAGTAATAACATTATAGCAGCGGAAAAATATAATGTCATCAATCACAGAAATTCCACGGTCACAGAACTAAGATTATTACAACAAGTTTGCAGAAAAGAAATAAGTTTGATGTATAAAAAGAAAAGATGTCAATAGAAACAAAAAGTCTTCAAGCTCCAAGTCATCACCTCTTCTCCCAAGCAGAATCCAAGAGAGAGAAAATAAGCAGCTACAAAGAAAAGCTCCAAGCAAAGAATGAACCTGCCTACTTGGCTGCCCGTGTAGAAGAGAGGGCACCCAAGTTTGCAAAAAGGTGAAACAAACTATGGGTCAGTCGTGGGACTGGTGTGAGAATTCTTAAATAGATTTACTCGTACTAATAAGGCAAATCCAAAGACCACGCCGCTAGCGCGGAACGGGTTGTACCAATGGATTGCCGTGCATAACTACAGTGTCATGATAAATGATTAAATAAGTCGTCAACAATGCAATGTCTTTTGAAAAATGGAACCACCATAAGACTCAGGTCCCATCACACAATGCAACGCACACCAAGAGGATAGAGTTTTACCTTATGGTGGTTAAACATGCTAAATACGCCAAATACGTGACTAATACTATTATTAGTGTATATGTTTTAAAACAATTCAAATTATAAGTATCAATCCTAGGAAGCATAGGTACCATATATTATGCCTCCAATACTAGTAATACAATCAAATCCGTCGGGGTCGTATTGGAAATTTGGGTTTCCATCATGAGTCCAGGCTAGGGAGGACTCCTTACCGATTCGAGACACTCTAGTTAATGCCCCAGGATTACCCGCAGTTAACCCTTGGAAATGGCAGGGCTGGTCCTCACATACAGCTTAGAGGATTAGTTATTCCTAAGTACACGTTCCCCGGTCCTATAGGACCTATCCGAGGCGCCTCATTTCATCATCCTCCAAAAGTAAAATGACTACTAACTAGAAAGAAACGTGCTACTTTCCCTGCGTTCCCTTCCCCCTTTTTAGACTCTACCGGTTTGTGAGGCTCGTGAAGTCATGTTCTTCATACCACAAGGTTCTGCTTTTCAACAAGAAACCCTGATCATTGCATCTTAGTATGCCACACCGTCACTCCATACCGTACTATTGATCGTCCGTCACTATATAAACGGGTGTTAAGTAGAGAATAAATTCTCTACCACCAATCGTTTATATATTAACTGAATATCAACAACATAATATTTTGTGGGGTACGATGTCAGACACACTATCCATTTATACCCATGCTCTAGGTCTGAACTAGGGTCAAACCTGTGAAATCAACACGTACGTTTGGGCAATTACCCCGACCCTTGAATTGGGAGCAAACCAATTCAGAGTCTTGATCGTTGTCCATTCGAGGGGAGATTTACGGTCTTCATGCGCCGTCTTCATACTTGAATTCTTGGAATCGTACGATCATTTGGAATGGGATTAACCCGGACTTTCCAAATAATCTCGCATTCATATATTTTGAGAAAAACATATTTCATATCGTTATTTTAATTATATATATAAATATATATATATATATATATATATATATATAATTCGTTTAGTTTGTCGTCCCTACGTGCAGCTTACGTTTCTCTTAACTTTCACCTTTCTACTTACCTGACAATGTAGTTTAGGATTAGACGATAATTCTTCTCTTTTTAATTCATTATTATTTATTTTATACTTTATAATTTTCATTTAAGAATGTAAATTATAATGTGCCATCCCATTCATTTCTTTATATATATCTTTTCCAATTTCATTATGAACAATGAACATTTTCCTATGGTGTAAGTTCCCTTTTACCTACATTATAAATAATGTTAATGTTCCAATACAGTTCCTTATCTTTCATTTAACATTATAAATAATGTTATTCTTGCATACGTTTCATTCCTTTTATTTACATTATAAATAATGTTAAACCTTACATACAGTTTCTTTTCTTTTATTTAACATTATAAATAATGTTAAACCTTACATACAGTTTCTTTTCTTTTATTTAACATTATAAATAATGTTAATTCTTCCTACGGGGTGAATTCTCTTTTTATATACATTATAAAATAATGTTAATACCATACGGTATAAATTCTTATGTGTTAACATTAAAATTAAATGTTAACTTGACATACGATGAAATTTTCTCTTATATTAACATTAAAAATAATGTTAACTACATACAGTGTTATTTTCTTTTTAACATTAACATTAAAATGTTAATATCATACAATGGTGTTATTCTTATAATATAATGCATAAATAAAATGTAATCTCTTTCCTACAGTTAATCCTCTTTAAATTACCATTATAACTAATGTCGATTTCCCATGCATTGTAAATTACTTATTTTTAACATTAAAAATAATGTACTCTTCCTACGATAGAGATACTCTTTTTATTAACATTTAAAATAATGTTACATGTACATACAATAAATGTTAATGAACCATATAGTGAGTTTTTCTCTTTTAGTTTCCATTCCATTAACATTAGAAATAAATGTTAATGAATCATACAATGCATTTTCTATATTTTTAATACAGACAAAAATGTTAAATTATCATATGGTGAAATTTTCTATATAACATTAACAAAAAAATTTCCATTCAACATACGGTGATTTTTTTTTTATAATTCTAATATTAACACAAATGAATGTTAATCTCATACGGTTCATTTTCTTAGTACATAACATTAAAAATAATGTTAATGAATCATACGGTGACATTTTCATATTTAACAAAATAAGTATCAATCAATCATACGGTAAATATGTTCGTTTTTTACAAAATGCTATTTTATCATACGATGCAAATTTATATTTTTATAACATGCCCAAAAATGTTATTTAACATACAATGCAAACTTATATTTTTATAACATGACCAAAAATGTTATTTAACATACAATGCAAACTTATATTTTTATAACATTAAATAAAAATGGCAAAAATACTATTCACATACAATGCATTCTTATATGTTAAACATTAAATAAAAATGACAAAAATACTATTCACATACAATGCATTATTTTCATATTTTACATACAATGCATTATTTTCTAACTTGGACAAAATACTATGCTATACATACAATGCATTATTTTACATACAATGCATTATTTACTAACTTGGACAAAATACTATGCTATACATACAATGCATTATTTTACATACAATGCATTATTTACTTATTCTAACATGACAAAATACTATTTTATGCAAAGCAAATTTCTATTTTTCTATCATGACAAAATACTATTTTATGCAATGCAAATTTCTATTTTTCTAACATGACAAAATACCATTTTATGCAATGCAAATTTCTATTTTTCTAACATGACAAAATACTATTTTATGCAATGCAAATTTCTATTTTAACACAAATTTGTTCATTCAACATACGGTGCTCTTTATTTTGATAATGAACAAAATATATTCACTTACATACGATGTTTTCTTATTTTGATAATGAACAAAATATTAGTTCATTACATATAGCGGCCAATTCTATTTTGTAAATGAACAAAAATATACTTATCTCAAATGGCGACAAATTCTATTTTAAAATATTGACAAAAATGTCAATCAACATACGGTGTTTATTTTCTTATATAAACATTGACAAAAAATGTCAATCATCATACGGTGTTTATTTTCTTATATAAACATTGACAAAAAATGTCAATCATCATACGGTGTTTATTCTCTTATATAAACATTGACAAAAAATGTCAATCGTCATACGGTGAATAATTTCATATGATGAAATTTCTATTTTTAACATTTAAACAAAAATGTTTTTTTTCCTTACAGTGCATTTTATATTTATCACATGACAAAAATGTTATTCTTCATATCAATGCATTTTCATATTTACATGTTTCTAATGTAAAATTAAACACCGTTTTTCATTGCAACTATATTTACAATTTCAAATGTAAAATCTATCCATCTCATTAAATCAACAAAACATATACTTTTATATGTTCACAATAAAAATGTGGTCTTTTGTTTATAACAACAAAATATATAACTTTTTATATAATCAATAAAAATATAATCTTTTTATAAAACAATAAAATCTCTAACTTTTGTTTCATGTCATATTAACATCGTCCAACTTAAATTTCCTACCTCTATAGTGATTCAAGTTTTCATGTCATACACACATCGCTAATCTTATTTTTCCATGAAACATAACAACAGCAAATATATTCATCGATGCTAAATTTCAGATCTACTATTTCTAATCATTCAAAACATCAACCATACAATTCAAACATCATACTTCATACATCAAATAATAGATCTATAATTAATTTAAATAAAGTGAATACTCACAACATTAGATCTAGCATACATACAGAGGTTTGGTCCTAGCTGATTCACATCGCATTTGTTCATAGCAGGTTCACATCGCATAGTATGAATTAAATTAAATTAATTAAAATAGAAGTGAACTCTCACCTTGAATTTTTGGCCAAAATTTTACTGTTTCCTTTTCAGCTGCGGTCTACGCCATCGCGAAGCTCTTAATTTTGTGATTCCAACGCAATTTACGGTTCGTCAAACGGACCTCGTATGAAAGAGTTATGAATTTTTAAAGATCGGGTAATTAAATAATTAATTAATATTCGTGAAAATACCTAAAAATTTCACCGTCTCAGAATTGGACAAAATTAGTGTCCACGCGTCCATCTCGTCGCCACGATCCCAACGCACCTGAAATCGTCGATTTTCGACTTCGTATGAGTGAGTTATGCAATTTTAAAGTTCTGGAAATTAATTAAATAATTTAAAAATAAAATAGGAAATACCCTTGACCGAAAAACACTGTTCACCGCCGAACTTTGACCGCACTTTGCCGCTGCCTCGGGCCACCTGACGCCACGGGACCACCGCCAATTTCTTCGTCTTGGCGAGACGCACCACCACCAGAAAGAGCCGCCCCTAAAGCTTCTCCGATCATCGGGAAATCGCCTAGAAAGGATTTCGCCTCGCGGGTCCCACAGGCCGCCTCACACCTCCAAACTGCCTGAAATTTGGCGAGCACCTCCACCTCACGTAGATGAAGAACTTCCGTGTTCGTGACTTCGTCTAATTTTTTCTCGATTCACGGGAATTTCTTGATTTACGTTTTGAGCTTCTGAATTTCGAAAACAGCGAGCTTTAAGACGAGATTCCGGCGAATCCGAGCGCTGTTTGACAAAACCGACTACACCATTAGCTTCGTATCGTCGAGACCTTCGAGAGGACATATAATTTGCTATGATTTGAAGAGATTTTATTTTTTTATGAATTTTAGAGGAAGAGGGAGCCGCCATGGAAATTGGGAAAAATGATGGAAAAGAGAAGTGGCTGCTGTGCATTTCGAATTTCAGCCCTAAATCTCAGAAAAAAGATAATATATACCATGGGTTTAATTTTGGTTTGGGCCCAAATATCATTACGTGCCCAATTACTCAATTTTCAACTGTTTTCTTCAATTCAGAATTTCTTATAAATACATGCTGATTTCAAAATTAATAAAATTTTAAACATAATTATTTCAGGTCATTACGAACCCAACGAACCTGATTTCGTAATTTTCCGATTCCGTAAGAATTTATTATAAATTTCCGAAGTCTGAAAATAAGCTGTATTTCCATTGTAAAAATTATACAGGCCACAAAATAATTCCAAAAATTATAAATTTTATAATTTAACCTTAATTTAATATTCCGAATCCATAGAAACTGGTTTCGTCAAATTCGGAGTTCGTTTGCAAAAATTCTATTTTTCAGGTGTATATTTTAATATTTAAAAATACCAAAAATAGTGGAATTTTTCCGAAACTCAAAAATATAAGTTCTTATAGTCATTTTTATATGTAAACAACATTCTAAAACCAATGGAGATGGTTTCGGGTCCTAATTCCTTATTCTGCAAAATGTAGCATTTTGGCCCTTATAAATTTCATAGCGACCTTTCTAAATATTGAATTGGCCATAACTTTTGATTCCCGTTATGAAATTTCGATTCTTCGGATTCGTTGGAAAGATATTTTTAAATAGATTCTAATATTTTTGGTTTTACTAAAATCCGTTAAATTTTGCATCCTGTATGGTTAGTCAAAGTTCAAGTTTGACTTTTCAAACTACCGCGCCATTTCTAGCTCTTTTTATATTTAAAATTAATTTATTTATTCTAACTTCGATTTGAACCAAATTTTTGATCCTTATTATTTAAAATAGATTATTTTAAATATCATAACTCATTTAAAATCACTTAAAATAAATTTTAACTTGGCCCCAAAATTCAGGGTCGTTACATCAGTGCTATGCAGTCAATTTCAATGTCAGACACACAATCCATAAATATCCATTCTGGGTATGAACGAAACAACAATCCGAAATTCCTTCACATACATTTGCGCTTCTTGCCACTTAGCTGATATAAAATCCATCTGCAAATGGAAGCTACCCATTTGAGACATTCAGCAAGTCATCCTTATGATATGAAGGGTCCCGATTTCAGTACCTCTTCAATGTCTTCAATTGCTCCACAACGTTGTATTATTACTTGAAATGGTTTTTGGACATACATCCGGTCCCTGTCTTCCCAAATAATAAGCGTAATTTTCAAAATACAATTACGGAACACACAGGCTTTCAACCAAATCTCCTTCCATCTTGGATTTTGTTAAATTAAATTTCTTTAAACCCATTCTCAAATTATAACAAAATCCATATTTAACCTTTCTATTTTACAACACATCCCTTAAATCAAAGATAATTTAGCCCCAAAGCCTTAATTAATTTTTCGTTTGACACCTTGTTATCAAAACCCAGTTTCCGTTGAAAATCCGTTAATCCATATTTCAACCATAGTTTCCAAATAAATCGATTTTCCAACATTCAATTCTTTAATCTTAACTAAAAGATTATACTGGTTCCCAATTTCTTATCTTTAATTTTCTCAAATCAAAGATTTGATTATATCCCAGTCTACGATATGAATTTCCACAACTCAATCTCATTGGGATTCAAGAATGATATTGTTGAAGATATGATTCACGACAAAACCCAAATCAATAGATATTGAACATAAGTTACACAGAAATTGTATCTATTTACATTCGATATCAATTCTCATAATCAACGAATACTATAAGTGGAATAATGATATAATAATAATTTCTTCCATATTCCTCAAATAGTATATGTTTACACCAAAGAATTTCATATCAAATATCCAAGGATTATTTCTATCCAACTTATCCCAATCAAATTGGGAAACCCATACCTTACTTAAAAGATTTATCCAACTCTTTGACATTAGACATGGATAGAAATACCATCAACTTATACTTAATATTAATCTCGATATCCAACTCACACTATAAGCAGAATAACAGTGAAAGAGTCATCATCTACCGAATTAATATCAAACATCCGAAGATTTATCTCCAACAATATCCAATTATTTAAAATTGAAACCTGTATTAATATCAATTTAAATTCTATATAAAATATTTTTAATACTTTTAAACCTTCGAAAACATTCCACAAATCATTACTTATAGTTTGAAAAATAATTTACGGTTTAAAACTTCAAAATAAATTGTTTTTTGAAGGAAGCGTTACAATATCATTTCAAAAGTGTTACAAAACAGTTATCTTAACTATTTTGATCAAAATATCGTTTATCTTAGCCAAAACTTAAACTTTACAATTCAGAATACCTTTTCATAATTTGTAATGATTTTACAAATTTTTTCCATATTTTTAAAACATTTAAAAATGGCTGCTTATAATTATGGTCAACAATTGTTCTTACTTCGACCTTTTTCATAACGGTTTCAAACATAACTTGAAAATCTTGACTCGAATTTAAAATCTGCTTTCACTCATTTGAAAGTTCTTGTTTATCGAATCCAAACGGTTTAGACTGCAAAATGTATAAGCGTTTAAAGTTTGCATCTAAAATTCATAGATTGTCGTTGTGCGACAAGCTCTATTTTGACCATGATAACCATTATTCTACGATACTTCAAAATACCTTATAAAACCATTTTATCCTTATATAACCCTTTTAAAATCATTCAAATTGACTTTCCAAATTATTTTGGATCTAAAATTCTACTTTTATTTTTTACTTAATAAATCAAATTCCAATTCATTTCTAAGTTCAAATAACTTTAAATTAACCATCACATTCATCGGATCAGTTAGGGATAACTAGGGAGAGCAGGAAACTTTATTTCCAAACCCAAGCCTAGACACTATCCTCTTTGTCATCCTAGAATGTTCTGGTATTTATTTATTCATTTAAAGGACTTTATCAACATAAAAGAATTCACACATATGGTCTTTTAAAATTGTTAACCTTCAAATTCAATAATGATATTGCTTCTAATTACGAAGGAGATTTGTCGATGACCAATGTGATACCATAATTGTTGTGTCATAGTGTGTGCAAAGCAACATCAACAACCATTTAAACATCCATAGCAACCATCGTCAACATAATTAATTAAATCATAACTGTGCACAAGCGTTATAACACTAACGCTTAATAGTGTGTGTGGTCTAAACTACGCATCCATCATCCATCAAAACAAACATCAATCATCATTAACCACTAATAATTCATCATTATATTTAAATTAGTCTAACTACTAATTAAATATATAAACCGTGGTTAAAGAGTTCTCACCAAACAGCTTTCCAAATTTCCTGGTAGGCGATCCTAGCTGAGCGAACCGTCAGACAGTATTTCGGTTCAACGTCTTCTTCACCAAAATATATACACTAATCTCTCTCTCCCTATCATAATAGGAGGAGCAGAAGGATGATGAACTTTGGCAAGGTGGTGGTGGAAAAGAGGAAGACTTATGCCATGGAAACCATGGCAATTAGCTTAAGAAGAAGGAGGAAGATAGGAAAAATGAAAATGGATAATAAAAAGTGAAGTAAAGAGCTCCTTATATAGGAAAGGAGGAGTAAGGAGGTAAGGACACATAAGGGGACAAGTGGAAACCATTCATGAAAGCATACATGCAGAATTACAAGTGTCTATACACTTGTCTTAAGAAGAGAAGGTGAACTTTTGGTAGCATTTTCCCTTAAATGCTATGAATACTAAGGGCAACACTTAATTCTAGCGCTACTACTTCATGTTATGGTTTGACAAATCTGATCGAACGACAAATAGTGTTAATAAATCCAAACTTATTAATAATCATTCTCATTTATAATTCAAGTAAAATATATATTATAACTTATGAAAATTATTAAATATTCTAAACCATATATATGTATGTCAAATTTAAATTCAAATTAAGTATTAAAAATGCCAATTTTAAATTGGTTAAAAATTCTGGATCGTTACATTGCCCATGGATATCTCTACTTCTTCTAGATCATTCATATTATTAATCGATTGGAGATATATCTGATAATGACCTCTATCATCTACTCGGTTAAATGAAACTTTTGATGATATCAAAACACAAATATCCTTGAATAAAATATATAATGATTTCAGGTCTGAGGACCATTACATCACTGTCACTATGAGAGTTACTTATGATTCTATTAATTATATATTGCATACTATTTTATCATGTTGGGTCAGTCCAATACACTATTCTCTAATATGTACTTATGCATTGACACTAATATCACACATATTAATGTTCAATGAGATATAATCATCAGTCAATCAACATACAAGTCTCAATATTTTATTGTTTTCCGATATTTACAATAAAACTTGACTAGGGACATTTAAGAATTATAATACTTATCATATTATATAATATCATGTTCAAGTCTCTTACTTGAAACTATACAATTCTGTATTATCATTCTAAGGACTTCTATTATGTTAATGTTTATATTATGCAGTAAATATAACATATCATAATCTTTTATTTAAAATAAAATATAACACCAACAATGTTATTAATCACATTAAACGGATTGCCTCCAAGGCATAGACTCTAAGATAACATTACTTTTCTTATTTTGGAGGTTGTCAAATTAGTGTGCAATACGGTTAACTGCGTATTTCACACAAATCTCCACTTATTCATAATTTCAGTTTGCAGTCTTGTTTCCTATTTTTCACTGTCTACCCCCAAACTATGCAAAAAACATTCCTTCTTCTTTCCTAACCAATCAACCTAGGCTACTAGGAACTTTCAGATTTGATTAATAATATATATCAATTACTATCTCTAACTTGTTTTCTTCATTTTTCTTTGCACAATTATAGTAAAGTTTGACATAATTGGATTTACATCTCTTTTTCTACAATTTTCTATACTATTCCCATTTAAATAAGAAAAGGGATTTCTTTAAAGTAATATGTACGTTCATAAATTCTTCCATTTATTACAATATTGACACAATATGTTCTTTTAGTCTCAAATCACTAAAATTTTCCTTTTTTGTTTATAATTTCAATTAAATTAGCGCATAACTACAATTCGGTAATTTTGCATCTATCCACAATTCAATTATCCAATTTGCATATAACCACAATTCAATTTGTTTTTTGTACATAACACGCAGAAGAAGGGAAGAGAAGAAGAAGAACATATTGTAAACTTCAGCAGGAATCAAATGATACAAAATACTGTTATTGAAAAGTAAAATTTAATCCACTCACCAGACTGTGTGGAATTCTTGAATCCGATTTAGATCTGCTATCCATGGTCTTTTAATAGGATCTATTATTAAAATAGCCACCGATTAACAAATCTGATGCTAAAAGAAAGTGACGAATCGCGAAAATCCAGATTTATTGAACTTACCTCATGCACACGAGAATCTATATTTTTTGTCTCCAGATCTTTAATCAGAATCCTAAAACAAATTAATATTTTTTATTTTTGAAGGATTTGGAGGAGGAATAAAAAGGCAGATCATTGGCGTCGCTCCAGAAAATGTGAGTAAAAAACTAGGCTCTGCTAGTCTATTTATAGGTGACAGGTGAATCTCGTTCGTCGGATTGAAAAAAATAAAATATGAGCCATTAAAATCATTAAATCCATGTTATTTTTCCTAGCATTAGTTCATCCCGGGCTCCAGGTAGGTTGACCCTTTTGTCGACTCAGTACTAGGATGGGTCAACCCACTTATGGCCTGAGTCGACCTATTTACTGGGTCACGAACGTTAATTTCATTCTTATTAAATTTTCGTTTAACGTTGCACTCAACATTCTTTTTCTTGCTTAATATTCTTCTCTATATTAATTTCTTCCATTTATAATGTACTTTTTAGATTTCAAATTCAAATATTCGCCTATAACTTTATAAACTTTTGTTCTTTAATAACTTCCCTTTACGAACCATATTTGGGGGTAGTCGTGTATGAAAATGAATGAAAAAATTGTCACGAACACAATTGTACCTGTCTCGAGGTCTAGTTATGAAATCATAAAACATTGATATTCATCATAAGTAATTAAATATATTTTAAAAAGGGAAAAAAGTTTGTAAGGGGAAAATGTTTAAAAGTTTTAGCCACAAGGACAAGGGATTAATAATTTATTGAGAAGGAAAAAACATAGCCCAGCCCACCATAACCCATGCCCATTCACCTTCCTTCTTTCATTGCATGCAAGAAACACACTACTACCTTCATTTCAACTCGTATAAAACAAAATCCCGAAATTAATCAAAAATGGCTATTATATCACGAACACCATCTTCTCCTACAGTAGAGTCGACGAATGTGACCGAAACTCCAAAAAAAGCACCTGATACTGCTCAAATCCAACAGGAATCAAAAAATCAAACCGAAACCCTAATTAAATGTATCGAAAATTTGCAACTGAGTGTCAAAACCCTAGGCGGCGAAGTACAGCAAAGAGATGAAGCTCAAAATCAAATTGATGATCAAAACGTGGAAGAAAGTGCATTAGAAAAAGAAATGATAATGGTAATAGTCAAAATGTGGAAGAAATGCCACTGATTGAGTTAAAAGAATGGTAACTAGGGAAAAAAGGTCTAAAAGGTTTAATGGTCTATGACGCATGGCAGAAATAGCAAAGAATAAGACAAAGGAAGACAAAAAAGGTAAATGATACCTTAAAATAAAAAATGATATTATTATTGACATTTTGTAATAATAGTATACATATTTAACAGGATATCAATCAGAAAAAAGGAAAACAGAAAAATCAAAGCACAAAAATCTGAAGATAATGAAGAGAATTCGGTGAGAGAAATGCTACCGTTGTATTCTTTAAAAATAATACTATGGTCTTACAAAAATGATACTATAGTGTTAGGAAAATTGATACTAATAACACAACAAACTGATAGTGATATTTTAAAAATATAATAGTAAACTAATATTACTGTACTAAACTAATATTGTTGAATTTAGATCCAAATAGCTATTAATTTAGAACTGATACCACAACATTATCCATAGAACTGATAACCATAAACTGCAAGTAGAAAAATAGCAAACAATGATATCTACCAAGGCACAAAACTGATACCAGTACACTGTGAGAGAGAAAAGAATAAAAACAGATACCTACAGCGATATAAAACTGGTACCTATACACTATAAGAGAGAAAAGAATAAAAACTGATACCTACAGCCATAGAAATCCAATACATATAAACTATACACATTAAAATTAATAGAAACCGTTACCTGAATTGACATAAAACAAGTACCCATTCACTGTACACATTCAACACTGATACTTACTTGATAGAAAAACTAATACCCATAAATCATGCATAACAACATTACATGTGAAAGAATGATTATGAATTTGTTGACTGATTTTTTATGTAGCATTAAATGTACAATTGACACTCATAAACTATATCATTTAATTCTATACTAATTTTGTATTAAAAATCAGGATGATGATTTAATGAATCCACGACCAAGAGACACAGAAATGACAACGTCAACAAACAAAAACAAAGAAATTGCTGAAGATGATGAGATGGAAACTGATACTGCATATAGATATGGTTTCCAAGCTGCGTACAAACTGATTAAGTTGGTAAAAGAAAAAAATGCTCTGCCAAGAAAGTAAATTGAATTCTTGAAACACGCTCCTTTCTTCGATTTTTTCAGTGTTTTCTTCAATGAGAAAATTGCTTTGAAAGAGTGCAAAAAACATCAAGAGAATTTAGACGTAGTTTACTCTTGTTACTCGCCAATAGAAAAAGCTTTTGTTTTTGGTGAAGATGAATTGAAAATAATGGAAAAAGATATTAGCTTACTATTCTACATGCCACTAGGAGGAAGCAATGTAGAACATACACCAAAAATGACAAATCGGATGATACCATCGGACTACAAAGATTTTGTTTTGAGGAACTTCGGATCAGCAGCATTTATCACCAGAAATATAATAGAGAAACGAATAAAGCAAGAGGTCGGAAAAAACAAAATGAAGAAGACCTACCGATGTTTCTAATCATGGAGATACTATTTACATTATTCTTCCCCAACAACCAACAGAAGCTACGATGAGGATTGTGTCGTTCTTGTAGGACATAGAGAAAATGAATTATGTTTCTTGGCCAAAAAAAATCTAAGAAAATTTTACCAAATTTGTTTAAAAAATAAATCATCCACAAGCCTAGGAACATTTCTGGATGCTCAATGTTTCCTTTGGTGAGAAAAGTTTTTTACAATTTTCTTATTATTAATCCAAATACAATAATGTGGTTTCATGTTTAAATTTATTTTATTTTTTATATTCAGTATGACATGTGTAAGAAGATCAATATCATTAAGCAAAGAAGAAACTTAAAGAATAAACTCCCATGTTTTGCACGGTGGGATATAAAGGATCTAAAGAACATTGCCAACAGAAAATTCTTGAACAAATTAAAGCGTGGAGAGGTATGGACTTTTGGTTTAACTAACTATTTGTAACAACCCGGAATTTTAGAACGAAATTTAAATTTAAATTTAGGCTATTTTGAGGAATATCGAGTATAAAATTGGTTATTTTTATGAAATAAAAATTTGAAATAACTTTAAAATTAGTTTTTATATACTATTTGATTTAAAACAAACTCGGGAAAATTATTGAATATAAATTGGTACTAAATAAAATTTATGATATTATTAATGGGATTCATTAATTTTTGCTGAAAGATTATTTAGAAATAATGTGTTCATTATTGAAGAAATAAATTCCAATACATACATTATAAATGTTGTGCTGAATAAACGAGATTTACATTACCAACCATTTTGAATTTTTAATGCTAAGATTCCTTTGTCGTTTAATACGAACATTATAGAAAGGCAAGAGTTGCTACCATTATTAATCAAGAAATGAATTATTTTAATTTTGATTTGGTTTAAAAGGAAAGATGTATGGTTAATGTGAATATGGACTTTTATTTTTGAACATAACATTCTATTAAAAATGAGATGGCATTCAAACATTTTTACCAAGATCTAACGGTATTACAAGTTGAACCGTAACAATAAAAATAAGATAAACTTTGAATTAAAGAGAGTAGTATATTAAGAAGGATTTTTTTTTCATTGGCAATTTCAAATTGAAGTTTAATATAAATAGTGATTAATATTGTTTTAAACAAACTGCTAAATTTATTTCATAAAGATTGATTATTCCATCTTTTCTACTTTTCTCAAATTCGTCGCCTCCTTTCTCCCTCCTCCATTGTCCTCATTAATCACGCATCCATCCTTAATTTAACATGTATGCATGTGTTTCAATCTATCATTTATTTTCTTTCCCTAAACTCACTACCTCCATTCTCTCCACTTAAATTCTTCATTAATAACGCATTTATCTCTTTCCATCATCCTACTAATTTACTTCCTTTATTTCTATTAACTTATTTCCCTTCACTCTAATTTAACGTATCTTATTTACATGTTCTCATTTCTTATATTTCCATTCTCTTATTTTTTTTTCTTTTTCCTTTCTTTTTTTTCCCTTCATTTCTTTTTTCTCTCTTTTTATTCTTCAAAAACTAATGGACCTACGTGTATATTTCTATTCTTTTTATTCATGTCTATGCAATTGAATACCTTCATGTTTTTTCTTTTCTTGTTTTATTTTGAAATTTGAATAGGAGATGATGGGCTCTTTCTTGAATTAATGGACTAAATAATTTAATATTATAAATAACCAACATTTAGCAAACCCTGATTGCCCAACTTCAACAGCTGCCGCCCTCTTCTTTTCTATGGCTGAAAACATCCCATTCTGATCTCTAAAATTCTCCCAACCTACTTCGAATTAAAAACCTCAACCAAAAAAAAAAATCGAAGAGATTGGGGAGCACTATGGATTCAATGGATATGATGGGCTGAATCAATTCCTGGTGATCGGAATTGG
Organism: Allium sativum; assembly: GCA_030737875.1. NCBI lineage: Eukaryota > Viridiplantae > Streptophyta > Magnoliopsida > Asparagales > Amaryllidaceae > Allium > Allium sativum. The sequence goes on from CM060922.1 coordinate 886,748,990, forward strand.
ACAGCAAAGGGCACGACTTTGGAGGGATTATCGAGTGCCATGACGAGGCCGAGTTCAACCATGTTGCTGGAGCCAGGTGGGGTTGCAAAGGGGTACGAGGTGATGATCTTTGATCGGTGGATGGTGATGAGTGGAGGTGCATGGTGGAGTTGGTCAATGCGATGATGGGTTCGGTTCTTACTTCAGAGAGTAACGAAGAGGAAGGGGATTTACCCCTTAATCATGGTGATTAAAGAAAACAATTAGATTTATTATTTAAATTGTTTATAAATAACCTTTAAACGATCATATCTTTTGCAATCGAAATCAGAAAATTGCAAATTGAAGTGCGTTGGAATCAGAAAATTTTCAGAATCGAGAGAACCGTAACATCGAATAGAACTTCTTGAAAGCAATTGGGACAAATTCCGAACACGTTTGAATTTCTAATACTGATCCAATCAAGGTGAGATTCTATTTTAAATAATTAAATTAATTTAGTTATAATTTTTCCTTGTTATTTAAATAATTGAATGGTGAATGAAGTAGATCTGAGATGTGATAATATTCTGAATGTTTGCTTGGTTTATCTGTGTGTATAATTCCAGATCTGCTAGTTAAAAATTTCAGATCTGTATGCGATGGAAAATTTGAATAATCATTTTGTTTTATTTTTTCGAATTATGCTTTGTTGATATCCTATGAATCATGTACATATAGAAATATCACCTTGTTCATGTTTTTGAATTGAAATAGAAAATTTCAATTCAATACCACTTTGTTGTTTCTTATGTTGACTAGACCTTTTTATTTCAAACATAATATTGGTATGATGTTTGTAGAATGGAAATGTGACGATATAAAATAAATTACATTTATATTTAATGTAATTAGGACATGAATTTTTCACCGCTATAAAAATTACAATTGTTGGTGATAAATAAGAGTATGATTTTGCGATGTAAATAAAATTACATTTTTATATGTAATTAAGAATAGGATTTACTTGTAAAATATAAATTACATTTTTGTTATGTAAATAAAGATGAGAATTTACATTGCAAATTAAAAACTCATTTTTGTTATGTAAATAAAGATGAGAATTTACGTTGCAAATTAAAAACACATTTTTGTTATGTAAATAAAGATGAGAATTTACATTGCAAATTAAAAAGACATTTTTGTTATGTAAATAAAGATGAGAATTTACATTGCAAATTAAAAACACATTTTTGTTATGTAAATAAAGATGAGAATTTACATTGTAAATTAAAAGTACATTTTATTGTATAATTAAAGAATAAAATTTACATTGTAAATTGGAAAGGACATCGTTATATGTAACTAAAGATTAAGAATTTACATGTAAAATAAAATTTCAATTTTATATGTAATGAAAGAGTAAGAATTTGCATAGCATATAAATTTTCATTTTTATTTGTAATTAAGATATAGAAATTTACATTGCAAATTAAAAGACAAGATTTGACGTGTAATATTAATTACATTTTTAATGTAATTAAAAAGTATGATTTTATATTGTAAATTAAGGGACAAATTAAAAGATAGGAATTTTATATTATAATGTTAATTACATTTTTAATGTAATTAAAAAGTAGAATTTGACGTTGTAAATAAAATTACATTTTTAATGTAATTTATAAAGATAAAAATTTTCGTCGTTATGTTAATTACATTCTTATGTAATTAAAAAGAAGAATTGGGCATTGGAATCAAAATGACATTTTTATGTAATTTAGAAAGGATAAGAATTTACATGTAATTAAAAATAATAATTTTGCATTGGAATGTAAATTACATTTTTGCATGGTAAATTAAAAGATACAAAATTTAACATGGAATGTTAATTACATTTTAATGTAATTACAAAGAGGATTTTACTGTGAAATTTGAGGAATGGAATTTACATTTTTAATGTAAATAAAAGTTAAAGAATGAGAATTTGCATTGTAAATAAAAGTTACATCTTTATTATGTAATTAAAAAGAGTAATTTTGCATTATAATGTTAATTACATTCTTAATGTAATTAAAAAGGAGATTTTACACTGTAGTTGAAAGATAGAAGTTTTCGTGTAATGATAATTACATTTTTAATGTAATTAAAAAGAAGGATTTGACGTTGTAATGTAAATTACATTTTTGTTGTAATATTAAAAAGATAGAATTTTCACCGTATTGTTAATCACATTTTTTAATGTAATTAGAAAGGAGATTTTACAGTGTAATAAAAAAAGAATGAATCCAACACTGAAATAGAATTTACTTTTTTCTTGTAAATATAAGAAGAAGAAGAAAAAATGAAATGTAACGCTGAATTAGAATTTACATTTTTATGTAAAGGAAAGAAAGAAAAGGAAGGATTCATCGTTGAATTATAATTTAATGTAAATAAAGGGATAAAAGGAATAGAAGAATATTTTTAAATGTTGGAATCTTATCTTCATTTTTAAATGAATTAAAAATTGAATGGAGATCGGTAGTTGTTTAGCTCATTGTTAAATCGAATGACGTTATTATGGGTGAACATTTTATATATTTACATATAAATATAATTAAAATTAAACGAATCGAGTCCGGTAGTTCGCGTTTTGGAATCGTACCTTTAAAACGACTATACCAAAAGATCCGACCGTCGGATTTTCCCAAAACTGAAAACATTAGGACCGTCTTGGAAAGATCTTTCCAACGATATAAACTACGTTAAGATCCAACGGTTAGATTTTGAGATATGTGAAATTCAAAATTCCATAAAAAAAGCGCTATAACCATATATGACCTGTAACGTCGTTTTTATAAAACGAGCTATTTTTAATGAAATAAAAATAGGAATAAATCGTTATAAAATATAAATAACGATATGAAATTGTTTTCAAATTTATATATGCGAAAATTATTTGGAAAGTCCGAGTTTACTCTCATTCCAAATAATGATACGACGTTCGAAGAATTGAAGACGGCGATTGAAGACCGACGATCTTCACATCGAATGGGTAACTCATGTTGAGGCCCTGGATTGATTTGCTCCCAAGACGTGGCTAAGATGGTAGTTATTCGGAGTAGTGTTGATCTGTACGGATTTGGCTTTCGTTCAGACCCAGAGCATAAGCTTATAAATGGAATGTGTGTCCAACATTGTACTCCTTTATATTGTATTTATTAATTTTCTGTCGAATGTATGAATGTTTGGTGGCGGAGAATTTATTCTCTTGCTTAACACCCTTTCATATATTTCGGCAAAGGATTTGTAGTGTGATATGGAGTGGCAGTGTGGCATACTAAGATGCAATGATCAAGGTTTCTTGTTGAAAAGCAGAACCTTGTGGTGACGATCAAAGCATAGCTTGAATAAGCATAGCTTGAATAAGCATAGCTTTGTGTATTACGTAGCTTCACGAGCCTCACAACCCGGTGGAGTCTAAATCGGGAGAAGGGAACGCAGGGGGAGCAGCACGTTTCTTTCTAGCTAGAAGTAGTGTCGGTGCTTAAACTGGCTGATATTTTACTTATGTGGATGATGGAATGAGGCACCTCGGATGTTAGGTCCTATAGGACCGGGAAACGTGTGTTCAGGTATAACTAATCCATAAAGCTGTATGTGTGGACCGGCCCTGCAGGATCCAAGGGTTAACTATGGGGAATCCTGAGACATTAGCTAGAGTGTCTCGAATCGGTATGGAGCTCCTCCCTAGCTTTGACTCATGATGGAAACCCAATTTCCATTACGACACCATGCAGTTTTGATTGTAGAACTGTGTGATGGGACTTGAGTCTTATAATGGTTTCATTTTTCTAAAAGCATTGCGTTGTTTTACGATATACTTATTTATTTGTTCAGTCACCTTAAGTTATGCACGACAATCCATTGGAATAAACCCGTTCCGTGTTAGCGGCGTGGTCCTTGGATTTGTGTGATAGCCCGTTACTTCCCCATGAAGGAAAGCCCGGATTACCTTGAGAACACGACAAAATAGAACGCAAACAGAAGAACATTTCATTGTATATTACAACAATTCCATCAGAATGAAACGACCCGGAATCCCCCTTACGGGAAATCGCGGATTGAGTCGAGAACAAGCCACAACAGAATGCAGACGGAAGAAAATTTCATTGTATATTACAACAATTCATCAAAATACAAGAATATACAAAGTATAAATCAATATTACATTCGATAAATATCAGAGATTACAATACATTACATAGCAGCAGAAAATAATACAATATACAACTAGAAGTAATACGCGGATACAAAGCTTTCCGAGTATCGTTCCAGCTGTAAATCAATTAAATGTGTGTATATAAACAAATCGTTTGATTTGTTTATATTAATTTATTTCATTTCATATACACGTTAAAAATTCTATTTTCAACTATAAAATATACAAAACACAACTAGAAGTGATACACGGATACAGAGCTTTCCGAGCATCGTTCCAGCTGTAAATCAGGACCCTGTGAATATAAATCTGCAAAACCAAAACTACTAGCTGCCCGTGTAGAAAATAGGGCCACCCAGAGTTTAGGTTAAAACAATAAACTCCAGGTCAGTCATGTGACAGGTGTGAGAACTAAAACAGTTATTTAAAACTTTACTTTAAAAGAGAGCAATTCAAGGGACCACGCCGTATAACATGGAACGGGTTTCCTCCTAAGAATACTAGTGCATATAACAAAACAGCGCAATGCTCTTTGGAAAAATGAAGCTATTATAAGACCCAGGTCCCATCACACAATGCAACGCAAGCCGGAGGATAGGGTTTTCCCTTATAATAGCCAAACATGCTTGGTACATTTAAAACAAATCATTTGATACTATAATAAGTGTATAGTGTCAAAACAATTTCAATCATAAATATCAATCCTAGGCGGCATGGGTACCATCTATCATGTCGCCATACTAGGCTCTACAAATAAAACCGAAATATCTCGTATTGGAAATTGGATTTCCATCATGAGTAGAGGCAAGGGGCAAGCTCCTCTCCGCTTCGAGACACTCTAGCAAATGTCTCAGGACTACACACTCTGGGCAGCCACTTGGATCGGTTGGGCCGGTCCTCCGTTACGTTTGAGGATTGGCAATTCCTGAACACACGTTTCCCGGTCCTATCAGACCTAATATCGAGGTGCCTCATCCCAACAACTATAAAGATGAAAAGTATATAAATGTCATCCAGTTTAAGCACTGACACCACCCATAGCTAGAAAGAAACGTCGTGTTCTCCCAACGGTCCGTATCCCGTTTTTGACTCATACCGAGATGTGAGGCTCGCGAATTCACGTTATACACAAAGCTGCACCACAAAGGCCGTGCTTTGATCATCAACTACAAGACTTTGCTTTTCAACAGAAGCCTTGATCAATTGCCACTTAGGCGTGCCACACAGGCAATTCATGCCATGCGACTGATGTCCATCGATATACAACCTCTGAGCTCGTACGTCTCAGAGAAGGGCGTTAAGCAAAAGAATAAATTCTCCGCCGCCAAACAGATGTATATTTAATAGAGATCAATCAACATAGAATAAAATCCAATGTCAGACACACAGTCCATTTACAAGTTCGTTCTGGGTCTAAACGAAACCGGAGGCACTTTCCTCGCATATCCATCGATCTCCAAGTACGTCTGGACGACCACTAACTGATTCCCTTATCTTGGGTGTACAGCCCAATCAAGATCATCAGTAATCACCCAAACGATGTGAAGACTTCCGGTCTTCAATCACCGTCTTCATCTTCGACATATCGTCGAATCGGTTATTCAGAATGGGTATAAACCCGGCCTTTCCGAACAACCCGCGTATATAATAAACAAATGTTACACAAACACAACATATGCCTCATTCCAATTCATCAGTCACTAACCATAAATTAGCAAGGGAGCAATTCCCCAAATATTAACCCCGAAGGCCGAAACCAACATCAGATCAATACCCAGGAAACCATTCTTCTTAACTAACCTACAGCTAGTTTCTAAATTTCAATTCTTAGGGAAAGGTTCCCATTAATTTTATCGAAGATAAATTCTTTAAAATTTATTCTTAAATCTTCCATTGGATGTCATTTCAAACTATGTTAAGTTTTCCAAACTAGTCGGCATTAGCGAACTGCACCGAAGTAATTATTTATTTAATTTCCCAATCCCAACCTATTCATCCCATGAAGCAAAACTGGTAATACTCCATATCTAACACCACGGTGTTATCGGTAAATTTAATTACCATTTCACGTTCAAATCTATTTAAAGATTTAACTATCGCTTGGAGCAAAACCGGTGATACTCCATTCTCGCTCATTTTCCAAAATTGATAATTTAAATTATCAATTCACATTTCAATCTAATTGCAGATTCATTAAAACTCCCTTTACTGGGTTAAAGAACTGATGTCATTTAAAACACAGTTCACGATAAACCCAAATCACATTCTATTTATTATCGGGTTAAAGAACAAGTGTTATTTAAAACACAGTTCCCGATAAACCCACAAATCAATTCTAATTCAATTCCAATTTATTTATTTAAAAATAGTTGAGTTTTAATTTTAGTTCAAAACTAGTTCATTTTGATAAAAAATCTAATTTTGTCTTTACAAATGTGGGATTTTTCATCCCAGTTTTTCACAAATCATTTCTTAAGATTTTACACAAATTATTGATATTTTTGATAATTTCATCAAGGCCCGTACAGTCGACTTCCAACAACAGCCATCGAACTGCACTTGCAGCGACCTTTTCCAAATTTGATTTGGACATAATTCCAAATCCAACCGTTAGATTTCAAATTTCTAATATTCATTAGAAAGCTCTTTTCGATAAGAACCCAACGGTTCCGGTTTTAGGAGAATCTGACGGTCAGATCTCCCGTAATGTCCATTCGAAATCAATGGTCGAAATTCACGAACTATCGCGGCGCGTTCTATTCAGGCCATTATATTATATATATAATATATAATATATATTTCATCGATTTCCTTTTAAAATGTATTTTATAAATAGTTTCAAATTCGATTCAAAAACAATTTCAACCTTCTTTTCAAATTCAAATCAAAATTGAATTTTTTTCTTATAAATACATTTTACCTTCATTTCTATTTGATTTCAATTCAAATCGATTTCAATTCTATTTCAATTCGTTTTCAATTGAATTCAATTCAATTTAAATTCGATTTCTATTCAGTTCAATTCAAATTCGTTTTATATTCAATACAATTCGAGTTCGTTTTCTATTCAATTCAATTCGAATTCGTTTTCTATTCAATTCAATTCGAATTCGTTTTCTATTCAATTCAATTCGAATTCGTTTCCTATTCAATTCAATTCGAATTCGTGTTATAAATATTTGATTTTTATCTCTTTTCAATATTTATTATAAAACGAATATAATCGATATAGATATCGTTCGCGTCAAAATAGCGCATCTGTAATCAAAACGGCTTTATATTTTTCAAAAACTTCGTTATTCTATTCAACAAATGAATTTATATTTCTTTCAATACATGACTAATCTCAACAAATGAGTACTGTCAACACGCGACTATTTTGTTATTTAATATATTTTATAAAAATTATGGTATCTATCGTTTGATTTCAAATCAGACTCCAACCGTAAATTAGTAAGAGAACGATTCCCTAAATATTAACCCCGAAGGCCGAAACCAACATCAGATCAATACCCAAAAGACCACTCATCTTATCTATTTTCCAGTTAGTTTCTAATTTTATATATGATAAAGATGTAAATTTTATCGTTAAAATATTTCGTTCAACACATGACTAATCTCAAATGATGAGTACTGTCAACACATGAACCTTTATTTAATAAAGAAGTTGGTTTCTAATTTTATATATGATAAAGTTGTAAATTTTATCGTTAAAATATTTCGTTCAACACATGACTAATCTCAACGGATGAGTATTGTCAATACATGAACCTTTATTTTGTAATATTCTTTATTTTTTCAATTGGAATGAGGCACAATCAATCACCATATAATGCTAATTATATGGATTCCATACAACACATGTATATAATAACAACGATAAATAATCAACCATCATCCAAAGTGCACTACACTGTATAAGCATCAAATATAGATATCTAACGCTTATAACAGCCTGTCAATCAATCGATCGACATACAACTAATTATTAGGATTAGTGTATGTCATATATTATCCCAATACCCGTGTGGGGTTTCAAATCAACAAACACAGATTTTTATTTGTGCAGTTGGGTGATGTGTAAAATTTATCGTCCCAATCAATGTCCTTCAAATAGGTGTACATAAACAAACTGTCCGGTTTGTAAATGAATATTTATTTATTCACATTCCCGTTAAAAATTATATTTTTAACTACCAAATTATTTTATTCAACCTATGAATATTCTATTTGGTTCATTTATTAAATAAAATGACATCTTTATTTTTCTAACTTATTTTAGAAAATTTCGGCGGCATAACGGCACGATACTAGAAACGGGACAAGGCCTAGCCTTATCCCCGGTCTAATAATGGCCCACGCCATACATATATCAATCAAATCCATTCCATTTCACCAAACAATCAAATTCAAATCAAATAATCTAACCAACTACACAACCAAACAAACAAGTCCATGGTCTGTGGACGATAGTGTCGGGTGCTACTAAACACAGTCTGCATCCTAGTATATATTTATATAACTAGAAAAGAAAAGTTAAAGCGAGAAGTTCTCACCAAAGCTATCCCAACTTCACGACACTTCAAATGCAGGAAATTTTTGCCGTGCTCGCCTTTTGTCAATTTCGTTGTCCTTAGCCACTACATATATAAAAATCATATTTTTATATTGTTGCTATGTATATAAAAATCATATTTTACACCGCTTTTATATAGATAAAAATTCTATTTTTACATTGATACTATATAGATAAAAATTCTATTTTACATCGATGTTCATATAATAAAGATTATATTTTTATCACGCTATTCTCTATATAAAGATTTTCCCCTTTTCAAATATAAAGATTTCGCCTTTTCAAATATAAAGATTTCGCCTTTTCAAATATAATAAAAATCATATTTTTATTTCAACCTATATATAATGAAAAATCAGATTTTTATTTCGCTACCTATATAAAGATCAAATTTTTATATTCTCTATTGCATAGAAATTTTATTTTCAATACACTACTTATATAAAAATAGTATTTTTATATCTTCTATTATATAAAGGTCATATTTTTAATACTCTACACAAGTAAAAATCATATTTTTAACCTTCCTATAATATAAAGATTATATTTTTAACCCTCTGAAAATCGTAGCTTTATAGTATTAGAAATCGTATATTTCCCTAAAATAAAAATCTCTCCTTTTACAATTTAAAAATCAATTCTTTCCTTTAATTAAAAATCAAAGCTTTTATATAGTTAAAAATCAAACTTTTATATTCATAAAAATCTAATTTTTAATCCTATTCATTTACATAAAAATCAAATTTTATAAACTAAAAATCGTATCTCTTCTTTTAAAAAAATCAAATCTATACTTAACATAAAAGATCTAATTTTTTTCATTTAAAAACCATTACAGAAAAGAATTGAAATAAACTAAATAAAAAAAGTAAGAAATAAAAACGTACTGTTCTTCGGAGGGGCGGTGTCGGAGGTCGCTCCAGGGGTGGTGCAGGCGGGATAGTGGCGCGCGAGGTGCGGTCGTCGTCTGGGTGGTGGAGGGATCCACGGTGGCGTGGGGGTTCGGCTTCCGATCGGCTAAGGCTTGCTGCTCGTCGGTGAGGAAGCGGGTTGGGTGAGGGAGGAAAGAGAGTCGCGAGGGGGAGGAGATGAACGGGAGAAGGGGAGGCGGTGGTGCCAAGGAGGGCGGCGGTCGGCGCCGATGGGGAGGGGTTTGAACGAGATCGACAGGATTTTTTTTTCTATTTGAAATGATTTCGAATGGGGGGCGGGGGTTGACCGATTGAGGAAGCAAAATGGTGGGGTTTTTAATTTATTTATTAATTTAATTTTAATATAAAATTCATAAAGTAACTTTTTATTTCGAACTCAAAACGAAACCCATCGCCTGTCGTCCATATCTAATTACCCTCATTCCGAACACAATGGGATATGTATCGTAAGCTGATTCGATCATTTCGATCAATTTTCATCAAAATCAAAATATAACTCTATACATTGAATTTGAACGCGCATTTCAATTTACTGGGGTCACATACTAACTCGAAAAATTCCCGAAAAATATTTTCTAGCTTCGTATTGACGATACGGTCCTAACAAAACTAATTTCATCGAATTCTGAGATCTTTTGAAAAATCGTCATTTTCCAGTCGATTAAAATCAACTTAAACTGCTCAAACGCGTTTTCCTTTGCCACGCTCACATATTGATTCGAAAAATTATGAAATTTGGAATCTAGCAATAACTTGAATCACGGATCCAACAAAAGTGGTTTCGTCGAAATCCGAGGTCGTTTGCAAAATTTCCATTTTTAAGGGCTGAAATTCCATAGCGACTATTCTGAATTTTCAACTGGACATATCTTTTGATTCCCGCTGTGAAATTTTTATTTTTCGGATTCGTTGGAAAGATATTCTCAATTAGATTCAAATATTTTCGGTTTCACTAAAATCCGGTTTATTTTGCACCCGGTATGTTCAATTGAAATTTGAAATCGAATTATCGAACTACCGCGCCATTTTCAATTCCTTTTATAATTATAAATAATTATTTATATTCTAACGACGACTTATATAAATATATACGTTTGAATTTTTTTCAAATGATTTTTTCGTCGATATTATTTAAAATAATCTATTTTAAATGTTCAAACTTCGCTAAATTCGCCAAAATAAAATTTTAAATTGGCTCGTATTTCCGGGTTGTTACAATCTTTCCCACTTAAAACTTTTTGTCCCCGAAAAGGAACGAAGCCGAAAGTTGTTTAACAATTCAACTCAACTTCCAGTATTTTGATTACGGCTTAAGTTCTTCAACTTTTCAGTTTCTAAGAACTTTTCAATTTTTTCAAAAATTTGGCTAACACCCTAAATTTTCCAAAAATTTCGCCATAATCTCCCCTGCACCGGGAGCACCGGGAAAATCCCGAAATTGCCATACAGGCCCTCTGATCGCAAAAAGAAAAAGAAAAAGCCAAGCGGCTAGCCAATCGGCTCATAAAATCATCCTCACCCAAACAAAACAGTAAATTATGGTAAACATGTACCTATTTGTCGGGCAAACAAATTTAATTCTCTGCTCTAGCCTCCTTGCTATGACCTGTTCAATGTAAGTACATGTATATGTAAGCAAATGCGACCAATTTTCAATACAATTCAATATTTGATTCAATTAGGCATAATGGTTCAAAATTATCAAACAAATAGACAAACAACACAACCATCAATCAATTAGTGGATTAACGTTTCGAATTCATAATTTTGATATTTATACAGAAAATCATGTTTTTGATGCCAAATCACAACAAATAAACTTATCTATATAAGTTTTGGTTCTCACACCAGTCTAATGGAAAGATATAGATATCTCACTTTCGTCACACGAAAATAAATACTGGTGATGGTATACTACATCATCAGGACCATGTCCAGGCGACTAGAGTGTGATTCTATATCTATCCAGTATATTAAAACTTCGAATATACGTTCATGACGCGTATATGCAAAATCTTTATATACTCGATTGTCCAAATTCAATACAAATAAATATTCAAATACATATAAAACGATTTAAACTTTAAAACAAAATTTGTTTTCAATTGAAAAATATACTCTTCACACTCGTTCTAGGATACTACTGATCCCATCTCTAACGAGTCATTCTAATTGGATATTACTAATCCAATATCTGATGAATTCTTTCATTCGGTTCTAATGTGTCTTGTTCTCGAGCTCTGTAAACCAAAGCTCTGATACCAACTGTGACAGCCCGTTACTTCCCCGTGAAGGAAAGCCCGGATTACCTTGAGAACACGACAAAATAGAACGCAAACAGAAGAACATTTCATTGTATATTACAACAAGTCCATCAGAATGAAACGACCCGGAATCCCCCTTACGGGAAATCGCGGATTGAGTCGAGAACAAGCCACAACAGAACGCAGACGGAAGAACATTTCATTGTATATTACAACAATTCATCAGAATATAAGAATATACAGAGTATAAATGAATATTACATTCGATAAATATCAGAGATTACAATACATTACATAGCAGCGGAAAATAATACAATATACAACTAGAAGTAATACGCAGATACAAAGCTTTCCGAGTATCGTTCCAGCTGTAAATCAGTTAAATGTGTGTATATAAACAAATCGTTCGATTTGTTTATATTAATTTATTTCATTTCATATACATGTTAAAAATTCTATTTTCAACTATAAAATATACAAAACGCAACTAGAAGTGATACACGGATATAGAGCTTTCCGAGCATCGTTCCAACTGTAAATCAGGACCCTGTGAATATAAATCTAAAAAACCAAAACTACTAGCTGCCCGTGTAGAAAATAGGGGCACCCAGAGTTTAGGTTAAAACAATAAACTCCAGGTCAGTCATGTGACTAGTGTGAGAACCAAAACAGTTATTTAAAACTTTACTTTAAAAGAGAGCAATTTAAGGGACCACGCCGTATAACATGGAACGGGTTTTCTCCCAAGAATACTAGTGCATATAACAAAACAGCGCAATGCTCTTTGGAAAAATGAAGCTATTATAAGACCCAGTTCCCATCACACAATGCAACGCAAGCCGGAGGATAGGGTTTTTCCTTATAATAGCCAAACATGCTTGGTACGTTTAAAACAAATCATTTGATACTATAATAAGTGTATAGTGTCAAAACAATTTCAATCATAAATATCAATCCTAGGCTGCATGGGTACCATCTATCTTGTCCCCATACTAGGCTCTACAAATAAAACCGAAATATCTCGTATTGGAAATTGTATTTCCGTCATGAGTCGAGGCAAGTGGCAAGCTCCTCTCCGCATCGAGACACTATAGCAAATGTCTCAGGACTACACACTCTGGGCAGCCACTTGGATCGGTTGGGCCAGTCCTCCGTTACGTTTGAGGATTGGCAATTCCTGAACACATGTTTCCCGGTCCTATCAGACCTAATATCGAGGCGCCTCATCCCAACAACCACAAAGGTGAAAAGTTGAGACGACCCGAAATCCCGTTCAGACGAAAACAAGGGTTATCTTAGGAATATAACACAGAAACAGATAATAGCAGAACAAAATTAAATAAATACACCAGAATATGAACAATAAAATATACTGGATAAAAGTAATCATCAGAGTTACACAGTATACAGGATCTTACTTAGTACAAATACAGTTCAGCTATACATAAATGTCTACAGCGGAAATAAACAAAATATGTACAATAGGAGCTGAACAGCATAAAAAGAAGTAAATGATAGAATCCATCTTCAGCTCCAGCTATCCAGAAAAAGAACCAGCTAAACCTGAATACAAGGCTGCCCGTGTAGAAAAAGGGGCACCCGAGTTTGAAAGTGAAACAAACTACGAGTCAGTCATGGGACTGGTATGAGAAATCCACTCAACACATATATATAATTGGCTAATCACAGGACCACGCCACTTTCGTGGAACGGGTTTACTCCATTGGATTGCCAGTGCTTTAAAACAAATCTTTCTTTTAAACATCGCTATGCTTTTTATAAAATGAAGCCATTATAAGACTCAGTTCCCATCACACAATGCAACGCAAACCGGAGGATAGAGTTTTACCTTATAATGGCCAAAATATGATTGATACGAATAAAACAAAGGCATTTGATATTATTGCTAGTGTTTATATGTTTTGAAAACAATTTCAAATCATAACTATCAATCATAGACGGCATTAATGCCCCATACCACTATGTCACCATATATATAGGTATACAATCAAAACCGCACAGTCACGTATTTGGAAATTGGATTTCCGTCATGAACCAAGGCAAAAGATAGTCCTTACCGAATTCGTGACTCTCTAGCCCGAGCCACAGGCAAGTGCGCAGGCAAGCCTTGGAGCGACAGGGCCGGTCCACCGATGTGGATTATTATGCCTGAACAATACGTTTCCCCGCCCTTTGGGGCGTAAACGTGCCAACGAATGACTCCATCGGACCCGGATCGTCCGATCAAACCGAGGCGCCTCGCAACAGCAACAACCACTTAGGTGAAAAGTATATAAATGTCAGGGCTGGTAGGTCACTGACACCACCCTAGCTAGAAAGAAACGCAGGCCCTCCCTGATGTCCTCTCCCGTTTCTGGTTCATACCGGGGTGTGAGGCTCGCGATTCTACGTTATACACAAAGCTACGCCACACTGGCGGTGCTTTGATCATCACCACAAGACTTTGCTTTTCAACAGAAGCCCTGATCACTGCATCTTAGCATGCCACACAGGCAATTCATGCTATGTGACTGATGTCCATCGATATACAACCTCTGAGCTCGTGCGTCTCAGAGAAGGGCGTTAAGCAAAAGAATAAATTCTCCGCCGCCAAACAGATGTATATTTAACAGAAATCAATCAACACAGAATAAACTCCAATGTCAGACACACAGTCCATTTACAAGTCCGTTCTGGGTCTGAACGAAACCGGAGGCACTAAATACCTCGCAAACCCTTCGAACACCACGTACGTCTGGACGATCACCACTCATTATCCATATTTCGGGATGCCTCCCAATCAGGACCTCGGTTACCATCCAAACGAGGTGAAGATCTCCGGTCTTCGACCATCGTCTTCATCTTCGACTTTCAGTCGTCGGTCAATTATTTGAAATGAGAATTAACTCGGCCTTCTCAAATAATTCACTATATTTAGAATTTCAAATCAATTTACTTCAATGGTTAAATTATTTGACAACGCCAATCTTATTCTTTAATGTAATTTTCACACCAAACACATTCAACCATCAAAAGCCACATAAATCGGGCAAATTCAGTTTATCTCAATTCCATATTGCTTGTGATATTTTATAACTATTTATCGCTATTTTTATTTATTTTAAAATAGCTAATTTATTCAAAACGACGCTTCGGGCCATAACGCGGCCGTGGCGCTGTTTTTCTTCAGATTTGATTTACACATATCTGAAAATCTAACCGTTGGATCTTCACAAAATTTACATCATTAGAAAGGTCTTTTCAAAACGAATCCAACGGTTCCAGTTTCGGGAAATTCCGACGGTCGGATCTCCCGGTACAATCGTTTGAAGTTTCGATTTCAAAATACGAACTGCAGCGTCGTTATTCGATTAAATATATAATTATATTTATATATATATATAAATATAATCGCTTCTGGCGCTGTTTTTCTTCAGATTTGAATTAAACATTCCAGACAATCCAACCGTTAGATTTTTACAAAGTTGGTGCCGTTGGGAAGATATTTCCAAGGCAAACCCGACGGTTGAGATTTCGGGAAAATCCAATGGTCGGATTTCCCACACTAGTCGTTTGAAATCACGGTTTCAAAATGCGAACTGCACGGCCACGTTTCGTTTTAATTTTATTTATATTTATATAATTATATAAATATAGTTCATTCAACAATTTCAATATCGTTTTCACTTCAAATATTTCACTAACGCCTTAAAATTTTGGAAAATTTCGCCATAACCTCCCTTGCACCGGGAGCATCGGGAAATCGCAAATAGCTTTCCCGATCCTTCTAATCTCAAAAAGAAAAAGGAAAAGCCAAGCGGCTAGCCAACAGGCTCATAAAATCATCACCCAAACAAAACAGTAAATGTGTACCTATTTGTCGGGCACAAAATTTTATTCCTCTTCTCTAGCCCCTTTGCTATAACCTGTTCAATGAATATGCATGTACATATATAAATACAGTTCTTATCATTTATCGTTTTCTATCCAACTTCATATTTGATTTCTATTTGGTTTAAAAACACCATTCATTCTAATGTTACAAACATAGGTGCAAATCATTTCATTAGCTAATTAATGAATATATCAACTCACATATGTTTATTTTGAACAAGTGGCTATTTTTAACACTTCACATTTCAACGATTTATGCATACAATAAAAATGTGATTTTTATTGTAAAACAATTCATTTCAAAACACTATTATTTTATATATTTCATATAGTCGATAAAAGGTGATTTTTATTATCAAACAATTTATTTCAAAATATGAATACCATTCAACACATGAATTTTTAATCAACGAATGAATATCGATTCAACACATGAAGGTTTTCTATAGTTTCTATATATAGATAAAAATGTGATTTTTATATTTAAAACGCGAATACCATTCAATACATGAATTTCAATTCAACGAATGAATATTTATTCAACACATGAAGGTTTTCTATTCAATGAATAAATATAGTTTAAGCAGATGAAAATAATTCAAACACTCGAATATTATTCAAAATTTCGACAGCATAACGACAGGGTAGTTAAAACCGGGACCGTCCCTAGTACGGCTCCTCGCTCTACCTTAAAACCTCGCGGTTTTTGACAATGGGAATCATGCATCTAGTTCGCACGCAGGCGGCATGTATATATTTATTTCATTTCCACAAAACTAATCCTATGTGGTTTCAACCAAATATTTCTCAACCACAAATGGGTATTTTTCAACCTCAATCAATCAATATCAACTACAAACAATCCCAAACAATCATTCGCTATCAATCAATTTTCACACCAATTTCAATCAATAAATATCATCCATGGTTTGTGGACGAGGGGCGTATATATATATATATATATATATATATATATATATATATATATATATATATTTATATATAGCAATTCACTTTTATTTCAACACATATATATATAGCTAGAAAAAGAAATTGAAGAGTGAGAAATTCTCACAAATAGCTATCCAATACCACGACTCTTCCTTTATAGAAATCTTCGCCAATCTCGCCTTTTGTCGCTTTCGTTGCCTGTATTCTCTACATATGTAAAAATCGAATTTTTACTTCGTCATTCAATATATAAAAATTGCATTTCAAAAATATAGATTCCGCCTTTTCAAAAATAAAGATTATATTTTAAATATTCCTATGATGTAAAAATTATATTTTTATTACTTTAAAAATATAAAAATCATATCTTACTTCTCCTACTTAATAAAAATTCCGTCTTTTCTATTTTAAAAATATGATCTTTCCTATCCAAGTTCAAATCTTTTTCTATTTAAAGTTCATATCTTTTTCTATTTAAAGTTCAAATCTTTTTCTATTTAAAGTTCAAATCTTTTTCTTTTTATATCTTAAAATTAACATCAGTTTTAAACTTTTCTAAAAATCAGTTTTAAACCTTTTAAAAATCAGAATTTAAACTCTTTTAAAAATCAGAATTTAAACTCTTTTAAAAATCAGAACTTAAACTCTTTTAAAAATCAGAATTTAAACTCTTTTAAAAATCAGAATTTAAAGAATTAAAATAAAAATAAAATAGCAACACTTACTGTATCTGCGATGAAGGGGGAGGCGATGTCAGGGTCGGCGGCAGGAGGTCGTCAGGGCGGAGCTGGCTTCGAGGGGGGCGGCGGAGACGGGGTGGCTCGAACGGGGGGCTCGCGAATTGGGCGTCGCGATGGGAGGGTTCGGGTGCGTCGAGGTGGAGAGGAGCGGGATCGGAGGGTGGAGCGGGGCACGGCGGTCGTGGGTCGTCAGGGCGGTGGCGCCCTCGTCGATTGTTTTAGGGTTTTTTTTCTTTTATTCGTCTGACTGTCGGTTGACCAAGAAGGAAAGGGGGAGGGAGAGAATATAGGGGGATTTAATTATTTATTTTATTTAATTTCTATTTAAAAGTTGACTTTTTTATTCGAAGTCGAAATGAGACCCACCGACTGTCGTCCCTAGCGTTCTACCCCCATTTCGAACACAATGGGATATGTATCGTAAGCTGATTCGAACGTTTTGATCAGTTTCCGTTGAATTTATATTTAAATCACTATATTGAATTTCAAACGTGCATTTCAAATTACCGAGGGCCCATCCTAACTCTAAAAATTCTCGAAAAATATTTTCTAGCTTCGTATTGACGATACGGTCCTAACAAAACTAGTTTCGTCGAATTCTGAGACCGTTTGAAAAATGGCCAATTTCCAGTCGATTAAAATCAACTAAAACTGGCCAAACGCGTTTTCCTTTGCCACGCTCACATATTGATTCGAAAAATTATGAATTTTGAAACCTAGCAATAACTTTACACCACGGATCCAACAAAAGTGGTTTCGTTGAAATCCGAGGTCGTTTGCAAAATATCCATTTTTAAGGGCCTGAGTTCCATAGCGACTATTCAGAATTCTCAACTGGACATATCTTTTGATTCCCGCTATCAAATTTCCATTTGTCAGATTCGTTGGAAAGGTATTCACTAACAGATTTAAATATTTTTGGTTTCACTAAAATCCGGATTGTTTTGCACCCGGTACAGTCCGACAAAGTTTGAATTCAATTTTTGAAACTACAGCGCCATTTCAGGCCTTGTTTATAATTATAATTTGTTATATTCGTTTTCAATTGTCGATTCAAACTCAGTTTTCATCGCCATTATTTAAAATATTTATTTTAAATATTTAAAATCCATTATTTTAGCCAATTTAAAAATTTTAAATTGGTTCAGATTTTCTGGGTCGTTACAATCTCCCCCACTTAAAACTTTTCGTCCCCGAAAAGGAACAAAGTCGAAAGTGGTTTGATAAATCTACAATCACACAACAACCAATTTGTTTTTACCCTTCAAAAATATACTAATCAAATCCTATATTCTTTTAAAATCATTCAGACTATAGAATTAAGAGCGCACATCCATGAAAAGAAAATAACAATAGAGTAGAGAATTGAATGGTAGTGCAAAGTAGGGTAAATGTACCTGGCACCGGAGTCAATCAGAGATATCTACTCGGCATCTGGGATAAGCTTTCTGAATGCTCTCCTCAGTTTCCCAAGTACAATCTCGCGGATCTCCACTCCATTGCACTTTGACTAAGTGAACCTTCTTGTTCCTCAGCTCTTTGGTTTCTTTGCCGATAATCTTTAGCGGCTCACGTCTCACAGCTAATTCTGGGGTTATTTCAATGTCATGTTGAGCTGCTTCTTCCACGATCAAGTCTGGATCATGAACGTGCTTTCGAAGTTGAGATAAGTGAAATACATCGTGAATTTCAGGCAACCAATTAGGCAGTTTGACCCTATAAGCGAGAGTCCCGATCCGTTCCAGAATAGGAAACGGACCAATAAATTTGGGCGCTAACTTTCCAGTTTTACCGAACCTGATAACTCCTCTCATCGGCGATACTTTCAAATATACATAGTCGCCAACTTCAAAGGATATATCTCTTCTTCTTCTATCGGCATAGCTCTTTTGTCGGCTTTGAGCGACGAGTAATCGCTTTTTAAATCGACTTTGTCGGCAGCTTCGCGAATCATATCAGGCCCTAACACAAGTCTATTTTCAGGGTCGACCCAACAAGCAAGAGATCGGCACAGTCTACCATATAATGCTTCGAATGGTGACATTGTCAGACTCGCCTGGTAGCTGTTGTTATATGAGAATTCAGCCAAATGTAGATGGTCTTCCCATGATCCACCAAAATCTAGAACACAAGCCCGCAATAGATCTTCTAAAATGCGATTCACCCTCTCAGTCTGACCGTCTGTCTGAGGATGATAAGCGGTGCTCAAGTTTAACTTTGTTCCTAGCTCGACTTTAAATGCTTCCCAGAATTTGCTAGTGAATATTGTATCTCTATCACTGACTATACTGAGCGGCACTCCATGTAGTCTAACTATTTCCCTGAAGTAAATCTGCGCCAGACTCTGAGCAGTTCTGTTTGATCTGACAGGTATAAAATGGGCGGTCTTCGTGAAGCGATCTACGATCACCCAAATACTGTCATTCCCTTTTCTGGTTCTGGGCAAACCATCAATGAAATCCATAGAAATATGTTCCCACTTCCAGCCAGGAACTTCTAGCGGTTGTAATAATCCAGCCAATTTCTGTTGGTCGCTTTTGACTAGCTGGCAAGTAGGGCATCGGCTAACATATATTGAAACGTCTCTCTTCATAGCCTTCCACCAGAATGTTCTTTTGAGATCGTTATACATTTTGGCCACGCCAGGATGGATACTCAGCTTGGACTTGTGACACTCGTCTAACACTTCCCTTTTTAACTCTGGGATGTCAGGAACACAAATCCTTCCTTTCAACCTCAAGGTCTCGTCGTTATCTATTTGAAAACACGAGGGTTCGTCTTTCTGAATCCTTGTGAACATATCCTTAATAAAGTTATCCTCCTTCTGAAGAATAGATATTTTGTCAATCAAGGATGTTGTGATAATAAAGCTGGCGATCATTACATTCTTTCGGCTTAACGCATCGGCCACGACATTGGCTTTTCCTGGAGTATATATAATTTCAAAGTCATATGCTGCAAGAAACTCCAGCCAACGTTGCTGCCTCAAGTTCAAGTCCTTCTGAGTGAACAGATACTTTAACGACTGGTGATCTGTAAACAGTTCAAATCTCTCGCCCAGAAGATAGTGTCTCCAGATTTTCAAAGAGAATATGATAGCCAATAACTCAAGATCATGAGTTACATAGTTTTTCTCGTGTGGCTTCAGTTGACGGCTAGCATAAGCAATTACTTGGCCTCTCTGCATTAACACTGCGCCAAGGCCTTCTCTAGAAGCATCAGTCCAGACCTTTAAATCTTGGTTGCCATCTATGATGGTTAACACTGGAGCTGTCGTTAATCTTAACTTTAGCTCTTCGAAAGCCTCCTCACTTTTTGGAGTCCATTTGAATTTAGAATGCTTCTTTGTAAGCTTCGTTAAGTGGCCAGATATCTTCGAAAAGTCTTTAACGAACTTCCGGTAATAGCTAGCCAATCCGAGAAAACTGCGGACTTCAGTGGGGGTACTGGGCTGTTTCCAATTTTGAATAGTCGTGATTTTGCTTGGATCCACAGCAATTCCTTCTTTCGATACAACGTGGCCCATAAATTTTACTTCTTCCTGCCAGAAGATACACTTGGAAAATTTGGCTTTTAGTACATTCCGCCTGAGAATTTCTAACACTTGTTCCAGATGCTTTTCATGTTCGGCCTTTGATTTAGAGAAGATTACAATATCATCAATAAAAACCAGAACAAATTTATTCAATACTCCCCTGAACACTCTATTCATCAGATCGACGAAGTAAGCTGGAGCGTTACATAAGCCGAACGACATTACTAACCACTCATAGAATAAGTCGGGGCCTCTGAACGCTGTCATTGGAACACACTCTTCGGCAATTCGAAGTTGATGGAATCCTGTAGCTAGGTCCATTCGTGAGAATACTTGTGCTCCATTTAATCGATCCAACAAATCATCATTCCGGGGCAATGGATATTTGTTCTTTATTGTCTGTTTGTTCAGATCACGGTAATCCACACATAGACGTAGAGTACCGTCGGATTTTGGGATAAACACGACTGCTGCACCCCAATCAGAGAAACTAGGCCTGATCAGACCTTTCCATACCAGCTGTCATGTTTGATTGTCTAATTCCTCCTTCTCTTTCAAGGACATTCTTCGAATAGCGTGAACTACCGGCCTTGCATTGGGAATCAAAGCAATCTTGAAATCTATTTCTCTTTGCGGAGGTAAGCGAACAACTTCCTCGAACACATCCGCATAGTTTTTTACGACAGGAATGTCTTTGATGAGGTCAGGAATATTCTCCGTAGTTTCAGGGATATCTTCTATTTGGGCTGGAGAAACATCCAAAGCTGCCTAGAAGTCTTTTCTATTTGAAGTTGGGCCTTCACATGGTATGGTTATATAATTTCCCAATTGTGCTTTTGCCTTTACAACTCTCTCGGCGCATTTAACTTCCGCTTCATATTTGGTTAGCCAATCCAATCCCAGAATAAGATCGAATTCATTAAAATTCATGACGATAGAGATTATAGGGAATTTATAGCAAGAAAAAGAGACAGGTACTGCACAGATCCAACTGAGATTGATGGAACCCCCAACTGGATTTTGGACAGTCATGGGCTCTTTGAGCTTTTTCAAATTCAAATCCAACTTCTTGACTGCACTCTTTGCAATAAAGCTTCGTGACGCGCCTGTGTCAAATAGTATTTTAACTGGAATGTTTTTGACATTGAGCGTGCCTTCTAAAACATCAGATCTTTCCTGAATATCTGAGGGTGCTGAGGTTTCTGCTACTTCATTTACTTGAACCGTTTTGGTCTTTTTCAACATCCAACAGTCTCTCTTTATATGACCAGTCTTATGACAAAGATTGCACTCCCGGGTCACTTGAAACTTATTCTTGGATTTAGATTCATCCCTTTTTGGTTTCTTTAGAGATCGACAACTTATCGAGAGATGTCCTTGCTTATTGCAGTTAGAGCATACAGTTGTCGTTACTGATTTCTTCTCAGATTTGGTCCTTTTCCTCTTGACACCGGGCTCCTTACTGACCTCAGACGTTGTACTTGCCTCAGGATGATCAGTTTCAGACTCAATTTTATTACTAGAGCTGACTTCCTCTTCATACTATAACATACCTTTCTTATCTAGATCTTCATATTGATAAGCCATATAAATCATTTCTGAAAAAGGAAGCTTCACATGCCCCAATACTTTATTCTGGTATTTCCTGTGAAGCCCATTGATAAACCTCAAATTCTTCCTCTTCAGATTTTTAATTAGATGAGGGGAAAAGTGAGAAAGTTCATTGAATTTCTTATGATATTCGGGAATGGTCATGTCTCCTTGTATCAGATAAGAAAATTCATCGCATAATCGCTCAGTTGCTTCGGGAGGAGTAAATCTTTCTAAGAAAATCACTCTGAATCTATCCCAGGTGATATCACCTTCTGGATTATTCTTAATAACAGAATCCCACCAAAACAAAGCTTCTTCTTTGAGTGCCCAAGACGCTAGTAATCTTTTCTGATCGTCTCTCAGCTTTAAACCCTCAAATATTTTCTCTGCAGAACGAATCCAAGCTTGTGTTTCCATAATGGACTCCTTGCCTAAGAATGGCGATCCACCAAGATTTCGAAATCTCTTGAATAGAACATCTATATCGGAGTCTGGCTGTGGGAGCACAACTGGCTCATTAGCTGGTCGAGCCATACGATTATTTCTTCTGTTTCTGTCACTCATTTTCTAGTACTTCTGCAAATGGCAGATCAAGTGTCAGGTCAAAGAAAATTTTCAAACATAGAAACATATACTTCAAGTGTAAATGTGTCCATCGAGGTGTAATTTCATTCTGCTTTACTCATACTAGGATATAGGGGTGAGCATTATTCGGTTAAACCAAATAAACCAACCAAACCAATTCATTTTGGTCGGTTTGGTTCGGTTTTGAAATTAAATCGGTTTGTAATCGACCCAAAAAAAAATTAAGTTCGGTTATCGGTTTAACCGAATTTTTACTATATTTTCAAAAGTATCGGTATTATAATAAATATTTTAGGTTAGTTTAGTTATTTAAATATATATTAATCATCACCTATGTGTCAAATTTAATATTAAAAAGCATAAAAATCAATAATAATAATATTGTAATCATATATTTATAATTTGTTTCAAATTATAGTGAATATTTCAAACACAAAGTGTAAAACATTTTTAATTCGATTTAATTGGATAACCAACCAAACCAACCAAACTTAATTTGGTTGGTTTGGTTTGGTTTTCATTTTTATTGGTTTTATTTTGGTTTGAAAATTTTATCATCGGATAAACCAAACCAACCAAACGCTCACCCCTACTAGGATATTACTGATCCTATCTGTATAGAGTTACCCGTCCTAGAACATTTCTGGTTCTATTTCTGACGAGTTCGTTCAAATGTTATATTCCAGAACTAAGCTTAACCAAAGCTCTGATACCATGTTGAGACGACCCGAAATCCCGTTCAGACGGAAACAAGGGTTATCTTAGGAATATAACACAGAAACAGATAATAGCAGAACAAAATTAAATAAATACACCAGAATATGAACAATAAAATATACTGGATAAAAGTAATCATCAGAGTTACACAGTATACAGGATCTTACTTAGTACAAATACAGTTCAGCTATATATAAATGTCTACAGCGGAAATAAACAAAATATGTACAATAGGAGCTGAACAGCATAAAAAGAAGTAAATGATAGAATCCATCTTCAGCTCTAGCTATCCAGAAAAAGAACCAGCTAAACCTGAATACAAGGCTGCCCGTGTAGAAAAAGGGGCACCCGAGTTTGAAAGTGAAACAAACTACGAGTCAGTCATGGGACTGGTATGAGAAATCCACTCAACACATATATATAATTGGCTAATCACAGGACCACGCCACTTTCGTGGAACGGGTTTACTCCATTGGATTGCCAGTGCTTTAAAACAAATCTTTCTTTTAAACATCGCTATGCTTTTTATAAAAATGAAGCCATTATAAGACTCAGTTCCCATCACACAATGCAACGCAAACCGGAGGATAGAGTTTTACCTTATAATGGCCAAAATATGATTGATACGAATAAAACAAAGGCATTTGATATTATTGCTAGTGTTTATATGTTTTGAAAACAATTTCAAATCATAACTATCAATCATAGACGGCATTAATGCCCCATACCACTATGTCGCCATATATATAGGTATACAATCAAAACCGCATAGTCACGTATTTGGAAATTGGATTTCCGTCATGAACCAAGGCAAAAGATAGCCCTTACTGAATTCGTGACTCTCTAGCCCGAGCCACAGGCAAGCGCGAATGCAAGCCTTGGAGCGACAGGGCCGGTCCACCGATGTGGATTATTATGCCTGAACAATACGTTTCCCCGCCCTTTGGGGCGTAAACGAGCCAACGAATGACTCCATCGGACCCGGATCGTCCGATCAAACCGAGGCGCCTCGCAACAGCAACAACCACTTAGGTGAAAAGTATATAAATGTCAGGGCTGGTAGGTCACTGACACCACCCTAGCTAGAAAGAAACACAGGCCCTCCCTGATGTCCTCTCCCGTTTCTGGTTCATACCGGGGTGTGAGGCTCGCGATTCTACGTTATACACAAAGCTACGCCACACTGGTGGTGCTTTGATCATCACCACAAGACTTTGCTTTTCAACCGAAGCCCCGATCACTGCATCTTAGCATGCCACACAGGCAATTCATGCCATGTGACTGATGTCCATTGATATACAACCTCTGAGCTCGTGCGTCTCAGAGAAGGGCGTTAAGCAAAAGAATAAATTCTCCACCGCCAAACAGATGTATATTTAACAGAAATCAATCAACACAGAATAAACTCCAATGTCAGACACACAGCCAATTTACCAGTCCGTTCTGGGTCTGAACGAAACCGGAGGCACTAAATACCTCACAAACCCTTCGATCACCACGTACGTCTGGACGATCACCACTCATTATCCATATTTCGGGATGCCTCCCAATCAGGACCTCGGTTACCATCCAAACGAGGTGAAGATCTCCGGTCTTCGACCATCGTCTTCATCTTCGACTTTCAGTCGTCGGTCAATTATTTGAAATGAGAATTAACTCGGCCTTCTCAAATAATTCACGTATATTTAGAATTTCAAATCAATTTACTTCAATGGTTAAATTATTTGACAACGCCAATCTTGTTCTTTAATGTAATTTTCACACCAAACACATTCAACCATCAAAAGCCACATAAATCGGGCAAATTCAGTTTATCTCAATTCCATATTGCTTGTGATATTTTATAACTATTTATCGCTATTTTTATTTATTTTAAAATAACTAATTTATTCAAAACGACGCTTCGGGACATAATGCGGCCGTGGCGCTGTTTTTCTTCAGATTTGATTTACACATATCTGAAAATCTAACCGTTGGATCTTCACAAAATTTACATCATTAGAAAGGTCTTTTCAAAATGAATCCAACGGTTCCAGTTTCGGGAAATTCCGACGGTCGGATCTCCCGGTACAATCGTTTGAAGTTTCGATTTCAAAATATGAACTGCAGCGTCGTTATTCGATTAAATATATAATTATATTTTTATATATATAAATATAATCGCTTCTGGTGCTGTTTTTCTTCAGATTTGAATTAAACATTCCAGACAATCCAACCGTTGGATTTTTACAAAGTTGGTGCCGTTGGGAAGATATTTCCAAGGCAAACCCGACGGTTGAGATTTCGGGAAAATCCAATGGTCGGATTTCCCGCACTAGTCGTTTGAAATCACGGTTTCAAAATGCGAACTACACGGCCACGTTTCGTTTTAATTTTATTTATATTTATATAATTATATAAATATAGTTCATTCAACAATTTCAATATCGTTTTCACTTTAAATATTTCACTAACGCCTTAAAATTTTGGAAAATTTCGCCATAACCTCCCCTGCACCGGGAGCATCGGGAAATCGCAAATAGCTTTCCCGGTCCTTCTAATCTCAAAATGAAAAAGGAAAAGCCAAGCGGCTAGCCAACAGGCTCATAAAATCATCACCCAAACAAAACAGTAAATGTGTACCTATTTGTCGGGCACAAAATTTTATTCCTCTTCTCTAGCCCCTTTGCTATAACCTGTTCAATGAATATGCATGTACATATATATACAGTTCTTATCATTTATCGTTTTCTATCCAACTTCATATTTGATTTCTATTTGGTTTAAAAACACCATTCATTCTAATGTTACATACATAGGTGCAAATCATTTCATTAGCTAATTAATGAATATTTCAACTCACATATGTTTATTTTGAACAAGTGGCTATTTTTAACACTTCACATTTCAACGATTTATGCATACAATAAAAATGTGATTTTTATTGTAAAACAATTCATTTCAAAACACTATTATTTTATATATTTCATATAGTCGATAAAAGGTGATTTTTATTATCAAACAATTTATTTCAAAATACGAATACCATTCAACACATGAATTTTTAATCAACGAATGAATATCGATTCAACACATGAAGGTTTTCTATAGTTTCTATATATAGATAAAAATGTGATTTTTATATTTAAAACGCGAATACCATTCAACACATGAATTTCAATTCAACGAATGAATATTGATTCAACACATGAAGGTTTTCTATTCAATGAATAAATATAGTTTAAGCAGATGAAAATAATTCAAACACTCGAATATTATTCAAAATTTCGGCAGCATAACGGCAGGGTAGTTAAAACCGGGACCGTCCCTAGTACGGCTCCTCGCTCTACCTTAAAAACTTGCGGTTTTTGACAATGGGAATCATGCGTCTAGTTCGCACGCAGGCGGCATGTATATATTTATTTCATTTCCACAAAACTAATCCTATGTGGTTTCAACCAAATATTTCTCAACCATAAATGAGTATTTTTCAACCTCAATCAATCAATATCAACCACAAACAATCCCAAACAATCATTCGCTATCAATCAATTTTCACACCAATTTCAATCAATAAATATCGTCCATGGTTTGTGGACGAGGGGCGTATATATATATATATATATATATATATATATATATATATATAGCAATTCAGTTTTATTTCAACACATATATATATAGCTAGAAAAAGAAATTGAAGAGTGAGAAATTCTCACAAATAGCTATCCAATACCACGACTCTTCCATTATAGAAATCTTCGCCAATCTCGCCTTTTGTCGCTTTCGTTGCCCGTATTCTCTACATATATAAAAATCGAATTTTTACTTCGTTATTCAATATATAAAAATTGCATTTCAAAAATATAGATTCCGCCTTTTCAAAAATAAAGATTATATTTTAAATATTCCTATGATGTAAAAATTATATTTTTATTACTTTAAAAATATAAAAATCATATCTTACTTCTCCTACTTAATAAAAATTCCGTCTTTTCTATTTTAAAAATATGATCTTTCCTAACCAAGTTCAAATCTTTTTCTATTTAAAGTTCAAATCTTTTTCTATTTAAAGTTCAAATCTTTTTCTATTTAAAGTTCA
Source organism: Allium sativum (assembly GCA_030737875.1). Taxonomy (NCBI): domain Eukaryota; kingdom Viridiplantae; phylum Streptophyta; class Magnoliopsida; order Asparagales; family Amaryllidaceae; genus Allium; species Allium sativum. The sequence continues at coordinate 886,777,017 of CM060922.1, forward strand.
AATCTTTTTCTTTTTATATCTTAAAATTAACATCAGTTTTAAACTTTTCTAAAAATCAGTTTTAAACCTTTTAAAAATCAGAATTTAAACTCTTTTAAAAATAAAAATTTAAAATCTTTTAAAAATCAGAATTTAAACCCTTTTAAAAATCAGAATTTAAACTCTTTTAAAAATCAGAATTTAAAGAATTAAAATAAAAATAAAATAGCAACACTTACTGTATCTGCGATGAAGGGGGGGGGGGGGCGATGTCAGGGTCGGCGGCAGGAGGTCGTCAGGGCGGAGCTGGCTTCGAGGGGGGCGGCGGAGACGGGGTGGCTCGAACGGGGGGCTCGCGAATTGGGCGTCGCGATGGGAGGGTTCGGGTGCGTCGAGGTGGGGAGGAGGGGGATCGGAGGGTGGAGCGGGGCACGGCGGTCATGGGTCGTCAGGGCGGTGGCGCCCTCGTCGATTGTTTTAGGGTTTTTTTTTCTTTTATTCGTCTGACTGTCGGTTGACCAAGAAGGAAAGGGGGAGGGAGAGAATATAGGGGGATTTAATTATTTATTTAATTTCTATTTAAAAGTTGACTTTTTTATTCGAAGTCGAAATGAGACCCACCGACTGTCGTCCCTAGCGTTCTACCCCCATTTCGAACACAATGGGATATGTATCGTAAGCTAATTCGAACGTTTTGATCAGTTTCCGTTGAATTTATATTTAAATCACTATATTGAATTTCAAACGTGCATTTCAAATTACTGGGGGCCCATCCTAACTCTAAAAATTCTCGAAAAATATTTTCTAGCTTCGTATTGACGATACGGTCCTAACAAAACTAGTTTCGTCGAATTCTGAGACCGTTTGAAAAATGGCCAATTTCCAGTCGATTAAAATCAACTAAAACTGGCCAAACGCGTTTTCCTTTGCCACGCTCACATATTGATTCGAAAAATTATGAAATTTGAAACCTAGCAATAACTTTACACCACGGATCCAACAAAAGTGGTTTCGTCGAAATCCGAGGTCGTTTGCAAAATATCCATTTTTAGGGCTTGAATTCCATAGCGACTATTCAGAATTCTCAACTGGACATATCTTTTGATTCCCGCTATCAAATTTCCATTTGTCAAATTCGTTGGAAAGGTATTCACTAACAGATTTAAATATTTTTGGTTTCACTAAAATCCGGATTGTTTTGCACCCGGTACAGTCCGACAAAGTTTGAATTCAATTTTTGAAACTACAGCGCCATTTCAGGCCTTGTTTATAATTATAATTAATTATATTTGTTTTCAATTGTCGATTCAAACTCAGTTTTCATCGCCATTATTTAAAATATTTATTTTAAATATTTAAAATCCATTATTTTAGCCAATTTAAAAAATTTAAATTGGTTCAGATTTTCTGGGTCGTTACAAAAGTATATAAATGTCAGCCAGTTTAAGCACTGATACCACCCATAGCTAGAAAGAAACGTCGTGTTCTCCCAACGGTCCGTATCCCGTTTTTGACTCATACCGAAGTGTGAGGCTCGCAAATTCACGTTATACACAAAGTTGTGCCACAAAGGTCGTTCTTTGATCATCAACCACAAGACTTTGCTTTTCAACAGAAGCCTTGATCAATTGCCACTTAGGCGTGCCACACAGGCAAATCATGCCATGCGACTGATGTCCATCGATATACAACCTCTGAGCTCGTACGTCTCAGAGAAGGGCGTTAAGCAAAAGAATAAATTCTCCACCGCCAAACAGATGTATATTTAATAGAGATCAATCAACATAGAATAAAATCCAATGTCAGACACACAGTCCATTTACAAGTTCGTTCTGGGTCTGAACGAAACCGGAGGCACTTTCCTCGCATATCCATCGATCTCCAAGTACGTCTGGACGACCACCAACTGATTCCCTCATCTTGGGTGTATAGCCCAATCAAGATCATCAGTAATCACCCAAATGATGTGAAGACTTCCGGTCTTTAATCACCGTCTTCATCTTCGACATATCGTCGAATCGGTTATTCAGAATGGGTATAAACCTGGCCTTTCCGAATAACCCGCGTATATAATAAACAAATGTTACACAAACACAACATACGCCTCATTCCAATTCATCAGTCACTAACCGTAAATTAGCAAGAGAGCAATTCCCCAAATATTAACCCCGAAGGCCGAAACCAACATCAGATCAATACCCAGGAAACCATTCTTCTTAACTAACCTACAGCTAGTTTCTAAATTTCAATTCTTAGGGAAAGGTTCCCATTAATTTTATCAAAGATAAATTCTTTAAAATTTATTCTTAAATCTTCCATTGGATGTCATTTCAAACCATGTTAAGTTTTCCAAACTAGTCGGGATTAGCGAACCGCACCGAAGTAATTATTTATTTTATTTCCCAATTCCAACCTATTCGTCCCATGAAGCAAAACTGGTAATACTCCATATCTAACACCACGGTGTTATCGGTAAATTTAATTACCATTTCAGGTTAAAATCTAATTAAAGATTTAACTATCGCTTGGAGAAAAACAGTTGATACTCCATTCTCGCTCATTTTCCAAATTTGATAATTTAAATTATCAATTCACATTTCAATCTAATTGCAGATTCATTAAAACTCCCTTTACTGGGTTAAAGAACTGATGTCATTTAAAACACAGTTCACGATAACCCCAAATCACATTCTATTTATTATCGAGTTAAAGAACAAGTGTTATTTAAAACACCATTCCCGGTAAACCCACAAATCAATTCTAATTCAATTCCAATTTATTTATTTAAAAATAGTTGAGTTTAAATTTTAGTTCAAAACTAGTTCATTTCGATAAAAATCTATTTTTATCTTTACAAATGTGGGATTTCTCATCCCAGTTTTTCACAAATCATTTCTTATGATTTTACACAAATTATTGATATTTTTGATAATTTTATCAAGGTCCGTACAGTCGACTTCCAACAACGGCCATCGAACTGCACTTACAGTGACCTTTTCCAAATTTGATTTGGACATAATTCCAAATCCAACCGTTAGATTTCAAATTTCTAATATTCGTTAGAAAGCTCTTTTCGATACGAACCCAACGGTTCCGGTTTTAGGAGAATCCGACGGTCGGCTCTCCCGTAATGGCCATTCGAAATCAATGGTCGAAATTCACGAACTGCCGCGGTGCGTTCTATTCAGGCCATTATATTATATATATAATATATATTTCGTCGATTTCCTTTTAAAACGTATTTTATAAATAGTTTCAAATTCGTTTCAAAAACAATTTCAACCTTCATTTCAAATTCAAATCAAAATTGATTTTTTTTCTTATAAATTCATTTTACCTTCATTTCTATTTGATTTCAATTCAAATCGATTTCAATTCTATTTCAATTCATTTTTAATTGAATTCAATTCAATTTAAATTCGATTTCTATTCAGTTCAATTCAAATTCGTTTTCTATTCAATTCAATTCGAGTTTGTTTTCTATTCAATTCTATTCTAATTCGTTTTCTATTCAATTTAATTCGAATTCGTTTTCTATTCAATTCGAATTCGTTTTCTATTCAATTCAATTCGAATTCGTTTTATATTTAATTCAATTCGAATTCGTTTCCTATTCAATTCAATTCGAATTCGTGTTATAAATATTCGATTTTTATCTCTTTTCAATATTCATTATAAAAACGAATATAATCGATATAGATATCGTTCGCGTCAAAATAGCGCATCTCTAATCAAAACGGTTTTATATTTTTCAATAACTTCGTTATTCTATTCAACAATTGAATTTATATTTCTTTCAATACATGACTAATCTCAACAAATGAGTACTGTCAACAAGCGACTATTTTGTTATTTAATATATTTTATAAAAATTATGGTATCTATCGTTTGATTTCAAATCAGACTCCAACCGTAAATTAGTAAGAGAACGATTCCCTAAATATTAACCCGGAAGGCCGAAACCAACATTAGATCAATACCTAGGAGACCACTCATCTTATCTATTTTCCAGTTAGTTTCTAATTTTATATATGATAAAGATGTAAATTTTATCGTTAAAATATTTCGTTCAACACATGACTAATCTCAACGGATGAGTACTGTCAACACATGAACCTTTATTTTATAAAGAAGACGGTTTCTAATTTTATATATGATAAAGATGTAAATTTTATCGTTAAAATATTTCATTCAACACATGACTAATCTCAACGGATGAGTACTGTCAACACATGAACCTTTATTTTGTAATATTCTTTATTTTTCCAATTGGAATGAGGCCCAATCAATCACCATATAAAGTTAATTATATGGATTCCATACAGCACATGTATATAATAACAACGATAAATAATCAACCATCATCCAAAGTGCACTACACTGTATAAGCATCAAATATAGATATCTAACACTTATAACAACATGTCAATCAATCGATCGACATACAACTAATTATTGGGATTAGTGTATGTCATATATTATCCCAATACCCGTGTGGGGTTTCAAATCAACAAACACAGATTTTTATTTGTGCAGTTGGGCGATGTGTAAAATTTATCGTCCCAATCAATGTCCTTCAGATAAGTGTACATAAACAAACCGTCTGGTTTGTAAATGAATATTTATTTTTTCACATTCACGTTAAAAATTATATTTTTAACGACCAAATTATTTTATTCAACCTATGAATATTCTATTCGGTTCATTTATTAAATAAAATGATATCTTTATTTTTCTAACTTATTTTAGAAAATTTCGGCGGCATAATGGCATGATACTAGAAACGGGACAAGGCCTAGCCTTATCCCCGGTCTAATAATGGCCCACGCCATACATATATCAATCAAATCCATTCCATTTCACCAAACAATCAAATTCAAATCAAATAATCTAACCAACTACACTGTAACACCCCACACCCGCTATAGTCACTCACTAAGGGAATGCCATAGCATCGGTGGAGTATTTTTAGTGAGTATAGAACAGTAAAATTACAACAAGACAGATATAATGTAATACTTGAAAATTTAAAACATCATCTCATAGCAGCGGAAAGTAAAACATGTTTGGTTACATCATAAAACCATAACAAGAGTCAAGTACAAAATATCCATCCTGAATAAAATAAGCACATAATCCCACTACTCATAACAAATAGCCATAACAGAAAAGATAAGATAAGCTGAGCTCTACATCTACGGTCCAAGCTCTGAGAGATAGATAAAGCAAACTGATCAAAGCCCACTAGCACTAGGCCCAACCTGAGGACCTGAAGGAAAAAGATAAAAACAACGGGGGTCAGACATAAGCCTGAGTGAACCCTATCTCCTTAATAATACAATTATTAAAGTAATTAGGGTATGATATGAACTCGGTATGGTATCTTTGGGGATAATGACTACACTAAGTTGCCCACGAACATAGGACGAACTAAGATAACCGTAAAGACGCATCTACCCACCCAAGGATAATTACTAACAGCACCACACCAGACTTATTCGCCCAAAGGTAATTCCTACACTGCACCACACCAGTTCTACCCACCAAGAGTAATTCCTACTTAAAGGTTGATCCCACTAAGTGTACTTAGTAATTTTTCACCCGGTAGTTTCTTGTACCCCTACACAGGTGCCGTCTGCCCCTATTTTTACTAGGTGTACCCACTACCCCCAAGCGATCGGCTCCCTACCGTAGATACCCGTGCTGGTCCCACAAAAGGGGGTGTATCATTCCCCAAAGTGGCTACCATATAATATCACTGTGCACGGCTTTATATCTACCCGATGCAACAACGACTTACCAACCAGCCCGGGTCCACACACGCATATGAAACCCGTTGATCCCGCGTTGCCACCGCTAACCCGTTTTGGCCTCTTATAGTCAAGCCCAATATGCGTGTCCCGTCACCCGACAAGAGTCGAGCCTACAAAGATACGTTTGGGATATTGGTTGAAATGGGCCCCCACAAGCTACTACTTAAGCTTGTCGTTTAATCTAGTGCATCCCACTTAACCCTTTAACCATGTCCCCTTACATGTTATAAATCTTGGTTAAGTCCTTTAATCATATTTCAATTGCCACTTAGGGCACCCACTAGATTCCCACATGCCACCCATGGCACTTACTTAACCCCTTAATCATGTTTAATTACATGTTCCACCTTGGTTAAGTATTCTAATCGTATTCTCACATGCCACCCATGGCACTTACTTAACCCTTTTATCATGTTTAATTACATGTTCCACCTTGGTTAAGTATTCTAATCGTATTTTTCTATTGCCACCCAAGGCAACCCACTAGTCTCATCATGCCACCCCAAGGCACCCACTTAACCCCTCATGTCCCCCTACATGCTAATATGGTTAAGTGTTTCTTAATTCATTAATTAAGATCATGACCTCATAAAGACCTCCCACATTAGACCGTCTTTTATGACTGCTGGATATGCCGGTTGGTTCCGGGCAGACTTCCGTCATAAAAAGGGCCTAACCTCGTATCTTTACTTTAATCATGTATTTAATTTATGACTAAGACCTCTCACATTGAGCCAATCATTTGTAGCCGCTGGATGGCCGGTCGGTTCCGGGCAGACTTCCGCTACAAAAGGGTCCAACCTCGTGTCTTAGTTGATTAATTAATCCTAATTAATCACCCCCATATTAATTATCCCTAATTAATATTAGATTTTCCATAACATGGGTAGACCTAACTCAATAGGTAAATTCCCATGGGGTAGACCTAACTCAATAGGTAAATTCCCACTTATGGTAATTTATTTTTATTGTATGCTTAATCATACCCATTTCAACATACTTTTAATTAACATATTAATTAACCCCATCGTTCCCCACGTAAATCGTCATTATGACATAACATAATAAAGGGAAGATTTACCACACATAACATGGGTTTAGCATATAACTTTATCATGGGTTAAGAGGATGTCAACTTGCATATATGAGCATGTATTAACCCAACTATATTCGACCCAAACTTGCATATTATCAAACATGTGTCTTACATAACATGTTGCATATGAACTTACATATCATCAAACATGTGATTTGCATAACATGTTGCATATGAACTTACATATCATCATACATGTGATTTGCATAACATGTAGAACTTGCATTTTAGCATATACTTAACTTGCATAAGCACTCACATACTTGCATAAGCATTCATATACTTGCATAAGCTTGCATATCATGTTAAACTTGCATTTCAACATATACATAACTTGCATAAACATTCACATACTTGCATAGGCTTGCATATTATGTTAAACTTGCATTTCAACATATACATAACTTGCATAAACATTCACATACTTGCATAGGCTTGCATATTATGTTAAACTTGCATTTCAACATATACATAACTTGCATAAACATTCACATACTTGCATAGGCTTGCATATTATGTTAAACTTGCATGTCAACATATACATAACTTGCATAAACATTCACATACTTGCATAGGCTTGCATATTATGTTAAACTTGCATTTCAACATATACATAACTTGCATAAACATACACATACTTGCATAGGCTTGCATATTATGTTAAACTTGCATTTCAACATATACATAACTTGCATAAACATTCATATACTTGCATAAGATGTTAAACATGCATAAAAGCATATACATGACTTGCATAAACATTCACATACTTGCATAAAAATATCATGATTACATATTATGAAACTTGCATGACATAAGGCATATAACTTGCAAAACACATAATATTCACTACATCAAGCTTGCATAAATATATGGATCCACAAACATAGCCATACTTTATCACATCTTATCATAATCAATTCAATAATTGATTATTAAGGGGATAGAAGCTCACCAAAACAAGATTAGCAAGTTAAATGAAGCAAATCCCAATGATTAAGTAGAAGAAGATGTAGATTAGCTTGCAAACCCTCTTAGGATTTTTAGTGGAGGCTCTCCAATTTTCTAAGTGGTGGCATAATGGCCTTAGATCTATTTTTGGTAAGGATAAGGGGGTATTAGGGTGTATATATAGATTAGTTAAATGTTTTAGGACCATGGGATATACCCTAGAACCAATCCTAGCCTTTAAAGCATGTCTTGGGGAAGAAGTCAAGTGTAGGAACCATTTAGGGCCCAAAAAAAACAGCCCAAAACTCATCCCGGGCCTCAAAACATGAGCAGTTTTCGTTTTTGATTTTTCGTGAAACTTTGACGGGCCATAACTTGGTCATACGGACTCCGATTTACGAAAACTCGGACTCTATTTCGCGTATTTTTCCGAGACGAACGCAGTGGCACAGCCCGTTTCCCCTGATTCAGAATATTAAATTTAATTCTGCTCTGATTTATGTTATAACAAGTTATTTAACATACGGGGTGTTACATTCTCCCCTACTTAAAGGATTTCGTCCCCGAAATCTCTAAGTCAAGAAGAACATATCCTACCAACCAAACAACCATCTACTCAACCATCAAACACTGGCATCCATTGTCCTTAAAGTTTCTAATGTTGTATGAACATATGCAAAAAGTGTGTGTATATGTTCCCTATCTAATGCAAAATCAGGCGGTCTACTGATTCAGTTGACCTCCTTAATGCAAACCATGATAGTGCCATGCATCCAATATGTATGCGAAAGAACCCTATCGACACATACTATTTCTACATGCGTGCACAATCATTCACCGAATAAATGCATCATCCATATGATAGCACAACCATCATACATCCATTAATATAGCTACCTACACACATTTATATGCAATATGCAATATGAAGTGATTGAGCCGATCTAGTGCCTAAAGTGTGTGTGTATGCATCCACGAGCAACCACTAGCAAACACTTGCATCCACTTGCATCCATCATACATAACATGTCTCAAACACATGTTTCAACCATAGGTTTACCCTATCTAAAGGTCAAAAGTACTAACGAGAGGACATACTAAGAATAAGATAAGCACAAGATATGTGATGAAGGAGAAGCAAAAGGATATACCCTCCGAAAGAAAAAGGGTACCTCGAACGCATCTTCGCTTCCGTCTCCCAGGTAGCGTCACTCTCTTCATCTCCCCTTTGTACTTTGACTAGTTGAACCTCTCTGTTTCTCAGCTTCCAAATCTCTGACCCAAGGATGCAAGTAGGAGCTCGTCGAATCGTCGCATCACACTCTGCTTCCACTTCTCTAAGCAAACTCGGCTCTACCACCTCTGCGGTCTCATGTAGGCACTTCCTCCCATAGAATACATCACTAAGTCTGTCGGGCAACTCCGCCAATGGAAGATGCTCCTCCCATGTACCTCCAAAATCCAAGATACATAGCCTCAAAAGGTCTTCTAAAACATGATTCACCCTCTCAGTCTGGCTATCCGTCTGAGGATGATATGCGGTACTCATACCCAACTGAGTCCCTACCGCCTCTTGCGAATTCTTCAAAAACTCTCTAGTGAAGATAGGATCTCGATTACTCACTATGCTAGAGGGTACCCCATGTAATCGAACTATCTCTCGAAGATATACTGAAGCTAGCCATGGAGCAGTCCTCTTGCTCTTCATAGGTATGAAATGGGTGCTCTCAGTAAGTCTATCTACCCCCACCCAAATTCCTGTATTACCCTTCCTCGACCTGGGTAACCCGTCAATAAAATCCATCGAGATGCTATCCCAATTCCATTGCGGAACCTCCAATGGGTGAAGCAACCCACCTGGTTTCCTTTGCTCCGCCTTCACTTGCTGGCACACCTAACATAGAGCGACATACTCGGCCACATCTTTCTTCATACCAGCCCAGAAGAAAACCCTCTTCATGTCTTGGTACATCTTATCCCCACCGGGATGAATGGTCATCCTAGAACGGTGTGCGTCATCAAGAATAGCTTTCCTCAAACCCTCGTCTTGCGGTACACAAAGTCTACCGTCTCTACGCAAACACCCCTATCGTCTAGGGTGTTCCTACTCAAATGGCTGGACGACTCCCCCCTTATGAGCTTCTCTATCAACTCAACCAACTGTGGGTCGCCCCTCTGTGCTCTTCCAATCCACCCCAAAAGAGTAGGTCTAACCAAGGAGGCTAGCAAACCGGGTACAAAGTCAATGGAAGGTCTAAAGTCAAACTTAGAAATAAACTCTAAGCTCCGTCGTTCAACGAACAATGAACTCAAGGACAACCTTTTTCTTCTTAAGGCGTCTGCTACCATGTTACCCTTACTCATAGGATGCTAAGGATCCCATCCACTTTTGTTGTCCTAAGACTATGCGCTCGAAGAGTCTCCAACACTTCCCTAAGATGTAGGGCATGCTCTTCTCCACCAGAGTATCATCCAAAATCATCACAACTGTCTCCCACGCAGACCACCCTAGTCGAATTCGGCATCCCCCAAATGCAAGCCCCAAAGGCCTAAACCAATATCAGACAAACACCCAAGGGATACCTCCTTCGAATTCAGACGACCTACGTGAGATGATACTAGTAAAAACGGCTAAATAATTAAGCCCTTGTCCAACTCTGGATGTCCTCGCCAGTCTCGCTCCAAAACCACCGTTTATCCCATAACTGGCTTTGCTCAACCTATTGAGCACATACGGAACTTATTTCGCTCCTAGAAAAGACCAAGATGTCATCCACCAAGATCATCATGAACTTATTTAGGTACTCCTTGAACACCCGTCTCATCAAATCAACAAAGTATGAGGAGGCGTTCGTCTAACCAAATGGCATCACCAGCCACTCATAAAACCATCCGGAGTCCTAAAGGCAATCTTCTCTATACTATCCTCAGCCACTCTCAACTGATGAAACCCCGTGGCTAAGTCCAACTGCGAAAACACTGAAGCGCCAACTAACTGATCGAAGAGATCATCAATCCTCGGCAATGGGTGTTTATTCTTCTTTGTGAGTTTCTTTAGTTCCCTTTAGCCTACACAAAGTCTGAGGGACCCATCCGCCTTCATAACAAAAACTACTGGAGCGCCCCACTCCGATATACTTCGTCTTATGAACCCCTTTTTAAGCAAATCGCCTACTTACTTATGGAGTTCCCTCCTCCCACTAGGAGCCATGTGGCACACTGGCCAAGATACTGGTTTAGCATTATCCACCAGATATATTCGGAAGTCAATCTCCCGCTTCGGAGGTAAGCCCTTCACCTCCTCAAACACATCCGGGTATTCCCGGACCGCTCTAACAGATCGCAGACTCTAGACCAACGTGTCAAGCGATTCTAGATACCTTACCATAACAGATTCTATGGGATTACAAGAGATCTCAAGAGTGTCACCCAAGCGGCCCATAAGCCTAACAACTCTCCCCCCCAAAATCAAGAACGGCACCCCTACTGGATAACCAGTCCATGCCCACTAACCCATAGCCCGTGAAGCCCAACAAGCATCACATCTAAACCCAATGCTAAGTATAGGAACTTTCAAACCCAAACACATCATGGAGCCCAATTGGGTTTGAAACAACTAAGGGATCATCTACCAACTGGTGTCTCAGTGCAGTGACTCTACTAGTAATGATGAGATAAACGAACTCAATGTGTCAAAATCATACAAAGTACGGACAGGATGATTGATCAGAAAAACTAGACTTTCAATAGAAGTAGTTCTACCTCTTTCCCGAATCGCGAGAGCCTGTACTTGCCCCCTAGCCTGACCTGGTGCCACATGAGCTTGCACCAGTCCTCCTGAGGTAGACCCCGTCCCTTGCTCCTTCTTTGGACAGTTTTTCATCAGATGCCCTGCTTCGCCACAGTGGAAGCAGCCAGTCTTAGTCTTCTTGCGACAATCTTTGTTTAGGTGGCCTAGTGTCCCACAATTGAAGCACCTCTTCTTTCCCTTGCCACCGTTGCCCTTCCCACCTTTGTTTTGCTATTGCTGTTGAGGTCTCTTCTGATCTCCTTTCTTCTCGGGTGCTTTACTAGCATTGGGACCCTTCTCTTCCTTATGCATATTTTCTTCTGCTTTTGAGAGAAACCTTGCCTCAAACCTATGTCTGAAATCCACCCAAGAGTCAATCGGGCGTTCTCCATTAGTGACCTCCCACTAGAACGAGGCCTCTCCTTCCATTAACCAAGCGGCCAACCCGACTTTCTTTCCCTCTTCTACTTCCAAGATTTCCATCAATTCTTCCGTCTCATTAAGCCAATCCCTAGCTCCCACAAAAGGTTTTCCTCCCATAGCCTTAAACTTCCTACAAGTCATAGCAAAAGTATCCGCGCGAGGAGAAACGAGTGCAACGGGTGGAAGAGGAACATTTGCTGGACCTGCAGCGGCGGCCCTAGCCTCTAACAACCTCCTATACCATACTGGTACCGCTACACTATCCGGAAGATAAAGATCTTCAGCCATGCTGAGACGAAAAAGGGAAAGATTCAAAACGGAGAATTTGAGAGATAAAGATATGGCTATCGGGGATTATGCTTTTCTTTCAAAAACTTTTCTTTTAAAAGACATGTTTTTGAAAATATTTCTTCCAAAAATGTTTTTAGAAAAATAGTTTTCTAAAACTTTTATCTGTTCTGGTAACCTTTGCTCTGATACCACGTGTAACACCCCACACCCGCTATAGTCACTCACTAAGGGAATGCCATAGCATCGGTGGAGTATTTTTAGTGAGTATAGAACAGTAAAATTACAACAAGACAGATATAATGTAATACTTGAAAATTTAAAACATCATCTCATAGCAGCGGAAAGTAAAACATGTTTGGTTACATCATAAAACCATAACAAGAGTCAAGTACAAAATATCCATCCTGAATAAAATAAGCACATAATCCCACTACTCATAACAAATAGCCATAACAGAAAAGATAAGATAAGCTGAGCTCTACATCTACGGTCCAAGCTCTAAGAGATAGATAAAGCAAACTGATCAAAGCCCACTAGCACTAGGCCCAACCTGAGGACCTGAAGGAAAAAGATAAAAACAACGGGGGTCAGACATAAGCCTGAGTGAACCCTATCTCCTTAATAATACAATTATTAAAGTAATTAGGGTATGATATGAACTCGGTATGGTATCTTTGGGGATAATGACTACACTAAGTTGCCCACGAACACAGGACGAACTAAGATAACCGTAAAGACGCATCTACCCACCCAAGGATAATTACTAACTGCACCACACCAGACTTATTCGCCCAAAGGTAATTCCTACACTGCACCACACCAGTTCTACCCACCAAGAGTAATTCCTACTTAAAGGTTGATCCCACTAAGTGTACTTAGTAATTTTTCACCCGGTAGTTTCTTGTACCCCTACACAGGTGCCGTCTGCCCCTATTTTTACTAGGTGTACCCACTACCCCCAAGCGATCGGCTCCCTACCGTAGATACCCGTGCTGGTCCCACAAAAGGGGGTGTATCATTCCCCAAAGTGGCTACCATATAATATCACTGTGCACGGCTTTATATCTACCCGATGCAACAACGACTTACCAACCAGCCCGGGTCCACACACGCATATGAAACCCGTTGATCCCGCGTTGCCACCGCTAACCCGTTTTGGCCTCTTATAGTCAAGCCCAATATGCGTGTCCCGTCACCCGACAAGAGTCGAGCCTACAAAGATACGTTTGGGATATTGGTTGAAATGGGCCCCCACAAGCTACTACTTAAGCTTGTCGTTTAATCTAGTGCATCCCACTTAACCCTTTAACCATGTCCCCTTACATGTTATAAATCTTGGTTAAGTCCTTTAATCATATTTCAATTGCCACTTAGGGCACCCACTAGATTCCCACATGCCACCCATGGCACTTACTTAACCCCTTAATCATGTTTAATTACATGTTCCACCTTGGTTAAGTATTCTAATCGTATTCTCACATGCCACCCATGGCACTTACTTAACCCTTTTATCATGTTTAATTACATGTTCCACCTTGGTTAAGTATTCTAATCGTATTTTTCTATTGCCACCCAAGGCAACCCACTAGTCTCATCATGCCACCCCAAGGCACCCACTTAACCCCTCATGTCCCCCTACATGCTAATATGGTTAAGTGTTTCTTAATTCATTAATTAAGATCATGACCTCATAAAGACCTCCCACATTAGACCGTCTTTTATGACTGCTGGATATGCCGGTTGGTTCCGGGCAGACTTCCGTCATAAAAAGGGCCTAACCTCGTGTCTTTACTTTAATCATGTATTTAATTTATGACTAAGACCTCTCACATTGGGCCAATCATTTGTAGCCGCTGGATGGCCGGTCGGTTCCGGGCAGACTTCCGCTACAAAAGGGTCCAACCTCGTGTCTTAGTTGATTAATTAATCCTAATTAATCACCCCCATATTAATTATCCCTAATTAATATTAGATTTTCCATAACATGGGTAGACCTAACTCAATAGGTAAATTCCCATGGGGTAGACCTAACTCAATAGGTAAATTCCCACTTATGGTAATTTATTTTTATTGTATGCTTAATCATACCCATTTCAACATACTTTTAATTAACATATTAATTAACCCCATCGTTCCCCACGTAAATCGTCATTATGACATAACATAATAAAGGGAAGATTTACCACACATAACATGGGTTTAGCATATAACTTTATCATGGGTTAAGAGGATGTCAACTTGCATATATGAGCATGTATTAACCCAAATATATTCGACCCAAACTTGCATATTATCAAACATGTGTCTTACATAACATGTTGCATATGAACTTACATATCATCAAACATGTGATTTGCATAACATGTTGCATATGAACTTACATATCATCATACATGTGATTTGCATAACATGTAGAACTTGCATTTTAGCATATACTTAACTTGCATAAGCACTCACATACTTGCATAAGCATTCATATACTTGCATAAGCTTGCATATCATGTTAAACTTGCATTTCAACATATACATAACTTGCATAAACATTCACATACTTGCATAGGCTTGCATATTATGTTAAACTTGCATTTCAACATATACATAACTTGCATAAACATTCACATACTTGCATAGGCTTGCATATTATGTTAAACTTGCATTTCAACATATACATAACTTGCATAAACATTCACATACTTGCATAGGCTTGCATATTATGTTAAACTTGCATGTCAACATATACATAACTTGCATAAACATTCACATACTTGCATAGGCTTGCATATTATGTTAAACTTGCATTTCAACATATACATAACTTGCATAAACATACACATACTTGCATAGGCTTGCATATTATGTTAAACTTGCATTTCAACATATACATAACTTGCATAAACATTCATATACTTGCATAAGATGTTAAACATGCATATAAGCATATACATGACTTGCATAAACATTCACATACTTGCATAAAAATATCATGATTACATATTATGAAACTTGCATGACATAAGGCATATAACTTGCAAAACACATAATATTCACTACATCAAGCTTGCATAAATATATGGATCCACAAACATAGCCATACTTTATCACATCTTATCATAATCAATTCAATAATTGATTATTAAGGGGATAGAAGCTCACCAAAACAAGATTAGCAAGTTAAATGAAGCAAATCCCAATGATTAAGTAGAAGAAGATGTAGATTAGCTTGCAAACCCTCTTAGGATTTTTAGTGGAGGCTCTCCAATTTTCTAAGTGGTGGCATAATGGCCTTAGATCTATTTTTGGTAAGGATAAGGGGGTATTAGGGTGTATATATAGATTAGTTAAATGTTTTAGGACCATGGGATATACCCTAGAACCAATCCTAGCCTTTAAAGCATGTCTTGGGGAAGAAGTCAAGTGTAGGAACCATTTAGGGCCCAAAAAAAACAGCCCAAAACTCATCCCGGGCCTCAAAACATGAGCAGTTTTCGTTTTTGATTTTTCGTGAAACTTTGACGGGCCATAACTTGGTCATACGGACTCCGATTTACGAAAACTCGGACTCTATTTCGCGTATTTTTCCGAGACGAACGCAGTGGCACAGCCCGTTTCCCCTGATTCAGAATATTAAATTTAATTCTGCTCTGATTTATGTTATAACAAGTTATTTAACATACGGGGTGTTACATACACAACCAAACAAACAAGTCCATGATCTGTGGACGATGGTGTCGGGTGCAACTAAACACCGTCTGCATCCTAGTATATATTTATATAACTAGAAAAGAAAAGTTAAAGTGAGAAGTTCTCACCAAAGCTATCCCAACTTCACGACACTTCAAATGTAGGAAATCTTTGCCGTGCTCGCCTTTTGTCAATTTCGTTGTCCGTAGCCACTACATATATAAAAATCATATTTTTATATTGTTTCTATGTATATAAAAATCATATTTTTACACCGCTACTATATAGATAAAAATTCTATTTTTACATCGATACTATATAGATAAAAATTCTATTTTACATCGATTTTCATATAATAAAGATTATATTTTTATCACGTTATTCTCTATATAAAAATTTTCCCCTTTTCAAATATAAAGATTTCGCCTTTTCAAATATAAAGATTTCGCCTTTTCAAATATAATAAAAAAAATTCAACCTATATATAATGAAAAATCAGATTTTTATTTTGCTACCTATATAAAGATCAAATTTTTATATTTTCTATTATATAGAAATTTTATTTTCAATACACTACTTATATAAAAATAGTATTTTTATATCTTCTATTATATAAAGGTCATATTTTTAATACTCTATACAAGTAAAAATCATATTTTTAACCTTCTATAATATAAAGATTATATTTTTAACCTTCTGAAAATCGTAGCTTTATAGTATTAAAAATCGTATATTTCCCTAAAATAAAAATCTCTCCTTTTACAATTTAAAAATCAATTCTTTCCTTTAATTAAAAATCAAAGCTTTTATATAGTTAAAAATCAAACTTTTATATTCATAAAAATCTAAGTTTTAATCCTATTCCTTTACATAAAAATCAAATTTTATAAACTAAAAATCGTATCTCTTCTTTTATAAAAATCAAATCTGTACTTAACATAAAAGATCTAATTTTTTTCATTTAAAAACCATTACAGAAAAGAATTGAAATAAACTAAATAAACAAAGTAAGAAAAAATACGTATTGTTCTTCGGAGGGGGGGGGGGTGTCGGAGGTCGCTCCAGGGGTGGCGCAGGCGGGGATAGTGGCGCGCGAGGTGCGGTCGTCGTTTGGGTGGTGGAGGGATCCACGGTGGCGTGGGGGTTCGGCTTCCGATCGGCTAGGGCTTGCTGCTCGTCGGTGAGGAAGCGGGTTGTGTGAGGGAGGAAAGAGAGTCGTGAGGGGGAGGAGATGAACGGGAGGAGGGGAGGCGGTGGTGCCAGGGAGGGCGGTGGTCGACGCCGATGGGGAGGGGTCTGCACGAGATCGACAAGATTTTTTTTTCTATTTGAAATGATTTCGAATAGGGGGGGTTGACCGATTGAGGAAGTAAAAGGGTGGGGGTTTTAATTTATTTATTAATTTAATTTTAATATTAAATCCATAAAGTAACTTTTTATTTCGAACTCAAAACGAAACCCACTGCCTGTCGTCCATAGCTAATTACCCTCATTCCGAACACAATGGGATATGTATCGTAAGCTGATTCGATCGTTTCGATCAGTTTTCGTCAAAATCAAAATATAACTCTATACATTGAATTTGAACGCGCATTTCAATTTACTGGTGTCACATACTAACTCGAAAAATTCCCAAAAAATATTTTCTAGCTTCGTATTGACAATACGGTCCTAACAAAACTAATTTCGTCGAATTCTGAGATCTTTTGAAAAATGGCCATTTTCCAGTCGATTAAAATCAACTGAAACTGCTCAAATGCGTTTTCCTTTGCCGCGCTCACATATTGATTCGAAAAATTATGAAATTTGGAATCTAGCAATAACTTGACATCACAGATCCAACAAAAGTGGTTTCGTCGAAATCCGAGGTCGTTTGCAAAATTTCCATTTTTAAGGGCTGATATTCCATAGTGACTATTCTGAATTTTCAACTGGACATATCTTTTGATTCCCGCTATGAAATTTTGATTTTTCGGATTCGTTGGAAAGATATTCTCAATTAGATTCAAATATTTTCGGTTTCACTAAAATATGGTTTATTTTGCACCCGGTATGTTCAATTGAAATTTGAAATCGAATTATCGAACTACCACGCCATTTCAATTCCTTTTATAATTATAAACAATTATTTATATTCTAACGACGACGTATATAAACATATACGTTTGAATTCATTTCAAATAAATTTTTCGTCGATATTATTTAAAATAATCTATTTTAAATGTTCAAACTTCGCTAAATTCGCGAAAATAAAAATTTTAAATTGGCTCGTATTTCCGGGTTGTTACAATTTGCCTTATTTTTATTAGATTAGTCAAGTTAGATTTCTCATACCAGTCCCATGACTGACCCGTTGTTTGTTTCCACCTTTGCAAACTCGGGTGCCCTCTTTTCTACACGGGCAGTCGAGTAGTTTGTATACAGGTTCTTATCTCGAGTAGGATTCTGGATCGAAGCTTAAAGCTGTGTCCAGAGCATAGTTGTCTTCCGCTGTATCTATTTTATTGTTTTCGCTGCAATGTATTAAAATATCGTAATTTATCTTCTGGTGTAATTTTATTCGAAATGTAATGTTTATAAAAGTCTGCGGTAATTGTTATGATGTGGTTGTATTCCCAAAGTTAACGCACTCGGGTTTTGAACGGTCTTGGTCGATTTTGCGATCGATCAGGTCGGGCGAAACCCGGGTCGTTACAGTTGGTATCAGAGCTCTGGTTAGCTCAAATCTTTGGGGTACAACTCATTGGAACTGAACAAAAGACTCATCAGAGATTGGATTAGTAATATCCAATAAGAATACTCATTAGATATAGGATCAGCTGTATCCTAGAATGAGAAAACTCATTAGAGATGGGGTTAGTAATGCCCTAAAATGAGTTGAGAGTAACAAGTTCACAATTAACGTATTTGTGATTATATATATAATCAATCCGTTGAAAATATGAGTTTTGAATATATAAAGGTTATATATATTTTTAAAGTTAATCAACTAATAAAATTATTGACAATAATGAAATGAAAATTGAATTAGTTAATTAAACAATTTTTAGCTTCGTTCCTTTTCGAGGACGAAAAGATTTTAAGTGGGGGAGATTGTAACAACCCAGAATTTTAGAACGAAATTTAAATTTTAATTTAGGCTATTTTGAGGAATATGGAGTATAAAATTGGTTATTTTTATGAAATAAAAAATTGAAATAACTTTAAAATTAGTTTTTATATACTATTTGATTTAAAACAAACTCAGGAAAATTATTAAATTAAATTATTGAATATAAATTGGTACCAAATAAAATTTATGATATTACTAATGGGATTCATTAATTTTTCTGAAAGATTGTTTGGAAATAACGTGTTCATTACTGAAGAAATAAATTCCAATACATACATTTATAAACGTTGTGCTGAATAAACGAGATTCACATGACCAACCATTTTGAATTTTTAATGCTAAGATTCCTTTGTTGTTTAATACGAACGTTATAGAAAGGCAAGAGTTGCAACCGTTATTAATCAAGAAATGAATTATTTTAATTTTGATTTGGTTTAAAAGGAAAGATGTATGGTTATTGTGAACATGGACTTTTATTTTGGAACATAACATTCTATTAAAAATGAGATGGCATTCAAACATTTTTACCAAGATCTAACAATATTACAAGTTGAACCGTAACAATAAAAATAAGATAAACTTTGAATTAAAGAGAGTAGTATAATAAGAAGGATTTTTTTTCATTGGCAATTTCAAATTGAACTTTAATATAAATAGTGATTAATATTGTTTTAAACAAACTGCTAAATTTATTTCATGAAGATTGATTATTCCATCTTTTCTACTTTTCTCAAATTCATCGCCTCCTTTCTCCCTCCTCCATTGTCCTCATTAATCACGCATCCATCCTTATTTTAACATGTATGCATGTGTTTCAATCTATCATTTATTTTCTTTCCCTAAACTCACTACCTCCATTCTCTTCACTTAAATTCTTCATTAATAACGCATTTATCTCTTTCCATCATCCTACTAATTTACTTCCTTTATTTCTATTAACTTATTTCTCTTCACTCTAATTTAACGTATCTTATTTACACGTTCTCATTTCTTATATTTCCATTCTCTTATTTTTTTTTCCTTTCTATTTTTTCCCTTCATTTCTTTTTTCTCTCTTTTTATTCTTCAAAAACTAATGGACCTACGTGTATATTTCTATTCTCTTTATTCATGTCTATGCAATTGAATACCTTCTTGTTTTGTCTTTTCTTGTTTTATTTTGAAATTTGAATAGGAGATAACGGGCTCTTTCTTGAATTAATGGACTAAATAATTTAATATTATAAATAACCAACATTTAGCAAACCCTGATTGCCCAACTTCAACAGCTGTCGTCCTCTTCTTTTCTATGGTTGAAAACATCTCATTCTCATCTCATTCTTTTCTATGGTTGAAAAGTTGGAGAATGGAAGCCAGATCGAACGTAGAGTTGATTAATCAAACCACTTTCGACTTTGTTCCTTTTCGAGGACGAAAAGTTTTAAGTGGGGGAGATTGTAATAACCCGGAAAATCTGAGCCAGTTTAAAATTTTTATTTTGGTAATTTTAGCGAAGTTTGAATATCTAAAATAGATTATTTTAAATAATATCGACGAGAAAATTATTTTGAATATAATTCAAACGTATATATTATATACGTCGTCATTAGAATAATTATATATAATTATAAATAGAATTGAAAATGGCGCGGTAGTTCGATAATTCGATTTCAAACTTCAATTGAATGTACCGGGTGCAAAACAATCCGAATTTTAGTGAAACAAAAAACAATAGGATCTAATTGATAATATCTTTCCAACGAATCCAAAAAATCAAGATTTCATAGTGGGAATCAAAAGATATGTCCAGTTGAAAATTCTGAATAGTCGCTATGGAATTCAGGCCCTTAAAAATGGGAATTTTGCAAACACATCGGATTTCGACGAAACCACTTTTGTTGGGTCCGCAGAGTCAAATTATTGCTAGATTCCAAATTTCATAAATTTTCGAATCAATATGTGAGCGTGGCAAAGGAAAACGCGTTTGACCAGTTTCAGTTGATTTTAATCGACTGGAAAATGGTCATTTTTCTAACGATCTCAGAATTCGACGAAACTAGTTTTGTTAGGACTGTATCGTCAATACGAAGCTAGAAAATATTTTTCTGCAATTTTTAGAGTTGGTATGTGACCCCGGTAAAAGGAAATGTGCGTTCAAATTCAATATATAGAGTTATATGTTGATTTTGACGAAAACTGGTCGTAACGGCCGAATTGGCTTACGCAGCATATCCCATTGTGTTCGGAATGGGGGTAATTAGCTAGGGACGACAGTCGTTGGACTTGATTTCGAGTTCAAATGAAAAGTCAACCTTTTAAAAAAGAAAATAATAAAATAATAATTAAATTAAATTTTATATTAGCCCCCCTACTTGATCTCCCTCCCTCCCACGTTATTTCAGATCTGAGAAAATAAAAGAAAGAGAAAAAAAACTCTCCACGCGATCTCGTTTTGCTCCACGCCACCGAGGATGATCCACCGCCGTTCCCTCCGACACACCCCAACCGAGCTCCGCCTCTCCTCGACCCCGCCAGCGACGTCCAGACCCCATCCGCCTTCCTCCTGCGCGAGCCCCAAATCGAGCCATCGGAGCACGATGGCGCCACCAGTCCAACGCCGCCACCTCGAGTGCTACGCCAGCAGAAACCATCGCGAACCCCCACGTCCAGTCGAGCGCGCACCCACCGGAGACCTCCAGCGACTTCGGGTTCGGGTGAAAAACAGTGAGCACTTTTTTCTTATTATCCATTGTCTTTTAAATCTGAAACTATACATCGTCTTTTAGATCTGAAAATATACATTGTTTTTAGAATTGAAAACTTTGATTTTAAAACTGGAAACATAATTTTTAAAACTGGAAATTAGATGATATTTAAAACTGAATTATATGGTTTTAAATGTGAAGTGTATGATTTTTAGAATCTGAAAATATATGATTTTGAGTTGTGAAAATATACGATTTTTGAAAGAGAAAAGGTCGGATTTTGATTATAATAAAGTTTTGATTTTTAATGAAGGATAAAAATATGATTTTTATATTTTTAAGGGAATAAAAATAAGATTTTTATATTTTTAAAGTATTAAAAATATAATCTTTACTATATAGAAGATGTAAAAATATGATTTTTTTTATGTAGAGAATTAAAAATATAATTTTTACATGATAGGAATATTAGAAATACCATCTTTATATGTGTAGAAAAATAAAAATGTGATTTTTATAATGATATAATTGAAAAGGCGAAATCTTTATATAGAGAATAGCGAGGTAAAAATAGAATTTTTATCCATATAGTAGCGGTGTGAAAATAGAAATTTTATCCATATAGTAAAGTAAAAATTCGATTTTTATATATTGAATAGCAAAGAAAAAAATTCGATTTTTATATATTGAATGGCATAGTAAAAATTCGATTTTTATATATTGAATAGTATAGTAAAAATTCGATTTTTATATATTGAATGGCATAGTAAAAATTCGATTTTTATATATTGAATAGCATAGTAAAAATTCGATTTTTATATATTGAATGGCATAGTAAAAATTCGATTTTTATATATTGAATAGCATAGTAAAAATTAGATTTTTATATATTGAATAGCGAAGTAAAAATTCAATTTTTACATATGTAGGGAATACGGGCAACGAAGGTGATAAAAAGGCGAGAACGATGAAGATTTCTGTCAATGAAGAGTCATGGTATTGGATAGCTATTGGTGAGAATTTCTCACTTTTCAATTTCATTTTCTAGTTACATATATATACACTAGGATGCAGACGGTGCTTAGTAGCACCCGACACAATCGTCCACAGACCATGGACTTGTTTGTTTGGTTGTGTAGTTGGTTAGATTATTTGAATTGAATTGAATTGTTTGGTGAAATGAAATTGATTTGATTGATGTGTGAATGGCGTGGGCCTTCACTAGACCGGGGATAAGGCTAGGCCTCGTCCCGTTTCTAGTATCATGCCGTTATGCCGCCGAAATTTTCTAAAATAAGTTAGAAAAATAAAGATATCATTTTATTTAATAAATGAACCGAATAGAATATTCATAGTTTGAATAAAATATTTTGGTCGTTAAAAATATAATTTTTAACGTGAAAGTGAATAAATAAATATCTATAAACAAATCGACCGATTTGTTTATATACACTGATTTGACTGATATTGATTGGGTCGATAAATTTTAAACATTGCCCAACTGCACAACTAAAATCTGTGTTTGATTGTTTGAAACCCCACACGGGTGTTGGGATGAGATTTGAAGTTCACTCATCTTGATTGATTAAATATGTCGATCGATTGATTGACAGGCTGTTATAAGCGTTAGATATCTATATTTGATGCTTATACAGTGTAGTGCACTTTGGATGATGGTTGGTTATTTATCGTTGCTAATATATGCATGTGTGGTATGGAATCCATATAGTTAACGCTATATGGTAATTGATTGGGCCTCATTCCAATTTGAAAAATAAATAATATTATAAAATAAAGGTTCATGTGTTGACAGTACTCATCCGTTGAGATTAGTCATGTGTTGAACGAAATATTTTAATAATAAAATTTACATCTTTATCAATATAAAATAAAGGTTCATGTGTTGACAGTACTCATCCGTTGAGATTAGTCATGTGTTGAACGAAATATTTTAATAATAAAATTTACATCTTTATCAATATAAAATAAAGGTTCATGTGTTGACTGTACTCATCCGTTGAGATTAGTCATGTGTTGAACGAAATATTTTAATAATAAAATTTACATCTTTAAGAATATATAAAATAAAGGTTCATGTGTTGACAGTACTCATCCGTTGAGATTAGTCATGTGTTGAACGAAATATTTTGATAATAAGAAATATTTGAAATAGAATATTTGAAATAGAATATTTGAAAATAGAAATATATGAAGCCGTGTTGATTAGATTGACGCCATTTTGACGTGAACGATATTTATATCGATTTTATTCATTTAAAAATGAATATTGAAAAGTGATTTCGAAATCGAATATTTTGAAATGAAATCGAATATTTTGAAATGAAATCGAATTTTTTGAAATGAAATCGAATATTTTGAAATGAAATTTGAATTAAATTGAAATAAATTGAATATAAAGCGATTTCGAAATGAATTGAATATAAACCGATTTCGAAATAAATTGAATATAAAGCGATTCCGAAATAAATTAAATATAAAGGGATTTCGAAATAAATTGAATATAAAGCGATTTCGAAATAAATTGAATATAAAGCGATTTCGAAATAAATTGAATATAGAGCGATTTCGAAATAAATTGAATATAAAGCAATTCCGAAATAAATTGAATATAAAGCGATTTCGAAATAAATTGAATATAAAGCGATTTCGAAATAAATTGAATATAAAGCGATTTCGAAATAAATTGAATATAAAGCGATTTCGAAATAAATTGAATATAAAGTGATTTCGAAATAAATTGAATATAAAGCGTTTTCGAAATAAATTGAATATAAAGCGATTTCGAAATAAATTGAATATAAAGCGATTTCGAAATGAATTGAATATAAAGCGATTTCATAATGAATTGAATATAAGGCGATTTCTTAACGAATTGAATATAAGGCGATTTCGAAATGAATTGAATATAAGGCGATTCCGAAATGAATTGAATATAAAGCGATTTCGAAATGAATTGAATATAAAGCGATTTCGAAATGAATTGAATATAAAGCGATTTCGAAATGAATTGAATATAAAGCGATTTCGAAATGAATTGAATATAAAGCGATTTCGAAATGAATTGAATATAAAGCGATTTCGAAATGAATTGAATATAAAGCGATTTCGAAATGAATTGAATATAAAGCGATTTCGAAATGAATTGAATATAAAGCGATTTCGAAATGAATTGAATATAAAGCGATTTCGAAATGAATTGAATATAAAGCGATTTCGAAATGAATTGAATATAAAGCGATTTCGAAATGAATTGAATATAAAGCGATTTCGAAATGAATTGAATATAAAGCGATTTCGAAATGAATTGAATATAAAGCGATTTCGAATTGAGTTGAATATAAAGCGATTACGAATTGAATCGAATAGAAAAACCAAATTGAATTGAATCGAATAGAAAAACCAATTTGAATTGAATCGAATAGAAAGCCAATTTGAATTGAATCGAATAGAAAACGAATTCGAATTGAATTGAATATAAAACGAATTCGAATTGAATTGAAAACGAATTCGAATTGAATTGAAAACGAATTCGAATTGAATTGAAAACGAATTCGAATTGAATTGAAATGAATTCAAATTGAATTGAAATTTGAATTGAATAGAAATGAATTTTAAAACGAATTTATAAGGAAAAATTCAATTTCGATTTGAATTGAAATGGAAGTTGAAATTGTTTTTGAAACGAATTAAAAACGATTTATATAATTCGTTTTAAATAGAAATCGACGAAATATATATTATATATATTATATATATAATATAATGGCCTGAATAGAATGCGTCGCGCCGCGGCAGTTCGTGAATTTCGACCATTGATTTCGAACGGACATTACGGGAGATCTGACTGTCGGATTCTCCTAAAACCGGAACCGTTGGGTTCGTATCGAAAAGAGCTTTCTAACGAATATTAGAAATTTGAAATCTAACGGTTGGATTTGGAGATACGTCCAAATCAAATTTGGAAAAGGTCGCTGTAAGTGCAGTTCGATGGCCATTGTTGGAAATCGACTGTACGGGCCTTGATAAAATTATTAAAAATAGTAATAATTAGTGTAAAATCATAAGAAATGATTTGGGAAAAATTAGGAGGAAAAAACTCCACATTTGAAAAGATAAAAATAAATTTTTATCGAAATGAACTAGTTTTGAACTAAAATTAAAACCCATTTATTTTTAAATAAATAAATCGGATTTGAAATGGGTTTTAAATAGAATTGAATTGTGGGTTTATCGGGAACGGTGTTTTAAATAACACTAGTTTTTTAACCCGATAATAAATAGAATGTGATTTGGGTTTATCGTGAAATGTGTTTTAAACGACATTAATTCTTTAACCCAGTAAAAGGAGTTTTAATGAATCTTTGATTAGATTGAAATGTGGATTGATAATATAAATTATCAAATCTAGAAAGGGATCGAAAATGGAGTATCGCCAGTTTTGCTCCAAAACGATAGTCAAATCTTTAATTAGATCTGAACGTGAAATGGTAATTAATTTTACCGATAACACCGTGGTGTTAGATATGGAGTATTACCAGTTTTGCTTCATGAGATGAATAGGTTGGGATTGGGAAATAAAATAAATAATCACTTCGATGTGGTTCGCTAATCTCGACTAGTTTGAAAAACCAAAATTTGGTTTAATACGACATCCAAAGGAAGATTAAAGGATAAATTTTAAGGAATTTATCTTGGATAAAATTAATGGGAACCTTTCCCTGAGAATATGAATTGGAATGAGGCGTATGTTGTGTTTGTGTAACATTTGTTTTTAATATACGCGGGTTGTTCGGAAAGGCCGGGTTTATACCCATTCTGAATAACCGATTCGACGATAAGTCGAAGAGGAAGACGGTGGTCGAAGACCGGAAGTCTTCACATCGTTTGGGTAATTACTGACAATCCTGATTGGGTTGTACACCCAAGAGGATGGAAATAGTTGGTGGTCGTCCAGATGTACTTGGAGATGGATGGATATGCGAGGAAAGTGCCTCCGGTTTCGTTCAGACCCAGAACGAACTTGTAAATGGATTGTGTGTCTAACATTGGATTTTATTATGTGTTGATTGATTTCTGTAAAATATATATCTGTTTGGCGGCGGAGAATTTATTCTCTTGCTTAACGCCCTTCTCTGAGACGTACGAGCTCAGAGGTTGTATATCGATGGACATCAGTCGCATGGCATGAATTGCCTGTGTGGCACGCTAAGATGCAATGATCAAGGCTTCTGTTGAAAAGCAAAGTCTTGTGGTTGATGATCAAAACACGGCCTACGTGGCGTAGCTTTGTGTATAGCGTGGATTCGCGAGCCTCACACCTCGGTATGAGTCAAAAACGGGATACGGACCGCTGGGAGAGCACGACGTTTCTTTCTAGCTTTGGTGGTGGCAGTGACTAACCAGCCCTGACATTTATATACTTTTCACCTTTGTGGTTGTTGGAATGAGGCGCCTCGATTATAGGTCTGTAAGGACCGGGAAACGTGTGTTCAGGCATAACTAATCCTCTAACGTAAGTGAGGACCGGCCCAGCCGAATCCAGGATTGCCCAGAGTGTGTAATCCTGAGACATTTGCTAGAGTGTCTCGAGCGCGGAGAGGAGCTTGCCCCTTGCCTCGGCTCATGACGGAATCCAATTTCCAATACGTGATATTTCGGTTTTAATTGTAGAACTAGTATGGCGACATAGTAGATGGTAGCTTTGCCGCCTATGATTGATATTTATGATTGAAAATGTTTTGACACTATACACTTATAATAGTATCAAATAATGTGTTTTAAATGTATCAAGCATGCTTTGGCTGTTATAAGGGAAAACCCTATCCTCCGGCTTGCGTTGCATTGTGTGATGGGACCTGGGTCTTATAACAGCTTCATTTTTCTTTATTTAGCATTGCACTGTTTGTTCTATGCACTGATATTCTTGGGAGGAAACCCGTTCCGTATTATACGGCGTGGTCCCTTGATACCTAACTTTAAAACCAATATTAATAACTGTTTTAGTTCTCACACCAGTCACATGACTGACCTGGAGTTTATTGTTTTAACCTAAACTCTAGGTGCTCTTATTTTCCGCACGGGCAGCTAGTAGTTTTGGTTTTGCAGATTTATATTCACAGGATCCTGGTTTACAACTGGAATGATATCCGGAAAGCTCTGTATCCGTATATCACCTTCAGTTGTGCTTTGTATTATTTTCCGCTGCTATGTAATTTGTTGCAATCTCTGATATTTATCGAATGTAATTTATTCATTTATACTCTGTATATTCTTGCATCTGATGGAATTGTTGTAATAGCAATGAAATGTTCTTCCGTCTGCGTTCTGTTTTGTCTTGTCCTCACAGTAATTCGTTCTTTCTCATCTCTTCGGAGACCGGGGAAGTTCGGGTCGCTACATTTGGCATCAGAGCTTTGGTTTACAGAGCTTGAGAACAGGACACATTAGAACCATACGAAAGAATTCATCAGATATTGGATTAGTAATATCCAATTAGAATGACTCGTTAGAGATAGGATCAGTAGTATCCTAGAACGAGTGTGAAGAGTATGTTTTTCAAAAGAAAACAATATTGTTTTGAAAATTTAAATCGTTTTATACGTATTTGAATAATTATTTATTTTGAATATGGACAATCGAGAGTATATATATTTCGCGTATACGCGTCATGAATGTATATTCGAAGTTTTAATATATTAGATAGATATAGAATCACACTCTAGTCGCCCGGACCTGATTCTGATGATTGACGCGTCATCATCAGTAATTATTTTCGTGTTTCGAAGGTGTGATATCTATATATTTCCATTAGACTGGTGTGAGAACCAAAACTTATATAGATAGATTTATTGTTGTGCATTGGCATCAAAAACATGATTTCTGTATATGTATCAAAATTATGAATTTGAAACTTTAATTCACTAATTGATTGATATTTGTGTTGTTTGTTGATTTGTTTGACAATTTTGAACCATTTAGCCTAATTGAACCAAATATTGAACTGTATTGAAAATTGGTCGCATCTGCTTGCATATACATATACTTACATTGAACAGGTCATAGCAAGGAGGCTAGAGCAGAGAATAAAATTTGTTTGCCCGACAAATAGGTACATGTTTACTATAATTTACTGTTTTGTTTGGGTGATGATGATTTTATGAGCCTATTGGCTAGCCGCTTGGCTTTTTCTTTTTCTTTTTGAGATCAGAAGGCCTATATGGCAATTTCGGGATTTTCCCGTGGCTCCCGGTGCAGGGGAGGTTATGGCAAAATTTTTCGAAAATTTAGGGTGTTAGCCAAATTTTTGAAAATTTGAAAATTCTTAGAAACAGAAAAGTTGGAGAATGGAAGCCAGATCGAACGTAGAGTTGATTAATCAAACCACTTTCGACTTTGTTCCTTTTCGGGGACGAAAAGTTTTAAGTGGGGGAGATTGTAATAACCCGGAAAATCTGAGCCAGTTTAAAATTTTTATTTTGGTAATTTTAGCGAAGTTTGAATATCTAAAATAGATTATTTTAAATAATATCGACGAGAAAATTATTTTGAATATAATTCAAACGTATATATTATATACGTCGTCATTAGAATAATTATATATAATTATAAATAGAATTGAAAATGGCGCGGTAGTTCGATAATTCGATTTCAAACTTCAATTGAATGTACCAGGTGCAAAACAATCCGGATTTTAGTGAAACCAAAAACAATAGGATCTAATTGATAATAT
The DNA here is from genome assembly GCA_030737875.1 of Allium sativum. Taxonomy (NCBI): domain Eukaryota; kingdom Viridiplantae; phylum Streptophyta; class Magnoliopsida; order Asparagales; family Amaryllidaceae; genus Allium; species Allium sativum. The sequence continues at coordinate 886,806,587 of CM060922.1, forward strand.
CTTTCCAATGAATCCGAAAAATCAAGATTTCATAGCGGGAATCAAAAGATATGTCCAGTTGAAAATTCTGAATAGTCGCTATGGAATTCAGGCCCTTAAAAATGGGAATTTTGCAAACGACATCGGATTTCAACGAAACCACTTTTGTTGGGTCCGCAGAGTCAAATTATTGCTAGATTCCAAATTTCATAATTTTTCGAATCAATATGTGAGCATGGCAAAGGAAAACGCGTTTGACCAGTTTCAGTTGATTTTAATCGACTGGAAAATGGCCATTTTTCTAACGATCTCAGAATTCGACGAAACTAGTTTTGTTAGGACTGTATCGTCAATACGAAGCTAGAAAATATTTTTCTGCAATTTTTAGAGTTGGTATGTGACCCTAGTAAAAGGAAATGTGCGTTCAAATTCAATATATAGAGTTATATGTTGATTTTGACGAAAACTGGTCGTAACGGCCGAATTGGCTTACGCAGCATATCCCATTGTGTTCGGAATGGGGGTAATTAGCCAGGGACGACAGTCGTTGGACTTGATTTCGAGTTCAAATGAAAAGTCAACCTTTTAAAGAAGAAAATAATAAAATAATAATTAAATTAAATTTTATATATTAGCCCCCTACTTTATCTCCCTCCCTCCCACGTTATTTCAGATTTGAGAAAATAAAAGAAAGAAAGAAAACTCTCCACGCGATCTCGTTTTGCTCCACGCCACCGAGGATGATCCACCGCCGTTCCCTCCGACACACCCCAACCGAGCTCCGCCTCTCCTCGACCCCGCCAGCGACGTCCAGACCCCATCCGCCTTCCTCCTGCGCGAGCCCCAAATCGAGCCATCGGAGCACGATAGCGCCACCAGTCCAGCGTCGCCACCTCGAGTGCTACGCCAGCAGAAACCATCGCGAACCCCCACGTCCAGTCGAGCGCGTACCCACCGGAGACCTCCAGCGACTTCGGGTTCGGGTGAAAAACAGTGAGCACTTTTTTCTAATTATCCATTGTCTTTTAAATCTGAAACTATACATCGTCTTTTAGATCTGAAAATATACATTGTTTTTAGAATTGAAAACTTTGATTTTAAAACTGAAAACATAATTTTTAAAACTGGAAATTAGATGATATTTAAAACTGAATTATATGGTTTTAAATGTGAAGTGTATGATTTTTAGAATCCGAAAATATATGATTTTGAGTTGTGAAAATATACGATTTTTGAAAGAGAAAAGGTCGGATTTTGATTATGATAAAGTTTTGATTTTTAATAAAGGATAAAAATATGATTTTTATATTTTTCAGGGAATAAAAATAAGATTTTTATATTTTTAAAGTATTAAAAATATAATCTTTACTATATAGAAGATGTAAAAATATGATTTTTGTTTATGTAGAGAATTAAAAATATAATTTTTACATGATAGGTATATTAGAAATACCATCTTTATATGTGTAGAAAAATAAAAATGTGATTTTTATAATGATATAATTGAAAAGGCGAAATCTTTATATAGAGAATAGCGAGGTAAAAATAGAATTTTTATCCATATAGCAGCGGTGTGAAAATAGAAATTTTATCCATATAGCAAAGTAAAAATTCGATTTTTATATATTGAATAGCAAAGAAAAAAATTCGATTTTTATATATTGAATGGCATAGTAAAAATTCGATTTTTATATATTGAATGGCATAGTAAAAATTCGATTTTTATATATTGAATGGCATAGTAAAAATTCGATTTTTATATATTGAATAGCATAGTAAAAATTCGATTTTTATATATTGAATGGCATAGTAAAAATTCGATTTTTATATATTGAATAGCATAGTAAAAATTAGATTTTTATATATTGAATAGCGAAGTAAAAATTCAATTTTTACATATGTAGAGAATACGGGCAACGAAGGTGATAAAAAGGCGAGAACGATGAAGATTTCTGTCAATAAAGAGTCGTGTTATTGGATAGCTATTGGTGAGAATTTCTCACTTTTCAATTTCATTTTCTAGTTATATATATATACACTAGGATGCAGACGGTGCTTAGTAGCTCCCGACACAATCGTCCACAGACCATGGACTTGTTTGTTTGGTTGTGTAGTTGGTTAGATTATTTGAATTGAATTGAATTGTTTGGTGAAATGAAATTGATTTGATTGATGTGTGAATGGCGTGGGCCTTCACTAGACCGGGGATAAGGCTAGGCCTCGTCCCGTTTCTAGTATCGTGCCGTTATGCCGCCGAAATTTTCTAAAATAAGTTAGAAAAATAAAGATATCATTTTATTTAATAAATGAACCAAATAGAATATTCATAGTTTGAATAAAATATTTTGGTCGTTAAAAATATAATTTTTAACGTGAAAGTGAATAAATAAATATCTATAAACAAATCGGCCGATTTTTTATATACACTGATTTGACTGATATTGATTGGGTCGATAAATTTTACACATCGCCCTATTGCACAACTAAAATCTGTGTTTGATTGTTTGAAACACCACACGGGTGTTGGGATGAAATTTGAAGTTCACTCATCCTGATTGATTAAATATGTCGATCGATTGATTGACAGGCTGTTATAAGCGTTAGATATCTATATTTGATGCTTATACAGTGTAGTGCACTTTGGATGATGGTTGGTTATTTATCGTTGCTAATATATGCATGTGTGGTATGGAATCCATATAGTTAACGCTATATGGTAATTGATTGGGCCTCATTCCAATTTGAAAAATAAATAATATTATAAAATAAAGGTTCATGTGTTGTCAGTACTCATCCGTTGATATTAGTCATGTGTTGAACGAAATATTTTAATAATAAAATTTACATCTTTATCAATATAAAATAAAGGTTCATGTGTTGACAGTACTCATCTGTTGAGATTAGTCATGTGTTGAACGAAATATTTTAAGAATAAAATTTACATCTTTATCAATATAAAATAAAGGTTCATGTGTTGACTGTACTCATCCATTGAGATTAGTCATGTGTTGAACGAAATATTTTAATAATAAAATTTACATCTCTAAGAATATATAAAATAAAGGTTCATGTGTTGACAGTACTCATCCGTTGAGATTAGTCATGTGTTGAACGAAATATTTTGATAATAAGAAATATTTGAAATAGAATATTTGAAATAGAATATTTGAAAATAGAAATATATGAAGCCGTGTTGATTAGATTGACGCTATTTTGACGTGAACGATATTTATATCGATTTTATTCATTTAAAAATGAATATTGAAAAGTGATTTCGAAATCGAATATTTTGAAATGAAATCGAATATTTTGAAATGAAATCGAATATTTTGAAATGGAATCGAATTTTTGAAATGAAATCGAATATTTTGAAATGAAATCGAATATTTTGAAATGAATTTTGAATTAAATTGAAATAAATTGAATATAAAGCAATTTCGAAATGAATTGAATATAAAGCGATTTCGAAATAAATTGAATATAAAGCGATTCCGAAATAAATTAAATATAAAGCGATTCCGAAATAAATTCAATATAAAGCGATTCCGAAATAAATTCAATATAAAGCAATTTCGAAATAAATTGAATATAAAGCGATTTCGAAAGAAATTGAATATAAAGCGATTTCGAAATAAATTGAATATAAAGCGATTTCGAAATGAATTGAATATAAAGCGATTTCGAAATGAATTGAATATAAAGCGATTTCGAAATGAATTGAATATAAAGCGATTTCGAAATGAATTGAATATAAAGCGATTTCGAAATGAATTGAATATAAAGCGATTTCGAAATAAATTGAATATAAAGCGATTTCGAAATAAATTGAATATAAAGCGATTTCGAAATGAATTGAATATAAAGCGATTTCGAAATGAATTGAATATAAGGCGATTTCGAAACGAATTGAATATAAGGCGATTCCGAAACGAATTGAATATAAGGCGATTTCGAAAGGAATTGAATATAAGGCGATTTCGAAATGAATTGAATATAAGGCGATTTCGAAATGAATTGAATATAAAGCGATTTCGAAATGAATTGAATATAAAGCGATTTCGAAATGAATTGAATATAAAGCGATTTCGAAATGAATTGAATATAAAGCGATTTCGAAATGAATTGAATATAAAGCGATTTCGAAATGAATTGAATATAAAGCGATTTCGAAATGAATTGAATATAAAACGATTTCGAAATGAATTGAATATAAAACGATTTCGAAATGAATTGAATATAAAGCGATTTCGAATTGAATCGAATAGAAAAACCAATTTGAATTGAATCGAATAGAAAAACCAATTTGAATTGAATCGAATAGAAAACCAATTTGAATTGAATCGAATAGAAAACGAATTTGAATTGAATATAAAACCAATTCGAATTGAATTGAAAATGAATTCGAATTGAATATAAAACGAATTCGAATTGAATTGAAAATGAATTCGAATTGAATTGAAATGAATTCAAATTGAATTGAAATTTGAATTGAATATAAATGAATTTTAAAACGAATTTATAAGGAAAAATTCAATTTCGATTTGAATTGAAATGGAAGTTGAAATTGTTTTTGAAACGAATTAAAAACGATTTATATAATTCGTTTTAAATAGAAATCGATGAAATATATATTATATGTATATAATATAATGGCCTGAATAGAACGCGCCACGCCGCGGCAGTTTGTGAATTTCGACCATTGATTTCGAACGGACATTACGGGAGATCCGACCATCGGATTCTCCTAAAACCGGAACCGTTGGGTTCGTATCGAAAATAGCTTTCTATTAGAAATTTGAAATCTAACGGTTGGATTTGGAGATACGTCCAAATCAAATTTGGAAAAGGTCGCTGTAAGTGCAGTTCGATGGCCATTGTTGGAAATCGACTGTAGGGGCCTTGATAAAATTATTAAAAATAGTAATAATTAGTGTAAAATCATAAGAAATGATTTGGGAAAAATTAGGAGGAAAAAACTCCACATTTGAAAAGATAAAAATAATTTTTTATCGAAATGAACTAGTTTTGAACTAAAATTAAAACCCATTTATTTTTAAATAAATAAATCGGATTTGAAATGGGTTTTAAATAGAATTGAATTGTGGGTTTATCGGGAACGGTGTTTTAAATAACACTAGTTCTTTAACCCGATAATAAATAGAATGTGATTTGGGTTTATCGTGAAATGTGTTTTAAACGACATTAATTCTTTAACCCAGTAAAAGGAGTTTTAATGAATCTTTGATTAGATTGAAATGTGGATTGATAATATAAATTATCAAATCTAGAAAGGGATCGAAAATGGAGTATCGCCAGTTTTGCTCCAAAACGATAGTCAAATCTTTAGTAAGATCTGAACGTGAAATGGTAATTAATTTTACCGATAACACCGTGGTGTTAGAAATGGAGTATTACCAGTTTTGCTTCATGGGATGAATAGGTTGGGATTGGGAAATAAAATAAATAATTACTTCGATGTGGTTCGCTAATCTCGACTAGTTTGAAAAACCAAAATTTGGTTTAATACGACATCCAAAGGAAGATTAAAGGATAAATTTTAAGGAATTTATCTTGGATAAAATTAATGGGAACCTTTCCCTGAGAATATGAATTGGAATGAGGCGTATGTTGTGTTTGTGTAACATTTGTTTTTAATATACGCGGGTTGTTCGGAAAGGCCGGGTTTATACCCATTCTGAATAACCGATTCGACGATAAGTCGAAGAGGAAGACGGTGGTCGAAGACCGGAAGTCTTCACATCGTTTGGGTAATTACTGACGATCCTGATTGGGCTGTACACCCAAGAGGATGGAAATAGTTGGTGGTCGTCCAGACGTACTTGGAGATGGATGGATATGCGAGGAAAGTGCCTCCGGTTTCGTTCAGACCCAGAACGGACTTGTAAATGGATTGTGTGTCTGACATTGGATTTTATTCTGTGTTGATTGATTTCTATTAAATATACATCTGTTTGGCGGCGGAGAATTTATTCTTTTGCTTAACGCCCTTCTCTGAGACGTACGAGCTCAGAGGTTGTATATCGATGGACATCAGTCGCATGGCATGAATTGCCTGTGTGGCACGCTAAGATGCAATGATCAAGGCTTCTGTTGAAAAGCAAAGTCTTGTGGTTGATGATCAAAACACGGCCTACGTGGCGTATCTTTGTGTATAGCGTGGATTCGCGAGCCTCACACCTCGGTATGAGTCAAAAACGGGATACGGACCGCTGGGAGAGCACGACGTTTCTTTCTAGCTTTGGTGGTGGTAGTGACTTACCAGCCCTGACATTTATATACTTTTCACCTTTGTGGTTGTTGGAATGAGGCGCCTCGATTATAGGTCTGTAAGGACCGGGAAACGTGTGTTCAGGCATAACTAATCCTCTAACGTAAGTGAGGACCGGCCCAGCCGAATCCAGGATTGCCCAGAGTGTGTAGTCCTGAGACATTTGCTAGAGTGTCTCGAGCGTGGAGAGGATCTTGCCCCTTGCCTCGGCTCATGACGGAATCCAATTTCCAATACGTGATATTTCGGTTTTAATTGTAGAACTAGTATGGCGACATAGTAGATGGTAGCTATGCCGCCTATGATTGATATTTATGATTGAAAATGTTTTGACACTATACACTTATAATAGTATCAAATAATGTGTTTTAAACGTATCAAGCATGCTTTGGCTGTTATAAGGGAAAACCCTATCCTCCGGCTTGCGTTGCATTGTGTGATGGGACCTGGGTCTTATAATAGCTTCATTTTTCTTTATTTAGCATTGCGCTGTTTGTTCTATGCACTGATATTCTTGGGAGGAAACCCGTTCCGTATTATACGGCGTGGTCCCTTGATACCTAACTTTAAAACCAATATTAATAACTGTTTTAGTTCTCACACCAGTCACATGACTGACCTGGAGTTTATTGTTTTAACCTAAACTCTGGGTGCCCTTATTTTCCACACAGGCAGCTAGTAGTTTTTGTTTTGCAGATTTATATTCACAGGATCCTTGTTTACAGCTGGAATGATATCCGGAAAGCTCTGTATCCGTATATCACCTTCAATTGTGCTTTGTATTATTTTCTGCTGCTATGTAATTTGTTGCAATCTCTGATATTTATCGAATGTAATTTATTCATTTATACTCTGTATATTCTTGCATCTGATGGAATTGTTGTAATAGCAATGAAATGTTCTTCCGTCTGCGTTCTGTTTTGTCTTGTCCTCACAGTAATTCGTTCTTTCTCATCTCTTCGGAGACCGGGGAAGTTCGGGTCGCAACACAAACTATCGATAACAAATTTAATTGAATACCTTGTAGGTGGAGGAGGAAAAAGCCTCTACCTTTAGCCACTTTTCTATCCTTTCTCCCCCTTTAACTTTGCACTTGGAAAAGAACTATAGAAAAACAAATTCTGAAATTTACTTATAAATAACTATGCTAGTTATCGAAATAAGCTTAAAATTCTACAGATGATTGTTGTATAAGCCGAAGAGTAGTATACAGCTAACTTTTGAGCCAACATGATCTCAAAATACTTATTTTACTTTTCACTCCATTTTCTGCTCTGTTTCCCTGCAAGAACCTACATTGAGTTTAAATATACCATTTTGTTGATAACCACGACTGGAAAAGAATGATCTAATAAGAATAAAACCAAGGACAATATATGGAATGAAGTACTTCAATAAGAAAACGTCTACAATTTAATATATTTATAATGACTAATATTAGAGATGCTTTTCAGTTTTGAGATTCTTTTGTGAAACTGAAATCCTTTTTTCCCCTACCATTAAAGCATATTTTCTGTTTCAAAAAAAATTAACTGTTCAGTTGTTGATTATAACTTTTTCTTCTTATATATCATTTAATGATGCCTTAAATACGAATGTTTTCATTACCAAATTTTGTCTGATGAATTAAATGACATTTATAACTGCACATTTTTTTAACTTTAGTTTGGGATGCAATTTTGAATTTTTACTATCCATTACTTTCTTAAATTCATATATGTCATTTAACCAAAAAAATTGTAGGTCTTTGCTATGATTAAAAAAACATCCCCTGCATGAATCAATTAATAACATTCCTTATTTCATTTGTTATGTCTATATCTGAAATCAATTTTTTTGCCTTAGTAAAGTTAATTGAACCTTATCAAAAATTCTTTTTCATAACTGACTCACAAGTTTCAAAGGATTTCTAATGATTACTTATATCTAAAAGTTTCATTTTCATAAACTTATACCCAATATTTGCTTAAGCATGAAACTGGCCTAAGGTAATTTTTTTTTTAAAGTTGGCTTTCTAACATGATATGGTGGATAACAAATAATTTACATAGATCTCCATCCACGAACATGAGAAGCAAATACTCTAGTGATCATGTTGCTAAATTATACAATATTTCTTTTTTAACCAAAAATGCACATTTTTTTAAAGGGAGATAGCATATATATGACACATAGCATAAAATAAGAAAACAGACATACTTTGAGTCTTTTTAATTCTTTATAAAACTCTGCATGCTCACTGTAATTTACGTCCATATTATAAGGTATTCATTAAGCGTTAATTAGATATTAAAGCCAGCAAAAACCAAAAACCTAATATATTCCACCTTGAGTAATTAGATGGCCAACTAACCTAGATCTATAAATAACATGGAATTATGTTTATATGTTTCCATCGTCACAAAACTTGATAGTAACATCTACATTTTAGTAACCTGTATTGACTTTTAACCATGAAAATGCAAACGAAAGAATTCTATTTTATGCATAAAAATAAATCATAAGTTGCCTATGCGCAGTTTAATGTATCAATAAGCGATAAGGAAAGTTAAAATACTAATTGATTTAGTAATAATGCAACTTTTTGAGTTATAACGCAAAAAAAGGAATATTATTTATTTTCTAACATACCAAAGTAAAACTGAAAAACAACATCATAAATATGAAACTTTCTTCATGGCTAAAACCTTGAACAGGTCAAGCTAAATAAGCCATGGTGGACTAACTCTAATATTTGTATTTTATATTTAATTGATGATGTGTCTGAAAAACATAACTATAATCAAGCTTGCAAATAAATTTATCTTCATGGCGAAAAAATTCTATATTTTAAGCTAAATAAATTCAAGTCCGTGTATCATATAGGGGTATTCCATATACATTTAAGATGAAGATAAAGAAATTAATTCTTACAAAATCTATAACCTGAATGGATCCTCAAATAAAAGTGCATCAACAACAGTAATCATGTTCTAAATTTGTAGGTGAAAAGGGACAAAATGAGTCACATCAATTACTAAATATTTGATAAAGAGTGTTCAATTCATATGATATCTCTAAGTAAAGAATAATTTTAATGGACAGGTGGTAACCGAATATCAATATACCATTAACCACACTTGCAGTGCAAAAAACTCTAGTCATACTGGAATCATATTGATACAATATTGTACCCTACATTTGAAGAGAAATGCTAATTATTAGACATAATGAAAATGTTGAAATTCAACTAAATGGTGAACGTGCATGTGTTCATCGTACTAACGCTTCATAGAGATGGAATACAATATCTTAAATTCTCAACATAACTGAAATATATTTGTAAATGTCATATTAGTGAAAAAAATGTTGTGGTGATGTTTTACTAGATTTTGTACATATTCGTACAATTTTTACGTCAATAATATGCCTTTCTACGTATATTTGTTGATAGATGGCTCTACTATGATCTAAATAAAAATTATCACATCTAAGATTATACTTCAACTTACACCATGGTCCTAATATCAGTTTAAGAAGTAGTAAATTTGCTTGCACATGCATAATACCTTCATTGTCATAGTCAAAGCTTATATGGTACATAACCTTTATCGCTTTACGCTACATTCGATTGATTCCAGCATGGTATTGAGCGATTGGCTTCCTACATAAAAAAGAATCCATTTACACATTAGAAAACAGTAGAGAAATATTTTCAAAGTAATGAGAAATAAAAAAATCTCGTCGTGTCAAATGTTATTTCATTATGTCAATCAGTATGATATAAAACAAAAGAAATAAAGATATTTAATTGCTAAATAAGGTAATGAGAAATAGGTGTACTTTTGAATCCAGGCAAACCAAAAGACATTCCTGTGTTTATCCTTCGACAAACCTAAATAAAGGGAAATTGGATCATCAAAACCGATAAAACCGAAGTTTGAACTAAATGAAATGACAGTGAAGAAGCACATATGTAGACGAAGCACACAAGAATGTCTCAACTTTTTCGAAAGGTGCTTCACATATTGAATATATGTGACATGAGCATGAAAATTGCCTTTTGACAATAACTTTATGTCCCAATATGAAATAAAATAAAAACATCACATCCAAAAGGAAATAAGAAAAGTAAAAGATACCAACTCATCCGTTCATAATAAAACAAATGCCGATATAGATCAATAGGTACATGAAACAAAAATACCAAAGGCACACAGACGTTTTAATATCCGTTTGCATTGCCTTGCTTCTCGAAATGGTTATGTTGAATATTCTTTCATACCAGCACACTTAGTTCACATTATAGTATAGAGCATTACAACTAACTATAGCAAGCAATTAAGTGACCTGAACTTGATTTAATCTTCAAGCAAAAAAGGTGATTAAAGACATTTTAAATAATACAAAATTAAAAGACTTCAACCGAATGACAAAGAAATATACTATACTGACATATTTATTTATACCAGAAGCAAGGTTGAACCGTCTTTTTCTTTTAAAAAGAAAAAATGGTCACTATGTTAATTTAAAGAACTGAATTAACCATATCATCTAATTTTGTATTCAAAATATTTCAAGTACATAACAAATTATCATGTGAGTTATGTTAAATCACAAATCATTTTGCATTAATAATTTTAACATCCATACAATCTTAAAATCTACAACAAACAACAACCATTGTGCATCAAGTTGATGAATGAATGAAACGACCCGAACTTCCCCGGTAAGGAAAGCCCGGATAGAATTGAGAACAAGCCACAAAGGAACGCAGACGGAAGAACATTTCATTGTCTATTACAACAATTCACCAGAATACAAGAATATACAGAGTATAAACAAATAATATACATCAGAAAAATATCAGAGATTACAATACATTACATAGTGGCGGAAAATAATACAATACACCACTAGAAGAGATATACGGATACAAAGCTTTCCGGATATCATTCCAGCTGCAAACCAGGATCCTGTGAATATAAATCTGCAAAACCAAAACTACTAGCTTCCCGTGCAAAAATAAGGGCACCCAGAGTTTAGGTTAAAACAATAAACTCCAGGTCAGTCATGGGACTGGTGTGAGAACTAAAACAGTTATAAATCTTTATTTTAAAGTTAGGTAAATCAAGGGACCACGCCGCTAACACGGAACGGGTTTCCTCCCAAGAATACCAGTGCATAAAACAAATAGCGCAATGCTAAATAAAGAAAAATGAAGCTATTATAAGACCCAGGTCCAATCACACAATGCAACGCAAGCCGGAGGACAGGGTTTTTACCTTATAATAGCCAAGAATGCTTGATACGTTTGAAACAAATCTTTTGATACTATATGTAATAACCCGTAAAATGCGAGCCAGTTTGAAATTTTTATTTTGGCAATTTTAGCGAATTTTGATATTTAAAATAGATTATTTTAAATAATATCGACGAGAAATTTATTTTGAATAGAATTCAACGTATATATTATATACGTCGTCGTTAGAATATAAATATTTATATATAATTATAAATAGAATTGAAAATGGCGCGGTAGTTCGATAATTCGATTTCAAACTTCAATTGAATGTACCGGGTGCAAAACAATCCGGATTTTAGTGAAACCAAAAATGATAGGATCTAATTGATAATATCTTTCTATCGAATCCGAAGATTCTAGATCTCATAGCGGGAATCAAAAGATATGTCCAGTTGAAAATTCTGAATAGTCGCTATGGAATTCAGGCCCTTAAAAATGGACATTTTGCAAACGACCTCGGATTTCGATGAAACCAGTTTTGTTGGGTCCGTGATGTCAAATTATTGCTAGGTTTCAAATTTCATAATTTTTCGAATCAATATGTGAGCGTGGCGTAGGAAAACGTGTTTTGACCATTTCAGTGGATTTTAATCGACTGGAAATTGGCCATTTTTCCAACGGTCTCAGAATTCGACGAAACTAGTTTTGTTAGGACCGTATCGTCAATATGAAGCTAGAAAATATTTTTCTGGAATTTTTCTAGTTAGTATGTGACCCCGGTAATTTGAAATATACGTTTAAAATTCAATATAGTGATTTAAATGTAAATTTAACGGAAACTGATTCAAACGATCAAATCAGCTTACGATACATATCCCATTGTGTTCGGAATGGGGGTAAAACGCTATGGACGACAGGCGGTAGGCCTCGTTTCGAGGTCGTATGTAAAAGTCAACCCTTTTGCAAAAATTTAATAATTAAATAATAAAATATATATATATATCCCTCCCTTATCTTTCCTTCTGGCCCCCCCTCTCACTTCTGCATTTCGTAACAGGAAAAAAAAACCTCAATCGAATCGAGCGCGCCTCCCCGGGTTCACCGCCGCCGCCCCTAGCCTGCGCCCATCCAAACGCCCACCGCCACCTCCGGTCCGACCCCCCCTGCCACGTCAGTCCCCCGCTCCTCTCCCCCTTCGAAAACCGTACACCCCTAGCCTTCGCAGCCTCAACCCGTGCCCTTGGCCCACACCTGAACCACCGCCAACCCCTTTCCGCCGCCACTACATCCTCCGATCCCCTCCGGCGAACGCAGCAGCTTCCTCCCCCCCAGCAAACGAAAACCGTAAGTTTTTTATTTATTTATTTATTTCATTTTTCTTAATTCCTTTATATATATATAATGTTATGTAAAAGAAATCAGTTTGTTTAACGTTAGTTTATATAGAAATTGGATTAGAAAAGATTAGGTTTTTAAACCAGAAAAGACGTGTTTTTTAAAAAAAAATAAATAGAAAAGACAATATTTTGAGAGGAGTAGTGAAGTAAGAATATGATTTATATATTTTTAAAGTAATAAAAATATGATTTTTATATTTCTAAAATATTAAAAATATGATCTTTACCATGTATAAGATGTGGAAATATAATTTTTACATGATAGACATATTAAAGACGATATTTTTAAAATAGAAAAGATTAGATTTTAAAAATAGAAAAGGTGTGATTTTTATATATTGAACATCGAATTAAAAATATGATTTTTATATATTGAATAGCATAGTAAAAATTTGATTTTTAAATATATGAAGTGATTATAAAAATATGATTTTTAAATTGAAAACGAACAAATAAAAATGTGATTTTTATTTTAAAGACATCAAAATATAAAAATGTGTGATTTTTATATATATAGTGACTACGGGCACAAGAAGACGATAAAAAGGCGAAGATGAAGAAGATTTCTATAAAAAAAGTGTCGTGAAGTTGGATAGCTATTGGTGAGAACTTCTCACCTTTCAATTTAATCTTTCTAGTTATATATATATATATATATATATATATATATATATACTAGGATGCAGACGGTGCTTAGTAGCACCCGACACCCGTCATCCACAGACCATGGATGGCTTGTTTGTTAAATTGTTTGGTTGTGTAGTTGGTTAGGTTATTGGTTTGAATTGAATTATTTGGTGAATTGAAATTGATTTGATTGATGTGTGAATGGCGTGGGCCTTCACTAGACCGGGGATAAGGCTAGGCCTCGTCCCGTTTCTAGTATCGTGCCGTTATGCCGCCGAAATTTTCTAAAATATGTTAGAAAAATAAAAATATCATTTTTATTGTGTAAATGACATGAATAGAAATTCATGTGTTAAAATAAAATAGTTTGATCGTTAAAAATATAATTTTTAACGTAAAAATGGATAAATGAATATTTATAAACAAATCGGCCGATTTGTTTATATACACTGATATCGATTGGGTCGATAAATTTTACACGTCGCCCAACTGCACAAATAAAATCTGTGTTTGATTGTTTGAAACCCCACACGGGTGTTGGGATGAAATTTGATGTTCACTCATCCTGATTGACTAAATATGTCGATCGGTCGATTGACAGACTGTTATAAGCGTCAGATATCTATATTTGATGCTTATACAGTGTAGTGCACTTTGGTTGATGGTTGATTGTTTATTAATGCTATTATATACATGTGTTGTATGGAATCCATATAATTAGCGTTATATGGTGATTGATTGGGCCTCATTCCAATCGGGAAAATAATGAATATTAGAAAAGAAAATTCATGTGTTGAATATAAAAATAGTCATGTGTTGAAACTATTCATGTGTTGAGTAAAATATTTTATACAATGAAATTTACATCTTTATCATATTTAAAATTAGAACTACTTCTCAGTAGAAGTCTAATTAAAAATCAAACGATAGATACCATAGTTTTATAAAATATTTTACATAACAAAAATAGTGATGTGTTGACAGTACTCATGTGTTGAGATTAGTCGTGTGTTGAAAGAAATATAGATTCATGTGTTGAATGAAATAAATATTCATTTGATGAATAGAATAACGAATTATTGAAATATAAAGCCGTGTTGATTAGAGATGCGTTATTTTGACGCGAACGATATTTATATCGATTTTATTCGTTGTAGAATGAATGTTGAAAAGTGATTTCAAAATTAAATATTTTGAAATGAAATTCAAATTGAATTAGATTAAAAATTGAAATTGAAATTCTATGAATCAATTTGAAATGAATTCGAATCGAATAGAAAGTGAATTCGATTCGAATTGAATAGAAAGTGAATTTGAATTCGAGTAAAATAGAAATGAATTCAAATTGAATTAGATTGAAATTGAAATTTAAAACGAACTGAAAGTGAATTGAAATCAATTTGAAACGAATTCGAATTAGATCAAATAGAAAGTAAATTCGAATTGAATTGAATTGAAACGAATTTGAATATGAATTTGAATTGAATTGAAACGAGTTAGAATTTGAATTGAATTGAAATGAACTCGAATTGAATTGAAATCAAATCGATTTGAAATTGAATGTAGTGTTGAAAGGGTTTTGAAAACGAATTTAAAATGATTTATAAAATTCGTTTTAAAAGGAAATCGACGAAATATATATTATATATATTATATATATAATATAATGGCCTGAATAGAACGCGCCGCGCCGCGGTAGTTCGTGAATTTCGACCATTTATTTCAAACGGGCATTGCGGGAGATCCGACCGTCGGATTCTCCTAAAACCGGAACCATTGGGTTCGTATCGAAAAGAGCTTTCCAATGAATATTAGAAATTTGAAATCTAACGGTTGGATTTGGAATTATGTCCAAATCAAATTCGAAAAAGGTCGTTGTAAGTGCAGTTCGATGGCCGTTGTTGGAAATCGACTGTACGGGCCTTGATAAAATTATTAAAAATATCTATAATTTGTGTAAAATTATAATATGTGAATTGGAAAGATTTGGGCTGGAAAACTCCACATTTGAAAGGATAAAAATAGATTTTTATCGAAATGAACTAGTTTTGAACTAGAATTAAAATCAATTTATTTTTGAAATGAATAAATTGAATTTGAAAGTGATTTTAAAAATAATCGATATTTCCAATACGTGGATTGGACTGGAGTTGAATCGAAATTATCTTCGGGATATTTCGATGTTGGATTTCGTGACTATACAGATATTGTTATGGGAATTTGAAAGATATATTTTATATCGTTATTTCCAATACGATATTTGTTGGTTTCAGAATTTGATATTGAATATAAGCCGATATATTTTCTATTCAGAACCTTGTATTTAATATCAAATGTGATTTGGGTTTGTCGTGAATCGTGTTTTTGATGACATTGGTTCTTTAACCCAGTTAAAGGCAGAATATTGATTTTTGAAAGGATTAAAGCTAAGTGGAGTTTTAATGAATCTTTAATTAGATTAAAATGTGAATTGATAATTTAAATTATCAAATCTGAAAGGTGATCGAGAATGGAGTACCACCAGTTTTGCTCCAAAGCGATAGTTAAATCTTTAATTAGATTTGAACGTGAAATGGTAATTAATTTTACCGATAACACCGTGGTGTTAGATGTGGAGTATTACCAGTTTTCTCCATGGGATATATATAGGTTGGGATGGGGAAATAAAACAAATAATTACTTCGGTGTGGTTCGCTAATCCCGACTAGTTTGAAATGATATCCAAAGGAAGATTAAAGAATAAATTTAGTAGAATTTATCTTGGATAAAATTAATGGGAACATTTCCCTAAGAATGTGATTTTGTGAATAAAAGAATATTCTGAATTGGAATGAGGCGTTTGTTGAGCTTGTGTAACATTCGTTTATTATATACGTGGGTTATTCAGAAAGGCCGGGTTTATACCCATTCTGAATAACCGATTCGACGAGATGTCGAAGATGAAGACGGTGGTTGAAGACCGGAAGTCTTCACATCGTTTGGGTGATTACTGATGATCTTGATTGGGCTGTACACCCAGGATAAGGGAATCAGTTGGTGATCGTCCAGACGTACTTGGAGATGGATGGATATGCGAGGAAAGTGCCTCCGGTTTCGTTCAGACCCAGAACGAACTTGTAAATGGATTGTGTGTCTGACATTGGATTTTATTCTGTGTTGGTTGATCTCTATTAAATATACATCTGTTTGGCGGCGGAGAATTTATTCTCTTGCTTAACGCCCTTCTCTGAGACGTACGAGCTCAGAGGTTGTATATCGATGGACATCAGTCGCATGGAGTGAATTGCCAATGTGGCACGCGTAAGTGGCAATTGATCAGGGCTTCTGTTGAAAAGCAAAGTCTTGTGGTTGATGATCAAAGCACGGCCTGTGTGGCGTAGCTTTGTGTGTAACGTGGATTCGCGAGCCTCACACCTCGGTATGAGTCAAAAACGGGATACGGACCCAAGGAGTGCACGACGTTTCTTTCTAGCTAGGGTGGTGTCAGTAACCTACCAGCCCTGACATTTATATACTTTTCACCTGTGTGGTTGTTGGATATGAGGCGCCTCAGATATAGGTCTGTAAGGACCGGGAAACGTGTGTTCAGGAATTGCCAATCCTCAAAAGTAAGAGAGGACCGGCCTTGGAGGATCCAGGGGATTGCTGTGTGCGGTCCCGAGGCATTTGCTAGAGTGTCTCGAACGCGGAGAGGAGCTTGCCCCTTGCCTCGGCTCATGACGGAATCCAATTTCCAATACGTGTATTGCGGTTTTAATTGTAGAACTAGTAAGGCGACATGATAGATGGTACCCATGCCGCCTATGATTGATATTTATGATTGAAATTGTTTTGACACTATACACTTATAATAGTATCAAATAATGTGTTTTAAACGTATCAAGCATGCTTTGGCTGTTATAAGGGAAAACCCTATCCTCCGGCTTGCGTTGCATTGTGTGATGGGACCTGGGTCTTATAACAGCTTCATTTTTCTTTATTTAGCATTGCGCTGTTTGTTTTATGCACTGGTATTCTTGGGAGGAAACCCGTTCCGTGTTATACGGCGTGGTCCCTTGATTTACCTAACTTTAAAACCAATATTAATAACTGTTTTAGTTTTCACACCAGTCACATGACTGACCTAGAGTTTATTGTTTTAACCTAAACTCTGGGTGCCCCTATTTTCCACACGGGCAGCTAGTAGTTTTGGTTTTGCAGATTTACATTCACAGGGTCCTGATTTACAGCTGGAACGATGCTCGGAAAGCTCTGTATCCGTGTATCACTTCTAGTTGTGCTTTTGTATATTTTTCCGCTGCTATGCAATGTAATTTAAATCTCTGATATTTGTCGAATGTAATTTATTCATTTATACTCTGTATATTCTTGTATCTGATGGAATTGTTGTAATAACAATGAAATGTTCTTCCGTATGCGTTCTGATTTGTCTTGTCCTCACAGTAATTCGTTCTTTCTCATCTCTTCGGAGACCGAGGAAGTTCGGGTCGCTTCACTATAATAAGTGTATACTGTATAAAACAACTTCAAATCATAAGTATCAATCATAGACGGCATAAGCGCCCCATCCCACTATGTCGCCATATATAGGATTACAACTAAAATCGAAACGTCACGTATTGGAAGTTGGGTTATCATTTATGGTATGAACCAAGGCTAGAGATCGTCCTCTACCGATTCGAGACGCTCTAGTCCGCCCCTCAGGAACAGTCGCAACTGCCCCTTGGATCGTCAGGGCCGGCCCACACGGAGTGGATTATTATGCCTGAACAATACGTCTCCCCGCCCTATGGGGCGTAAATGAGCCAACGAATGACTCCGTCGGCTTCACATATTCACCGATATATCCAAGGCGCCTCGCAAACCAACAACCACATAAGTCAAACTCGTCAGGGCGTGTAAAACCACTGACGCCACTTCTAACTAGAAAGAAACGCATGCCCTCCCTGATGTCCTCTCCCGTTTCTGGTTCATACCGGGTGTGAAACTCGCGAAGTAAACGTTACACAAAGCTATGCCACAAAGGCCTTGCTTTGATCATCAACCACAAGCTTTTCTTTTCAACAGAAGCCTTGATTAATTGCCACTTAGGCATGCCACACAGGCAATTCACTCCATGCGATGGATATCCATCAATATATAACCCCTGAGCTCGTACGTCTTAGAGAAGGGCGTTAAGCAAGAGAATAAATTCTCCGCCGCCAAACAAATATATATTTAATAGAAATCAATCACATAGACTAAAATCCAATGTCAGACACACAGTCCATTTACAAGTTCGTTCTGGGTCTGAACGAAACCGGAGGCACCTAGTACCCCGCATATCCATCGATCTCCAAGTACGTCTGGACGATCACCAACTGTTTCCCTCCTCTTGGGTGTACAGCCCAA
Organism: Allium sativum; assembly: GCA_030737875.1. NCBI lineage: Eukaryota > Viridiplantae > Streptophyta > Magnoliopsida > Asparagales > Amaryllidaceae > Allium > Allium sativum. The sequence goes on from CM060922.1 coordinate 886,825,494, forward strand.
TCAAGATCATCAGTAATTATCCAAACGACGTGAAGACCTCCAGTCTTCAACCACCGTCTTCACCTTCGACTTATCGTCGTATCAGTTATTCAGAATGGGATAAACCCGGTCTTCCCGAATAACTCGCGTATATAATAAACAAGTGTTACACAAACACAACATACGCCTCATTCCAATTTATCAGTCACTAACCGTAAATTAACAAGGGAATAATTCCCCAAATATTAACCCCGAAGGCCGAAACCAACATCAGATCAATATCCAGAAAACCATTCTGCTTAGCTAACCGACAGTTAGTTTCTAAATTTCACATTCTTAGGGAAAGGTTCCCATTAATTTTATCAAAGATAAATCCTTTAAATTTATTATTTAATCTACTTTTGAATATCAATTCAAACTAGTCGGGATTAACGAACCTTACCGAAGTAATCGTTTGTTTTAATTTCCCAATCCCAACCTATTCATCCCATGAAGTAAAACTGGTTATACTTCATATCTAACACCACGGTGTTATCGGTAAATTCAATTACCATTTCACGTTTAAATCTAATTAAAGATTTAACTATCGCCTGGAGCAAAACTGGTGATACTCCATTCTCGATCTTTTCAATCTAATTAAAGATTCATTAAAACTCCACTTAGTTTTAATCTTTAACTGGGTTAAAGAATCAGTGTCATTTAAAACACGGTTCACGATAAACCCCAAAATCACATCACATTTCAATCAATCCCTAACCGTAAATTAGCAAGTGAGCAATTCCCTAAGTATTAAACCTGAAGGCCGAAACCAACATCAGATCAATACACTAGTGAGACGACCCCAAACCCCGTACTGACGGCGGCAAGGGTAATCCGTGGAATATAACACAGAAACAGATAATAGCAGAACAGAAATAAATAAATACACCAGATAATGAACAATACAATATACTGGATAAAAGTAATCATCAGAGTTACACAGTATACAGGATCATACTTAGTACAAATACAGTTCAACTATACATATATGTCTACAGCGGAAACAAACAAAATATGTACAATAGGAGCTGAACAGCATAAAAAGAGATAAATGATAGAATCCATCTTCAGCTCCAGCTATCCAGAAAGAACCAGCTAAACCTGAATACAAGGCTGCCCGTGTAGAAAAAGGGGCACCCGAGTTTGAAAGTGAAACAAACTACGAATCAGTCATAGGACTGTATGAGAAATCTACTCAACACATATATAATTTGGCTAATCACAGACCACGCCACTTTCGTGGAATGGGTTTACTCCATTGGATTGCTAGTGCTTTAAAACAAATCTTTCTTTTAAACAACGCAATGCATTTTATAAAAATGAAGCCATTATAAGACTCAGTTCCCATCACACAATGCAACGCAAACCGGAGGATAGAGTTTTTACCTTATAACGGCCAAGATATGCTTGATATGAATAAAACAAAGGCATTTGATATTATTGCTAGTGTTTATATGTTTTGAAAACAATTTCAAATCATAACTATCAATCATAGACGGCATTAATGCCCCATACCACTATGTCGCCATATATAGGTATACAATCAAATCCGCACAGTCACGTATTTGGAAATTGGATTTCCGTCATGAACCAAGGCAAAAGATAGTCCTTACCGAATTCGAGACAATCTAGCCCATGTCTCAGGCAAGTACTCAGTCAAGCCCTTGGAGCGACAGGGCCGGTCCACCGATGTGGATTAAAATGCCTGAACAATACGTTTCCCCGCCCTTTGGGGCGTAAACGAGCCAACGAATGACTCCATCGGACCCGGATCGTCCGATCAAACCGAGGCGCCTCGCAACAGCAACAACCACACAGGTGAAAAGTATATAAATGTCAGGGCTGGTAGCTCACTGAAACCACCCTAGCTAGAAAGAAACGCATGCCCTCCCTGAGGTCCTTCTCCTGTTTCTGGTTCATACCGGGTGTGAGGCTCGCGAATTCACATTATACACAAAGCTACGCCACACAGGCGGGGCTTTGATCATTACCACAAGACTTTGCTTTTCAACAGGAGCCCTGTTCATTTGCCACTTAGGCATGCCACACTAGCAATTCATGCCATGCGACTGATGTCCATCGATATACAACCTCTGAGCTCGTGCGTCTCAGAGAAGGGTGTTAAGCAAAAGAATAAATTCTCCGCCGCCAAACATATGTATATTTAACAGAGATCAATCAACACAGAATAAACTCCAATGTCAGACACACAGTCCATTTACAAGTCCGTTATGGGTCTGAACGAAACCGGAGGCACTAAATACCTCGCAAACCCATCGATCACCACGTACGTCTGGACGATTACCACTCATTATCCATATTTCGGGATGCCTCCCAATCAGGACCTCGGTTACCATCCAAACAAGGTGAAGATCTCTGGTCTTCGACCACCGTCTTCATCTTCGACTTTCAATCATCGGTCAATTATTTGAAATGAGAATTAACTCGGCCTTTTCAACTAATTCACGTATATTTAGATCTTCAAATCAATTTATTTCAATGGTTAAATCATTCGACAACACCAATTTTGTTCTTTAATGTAATTTTCACACCAAACACGTTCAACCATCAAATACCACATAAATCGAGCAAATTCAGTTTATTTCCATTCCATATCGTTTATGATATTTTATAACGATTTATCGCTATTTTTATTTATTTTAAAATAGCCAATTTATTCAAAACGACGCTTCGGGCCATAACGCGGCCGTGGCGCTGTTTTTCTTCAGATTTGATTTACACATATCTGAAAATCTAACCGTTGGATCTTCACACAATTTACATCATTAGAAAGGTCTTTTCAAAACGAATCCAACGGTTCCAGTTTCGGGAAATTCCGACGGTTGGATCTCCCGGTATAATCGTTTGAAGTTTCGATTTCAAAATACGAACTGCAGCGTCGTTATTCGATTTAATATAATTATATATATATATATATAAATATAATCGATTCTGGCGCTGTTTTTCTTCAGATTTGAATTAAACATTCAAGACAATCCAACCGTTGGATTTTCACAAAGTTGGTGCTGTTGGAAAGATTTTTCCAAAGCGAACCCAACGGTTGTGATTTCCGGAAAACCCGATGGTCGGATCTCCTGGTATAATCGTTTGAAGTTTCGGTTTCAAAATACGAACTGCAGCGTCGTTATTCGATATATTTTAATTCTATATATATATATATATATATATATATCGATTCTTCGATTTCAAAGCTACTTTCTTTTCACTCATTTGATAAAAATTATATTTTTATCTAACTGTCTTCTATTTCAACACTTCACTATTTTTAACAATTCGTTCATATAATAAAAATGTGAATTTTATTGTAAAACAATTCATTTCAAAACACTATTATTTCGTATAGTTCATATAGGGGATAAAATAGGATTTTTATGGTAAAACAATTTATTTCAAAACAGGATTATTTTATACTTTTCATATTGATGTTAAAAATGGGATTTTTATTATAAAACAATTTCTTTCAAAATATGAATACCATTCAATACATGAATTTCAATCAACGAATGAATATCAATTCAACACATGAAGGTTTTCTATAGTTTATATATATAGATAAAAATGTGACTTTTATATTTAAAACACGAATACCATTCAACACATGAATTTCTAATCAACGAATGAATATCGATTCAACACATGAAGGTTTTCTATTCAACGAAGAAATATAGTTTCAGCAAATGAAAATAATTCAAACACATAAATATTATTCAAAATTTCGGCAGCATAACGGCAGGGTAGTTAAAACCGGGACCGTCCCTAGTACGGCTCCTCGCTCTACCTTAAAACCTCGCGGTTTTTGACAATGGGGATTATGCATCTAGTTCGCACGCAGGCGGCATGTTTATATTTATTTCATTTCCACAAACTAATCCTATGTGGTTTCAACCAAATATTTCTCAACCACAAACGGGTATTTTTCAACCACAATCAATCAATATCAACCACAAACAATCCCAAACAACCATTCGCTATCAATCAATTTTCACACCAATCACAATCAATAAATATCGTCCATGGTTTGTGGAAGAGGGGCGTATATATATATATATATATTTATATATAGCAATTCACTTCTATTTCAACACATATATAATTTTTACAACGCATATATAACTTATACGTCGAACGTATAACTTATACAACGCTTATACAAGAGGTGTACAACGCTTATATAACTTATACATCAACTATATAATTTATACATCGTCGTTTTCCATATTGTTTATAAATTAGAAATCTCACATTGGGTTCCATTCCACCAAAAATAGCAGAAGGCTCAGAAAAATATGCGGTCTCTTCTAAAATGTAGAAGACGTCCACATGGTCACGATGTTTCCTCTCTTTGTTTGTTCGAAACTAGGTCACCAGATTTCACGCGAATCGATGCGTGATATGATGATCGGCCTTCGCAGTGGCGAAGAGCTTGGAGAGGCGGAGGGTGGTGGCGCTCAACTCGGCGCGGCGGTGGAGGCGCGATCTGGCTCGAAACGGCGGATCTTCCCAGCGTCGAAACTCTCCAAACGCTGAATGAAAAAATCCAAACTATATATGGATTTGAAGATCTCTCCGAGCTCTACAAAATCTTCAACTGGAGCTCTTGATATTAGTGAGTGGATTGATCAGAAAATGGACGGGAAGCTCATGAAGGTTTTCCGCCGTCGCTCGATATCCTACGGGGAGAGAGAAAGATAATGGGACAATAGGATTTTTTTATTTTATTTTATAATTTTTAAAATCTCTAAAATACCCCTTGTCACAAACGAACGCCAATTCAAACCCAACGACTGTCGTCCCTAGCGTTTTGCCCCTATTCCGAACACAATGGGATATGTTTCGTAGGCCCATTCGACTGTTTCAGTCAGTTTTCATTCCATTTAAAATATATAATATTCAATATTCGATTTGAACGTACATTTCAATTTGCCAAGGCCACAAACTGATTCGAAAAATTCCAGAAAAATAAATCTAGCTATGTTTTGACGATACGGTTCCAACAAAACTAGTTTCGTCGAATTCTGAGACCGTTTGCAAAAAGGCCCATTTCTGGTCGATCCAATTTAACTGTAATTGACCCGAACACGTTTTCTTTTGCCACGCTCACATACTAGCTTCAAAAATTATGAAATTTGAAACCTAGCAATAACTTCACATCCCGGATCCAACAAAAGTAGTTTCGTCGAATTCCGAGGTCGTATGCAAAATGGCCAATTTCACGGGCTATATAAATTCCATAGCGACCTTTCTGAAAATTCATTTGGCCATAACTTTTGCTTTCCGTTATGAAAATTCGATTTTTCAGATTCTTAGAAAGGTATTCACTAACAGATTTAAATATTTTTGGTTTCACTAAAATCCGTTTTGTTTTGCACCCGGTACAGTCCGACAAAGTTTGAATTCAATTTTTGAAACTGCTGCGCCTTTTCAGGCCTTGTTTATAATTATAATTAATTATATTGGTTTTCAAATGTCGATTCAAACTCCGTTTTTATTGCTATTATTTAAAATATTTATTTTACATATTTAAAATCCATTATTTTAGCCAATTTAAAAATTTTAAATTGGTTCAGATTTTCTGGGTCGTTACAATCTCCCCCACTTAAAACTTTTCGTCCCCGAAAAGGAACAAAGTCGAAAGTGGTTTGATTAATCAATTCTACGTTCGATCTGGCTTCAATTCTCCAACTTTTCAGTTTTTGAGAATTTTCAGATTCTTCAAAAATTTGGCTAACACCCGGAATTTTCGAAAAATTTCGCCATAACCTCCTTTGTACGGGGAGGGGTTTGGAAATTTATTGGGCCGTATTAGGTACCCAATAAATCCTAATAAGCATACACATATTTATAGTGATATATTGTGGTGTTTACAGGGGAGCATGTATTGATAATAACTCCAGAGAATAAATTCTCGTCACCCTGCCCCGTGTGGTGAAATAAATAGTCCATGTGCCGTATCTAATAACTAGAGAGACGTGATTATTGTCAACTCCAGACCCGTGCGGGGTTTTTATTAATCTGGCAATTTAATCGTTACAATTTAAATAGTCCATATCAGTCATCAGTTCAACCTGTAAAATATAGTCATCGCCATACAAGCCTCTCGCTCGTATGGTAAATCTTCCACCTCGTCACACAAGCTCCAAATGCTTATGTGGTATATGATGAAGTATGCCTATCTTCCAGAAGTATGCCATGCAATGTAGTTCAAAATTAATTGTTACTATCCTATGGCGACATTTATTATTTCACACAGAAAAACCAGCACTCCACATCCAATGGCATTCATAGGAGTTGATATAATAATATTTCGCATCCAACTCATTAAGGTTTACCTATTTGTCGGGCACGCAAATAAAATCTTTACTTAACAGCCAATCCATTTACCTGCTCAAACATATATAATACACATGTATATATTTCTATCTATTTTCTAATCAGTTCAATGTGTGATTTAAATGAATAAATTCTACCATTATTCTAATGTTGATTAAATTAACTATCGTTTCAATAATTTAATTAATCAATCTACAAGCACACAACACAAACCACAATCAAATTGTTTTTAACTTTTCAAAACCATACAAATTAATTCCTATGCTCTTTTAAAATCATTCGGACTATAGAATTTAAAAGTGCACATCCATGGAAAGAAAATAACAACAGAATAGAGAACTAATTGGTAATGCAAAGTATGGTAAATGTACCTTGCACCGGAGTCAATCAGAGATATCCACCCGGCATCTAGGATAAGCTTTCTGAATGCTCTCCTCTGTTTCCCAAGTACAATCTCGCGGATCTCCACTCCATTGCACTTTGACTAAGTGAACCTTCTTGTTCCTCAGCTCTTTGGTTTCTTTGCCGATGATCTTTAGCGGCTCTCTTCTCAAAGCTAATTCTGGAGTAATTTCAATATCCTGCTGAGCTGCTTCTTCCACGATCAAGTCTGGATCATGAACATGCTTTCGAAGCTGAGATATATGAAATACATCATGAACTCCAGGCAATCAGTCAGGCAGTTTGACCCTATAAGAGAGAGTTCCGATCCGTTCCAGAATAGGAAACGGACCAATGAATTTGGGCGCCAATTTCCCTGTTTTACCGAACCGGATAACTCCTCTCATCGGCGATACTTTCAAATATACATAGTCGCCAACAACAAAGGATATATCCCTTCTTCTTCTATCGGCATAGCTCTTTTGTCGGCTTTGAGCGGCGAGTAATCGCTTCTTAATAAAATCGACTTTGTCGGCGGCTTCTCGGATCATATCGGGGCCCAACACAAGTCTATTACCGGGTTCGACCCAACAAGCAGGAGATCGGCACGGTCTGCCATACAATGCTTCGAATGGCGACATTGTCAGACTCGCCTAGTAGCTGTTGTTATAAGAGAATTCAGCCAGATGCAGATGGTCTTCCCATGATCCACCGAAATCTATAACACCAGCCCGCAATAGATCTTCTAAAATACGATTCACCCTCTCAGTATGACCGTCTGTCTGAGGATGATAGGCGGTGCTCAAGTTCAACTTCGTTCCCAGCTCGACTTGAAATGCTTCCCAGAATTTGCTAGTGAATATTGTATCTCTATCACTGACTATATTGAGCGGCACTCCATGTAGTCTAACTATTTCCCTGAAGTATATCTGCGCCAGACTCTGAGCAGTTATGTTTGATCTGACAGGTATGAAATGGGCGGTCTTCGTGAAGCGATCTACGATCACCCAAATACTGTCATTTTCCTTTATGGTTCTGGGCAAACCATCTATGAAGTCCATAGAAATATGTTCCCACTTCCAGCCTAGAACGTCTAGCGGTTGCAATAATCCAGCTAGTTTCTGTTGGTCGCTTTTGACTAGCTGGCAAGTTGGGCATCGGCTAACATATATTGAAACGTCTCTTTTCATAGCCTTCCACCAGAACGTTCGCTTGAGATCGTTATACATTTTGGCTACACCAGGATGGATACTCAGCTTGGACTTGTGACACTCGTCTAACACTTCCCTTTTTAACTCTGGGATATCAGGAACACAAATCCTTCCTTTCAACTTCAGGGTCTCGTCGTTATCTATTTGAAAACACGAGGGTTCGCCTTTCTGAACCCTTTTAATCATATCCTTAATAAAGTTATCCTCCTTCTGAAGAATAGATATTTTGTCAATCAAGGAAGTCGTAATAATAAAGCTGGCGATCATTACATTCTTTCGGCTCAGCGCATCGGCCACAACATTGGCTTTCCCTGGAGTGTATATAATTTCAAAGTCATATGCTGCAAGAAACTCTAGCCAACGTTGCTGTCTCAGATTCAAGTCCTTCTGGGTGAACAGATACTTTAACGACTGGTGATCTGTAAACAGTTCAAATCTCTCACCCAGAAGATAGTGTCTCCAGATTTTCAAAGCGAACACAATAGCCAATAACTCAAGATCATGAGTTACACAGTTCTTTTCGTGCGGCTTCAGTTGACGGCTAGCATAAGCAATCACTTGGCCTCTTTGCATTAACACTTGGCCAAGGCCTTCTCTAGAAGCATCAGTCCAGACTTTTAAATCCTGATTGCCATCGATTATGGTTAACACTGGAGCTGTTGTTAATCTTAACTTTAGCTCTTCAAAAGCCCCTTCACATTCTGGAGTCCACTTGAATTTAGAATGCTTCTTTGTAAGCTTCGTTAAGTGACCAGATATCTTCGAAAAGTCTTTAATGAATTTCCGGTAATAACTAGCCAATCCGAGAAAACTGCGGACTTCAGTGGGGGTACTGGGCTGTTTCCAATTCTGAATAGCTGTGATTTTGCTTGGATCCACAACGGTTCCTTCTTTCGATACGACGTGGCCCAGAAATTTCACTTCATCTTGCCAGAAGATACATTTGGAAAATTTGGCTTTTAATACATTCCATCTCAGAATTTCTAGAACCTGTTCCAGATGCTTTTCATGTTCGGCCTTTGATTTAGAGAAGATTAGAATATCGTCAATAAAAACCAGAACAAATTTATTCAAAACTCCTCTGAACACTCTATTCATCAGATCGACGAAGTAAGCAGGAGCGTTACATAAGCCGAACGACATTACTAACCACTCGTAGAATAAGTCGGGGCCTCTAAATGTTGTCATTGGAACACACTCTTCGGCAACTCGAAGTTGATGGAAACCTGTAGCTAGGTCCATTCATGAAAATACTTGCGCGCCATTTAATCGATCCAACAAATCATCAATCTGCGGCAATGGATATTTGTTCTTTATTGTCTGTTTGTTCAGATCTCGATAATCCACACATAGACGTAGAGTACCGTCAGATTCTGGGACAAACACCACTGCTGCACCCCAATCAGAGAAATTAGGCCTGATAAGACCCTTCCATACTAGCTGTCGTGTTTGATTGTCAAGTTCTTCTTTCTCTTTCAAGGACATTCTTCGAATAGCGTGAACTACCCGCCTTGCATTGGGAATCAAAGCGATCTTGAAATCTATTTCTCTCTGCGGAGGCAAGCGAGCAACTTCTTCAAACACATCCGCATAATTTTTGACGACAGGAATGTCTTTGATGAGGAATATTCTCCGTGACTTCAGGGATATTTTCTATTTGGGCTGGAGAAACATCCAAAGCTGCCCAGAAGTCCTTTCTATTTGAAGTCGGGCCTTCACATGGTATGGTTATATAATTCCCCGATTGTGCCTTTGCCTTAACAACTCTTTGGTGCATCTAACCTCTGCTTCATATTTGGTTAGCCAATCCAATCCCAGAATAATATCGAATTCATTAAAATTCATGACGATAGAGATAATAGGGAATTTATAGCAAGAAAAAGAGACAGGTACTGCACAAATCCAACTGAGATTGATGGAACCCCCAACTGGATTTTGGACAGTCATTGGTTCTTTGAGCTTCTTCAATCTCAAATCCAACTTCTTGACTGCACTCTTTGCAATAAAGCTTCGTGACGCGCCTGTGTCAAACAGTACTTTAACTGGAATGTTCTTGACATTGAGCATGCCTTCAAAAACATCAGACCTCCCTTGACTATCTGAGGGCTCAGAAGTTTCTGCTACTTCATTTATATGTACTGCCTCAGATTTCTTTGAGAGTTGACACTCCCGTGCAATATGACCTGCTTGACGACACTTATGGCATTTCCTTTCGCCATGTGTGTTCTTTTGCCTCTTCGTAGGTTTGGATCCGCTCTTTCCTTGCTTCTTTAATGATCTGCAATTTCCTTGCAAATGCCCCTGCTTATGGCAGTTGTTGCATATGGCGGTCGTTACCGGTTGTTTTCCTGATCTGGCCCTTTTCTGATTGGTTCTAGGCTCCTTACTGACCTCAGACATTGTACTGGCCTCAGGACGATCAGTTTCTGATTCAACCTTATCGCTAGAACTGACTTCCTCTTCACTGCGCAACATACCTTTCCTATCGAGGTCTTCATACTGATAAGCCATATAAATCATTTCTGAGAAAGGAAGCTTCACATTCCTCATCACACTGTTCTGATATTTTCTTTGAAGTCCGTGAATAAATCTAAGATTCTCCCTCTTTGGGTCTTTAACCAGATGAGGAGCAAAGTGAGAAAGTTCATTGAATTTCTTATGATATTCTGGGATGGTCATATCACCTTGTATCAGATAAGAAAATTCGTCGCATAATCGCTCGGTCGCTTCTGGAGGAGTAATTCTTTCTAGGAAAATCACTTTGAATCTGTCCCAGGTGATATCACCTTCTGGATTATTCTCTATAACCAAATCCCACCAGAACAAAGCTTCATCTTTGAGTGCCCAGGATGCCAGTAACCTTTTCTGGTCATCCCTCAGCTTTAAACCATCAAAGATCTTTTCGGCCGAACGAATCCAAGCTTGTGTCTTCATAATAGATTCTTCACCAGAGAACGGTATTCCACCCATATTTCGATATTTGATTAATAGGGCCTCAATATCCGGTTATGCATTCCTTCTGTTTCTGACACTCATTTTCTAATTCTTCTGCAAACAGCAGATCAAGTGTCAGGTCACAGAAAAGATAATTTAAAATATAGAAACATATACTTCAATGTAAATGTGTCTATCGAGGTGCTATTTCATTCTGCTTTACTCATACTAGGATATTTCTGATCCTATCTGTATTGAGTTGCCCGCCCTAGAACACTACTGGTTCTATTTCTGATGAGTTCGTTAATATGTTATATCCCAGAACGAAGCTTAACCAAAGCTCTGATACCAAATGAGACGACCCCAAACCCCGTACTGACGGCGGCAAGGGTAATCCGTGGAATATAACACAGAAACAGATAATAGCAGAACAGAAATAAATAAATACACCAGATAATGAACAATACAATATACTGGATAAAAGTAATCATCAAAGTTACACAGTATACAAGATCATACTTAGTACAAATACAGTTCAACTATACATATATGTCTACAGCGGAAACAAACAAAATATGTACAATAGGAGCTGAACAACATAAAAAGAGATTAATGATAGAATCCATCTTCAGCTCCAGCTATCCAGAAAGAACAAGCTAAACCTGAATACAAGGCTGCCCGTATAGAAAAAGGGGCACCCGAGTTTGAAAGTGAAACAAACTAAGAGTCAGTCATGGGACTGGTATGAGAAATCTACTCAACACATATATAATTTGGCTAATCAAAGACCACGCCACTTTCGTGGAATGGGTCTACTCCATTGGATTGCCAGTTCTTTAAAACAAATCTTTCTTTTAAACAACGCAATGCATTTTATAAAAATGAAGCCATTATAAGACTCAGTTCCCATCACACAATGCAACGCAAACCGGAGGATAGAGTTTTTACCTTATAACCGCCAAGATATGCTTGATACGAATAAAACAAAGGCATTTGATATTATTTCTAGTGTTTATATGTTTTGAAAACAATTTCATATCATAACTATCAATCATAGACGGCATTAATGCCCCATACCACTATGTCACCATATATAGGTATACAATCAAAACCGCACAGTCACGAATTTGGAAATTGGATTTCCGTCATGAACCAAGGCAAAAGATAGTCCTTACGGAATTCGAGACAATCTAGCCAATGTCTCAGGCAAGTACTCAGTCAAGCCCTTGGAGCGACAAGGCCGGTCCACCGATGTGGATTAAAATGCCTGAACAATACGTTTCCCCACCCTTTGGGGCGTAAACGAGCCAACGAATGACTCCATCGGACCTGGATCGTCCGATCAAACCGAGGCGCCTCGCAACAGCAAAAACCACATAGGTGAAAAGTATATAAATGTCAGGGCTGGTAGGTCACCGACACCACCCTAGCTAGAAAGAAACGCATGCCCTCCCTGAGGTCCTTCTCCTGTTTCTGGTTAATACCGGGTGTGAGAGGCTCGCGAGTTCACATTATACACAAAGCTACGCCACACAGGCGGGGCTTTGATCATCACCACAAGACTTTGCTTTTCAACAGGAGCCCTGTTCATTTGCCACTTAGGCATGCCACACTAGTAATTCATGCCATGCGACTGATGTCCATCGATATACAACCTCTGAGCTCGTGCGTCTCAGAGAATGGCGTTAAGCAAAATAATAAATTCTCCGCCGCCAAACAGATGTATATTTAACAGAGATCAATCAACACAGAATAAACTCCAATGTCAGACACACAGTCCATTTACAGGTCCGTTCTAGGTCTGAACGAAACCGGAGGCACTAAATACCTCGCAAACCCATCGATCACCACGTACGTCTGGACGATTACCACTCATTATCCATATTTCGGGATGCCTCCCAATCAGGACCTCGGTTACCATCCAAACGAGGTGAAGATCTCCGGTCTTCGACCACCGTCTTCATCTTCGACTTTCAATCGTCGGTCAATTATTTGAAATGAGAATTAACTCGGCCTTTTCAAATAATTCACGTATATTTAGAACTTCAAATCTATTTATTTCAATGGTTAAATCATTCGATAACACCAATTTTGTTCTTTAATGTAATTTTCACACCAAACACATTCAACCATCAAATACCACATAAATCGAGCAAATTCAGTTTATTTTCCATTCCATATCGTTTATGATATTTTATAACGATTTATCGCTATTTTTATTTATTTTAAAATAGCCAATTCATTCAAAACGACGCTTCGGGCCATAACGAGGCCATGGCGCTGTTTTTCTTCAGATTTGATTTACACATATCTGAAAATTTAACCGTTGGATCTTCACACAATTTACATCATTAGAAAGGTCTTTTCAAAACGAATCCAACGGTTCCAGTTTCGGGAAATTCCGACAGTCGGATCTCCCGGTATAATCGTTTGAAGTTTCGATTTCAAAATACGAACTGCAGCATCGTTATTCAATTTAATATAATTATATATATATATATATATATATATATATATATAAATATAATCGATTCTGGCGCTGTTTTTCTTCAGATTTGAATTAAACATTCTAGACAATCCAACCGTTGGATTTTCACAAAGTTGGTGCTGTTGGAATGATTTTTCCAAAGCGAACCCAACGGTTGTGATTTCCGGAAAACCCGATGGTCGGATCTCCTGGTATAATCGTTTGAAGTTTCGGTTTCAAAATACGAACTGCAGCGTCGTTATTCGATATATTTTAATTCTATATATACATATATATATATATCGATTCTTCGATTTCAAAGCTACTTTCTTTTCACTCATTTGATAAAAATTATATTTTTATCTAACTGTCTTCTATTTCAACACTTCACTATTTTTAACAATTCGTTTATATAATAAAAATGTGATTTTTATTGTAAAACAATTCATTTCAAAACACTATTATTTCGTATAGTTCATATAGGGGATAAAATAGGATTTTTATGGTAAAACAATTTATTTCAAAACAGGATTATTTTATACTTTTCATATTGATGTTAAAAATGGGATTTTTATTATAAAACAATTTCTTTCAAAATATGAATACCATTCAACACATGAATTTCAATCAACGAATGAATATCAATTCAACACATGAAGGTTTTCTGTAGTTTATATATATAGATAAAAATGTGACTTTTATATTTAAAACACGAATACCATTCAACACATGAATTTCTAATCAACGAATGAATATCGATTCAACACATGAAGGTTTTCTATTCAACGAATAAATATAGTTTCAGCAAATGAAAATAATTCAAACACATAAATATTATTCAAAATTTCGGCAGCATAACGACAGGGTAGTTAAAACCGGGACCGTTTCTAGTACGGCTCCTCGCTCTACATTAAAACCTCGCGGTTTTTGACAATGGGGATCATGCATCTAGTTCGCACGCAGGCGGCATGTATATATTTATTTCATTTCCACAAACTAATCCTATGTGGTTTCAACCAAATATTTCTCAACCACAAACGGGTATTTTTCAACCACAATCAATCAATATCAACCACAAACAATCCCAAGCAACCATTCGCTATCAATCAATTTTCACACCAATCACAATCAATAAATATCGTCCATGGTTTGTGGACGAGGGGTGTATATATATATATATTTATATATAGCAATTCACTTCTATTTCAACACATATATAATTTTTACAACGCATATATAACTTATACATCGAACGTACAACTTGTACAACGCTTATACAAGAGGTGTACAACGCTTATATAACTTATACATCGACTATATAATTTATACATCGTCGTTTTCCATATTGTTTATAAATTAGAAATCTCACATTGGGTTCCACTCCACCAAAAATAGCAGAAGGCTCAGAAAAATATGCGGTCTCTTCTAAAATGTAGAAGACGTCCACACGGTCACGATGTTTCCTCTCTTTGTTTGTTCGAAACTAGGTCGCCAGATTTCGCGCGAATCGATGCGTGATATGATGATCGGCCTTCGCAGCGGCGAAGAGCTTGGAGAGGCGGAGGGTGGTGGCGCTCAACTCGGTGCGGCAGTGGAGGCGCGATCTGGCTCGAAACGGTGGATCTTCCTAGCGTCGAAACTCTCCAAACGCTGAACGAAAAAATCCAAACTATATATGGATTTGAAGATCTCTCCGAGCTCTACAAAATCTTCAACTGGAGCTCTTGATATTAGTGAGTGGATTGATCAGAAAATGGACGGGAAGCTCATGAAGGTTTTCCGCTGTCCCTCGATATCCTACGGGGAGAGAGAAAGATAATGGGCCAATAGGATTTTTTATTTTATTTTATAATTTTTAAAATCTCTAAAATACCCCTTGTCACAGACGAACGCCAATTCAAACCCAACGACTGCCGTCCCTAGCGTTTTACCCCCATTCCGAACACAATGGGATATGTTTCATAGGCCCATTCGACTGTTTCAGTCAGTTTTCATTCCATTTAAAATATATAATATTCAATATTCGATTTGAACGTACATTTCAATTTGCCAAGGCCACAAACTGATTCGAAAAATTCCAGAAAAATAAATCTAGCTATGTTTTGACGATACGGTCCCAACAAAACTAGTTTCGTCGAATTCTGAGACCGTTTGCAAAAAGGCCCATTTCTGGTCGATCCAATTTAACTGTAATTGACCCGAACACGTTTTCTTTTGCCACGCTCACATACTAGCTTCAAAAATTATGAAATTTGAAACTTAGCAATAACTTCACATTCCGGATCCAACAAAAGTGGTTTCGTCGAATTCCGAGGTCGTATGCAAAATGGCCAATTTCTCGGGCTATATAAATTCCATAGCGACCTTTCTGAAAATTCATTTGGCCATAACTTTTGCTTCCGTTATGAAAATTCGATTTTTCAGATTTGTTAGAAAGGTATTCAGTAACAGATTTAAATATTTTTGGTTTCACTAAAATCCGTTTTGTTTTGCACCCGGTACAGTCCGACAAAGTTTGAATTCAATTTTTGAAACTGCTGCGCCTTTTCAGGCCTTGTTTATAATTATAATTAATTATATTCGTTTTCAAATGTCGATTTAAACTCCGTTTTCATTGTTATTATTTAAAATATTTATTTTAAATATTTAAAATCCATTATTTTAGCCAATTTAAAAATTTTAAATTGGTTCAGATTTTCTGGGTCGTTACAACCAGAAACCATTCAACTTAACTAATCTCCAGTTAGTTTCTGATTTTCTTACTCCTTTGGGTCTAAGAACAATATTATTGAAGATACCATTCACGACAACCCAAAATCACATTTCATTAATTATCGGGTTAAAGAACAAGTGTCATTTTAAAACACTGTTCACGATAAACCCAAAAATCAATACCAATTCAATTCCAATTAAATATTATTTAATTGGTACACTTCATTAAATCTAAATAAAAAGATTTAATCTTTTCTCAACTGGGTTCAAGAACAGTGTTAAAAAAGACACCATTCACGACAAACCCAAATCACATTTGATATTAAATACAAGGCTCTGAATAGAAAATTTACCGGCTTATATTCAATATCAAATTCTATGACCAACAAATATCGTATTGGAAATAATGATATATATATATATATATATATATATCTTTCAAATTCCCATAACAATATCTGTATCATCACGAAATCCAACATCGAAATATTCCGAAGACAATTTCGATTCAAATCCATTCCAATATAATTATTGGAAATTCTGGTTATTTTCAAAACCATTTCAAATCCAATTTATTTATTTAAAATTAAATAGAACTATAATTCTAGTTCAATACTAGTTCATTTCGATAAAAATCTATTTTTATCTTATCAAATATGGAGTTTTTCATCCCAACTCTTCCCAAATCATTTCTTGTGATTTTACACAAATTATTACTATTTTTAATAATTTTATTAAGGCCCGTACAGTCGATTTCCATCAACGGCCATCGAACTGCACTTACAACGACCTTTTCCAAATTTGATTTGGACATGATTCCAAATCCAACCGTTAGATTTCAAATTTCTAATATTTGTTAGAAAGCTCTTTTCGATACGAACCCAACGGCCATCAACTTCATATTCAACTTCAAATCAAAATTGAATATTCCAATATAAATTCGTTTTAAATTCATTTCAAATCGATTTCAATTCAATTTCAATTCAATTTCAATTTAATTCGAATTTCAATTCATTTCAATTTAATTCGAATTTCAATTTCAATTTCAATTTAATCCAATTCTTTTCAATTTCAATTTGAATTCATTTCTTTTCAATTTCAATTTGAATTCAATTCCTTTCAATTAAATTCGAATTTCGATTATTTTCAATATAATTCAGATTTCGAAATCACTTTCAATATACATTGAAAATTGAATAAAATCGATATAAATATCGTTCACGTCAAAATGGCGTCAATCTAATCAACACGGCTTTATATATTTCTATTTTCAAGTATTCTATTTCAAATATTCTATTTCAAATATTTCTTTTCAAATATTTTGTTCAGATAGTTCTCTTCAAATATTCTATTTCAAATATTTCTTTTTCAAATATTTCTATTCAAATATTTCTTTTCAAAACTGGAATGAGGCCTAATCAATTACCATATAATGTTAATTATATGGATTTTCTACAACACATGTATACAATAACAACGATGAATAATCAACCATCATCCAAAGTGCATTCTACACTGTATAAGCATCAATTATAAATATTTAACGCTCATTACAGTATGTCCATCAATCGATCGACATACGGCTAATTATTGGGACTAGTGTATGTCATATCTCATCCCAATACCCGTGTGGGGTTTTCAAACAATCAAACATAGATTTTATTTGTGCAGTTGGGCGATGTGTAAAATTTATCGTCCCAATCAATATCAATCAAATCAGTGTATATAAACAAATCTCTGATTTGTTTATAAATATTTATTTTATATACACGTTAAAAATTCTATTTTTAACTATAAAATATTTCTAACTATATAATATTTTATTTCATTTCACATCACGCAATCAACTACACATCAAAATCAAACAACCAAGCATACGATCCGTCCATGGTCTGTGGATGACGGGTGTCGGGTGCTACTAAACACCGTCTGCATCCTAGTATGTATTTTAACTAGAAATTTAAAATAAAAGTGAGGAGTTCTCACCGATTAGCTAAACCAAACGCCACGACTCTTCATATGTAGAAATCTTCGTCGTTCTCGTCCTTTTGTCACTTTCGTCGCCCGAATTCGCTACATATATAAAAATCACATTTTTATATTATTGCTATGTATATAAAAATCACATTTCAATTTATTTCCACCTATACATAATAAAAATCAGATTTTTATTGCTACATAAATAAAGATTAAATTTTTACTAGTTATATAATATAAAAATTGTATTTTTATATTGTTCCTTATATATTTTCTAATCAAAACAATGATATATATTTTCTATTCAAATCAATGATATATATTTTCTATACAAAACAATGATATATATTTCCCTCTTCAAAACAATGATATATATTTTCTATTCGAAATAATGATATATATTTTCTATTCAAAACAATGATATATATTTTCTATTCAAAACAATGATATATATTTTCTATTCAAAACAATGATATATATTTCTATTCAAAACAATGATATATATTTTCTATTTTGAAACTGATTTTACTACAATGTATGTTATTTAACAAAAACTGATTTTACCATATAATTATATATATATATATATATAACTGAATATAAATCACTGATAATACCTTCAGCATGAACAGGAAAACTCATCGTCGTTCACATCCCCTTTTTGCTCGAACCGGAAATCGCCTCGCCGTTGACAGCTCCGACCACCAGACCTCCATCGGGTTGTGCCACGCGCTACGCCTCCTTGAGAGCTGCCACCCCCATGAACCACTTGACAATCGATGCCCCCGCTAGCCCCTATTTCCATTCAAAAATCGAACTCTTCCAGGCCAAAAATCGAACTACAAACCACATGAGATCCAAACAAACAACTATAGATTTGAAGAGGGAGAAAGGATCTTTGATTTTCGTTGAAGGACCCTAGGTTAATTCGTTGTGGGTTGGGAGAAAATGGAGCTTTAATTTTTGAGCTTATCCGCCATTAATCGCAGTTGAAGGAGGAAGGGAGACGTTGACTAGGGGTTAAGGTCTTTGACCAATAGGATTGAGTACTTATATATTTTTAATTTTATTTAATTTGAAAATATGTGTTTTTGCATACGAACTCGAACCCAAACCCAACGACTATCGCCACTAGCTAATTATCCCCATTCCGGACACAATGGGATATGTTTTGAAAGTCAATTCGGCTATTATGATAGGTTTTCGTTAAATTTAAAATATAAATCATTATATTTTAAATTCAAACGCACATTTTAATTTTCCGGGGTCACATACTGACTCTAAAAATTCTTGAAAAATATTTTCTATCTTCGTATTCACGATACGGTCCTAACAAAACTAATTTCGTCAAATTCTGAGACTATTGGAAAAATGGCCATTTTCCAGTCGATTAAAATCAACTTAAACTGGTCAAACGCGTTTTCCTTTGCCACACTCACATATTGATTCGAAAAATTACGAAAATTGGAATCTAGCAATAACTTGACATCACAGATCCAACAAAAGTGTTTTCGTCGAAATCCGAGGTCGTTTGCAAAATGGCCATTTTTAAGGGCCAGATTCCATAGCGACTATTCTGAATTTTCAACTGGACATAACTTTTTACCCCCGCTATGAAATTTAAATTTTTCGAATTCGTTGGAAAGATATTCCCAATTAGATTCAAATATTTTTGGTTTCACTAAAATCCGGTTTATTTTGAATCCTGTACATTCATTTGACCTTTGAAATCAAATTATCGAACTACCGCGCCATTTTCAATTCCTTTTATATATATAAATAATTATTTATAATCTAACGACGATCTATATAATATATACGTTCGAATTCTATTCAAAATAATTTTTCTCGCCATTATTATTTAAAATAATCTATTTTAAATATTCAAAATTCATTAAAATTGCCAAAAAAAAAAAAATTAAACTGGCCCAGATTTTCGGGTTGTTACAATCTCCCCCACTTAAAACTTTTCGTCCCCGAAAAGGAACGAAGCCGAAAGTTGTTTTACAAACCAACTCAACTTTCATTATTTTCACTACGGCTTAAGTTCTTCAACTTTCAGTTTCTAAGAACTTTTCAAATTTTTCAAAAATTTGGCTAACACCCTAAATTTTCGAAAAATTTCGCCATAACCTCCCCTGCACCGGGAGCACCGGGAAAATCCCGAAATTACCATACAGGCCCTCTGATCTCAAAAAGAAAAAGAAAAAGCCAAGCGGCTTATAAAATCATCATCACCCAAACAAAACAGTAAATTATGGTAAACATGTACCTATTTGTCGGGCAAACAAATTTTATTCTCTGCTCTAGCCACCTTGCTATGACCTGTTCAATGTAAGTACATGTATATGCAAGCAAATGCGACTAATTTTCAAACAATTCAATATTTGATTCAATTTGGCTATATGGTACAAATTTTAATTAATTAACCAATAATCGACAACACAACCAT
Source organism: Allium sativum (assembly GCA_030737875.1). NCBI lineage: Eukaryota > Viridiplantae > Streptophyta > Magnoliopsida > Asparagales > Amaryllidaceae > Allium > Allium sativum. The sequence goes on from CM060922.1 coordinate 886,845,997, forward strand.
CAATCAATTAGTTGATTAGCTTTTGAAATTCATAACTTTGATATATAGTCAAAAATCACATTTTTAGTGCCAAATCACAACAATAGGCCCTATCTAATTTTGGTTCTCACACCAATCTAATGGAAATATATAGATATCACGCTTTTGGCACTCGAACATAAATACTGATGATGCGGCCACATCATCGGAATTATCCCCGGGCGACTAGGGTGTGACTCTATATCCATCCAGTATATTGGAGGCTTCCAATACATGTGGATTAGACGTATATTAAAATCTCTATATACCTGATAGTCCAAATCAATATAAATAAACAATCAAATACGAATAATTGATTTAAATTTTCAAAACAAAATTTGTTTTCATTTTTTTAAAAATATACTCTTCACACTCGTTCTAGGATACCACTGATCCTATCTCTAACGAGTCATTCCTATTGGATATTACTAATCCAATTTCTGATGAATTCTTATGTATGGTTCTAATGTGTCTTGTTCTCTGAGCTTTGTAAACCAAAGCTCTGATACCACTTGAAACGACCCGAACTTCCCGGGTAAGGAAAGCCCGGATAGAATTGAGAACAAGCCACAAAGGAACGCAGACAGAAGAACATTTCATTGTCTATTACAACAATTCACCAGAATACAAGAATATACAGAGTATAAACAAATAATATACATCAGAAAAATACCAGAGATTACAATACATTACATAGTGGCGGAAAATAATACAATACACCACTAGAAGAGATATACGGATACAAAGCTTTTCGGATATCAATCCAGCTGTAAACCAGGATCCTGTGAATATAAATCTGCAAAACCAAAACTACTAGCTGCCCGTGCAAAAATAAGGGCACCCAAAGTTTAGGTTAAAGCAATAAACTCCAGGTCAGTCATGGGACTGGTGTGAGAACTAAAACAGTTATAAATCTTTATTTTAAAGTTAGGTAAATCAAGGGACCACGCCGCTAACGCGGAACGGGTTTCCTCCCAAGAATACCAGTGCATAAAACAAACAGCGCAATGCTAAATAAAGAAAAATGAAGCTATTATAAGACCCAGGTCCTATCACACAATACAACGCAAGCCGGGGGATAGGGTTTTTACCTTATAATAGCCAAGAATGCTTGATACGTTTAAAACAAATCTTTTGATACTATAATAAGTGTATACTGTATAAAACAACTTCAAATCATAAGTATCAATCATAGACGGCATAAGCGCCCCATCCCACTATGTCGCCATATATAGGATTACAACTAAAATCGAAACGTCACGTATTGGAAGTTGGGTTATCATTTATGGTATGAACCGAGGCTAGGGATCATCCTCTACCGATTCGAGACTTTCTAGTCCGCCCCTTAGGAACAGCCGCAACTGCCCCTTGGATCGTCAGTGCCGGTCCACACGGAGTGGATTATTATGCCTGAACAATACGTCTCCCCGCCCTATGGGGCGTAAATGAGCCAACGAATGACTCCATCGGCTTCACATAGTCACCGATATATCCGAGGCGCCTCGCAAACCAACAACCACATAAGTCAAACTCGTCAGGGCGTGTAAAACCACTGACGCCACTTCTAACTAGAAAGAAATGCATGCCCTCCCTGATGTTCTCTCCCATTTCTGGTTCATACCGGGTGTGAAACCCGCGAAGTAAACGTTACACAAAGCTATGCGACAAAGGCCTTGTTTGATCATCAACCACAAGACTTTGCTTTTCAACAGAAGCCTTGATCAATTGCCACTTAGGCATGCCACACAGGCAATTCACTCCATGCGATGGATATCCATCAATATATAACCCCTAAGCTCGTACGTCTCAGAGAAGGGCGTTAAGCAAGAGAATAAATTCTCCGCCGCTAAACAGATATATATTTAATAGAAATCAATCACACAGACTAAAATCCAATGTCAGACACACAGTCCATTTACAAGTTCGTTCTGGGTCTGAACGAAACCGGAGGCACCTAGTACCCCGCATATCCATCGATCTCCAAGTACGTCTGGACGATCACCAACTGTTTCCCTCCTCTTGGGTGTACAGCCCAATCAAGATCATCAGTAATTATCCAAACGACGTGAAGACCTCCGGTTGTGACAGCCCCAAACTTCCACAAGTGAAAGCAGGAGAAATCATTTTTGGAATACAACATAAATACAATAAAACAGAACACAGATACAATATAGCAAAGGAGATTCATAGAGTAATAACATTATAGCAGCGGAAAAATATAATGTCATCAATCACAGAAATTCCACAGTCACAGAACTAAGATTATTACAACAAGTTTGCAGAAAAGAAATAAGTTTGATGTCAAAAAAGAAAAGAAAAGATGCCAATAGAAACAAAAGGTCTTCAAGCTCCAAGTCATCACCTCTTCTCCCAAGCAGAATCCTAGAGAGAGAAAATAAGCAGCTACAAAGAAAAGCTCCAAGCAAAGAATGAACCTGTCTACTTGGCTGCCCGTGTAGAAGAGAGGGCACCCAAGTTTGCAAAAAGGTGAAACAAACTATGGGTCAGTCGTGGGACTGGTGTGAGAATTCTTAAATAGATTTACTCGTACTAATAAGGCAAATCCAAAGACCACGCCGCTCGCGCGGAACGGGTTGTACCAATGGATTGCCGTGCATAACTACAGTGTCATAATAAATGATTAAATAAGTCGTCAACAACGCAATGTCTTTTGAAAAATGGAACCACCATAAGACTCAGGTCCCATCACACAATGCAACGCACACCAAGAGGATAGAGTTTTACCTTATGGTGGTTAAACATGCTAAATACGCCAAATACGTAACTAATACTATTATTAGTGTATCTGGTTTTAAAACAATTCAAATTATAAGTATCAATCCTAGGAAGCATAGGTACCATATATTATGCCTCCAATACTAGTAATACAATCAAATCCGTCGGGGTCGTATTGGAAATTTGGGTTTCCATCATGAGTCCAGGCTAGGGAGGACTCCTTACCGATTCGAGACACTCTAGTTAATGCCCCAGGATTACCCGCAGTTAACCCTTGGAAATGGCAGGGCCGGTCCTCACATACAGCTTAGAGGATTAGTTATTCCTAAGTACACGTTCCCCGGTCCTATAGGACCTATCCGAGGCGCCTCATTTCATCATCCTCCAAAAGTAAAATGACTACTAACTAGAAAGAAACGTGCTACTTTCCCTGCGTTCCCTTCCCCCTTTTTAGACTCTACCGGTTTGTGAGGCTCGTGAAGTCATGTTCTTCATACCACAAGGTTCTGCTTTTCAACAAGAAACCCTGATCATTGCATCTTAGTATGCCACACCGTCACTCCATACCGTACTATTGATCGTCCGTCACTATATAAACGGGTGTTAAGTAGAGAATAAATTCTCTACCACCAATCGTTTATATATTAACTGAATATCAACAACATAATATTTTGTGGGGTACGATGTCAGACACACTATCCATTTATACCCATGCTCTAGGTCTGAACTAGGGTCAAACCCGTGAAATCAACACGTACGTTTGGGCAATTACCCCGACCCTTGAATTGGGATCAAACCAATTCAGAGTCTTGATCGTTGTCCATTCGAGGGGAGATTTACGGTCTTCATACGCCGTCTTCATACTTGAATTCTTGGAATCGTACGATCATTTGGAATGGGATTAACCCGGTCTTTCCAAATAATCTCGCATTCATATATTTTGAGAAAAACATATTTCATATCGTTATTTTATTTTATAACGATTAATTCTTGCCTTAATTATTTAATATAATTAATTTCCTTATTTAACGACGCTTCAGGTCAAGGGCGACCTTGGCGCTGTTTCCAATCAATTTTGTTTTTCACTTTCCTCAAAATCTAACCGTTGGATTTTAGCGTAGCTTATATCGTTGGAAAGATTTTTCCAAGACGGTCCTAACGGTTTCAGTTTTGGGAAAATCCGACGGTCGGATCTTCCGGTATATTCGTTAAAAGTTCGATTTCAAAACACGAACTACCGCGCTCAATTCGTTATATTATAATTATATATATAAATATATATATAAATGGTTCGTTTAACTTATCGTCCTTACTTACATCTTCCTTTATCTTTTACCTTTTCGCTTTTTCACTTTCTCACTTACATGAAAATGTTGTTTATAATTAGACGATGAATCATTCCTTCATTTATTTTCATTTAATATTTCTATAATTTACATTTAAATGTAAATTATAACTAAATTGTAATTTTACTTTACGATGAAATTTTCATTTCCAATTACATATAAAAAAAAAAGTAATCTTAGTTTACATGACACCTCCTTAATTTATTAATATTATGAATATTGTCACTTTTCCTATGGCATAAATTTCCTTTTCCTATACATTTATAAATAATGTAAATTTTTCCTACGAGGTAAATTCTCTTTTAATATGCATCAAAAATAGTGTACATTTTTCCTACGAGGTAAATTCTCTTTTAATATGCATCAAAAATAGTGTACATTTTTCCCTACGAGGTAAATTCTCTTTTGTTTAACCTTATAAATAATGTTAATCTTACATACGGTTCATTTCCTTCTTATTTAACATTATAAATAATGTTAAATTTGCATACAATCGAATTTCTTTTTATTAACATTGAAAATAAATGTTAACACATACTACGGTCAAATTCCTTTATTTTAACATTAAAACAAATGTTAAATCATCATACGATGAAATTCTTCTATTTTTCTAATATTAACAAAAGATGCTAATCTCACACGGTGAACATTTTCTTATTTCTAATACTAACAAAAATGTTAATCTCATACAGTGAATATTTTCTTATTTCTAATATTAACAAAAATGTTAATTTCATACAGTGAATATTTTCTTATTTCTATATCATTATAAAATAATGTTAATTTCTTACGATGCATTTTCCTTATTATACATTATAAAATAAATGTAAATTTAACATACGATATATTAACATTAAAAATAAATGTTAATTTAACATGCAATACATTTTCTTCTTAATTACTTTAAAAACAAATGTTAATTTAACATGCATTACATTTCCTTTTTATTAACATTAAAAATAAATGTTAATCTAACCTACAATATATTTTCCTTTTTATTAACATTAACAATAAATGTTAATTTACATGCATTATATTTCATATTTATTAACATTAAAAATAAATGTTAATCTTACATGCCTACATTTCATATTTGTTAACATTAAAAATAAATGTTAATCTTACATGCGATGGAAACGTCCCATTCTAACATTGACAAAAATGTCAGTTCCACACACGGTGAAAATTTTCTATAATTCTAATATTAACAAAAACGAATGTTAATCTCATACGGTTCATTTTCTTAATACAAAACATTAAAAATAATGTTAATGAATCATACGGTGAATAATTTCATATGATGAAAATTTCTATTTTAACATTTAAACAAAAATGTTATTTTTACTTGCAATGCATTTTCTATGTTTACAACATATATCAAAAATGCTATTTTTCATACCATGTATTTTTATATCATGACATGACAAAATGTTATTTTTCATTCAATCCATTCATCTAATTTTAACATATCAAAAATTCTATTTTACATAGAATGCATTTTTATATTTATTAACATTGCAAAAATGCTATTTTTCATACCCTGCATTTTTATATTTTCTTATATTAACATTTGACACAAATGTCATTTTCATACGGTGACCATTTTCTTTTATTAACATTAATAAAAATGCTAAATTTAACATGCGATGAATAATTTCTATATTAATATACAAAAATTTGTCAATTAACATACGATGGCAATTGCTATTTTAATATTGACAAAAATTGTCAATTAACATACAGTGAGTGACTTTCTATTTTAAACAGTGACAAAAATGCCAATGAACATACAATGAATAACTCTATTCTAATATTGACAAAAATTTGTCAATGAACATATGGTGAGTGATTTTCTATTCAAATATGAACAAAAATTGTTCATTAACATACGGTGTATAATGCTATTTTAATAATGATACAAAAATAGCGTTCATCAACATACGGTGGCATATTCTATAATTTATAATGAACAAAAATTAGTTCATTTCATATAGTGCCATATTCTTATTTTTAATAATGAACACAATGTTATTCATTAACATACGGTGCTTTTCTTATTTTAAATAATGAACAAAATATTATTCATTAACATATGGTGCTTTTCTTATTTTAATAATGAACAAAATATTGTTCATTAACATACGGTGCTTTTCTTATTTTAATAATGAACAAAATATTGTTCATTAACATACGGTGCTTTTCTTATTTTAATAATGAACAAAATAATATTCATTAACATATGGTGCTTTTCTTATTTTAATAATGAACAAAATATTATTCATTAACATATGGTGCTTTTCTTATTTTTAACATAACAAAAATAGTGTCCATTCAACATACTATATATAATTCTATTTTAACATATATAAAAAAAATGTTATCTTTTACCATACGATGTCATTTTCTATAATATATGCAAAATGTCACTCTAACATACAATGAACAATTTCAACATTTCCTATTTAAATATTGACAAATATGTCAATCAACATACAGTAAAAAATTTCTTATTCTAATATTGACAAAAATCGTCAATCAACATACAGTGGTTTTAGTCCTAGCATACGCATACAGATTAAGTCATAGCAGATTCACATACAGTTTATATCATAGCAGATTCACATACATATATGATTATGAATGTGAACATCCATAATTAAAACATAATTACTTAAATAAAATAAATAGGATTCTCACCTCAATTAGATTAGAGTTTGTTCCCAATTGCTCTGTATTAAAGTTGTATTCGAAGTCACGGTTCCATCGGATCTGAAATTTTCAGAATCGGTGTTTATATGAAAAAGTTATTGATGTTTTAATTAACCAGACTTTTAACAACTGCTTCTGTCACGCTTAAAAGCGTTACAAAATCTGAAATAATTCATACCCTTTTGTTCAAAACTTCAAATCCGGATTTCTCTTGATTTACTGAACGGTTTTGGGTGCCGTTTGTTGGAGCTTGGAGTGCTACGGGAGGCCGATCTTCGCCGGGAGTTGGGGGCGGTGCGGTTGGACGTGGTGGGGCCCAGGGGGCGGCGTTCGCGGCTACTTTGCGGCGATGGTGGCGGCGCTACAGGGCACGGGGGAGGCGATAGTGGGTACCAAATCGAAGAGCTCGCGAAGAGCTTCGAAACGAGTATTAGTTTGCTGAATATCGTTGAGAGATGAGGGAGAAAATGGAGTTTGAAATTCTGAGTGCTAATGGGTTTCAGTGGCGGCTTACTCACGATGAAGAAGAAGGATGCCGTACCTTTTTCTTATTTATATTATTTTTTTATTAGGTTAATATCTAATTATCCAATAAAGGTCCGTTTTGGTCCGAACTCCGATTCAGGCCCAACGACTGTCATTTATACCAAATAGCCCCCGTCCCGAACTCATCTGGACCTGTCTCATCAGCCCACAGGATCGTCTTGGCCTTCGTTTTTCAGTTTTAAATATAAATCATTATTTTAAATTCAAACGTACGCAGAAATTCACCGGGACCACATACGGACTCAGAAAAATCTAGAAAAATTATTTTTGACTTTCTTATGACAATACGATCACAACAAAATTAATTTCGTTCGATTCTGAGACTTTTTGAAAAATGGCTATTTTCAAGGCGAATATATTTAATATTAAAAATACATTTTTAAACAAATATTTTCTGAAACTCGAAACATATAAGTGTTTACTGTTTTTCAATGCAGAAACGTCATTCTGAAACCAATGGAAGTGGTTTCAAGTTCAAATTCCTACATATGTGAAAAGTAGCATTTTTGTTCTATGCAAATTACCTACCGACCTTTCTAAAAATTGAATTAGCCATAACTTTTGATTTCCGCTATGAAATTTCGATTTTTCGGATTCGTTGGAAAGATATTTTTAAATAGATTCTAATATTTTTGGTTTTACTAAAATCCGTTAAATTTTGCATCTTGTATGGTTAGTCAAAGTTCAAGTTTGACTTTTCAAACTACCGCGCCATTTCTAACTCTTTTTATATTTAAAATTAATTTATTCATTCTAACTTCGATTTGAACCAAATTTGTGATCCTTATTATTTAAAATAGATTATTTTAAATATCAAAACTCATTTAAAATCACTTAAAATAAATTTTAACTTGGCCCCAAAATTCAGGGTCGTTACACCGGTCTTCAACCACCGTCTTCACCTTCGACTTATCGTCGTATCAGTTACTCAGAATGGGATAAACCCGGTCTTCCCAAATAACTCGCGTATATAATAAACAAGTGTTACACAAACACAACATACGCCCCATTCCAATTTATCAGTCACTAACCGTAATTTAACAAGAGAATAATTCCCCAAATATTAACCCCGAAGGCCGAAACCAACATCAGATCAATATCCAGAAAACCATTCTGCTTAGCTAACCGACAGTTAGTTTCTAAATTTCACATTCTTAGGGAAAGGTTCCCATTAATTTTATCAAAGATAAATCCTTTAAATTTATTCTTTAATCAACTTTTGAATATCAATTCAAACTAGTCGGGATTAACGAACCTTACCGAAGTAATCGTTTGTTTTAATTTCCCAATCCTAACCTATTTATCCCATGAAGTAAAACTGGTTATACTTCATATCTAACACCACGGTGTTATCAGTAAATTCAATTACCATTTCACGTTTAAATCTAATTAAAGATTTAACTATCGCCTGGAGCAAAACTGGTGATACTCCATTCTCGATCTTTTCAATCTAATTAAAGATTCATTAAAACTCCACTTAGTTTTAATCTTTAACTGGGTTAAAGAATCAGTGTCATTTAAAACACGGTTCACGATAAACCCCAAAATCACATCACATTTCAATCAGTCCCTAACCGTAAATTAGCAAGTGAGCAATTCCCTAAGTATTAACCCCGAAGGCCTAAACCAACATCAGATCAATACCCTAGAAACCATTCAACTTAACTAATCTCCAGTTAGTTTCTGATTTTCTTACTCCTTTGGGTCTAAGAACAGTATTATTGAAGATACCGTTCATGACAACCCAAAATCACATTTCATTAATTATCGGGTTAAAGAACAAGTGTCATTTTAAAACACTGTTCACGATAAACCCAAAAATCAATAAATATTATTTAATTGGTACACTTCATTAAATCTAAATAAAAAGATTTAATCTTTTCTCAATTGGGTTCAAGAACAGTGTTAATAAAGACACCATTCACGACAAACCCAAATCACATTTGATATTAAATACAAGGCTCTGAATAGAAAACATACCGACTTATATTCAATATCAAATTCTACGACCAACAAATATCGTATTGGAAATAACGATATATATATATATATATATATCTTTCAAATTCCCATAACAATATATGTATCATCACGAAATCCAACATCGAAATATTCCGAAGACAATTTCGATTCAAATCCATTCCAAATAATTATTGGAAATTCTGGTTATTTTCAAAACCATTTCAAATCCAATTTATTTATTTAAAAATAAATAGAACTATAATTCTAGTTCAATACTAGTTCATTTCGATAAAAATCTATTTTTATCTTTTCAAATATGGAATTTTTCATCCCAATTCTTCCCAAATCATTTCTTATGATTTTACACAAATTATTACTATTTTTAATAATTTTATCAAGGCCCGTACAGTCGATTTCCATCAACGGCCATCGAACTGCACTTACAGCGACCTTTTCCAAATTTGATTTGGACATGATTCCAAATCCAACCATTAGATTTCAAATTTCTAATATTCGTTAGAAAGCTCTTTTCGATACGAACCCAACGGTTCCGGTTTTAGGAGTATCCGACGGTCGGATCTCCCGCAATATCCATTGGAAGTCAATGGTCGAAATTCGCGAACTGCCGCTGCGCGGCGTGTTCTATTCAGGCCATTATATTATATATATAATATAGACTTCATCGATTTCAATTCAAAACGTGCTTTATAAATCGTTTTAAATTCATTTTCAAAACGGTTTCAACTTCATATTCAACTTCAAATCAAAATTTAATATTCCAATATAAATTCGTTTTAAATTCATTTCAAATCGATTTCAATTCAATTTCAATTTAATTCGAATTTCAATTCATTTCAATTTAATTCGAATTTCAATTTCAATTTAATCCAATTCTTTTCAATTTCAATTTGAATTCATTTCCTTTCAATTTCAATTTGAATTCAATTCCTTTCAATTAAATTCGAATTTCAATTATTTTCAATATAATTCAAATTTCAAAATCACTTTCAATATACATTGAAAATTGAATAAAATCGATATAAATATCGTTCACGTCAAAATGGCGTCAATCTAATCAACACGGCTTCATATATTTCTATTTTCAAGTATTCTATTTCAAATATTCTATTTCAAATATTTCTTTTCAAATATTTTGTTCAGATAGTTCTCTTCAAATATTCTATTTCAAATATTTCTTTTTCAAATATTTCTATTCAAATATTTCTTTTTAAAACTGGAATGAGGCTCAATCAATTAACATATAATGTTAATTATATGGATTTTCTACAACACATGTATACAATAACAACGATGAATAATCAACCATCATCCAAAGTGCATTCTACACTGTATAAGCATCAATTATAAATATTTAACGCTCGTAACAGTCTGTCCATCAATCGATCGACATACAGCTAATTATTAGGACTAGTGTATGTCATATCTCATCCCAATACCCGTGTGGGATTTTCAAACAATCAAACACAGATTTTATTTGTGCAGTTGGGCGATGTGTAAAATTTATCGTCCCAATCAATATCAATCAAATCAGTGTATATAAACAAATCTCCGATTTGTTTATAAATATTTATTTTATATACACGTTAAAAATTCTATTTTTAACTATAAAATATTTCTAACTATATAATATTTTATTTCATTTCACATCACGCAATCAACTACACATCAAAATCAAACAACCAAGCATACAAGCCGTCCATGGTCTGTGGACGACGGGTGTCGGGTGCTACTAAACACCGTCTGCATCCTAGTATGTATTTTAACTAGAAATTTAAAATAAAAGTGAGGAGTTCTCACCGATTAGCTAAACCAAACGCCATGACTCTTCATATGTAGAAATCTTCGTCGTTCTCGTCCTTTTGTCACTTTCGTTGCCCGAATTCGCTACATATATAAAAATCACATTTTTATATTGTTTCTATGTATATAAAAATCACATTTCAATTTATTTCCACCTATATATAATAAAAATCAGATTTTTATTGCTACATGAATAAAGATTAAATTTTTACTAGTTATATAATATAAAAATTGTATTTTTATATTGTTCCTTATATATTTTCTATTCAAAACAATGATATATATTTTCTATTCAAAACAATGATATATATTTTCTATTCGAAACAATGATATATATTTTCTATTCAAAACAATGATATATATTTCCCTCTTCAAAACAATGATATATATTTTCTATTCAAAACAATGATATATATTTTCTATTCAAAACAATGATATATATTTTCTATTCAAAACAATGATATATATTTCTATTCAAAACAATGATATATATTTTCTATTCAAAACAATGATATATATTTTCTATTTTAAAACTGATTTTACTACAATGTATGTTATTTAACAAAAACTAATTTTACCATATAATTATATATATATATATAAAAACTGAATATAAATCACTGATAATACCTTCAGCATGAACAGGAAAACTCATCGTCGTTCACATCCCCTTTTTGCTCGAACCGGAAATCGCCTCGTCGTTGACAGCTCCGACCACCGGACCTCCATCGGGTTGTGCCACGCGCTGCGCCTCCCTGAGAGCTGCCTCCCCCATGAACCACTTGACAATCGATGCCCCCGCTAGCCCCCATTTCCATTCGAAAATCGAACTCTTCTAGGCCCAAAATCGAACTACAAACCATACGAGATACAACCAAACAACTATTGATTTGAAGAGGGAGGAAGGATCTTTGATTTTTGTTGAAGGAACCTAGGTTAATTCATTGTGGGTTGGGAGAAAATGGAGCTTAAATTTTTGAGCTTATCCATCGTTAATCACAGTTGAAGGAGGAAGGGAGACGTTGACTAGGGGTTAAGGTCTTTGACCAATAGGATTGAGTACTTATATATTTTCAATTTTATTTAATTTGAAAATATGTGTTTTTGCATACGAACTCCAATCCAAACCCACCTACTATCGCCTCTAGCTAATTATCCCCATTTCGGACACAATGGGATATGTTTCGAAAGTCAATTCGGCTGTTACGATAGGTTTTCGTTAAATTTAAAATATAAATCATTATATTTTAAATTCAAACGCACATTTTAATTTTCCGGGGTCACATACTGACTCTAAAAATTCTCGAAAAATATTTTCTAGCTTCGTATTCATGATACGGTCCTAACAAAACTAATTTCGTCAAATTCTGAGACTGTTGGAAAAATGGCCATTTTCCAGTCGATTAAAATCAACTGAAACTGGTCAAACGCGTTTTCCTTTGCCACGCTCACATATTGATTCGAAAAATTACGAAAATTGGAATCTAGCAATAACTTGACATCATGGATCCAACAAAAGTGGTTTTGTCGAAATCCGAGGTCGTTTCCAAAATGGCCATTTTTAAGGGCCAGAATTTCATACCGACTATTCTGAATTTTCAACTGGACATAACTTTTTACCCCCGCTATGAAATCTCAATTTTTCGAATTCATTGGAAAGATATTCCCAATTAGATTCAAATATTTTTGGTTTCACTAAAATCCGGTTTATTTTGAATCCTGTACATTCATTTGAACTTTGAAATCGAATTATCGAATTATCGCGCCATTTTCAATTCCTTTTATATATATAAATAATTATTTATAATCTAACGACGATCTATATAATATATACGTTCGAATTCTATTCAAAATAATTTTTCTCGCCATTATTATTTAAAATAATCTATTTTAAATATTCAAAATTCATTAAAATTGCCAAAATAAAAATTTTAAACTGGCCCAGATTTTCGGGTTGTTACAATGAAAAAGTGCAAAATTATGCTGGTCGGGTCAACTTACAATGTGTACCCTGTTTGCACTGTTCTGTTCAGCTAGACTTATATTGAATTACTGGTAAAGCAATCCTAGTCTGTTAACACAAACCTTATTTTCAGATGTGAGCAAGAACAACGTAGACAGAACAAAATAATTTGGTGTTATGTAAAATCCATATATAGTACAATATTACTCTCTATCAGTAACTCCATGGCTCCCAGCATGTCTATACACCGATCCTTTATATATTCAAAAGGATCCAAGATAGTTGAAATAAAAGTAAATAGTGAGCACATAAAATCAACAATATAAAAGAAACAACCAAATCAAACACTAATTGAAACCACAAAGCAATAGGTACATAACGGACGAACGAACTGAATTGTACAAATGAACGTCGTACTTGTAATAGGGCGTCCGGAGATCGTGATATTAAACAATTGGGATTGAACAAAGCCGCAGACTTAAGGCAGGATAAGAGACATGAAAAACGATAATGAAAAATGGCTAAAGCAGCAAAGATTGGAAACCAACGTCGATGAGCAGTTTGCTGCTTGGCTTTTCGGAGAGACGACAAATTCCTAATCGAACTTAGGGTTAGCAAATTAAATAGGGGTCGGAAAGGAAAATAGTATTTGTGTGCGACTTTTCATATTTAGATATTGAAGAAGGCCTGAGAGCTCTCTATTTCCAACTCGGTAATTATAGTATAGTATAGATACGCCTTTGAACCATGCATATTATAAATGTGAAAATTATTCACTATAAGCGATGATTCCACCATCATGCGAACACACTTTAATTTTGAAATTGTACGCATACTGTAATTTTGACAAAATAATGTACCAAATATGTGTCAATGAGCATGTATACATTTATTCACTGTTGTGGAACAAAAACATTTAAAAAAAAAATCAAAAAGGGTGCCACATGTTTGAATTGCAGGAAGACCAGCAGGATTATACCTCTGTAACGATGCGATGCCAAGCCGACGGTGGAGAAACCCAACGGAATTAATGAATCTGACACGGTTAGGGTTTACGGATTTGTGGTGGAATGAGAAGAAAAGGACAAAGCAAACGATTCGTCCACGGCAGTAGCACGGGGCAGACAGATGCGGTAAAGTGTCGGAGGGACAAAACTGGTGGTTTGTCGTGGAGAGCGATGCGCGTCGGGCGAGCAGGACAGGATGGGAAACAGAAGATCTAGGCCAGGAGACGTAGAAGGGGGGAGAGAAATACGGAGGAGGAGGCGGAGCTGGCTGTTGAGATCGGATTTAGCGCAACAGGGAATGAGAAGGATTAGGCGAAGAGAAGTAATCACGATAGGGTTGGAGAGACTGTTCAGGTTTAGTTAAGGAGCGAAATTTTGGGAGCCTGTGAGCACTCCATTGTGAACTCAGTACATACGTATGTTTACACACACACACACACACACACACACACACACATATATATATATATATAAATGTATGTATGAATGTAAGTATACAGTAAGATAATTATAAAACATTTGAAATTTTTGTATCCAAATATTAGTGAGTTTCAATAACATCGAGACATACATTTACTTCCGTCATAAGCAATCCAATTTTCCTTCAGTTGTGGAAAAGAATACTTCGGCAGTGGAAAAGAATTGTTGCAAATTCAACCATGATTGATGTCGCAAAAAGTAATAGAAAAATGTGTTCTTTGTAACTTAAATCAATTAGCACATAAATATGAAATTTAATATGAATGTAGATTAGGTGGTTTCATAAAATCAAGAAAAGAATGGGTAATAATTACTTTTCAACAACAGAAAATCTTCAATGAAATTGTTTCAAATATGAACACAAACTGTAATATTTAGCAACATGTCAAATCAAGATTATCAGAAAAAGTTCGGTTTTTTTAGTGATAAATCAAATAGTATTGACTACGATTAGAACATATAAACTTACGTTCATTATTTGAAAGCTGTAAAAAAAATTACCTTGGACTTTGGGATCAGGACAGTCGAACTGGGATGGAGAAGCAAACACGATTTCCTGTTGACTGGGTGGAGAAGCGATCGCGATTGGTAGTAGATCGAGCGGAGACGCAGAGGCGAACAGGAGACCGACGCTGACAGATGGAGATGCTAACGGCAAGGCGGAAAACATGAATTGGTGGAAAGCATGAATAGGTAGGGTTTAGGAATGAAAACAGAAATGGGAGAGCTGCGTGAGAAGGATCAGGCGAAGAGAAGTAATCACAATAGGGTTGGAGAGACTGTTCTAAGAAGCAAAATTTTGGGAGCCTGTGAGCACTGTACTGTGAACTCAGTAATTATAATATAGTATAGATTATTTAAATTGTTTATAAATATAATCAAACCTTTAAACGATCATATCTTTTGCAATCGAAATCAGAAAATTGCAAACTGAAGTGTGTTGGAATCGGAAAATTTTCAAAACCGAGAGAACCGTAACATCGAATAAAACTTCTTGAAAGCAATTGGGAAAAATTCTGAACACGTTTGAATTTCTAATACTGATCCAATCAAGGTGAGATTCTATTTTAAATAATTAATTTAATTTAATTATAAATTTTCCTTGTTATTTAAATAATTGAATGGTGAATGAAGTAGATCTGAGATGTGATAATATTCTGAATGTTTGCTTGCTTTATCTGTGTGTATAAATCCAGATCTGCTAGTTAAAAATTTCAGATCTGTATGCAATGGAAAATTTGAATAATCATTTTGTTTTATTTTTTCGAATTATGCTTTGTTGATATCCTATGAATCATGTACATATAGAAATATCACCTTGTTCATGTTTTTGAATTGAAATAAAAAATTTCAATTCAATACCACTTTGTTGTTACTTATGTTGACTAGACCTTTTTATTTCAAACATAATATTGATATGATGTTTGTAGAATGGAAATGTGACGATATAAAAGAAATCACATTTATATTTAATGTAATTAAGACATGAATTTTTCACCGCTATAAAAATTACAATTGTAGGTGATAAATAAGAGTATGATTTTGCGATGTAAATAAAATTACATTTTTATATGTAATTAAGAATAAGATTTACTTGTAAAATATAAATTACATTTTTGTTACGTAAATAAAGATGAGAATTTACATTGCAAATTAAAAACACATTTTTGTTATGTAAATAAAGATGAGAATTTACATTGCAAATTAAAAACACATTTTTATTATGTAAATAAAGATGAGAGTTTACATTGCAAATTAAAAACACATTTTTGTTATGTAAATAAAGATGAGAATTTACATTGCAAAGTAAAAACACATTTTTGTTATGTAAATAAAGATGAGAATTTACATTGCAAATTAAAAACACCTTTTTGTTATGTAAATAAAGATGAGAATTTACATTGCAAATTAAAAACACATTTTTGTTATGTAAATAAAGATGAGAATTTACATTGCAAATTAAAAACACAATTTTGTTATGTAAATAAAGATGAGAATTTACATTGTAAATTAAAAGTACATTTTATTGTATAATTAAAGAATAGAATTTACATTGTAAATTGGAAAGGAAATCTTTATATGTAACTAAAGATTAAGAATTTACGTGTAAAACAAAATTTCAATTTTATATGTAATGAAAGAGTAATAATTTGCATAGCATATAAAATTCCATTTTTATATGTAATTAAGGTATATAAATTTACATTGTAAATTAAAAGACAAGATTTGACGTGCAATATTAATTATATTTTTAATGTAATTAAAAAGTATGATTTTATATTGTAAATTAAGGGACAAATTAAAAGACAGGAATTTTACATTTAATGTTAATTACATTTTTAATGTAATTAAAAAGTAGAATTTGACGTTGTAAATAAAATTACATTTTTAATGTAATTTATAAAGATAAAAAATTTCACCGTTATGTTAATTACATTCTTATGTAATTAAAAAGAAGAATTGGGCATTGGAATCAAAATTACATTTTTATGTAATTTAGAAAGGAAAAGAATTTACATGTAATTAAAAATAATAATTTTGCATTGGAATGTAAATTACATTTTTGCATGGTAAATTAAAAGATAGAAAATTTAACATGGAATGCTAATTTCATTTTAATGTAATTACGAAGAGGATTTTACAGTGAAATTTGAGGAATGGAATTTACATTTTTAATGTAAATAAAAGTTAAAGAATGAGAATTTGCATTGTAAATAAAAGTTACATCTTTATTATGGAATTAAAAAGAGAAATTTTGCATTATAATGTTAATTACATTCATAATGTAATTAAAAAGGAGATTTTACACTATAGTTGAAAGATAGAAGTTTTCATGTAATGATAATTACATTTTAATGTAATTAAAAAGAAGGATTTGACGTTGTAATGTAAATTACATTTTTGTTGTAATATTAAAAAGATAGAATTTTCACCGTATTGTTAATCACATTTTTTAATGTAATTAGAAAGGAGATTTTACAGTGTAATAAAAAAAAGAACGAATTCAACATTGAAATAGAAATTACTTTTTTCTTGTAAATATAAGAAGAAGAAAAAATGAAATGTAACGTTGAATTAAAATTTACATTTTTATGTAAAGGAAAGAAAGAAAAGGAAGGATTCATCGTTGAATTATAATTTAATGTAAATAAAGGGATAAAAAGAATAGAAGAATATTTTTAAATGTTGGAATCTTATCTTCATTTTTGTAATAACCCGAAAATGCAAGCCAATTTAAATTTTTTATTTTGGCAAATTTAACGAATTCTGAATATTTAAAATGAATTATTTTAAATAATATCGACGAGAAATTTATTTTGAATAGAAATAGACTTATATATTTATATAGATCGTCGTTAGAATATAAATATTTATTTATATATATAAAAGGAATTGAAAATGGCGCGGTAGTTTGATAATTCGATTTCAAACTTCAATTGGATGTACCGAGTGCAAAATAAACCGGATTTGAAACCAAAAATATTAGAATCTAATTGAGAATATCTTTCCAACGAATTCGAAAAATTGAAATTTCATAGCGGGAATCAAAAGTTACGTTCAGTTGAAAATTCAGAATAGTCGTTATGGAATTTCGGCCCTTAAAATGGGAATTTTGCAAACGACCTCGGTTTTCGATGAAACCACTTTTGTTGGATCCGTGATGTCAAATTATTGCTAGATTCCAAAATTCACAATTTTTCAAATCAATATGTGAGCGTGCCAAAGGAAAACGCGTTTGACCAGTTTCAGTTGATTTTAATCGACTGGAAAATGGCCATTTTTCAAACAGTCTCAGAATTAGATGAAATTAGTTTTGTTAGGACCATATCGTCAATACGAAACTAGAAAATATTTTTCGGGAACTTTTAGAGTCCATACGTGGCCCCGGTAAATTGAAATGTACATTTAAAATAGAATATATAGATTTATATTTTAAATTAAACAGAAACTGATCGAAACAGTCGAATCAGCTTCGATACATATCCCATTGTGTTCGGAATGGGGGTAATCAGCTTCGATACGGTTTTTACCTTACTATAACCCAAAACATTTTTGAAATCATAGCTTATTCTGATATTATCATAATGTCTAAATACAAATAATTAGCAATCTAGAGGAACGCTTGCATCTCACACTCCCCATATATAGTATACAATCGAAAACCGCGGGCGCTTATTGGATATTGGTTTCCAACATTGACAAGGTATGGGACCACCTTCCGAACGTGTATCTCTAGAGGCGAATACACTGGGTTCAACAAGAACGTCTTGCAACCCGGCCCTCACATGACCGACCACTCATTTCTCTTGAGTGTATCGAATGTATATCACCGACGGTTGGGATCAGCAACCGCCTCCCGAAAAGGGACAGCATCGAAATATAGATTAAAGAAGCAAATAGATTTTCTCTAGATAGGTGATCATACATCCTAATGGGAGCGACCCACATAGCCATGCTGCCTGCCCGATTTTTGTCATTTCCCGGTTGATGAGGCTTGAGGTCAGAACTTAACTTTAACATTTGGTCATCATACACTTTGAATGCCACATCGTCAGATCCGCCAGATCACACTTGATTGACGTCCACAAAAATACTCTACTTTATTTGGCTAGAGAATAACCATTTCTCCGCCATAAACTATGGTAAGTTTGGAGAAATCAACGCATGTAATTCCTTTCGGAAATACTTTGTCAGACATCCATCCATACAAGTCATCCAGGAACAGGATGAACCGAAGGTACCCTCCTACTGCATCTCATATAGGAATCACCCCATGGATCAGTAGCGAGTAGTCCTTGCCACCCGTAGATTCCAACCACGACAGAATCACAGCTTATCTCTGCTTGCAAGGCAAAGAATATTAGTGGTCCTTCCGTTTATGAAATTCTACGGTCTTCAATGCTCCATCTCGATCATCTTCTGATTTCTTCACGTATCTGTTGGTCGGAATGGTTTATATAAATTCGATCCCGGTCTTTCCGTACCAACAATCGTATTGGACAGATTTGATAGTCGGTGATTTAACTATCAAAATATATTGTGTTTCAAACATGACACTCCAATGAGTTTACTGGTTCAATATTCAGCATTACTTGGCCCTTTAAAATTTAAAACAAACTAATTCAATTCTGCCTAATTAAGACTTCTAACCCTTTTAATATTTTAAAACACGATAATTAAATTCTTATTTAATATACTAATGATATAAACCAAATTTCCTCTGATTAACTCTGACTGATTTACTTTGATCGATTAACTCTAACTTGACTACTCGACTTATTAAACTCAACTGGACTGACTTGACTTGATTACTCCTATCGATTAACTAATATTCGACTTACTCCATTCGCTCGACTCTAGATCGCAGCGATCACAATGGTTATGCCTGATTCCCTCAAGAAACATCCGACCGCCGTAGGCTATCCGCAGCCCTTCGAATTACGTGTGACGAGAAGGAATTTCGCTCGGTCCGAACCAGTCGCTAAACCGATCCAGGCCGTTCGAAACGCCCTATCGTTTGAGAACAGGACAAAACAGAACTCATACAGAAGAACATTTCACTGTATATAACAACAATGCATCAGATTACAAGAATATACAGAGTATACATGAATAAATATTACACAGAAATATCAGAGATTTAAATTACATTTAAATACATAGCAGCGGAAAATAATACAATACACAACTAGAAAGAGATATACGGATACAAAGCTTTCCGGATATCGTTCCAGCTGTAAACCAGGATCCTGTGAATATAAATCTGCAAAACCGAAACTACTAGCTGCCCGTGTCAAAATAGGGGCACCCAGAGTTTAGGTTAAAACAATAAACTCCAGGTCAGTCATGTGACTGGTGTGAGAACTAAAACAGTTATTAATCTTTATTTTAAAGTTAGGTAAATCAAGGGACCACGCCGTATAACACGGAACGGGTTTCCTCCCAAGAATACCAGTGCATAAAACAAACAGCGCAATGCTAAATAAAGAAAAATGAAGCTGTTATAAGACCCAGGTCCTATCACACAATGCAACGCAAGCCGGGGGATAGGGTTTTCCCTTATAACAGCCAAAGAATGCTTGATACGTTTAAAACAAATCATTTGATACTATTATAAGTGTATAGTGTATGAAACAACTTCAAATCATAAGTATCAATCATAGGCGGCATGGGTACCATATATCATGTCGCCATATATAGGTTTACAAATAAAACCGCAAATGTCACGTATTTGAAAATTGGATTTCCATCTATGAACCGAGGCAAAAGATAGTCCTCAACCGATTCGAGACTGCCTAGTCCGAGCCTCAGGAACAGCCGCAACTGCCCCATGGATCGTCAGGGCCGGTCCACCGATGTGGATTATTATGCCTGAACACTACGTCTCCCCACCCTATGGGGTGTAAGTCTGGTCCGTCTGCCGGCCAGAATGCATCGGCCAAAACCGATATAACCGAGGCGCCTCGCAACAGCAACAACCACATAAGTCAAACTCGTCAGGGCGTGTAAAACCACTGACGCCACTTCTAACTAGGAAGAAACGCATGCCCTCCCTGAGGTCCGTCTCCCGTTTTTGATTCATACCGAGTGTGAAGCTCGCGAATTCACGTTACACAAAGCTGTGCCACACAGGCTGTGCTTTGATCATCACCACAAGACTTTGCTTTTCAACAGAAGCCTTGATCACTTGCCACTTAGGCATGCCACACAGGCAATTCACTCCATGCGATTGATATCCATCAATATATAACCCCTGAGCTCGTACGTCTCAGAGAAGGGCGTTAAGCAAGAGAATAAATTCTCTGCCGCCAAACAGATATATATTTAATAGAGATCAATCACACAGACTAAAATCCAATGTCAGACACACAGTCCATTTACAAGTCCGTTCTGGGTCTGAACGAAACCGGAGGCACCTAGTACCTCGCATATCCATCGATCTCCAAGTACGTCTGGACGATCACCAACTGTTTCCATCTTCTTGGGTGTACAGCCCAATCAAGATCATCAGTTATCACCCAAACGACGTGAAGACTTCCGGTCTTCGACCACCGTCTTCATCTTCGACACCACGTCGAATCAGTTATTCAGAATGGGATAAACCCGGTCTTTCCGAATAACTCGCGTATATTTTAAATAAGTGTTACACAAACACAACATACGCCTCATTCCAATTCAGAATATTCTTTTATTCACAAAAGCACATTCTTAGGGAAATGTTCCCATTAATTTTATCCAAGATAAATTCTTCTAAATTTATTCTTTAATCTCCTTTGAATATCAATTCAAACTAGTCGGGATTAGCGAACCACACCGAAGAAATCATTTATTTTATTTCCCAATCCCAACCTATTCATCCCATGAAGTAAAACTGGTTATACTTCATATCTAACACCACGGTGTTATCGGTAAATTCAATTACCATTTCACGTTCAAATCTAATTAAAGATTTAACTATCGCCTGGAGCAAAACTGGTGATACTCCATTTTCGATCATTTCAATCTAATTAAAGATTCATTAAAACTCCACTTAGTTTTAATCTTTAACTGGGTTAAAGAATCAGTGTCATTTAAAACACGGTTCACGATAAACCCAAAATCACATTCCATTAATTATCGGGTTAAAGAACAAAAACACTGTTCACGATAAACCCAAAAATCAATACCAATTCAATTTCAATTAAATATCGTTTAATTGGTACACTTCATTAAATCTATATAAAAAGATTTAATCTTTTCTCAACTGGGTTCAAGAACAGTGTTAGTGAAGACACCATTCACGACAAACCCAAATCACATTCGATATTCAATACAAGGCTCTGAATAGAAAATATATCGGCTTATATTCAATATCAAATCCTACGACTAACAAATGTCGTATTGGAAATAACGATATAAATATATATCTTTCAAATTTCCATAACAACATCTGTATAATCACGAATTTCAACATCGAAATATTCCGAAGACAATTTCGATTCAAATCCACTCCAATGCAATCATTGGAAATTTTGGTTATTTTCAAAACCCTTTTCAAATTCAATTTATTTATTTAAAAATAAATATAATTATAATTCTAGTTCAAAACTAGTTCATTTCGATAAAAATCTATTTTTATCTTTTCAAATATGGAGTTTTTCATCCCAAATCTTCACAAATCATTTCTTATGATTTTACACAAATTATTACTATTTTTAATAATTTTATCAAGGCCCGTACAGTCGATTTCCACCAATGGCCATCGAACTGCACTTACAGCGACCTTTTTCCAATTTGATTTGGACATAATTCCAAATCCAACCGTTAGATTTCTAATCTATCACATTCGTTAGAAAGCTCTTTTCGATACGAACCCAACGGTTCCGGTTTTAGGAGAATCCGACGGTCGGATCTCCCGTAATGTCCGTTTGAAATGAATGGTCGAAATTCACGAACTGCCGCGGCGCGGCGCGTTCTATTCAGGCCATTATATTATATATATAATATATATAATATATATTTCGTCGATTGCTATTTAAAACGAATTATATAAATAGTTTTAAAATTTGTTTCAAAATCTATTTCAACTTCCATTTCAATTCAAAGCAAAATTGAATTCTTCTTTATAAATTCGTTTCAAAATTCATTTCTATTTAATTCAAATTTCAATTCAATTTGAATTCATTTTCAATTCAATTCAATTCATTTCGAAATCGTTTTCAATTCAATTCATTTCGAAATCGTTTTCAATTCAATTCACTTTGAATTCGTTTTCAATTCAATTCATTTTGAATTCGTTTTCAATTCAATTCATTTTGAATTCGTTTTCAATTCAATTCATTTCGAAATCGTTTTCAATTCAATTCACTTTGAATTCGTTTTCAATTCAATTCATTTTGAATTCGTTTTCAATTCAATTCATTTTGAATTCGTTTTCAATTCAATTCATTTCGAAATCACTTTCAATTCAATTCACTTCGAAATCACTTTCAATTTAATTCACTTCGAAATCACTTTCAATTTAATTCACTTCGAAATCACTTTCAATTTAATTCACTTCGAAATCACTTTCAATTTAATTCACTTCGAAATCACTTTCAATTTAATTCACTTCGAAATCACTTTCAATTTAATTCACTTCGAAATCACTTTCAATTTAATTCACTTCGAAATCACTTTCAATTCAATTCACTTTGAATTCGTTTTCATTTCAATTCATTTCGAAATCACTTTCAATTTAATTCACTTCGAAATCACTTTCAATTTAATTCACTTCGAAATCACTTTCAATTTAATTCACTTCGAAATCACTTTCAATTCAATTCACTTTGAAATCACTTTCAATTTAATTCACTTCGAAATCACTTTCAATTTAATTCACTTCGAAATCACTTTCAATTTAATTCGAATTCGTTTTCAATTCAATTCATTTCGAAATCGTTTAAAATCGATATAAATATCGTTCACGTCAAAATGGCGTCAAACTAATCAACACGACTTCATAAATTTCTATTTTCAAATATTCTATTTCAAATATTTCTATTTCAAATATTTCTATTTCTAAACTGGAATGAGGCCCAATCAATTACCATATAAAGTTAATTATATGGATTTTCATACAACACATGTATAATAGCATTGAAAAATAATCAACCATCAACCATCAACCAAAGTGCACTACACTGTATAAGCATCAAATATAGATATCTAACGCTTATAACAGCCTGTCAATCAATCGATCGACATATTTAATCAATCAGGATGAGTGAACTTCAAATTTCATCCCAACACCCGTGTGGGGTTTCAAACAATCAAACACAGATTTTATTTGTGCTATTGGGCGATGTGTAAAATTTATCGTCCCAATCAATGTCATTCAAATAGGTGTACATAAACAAACCGTGCGGTTTATAAATGAATATTTTATTCACTTCACGTTAAAAATTATATTTTTAACGATAAAATATTTTATCTCAACATATGAATTCCTATTCAATTCATTTATTCAATAAAATGATATTTTTATTTTTCTAACATATTTTAGAAAATTTCGGCGGCATAACGGCACGATACTAGAAACGGGACAAGGCCTAGCCTTATCCCCGGTCTAGTGAAGGCCCACGCCATTCACACATCAATCAAATCAATTCGTTATGCAAACCACAAAATTTGGAGTAAGGGTCTAACCTAGCCTTACTCCTTCGCCTTATAACGGCGCACGTCTAATCCTAACCAATTTATCGATTCGATTTTTCACACCACAAACCACATTCAAACCAATATCGCAATCAATCACCAAACAGTCAAACAAACAAGTCCATGGTCTGTGGACGATTGTGTCGGGTGCTACTAAGCACCGTCTGCATCCTAGTATATATATATAACTAGAAAAGAAATTGAAAGGTGAGAAATTCTCACATATAGCTATCCTAGCTCCACGGCACTTCATTGATAGAAATCTTCATCGCTATCGCATCTTCGTCGTCTTCGTTGCCCATAGCCACTACATATGTAAAAATCACATTTTTACTTCGCTATTCAATATATATAAAAATCGAATTTTTAGTTCGCTATTCAATATATAAAAATCGAATTTTTAGTTTGCTATTCAATATATAAAAATCGAATTTTTAGTTCGCTATTCAATATATAAAAATCGAATTTTTAGTTCGCTATTCAATATATAAAAATCGAATTTTTAGTTCGCTATTCAATATATAAAAATCGAATTTTTATTTCTATATCACTTCATATGAAAAGTTCAATCTTCTCTGTCGCTTCATATATAAAATAAAAATCTAATCTTTTTATTCTCTACCTATAAAAATCATAGCTTTTTAAATTAAAATAAACAAGTTTTATGTTTAAAATAAATATGTTTTCAGTTTTTAAAATCAAACAATTATCGGTTTTAAAATCAAACAATAATCAGTTTTTTTTCTCCTTTTTATAAAATCAGTTTAAAAATCTTTTACAAAAATCCGTTTTATTACTAATTAAAAAATCAGTTTTATTCTTTTTTTTAAAATCCAGTTTAAATCTTTAACAAAATCAAAAGTAAAATAAATAAGCAAAAAGTATAAAGGGACTCACAGTTTAAAGTGGGAACGGGGAAGAATGGAGAAGCCGGAGTGCTGTAGGAGGGGGGGGGGTCGGAGCGCCGTCGTCGGTGGCGGAGCAGGGCAGTCGGGGTAGGTGGGCGGCGAGCTGAGCTTAAGGGCGATTGGTTTTTTTGGGGGTTTAGGGCTAGGGGATTCGTGGAGAACGAGAGGAGCGAGGACGGCGGGTAGGACGGAGGAAATAGGAAGAGGAGGAGAAGAGAGGGGGGGTGCTCGGTGGTCGGCGCGCCACCTGGGGGCGATGGCGGTGGAGCTTGGAGGAGCGGTCGCGGCGCTGGCGGCTGCTACTGCTTCCTTCTTTTTTTTTTCTTTTTTTTTTGTTTTCGATTTTATGAAATCGGGGGGGGGGGGGGGCCAGGCAGAAGAAAAGGGGGGAAAAGAATATATTTTTTATTTTTATTTATTTATTTATTTATAAAGGTTGACTTTAACATCCGACCTCGAAACGAGGCCCACCGCCTGCCGCCCATTATGTTTTACCCCCATTCTGAACACAATGGGATATGTACCGCAAGCTGAATCGACCGTTTCGATCAGTTTCCGTTGCATTTACATTTAAATCATTCTATTGAATTTTAAACGTACATTTTAAATTACCGGGGCCTCATACGAATTCTAAAAATGGCAGAAAAATATTTTCTAGCTTCGTATTGACGATACGGTCCTAACAAAACTAGTTTCGTCGAATTCTGAGACCGTTGGAAAAATGGCCAATTTCCAGTCGATTAAAATCAACTGAAACTGGTCAAACGCGTTTTCCTTTGCCACGCTCACATATTGATTCGAAAAATTATGAAATTTGGAATCTAGCAATAACTCGACATCACGGACCCAACAAAACTGGTTTCGTCGAAATCCGAGGTCGTTTGCAAAATGTCCATTTTTAAGGGCCTGAATTCCATAGCGACTATTCAGAATTTTCAACTGGACATATCTTATCATTTCTAAGATGAAATCTCAGTTTGTTAACTTCGTTACAAAGATATAGTTATACAGATTCAAATATTTCTTGTTTCGTTCAATTCTGACTTATATTGAATTCTGTATATTCATTTGAAATTAGAAATCGAATTTTCGAACTACCGCGCCATTTTCAATTCTATTTATAATTATATATAAATATTTATATTCTAACGACGACGTATATAAATATATACGTCGAATTCTATTCAAAATAAATTTTCTCGTCGATATTATTTAAAATAATTCATTTTAAATAATCAAAATTCGCTAAAAATTGCCAATTTAAAATTTTCAAACTGGCTCGCATTTTACGGGTTGTTACAATCTCCCCCACTTAAAACTTTTCGTCCCCGAAAAGGAACAAAGTCGAAAGTGGTTTGATTAATCAACTCTACGATCGATCAGGCTTCCATTCTCCAATTTTTTTGTTTTTGAGAATTTTCAAAATTTCAAAAATTTGGCTAACACCCTAAATTTTCGAAAAAATTCGCCATAACCTCCCCTGCACCGGGAGCATCGGGGAATTTCAAATAGCTTCCCCGGTCCTTCAGATCTCAAAAAGAAAAAGAAAAAGCCAAGCGGCTAGCCAATAGGCTCATAAAATCATCATCACCCAAACAAAACAGGAAATTATGTAGTAAACATGTACCTATTTGTCGGGCAAACAAATTTTATTCTCTGGCTCTAGCCTCCTTGCTATGACCTGTTCAAGGATATACATGTATATGCAAGCAGATGCGACCAATTTTCAATACAATTCAATATTTGATTCAATTAGGCATAATAGTTCAAAATTATCAAACAATTTAAACAAACAACACAATCATCAATCAATTAGTGAATTAGAGTTTCAAATTCATAATTTTGATACATATACAAAAATCAAATTTTGATGCCAAATCACAACAATGTATTCTAACTATATTAGTTTTGGTTCTCACACCAGTCTAGTGGAAATATATAGAAATCACACCTTCGTCACTCGAAAATAAATGCTGATGATGTTTCGAACCACCATCAGAACATTGTCGGGCTACTAGAGTTCGGTTCTATATCTACCCGGTATATTAAAACTTCGAATATACGCGGATCAGACGTATACGCAAAATCTATATATACTGGATTGTCCAAATCAATATAAATAAATAATCAACTACGAATAATTGATTTAAATTTTCAAAACAAAAATTTGTTTTCATTTGAAAAATATACTCTTCACACTCGTTCTAGGATACTACTGATCCCATCTCTAACGAGTCATTCTCATTGGATATTACTAATCCAATATCTGATGAATTCTTTCGTATGGTTCTAATGTGTCTTGTTCTCTAGCTTTGTAAACCAAAGCTCTGATACCAAATGTGACGGGAAGGAATTTCGCTCGGTCCGAACCAGTCGCTAAACCGATCCAGGCCGTTCGAAACGCCCTATCGTTTGAGAACAGGACAAAACAGAACTCATACAGAAGAACATTTCACTGTATATAACAACAATGCATCAGATTACAAGAATATACAGAGTATACATGAATAAATATTACACAGAAATATCAGAGATTTAAATTACATTTAAATACATAGCAGCGGAAAATAATACAATACACAACTAGAAAGAGATATACGGATACAAAGCTTTCCGGATATCGTTCCAACTGTAAACCAGGATCCTGTGAATATAAATCTGCAAAACCGAAACTACTAGCTGCCCGTGTCAAAATAGGGGCACCCAGAGTTTAGGTTAAAACAATAAACTCCAGGTCAGTCATGTGACTGGTGTGAGAACTAAAACAGTTATTAATCTTTATTTTAAAGTTAGGTAAATCAAGGGACCACGCCGTATAACACGGAACGGGTTTCCTCCCAAGAATACCAGTGCATAAAACAAACAGCGCAATGCTAAATAAAGAAAAATGAAGCTGTTATAAGACCCAGGTCCTATCACACCATGCAACGCAAGCCGGGGGATAGGGTTTTCCCTTATAACAGCCAAAGAATGCTTGATACGTTTAAAACAAATCATTTGATACTATTATAAGTGTATAGTGTATGAAACAACTTCAAATCATAAGTATCAATCATAGGCGGCATGGGTACCATATATCATGTCGCCATATATAGGTTTACAAATAAAACCGCAAATGTCACGTATTTGAAAATTGGATTTCCATCTATGAACCGAGGCAAAAGATAGTCCTCAACCGATTCGAGACTGCCTAGTCCGAGCCTCAGGAACAGCCGCAACTGCCCCATGGATCGTCAGGGCCGGTCCACCGATGTGGATTATTATGCCTGAACACTACGTCTCCCCACCCTATGGGGTGTAAGTCTGGTCCGTCTGCCGGCCAGAATGCATCGGCCAAAACCGATATAACCGAGGCGCCTCGCAACAGCAACAACCACATAAGTCAAACTCGTCAGGGCGTGTAAAACCACTGACGCCACTTCTAACTAGGAAGAAACGCATGCCCTCCCTGAGGTCCGTCTCCCGTTTTTGATTCATACCGAGTGTGAAGCTCGCGAATTCACGTTACACAAAGCTGTGCCACACAGGCTGTGCTTTGATCATCACCACAAGACTTTGCTTTTCAACAGAAGCCTTGATCACTTGCCACTTAGGCATGCCACACAGGCAATTCACTCCATGCGATTGATATCCATCAATATATAACCCCTGAGCTCGTACGTCTCAGAGAAGGGCGTTAAGCAAGAGAATAAATTCTCTGCCGCCAAACAGATATATATTTAATAGAGATCAATCACACAGACTAAAATCCAATGTCAGACACACAGTCCATTTACAAGTCCGTTCTGGGTCTGAACGAAACCGGAGGCACCTAGTACCTCGCATATCCATCGATCTCCAAGTACGTCTGGACGATCACCAACTGTTTCCATCTTCTTGGGTGTACAGCCCAATCAAGATCATCAGTTATCACCCAAACGACGTGAAGACTTCCGGTCTTCGACCACCGTCTTCATCTTCGACACCACGTCGAATCAGTTATTCAGAATGGGATAAACCCGGTCTTTCCGAATAACTCGCGTATATTTTAAATAAGTGTTACACAAACACAACATACGCCTCATTCCAATTCAGAATATTCTTTTATTCACAAAAGCACATTCTTAGGGAAATGTTCCCATTAATTTTATCCAAGATAAATTCTTCTAAATTTATTCTTTAATCTCCTTTGAATATCAATTCAAACTAGTCGGGATTAGCGAACCACACCGAAGAAATCATTTATTTTATTTCCCAATCCCAACCTATTCATCCCATGAAGTAAAACTGGTTATACTTCATATCTAACACCACGGTGTTATCGGTAAATTCAATTACCATTTCACGTTCAAATCTAATTAAAGATTTAACTATCGCCTGGAGCAAAACTGGTGATACTCCATTTTCGATCATTTCAATCTAATTAAAGATTCATTAAAACTCCACTTAGTTTTAATCTTTAACTGGGTTAAAGAATCAGTGTCATTTAAAACACGGTTCACGATAAACCCAAAATCACATTCCATTAATTATCGGGTTAAAGAACAAAAACACTATTCACGATAAACCCAAAAATCAATACCAATTCAATTTCAATTAAATATCGTTTAATTGGTACACTTCATTAAATCTATATAAAAAGATTTAATCTTTTCTCAACTGGGTTCAAGAACAGTGTTAGTGAAGACACCATTCACGACAAACCCAAATCACATTCGATATTCAATACAAGGCTCTGAATAGAAAATATATCGGCTTATATTCAATATCAAATCCTACGACTAACAAATGTCGTATTGGAAATAACGATATAAATATATATCTTTCAAATTTCCATAACAACATCTGTATAATCACGAATTTCAACATCGAAATATTCCGAAGACAATTTCGATTCAAATCCACTCCAATGCAATCATTGGAAATTTTGGTTATTTTCAAAACCCTTTTCAAATTCAATTTATTTATTTAAAAATAAATAGAATTATAATTCTAGTTCAAAACTAGTTCATTTCGATAAAAATCTATTTTTATCTTTTCAAATATGGAGTTTTTCATCCCAAATCTTCACAAATCATTTCTTATGATTTTACACAAATTATAACTATTTTTAATAATTTTATTAAGGCCCGTACAGTCGATTTCCACCAATGGCCATCGAACTGCACTTACAGCGACCTTTTTCCAATTTGATTTGGACATAATTCCAAATCCAACCGTTAGATTTCTAATCTATCACATTCGTTAGAAAGCTCTTTTCGATACGAACCCAACGGTTCCGGTTTTAGGAGAATCCGACGGTCGGATCTCCCGTAAAGTCCGTTTGAAATGAATGGTCGAAATTCACGAACTGCCGCGGCGCGGCGCGTTCTATTCAGGCCATTATATTATATATATAATATATATAATATATATTTCGTCGATTGCTATTTAAAACGAATTATATAAATAGTTTTAAAATTTGTTTCAAAATCTATTTCAACTTCCATTTCAATTCAAAGCAAAATTGAATTCTTCTTTATAAATTCGTTTCAAAATTCATTTCTATTCAATTCAAATTTCAATTCAATTTGAATTCATTTTCAATTCAATTCAATTCATTTCGAAATCGTTTTCAATTCAATTCATTTCGAAATCGTTTTCAATTCAATTCACTTTGAATTCGTTTTCAATTCAATTCATTTTGAATTCGTTTTCAATTCAATTCATTTTGAATTCGTTTTCAATTCAATTCATTTCGAAATCGTTTTCAATTCAATTCACTTTGAATTCGTTTTCAATTCAATTCATTTTGAATTCGTTTTCAATTCATTTTGAATTCGTTTTCAATTCAATTCATTTCGAAATCACTTTCAATTCAATTCACTTCGAAATCACTTTCAATTTAATTCACTTCGAAATCACTTTCAATTTAATTCACTTCGAAATCACTTTCAATTTAATTCACTTCGAAATCACTTTCAATTTAATTCACTTCGAAATCACTTTCAATTTAATTCACTTCGAAATCACTTTCAATTTAATTCACTTCGAAATCACTTTCAATTCAATTCACTTTGAATTCGTTTTCATTTCAATTCATTTCGAAATCACTTTCAATTTAATTCACTTCGAAATCACTTTCAATTTAATTCACTTCGAAATCACTTTCAATTTAATTCACTTCGAAATCACTTTCAATTCAATTCACTTTGAAATCACTTTCAATTTAATTCACTTCGAAATCACTTTCAATTTAATTCACTTCGAAATCACTTTCAATTTAATTCGAATTCGTTTTCAATTCAATTCATTTCGAAATCGTTTAAAATCGATATAAATATCGTTCACGTCAAAATGGCGTCAAACTAATCAACACGACTTCATAAATTTCTATTTTCAAATATTCTATTTCAAATATTTCTATTTCAAATATTTCTATTTCTAAACTGGAATGAGGCCCAATCAATTACCATATAAAGTTAATTATATGGATTTTCATACAACACATGTATAATAGCATTGAAAAATAATCAACCATCAACCATCAACCAAAGTGCACTACACTGTATAAGCATCAAATATAGATATCTAACGCTTATAACAGCCTGTCAATCAATCGATCGACATATTTAATCAATCAGGATGAGTGAACTTCAAATTTCATCCCAACACCCGTGTGGGGTTTCAAACAATCAAACACATATTTTATTTGTGCTATTGGGCGATGTGTAAAATTTATCGTCCCAATCAATGTCATTCAAATAGGTGTACATAAACAAACCGTGCGGTTTATAAATGAATATTTTATTCACTTCACGTTAAAAATTATATTTTTAACGATAAAATATTTTATCTCAACATATGAATTCCTATTCAATTCATTTATTCAATAAAATGATATTTTTATTTTTCTAACATATTTTAGAAAATTTCGGCGGCATAACGGCACGATACTAGAAACGGGACAAGGCCTAGCCTTATCCCCGGTCTAGTGAAGGCCCACGCCATTCACACATCAATCAAATCAATTCGTTATGCAAACCACAAAATTTGGAGTAAGGGTCTAACCTAGCCTTACTCCTTCGCCTTATAACGGCGCACGTCTAATCCTAACCAATTTATCGATTCGATTTTTCACACCACAAACCACATTCAAACCAATATCGCAATCAATCACCAAACAGTCAAACAAACAAGTCCATGGTCTGTGGACGATTGTGTCGGGTGCTACTAAGCACCGTCTGCATCCTAGTATATATATATAACTAGAAAAGAAATTGAAAGGTGAGAAATTCTCACATATAGCTATCCTAGCTCCACGGCACTTCATTGATAGAAATCTTCATCGCTATCGCATCTTCGTCGTCTTCGTTGCCCATAGCCACTACATATGTAAAAATCACATTTTTACTTCGCTATTCAATATATATAAAAATCGAATTTTTAGTTCGCTATTCAATATATAAAAATCGAATTTTTAGTTTGCTATTCAATATATAAAAATCGAATTTTTAGTTCGCTATTCAATATATAAAAATCGAATTTTTAGTTCGCTATTCAATATATAAAAATCGAATTTTTAGTTCGCTATTCAATATATAAAAATCGAATTTTTATTTCTATATCACTTCATATGAAAAGTTCAATCTTCTCTGTCGCTTCATATATAAAATAAAAATCTAATCTTTTTATTCTCTACCTATAAAAATCATAGCTTTTTAAATTAAAATAAACAAGTTTTATGTTTAAAATAAATTTGTTTTCAGTTTTTAAAATCAAACAATTATCGGTTTTAAAATCAAACAATAATCAGTTTTTTTTCTCCTTTTTATAAAATCAGTTTAAAAATCTTTTACAAAAATCCGTTTTATTACTAATTAAAAAATCAGTTTTATTCTTTTTTTTAAAATCCAGTTTAAATCTTTAACAAAATCAAAAGTAAAATAAATAAGCAAAAAGTATAAAGGGACTCACAGTTTAAAGTGGGAACGGGGAAGAATGGAGAAGCCGGAGTGCTGTAGGAGGGGGGGGGTCGGAGCGCCGTCGTCGGTGGCGGAGCAGGGCAGTCGGGGTAGGTGGGCGGCGAGCTGAGCTTAAGGGCGATTGGTTTTTTTGGGGGTTTAGGGCTAGGGGATTCGTGGAGAACGAGAGGAGCGAGGACGGCGGGTAGGACGGAGGAAATAGGAAGAGGAGGAGAAGAGAGGGGGGGTGCTCGGTGGTCGGCGCGCCACCTGGGGGCGATGGCGGTGGAGCTTGGAGGAGCGGTCGCGGCGCTGGCGGCTGCTACTGCTTCCTTCTTTTTTTTTTCTTTTTTTTTTTGTTTTCGATTTTATGAAATCGGGGGAGGGGGGGCCAGGCAGAAGAAAAGGGGGGAAAAGAATATATTTTTTATTTTATTTTTATTTATTTATTTATAAAGGTTGACTTTAACATCCGACCTCGAAACGAGGCCCACCGCCTGCCGCCCATAGCGTTTTACCCCCATTCTGAACACAATGGGATATGTACCGCAAGCTGAATCGACCGTTTCGATCAGTTTCCGTTGCATTTACATTTAAATCATTCTATTGAATTTTAAACGTACATTTTAAATTACCGGGGCCTCATACGAATTCTAAAAATGGCAGAAAAATATTTTCTAGCTTCGTATTGACGATACGGTCCTAACAAAACTAGTTTCGTCGAATTCTGAGACCGTTGGAAAAATGGCCAATTTCCAGTCGATTAAAATCAACTGAAACTGGTCAAACGCGTTTTCCTTTGCCACGCTCACATATTGATTCGAAAAATTATGAAATTTGGAATCTAGCAATAACTCGACATCACGGACCCAACAAAACTGGTTTCGTCGAAATCCGAGGTCGTTTGCAAAATGTCCATTTTATGGGCCTGAATTCCATAGCGACTATTCAGAATTTTCAACTGGACATATCTTATCATTTCTAAGATGAAATCTCAGTTTGTTAACTTCGTTACAAAGATATAGTTATACAGATTCAAATATTTCTTGTTTCGTTCAATTCTGACTTATATTGAATTCTGTATATTCATTTGAAATTAGAAATCGAATTTTCGAACTACCGCGCCATTTTCAATTCTATTTATAATTATATATAAATATTTATATTCTAACGACGACGTATATAAATATATACGTCGAATTCTATTCAAAATAAATTTTCTCGTCGATATTATTTAAAATAATTCATTTTAAATAATCAAAATTCGCTAAAAATTGCCAATTTAAAATTTTCAAACTGGCTCGCATTTTACGGGTTGTTACATTACGCTAGTAGTCATACGCAATGGTAACTCTTCCTAAATAACTACGTTTGACTAACTCTATTTCAAATACGATATTCGATCAACTCTAATTGAATAACAAATATTCAATAAAATTTGAAATCAATATTCTTATTTCTTTTGAACTAATATTTCAATATTATTTAATTTCCCAAGACCCTGCATTAGAGTTCGATATTCCTCATATAAGGTAAAACCAATTTCAACGCCTTTACTTGCTTCGAACTAATACCATTCCTCGATAATAGTGAAGCCAATCAAGTTGGGTATTTTAGTTACCTCTCAGACCTTGATCGACCCGTTCTTACCTTAGAATAATATCAGTTTGCCACTTTAACCATCGATATTCAAATCTTGTTTAACACCTTGTTTCAAATCTGGTTTTATAACCCTTTCCTTACATTTGAAATCTCTTCGATACATCTCTTTATTTAATTCCTTTATTTAAGTAAATGACCACAAAACGCCTACTTGCACCCTTCTTTTCAATAATGCTTTTTAACTTGGATTCTTTTCACAGATCTCTTTAACCAATATTTAAACTAACCCAATCGTATATATTTTCCCTTACATTTCAACTCCTTATTTCGATTACAATGTTTTGCTCAATTCAACTCTTTAACTTTTAAAGTTATCGTTTGGTCTGGACAACCCCTTCTAAAACCTTGTTTAACTTTCTTCCAAATCATTTAGTATTTTATAACAACTTCTTATATTTTTATTTTAAAACCATTATCATATTTCAATTTATTACTAATATATTTATTCATTTCCCTTAACCATTTCATTTTAATTGAATTTACTTCACTTAATCTAACGATTAAGTAAAATCTTACTTAAATCCTTGCATCTCACTTACGAACCCCATTTACTAACCTTGTTCGAAAACTTGGTTTATAAATTCCTATTTCTTTTTCCAATTACATTTTCCAATCTCGTTTGGACATTTGGTTTATAATCCCTTTTATAAATTCTTATTCCCCTTTTTAAATTGATTAAATAACCTAATTACTTTAAAAACATCGTTTAATTGTATTAAAAACAATTACTTCATTTTACCAACACGTAGGTAAATTTCTGGTTTTCTAGCCCTTAAACGCGTATAATCCATTTACATAATCTCTTTATAAACTTGATAAAAATATGTATTTATAAGCTTCTAATTTAATCATTGAATCCTTAATTCAGTTATAAAATTTTTATAACTTTAAATCGGCGTCGATTCACTGAACGGTAGAACAACGTCTAAAACAGTACATTTATAGCCAATCACTGCCAATTACAAAATCAACACTGTCGGTTGCTTTTAAACACAACACAGGTGAATATTTATTCAACCATCAACATACAAACAGGTTTTGGTGTCAGTCAGGGTGAGCAATTCATATATATGCACATCAAACAAAAATACAGTTTATTTGAGGAATCCGGTCGGATCCCTCCAACTTGTCCTTCTCTGCATCACAGATATCAGTTGATGAAAATATACGAATTAAATAAATAACGCAATATAAATAACTGCAACCAATCAAACCATAACAACCAATTTGCATCCATCGCATCTAATCAACCAATTTATACTGTAATTGTATATTATATTTTTCTATGGATTTACCACATTACAGGACTCCAGAAGGTGTGAGAATTAACTCACCAGAGTTTATTTCGGTTGACGGTTGACGCGTTTGTTGCATTTAATTTGAAACAAACGCTCAGATTTTGTTGAAATTTCTACTGCATCAGATCGACTCCTAGTCAGTGCCATCTGATAAGTCCCGTCCCTGCGATCCCAACGGATCCAGTTTCGTCAGATTTCGTTATCATATGAGTGAGATACGCAAATTACAAGTTGTATATAATATATGGTTTTAACTTAACTAATTAATAATTTAATTAAACAATTAATTACCTTAATTAACCCCCTCTGCCACGTCATCATGGATGGAACGAAAAAACGCGTCATCTCCTTTCTTCCTTGTCAAAACTCGACTCCCCATCCTCTTTCAAAAACACGGACGCTCCTACATCCTTCAGTCCCTCGCCGCCGCCTCGTCAGAGCTCCGGAACCTCGCCAAACCCGACCACCGTGACTAACACTCCACCAGGCTCCATCGCCACCAACCCCGGCTCCAATCATGTCTCCGACCGCCAGTATTTCCACCATGAACGGAATTCGCTTCAGTCGTGATTTCTCCTCCTGTGGTCCACCGTACCTCGCAGCACCACCTCGAAACTGACCCCCTCGCTTCCCCCTTCCATTGCCCTTCCGTTATCACCAGTCCCTGACAGCCACGGCGCTGGAACCCACCAAAAACCCAATGCCACTTTTAAAAACAGCCTCAAATCCTCCACCTCCGTTCATCCCCCAAATTCTCTGACCACCTTCGATTGTAGAACCCGAGACCACAGCCATTTGAAAGCCTTATCTCTCCTCTACAAAAGCCCTAAGGTCTCGTCTACTGAAAACAACCCATTCTCCTCAATTTTGGCTAAGAACGAAAGTCATTTTCTGCTGTTTAACCCCGATTCCGGCCACCACATTCGACAATACCACCCCAACTTTT
Organism: Allium sativum; assembly: GCA_030737875.1. Classification (NCBI taxonomy): domain Eukaryota; kingdom Viridiplantae; phylum Streptophyta; class Magnoliopsida; order Asparagales; family Amaryllidaceae; genus Allium; species Allium sativum. The sequence continues at coordinate 886,883,497 of CM060922.1, forward strand.
TACAACAGGTAGGTATCGAGCCGATTTACACTTTTGCTTCAGATCGCCTCTACAAAATCTCAATGGATTGGAAGATATAATTAAATTTGTAAAGAGGGGCTTTTATGTAAAATGTGATGAAAGGAGATGAAAGTTTTGGGCTGGAAATCTGATGGGGGGTTTATTTAGGTGTAAATATGAATATTTTACGTTGACGTGACGAGCGATGTTGACTAACGATTATTATTTCGTACCTATCGCTATTTCGAACATTGTTTATCCGCTGCTGCGCTCACATACAAACTCCGCTTGTGATGCGAATGGACGGCATAGTATAATTTGATGATACGGTCCTAACGAAACTGGTTTCGTCGAATTCCGAGTCTATTTGCTCAAATAGCGTTCGTACACATCCAAATTGATCGATTTATTTTGCATTTTATTTTGCCACGCTCACAGAATAACACCGATTGACGTGCAGTTTGAAAATCTAGCAATAATTTACTGTTACGGTCCCAACAAAATTTGTTTCATCGAAAACTGAGGTCGTTTGAAAAATGACCCTTTTATAACTAGCCAATTCAAATAAAATGACCAAATTTTAAAATACCTCAATATAATAATATTAAACTATTGAAATTGGTCATACACGACCAGAATATCGTATATTACCAAGATAAAATATCCTGGATTGAGTTTCAAGCCAAATCGATAGTATAAATATTTAAAAACCCTTATTTTGATATAAATACAGCGCTATATATATAAAGGAAATTCCATAGCGTTTTTTTTTTCCAAAATTTGATTTGGACATAAAATAAAATCTACATGACAGAAATTGGATTTTTCTCTGCCATTGGAAAGATATCGTCAAACTGGTCCCGACGTTTCTTATTTCGAGGAAATCCGACTTGTTTTGAAGCCGGTACGACCAATTGAAGTTCAAAACGCCAAATCGCGAACTGCCGCACCGCTGCAGCTCGTTATTTAATTAAATTATAAACCATATATATTTAATCGTCGTTTTCTAAATGAATCGTTGGTAAAATTCCAATATAACCAATATTGGATAATTTTACTCTGTCCCATCACAATATATTTCAAATTCAACGATTTCCCAATATTCTGGAAATTAAAATATTATTTTATTATTTATTTAAATAATATATTCCAAATAAAATCGTTAAATTCGATCATTCAAATTCAAACCAATATTTTAAATAATTAGAATAATTAAAATAATCCAAATAAATAGGCGGAAAAAACACGGGTCGTTACAAAGAGTCGTGGCATTGGTTTAGCTAGTCGGTGAGAACTTCTCACTTTAAATTTCATTTTCTAGTTAAAAATATATACAAGGAAGCTGACGGTGTTTAGTAGCACCCGACACCCGTCGTCTACAGACCATGGATGGCTTGTATGCTTGTTTGATGTGTCGTGAAATTTGTTTGTGATGGTGATGTGAAATAGATAATGAAAATATTCATTTGTTGAAATAAATTAATTATCGTTAAAAATGTAATTTTTAACGTGAATATGAATATAGTGAATGTGAATAAATAAATATTCATTTACAAACTGGACGGATTGTTTATGTACACCAATTTGAAGGATATTGATTGGGACGATAAATTTTACACGTCGCCCAACTGCACAAATAAAAATATACGTTTGTTGATTTGAAATCCCACACGGGTGTAGGGATGGTATTTGGCGTACACTAATTCCAATTATTTAGTTGTATGTCGATCGATTGGTTGACAGACTGTGTGAGCGTTAATTATTTATATTTGATGCTTATGCAGTTGTGTGGTGCACTTTGGATGATTGTTGATTATTTATCGTTGCTATAATATACATGTGTTGTATGGAATCCATATAATTAACATTATATGGTAATTGATTGGGCCTCATTCCAATTGGGAAAATAAAGAATGTTATAAGATATAGAAACACGTGTTGATAGTACTCATTTGTTGAGAAATAGTCATGTGTTGAAAGAAATAAAGATTCATGTGTTGAATAGAATAAATATTCCTTTGTTGAATAGAATAACAAAGTTTTTAAAATATATAAAGCCGTGTTGATTAGAGATGCCACATTTTGACGCGAACGATATTTATATCGATTTTATTCGTTTTTATAATGAATATAGAAAAAGAAGTGATTTCAAAATATAACGTTTTGAAAATATTATCATTTGTATATCGATGATGTGGAATATTCAATTTCGATTCGAAATTGAATATGAAGTTGAAATCGTTTCGAAAACGAATTTAAAACAATTTATAAAATACGTTTTAAAAGGAAATCGACGAAATATATAATATATATATATTATATATATAATGGCCTGAATAGAACGCGTCGCGTTATGGTAGTTCGTGAATTTCGACCATTAACTTCGAATGGACATTACGGGAGATCCGACCGTTGGATTCTCCTGGAACTAGAACCGTTGGGTTCGTATCGAAAAGAGCTTTCCAATGAATATTTGAAATTTGAAATCTAATGGTTGGATTTGGAATTATGTCCAAATCAAATTTGGAAAAGGTCGTTGTAAGTGCAGTTCGATGGCCGTTGATGGAAATCGACTGTACGGGCCTTGATAAAATTATTAAAAATATTAATAATTTGTGTAAAATCATAAGAAATGAATTGGAAAGAACTGGGGTGAAAATTTCTACATTTGAAAAGATAAAAATAGTTTTTTATCGAAATGAACTAGTTTTGAACTCGAATTAAAATCAATTTATTTCAGAAATAAATAAATTGAATTTGAAAGTGGTTTTAAAAATAATCAGAATTTCCAATATGAGAATTGGAATGGATTTGAATCGAAATTGTCTTCGGAATATTTCGATGTTGGATTTTGTGATTATACGGATATGGTTGTGGAAATTTGAAAGATATATTTATATCGTTATTTCCAATATGATATTTGTTGGTCGTGGAATTTGATATTGAATATAAGCCGATATATTTTCTATTCAGAGCCTTGTATTTAATATCAAATGTGATTTGGGTTTGCCGTGAATGGTGTCTTCATTGACACTGTTCTTAAACCCAATTGAGAGAAAGATTAAATCTTTCTATTTAGATTTAATGAAGTGTACCAATTAAATAATATTAATTGGAATTGAATTTAAATTGGTTTTGGGTTTATCATGAGCGGTGTTTTGAATAACACCTGTTCTTTAACCCGATTAACAATAGAAAGTGATTTTGGGTTTATCGTGAATCGTGTTTTAGGTGACATTGGTTCTTTAACCTAGTTAAAGACAGGATATTGATTTGGGGGAAAGATTAAAACGAAGTGGAGTTTTAATGAATTTGTAGTTAAATTGAAATGTGAATTGATAATTTAAATTATCAAATTTGGAGAGTGATCGAGAATGGAGTATCACCAGTTTTTCTCCAAAGCGATAATTAAATCTTTAATTAGATTTGAACGTAAAATGGTAATTAATTTTACCGATAACACCGTGGTGTTAGATATGGAGTATTACCAGTTTTGCTCCATGGGATGAATAGGTTGGGATTGGGAAATAAAATAAATAATTACTTCGGTGTGGTTCGCTAATCCCGACTAGTTTGGAAAACCATAATATGGTTTGAAAAGATATCCAAAGGAAGATTAAAGAATAAATTTAGAAGAATTTATCTTTGATAAAATTAATGGGAACCTTTCCCTAGGAATGTGAAAATTTGAATAAAAGAATATTCTGAATTGGAATGAGGCGTATGTTGTGTTTGTGTAACACGTGTTTATTATATACGCGGGTTATTCGGAAAGGCCGGGTTCATACGCATTCTGAATAACCGATTCGATGACAAGTCGAAGATGAAGACGGTGGTTGAAGACCGGAAGTTTTCACATCGTTTGGGTGATTACTGATGATCTTGATTGGGTTGTACACCCAAGATGAGAGAATCAGTTGGTGATCGTCTAGACGTACTTGGAGATTGATGGATATGCGAGGAAAGTGCCTCCGATTTCGTTCAGACCCAGAACGAACTTGAAAATAGACTGTGTGTCTGACATTGGATTTTATTCTGTGTTGATTGATCTCTATTAAATATACATCTGTTTGGCGGCGGAGAATTTATTCTCTTTCTTAACGCCCTTCTTTGAGACGTACAAGCTCAGAGGTTGTATATCGATGGACATCAGTCGCATGGCATGAATTGCCTGTGTGGCACGCCTAAGTGGCAGATGATCAAGGCTTCTGTTGAAAAGCAAAGTCTTGTGGTTGATGATCAAAGCACAGCCTGTGTGGCAAAGCTTTGTGTATGGCGTTAATTCGCGAGCCTCACACCTTGGTATGTGTCAAAAACGGGATAGTGACTGCAGGGAGAGCACGACGTTTCTTTCTAGCTAGTTGTGGTGTCAGTGCTTAAACTGGCTGACATTTATATACTTTTCACCTGTGTGGTTGTTGGAATGCGAGGCACCTCGAATATAGGTCTGTTAGGACCGGGAAACGTGTGCTCAGGAATTGCCAATCCTCAAAAGTAAGAGAGGACCGGCCCTGAAGATCCAAGGATCATAGTTGGATCCTGAGACATTTGCTAGAGTGTCTCAAATCAGAGAGGAGCTTGCCCCTTGCCTCGACTCATGACGAAAATCCAATTTCCAATACGTGACTTGCGGTTTTAATTGTAGAACTAGTATGGTGACATGATATATGGTACCCATGCCGTCTATGATTGATATATATGATTGAAATTGTTTTGAAACTATACACCTATAATAGTATCAAGTGATTTGTTTTAAACGTATCAAGCATGTTTGGCTATTATAAGGGAAAACCCTATCCTCCAGCTTGCGTTGCATTGTGTGATGGGACGTGGGTCTTATAATAGCTTCATTTTTTCAAAGAGCATTGCGCTGTTTTGTTTTATGCACTAGTATTCTTGGGAGGAAACCCGTTCCGTGTTATACGGCGTGGTCCCTTGAATTACTCTCTTTTAAAGTAAAGTTTTAAATAACTGTTTTAGTTCTCACACCAGTCACATGACTGACCTGGAGTTTATTGTTTTAACCTAAACTCTGGGTGCCCCTATTTTCTACACGGGCAGCTAGTAGTTTTGGTTTTGCAGATTTATATTCATAGGAACCTGGTTTATAGCTGGAATGATATTCGGAAAGCTATGTATCCGTATATCTCTTTCAGTTGTGTTTTGTATTATTTTTCCGCTGCAATATGGTATTTAAATCTCTGATATTCTTTGTTGCATAATATTTATTCATACTCTGTATATTCTTGTATCTGATGGAATTGTTGTAATATACAATGAAATGTTCTTCTGTTTGCGTTCTATTTTGTCGTGTTCTCAAGATAATCCAGGCTTTCCTTACCGGGGAAGTTCGGGTCGTCTCAGTTTGGTATCGGAGCTTTGGTTTGCAGAGCTCGAGAACAAGACACATTAGAACCGAACGAAAGAATTCATCAGATATTGGATTAGTAACATTCAATTAGAATGACTCGTTAGAGATAGGATCAGTAGTATCCTAGAACGAGTGTGAATAATATGTTTTTAAATAAAACAAACTTTGTTTTGAAAATTTAAATCGTTTTATACGTATTTGGATATTTATTTATTTTGAATTTGGACAATCAAGTATACAAAAATTTTGCATATACGAGTCATAAACGTATATTCGAAGTTTTAATATACTAGATAGATATAGAATCGCACTCTAGTTGCCCGGACATGATTCTGATGATGGCGCGCCATCACCGGTATTTATTTTCGAGTTTCGAAAGTGGGATTTCTATATATTTCCGTTGGACTGGTGTGAGAACCGAAACTATATAGATTTATTGTTGTGATTTGGCATCAAAAACATGATTTTCTGTATATGTATCAATGTTATGAATTTGAAACTTTAATCCACTAATTGATTGATGGTTGTGTTGTATGATTATTGTTTGACTAATAAAATTTTGAACCATTTAGCCTAATTGAACCGAATATTGAACTGTATTGAAAAATAGTTTGAAATTGCATGCATATACATGTACTTACATTGAACAGGTCATAGCAAGGAGGCTAGAGCAGAAGAATAAAATTGATTGCCCGACAAATAGGTACATGTTTACCATAATTTACTGTTTTGTTCGGGTTTGGATGATTTTATGAGCCGATTGGCTAGCCTCTTGGCTTTTTCTTTTTCTTTTGGATTGAAGAAGGCCATGGGAGGCTATATGAAATATCCCGAAGTCCCCGGTGCAGGGGAGGTTATGGCGAAATTTTTCGGAAATTTAGGGTGTTAGCCAAATTTTTGAAAAATTTGAAAAGTTCTTAGAAACTGAAAAGTTGAAGAACTTAAGCCGTAGGGAAAATAATGGAAGTTCAGTTGATTAGTTAAACAACTTTCGGCTTTGTTCCTTTTCGGGGACGAAAAGTTTTAAGTGGGGGAGATTGTAATAACCCAAAAATGCGAGCCAATTTAAATTTTTTATTTTGGCAATTTTAACGAATTTTGATTATTTAAAATGAATTATTTTAAATAATATCGACGAGAAATTTATTTTGAATAGAAATAGATGTATATATTTATATAGATCGTCGTTAGAATATAAATATTTATTTATAAATATAAAAGGAATTGAAAATGGCGCGGTAGTTCGATAATTCGATTTCAAACTTCAAATGGATGTACCAGGTGAAAAATAAACCGAATTTTAGTGAAACCAAAAATATTAGAATCTAATTGATAATATCTTTCCAATGAATCCGAAAAATTGAAATTTCATAGCGGGAATCAAAAGTTACGTTCAGTTGAAAATTCAGAATAGTCGCTATGGAATTTCGGCCCTTAAAATGGGAATTTTGCAAACGACCTCTGATTTCGACGAAACCACTTTTGTTGGATCCGTGATGTCAAATTATTGCTAGATTCTAAAATTCATAATTTTTCGAATCAATATGTGAGCGTGGCAAAGGAAAACGCGTTTGACCAGTTTCAGTTGATTTTAATCGACTGGAAAATGGCCATTTTTCAAACAGTCTCAGAATTTGATGAAATTAGTTTTGTTAGGACCATATCGTCAATACGAAACTAGAAAATATTTTTCGGGAATTTTTAAAGTCCATACGTGGCCCCGGTAAATTGAAATGTACGTTTAAAATAGAATATATAGATTTATATTTTAAATTAAACGGAAACTTATCGAAACAGTCGAATCAGCTTGCGATACATATCCCATTGTGTTCGAAATGAGGGTAATTAGCTAGAGACGACAGTTGGTGGGCTTGATTTCGTGGTCGAAATAAAAAGTTAACTTTATGGATTATTAAAATAATAAAATATTAAAATATATAAAATTCCCCTTTATCTCTCCCCTTCCTTACCCGATCCATTTCATTCAGTGAACAAAAAAAAAAATCGCGCCTAGGAAGAAGGAAGTGGCGATCGCAGCCGCCATCGCAGGGCCGCCGACCCTTCCCCCTCCCTCGTCATCGTCAGTGCCCCACCACCGTAACCCCCAGGCCGCCATCGATCCTCCCCCTTCCATCTCCGACGCTCCCAAGATCCATACCCCCAAATCATTCGAACAAAGTCGCGCTCCCTCCTTCATCCGTCGTGGCCCATTCCGCCTCCACCTCTGCTCCTCCATCTCCTAACTCCGAGCTCCTCTCTCCCCTTTCCCCTAATTCAACGTGCAACTCCACTTCCAGACCCCCCCCCCCCTTGAGTCCACAGCTCGATAGCGAGCAGCGAGCCCCTCCTGCAGACGACGGCAACAAACTTCTCCTTCCGTTTTTCAATCCAGTGAGTTTTTTTGTTATATTTTTATTTTTAAATCTGTTTTTATATGTTAAAAGCATAGAAAAAAATCAAATTTTTATAGGATAAAAGGCTAAATTTTTATACGAATAAACTTCAAAATTTTGTTATTGAAAAGAATAAATTTTTAGAAGTGAAAAGATCAATTTTTGAAATAGAAGAAAAAGAATGGATTTTTATATTTAAAATGTTATGATTTTTAGGGATAGAAAAGATTCAATTTTTATTTCAAAAAAGATTTGATTTTTAATTATGAAAATCCGATTTTTAATTTATAAAAAGATTAGTTTTTTTTATATATAATAAAAAGACATGATTTTTATTATATAGGAAGAAGAATAAAAATGTGATTTTTAATTGCATAAAGTGTTTATAAAAAAATCGATTTTTATATATATGAAGTAGCGTTATAAAAATATAATCTTTATAATGAAAACATCGTGTTAAAGATGCTATTTTTATCATCTTGAAACTGAAATAAAAATATGTGATTTTTATATATGTAGTGAATACGGACAACGAAAGTGACAAAAAGGCAAGCACGATGAAGATTTCCTACATAAGAAGAGTCGTGGCATTGGTTTAGCTAGTCGGTGAGAACTTCTCACTTTAAATTTCATTTTCTAGTTAAAAATATATACTAGGATGCTGACGGTGTTTAGTAGCACCTGACACCCGTCGTCCACAGACCATGGACGGCTTGTATGCTTTTTGATGTGTTGTGAAATTTGTTTGTGATGGTGATGTGAAATAGATAATGAAAATATTCATTTGTTGAAATAAATTAATTATCGTTTAAAATATAATTTTTAACGTGAATATGAATATAGTGAATGCGAATAAATAAATATTCATTTACAAACCGGACGGTTTGTTTATGTACACCAATTTGAAGGATATTGATTGGGATGTTAAATTTTACACGTCGCCCAACTGCACAAATAAAAATCTGTGTTTGTTGATTTGAAATCCCATACGGGTGTTGGGATGGTATTTGGCGTACACTAATCCCAATTATTTAGTTGTATGTCGATCGATTGGTCGACAGACTGTGTGAGCGTTAGTTATTTATATTTGATGCTTATGCAGTTGTGTGGTGCACTTTGGACGATTGTTGATTATTTGTCGTTGTTATTATATACATGTGTTGTATGGAATCCATATAATTAACATTATATGGTAATTTATTGGGCCTCATTCCAATTGGGAAAATAAAGAATGTTATAAAATATAGAAACACGTGTTGATAGTAATCATTTGTTGAGAAATAGTCATGAGTTGAAAGAAATAAAGATTCATGTGTTGAATAGAATAAATATTCCTTTGTTGAATAGAATAATAAAGTTATTAAAATATATAAAGCCGTGTTGATTAGAGACGCGCCATTTTGACGCGAATGATATTTATATCGATTTTATTCGTTTTTATAATGAATATAGAAAAAGAAGTGATTTCAAAATATAACTTTTTGAAAATATTATCATTTGTATATCGATGATGTGGAATATTCAATTTTGATTCGAAATTGGATATGAAGTTGAAATCGTTTCAAAAACGAATTTAAAACGATTTATAAAATACGTTTTTAAAGGAAATCGATGAAATATATATAATATATATATATATATATATATTATATATATATATATATATAACGGCCTGAATAGAACGCGCCGCGCTGCGGTAGCTCGTGAATTTCGACCATTGACTTCGAATGGACATTACGGGAGATCCGATCGTCGGATTCTCTCAAACCAGAACCGTTGGGTTCGTATCGAAAAGAGCTTTCCAATGAATATTTGAAATTTGAAATCTAATGGTTGGATTTGGAATTATGTCCAAATCAAATTTGGAAAAGGTCGCTGTAAGTGCAGTTCGATGGTCGTTGATGGAAATCGACTGTACGGGCCTTGATAAAATTATTACAAATATTAATAATTTGTGTAAAATCATAAGAAATGAATTGGAAAGAACTGGGGTGAAAATTTCTACGTTTGAAAAGATAAAAATAGTTTTTTATCGAAATGAACTAGTTTTGAACTAGAATTAAAATCAATTTATTTTAGAAATAAATAAATTGAATTTGAAAGTGGTTTTAAAAATAATCAGAATTTCCAATACGAGAATTGGAATGGATTTGAATCGAAATTGTCTTCGGAATATTTCGATTTTGGATTTTGTGATTATACGGATATGGTTGTGGAAATTTGAAAGATATATTCATATCGTTATTTCCAATACGATATTTGTTGGTCGTGGAATTTGATATTGAATATAAGCTGATATATTTTCTATTCAGAGCCTTGTATTTAATATCAAATGTGATTTGGGTTTGTCATGAATGGTGTCTTCATTGACACTGTTCTTAAACCCAGTTGAGAGAAAGATTAAATCTTTCTATTTAGATTTAATGAATTGTACCAATTAAATAATATTAATTGGAATTGAATTTAAATTGGTTTTGGGTTTATCGTGAGAGGTGTTTTGAATAACACCTGTTCTTTAACCCGATTAACAATAGAAAGTGATTTTGGGTTTATCCTGAATCGTGTTTTAGGTGACAATGGTTCTTTAACCCAGTTAAAGACAGGATATTGATCTGGGGGAAAGATTAAAACGAAGTGGAGTTTTAATATATCTGTTGTTAAATTGAAATGTGAATTGATAATTTAAATTATCAAATTTGGAAAGTGATCGAGAATGGAGTATCACCAGTTTTTCTCCAAAGCGATAATTAAATCTTTAATTAGATTTGAACGTGAAATGGTAATTAATTTTACCGATAACACCGTGGTGTTAGATATGGAGTATTACTAGTTTTGCTCCATGGGATGAATAGGTTGGGATAGGGAAAGAAAATAAATAATTACTTCGGTGTGGTTCGCTAATCCCGACTAGTTTGGAAAACCATAATATGGTTTGAAAAGATATCCAAAGGAAGATTAAAGAATAAATTTAGAAGAATTTATCTTTGATAAAATTAATGGGAACCTTTCCCCAGGAATGTGAAAATTTGAATAAAAGAATATTTTGAATTGGAATGAGGCGTATGTTGTGTTTGTGTAACACGTGTTTATTATATACGCGGGTTATTCGGAAAGGCCGGGTTCATACCCATTCTGAATAACCGATTCGACAACAAGTCGAAGATGAAGACGGTGGTTGAAGACCGGAAGTCTTCACATCGTTTGGGTGATTACTGATGATCTTGATTGGGCTGTACACCCAAGATGAGAGAATCAGTTGGTGATTGTCCAGACGTACTTGGAGATCGATGGATATGCGAGAAAGTGCCTCCGGTTTCGTTCAGACCCAGAACGAACTTGTAAATGGACTGTGTGTCTGACATTGGATTTTATTCTGTGTTGATTGATCTCTATTAAATATACATCTGTTTGGCGGCAGAGAATTTATTCTCTTGCTTAACGCCCTTCTCGGAGACGTACGAGCTCAGAGGTTGTATATCGATGGACATCAGTCGCATGGCATGAATTGCCTGTGTGGCACGCCTAAGTGGCAGATGATCAAGGCTTTTGTTGAAAAGCAAAGTCTTGTGGTTGATGATCAAAGCACAGCCTGTGTGGTATAGCTTTGTGTATGGCGTTAATTCGCGAGCCTCACACCTGAGTCAAAAACGGGATAGTGACTGCAGGGAGAGCACGACGTTTATTTCTAGCTAGTGGTGATGTCAGTGCTTAAACTAGCTGACATTTATATACTTTTCACCTGTGTGGTTGTTGGAATGCGAGGCGCCTCGGATATAGGTCTGTTAGGACCGGGAAATGTGTGCTCAGGAATTGCCAATCCTCAAAAGTAAGAGAGGACCGACCCTGAAGATCCAAGGATCATAGTGGGGTCCTGAGACATTTGCTAGAGTGTCTCGAATCGGAGAGGAGCTTGCCCCATGCCTCGACTCATGATGGAAATCCAATTTCCAATAAGTGACTTGCGGTTTTAATTGTAGAACTTGTATGGCGACATGATATATGGTACCCATGCCATCTATGATTGATATTTATGATTGAAATTGTTTTGAAACTATACACCTATAATAGTATCAAGTGATTTGTTTTAAACGTATCAAGCATGTTTGGCTATTATAAGGGAAAACCCTATCCTCCGGCTTGCGTTGCATTGTGTGATGGGACCTGGGTCTTATAATAGCTTCATTTTTCCAAAGAGCATTGCGCTATTTTGTTATATGCACTAGTATTCTTGGGAGGAACCCGTTCCGTGTTATATGGCGTGGTCCCTTGAATTACTCTCTTTTAAAGTAAAGTTTTAAATAACTGTTTTATTTCTCACACCAGTCACATGACTGACCTGGAGTTTATTGTTTTAACCTAAACTCTGGGTGCCCTTATTTTCTACACGGGCAGCTAGTAGTTTTGGTTTTGCAGATTTATATTCATAGGAACCTGGTTTACAGCTGGAATGATATCCAGAAAGCTATGTATCCGTATGTCTCTTTCAGTTGTGTTTTGTATTATTTTTCCGCTGCAGTACGGTATTTAAATCTCTGATATTCTTTGTTGTATAATATTTATTCATACTCTGTATATTCTTGTATCTGATGGAATTGTTGTAATATACAATGAAATGTTCTTCTGTTTGCGTTCTATTTTGTCATGTTCTCAAGATAATCCGGGCTTTCCTTACTCGGGAAGTTCGGGTCGTCTCAATTTTTAAATGAATTAAAAATTGAATGGAGATCGGTAGTTTTTTAGCTCATTGTTAAATCGAATGACATTATTATGGGTGAACGTTTTATATATTTACATATAAATATAATTAAAATTAAACGAATCGAGCGCGGTTGTTCGCGTTTTGGAATCGTACCTTTAAAACGACTATACCAAAAGATCCGACCGTCGGATTTTCCCAAAACTGAAAACATTAGGACGGTCTTGGAAAGATCTTTCCAATGATATAAACTACGTTAAGATCCAATGGTTAGATTTTGGGATATGTGAAATTCAAAATTCCATAAAAACAGCGCCATAACCATATATGACCTGTAACGTCGTTTTTATAAAACGAGCTATTTTTAATGAAATAAAAATAGGAATAAATCGTTATAAAATATAAATAACGATATGAAATTGTTTTCAAATTTATATATGCGAGAATTATTTGGAAAGTCCGAGTTTACTCTCATTCCAAATAATGATACGACGTTCGAAGAATTGAAGACGGCGATTGAAGACCGACGATCTTCACATCGATTGGGTAACTAGTGCTGAGTCCCTGGATTGATTTGCTCCCAAGACGTGGCTAAGATGGTAGTTATTCGGACGTAGTGTTGATCTGTACGGATTTGGCTTTCGGTCAGACCCAGAGCATAAGCTTATAAATGGAATGTGTGTCCAACATTGTACTCCTTTATATTGTATTTATTGATTTTCTGTCGAATGTATGAATGTTTGGTGGCGGAGAATTTATTCTCTTGCTTAACACCCTTTCATATATTTCGGCAAAAGATTGGTAGTGTGATATGGAGTGACAATGTGGCATACTAAGATGTAATGATCAAGGTTTCTTGTTGAAAAGCATAACCTTGTGGTGATGATCAACGCACAGCTTGAATAAGCATAGCTTTGTATATTACGTAGCTTCACGAGCCTCACAACCCGGTGGAGTCTAAAACGGGAGAAGGGAACGCAGGGAGAGCAGCATGTTTCTTTCTAGCTAGAAGTAGTGTCGGTGCTTAAACTGGATGATATTTTACTTATGTGGATGATGGAATGAGGCGCCTCTGATGTTAGGTCCTATAGGACCGGGAAACGTGTGTTCAGGAATAACTAATCCACAAAGTTGTATGTGTGGACCGGCCCTGCAGGATCCAAGGGTTAACTGTGGGGAATCCTGAGACATTAGCTAGAGTGTCTTGAATCGGTAAGGAGCTCCTCCCTAGCCTTGACTCATGATGGAAACCCAATTTCCATTACGACACCATGCAGTTTTGATTATAGAACTAGTATGGCGACATGGAAGGATGGGGTACTATGCCGTCTATGATTGATACATTATGATTGAAATGTTTTTTGAAACATATATACTAATAATAATATCAAATCTGTTTTTAATGTATCAAACATTTTTGACCATTATAAGGTAAAACTCTATCCTCCGGTTTGCGTTGCATTGTGTGATGGGACTTGAGTCTTATAATGGTTTCATTTTTCTAAAAAGCATTGCGTTGTTTTACGATTTACTTATTTATTTGTTCAGTCACCTTACGTTATGCACGGTAATCCATTGGAATAAACCCGTTCAGCGTTAGCGGCGTGGTCCGTGGATTTGCCTTATTATTATTAGATTAGTTAAGTTAGATTTCTCATACCAGTCCCATGACTGACCCATTGTTTGTTTCCACCTTTGCAAACTCGGGTGCCCTCTTTTCCACACGGGCAGTCGAGTAGTTTGTATACAGGTTCTTATCTCAAGCAGGATACTGGATCGAAGCTTAAAGCTGTGTCCAGAGCATAGTTGTCTTCCGATGTATTTATTTAATTGTTTCCGCTGCAATGTATTAAAATACTGTAATTTATCTTCTGTTGTGATTTTATTCGATGTACTCTGATATTCTGTACTCTGATGTAACATTACCGTAATGTTTATAAAAGTCTGCTATTATTGTTCTGATGTGGTTGTATTCCCAAATTTAACGAACTCGGGTTTTGAACTGTCTTGGTCGATTTTGCGATCGATCGGGTCGGGCGAAACCCGGGTCGTTAGACTATTTCATCTCTAGTTAATATATTAAACAATGTTTTTTTAGAACGGATACCATATACAACTCAAACTGATACCCTAGTCCCCTATCATATTGTTATTTTTAAATATTATACCCAAAAAATGCTAAAACTGACACACTAGAAGTGATAAATGAAGACACCTAAAAAAAGCAAAAAATGATACCTTATAAGTGACATTATAAAACTAATACCTAAAAAAAATCTTAAAATTGCTACCTTAAATCTGATACCTAAATTATATTAAAACTGCTACTTTAAAACTGAGACCTTAAAAGTGATACCTATATATTTACAAATCTAACACTTACTTAATATCTTTTTAGTGTTTCAAAATATGCAAGTTAAGGAAATAATACATATTGAGTTGCATGAGGCTAAGCTTTTGGTGACATCTGAAGCTTTAAAAAACAGTACTACAAGAGGAAAAGCTGTGGAAACAAAAAAAGAAAATGTGGAGAACAACAAGAATAAGTGGATTACTTTGAACAAGATGTCTCAATCGAAAGTTTAAACCTCCACATTAAAGATATTGAAGACAAAAATAAAGAGTTAAAGGAGGAGCTAAAGAAAGAAAGAAAATTGAGAAAACAAGTTGAAGATGAACTTTTCAAACTGAGAAAACAACTAAAACAACAAAAACCATGATCTAAAGATGAAACAATAGAGGAAAGAGGAGATTCAGAAGCAACAGTGGATGATTTACCATTGGTAGACAGAGAAGAAATTCATGAAAAAACACAAATTGATTTGAATGTTGGTATAGAAGAGGAAGAAAAACAAATAGAAAGTATTTCAATTAAGGAAGAAAATACAGCTCAAAAGAAAGACAAATCTGTTGAAGAACAACATGAAACCATACCGATAAATGATATTAAAATCATCAAAGGAAGTGGCATAGATGAACAACAAAAACAAACATTTGAAGACATCACTCCTCTCAGCTTTGATTTGAATGTCACACAAGAATGTTTAGAAGAAAAAATTGATAAAGGTAACAACAAAACACCATCCCAAAAAAAATCAACCATCAAGCCAACAACTAACAAACAACCATCTTACATTCAAAGACTGAAGGCAAAAAGAAGAATTAAAAAAGGGATGAGTCGTATGAATATTCAAAAAAAGCAAGCAAAAAAGAAAAGAAAACAAAAAAAGAGGAAGAAGATGAAGCAGGTAAAGGACAAAAAAAAGAACTACAGCTTGCATTGGTAAAAGAAGATGAAGCAAAATCTGAAAATCAACAAACCAAACCAGATGGAAAAGAAGAAGCAAATATAGACCAAATAGAACCAATCTAAGTAGTAGAACCTACCTGGAGAGACCTACACTTGTCACACTACAAAAGTGTGACAAGTCATCTAAATGAGGAAGAGCAAAGGATTACAAAGAAATTTTTTTCAATGGCAAAAGCTGATATGAAGTTAGTATCAGTTTTATTTATCTTGTTAGATTATACTTAAATTTATATTGACTGGTTTTTTATTTTTATTTTTTAGAAAAACAATCAAGTTGCTTGGCAAGGTGAAGATCTGATAAGGGAAGGATGTGTTGTCACAAAGGATATGCTGAGACATGTGCTGGAAGGATCCTTCACAGAAAGCTAGGTAAATATGTTCATCAAATTTTAATACTGATAACCAAGTTCATAACAAACTGATACCCAAAATCTGTATCTTAAATATGATAAGTACGGTTCTTTTGAAACTGATATCTGCATACATACTAAACTGATACCCAGAAAGGGGAACTTCTTTATTCAACATATACTATACTAAAACTGATACCTTTAGAGATACAAAACTACTACCTACTAGCTGATATAATAAAAACTGATGACACAAAATAAATAAAAATGATACCTATTAATTGTCCATAATAAAAAACTGATACCTACCAATATAAAAACTGATATCTAACAAATAATAAATACAAAACTGATGGAACAACATATCAAACTGTCGTATAGCAAAAGCTAATATGTAAAATTAATTTGTGTAACATCTTATTTTCATTCATAAATCAGATTATTGACTGGTTCAGCCTTAAATGCGACTTATTCAAAAACATTTATGCAATGTCTACAACAATGACAGTATGTACAATTCCAAAAAAACAATTATTATTATTATTTTACATGATTGACTTACATATTAATACTAACATGCACTCTGATCTGAGTAGAAATGCATTGTTGAAAAAAGGAGTGGAATTATAAAACATTTAATGATTCCATTCTTAAAAGAAGTTGCTTCAAACGAATATACAGAAACAATATACTTCCCAATGCACTGTGAAAGCCACTGGACACTACTTACATTACTATATCCAAACATGGAATGGTCGCACTACGGTTCTATAAGACCAAGACATTCCAATGAAAGAAATAATTTGAACTCGAGAGATGCCATAGAGCTTGTATGAAAAAATTTCCAGGTTTTTTTTTAAAAACTGATACTAATGTAAATTTATTGCAAAGAGTAGAAGTCGAAAAATATTGCAGCAACAGTGGATAGAGAATAATATTCAAGATATGCATCTTAAACCGACAAAAAATCGTCAACTAGAATGTGCAAAACAGCATTCCGAGAGGTAAGCTTATATTGATGACTTTTCTTCCTTAAAAACATTAATTTGTATGCAGAAAATTTACAAAAAGATACCAACACAAATCCAAACTGATACCAATATTTATTCAAACTGATACCCACTGATACAAACATTCATTTGTACACTTCCAACAGTGGCATAACCACCATTTGTATTGATTGTACAATTAGTTAAAACCATCACTTGTAATAATTGTTGCCTAAATCTAATCACTTGTATCATATACCACAACAATTATTTCTAACCATCAATTTTCATTCATGCAGATTTGATTGTGGTATATTCGTCATGATTTTTATAGTCTCACACAATAGACCTGAAATACCACTGAAAGTGATAAAAACAAATATGCTGAAAGCAAGAGCAAGAATTGTATACGAAGTACTTGTAAATACTGAATGATGTCGGAATTTAGTTGAATTCATGACTGGATTGGGTTAAAGTAAAAGTAAATGAATGAATTAATGTTTGGAATGAGGAACAATGTTATATGTAATTAGATCATGTTTGAAAACAATGTCTTGTATGTGTAATAACCCAGAAATCTGAGCCAATTTAAAAAAAAATTATTTTGGCAATTTTAGTGAATTTTGAGTATTTAAAATGAATTATTTTAAATAATAGCGATGAGAAATTTATTTTGAATAGAAATAGAACGAATATATTTATATAGATCGATGTTAGAAAATAAATATTTTATTTTAATTGTAAAAGGAATTGAAAATGGCGTGGTAGTTCGAAAATTCGATTTCGAATTTTCGAATGAATGTACAAGATTCAAAATAAACCGGATTTTAGTGAAACCAAAAACATTTGAATCTAACTGAGAATATCTTTCCAATGAATCCAAAAAATTGAAATTTCATTGCGGGGATAAAAAGTTATGCCCAGATGAAAATTCAGAATAGTCGCTATGGAAAATATAGCCCTTAAAAATGGAAATTTTGCAAACGATCTCTGTTCTTGACAAAACCGCTTCTGTTGGATCCGGGATGTCAAGTTATTGCTAGATTCCAAAATTCATAATTTTTGAAATCAATATGTGAGCGTGGCGCAGGAAAACGTGTTTTGACAGTTTGAGTCAATTTTGATCGACCAGAAAATGGCCATTTTTCAAACGGTCTCAGAATTTGATGAAATTAGGTTATTTAGAACCATATCGTCAATACGAAGCTAGAAAATATTTTTTAGGAATTTTTAGAGTCCGTATGTGGCCCCGATAAATTGAAATGTGCGTTCAAAATTCAATATATAGATTTATATTTTGATTTTGACGGAAACTGTTCGAAACAATCGAACTGGCTTACGATATATATCCCATTGTGTTCGAAATGGGGGTAATTGGCTATGGATGATAGTCGGTGGGTTCAATTTGGTGTTCAAAATAAAAAGTTACTTTTTGGTACAAAATAAAATAAAATAAATATTAATATATATTATAACCTTGCCCCTTCTCTTCATAAACGGTCAACGCTGAGAGTAAAATAAACATAAAAAAAGAAAGGCCCGACATCCACAAAATCGAGTCCTCTTCCTCATCGTGGAAGCGCCACCACAGATCACCGGCCGCCCCATGCCGCACCCACCCAGCCCGTGATCCCCTCCGACGAACCCGGCGCACCTCCAGCCCTCCACAAACTCAGCCGCCGATCAAAGAAACCACCCCCCTACAGTTGCGACACCACTGATAGAGCCACCCCCGCGCCACTTGCACCACTCCCAGACCCGGCGCTAGCCTCCACCACCACGAGAGGTGCAAAACCAGTGAGTCTTTTTATTTTATTTTTATTTTCTGCTTAAGGTTATTAGTTATAAAAATTATATGATCATTAATAATAAAAAGTTAGGATTTTATTTAATTAGATCTAGGAATCTTTAATTAGATAAAGATTGAATTTTTAATTAGAAAAATAATTGATTTTTAATATAAAAAGTAAAGATTATATTTTTATCCTATAAAAGATTATATTTTTATCATGTAAAAAGATATGATTTTTAAGTAGGAAAGGTTTAGATTTTTGCATATATATATATAGCGAATAAAAAGTTATGTTTTTATTTTATATAAAAATATGAATTTTATATTATAGAGATAATAAAAATATGATTTTTATATTATAGAGATAATAAAAATATGATTTTTATATAGTAGAGATTATAAAAATATGATTTTTATAAGACAAAGAATATAAAAATACGATTTTGATATATGTTGTAGCGAAATAAAAATTCGATTTGTATAGATGTAGCAGATTGAAAATAGAATTTTTATATAATATATAATATAAAAATATAATTTTTATATATGCATTAGAATAAAAAAATAATCTTTATAATGAAAACATCATGTCAAAGATGCTATTTTTATCATCTTGAAAACGAAGTAAAAATATGTGATTTTTATATGTGTAGTCAATACGGATAACGAAAGTGAAAAAAGGCGAGCACGGCGAAGATTTTCTACATATGAAGAGTCGCGGCGTTTGGTTTAGCTCTTTGTGAGAACTCCTCACTTTTATTTTAATTTATTGTTTGAAATATATACTAGGATGCAGACGGTGCTTAGTAGCACCCGACACCCGTCGTCCACAGACCATGGATGACTTGGTTGTTTGATTGATGTGTTGTGAAAAATTGATTGTGTGATGT
Source organism: Allium sativum (assembly GCA_030737875.1). Classification (NCBI taxonomy): domain Eukaryota; kingdom Viridiplantae; phylum Streptophyta; class Magnoliopsida; order Asparagales; family Amaryllidaceae; genus Allium; species Allium sativum. The sequence goes on from CM060922.1 coordinate 886,903,288, forward strand.
GTTGAAGGAATAAATAAGATATTTTATAGTTAAAAATATAATTTTTAACGTGTATATAAAATAAATATTTATAAACAAATCGGACTATTTGTTTATGTACACCCATTTGACTGATATTGAGTGGGACGATAAATTTTACACATCGTTCAACTGCACAAATAAAAATCAGTGTTTGTTGATTTGAAACCCCACACGGGTATTGGGATGATATTTGGCATACACTAATCTCAATTATTTAGCTGTATGTCGATCGATTGGTCGACAGACTGTGTAAGCGTTAATTATTTATATTTAATGCTTATGCGTTGTGTGGTGCACTCTGGATGATGGTTGACTATTTATCGTTGCTATTATATACATGTATTGTATGGAATCCATATAATTAACATTATATGGTAATTGATTGGGCACCATTCTAATTCGGAAAATAAAGAATATTATAAAATGAAAATTCATGTGTTGAATAGAATGAAAATTCATGTGTTGAATAGAAAGAAAATATTCATGTGTTGAATAGAATAACGAAGTTATTGAAATATATAAAGCCGTGTTGATTAGATTGACGCCATTTTGACGTGAACGATATTTATATCGATTTTATTCATTTTTATAATGAATATAGAAAAGGAAGTGATTTCAAAATATAACGTTTTGAGAATATTATCATTTATAGATTAACGATATGGAATATTCAATTTCGATTAGAAATTGAATATGGAGTTGAAATTGTTTTGAAAACGGATTTAAAACGATTTATAAAATACGCTTTAAAAGGAAATCGACGAAATATATATTATATATTATATATATAATACAATGACCTGAATAGAATGCGCCGCGCTGCGGCAGTTCGCGAATTTCGACCATTGACTTTGAACGGATATTACGGGAGATCCGACCATCGGATTCTCCTAAAACTGGAACCGTTGGGTTCGTATCGAAAAGAGCTTTCTAACAAATATTAGTGATTTTAAATCTAATGGTTGGATTTGGAATTATGTCCAAATCAAAATTGGAAAAGGTCGTTGTAAGTGCAGTTCGATGGCCGTTGATGGAAATTGACTGTGCGGGCCTTGATAAAATTATTAAAAATAGTAATAATTTGTGTAAGATCATAAGAAATGATTTGGAAAGAATTGGGATGAATAATTCCATATTTGAAAAGATAAAAATAGATTTTTACCAAAATGAACTAGTTTTGAACTAGAATTATAATCCATTTTTTTTTTTAAATAAATAAATTGGATTTGAAAGGGTTTTAAAAGTAACCAGAATTTTCGATAATTGAATTGGAATGGATTTGAATCTAAATTGTCTTTGGAATATTTCGATGTTGGATTTCGTGATTATACAGATATTGTTATGGAAATTTGAAAGATATATTGATATCGTTATTTCCAATACGATATTTGTTGGTCGTAGAATTTGATATTGAATATAAGCCGATATATTTTCTATTCAAAGCCTTGTATTTAATATCAAATGGGTTTTGGGTTGTCGTGAATGGTATCTTTGATAATACTGTTCTTAGACCCAACGGAGTTAAGAAAATAAGAAACTAACTAAAGATTAGTTAAGTTGAATGGTTTCTTGGGTATTGATCTGATGTTGGTTTCGGCCTTCGGGGTTAATACTTAGGGAATTGTTCACTTGCTAATTTACGGTTAAAGGCTGATGGAATAGAATGTGATTTTGGGTTTATTGTGAACCGTGTTTAAATGACATTGGTTGTAACACCCCACACCCGCTTAGGTCACTCACTAAGGGAATGCCTTAGTTTTGGTGGAGTATTTTTAGTGAGTATAGAACAGAAAAATTACAACAGGACAGATATAAGTAATACTTGAAAATTTAAACCATCATTTCTATATCAAAACACGTTTGGTTACATCACAAAACCATAACAAGAGTCAAGTACATAATATCCATCCTGATAAAATAGAAGTACATAATCCCATTACATCGATAATAGCCAAAATAGAAAAGATAAACCGAGCTTTACTTCTACGGTCCAAGCCCCAAAAGATAGATATAGCGGTCTGGTCCAAGCCCACTAGTGCTAGGCCCACTCTGATAACCTGAGGGTTGGGAAAAAGATAAACAACAACGGGGTCAGACATAAGTCTGAGTGAGTCCTATAACCCTAACAATACAATCATTAAAGTAATTAGGGTATGATATAAACAAGATACGGTACCTCTGGGGATAATGACTACAATAAGTAGCCCACAAAACACAGGATGTACTACGATAACCGAAACGACGTATTTATCCACCCAAGGATAATTACTAGCTTACACCACCCCAGATCTACTCACCCAAGGGTAATTCCTACACTGCACCACACCAGTTCTACCCACCAAGAGTAATTCCTACTTAAAGGTTGATCCCTCCCAAGGACTTAGAAAATTTCCCAAGTAATTTCGTGTACTCCTAGCCCACTACATAGGTGCCGTCTGCCCCTATCTACACTAGGTGTACTTAGTAATCTTACCCAGTAGTTTCATGTACCCCTACATAGGTGCCGTCTGCCCCTATCTTTATTAGGCGTACCCACTACTCCCCAACGATCGGCTCCCTACTGTAGATACCCGTGCTGGTCCCACAATTGGGGTGTATCATTCCCCTAAAGTGGCTACCAGATAATATCAACAGTGCACGGCTTTATATCTACACGATGCAACAACGACTTACCAACCAGCCCGGGTCCACACACGCATATGAAACCCGTTGGTCCCGCGTTGCCACCGCTAACCCGTTTTGGCCACTTATAGTCAAGCCCAATATGCGTGTCCCGTCACTCGACTAGAGTCGAGCCCACAAAGATACGTTTGGGATATTGGTTGAAATGGGCCCCCACAAGCTACTACTTAAGCTTGCTACTTTTATCTAGTGCATCCCACTTAACCCCTTATATAGTCATGCCCTCTTACATGTTAAGATCTGGTTAAGTCATCAATCATATTTCAATTGCCACTTAGGCCACCCACTAGATTTCCACATGCCTCCCAAAGCACTTACTTAACCCTTCACCCATGTTTTAATTACATGTTCCACTTTGGTTAAGTATTCTAATCGTATTTTCTCATGCCACCCATGGCACTTACTTAACCCTTTTTATCATGCTTAATTACATGTTCTACTTTGGTTAAGTATTCTAATCGTATTTTTCTATTGCCACCCAAGGCAACCCACTAGTCTCATCATGCCTCCCCAAGGCACCCACTTAACCCCTCATGTCCCACTACATGCTAATATGGTTAAGTGTTTCTTAATTCATTAATTAAGATCATGAACTCATAAAGACCTCTCACATTAGACCGTCTTTTATGACTGCTGGATATGCCGGTTGGTTCCGGGCAGACTTCTGTCATTAAAAGGGTCTAACCTCGTGTCTTTACTTTAATCATGTATTTAATTTATGACTAAGACCTCTCACATTGGGCCAATCATTTGTAGCCGCTGGATGGCCGGTCGGTTCCGGGCAGACTTCCGCTACAAAAGGGTCCAACCTCGTGTCTTAGTTGATTAATTACACCTAATTAATCACCCCCATATTAATTATCCCTAATTAATATCAAGTTTTCCATAACATGGGTAGACCTAACTCAATAGGTAAATTCCCATGGGGTAGACCTAACTCAATAGGTAAATTCCCACTTATGGTAATTTATTTTTATGGTATGCTTAATCATACCCAATCATACATTCATTAACATATTTACCAACCCCATCGTTCCCCACGTAAATCATTCTCATTTCATGACATAAATAAGGGGAAGATCATCACAACTATCATGGGTTTAGCATACAACTTTGTCATGGGTTAAGAGGATGTCAACTTGCATATATGAACATATATTAACCCAACTACATATAACCCAAACTTGCATATTATCATACACATGATTTGCATAACATATGACATATGAGCTTGCATATTATCATACACATATCTTGCATAACATGTTGAACTTGCATATAAGCATTCTCATAACTTGCATAACATGTTAAACATGCATTTAAGCGTACACCTAACTTGCATAAGCATTCACATACTTGCATAAGCATTCACATACTTGCATAAGCATTCACATACTTGCATACTTGCATATCACATTAAACTTGCATTTAAGCATATACATAACTTGCATAACATCATGCACATAACTTGCATAATCTCATAAACTTAACTTGCATAACACCATGCACATAACTTGCATAATCTCATAAACTTAACTTGCATAACAGCATGCACATAACTTGCATAATCTCATAAACTTAACTTGCATATGAACTTGCATAACAACATGCACATAACTTACATAACATCATGCACATAACTTGCATAACATGTTGAGCTTGCATATATGACTTGCATCTTAAAGGAGGGTAAACATGCATAGCATATAAAGGTGCCATCTTGCATATGTATACACAATATTTAAAAGGGTAAACTTGCATGTCATGATTTATGCATAATACCAACCACTTAGCATGCATAAAACCACCTACTTATCATGCATAAAATCAAATACTTATTATGCATAAACCCACCACTTAACTTGCATAAACCCAAACACTTAACATGCATAAAACCCAATACTTAGTATGCATACAATCAAATACTTAGCATGCATAACATCAAATACTTAGCATGCATAAAATCACATGCATAACTTGCATATCATGTTACATATAACTTGCATATATTCTCACATATAGTTTGCATAACATGTTACATATGCATAAATGTTGAACATAGTGTTTTGCATCATAAAACATGGCATTAACCTTGCATATAACATAAAACTTGCAAATCACATATCATACAAACTTGCATAAACATATTTATCCACAAACATAACCATGTCTTATCACATCCTACCATAATCAATTTAACAATTGATTATCAAAGCCATAGAAACTCACCAAAACCAAGATTAGCAAACTTATGAAGTGGAATTAGTGGCTTTAATTGAGGAAGATGTTGATTAGCTTGCAACTCTCTTCATTGATTTGTGGAGGCCATGCTCAAATTTCATTTTGCCATAGTTTAGTTACAAAACCTAATTATGAATGAATTAGGGTAGGGTTGGGGTCTTATTTATTGGATTAGGTAGTGTTTTAGGCCCTTAGATTAACCCTAGGTTAGATTAGGACCGATAGATTTAGGAAATCTCTAGAACCAGCCCTCTAGGCCAGCCCAAGAACCCAAACAGGTGCACCCAGTTTCACTGGGCGTCGCACCCCTGTCGACAGGCAAGTCGACGAGGCAGTCGACACCCCTGTCGACAGCCCTGTCGACAGCGCTGTCGACATGGCTAGGGTGGGGACTTCTCCCGCCTGACCCGCTGCTTCTATTTCAAATTCTGAATTTGAATTTTTAAAATCTGTTTTTTATCTTAGAATTTTCTGAAAACTTCTTTGGGCCATAACCGGGCCATACGGACTCCGATTCTCGAAAACTCGGACTCTATTTCGCGTATTTTTCCGAGACGAACGCAATGACGCAGCCCGTTACCCCCAATTCCCACATCTGAGATTATTTATCCTATAATTAGTGAATTTTAGTATTAACTAAAATTCGGGGTGTTACATTCTCCCCTCCTTAAAGGATTTCGTCCCCGAAATCTCTAAGCTAAGGAGAATGCATATCCTACCATCCAAACAACCATCTACTCAAACCATCAACCACGGACATCCATTGTCCTTAAAACAATTTCTAATGATGTATGAGCATATGCAAAAAGTGTGTGTATATGTTCCCTATCTAACGTATGAACATATGCAAACCATGATAGTGCCATGCATCCATTATGTATGCGAGAGAACCCTATCGACACATACAATATCTACATGAGTGCACAATCATTCACCAAAATGCATCATCCATATGATAACACAATCATTATACATCCATAATATAGCTTCCTACACACAATTTTATGCAATATGCAATATGAAGTGATTGAGCCGATCTAGTGCCTAGAGTGTGTGTATATGCATCCACGAGCAACCACTAGCAAACACTTGCATCCACTTGCATCCATCATACATAACATGTCTCAAACACATGTTTCAACCATAGGACTATCCTATCTGAAGGTCAAAGGTACTAACGAGAGGACATACTAAAGATAAGATAAGCACAAGATATGGGATGAAAGAGAAGAAAAAGGACATACCCTCCGAAAGAAAAGGGTACTTCGAACACATCTTCGCTTCCGTCTCCCAGGTAGCGTCGCTCTCTTCATCTCCCCTTCGTACTTTGACTAGTTGAACCTCTTTGTTTCTCAACTTCCAAATCTCTGGCCCAAGGATGCAAGTAGGAGCTCGTCGAATCGTCGCATCACGCTTTGTTTCCAAAACTCGGCTCCACCACCTCTGCGGTCTTATGTAGGCACTTCCTCCCATGGAATACATCATGTACACCACTAAGTCTGTCGGGCAACTCCACCAATGGAAGATGCTCCTCCCATGTACCTCCAAAATCCAAGATACATAGCCTCAAAAGGTCTTCTAAAACATGATTCACCCTCCCGGTCTGGCCGTCCGTCTGAGGATGATATGCGGTACTTAAACACAGCTGAGTCCCTACCGCCTCTTGCAATCTTCTCCAGAACTCGCTAGTGAAGATAGGATCTCGATTACTCACTATGCTAGAGGGTACCCCATGCAATCGAACTATCTCTCGTAGATATAAAGAAGCTAGCCATGGAGCGGTCCCCTTGCTCTTCATAGGTATAAAAATGGGTGCTTTTAGTAAGTCTGTCTACCACCACCCAAATTCCCGTATTATCCTTTCTTGATCTGGGTAACCCGTCAAATAAAATCCACCGAGATGCTATCCCACTTCCATTGCGGAACTTCCAATGGGTGAAGCAACCCACCTGGTTTCTTTTGCTCCGCTTTTACTTGTTGGCACACCAGGCATCGAGCGACATACTCGGCCACAACTTTCTTCCTACCGATCCAGAAGAAAACCCTCTTCATGTCTCGGTACATCTTGTCCCCACCGGGATGAATGGTCATCTTAGAACGGCGTGCATCATCAAGAATAACCTTCCCCAAACCCTCGCCTTGCGGTACACAAAGTCTACTGTCTCTACGCAAGCACCCCCTATCGTCTAGGGTGTATCTACTCAAATGGCTGGACGATTCCCCCCTTATGAGCTTCCCCACCAACTCAAGCAACTGTGGGTCGTCCCTCTGTGCTTCTCCAATCCGCCCCAAAAGAGTAGGCCTAACCTCCAAGGAGGCTAGCAAACCGGGTACAAAGTCAACGGAAGGTTTAAAGTCAAACATAGTAATAAACTCTAAGCCCGTCGTTCAACGAACCACAAACTCGAGGACGACCCTTTTTCTACTTAAGGCGTCCGCTACCATGTTACCCTTACTCATAGGATGCTAAGGATCCCATCCACTTTTGCTGTCCTAAGACTATGCGCTCGAAGAGTCTCCAACACTTCCCTAAGATGTAGGGCATGCTCTTCTCCACCAGGATATCATCCAAAATCATCACAACTGTCTCCCACGTAGACCACCCTAGTCGAATTCGGCATCCCCCAAATGCAAGCCCCAAAGGCCTAAACCAATATCAGACAAACACCCAAGGGATACCTCCTTCGAATTCAGACGACCTACGTGAGATGATACTAGTAAAAATGGCTAAATAATTAAGCCCTTGTCCAATTCTGGATGTTCTCGCCAGTCTCGCTCCAAAACCGTCGTTTATCCCATACTGGCTCTGCTCAGCCTATTGAGCACATACGAAAACTTATTTCGCTCCTAGAAAAGATCAAAATGTCATCCATAAAGACCATCACAACTTATTTAGGTACTCCTTGAACACCCTTCTCATCAAATTAACAAAATATGCGGGGCGTATGTCAAACCAAATGGCATCACCAGCCACTCATAAAAACATCCGGAGTCCTAAAGGTAGTCTTTTCTATGCTATCCTCAGCCACTCTCAACTGATAGACTTCCGTGGCTGAGTCCACTACTAAAACACTGAGGCGCCAACCAACTGATCAAAGAGATCATCAATCCTTGGCAATGGGTGTCTATTCTTCTTTGTGAGTTTCTTTAGTTCTCTTTAGCCTACACAAAGTTTGAGGGACCCATCCGCCTTCATAACAAAAACTACTGGAGCGCCCCACTCCGATATACTTCGTCTTATGAACCCCTTCTCAAGCAAATCGCCTACTTACTTATGGAGTTCCCTCCTCTCACTAGGAGCCATGTGGCACACTGGCCAAGATACTGGTTTAGCATTATCCACCAGATATATTCGGAAGTCAATCTCCCGCTTCGGAGGTAAACCCTTCCCCTCCTCAAACACATCCGGGTATTCCCGGACCGCTCTAACAGATCGCAGTCTCTAGACCAACGTGTCAAGCGATTCTGGATACCTTAGCATAACAGATTCTATGGGATTACAAGAGATCTCGAGAGTGTTACCCAGGCGGCCCATAAGCCTAACAGCTCTCCCTTCAAAATGAAGAACGGCACCCCTACTGGATAACCAGTCCATGCCCAAAACTAACCCATAGCCCGTGAAGCCCAAAAGCATCACATCTTAAACTCAACGCTAAGTATGGCAACTTTCAAACCCAAACACATCATGGAGCCCCAACTGGGTTTGAAACAACTAAGGGATCATCTACCAAACTGGTGTCTAAGTGCAGTGACCCAACTATCAAGGATGAGATAAACGAACTCGATGCGTCAGAATCAAATAAAGTTCGAATTGGATAATAAAGAAATCCAAATTCCAACCTAGACGGTCATACCCCCATCTGGTACCCTAGTCGTGAGGGAATACAACTACCCTCCAGAAGATTCCATACCTTGCCTTTGCTTCTTTGGACAATCCTAATAACGTGTCCTATTCCTCCCAAAAGGATAACTACCAGCCTTCTTCTTCCCTATTCTCCACTCATAACCTCCCACCAATGAGGTTTCATCATTCATTAACCAAACAACTATTTGAGCCTTCCTCTCATCGTCTATCCCATAGGTACCTACCAGTCCTCCTCTTTCTTGAACCAACTTCTGGTCCGACTAATGTCCAAGTTCCTTGAAGTGGTTTTCCATCCTTATCTATCTTAGAAAGATCATCTATACGCGGAGGGGAAACTCAAAACGAGAGAAAGGAAGAGATTCAAAATGGAGAATTCGAAAGGTATAGATATGGCTATTGGGGATTATGCTTTTCTTTCAAAAACTTTTCTCTTAAAAGACATGTTTTTGAAAATACTCCTTTCCAAAAATATTCTTAGAAAATAGTTTTTCTAAAAAATTTATCTGTTCCGGTAACCTTAAGCTCTGATACCACGTGTAACACCCCACACCCGCTAAGGTCACTCACTAAGGGAATGCCTTAGTTTTGGTGGAGTATTTTTAGTGAGTATAGAACAGAAAAATTACAACAGGACAGATATAAGTAATACTTGAAAATTTAAACCATCATTTCTATATCAAAACATGTTTGGTTACATCACAAAACCATAACAAGAGTCAAGTACATAATATCCATCCTGATAAAATAGAAGTACATAATCCCATTACATCGATAATAGCCAAAATAGAAAAGATAAACCGAGCTTTACTTCTACGGTCCAAGCCCCAAAAGATAGATATAGCGGTCTGGTTCAAGCCCACTAGTGCTAGGACCACTCTGATAACCTGAGGGTTGGGAAAAAGATAAACAACAACGGGGTCAGACATAAGTCTGAGTGAGTCCTATAACCCTAACAATACAATCATTAAAGTAATTAGGGTATGATATAAACAAGATACGGTACCTCTGGGGATAATGACTACAATAAGTAGCCCACAAAACACAGGATGTACTACGATAACCGAAACGACGTATTTATCCACCCAAGGATAATTACTAGCTTACACCACCCCAGATCTACTCACCCAAGGGTAATTCCTACACTGCACCACACCAGTTCTACCCACCAAGAGTAATTCCTACTTAAAGGTTGATCCCTCCCAAGGACTTAGAAAATTTCCCAAGTAATTTCGTGTACTCCTAGCCCACTACATAGGTGCCGTCTGCCCCTATCTCCACTAGGTGTACTTAGTAATCTTACCCAGTAGTTTCGTGTACCCCTACATAGGTGCCGTCTGCCCCTATCTTTATTAGGCGTACCCACTACTCCCCAACAATCGGCTCCCTACCATAGATACCCGTGCTGGTCCCACGATTGGGGTGTATCATTCCCCTAAAGTGGCTACCAGATAATATCAACAGTGCACGGCTTTATATCTACACGATGAAACAACGACTTACCAACCAGCCCGGGTCCACACACGCATATGAAACCCGTTGGTCCCGCGTTGCCACCGCTAACCCGTTTTGGCCACTTATAGTCAAGCCCAATATGCGTGTCCCGTCACTCGACTAGAGTCGAGCCCACAAAGATACGTTTGGGATATTGGTTGAAATGGGCCCCCATAAGCTACTACTTAAGCTTGCTACTTTTATCTAGTGCATCCCACTTAACCCCTTATATAGTCATGCCCTCTTACATGTTAAGATCTGGTTAAGTCATCAATCATATTTCAATTGCCACTTAGGCCACCCACTAGATTTCCACATGCCTCCCAAAGCACTTACTTAACCCTTCACCCATGTTTTAATTACATGTTCCACTTTGGTTAAGTATTCTAATCGTATTTTCTCATGCCACCCATGGCACTTACTTAACCCTTTTTATCATGCTTAATTACATGTTCTACTTTGGTTAAGTATTCTAATCGTATTTTTCTATTGCCACCCAAGGCAACCCACTAGTCTCATCATGCCTCCCCAAGGCACCCACTTAACCCCTCATGTCCCACTACATGCTAATATGGTTAAGTGTTTCTTAATTCATTAATTAAGATCATGAACTCATAAAGACCTCTCACATTAGACCGTCTTTTATGACTGCTGGATATGCCGGTTGGTTCCGGGCAGACTTCTGTCATTAAAAGGGTCTAACCTCGTGTCTTTACTTTAATCATGTATTTAATTTATGACTAAGACCTCTCACATTGGGCCAATCATTTGTAGCCGCTGGATGGCCGGTCGGTTCCGGGCAGACTTCCGCTACAAAAGGGTCCAACCTCGTGTCTTAGTTGATTAATTACACCTAATTAATCACCCCCATATTAATTATCCCTAATTAATATCAAGTTTTCCATAACATGGGTAGACCTAACTCAATAGGTAAATTCCCATGGGGTAGACCTAACTCAATAGGTAAATTCCCACTTATGGTAATTTATTTTTATGGTATGCTTAATCATACCCAATCATACATTCATTAACATATTTACCAACCCCATCGTTCCCCACGTAAATCGTTCTCATTTCATGACATAAATAAGGGGAAGATCATCACAACTATCATGGGTTTAGCATACAACTTTGTCATGGGTTAAGAGGATGTCAACTTGCATATATGAACATATATTAACCCAACTACATATAACCCAAACTTGCATATTATCATACACATGATTTGCATAACATATGACATATGAGCTTGCATATTATCATACACATATCTTGCATAACATGTTGAACTTGCATATAAGCATTCTCATAACTTGCATAACATGTTAAACATGCATTTAAGCGTACACCTAACTTGCATAAGCATTCACATACTTGCATAAACATTCACATACTTGCATACTTGCATATCACATTAAACTTGCATTTAAGCATATACATAACTTGCATAACATCATGCACATAACTTGCATAATCTCATAAACTTAACTTGCATAACACCATGCACATAACTTGCATAATCTCATAAACTTAACTTGCATAACACCATGCACATAACTTGCATAATCTCATAAACTTAACTTGCATATGAACTTGCATAACAACATGCACATAACTTACATAACATCATGCACATAACTTGCATAACATGTTGAGCTTGCATATATGACTTGCATCTTAAAGGAGGGTAAACATGCATAGCATATAAAGGTGCCATCTTGCATATGTATACACAATATTTAAAAGGGTAAACTTGCATGTCATGATTTATGCATAATACCAACCACTTAGCATGCATAAAACCACCTACTTATCATGCATAAAATCAAATACTTATTATGCATAAACCCACCACTTAACTTGCATAAACCCAAACACTTAACATGCATAAAACCCAATACTTAGTATGCATACAATCAAATACTTAGCATGCATAACATCAAATACTTAGCATGCATAAAATCACATGCATAACTTGCATATCATGTTACATATAACTTGCATATATTCTCACATATAGTTTGCATAACATGTTACATATGCATAAATGTTGAACATAGTGTTTTGCATCATAAAACATGGCATTAACCTTGCATATAACATAAAACTTGCAAATCACATATCATACAAACTTGCATAAACATATTTATCCACAAACATAACCATGTCTTATCACATCCTACCATAATCAATTTAACAATTGATTATCAAAGCCATAGAAACTCACCAAAACCAAGATTAGCAAACTTATGAAGTGGAATTAGTGGCTTTAATTGAAGAAGATATTGATTAGCTTACAACTCTCTTCATTGATTTGTGGAGGCCATGCTCAAATTTCATTTTGCCATAGTTTAGTTACAAAACCTAATTATGAATGAATTAGGGTAGGGTTGGGGTCTTATTTATAGGATTAGGTAGTGTTTTAGGCCCTTAGATTAACCCTAGGTTAGATTAGGACCGTTAGATTTAGGAAATCTCTAGAACCAGCCCTCTAGGCCAGCCCAAGAACCCAAACAGGTGCACCGAGTTTCGCTGGGCGTCGCACCCCTGTCGACAGGCAAGTCGATAGGGCAGTCGACACCCTTGTCGACAGCCCTGTCGACAGCGCTGTCGACATGGCTAGGGCGGGAACTTCTCCCGCCTGACCTGCTGCTTCTATTTCAAATTCTGAATTTGAATTTTTAAAATCTGTTTTTTATCTTTGAATTTTCTGAAAACTTCTTTGGGCCATAACCGGGCCATACGGACTCCGATTCTCGAAAACTCGGACTCTATTTCGCGTATTTTTCCGAGACGAACGCAATGACGCAGCCCGTTACCCCCAATTCCCACATCTGAGATTATTTATCCTATAATTAGTGAATTTTAGTATTAACTAAAATTCGGGGTGTTACATTGGTTCTTTAACTCAGTTAAATACAGGATATTGATTTTTGGGAAGATTAAAACTAAGTGGAGTTTTAATTAATCTTTAATTAGATTGAAATGATCGAGAATGGAGTATCACCAGTTTTGCTCCAAAGCGATAGATAAGTCTTTAATTAGATTTGAACGTGAAAGGGTAATTCAATTTACCGATAACACCGTGGTGTTAGATATGAAGCATGACCAGTTTTACTTTATAGGACGAATAGGTTGGGATTGGAAAATTTAAAACAAATGATTATTTCGGTATGGTTCGTTAATCCCGACTAGTTTGGATTAACCATAATTTGGTTTAAATTGATATTCAAAAAAAGATTAAAGAATAAATTTAAAGAATTTATCTTTGATAAAATTAATGGGAACCTTTCCCAAAGTATAAGAATATTTGAGTAAAAGAATATTATGAATTGGAATGAGGCGTATGTTGTGTTTGTGTAACACTTGTTTACTTTATACGCGAGTTATTCAGAAAGACCGGGTTTATCCTATTCTGAATAACTGATTCAACGATGTGTCGAGGATGAAGACGGTGGTCGAAGACCAGAGGTCTTCACATCGTTTGGATAATTACTGATGATCTTGATTGGGTTGTACATCCAAGAGGAGGGAATCAGTTGGTGATCGTCCAGACGTACTTGTAGATCGATGGATATGCGAGGTACAAGGTGCCTCCGGTTTCGTTCAGACCCAGAACAAACTTGTAAATGGACCGTGTGTCTGACATTAGATTTTATTCTGTGTGATTGATTTCTATTAAATATATATCTGTTTGGCGGCGGAAAATTTATTCTCTTACTTAACGCCCTTCTCTGAGACGTACGATCTCAGAGGTTATATATTGATGGATATCAATCGCATGGAGTGAATTGCCTGCGTGGCATGCCTAAGTGGCAAATGATCAAGGCTTTTGTTGAAACGCAGAGCCTTGTGGTTGATGATCAAAGCACGACCTATGTGCCATAGCTTTGTGTAACGTTGATTCGCGAGCCTCGCACCCCGGTTGTGAACCAGAAACGGGAGAGGACTTCTGGGAGGTCATGCATTTCCTTCTAGCTAGGGTGGTGTCAGTGACCTACCAGCCCTGACATTTATATTATTTTCACCTGTGTGGTTGCTGGATTGCAAGGCGCCTCAGATATATCAGTGATTGTGTGGAGTCGATGGAGTCATTTGGCTCATTTACACCCCCAAAGGGTGGGGAAACGCATTGTTCAGGCATAATAATCCACATCGGTGGACCTGCCCTGACGATCTAAGGGGCAGTTGCGGCTGTTCCTGAGGGTCGGGCTAGACAGTATCGAATCGGTGAGGGCGATCCCTTGCCTCGGTTCACAGGTGAAAATCCAACTTCCAATACGCGACTTTGCTGTTTTGATTGAAGAGCCTGGTATGGCGACATGATATATGGTACCCATGCCGTCTAGGATTGATACATTTATATTTGAAGTTGTTTTATACACTATGCACTTATAATAGTATCAAATGATTTGTTTTTAACGTACCAAGCATGTTTGGCTATTATAAGGGAAAACCCTATCCTCCGGCTTGTGTTGCATTGTGTGATGGGACCTGAGTCTTATAATAGCTTCATTTTTCCAAAAAGCATTGCGCTGTTTTGTTATATGCACTGGTGTTTTTGGGAGGAAACCCATTCCGTGTTATACGGCATGGTCCATTGATATATCTTATTTAAAGTAAAGCTTTAAATAACTGTTTAAGTTCTCACACCAGTCACATGACTGACCTGGAGTTTATTGTTTTAACCTAAACTCTGGGTGCCCTTATTTTGACATGGGAAGCTAGTAGTTTTGGTTTTGCAGATTTATATTCACAGGATCCTGGTTTACAGATGTTTGGATGTGAGCTATACTCCGTGAGGAGCGGGCGTATGGCCTTGCCATTTGACCTCTATTCCCGTGTGACTAGGAATGCTCAGTGACAACCTGTAACAACCTGGAAAATCTGAACCAATTTAAAAATTTTAAATTGGCTATTTTAGTGGATTTTGAATATTTAAAATAAATATTTTAAATAATAACGATGAAAAGTAAGCTTGAATCGATGTTTGAAAATAAATAAAATTAATTTGAATTATAAACAAGGCCTGAAATGGCGCGGCTGTTTCAAAATTGGAATTCAAACTTCGACTGACTGGACCGGGAGCAAAATAAAACGGATTTTAGTAAAGCCAAAAGTATTTAAATCTGTTAGTGAATATCTTTCTAACGAATCTGAAAAATCAAAGTTTCGTAGTGGGAGTCAAAAGTTATGGCCAAATGAATTTTCAGAAAGGTCGCTATAGAGATTATATCGCCCGTGAAAATGGCCATTTTGCAAACAACCTTGGAATTCGCTGAAACAAATTTTGTTGGATCCGAGATGTGAAATTATTGCTACGTTTCAAATTTCATAATTTTTGAAGTTAATATGTGAGCATGGCGAAGAAAAATGTGTTTGGTCAAATATAATTAAATTGGATCGACCAGAAAAAGGCCATTTTTCAAATGGTCTCAGAATTCGACAAAACTAGTTTTGTTAGGACCGTATCGTCAAAACATAGCTAGATTTATTTTTCGGGAATTTTTAGAATCAGTATGAAACACCCCACCTCCGTTAGAGTCACTCTCAAAGGGAATGCCCTAATTTTGGTGGAGGTTTATAAGTATAAGTCACAGATATACAAGACAGATATAAGAACACATATTTGTGAACAGCAGAAAAGCAGCAACTTTTATTTCATAAATGTAAATACGTGGTACAACAACATCACCATGATTGTCTTACATCCTTTCAAAAAAAAAAACATAACACCTTCATAACTGTCTTGATTACATTATTTTAAAGAAGCATAAAGAAAACATAAATAAACTGCAAAAGTCCCATAGTTGTTGTCCAAAGCCATAGTTCAAACGAAAAGGTCCAAGCAATACATTCTTTCTCTTCAAGCTGGATATGAAGGCTGGTCAAGCTGCAGTATTCCCTCCCTGTGGACCTGGAGGGGGGGAACGGAAGAAAAGAAGACGAAAGAAAAGTAGAGTCAGACATAAAGCCTGAGTAAGTCTAGGACTATTCAGCCTATGAATAAAGAACTGGGTATGATAAGTAAAAACAAGAAGTGGGAAAGCACTGTAAACTTAGTTAAGTTGTCTAGGGTCGAATATACTATCGTACCCCATATTAATCTCTGAACCCATATAAACTAGTTCCCAACTGGCACCCCATAATCAGGGTGAAGTGATCCATTCTATGATGATCGGCTCCTACTCGCATAGTTACATGTGTCTTACGGCCCCCGATGTTGTAGTTACCTATGCTGGTCCCACCATGGGGTGTATCAAGTCCCATGGCGGCGGCCCGACACAATCCTAGAATGCACAGGTATGCTACTGGTGCCCAGTGCCTTATTTTTCTGCGCCGGAGTGTGTGCACGCCCGCACCCCGTTAGAACCTACACTGCTGCACCGCCGCGTCGATTTGACCTCTTACAATCAGCCCAGTAATCGTGCCCCACCCTGCCTAGTTTCAGGGTATCATGATACACCTTATAGGGTTACTGCTGAAAAGGGTCCCCCCTACTAGGTTTTCTATCTCTAGCCAACATGCTAAGTTGGTTAAGTGTTTTATAAACCTAACCCCCAATCAGTCTGTTTAGTTTAGCATGTTCCATTTTGATTAAGTATTAATATAATTTAATTAATCCTATCAATCCTGACTCAGCCTTAATTGTCTTATTAAAGCCTTGACCTCTCACATTAGACAGGTATTGTTGTGGCTGCCTGTTGCCGGTTGGGTCCGGGCAGTCTTACGCACAACTCAGTCTAAACTCGGGTCCTTATTGGGCTCCATGTTTAACCACCCACATTGGATAGGTATTGTTGTGACTACTGGACAGCCGGGCGGTTCCGGGCAGGTTTACATCACAACTCAATCCAACCTCGGGTTAAACACATCGTATTTTCTACATTTACATATTTTGTCTTTCTTCTTTATTTTCTTATATGTAAATATTTGCGGCCCATTATTCAAAATCAATTAATGGTGTAAGGGTTTACACCAATCATGGGCCCAACCCATACTTGAATTTGGGCCCATCTACTTTTATATTTTCATTTATTAATTAATTTGGCCCAACGCTATTTCCCCCGTTTAATACGCTCGTTTATTATATATATATATATATGTTGGGCTTAGCCTTTTTAAGCCCAACTTAGCCACGTGAAAAAGGGGAGGCTTAAAGCGTGATTACATACACAAAAAGGGGAATGTGAACGCATGAACTTGCAACATAACGTTGGAACTACAAAATAGAAACTGGTGTACTTGCATAGTAGCAACGTATACTTTGGTCATAAAGCATAAGTGACATGAATCAAAGCATGTAAACTTGTAGTTAAGTTAGAATCTAAATTGGATATCATTATTGACACATAGTCTTAACTACAACATAAACCTATATTTTTCTTTAGGCATAATGTCAAACATAAGCAAATCATGTTCATAAGGTTACTACATGTTTACAAGGGTGCTTACTTTTGTTACTAATACAAAAGTATAGTTCAACTAGAATTATTCCAACTTAATCATGATTTTAAATCTATTCACATAACCATGGCACACATATACTTATGGCATAAATATTTCTAAACATGAAATCATGATTTTTTACTTTAGTCATGCAATCTTGCAAATGGGATTTTAAATCTAACCTAGCTATGTACCACATGTGTCATCATATAATTCTTGTTAACAATATAGACCTAACATGTTTTTCAATTATGCAAAATATCAATCATAGCCTAGTCATATTCATAAGTTCGCAAAGAGGTTTTCTAGTACAAAAGTATGGCTTAATATATAGATCATGATGCCAAATTTTCAACATAATTTCATACGAATTATAATAACCCAAATTTGTTCCAATTACACACAAAATGATTTTTGTACAGAAATACACATTATGATGGCATAGTAGCAAAACCACAAACTTGCATGAATTTCAATTAAAGAACTACATACATGTAGCTTCAACATGAATTACAAACTTTGCGAATATCCAAACGTATATTTGCATAAAACTACCGCAAACATGTAGTTTTTATAATGAATAACATACTTTGCGAATATCCAAACGTATACTTGCATAAAACTACCGCAAACATGTAGTTTTTATAATGAATAACATACTTTGCGAATATCCAAACGTATACTTGCATAAAACTACCGCAAACATGTAGTTTTTATAATGAATAACATACTTTGCGAATATCCAAACGTATACTTGCATAAAACTACCGCAAACATGTAGTTTTTATAATGAATAACATACTTTGCGAATATCCAATCGTTATACAATATTCCAAATCGATAAGAATCATAGTAACGCACAAATATGAATTACTTATCACCACAAATCAAGTGTACAAACCAACACAGTTATTTATTCATACCAAAATAATACTCTACTTACAATCATGTGGCGAATTCTCCAATTCAGGAATTTGGAGATGCGACTCCTTTTGACGTAGGCGTTGATTTGATTTGTTTAAGTTGCTTTATGCTTTAGAATTTGCCTCCTAATCTTCTCTCAAATTGGTGGCTACTCCTAGTCGTTCCTCAGCAGCATGATGGCCTCATTCTTATTTTTTTGTGTGGGTTTAGGTTAGGTTTGAGTTGTATATATAGAATTTTAGGATTAATTTAGGCCGTTTGATTAATCCTAGAAATGACCATAACCATTCAGTCAGGATAGAGTTATCCTATTGACTCAGCCATGAGTCAGAAATGACTCAGCATTGACTCAGCGATGAGTTAGAAATGACTCAGCGTATTAAATGTTCACCAATTCAAACGTAAATACGTATTTAATAGATACATTTTCCCCTTTACCGTATTAATTACCCATATATAAATATTTATTTATATATGAATAAATATTTTCTTACCTTTAATTTGTCATAATTAAAAAATTGGAGAAGGCCAAAAAAAACCATCCTTGACAACCAAAAATGCGCAACGTACGCTACATGATGCGAACACGTCATATATATATATATATATATATATATATATGCGTATATGTATATATATATATTATATATATTCTTTTTTTCTCTATCTTCCCAATTACCCATTTTCACACTAAACCACTTTTTGAACTGCGTTCACACTAGGCTATTTTAAGCCATTCCCCTAAAAAAAAATAGGGCGCTGACGGGGATCGAACTCTGTACCTCTTGTATGCAAGTCATGTGTTCCAACCAAATGAGCTACTAAGTCTTTTGCTTACAAACCCTAGAACAATGCTAAACATTATTCATTTCCCATTCTTTTTTTTTCATGTTTTGCTGCGATATTTAAATTAAAGATATCTTCTTCACACGTTATCCGTTTTGCGTAAACTCGGACTCTATTTCGCGTATTTTTCCGAGATGAACACAATGGCGTATCCCGTTTCCCTTAACTCTTTGATTTGAAATTAATTATACTTTAATTTATGACTTTCACGGTTATAGAATACACGGGGTGTTACATTCTCCCCCACTTAAAAGGATTTCGTCCCCGAAATCTTCAAGTTAGGAGGAATGTATATCCTAACATCCAAACATCCATCTACTCATCCATCAAACACGAGTATCCATTGTCCTTAAAAGACTTCTAATGCTTCATGATCATATGCGAAGTGTGTGTGTACATGTACTTATCTAATGCAAAATCAGGCGGTCTACTGATTCATTTGACCTCCATAATGCGAATTATGTGAGTGCCATGAATCCATTATGTATGCAAATTTTTCCTATTCATGATTCTACATGAGTGCACAATCATTCATACAAATGCAACATCCATATGGCAACACATTAAAGTTCAACCATATACGAATGCAAACATATATGAATATGCAATATGAAGTGACTGAGCTGATCTAAAACCTAGATTGTGTGTGTATATGCAACCACGAGCAACCACTAGCAATCACTTGCAACCACTTGCAACCATCATCCATAACATGTTTCAACTACATGTTTACATCCAAAAAGATTCTACCTATGGTTCTTAAGATAGGATCGAGGAGAGAAATAGGATAAAACAAAGCATCTAGAATAAGTTAACGATGTACCGCCAGAAGGTCCGGTCTGCTTCTCAGGGCAGTCTTTATTGATGTGTCCAGTCTCCCCACAATGAAAACATTCTCCTTGCTTTCTTTTCCTTTTTCTGCAATCCTTGGCTATGTGCCCTTCCGTACCACAAAAATTGCATTTCCTTTTTTCTCGTTTCTTATTATTACTGTTACGATCCTTTCTTGTTTGACTATTATTCGTCTTCCTACTCTGGGACTCTTCCGCTTGATGGTTCACGTGGAGGAGGAGAAGCGAAAGCGTCAGCAGCTGGGGAGTAAGGTCTCCAGACATGCTGAAACAGAAAGAATAGATTCAAAACGAAGGATAAGAGATAGTACCTATGGCTTTGGGGGGACTTTGCCTTTTTAAAATAAAAATAATATTTTATCTTTTAAAAATGCTTCTTTAAATTTCCTTTTTGAAAATAATTTTTCAAAACTTTTTATCTTATCTGGTAAACCTATGCTCTGATACCAAGTGAAACACCCCACCTCCGTTAGAGTCACTCTCAAAGGGAATGCCCTAATTTTGGTGGAGGTTTATAAGTATAAGTCACAGATATACAAGACAGATATAAGAACACATATTTGTGAACAGTAGAAAAGCAACAACTTTTATTTCATAAAAGTAAATACGTGGTACAACAACATCACCATGATTGTCTTACATCCTTTCAAAAAAAAAAACATAACACCTTCATAACTGTCTTGATTACATTATTTTAAAGAAGCATAAAGAAAACATAAATAAACTGCAAAAGTCCCATAGTTGTTGTCCAAAGCCATAGTTCAAACGAAAAGGTCCAAGTAATACATTCTTTCTCTTCAAGCTGGATATGAAGGCTGGTCAAGCTGCAGTATTCCCTCCCTGTGGACCTGGGGGGGAGGGGGGGAAACGGAAGAAAAGAAGACGAAAGAAAAGTAGAGTCAGACATAAAGCCTGAGTAGTCTAGGACTATTTATCCTATGAATAAAGAACTGGGTATGATAAGTAAAAACAAGAAGTGGGAAAGCACTGTAAACTTAGTTAAGTTGTCTAGGGTCGAATATACTATCGTACCCCATATTAATCTCTGAACCCATATAAACTAGTTCCCAACTGGCACCCCATAATCAGGGTGAAGTGATCCATTCTATGATGATCGGCTCCTACTCGCATAGTTACATGTGTCTTACGGCCCTCGATGTTGTAGTTACCTATGCTGGTCCCACCATGGGGTGTATCAAGTCCCATGGCGGCGGCCCGACACAATCCTAGAATGCACAGGTATGCTACTGGTGCCCAGTGCCTTATTTTTCTGCGCCGGAGTGTGTGCACGCCCGCACCCCGTTAGAACCTACACTGCTGCACCACCGCCGTCGATTTGACCTCTTACAATCAGCCCAGTAATCATGCCCCACCCTGCCTAGTTTCAGGGTATCATGATACACCTTATAGGGTTACTGCTGAAAAGGGTCCCCCGCTACTAGGTTTTCTATCTCTAGCCAACATGCTAAGTTGGTTAAGTGTTTTATAAACCTAACCCCCAATCAGTCTGTTTAGTTTAGCATGTTCCATTTTGATTAAGTATTAATATAATTTACTTAATCCTATCAATCCTGACTCAGCCTTAATTGTCTTATTAAAGCCTTGACCTCTCACATTAGACAGGTATTGTTGTGGCTGCCTGTTGCCGGTTGGGTCCGGGCAGTCTTACGCCACAACTCAGTCTAACCTCGGGTCCTTATTGGGCTCCATGTTTAACCACCCACATTGGATAGGTATTGTTGTGACTACTGGACAGCCGGGCGGTTCCGGGCAGGTTTACATCACAACTCAATCCAACCTCGGGTTAAACACATCGTATTTTCTACATTTACATATTTTGTCTTTCTTCTTTATTTTCTTATATGTAAATATTTGCGGCCCATTATTCAAAATCAATTAATGGTGTAAGGGTTTACACCAATCATGGGCCCAACCCATACTTGAATTTGGGCCCATCTACTTTTATATTTTCATTTATTAACTAATTTGGCCCAACGCTATTTCCCCCGTTTAATACGCTCGTTTATTATATATATATATATATATATATGTTGGGCTTAGCCTTTTTAAGCCCAACTTAGCCACGTGAAAAAGGGGAGGCTTAAAGCGTGATTACATACACAAAAAGGGGAATGTGAACGCATGAACTTGCAACATAACGTTGGAACTACAAAATAGAAACTGGTGTACTTGCATAGTAGCAACGTATACTTTGGTCATAAAGCATAAGTGACATGAATCAAAGCATGTAAACTTGTAGTTAAGTTAGAATCTAAATTGGATATCATTATTGACACATAGTCTTAACTACAACATAAACCTATATTTTTCTTTAGGCATAATGTCAAACATAAGCAAATCATGTTCATAAGGTTACTACATGTTTATAAGGGTGCTTACTTTTGTTACTAATACAAAAGTATAGTTCAACTAGAATTATTCCAACTTAATCATGATTTTAAATCTATTCACATATAATGGCACACATATACTTATGGCATAAATATTTCTAAACATGAAATCATGATTTTTACTTTAGTCATGCAATCTTGCAAATGGGATTTTAAATCTAACCTAGCTATGTACCACATGTGTCATCATATAATTCTTGTTAACAATATAGACCTAACATGTTTTTCAATAATGCAAAATATCAATCATAGCCTAGTCATATTCATAAGTTCGCAAAGAGGTTTTCTAGTACAAAAGTATGGCTTAATATATAGATCATGATGCCAAACTTTCAACATAATTTCATATGAATTATAATAACCCAAATTTGTTCCAATTACACACAAAATGATTTTTGTACAGAAATACACATTATGATGGCATAGTAGCAAAACCACAAACTTGCATGAATTTCAATTAAAGAACTACATACATGTAGCTTCAACATGAATTACAAACTTTGCGAATATCCAAACGTATATTTGCATAAAACTACCGCAAACATGTAGTTTTTATAATGAATAACATACTTTGCGAATATCCAAACGTATACTTGCATAAAACTACCGCAAACATGTAGTTTTTATAATGAATAACATACTTTGCGAATATCCAAACGTATACTTGCATAAAACTACCGCAAACATGTAGTTTTTATAATGAATAACATACTTTGCGAATATCCAAACGTATACTTGCATAAAACTACCGCAAACATGTAGTTTTTATAATGAATAACATACTTTGCGAATATCCAATCGTTATACAATATTCCAAATCGATAAGAATCATAGTAACGCACAAATATGAATTACTTATCACCACAAATCAAGTGTACAAACCAACACAGTTATTTATTCATACCAAAATATTACTCTACTTACAATCGTGTGGCGAATTCTCCAATTCAGGAATTTGGAGATGCGACTCCTTTTGACGTAGGCGTTGATTTGTTTAAGTTGCTTTATGCTTTAGAATTTGCCTCCTAATCTTCTCTCAAATTGGTGGCTACTCCTAGTCGTTCCTCAGCAGCATGATGGCCTCATTCTTATTTTTTTGTGTGGGTTTAGGTTAGGTTTGAGTTGTATATATAGAATTTTAGGATTAATTTAGGCGTTTGATTAATCCTAGAAATGACCATAACCGTTCAGTCATGATAGAGTTATCCTATTGACTCAGCCATGAGTCAGAAATGACTCAGCATTGACTCAGCGATGAGTCAGAAATGACTCAGCGTATTAAATGTTCACCAATTCAAACGTAAATACGTATTTAATAGATACATTTTCCCCTTTACCGTATTAATTACCCATATATAAATATTTATTTATATATGAATAAATATTTTCTTACCTTTAATTTGTCATAATTAAAAAATTGGAGAAGGCCAAAAAAAAACCATCCTTGACAACCAAAAATGCGCAACGTACGCTACATGATGCGTACACGTCATATATATATATATATATATATATGCGTATATGTATATATATATATGTTATATATATATTCTTTTTTTTCTCCATCTTCCCAATTACCCATTTTCACACTAAACCACTTTTTGAACTGCGTTCACACTAGGCTATTTTAAGCCATTCCCCTAAAACAAAAATAAGGCGCTGGCGGGGATCGAACTCTGTACCTCTTGTATGCAAGTCATGTGTTCCAACCAAATGAGCTACTAAGTCTTTTGCTTACAAACCCT
The DNA here is from genome assembly GCA_030737875.1 of Allium sativum. Classification (NCBI taxonomy): domain Eukaryota; kingdom Viridiplantae; phylum Streptophyta; class Magnoliopsida; order Asparagales; family Amaryllidaceae; genus Allium; species Allium sativum. The sequence continues at coordinate 886,927,814 of CM060922.1, forward strand.
AGAACTGAGACGACCCGATTTCCCGTTCTCACGGAAACAAGGTTATCTTTGGAATATAACACAGAAACATATAATAGCAGAACAGAATTAAATAAATACACCAGAATGAACAACAAAATATACTGGATAAAAGTAATCATCAGAGTTACACAGTATACAGGATCTTACTTAGTACAAATACAGTTCAGCTATACATAAATGTCTACAGCGGAAATAAACAAAATATGTACAATAGGAGCTGAACCGCATAAAAAGAAATAAATGATAGAATCCATCTTCAGCTCCAGCTATCCAGAAAAGAACCAGCTAAACCTGAATACAAGGCTGCCCGTATAGAAAAAGGGGCACCCGAGTTTGAAAGTGAAACAAACTTCGAGTCAGTCATGGGACTGGTATGAGAAATCCACTCAACACATTTTCAAATATGGCTAATCACAGGACCACGCCACTTTCGTGGAACGGGTTTACTCCATTGGATTGCCAGTGCTTTAAAACAAATCTTTCTTTTAAACATCGCTATGCTTTTTATAAAAATGAAGCCGTTATAAGACTCAGTTCCCATCACACAATGCAACGCAAACCGGAGGATAGAGTTTTTACCTTATAACGGCCAAGATATGCTTGATACGAATAAAACAAAGGCATTTAATATTATTGCTAGTGTTTATATGTTTTGAAATCAATTTCAAATCATAACTATCAATCATAGACGGCATTAATGCCCCATACCACTATGTCGCCATATATAGGTATACAATCAAAACCGCACGATCACGAATTTGGAAATTGGATTTCCGTCATGAACCAAGGCAAAAGATAGTCCTTACCGAATTCGAGACAATCTAGCCCATGTCCCAGGCAAGTACTCAGTCAAGCCTTTGGAGCGACAGGGCCGGTCCACCGATGTGGATTAAAATGCCTGAACAATACGTTTCCCTGCCCTTTGGGGCGTAGACGAGCCAACGAATGACTCCATCGGACCCGGATCGTCCGATCAAACCGAGGCGCCTCGCAACAGCAACAACCACATAGGTGAAAAGTATATAAATGTCAGGGCTGGTAGGTCACTGACACCACCCTAGCTAGAAGGAAACGCATGCCCTCCCTGAGGTCCTTCTCCCGTTTTAGGTTCATACCGGGGTGTGAGGCTCGCGAATCTACGTTATACACAAAGCTACGCCACACAGGCGATGCTTTGATCATCACCACAAGACTTTGCTTTTCAACAGAAGTCCTGATCACTGCATCTTAGCATGCCACACAGGCAATTCATACCGTGCACTGATGGCTATCAATCACACAGAACAAATTCCAATGTCGGACACACAGTCCATTTACAAGTCCGTTCTGGGTCTGAACGAAACCGGAGGCACTAAATACCTCGCAAACCCTTCGATCAACACGTACGTCTGAACGATCACCACTCATTATCCATATTTCGGGATGCCTCCCAATCAGGACCTCGGTTACCATCCAAACAAGGTGAAGATCTCCGGTCTTCGACCACCGTCTTTATCTTCGACTTTCAATCGTCGGTCAATTATTCGAAATGAGAATTAACTCGGCCATTTCAAATAATTCACGTATATTTAGAATTTCAAATCGATTTATTTTAATGGTTAAATTATTCGACAACACAAATTGTGTTCTTTAATATAGTTTTCACACCAAACACATTCAACCATCAAACATCACATAAATCAAGCAAATTCAGTTTATTTCCGTTCCATATCGCTTACGATATTTTATAACTATTTATCGCTATTTTTATTTATTTTAAAATAGCTAATATATTCAAAACGACGTTTCGGGCCATAACGTGGCCGTGGCGCTGTTTTTCTTCAGATTTGATTTACACATATCTGAAAATCTAACCGTTGGATCTTCACAAAATTTACGTCATTAGAAAGTTCTTTTCAAAACGAATCCAACGGTTCCAGTTTCGGGGAAATCCGACGGTCGGATCTCCCGGTACAATCGTTTGAATTTTCGATTTCAAAATACGAACTGCAGCGTCGTTATTCGATTAAATATAATTATATTTATATATATAAATAAATATAATCGTTTCTGGCGCTGTTTTTCTTCAGATTTGAATTAAACATTCCAGACAATCCAACCGTTGGATTTTTACAAGGTTGGTGCCGTTGGAAAGATTATTCCAAGGCGAACCCGACGGTTGAGGTTTCGGGAAAATCCAATGGTCGGATTTCCCGTACTAGTCATTTGAAATTACGGTTTCGAAATACGAACTGCACGGCTTCGTTTCGTTTTAATTTTATTTATATTTATATAGTTATATAAATATAGTTCATTCAACTATTTCAATATCGTTTTAACTTCAAAAAATTTTCTAACTCCTTAAATTTTGGAAAAATTTCGCCATAACCTCCCCTGTACCGGGAGCGTCGGGAAATCGCAAATAGCGTCCCGGTCCTTCTAATCTCAAAAAGAAAAAGAAAAAGCCAAGCGGCTAGCCAACAGGCTCAAAATCATCACCCAAACAAATCAGTAAATGTGTACCTATTTGTCGGGCACAAAATTTTATTCCTCTTCTCTAGCCCCTTTGCTATAACCTGTTCACTGAATATGCATGTACATATATATACAGTCCATATCATTTTTCATTTTCTATTCAACTTCATATTTGATTTCTATTTGGTTTAAAAACACCATTCATTCTAATGTTACATAAATAGGTGCAAATCATTTCATTAGCTAATTAATGAATATTTCAACTCATATATGTTTATTTTGAACAAGTGGCTATTTTTAACACTTCACATTACAACGATTTATGCATACAATAAAAAATGTGATTTTTATTGTAAAACGATTTATTTCAAAACACTATTTTTCTATATAGTTCATATAGTCGATAAAAGGTGATTTTTATTATCAAACAATTTATTTCAAAATATGAATACCATTCAACACATGAATTTCTAAACAACGAATGAATATCAATTCAACACATGAATGTTTTCAATAGTTTCTATATATAGATAAAAATGTGATTTTTATTATCGAACAATTTATTTCAAAATATGAATACCATTCAACACATGAATTTCTAAACAACGAATGAATATCAATTCAACACATGAATGTTTTCAATAGTTTCTATATATAGATAAAAATGTGATTTTTATTATCGAACAATTTATTTCAAAATTTGAATACCATTCAACACATGAACTTCTAAACAACGAATGAATATCAATTCAACACATGAATGTTTTCAATAGTTTCTATATATAGATAAAAATGTGATTTTTATTATCGAACAATTTATTTCAAAATATGAATACCATTCAACACATGAACTTCTAAACAACGAATGGATATCAATTCAACACATGAATGTTTTCAATACAATGAATAAATATAGTTTAAGCATATGAAAATAATTCAAACACACAAATATTATTCAAAATTTCGGCAGCATAACGGCAGGGTAGTTACACCGGCACCGTCCCTAGTACGGCTCCTCGCTCTACCTTAAAACCTCGCGGTTTTTGACAATGGGAATCATGCATCTAGTTCGCACGCAGGCGGCATGTATATATTTATTTCATTTCCACAAACTAATCCTATGTGGTTTCAACCAAATATTTCACAACCACAAATGGGTATTTTTCAACCTCAAACAACCAATATCAATCACAAACAATCCCAAACAACCATTCGTTATCAACCAATTATCACAACCATTTCAATCAATAAATATCGTCCATGGTTTGTGGACGAGGGGCGTATATATATATATATATATATATATATATATATATATATATATAGATATTTATATATAGCTATTCACTTTCATTTTCAACACATATATAATTATTTTTAAATCAGAAATCTCACCAATAGCTATCCAATACCAAGACTCTTCTTAATAGAAATCTTCGCCTATTTGTCGCTTTCACCCGTATTCTCTGCATATGTAAAAATAGAATTTTTACTACGCTATTCAATATATAAAAATATGATTTTTACTTTTGCTCTCAACATATAAAAATATAATTTTTACTTTTGCTTTCACATATAAAAATATGATTTTTACTTCTCTTGAAAGTTCAAACCTTTCTTCCCATTTTAAAGCTTTTACCTTTAAAACTAAATCAGTTTTTATTTTTTTATAAAATTCAGTTTTTATTCTTTATTTCAAAAACAGTTTTATTTCTTTTTAAAAAAAACAAATCAGTTTTATTTCTTATATAAAATCAGTTTTTCTCTTTTATAAAAATGCAGTTTTTATTTTCATAGAAAATGCAGTTTTTATTTTCATAAATTGCAGTTTTAATTTCTTCCTAGAAAAAAAGCAGTTTTTAACTTTAAAAACATAAAACAGTTTTTAACTTTGAAAATCAGGTTTTAAAATTCTTTTTTAAAAAATCTCAGTTTTACTTTATAAATAAATTTCAGTTTTAACTAAAAAAAAAACTCAGTTTTAATACTTTTTATAAATTCAGTTTTTATAACTTTAAACAAAATCAGTTTTATAATTTAAACAAAATCAGTTTATATATAAAATAAAAATAAAATAAAATTAAAAACTTACCGAGGAGCGGGGGGTGTTTCCGCAGACGTCGGAGGCGGGGGTTCTCGAGGGTGGCGTTGTGGCTGCGAACGGGGGAGGCGCTTCAAGGGGGAGGTGGCGCGGCTTCTTCGTCGGCGTCGAGGGCTTCAAGGGGGGGCGCGGCCTTCGTGGTGGTTGGGTCTTCGATCGGCGTCGAGGTCAGTGGGAGGCGGCGCGATGTCTTTGAACGGGGGCTTCGGGGTCGATCGCTGGAGGAGGCGCGATTCGATTAGGGTTTCTCTTTTTTTTTTTTCTTTCCTTTTTCTGTTTTCTGGATTGTGAATCGGGGGGGGCCAAGAAGGAGATAAAGGGGAGGGAGGGAATTTAAAATTATTTAATTATTTTCTTATTTAATTATTAAACTTCGCAAAAAGGTTGACTTTCATCCACGACCTCGAAACGAGGCCCACCGCCTATCGTCCATAGCGTTTTACCCCTATTCTGAACACAATGGGATATGTATCGCAAGCTGATTTGATCGTTACAATCAGTTTCCTTTTGAATTTACATTTAACCCACTATATTGAATTTTAAACGTACATTTCAAATTACCGGGGTCACATACTGACTAGAAAAATTCCAGAAAAATATTTTCTAGCTTCGTATTGACGATACGGTCCTAACAAAACTAGTTTCGTCGAATTCTGAGACCGTTTGAAAAATGGCCAATTTCCAGTCGATTAAATTCAACAAAAACTGGTCAAACGCGTTTTCCTTTGCCACGCTCACATATTGATTCGAAAAATTATGAAATTTGAAACCTAGCAATAACCTGACACTGCGGATCTAACAAAAGTGGTTTCGTCGAAATCCGAGGTCGTATGCAAAATGTCCATTTTTAAGGGCCTGAATTCCATAGCGACTATTCATAATTTTCAACTGGACATATCTTTTGATTCCCGCTATCAAATTTCGATTGGTCGGATTCGTTAGAAAGTTATTCACTAACAGATTCTAATGTTTTTGGTTTCACTAAAATCCGGATTGTTTTGCACCCGGTATATTCAATTGAAGTTTGAAATCGAATTATCGAACTACCGCGCCATTTTCAATTCTATATATAATTATAATTAATTATATTCGTTTTCAAATGTCGATTCAAACTCAATTTTCATTGCCATTATCTAAAATATTTATTTTAAATATTTAAAATCCATTATTTTAGCCAATTTAAAATTTTTAAATTGGTTCAGATTTTCTGGGTCGTTACAATCTCCCCCACTTACAACTTTTCGTCCCCGAAAAGGAATAAAGTCGAAAGTGGTTTGATAAATCTACAATCCCACAATACAACAACCAATTTGTTTTTAATATTCAAAGTATAGAATAAACAATGCACGTCCATGGGAAGAAAATAGCAACAGAATAGAGAATTAAATGGTAATGCAAGGTAAAGTAAATGTACCTTGCACCAGAGTCAATCAGAGATATCCACTCGGCATCTGGGGTAAGCTTTCTGAATGCTCTCCTCAGTTTCCCAAGTACAATCGCGCGGATCTCCACTCCATTGCACTTTGACTAAGTGAACCTTCTTGTTCCTCAGCTCTTTGGTTTCTTTGCCGATAATCTTTAGCGGCTCTCGCCTCACAGCTAATTCTGGAGTAATTTCAATGTCCTGCTGAGCTGCTTCTTCCACGATCAAGTCTGGATCATGAACGTGCTTTCGAAGTTGAGATATATGAAATACATCATGAACTCCAGGCAACCAGTCAGGCAGTTTGACCCTGTAAGCGAGAGTTCCGATCCGTTCCAGAATAGGAAACGGACCAATGAATTTGGGTGCCAACTTTCCAGTTTTACCGAACCGGATAACTCCTCTCATCGGCGATACTTTCAAATATACATAGTCGCCAACTTCAAAGGATATATCTCTTCTTCTTTTATCGGCATAGCTCTTTTGTCGGCTTTGAGCGGCGAGTAATCGCTTCTTGATAAAATCGACTTTGTCGGCAGCTTCTCGAATCATATCCGGACCCAACACAAGTCTATTCCCAGGCTCGACCCAACAAGCAGGAGATCGGCACGGTCTACCATACAATGCTTCGAATGGCGACATTGTCAGGCTTGCCTGGTAGCTGTTGTTATAAGAGAATTCAGCCAAATGCAGATGGTCTTCCCATGATCCACCGAAATCTATAACACAAGCCCGCAATAGATCTTCTAAAATGCGATTCACCCTCTCAGTCTGACCGTCTGTCTGAGGATGATAAGCGGTGCTCAAGTTTAACTTCGTTCCTAGCTCGACTTGAAATGCTTCCCAGAATTTGCTAGTGAATATTGTATCTCTATCACTTACTATACTGAGCGGCACTCCATGCAGTCTAACTATTTCCCTGAAGTAAATATGTGCCAGACTCTGAGCAGTTCTGTTTGATCTGACAGGTATAAAATGGGCGGTCTTCGTGAAACGATCTACGATCACCCAAATACTGTCATTTCCTTTTCTGGTCCTGGGCAGACCATCAATGAAATCCATGGAGATATGCTCCCACTTCCAACCAGGAACTTCTAGCGGTTGTAACAATCCAGCCAATTTCTGTTGATCACTTTTTACTAGCTGGCAGGTGGGGCATCGGCTTACATATAAAGAAATGTCCCTTTTCATTGACTTCCACCAGAAAGTGCGTTTGATGTCATTATACATTTTGTTTACTCCCGGATGGATACTGAGTTTTGACTTGTGGCACTCATCCAGTACTTCCTTTCGAAGTTCAGGAATGTTAGGAACGCATATTCGACCTTTGAGCCTTAGAATCCCATCCTTATCAACTTGAAAACTCGAGGGTTTGCCTTGTTGAATTATCCCTCTGATCTTCTGAATGAAGTGATCATTTTCCTGAAGAGTAGAAATCTTATCTAGCAATGAAGTCGTGATGATAAAACTGGCTATCATTACATTCTTTCGGCTTAATGCATCGGCCACGACATTGGCTTTTCCTGGAGTATATATAATTTCAAAGTCATATGCTGCAAGAAACTCCAGCCAACGCTGTTGCCTCAAATTCAGGTCTTTCTGAGTGAACAGATACTTTAACGACTGGTGATCTGTAAACAGTTCAAATCTCTCGCCCAGAAGATAGTGTCTCCAGATTTTCAAAGAGAATATGATAGCCAATAACTCAAGATCATGAGTTACATAGTTTTTCTCGTGTGGTTTCAGTTGACGGCTAGCATAAGCAATTACTTGGCCTCTTTGCATTAACACTGCGCCCAGGCCCTCTCTAGAAGCATCAGTCCAGACTTTTAAATCTTGGTTGCCATCGATGATGGTTAACACTGGAGCTGTCGTTAATCTTAACTTTAGCTCTTCGAAAGCCTCATCGTTTTCTTGAGTCCATTTGAACTTAGAATGCTTCTTTGTAAGCTTCGTTAAGTGGCCAGATATCTTAGAAAAGTCTTTAACGAACTTCCGATAATAGCTAGCCAATCCGAGAAAACTGCGGACTTCAGTGGGAGTACTGGGCTGCTTCCAGTTCTGAATAGCTGTGATTTTGCTTGGATCCACAGCGATTCCATCTTTCGATACGACATGGCCCAGAAATTTCACTTCATCTTGCCAGAATATACATTTGGAAAATTTGGCCTTTAATACATTCCTTCTGAGGATTTCTAGAACCTGTTCCAGATGTTTTTCATGTTCGGCCTTTGATTTAGAGAAGATTAGAATATCATCAATAAAAACCAAAACAAATTTGTTCAGTACTCCTCTGAATACTCTATTCATCATATCGACGAAATAAGCTGGAGCGTTACATAAGCCGAACGGCATTACTAACCACTCGTAGAATAAGTCGGGGCCTCTGAACGCTGTAATTGGAACACACTCTTCGGCAATTCGAAGTTGATGGAAGCCCGTAGCTAGGTCCATTCGTGAGAATACTTGTGCTCCATTTAATCGATCCAACAAATCATCAATCCGCGGCAATGGATATTTGTTCTTTATGGTCTGCTTGTTTAGATCACGATAATCCACACATAGACGTAGAGTACCGTCAGATTTTGGGACAAACACCACTGCTGCACCCCAATCAGAGAAACTAGGCCTGATCAGACCTTTCCATACTAGTTGTCTTGTTTGATTGTCTAATTCCTCTTTCTCTTTCAAGGACATTCTTCGAATAGCGTGAACTACCGGCCTTGCATTTGGAATTAAAGCAATTCTGAAATCTATTTCTCTCTGCGGAGGTAAGCGAACAACTTCCTCGAACACATCCGCATAATTCTTGATGACAGGAATATCTTTGATGAGGTCAGGAATATTTTCAGTGATTTCAGGGATATTTTCTATTTAGGCTAGAGAAACATTCAAAGCTGCCCAGAAGTCTTTTCTATTTGAAGTCGGGCCTTCACATGGTATGGTTATATAATTCCCCGATTGGGCCTTTGCTTTAACCACTCTCTCGGCGCATTTAACTTCAGCTTCATATTTGGTTAGCCAATCCAATCCCAGAATAAGATCGAATTCATTAAAATTCATGATGATAGAGACAATGGGGAATTTATAGCAAGAAAAAGAGACGGGCACTGCACAAATCCAACTGAGATTGATGGAACCTCCAACTGGATTCTGAACAGTCATGGGCTCTTTGAGCTTTTTCAAATTCAAATCCAACTTCTTGACTGCACTCTTTGCAATAAAGCTTCGCGACGCGCCTGTGTCAAACAGTACTTTAACTGGAATGTTTTTGACATTAAGCGTGCCTTCTAAAACATCAGATCTTTCTTGAACAGACGAGGATGCAGGTACTTCTACCACTTCATTTACTTGTACTGCCTCAGATTTCTTTGAGAGTTGACACTCCCGTGCAATATGACCTGATTGACTACACTTATGGCATTTCCTTTCGCCATGTGTGTTCTTTTTCCTCTTCGTAGGTTTGGATCCGCTTTTTCCTTTCTTCTTTAAGGATCTGCAATTTCCTTGCATATGCCCTTCCTTATGGCAGTTGTTGCATATGGCAGTCGTTGCTGGTTCTTTTTTGGATCTGGCCCTTTTCTGATTGGTCCTAGGCTCCTTACTGACCTCGGACATCATACTGGCTTCAGGAATATCCGTTTCCGAATCTTCTTTGCCACTACAACAAACTTCTTCTTCGTCACGCAACATTCCTTTCTTGTCTAGATCTTCGTATTGATAAGCCATATAAATCATTTCTGAAAAAGGAAGCTTCACATGCCCCAATACTTTATTCCGGTATTTCCTTTGAAGCCCATGAATAAATCTCATATTTTTCCTCTTCGGATTTTGAATTAGATGGGGAGCAAAGTGAGCAAGTTCATTGAATTTCTTGTGATATTCTGGGATGGTCATATCGCCTTGAATTAGATAGGAAAATTCATCGCATAGTCGCTCGGTCGCTTCGGGGGGAGTAAATCTTTCCAAGAAAATAACTTTGAATCTGTCCCAGGTGATATCACCTTCTGGATTATTCTTAACAACAGAATCCCACCAGAACAAAGCTTCATCTTCAAGTGCCCAGGAGGCCAGTAATCTTTTCTGGTCATCCCTAAGCTTTAATGCTTCGAATATTTTCTCAACCGAACGAATCCAAGCTTGGGTTCTCATAATAGATTCTTCGCCCGAGAACGGCTTTCCACCCAGATTTCTATACTTCATGAATAGATCTTCTATATCCGGGTCAGTATTACTTATTCTGTTTCTGGCACTCATTTTCTAGTTCTTCTGCAAATAGCAGATCAAGTGTCAGGTCACAGAAAAGGTATTTTAAAATATAGAGACAAATACTTGAAGTGTAAATGTGTCTATCGAAGTGTATTCATTCTGCTTTACTCATACTAGGATATTGCTGATCCTATCTGTATAGAGTTACCCGTCCTAGAACACTACTGGTTCTATTTCTGACGAGTTCGTTCACATGTTATATTCCAGAACTAAGCTTAACCAAAGCTCTGATACCACGTTGAGACGACCCGATTTCCCGTTCTCACGGAAACAAGGTTATCTTTGGAATATAACACAGAAACATATAATAGCAGAACAGAATTAAATAAATACACCAGAATGAACAACAAAATATACTGGATAAAAGTAATCATCAGAGTTACACAGTATACAGGATCTTACTTAGTACAAATACAGTTCAGCTATACATAAATGTCTACAGCGGAAATAAACAAAATATGTACAATAGGAGCTGAACCGCATAAAAGAAATAAATGATAGAATCCATCTTCAGCTCCAGCTATCCAGAAAAGAACCAGCTAAACCTGAATACAAGGCTGCCCGTGTAGAAAAAGGGGCACCCGAGTTTGAAAGTGAAACAAACTACGAGTCAGTCATGGGACTGGTATGAGAAATCCACTCAACACATATATAATTGGCTAATCACAGGACCACGCCACTTTCGTGGAACGGGTTTACTCCATTGGATTGCCAGTGCTTTAAAACAAATCTTTCTTTTAAACATCGCTATGCTTTTTATAAAAATGAAGCCGTTATAAGACTCAGTTCCCATCACACAATGCAACGCAAACCGGAGGATAGAGTTTTTACCTTATAACGGCCAAGATATGCTTGATACGAATAAAACAAAGGCATTTAATATTATTGCTAGTGTTTATATGTTTTGAAATCAATTTCAAATCATAACTATCAATCATAGACGGCATTAATGCCCCATACCACTATGTCGCCATATATAGGTATACAATCAAAACCGCACGATCACGTATTTGGAAATTGGATTTCCGTCATGAACCAAGGCAAAAGATAGTCCTTACCGAATTCGAGACAATCTAGCCCATGTCCCAGGCAAGTACTCAGTCAAGCCTTTGGAGCGACAGGGCCGGTCCACCGATGTGGATTAAAATGTCTGAACAATACGTTTCCCCGCCCTTTGGGGCGTAGACGAGCCAACGAATGACTCCATCGGACCCGGATCGTCCGATCAAACCGAGGCGCCTCGCAACAGCAACAACCACATAGGTGAAAAGTATATAAATGTCAGGGCTGGTAGGTCACTGACACCACCCTAGCTAGAAGGAAACGCATGCCCTCCCTGAGGTCCTTCTCCCGTTTTAGGTTCATACCGGGGTGTGAGGCTCGCGAATCTACGTTATACACAAAGCTACGCCACACAGGCGATGCTTTGATCATCACCACAAGACTTTGCTTTTCAACAGAAGTCCTGATCACTGCATCTTAGCATGCCACACAGGCAATTCATACCGTGCACTGATGGCTATCAATCACACAGAACAAATTCCAATGTCGGACACACAGTCCATTTACAAGTCCGTTCTGGGTCTGAACGAAACCGGAGGCACTAAATACCTCGCAAACCCTTCGATCAACACGTACGTCTGAACGATCACCACTCATTATCCATATTTCGGGATGCCTCCCAATCAGGACCTCGGTTACCATCCAAACGAGGTGAAGATCTCCGGTCTTCGACCACCGTCTTTATCTTCGACTTTCAATCGTCGGTCAATTATTCGAAATGAGAATTAACTCGGCCTTTTCAAATAATTCACGTATATTTAGAATTTCAAATCGATTTATTTTAATGGTTAAATTATTCGACAACACAAATTGTGTTCTTTAATATAGTTTTCACACCAAACACATTCAACCATCAAACATCACATAAATCAAGCAAATTCAGTTTATTTCCGTTCCATATCGCTTACGATATTTTATAACTATTTATCGCTATTTTTATTTATTTTAAAATAGCTAATATATTCAAAACGACGTTTCGGGCCATAACGTGGCCGTGGCGCTGTTTTTCTTCAGATTTGATTTACACATATCTGAAAATCTAACCGTTGGATCTTCACAAAATTTACGTCATTAGAAAGGTCTTTTCAAAACGAATCCAACGGTTCCAGTTTCGGGGAAATCCGACGGTCGGATCTCCCGGTACAATCGTTTGAATTTTCGATTTCAAAATACGAACTGCAGCGTCGTTATTCGATTAAATATAATTATATTTATATATATAAATAAATATAATCGTTTCTGGCGCTGTTTTTCTTCAGATTTGAATTAAACATTCCAGACAATCCAACCGTTGGATTTTTACAAGGTTGGTGCCGTTGGAAAGATTATTCCAAGGCGAACCCGACGGTTGAGGTTTCGGGAAAATCCAATGGTCGGATTTCCCGTACTAGTCATTTGAAATTACGGTTTCGAAATACGAACTGCACGGCTTCGTTTCGTTTTAATTTTATTTATATTTATATAGTTATATAAATATAGTTCATTCAACTATTTCAATATCGTTTTAACTTCAAAAAATTTTCTAACTCCTTAAATTTTGGAAAAATTTCGCCATAACCTCCCCTGTACCGGGAGCGTCGGGAAATCGCAAATAGCGTCCCGGTCCTTCTAATCTCAAAAAGAAAAAGAAAAAGCCAAGCGGCTAGCCAACAGGCTCAAAATCATCACCCAAACAAATCAGTAAATGTGTACCTATTTGTCGGGCACAAAATTTTATTCCTCTTCTCTAGCCCCTTTGCTATAACCTGTTCACTGAATATGCATATACATATATATACAGTCCATATCATTTTTCATTTTCTATTCAACTTCATATTTGATTTCTATTTGGTTTAAAAACACCATTCATTCTAATGTTACATAAATAGGTGCAAATCATTTCATTAGCTAATTAATGAATATTTCAACTCATATATGTTTATTTTGAACAAGTGGCTATTTTTAACACTTCACATTACAACGATTTATGCATACAATAAAAAATGTGATTTTTATTGTAAAACGATTTATTTCAAAACACTATTTTTCTATATAGTTCATATAGTCGATAAAAGGTGATTTTTATTATCAAACAATTTATTTCAAAATATGAATACCATTCAACACATGAATTTCTAAACAACGAATGAATATCAATTCAACACATGAATGTTTTCAATAGTTTCTATATATAGATAAAAATGTGATTTTTATTATCGAACAATTTATTTCAAAATATGAATACCATTCAACACATGAATTTCTAAACAACGAATGAATATCAATTCAACACATGAATGTTTTCAATAGTTTCTATATATAGATAAAAATGTGATTTTTATTATCGAACAATTTATTTCAAAATTTGAATACCATTCAACACATGAACTTCTAAACAACGAATGAATATCAATTCAACACATGAATGTTTTCAATAGTTTCTATATATAGATAAAAATGTGATTTTTATTATCGAACAATTTATTTCAAAATATGAATACCATTCAACACATGAACTTCTAAACAACGAATGGATATCAATTCAACACATGAATGTTTTCAATACAATGAATAAATATAGTTTAAGCATATGAAAATAATTCAAACACACAAATATTATTCAAAATTTCGGCAGCATAACGGCAGGGTAGTTACACCGGCACCGTCCCTAGTACGGCTCCTCGCTCTACCTTAAAACCTCGCGGTTTTTGACAATGGGAATCATGCATCTAGTTCGCACGCAGGCGGCATGTATATATTTATTTCATTTCCACAAACTAATCCTATGTGGTTTCAACCAAATATTTCACAACCACAAATGGGTATTTTTCAACCTCAAACAACCAATATCAATCACAAACAATCCCAAACAACCATTCGTTATCAACCAATTATCACAACCATTTCAATCAATAAATATCGTCCATGGTTTGTGGACGAGGGGCGTATATATATATATATATATATATATATATATATATATATATAGATATTTATATATAGCTATTCACTTTCATTTTCAACACATATATAATTATTTTTAAATCAGAAATCTCACCAATAGCTATCCAATACCAAGACTCTTCTTAATAGAAATCTTCGTCTATTTGTCGCTTTCACCCGTATTCTCTGCATATGTAAAAATAGAATTTTTACTACGCTATTCAATATATAAAAATATGATTTTTACTTTTGCTCTCAACATATAAAAATATAATTTTTACTTTTGCTTTCACATATAAAAATATGATTTTTTACTTCTCTTGAAAGTTCAAACCTTTCTTCCCATTTTAAAGCTTTTACCTTTAAAACTAAATCAGTTTTTATTTTTTTATAAAATTCAGTTTTTATTCTTTATTTCAAAAACAGTTTTATTTCTTTTTAAAAAAAACAAATCAGTTTTATTTCTTATATAAAATCAGTTTTTCTCTTTTATAAAAATGCAGTTTTTATTTTCATAGAAAATGCAGTTTTTATTTTCATAAATTGCAGTTTTAATTTCTTCCTAGAAAAAAAGCAGTTTTTAACTTTAAAAACATAAAACAGTTTTTAACTTTGAAAATCAGGTTTTAAAATTCTTTTTTAAAAAATCTCAGTTTTACTTTATAAATAAATTTCAGTTTTAACTAAAAAAAAAACTCAGTTTTAATACTTTTTATAAATTCAGTTTTTATAACTTTAAACAAAATCAGTTTTATAATTTAAACAAAATCAGTTTATATATAAAATAAAAATAAAATAAAATTAAAAACTTACCGAGGAGCGGGGGGTGTTTCCGCAGACGTCGGAGGCGGGGGTTCTCGAGGGTGGCGTTGTGGCTGCGAACGGGGGAGGCGCTTCAAGGGGGAGGTGGCGCGGCTTCTTCGTCGGCGTCGAGGGCTTCAAGGGGGGGCGCGGCCTTCGTGGTGGTTGGGTCTTCGATCGGCGTCGAGGTCAGTGGGAGGCGGCGCGATGTCTTTGAACGGGGGCTTCGGGGTCGATCGCTGGAGGAGGCGCGATTCGATTAGGGTTTCTCTTTTTTTTTTTTTTTTCCTTTTTCTGTTTTCTGGATTGTGAATCGGGGGGGGGGGGCCAAGAAGGAGATAAAGGGGAGGGAGGGAATTTAAAATTATTTAATTATTTTCTTATTTAATTATTAAACTTCGCAAAAAGGTTGACTTTCATCCACGACCTCGAAACGAGGCCCACCGCCTGTCGTCCATAGCGTTTTACCCCTATTCTGAACACAATGGGATATGTATCGCAAGCTGATTTGATCGTTACAATCAGTTTCCTTTTGAATTTACATTTAACCCACTATATTGAATTTTAAACGTACATTTCAAATTACCGGGGTCACATACTGACTAGAAAAATTCCAGAAAAATATTTTCTAGCTTCGTATTGACGATACGGTCCTAACAAAACTAGTTTCGTCGAATTCTGAGACCGTTTGAAAAATGGCCAATTTCCAGTCGATTAAATTCAACAGAAACTGGTCAAACGCGTTTTCCTTTGCTACGCTCACATATTGATTCGAAAAATTATGAAATTTGAAACCTAGCAATAACCTGACACTGCGGATCTAACAAAAGTGGTTTCGTCGAAATCCGAGGTCGTATGCAAAATGTCCATTTTTAAGGGCTTGAATTCCATAGCGACTATTCATAATTTTCAACTGGACATATCTTTTGATTCCCGCTATCAAATTTCGATTGGTCGGATTCGTTAGAAAGTTATTCACTAACAGATTCTAATGTTTTTGGTTTCACTAAAATCCGGATTGTTTTGCACCCGGTATATTCAATTGAAGTTTGAAATCGAATTATCGAACTACCGCGCCATTTTCAATTCTATATATAATTATAATTAATTATATTCGTTTTCAAATGTCGATTCAAAATCAATTTTCATTGCCATTATCTAAAATATTTATTTTAAATATTTAAAATCCATTATTTTAGCCAATTTAAAAATTTTAAATTGGTTCAGATTTTCTGGGTCGTTACAAGTACAATGCTAAACATTATTCGTTTCCCATTTTTTTTTTCATGTTTTGCTGCGATATTTAAATTAAAGATATCTTCTTCACACGTTATCCGTTTTGCGTAAACTCGGACTCTATTTCTCGTATTTTTCCGAGATGAACACAATGGCGTATCCCGTTTCCCTTAATTCTTTGATTTGAAATTAATTATACTTTAATTTATGACTTTCACGGTTATAGAATACACGGGGTGTTGCACAGTATGTGGCCCCGGCAATTTGAAATGTACGTTCAAATTAAATATTGAATGTTTTATATTTTAATTTGAAGAAAAACTGAATGAAACAGTCGAATAGGCCTACGAAACATATCCCGTTGTGTTCGGAATGGGGGTATTTAGCTAGGGACGACATACGTTGGGTCTGGATTGGGGTTCGTGTGTGAAAGAGGGTATTTTCGAGATTTTAAAAATATATAAATAAAAAAAATCCTGGCCAATCAAATCTATTCTCTCTCCCCGACCTTCTTCCCGAAACCCACCCAATGAACGGCGGAATAGGTCCCCATCTTCTCTCCTCTTTTTCTCCTCAATCATTCAACGAAATCAGTCGGTCCTTTGGGGTTTTTTGAAGCGCTCACTCTCCTCTTTAAATCCATACAACCCTCACCTTCTCTCATGGTGTTTTTGGCTCGGATCGAGCTCCTAAAGCGAAGCCATGTCGATCATAACTGCGCCGCCATCAAGGACTCGAGCTCGACATGGAGCGTGGCACCGTGAAGCTCCTTCCAAGCTCTTCGGAGCTGCATAACATGATCGACCTATAGCGCAACGGATTTCACGAAAAGATTAAACATAGTTTTGAAGAATATTGAAAGGTATAATGTTTATATATTTTAAACTATATTATATCACTTTAAAGCACTACAGTTTTCGATTTCACTGTAAAAATCATATCTTTTTCGTTTGTTGATGAAATTCAGTGAAACAAGAGATAGTGGACTCGTGTGGACGTCTTCTGCATTCTAGAAGATACCGCATATTTTTCTGAGCCTTCTGCAATTTTTGGTGGAGTGGAACCCAATGTGAGATTTCTAATTTATAAACGATATGGAAAACAACGATGTATAAATTATATAGTCGATGTATGAGTTATATAAGCGTTGTACACCTCATGTATAAGCGTTGTATAAGTTGTATGTTCGATGTATAAGTTATATATGCGTTGTAAAAATTATATATGTGTTGAAATAGAATTGATATATACTTATATATATATATATATATATATATATATATATATATATACATACGCCCCTCATCCACAAACCATGGACGATATTTATTGGTTGTGATTGGTGTGAAAATTGGTTGACAGCGAATGGTTGATTAGAATTGTTTGTGGTTGAAATTGATTGATTGTGGTTGAAAAATACCCGTTTGTGGTTGAGAATTATTTGGTTGAAACCACATAGGATTAGTTTGTGGAAAAGAAATAAAAGTAAACATGCCGCCTGCGTGCGAACTAGATCCATGAAATCCCCATTGTCAAAAGCTGCGAGGCTTTAAGGTAGAGAGAGGAGTCGTACTAGGGACGGCCCCGGTTTTAACTACCCTGCTGTTATGCTGCCGAAATTTTCTGAAATATTCATGTGTTAGAATTATTTTCATTCGTTGAAATTATTTTCATATGTTGAAACCACATTTATGTGTTGAATAGAAATTCATTCGTTGAATAGAAATTCATGTGTTGAATGGTACTCGTGTTTTAAATAAATTGCTTTAACAATAAAAATCACCGTTTTTATTATATATACGAACTATAGAAAACATTCATGTGTTGAATAGAAATTCATTCGTTGAATAGAAATTCATGTGTTGAATGGTATTCGTGTTTTGAAAAAAATTGTTTTATAATAAAAATCATATTTTTATCATCTATATGAACTATATAAAATAGTCGTGTTTCTAAATAAATTGCTTTAACAATAAAAATCACATTTTTATTATATATACGAACTATAGAGAACATTCATGTGTTGAATAGAAATTTATTCGTTGAATAGAAATTCATGTGTTGAATGGTACTCGTGTTCTAAATAAATCGTTTTGCAATAAAAATCACATTTTTATTATATATATGAATTGTTAAAAATAGTGAAGTGTTGAAATAAATGTTTGTTAGATAAAAACATCATTTTTATCAAATGTATGAAATGGATAAGGTTTTGAAATCAAAGAGGAGTATATTTATATATATATATATATAATTAAAAAATATCGAATAACGAAGCTGCAGTTCGTGTTTTGAAACCGTGATTTCAAATGATTAGTGCGCGAGATCCAACCATCGGATTTTCCCAAAACCACAACCGTTGGGTTCGCCTTGGAAATATCTTTCCAACGACACCAACTTTGTAAAGATCCAACGGTTGGATTGTCTGGAATGTTTAATTCAAATCTGAAGAAAAACAACGCCAGAATCGATTATATTTATATATATATATATAAAAAAATATAATTGAATTGAATTGAATAACGATGCTGCAGTCCGTATTTTGAAATCGTAACTTCAAACGATTAGTGCGGGAGATCCAACCGTCGGATTTTCCCGAAACTGGAACCGTTGGATTCGTTTTGAAAAGATCTTTCTAATGATATAAAATTTGTGAAGATCCAACGGTTAGATTTTCAGATATGTGTAAACCAAATCTAAAGAAAAACAGCGCCACGGCCGCGTTATGGCCTGAAGCGTTGTTTTGAATAAATTGGCTATTTTTAAATAAATAAAAATAGTGATAAATCGTGATAAAATATTATAAATGATATGGAATGGAAATAAACTGAATTTGCTCGGTTTATGCGATATTTGATGGTTGAATGTGTTTGGCGTGAAAACTACATTAAAGACCAGAATTAGTGATATCGAATAATTTAACCATCGAAATGAATTGATTTGAAATTCTAAATATACGTGAATTATTTGAAAAGGCCGAGTTAATTCTCATTTCAAATAATTGATCGACGATTGAAAGTCGAAGATATGAAGACGATGCAAGACCGATGATCTTTACGTCGAATGGGAGGGTGCTACTGATGCTCATGATGGGAGTAGCTACCTTGAAGGGGGTTGAAGTAGTAGCCGTCCGGACGTACATGTTGATTGTACGGATATGCGAGGTATTGAGTGCCTCCGGTTTCGTTCAGACCCAGAACGAACATGTAAATGGACTATGTGTCTGACATTGGATTTTGTTCTGTGTTGATTGATCTCTATTAAAATATATATCTGTTTGGCGGCGGAGAATTTATTCTCTTGCTTAACGCCCTTCTCTGAGACGTACGAGCTCAGAGGTTATATATCGATAGAAATCAGTCGCATGGAGTGAATTGCTTGTGAGGCATGCCTAAGTGGCAGATGATAAAGGCTTCTGTTGAAAAGCAAAGTCTTGAGGTTGATGATCAAAGCACGGCCTGTGTGGCATAGCTTTGTGTATAGCATTGTTTCACGATCCTTACACCCCAGTATGGACCAGAAACGGGAGAAGGATACACGGAGGACATGCATTTCTTTCTAGCTAGGGTGGTGTCAGTGACCTACCACCCCTGACATTTATATTATTTTCACCTGTGTGGTTGTTGCTGTTGCGAGGCGCCTCGGATATATCGGTGACTATGTGAAGCCGATGGAGCCATTCGTTGGCTCATTTATGCCCCAAAGGGCGGGGAACCGCAATGTTCAGGCATTTAATCCACATCGGTGGACTGGCCATGTGGCTCCTAGGTGCAGTTGCGGCTGTTCCTGAGGCTGGTGCTAGAGAGTCTCGAATCGGTAAGGACTATCTTTTGCTTTGGTTCATGACGAAAATCAAATTTCCAAATACGACATCGTGCGGTTTTGATTGTGTATATATATATATATATATATATATATATATATATATATATGGCGACATGATATATGGTACCCATGCCGTCTATGATTGATATTTATGATTGTATCTAAAATTAGAAACTAACTGGAAACGGGCTAGGACGAATGGTTTCCTTGGTATTGGTCTGATGTTGGTTTCGGCCTTCGGGGTTAATACTTAGGGAATCGTTCTCTTACTAGTTTACGGTTGGAATCTGATTAAGAATTAAACGATTAAAATTACATTTCAAATGATTTGTTTTCCTCGTATCAAGCATATTTTGTCCATTATAAGGTAAAACTCTATCCTCCGGTTTGTGTTGCATTGTGTGATGGGAACTGAGTCTTATAATGGCTTCATTTTTATAAAAAGCATTGCGATGTTTAAAAGATTTATTTGTTTTAAAGCACTGGCAATCCAATGGAGTAAACCCGTTCCGCGAAAGTGGCGTGGTCCTGTGATTAGCCATATTTGAAAATGTGTTAAGTAGATTTCTCATACCAGTCCCATGACTGACTCGTAGTTTGGTTCACTTGCAAACTCGGGTGCCCCTTTTTCTACACGGGCAGCCTTGTATTCAGGTTTTAGCAGGCTCTTTCTGGATAGCTGGAGCTGGAGATGGATTCTATCATTTATCTCTTTTTATGTTGTTCAGCTCCTGTTGTACATATTATGTTTTGTTTTCTGCTGTAGACATTTATGTATAGCTGAACTGTATTTTGTACTAAGTATGATCCTGTATAGTGTGTAACTCTGATGATTATGTTTATCCAGTGTATTCTATTGTACATTATCTGGTGTATTTATTTATTTATTTTCTGCTATTATCTGTTAATGTGTTATATTCAAAAGATTAACCTTCCACCGTCTTATCGGGGTTGGGGCCGTCACAAACGTGGTATCAGAGCTTTGGTTAAGCTTAGTTCTGGAACATAACATATTAACGAACTCGTCAGAAATAGAACCAGTAGTGTTCTAGGACGAGTAACTCATTACAGATCGGATCAGTAATATCCTAGTATGAGTATAGCATAATGAAATACACCTCGATAGACACATTTACATTCAGGTATATGTCTCTATGCTTTATAATATATTTTCTGTTGACCTGACACTTGGTCTGCTATTTGCAGAAGTACTAGAAAATAAGTGCCCGAAACAGAAGGAATGCAGACCCTGATCTAGAAGCTCTATTTATGAAATATAGAAATCTAGGTGGAGCACTATTCTTGGGCGAAGAATCTATTGCTAAAACGCAAGCTTGGATTTGTTCCGCTGAGAAAATCTTTGAAGGTTTAAAGCTGAGGGATGACCAGAAAAGATTACTGGCATCTTGGGCACTCAAAGACGAAGCATTGTTCTGATGGGATTCAATTGTTAAAGATAATCCAGAAGGTGATATCACCTGGGATAGATTCAAAGAGCTTTTCAGTGCAAAATTTATTCCTCCAGAAGCAACTGAGCGGCTTGTGATGAATTCTACTATTTGATACAAGGAGATATGGATATCCTAGAATATCATAAGAGATTCAATGAACTTTCTCATTTTGCTCCGCATCTGATTCAAGATCTAAAGCGGAAGAATCTGAGGTTTATAAATGGTCTTCAAAGAAAATACCAGAATAAGGTAATGGGGCATGTGAAGCTTCCTTTTTCTGAAATGATATACATGGCCTACCAGTATGAGGATCTCGATAGGAAAGGTATGTTGCGAGATGAAGAGGAAGCCTGTTCTAGCAGCAAAAGATAATTCGAAACTGATAGCCCAGAGACGGGTACACAGTCTGAGTCCAGAAAGAAACGTAAGTTAAATCGAAAGAAGGTTAAGTCGGATAAAGGACTAGCAACCACTGCCATATGCTCTAACATCAATAAGCAAGGACATCTGTCGATAAGTTGCAGATCTCTTTAGAGCCGTATAAAGGGAAAATTTAAATCCAAGAACCAGATGGAAGAGAAGAGAAAATGCAATCTGTGCCATTAGTTTGGTCACGTAAAGCAAAATTGCCGACTATCACAGAAATCTGAAGTGGTTCAGGTAAATAAAGTAGTGGAAACTTCTGAACCCTCAGCTAGTCAGGAAAGGCCAGATGTTTTAGAAGGCGCGCTTACTGTCAAAGATATCCCAGTTAAAGTACTGTTTGACACGGGCACGTCGAGAAGCTTTATAGCAAAGAATGCGGTTAAGAAATTGGATTTGAAATTGAAAAAGCTTAAAGAACTCATGACTGTTCATAATCCGGTTGGGGGTTACCTCGATCTCAGTTGGGTTTGTGGGGTACTTGTTTCTTTTTCTCATTATCGGTTCCCTTGTATCTTGATCGTGATGAATTTTACCGAATTCGATCTTATTTTAGGATTGGATTGGTTAACCAAATACGAAGCGGAAGTTAAATGTGCAGAAAGAGTTGTCAAGGTTAAAATGAAGCTCGCCAATATTGTAATTCCCTGTGAAGGCCCGAATTCTAATAGGAAGGACTTCTGGGCAGCTTTAGATGTTTCTCCTGCTCAAATAGAACCTGTTCCTGTAGTCGCAGAGAATATTCCGGTCGACGTTGAAAATATACCAGTTGTCAAGAACTATGCGGATGTGTTTGAAGAAGTTGTTGGCTTACCTCCACGGAGAGAAATTGATTTCAAGATCGCTTTAGTCCTGAATCCAAGGCCAGTAGTTTACGCTATTCGAAGAATGACCTTGAAAGAGAAAGACGAGTTAGATAATCAAACTCGACAGCTAGTATGGAAGGGTCTAATCAGGCCTAGTTTCTCTGATTGGGGAGCAGCAGTGGTATTTGTTCCGAAGTCCGACGGTACTCTCAGACTGTGTGTGGATTATCGTGACTTGAATAAGCAGACATTAAAAAACAAATATCCATTTCCGCGGATTGATGATTTGTTAGATCGATTGAATGGCGCACAAGTATTTTCACGAATGGACCTAGCTACAGGTTTCCATCAGCTTCGTATCGCCGAGGAGTGTGTTCCTTTGACAGCATTCAGAGGTCCAGACTTATTCTACTAGTGGTTAGTAATGTCGTTCGGCTTATGTAACGCTCCATCCTATTTCATCGATCTAATGAACCGAGTATTCAGAGGTGTGTTGAACAAATTTGTTCTGGTCTTCGTTGATGATATTCTGATCTTCTCTAAATCAGAAAGCGAACACGAGAAACATTTGGAACAAGTGTTAGAAATTCTCAGAAAGAATGTTTTAAAAGCAAAATTTTCCAAATGTATATTCCGGCAAGAAGCAGTCAAATTTCTTGGCCACGTCGTGTCAAAGCAAGGGATTTCAGTGGATCCAAGTAAAATCACTGCTATTCAGAATTGGAAACAACCTCGTACACCCACAGAAGTCAGAAGTTTTCTCGGGTTAGCCAGTTATCATCGGAAATTCATTAAGGATTTCGCGAAGAAATCTAGTTCCTTAATGAAACTGACTAAGAAACATTCGAGATTCAATTGGACTTCAGAATGTGAGGAAGCTTTCCAGAAGCTAAAATTAAAACTGACGACCGCTCCAGTGTTAACAATAATAGATGGCAATGAGGACTTGAAAGTCTGGACTAGCGCTTCTAGAGAAGGCCTTGGTGCAGTGTTAATGCAAAGAGGTCAAGTGATTGCTTATGCTAGCCGTTAGCTGAAACCGCATGAGAAAAACTACGTTACTCATGATCTTGAGTTGTTAGCCATCGTATTCGCTTTGAAAATCTGGAGGCACTACCTTTTGGGTGAGAAATTCGAATTGTATACAGACCATCAGTCATTGAAATATTTGTTCACTCAGAAAGACTTGAATATGAGGCAGCAGCGTTGGCTAGAATTTCTTGTGGCGTACGATTTTGAGATTTTGTACACTCCAGGGAAAGCCAATGTTGTGGCTGATGCGCTGAGTAGAAAGAATGTAATAATCGCCAGTTTTATCATTACAACGTCATTGATTGATAAAATATCTGCTCTTCAGAAGGATGATCACTTCATTCAAAGAATCAAAGAAAGTATACAGAAAGGCGAGACCTTGAGTTTTCAGATAGATGACGAGGGAATCCTAAGGTTGAAAGGCCGAATATGGGTGCCGAACATTGCTGAACTTTGAAGAGAAGTATTGGATGAATGTCACAAAGCCAAGCTTAGTATCCATCCAGGAGTGAGCAAGATGTATAATGATATCAAACGCACTTTCTGGTGGAGATCTATGAAACGAGACATCTCCTTATATGTTAGCCGGTGTACTACTTGTCAGCAGGCCAAAAGCGATCAGTAGAAGCTTGCTGGATTGTTGCAACCTTTGGAAATTCCAGGTGGGAAGTGGGAACAAATTTCTATGGATTTCATAGATGGTTTGCCCAGGATCAGGAAAGGAAATGACAGTATTTGGGTGATCGTAGATCGATTCACGAAGACCGCTCATTTTATACCTGTCAAATCGAATAGAACTGCTCAAAGTCTGGCACAGGTTTATTTCAAAGAAATTATTAGACTGCACGGAGTTCCCATGAGCATCGTTAGTGATCGTGACCCGATTTTTGCTAGTAAATTCTGGGAAGCATTCCAAGCAGAATTGGGAACGAAACTGAACCTGAGCACCGCTTCTCATCCTCAAACAAATGGTCAAACTGAGAGGGTGAATCGTATTCTTGAAGATCTATTACGGGCTTGTATTATTGATTTTGGCGGATCATGGGAAGACCAATTACAATTGGCTGAATTCTCATATAATAACAGCTACCAGGCGAGCCTGAGAATGTCTCCATTCGAAGTATTGTATGGTAGACCATGTCGATCCCCTGCTTGTTGGGTTGAACTTGATAATAGACTTGTATTGGGGCCTGATATGATTCGCGATGCTGCGGACAAAGTCGATTTCGTTAAGTAACGATTACTAGCCACCCAAAGCCGACAGAAAAGCTATGCAGATAAGAGAAGAAGAGATATATCATTTGCTGTTGGCGACTATGTTTATTTGAAGGTATCTCCGATGAGAGGAGTCATCTGATTCGGTAAAACAGAGAAATTGACGCCCAAATTCATTGGCACGTTTCCTATTCTTGAATGGGCTGGAACTCTCGCATATAAGGTTCAATTGCCTAATTGGTTGCCTGGAGTGCATGATGTATTTCACGTATTCAACTTCGAAAGCACGTTCATGATCCAAACTTGATCATGGAAAAAGCAGCACAACAGGATATAGAAATCACTCCAGAATTGGCAGTTAGGAGAGAGCCGCTAAAGATAATTGGCAAAGAAACAAAAGAGCTAAGGAAATAAAAGGTTCACTTAGTCAAAGTGCAATGGAGCGGAGATTCGCGAGATTGTACTTGGGAAACAGAGGAAAGCATTAAGAAAGCCTATCCTAAGTGCAGGGTGGATATCTTTGATTGACTCTGGTGCAAGGTACATTTACCATATTTTGCATTTCCATTATGTTCCCCACTTTGCTATTATTTTCTTTGCATAGACGTAAACTTTTAGTTATATATCCTGATTAATTGGAAAGAGTATATGAATTAATTAGTATGATTTTGAAAAGTTAAAAACAAATTGATTGTTGTTTGTGTTGTGTGATTGTGGATTTAATTTATTAAATTATTCGAAGGATAGTTAATTTAATCAATAAGAGAACGAATGGTAGAATTTATTCAATTAAATCACACATTGAACTGATTAGAAAATAGATAAAAATATATGCATGTGCATTATATATGTTTGAACAGGTAAATGGATTAGATGTTGAGTAAAGAAATTATTTGCATGCCCGACAAATAGGTAAACCATAATGAGTTGGATGCGCAATTTTATTATTATATCAACTCCTGTGAATGCCATTGGATGCGGAGTGCTGGTTGTTCTGTGTGTAATAATAAACGTCGCCATAGGATAGTAACAATTAATTTTGAACTACACTACATGGCATACTTCATCATATATTACATAAGCATTTGGAGCTTGTGTGACGAGGTTGAAGATTTACCGTACGAGCGAGAGGCTTGTATGGCGATGACTATATTTTACAGGTTGAACTAATGACTGATATGGACCATATAAAATATAACAGTAAATTTCCAGATTAATAAAAAAAACCCACACGGGTCTGGAGATGACAATAAACATGTCTCTCTGGTCATTAAGGCACAAAAACCATTTATAGGGTGACGAGAATTTATTCTCTGTAGTTATGATCTATACACACTCCCTTGTGGACACGGGAATATATCACTACCAATATGTGCATGCTTATTAGGATTTATTGGGTACCTAATATGGCCCAATGAATTTCCAAACCCCTCCCTGTACAAAGGAGGTTATGGCAAAAAAAATCGAAAATTTAGGGTGTTAGCCAAATTTTTGAAGAATTTGAAAATTCTCAGAAACTGAAAAGTTAGAGAACGGAAGCCAGATTGAGAGTAGAGTTAGTTAATCAAACCACTTTCGACTTTGTTCCTTTTCGGGGACGAAAAGTTTCAAGTGGGGGAGATTGTAACAACCCGGAAAATCTGAACCAATTTAAAATTTTTAAATTGGATATTTTAGTGGATTTTGAATATTTTAAATAATAACGATGAAAAGAAAGCTTGAATCGATGTTTGAAAATAAATAAAATTAATTTGAATTATAAGCAAGGCCTGAAATGGCGCGGTAGTTTCAAAATTGGAATTCAAACTTTGACTGAATGGACCGGGAGCAAAATAAAACGGATTTTAGTGAAACCAAAAATATTTAAATCTGTTAGTTAATATATTTCTAACGAATCTGAAAAATCAAAGTTTCGTAGCAGGAGTCAAAAGTTATGGCCAAATGAATTTTCAGAAAGGTCGTTATAGAGATTATATCGCCCGTGAAAATGGCCATTTGCAAACGACCTCGGAATCCGACGAAACCACTTTTGTTGGATCCGGGATTTGAAATTATTGCTAGGTTTCAAATTTCATAATTTTTGAAGTTAATATGTGAGCGTGGCGAAGAAAAATGTGTTTGGTCAATTACAGTTAAATTGGATCGACCAGAAAAAAGGCCATTTTTAAAATGGTCTCAGAATTCGACGAAATTAGTTTTGTTGGGACCATATCGTCAAAACATAGCTAGATTTATTTTTCGGGAATTTTTACAATCAATTTGCGGCCCCGGCAAATTGAAATGTACGTTCAAATTAAATATTGAATGTTTTATATTTTAATTTGAAGAAAAGCTGACTGAAACAGTCGAGTGGGCCTACGAAACATATCCCATTGTGTTCGTAATGGGGGTATTTAGACAGGGACGACAGTCGTTGGGTCTAGATTGAGATTCGTGTGTGAAAGAGGGTATTTTCGAGATTTTAAAAATATATAAATAAAAAAAATCCTGGCCTATCAAATCTATTCTCTCTCCCCGACCTTCTTCCCGAAACCCTCCCAGTGAACGGCGGAAAAGGTCCCCATCTTCTCTCCTCTTTTTCTCCTCAATCATTCAATGAAATCAGTCGGTCCTTTGGGGTTTTTGAAGTGCTCACTCTCCTCTTTAAATCCATACAACCCTCACCTTCTCTCGTGGTGTTTTTGGCTCGGAGCGAGTCCTAAAGCGAAGCCACATCGATCAGAACTGCGCCGCCATCAGGGACTCGAGCTCGACATGGAGCATGGCGCCGTGAAGCTCCTTCCATGCTCTTCGGAGCTGCATAACCTGATCGACCTATAGCGCAACGGATTTCACAAAAAGATCAAACCTAGTTTTGAAGAATATTGAAAGGTATACGGTTTATATATTTTAAACTATATTATAGCACTTTAAAGCACTACAGTTTTCGATTTCACTGTAAAAATCATATCTTTTTTGTTTGTTGACGGAAACAGTGGACTCGTGTGGACGTCTTCCACATTCTAGAAGAGACCGCATATTTTTCTGAGCCTTCTGCAATTTTTGGTGGAGTGGAACCCAATGTGAGATTTCTAATTTATAAACGATATGGAAAACAACAATGTACAAATTATATAGTCAATGTATGAGTTATATAATCGTTGTACACCTCATGTATAAGCGTTGTATACGTTGTATGTTCGATGTATAAGTTATATATGCATTGTAAAAATTATATATGTGTTGAAATAGAATTGTTGTATACTTATATATATATATATATATATATATATATATATATATATACGCCCCTCGTCCACAAACTATGGACGATATTTATTGGTTGTGATTGGTGTGAAAATTGGTCGATAGCGAATGGTTTATTAGAATTGTTTGTGGTTGAAATTGATTGATTGTGGTTGAAAAATACCCGTTTGTGGTTGAGAATTATTTGATTGAAACCACATAAGATTAGTTTGTGGAAAAGAAATAAAAATAAACATGCTGCCTGCGTGCGAACTAGATGCATGAAATCCCCATTGTCAAAAGCTGCGAGGCTTTAAGGTAGAGCGAGGAGCCGTACTAGGGACGACCCCGGTTTTAACTACCCTGCTGTTATGCTGCCGAAATTTTCTGAAATATTCATGTGTTAGAATTATTTTCATTCGTTGAAATTATTTTCATATGTTGAAACCGCATTCATGTGTTGAATAGAAATTCATTCATTGAATAGAAATTCATGTGTTGAATGGTACTCGTGTTTTAAATAAATTGCTTTAACAATAAAAATCACCATTTTTATTATATATACGAACTACAGAAAACATTCGTGTGTTGAATAGAAATTCATTCATTGAATAGAAATTCATGTGTTGAATAGTATTCGTGTTTTGAAATAAATTATTTTATAATAAAAATCATATTTTTATCATCTATATGAACTATATAAAATAGTCGTGTTTTTAAATAAATTACTTTAACAATAAAAATCACATTTTTATTATATATACGAACTATAGAGAACATTCATGTGTTGAATAGAAATTCATTCGTTGAATAGAAATTCATGTGTTGAATGGTACTCGTGTTTTAAATAAATCGTTTTACAATAAAAATCACATTTTTATTATATATATGAGTTGTTAAAAATAGTGAAGTGTTGAAATAAATGTTTGTTGGATAAAAACATCATTTTTATCAAATGTATGAAATGGATAAGGTTTTGAAATCAAAGAGGAGTATATATATATATAATTAAAATAAATCGAATAATGAAGCTGTAGTTCATGTTTTGAAACCGTATTTTCAAACGATTAGTACGGGAGATCCGACCATCGCATTTTCCCGAAACCACAACCGTTGGGTTCGCCTTGGAAATATCTTTCCAACGACACCAACTTTGTAAAGATCCAATGGTTGGATTGTCTGGAATGTTTAATTCAAATCTAAAGAAAAACAATGCCAGAATCGATTATATTTATATATATATATATAATTAAATTAAATCGAATAACGACGCTGTAGTTCGTATTTTGAAATCGTAACTTCAAACGATTAGTGCGGGATATCCGACCGTCGAATTTTCCCGAAACTGGAACCGTTGGATTCGTTTTGAAAAGATCTTTCTAATGATATAAAATTTGTGAAGATCCAACGGTTAAATTTTCAGATATGTGTAAATCAAATCTGAAGAAAAACAGCGCCACGACCGCGTTATGGCCTGAAGCGTTGTTTTGAATAAATTGGCTATTTTTAAATAAATAAAAATAGCGATAAATCGTGATAAAATATTATAAACGATATGGATGGAAATAAACTGAATTTGCTTGGTTTATGTGATATTTGATGGTTGAATGTGTTTGGCGTGAAAACTACATTAAAGAACAGAATTAGTGATATCGAATAATTTAACCATCAAAATGAATTGATTTGAAATTCTAAATATACGTGAATTATTTGAAAAGGCCGAGTTAATTCTCATTTCAAATAATTGATCGACGATTGAAAGTCGAAGATATGAAGACGATGTAAGACCAATGATCTTCACGTCGAATGGGAGGGTGCTACTGATGCTCATGATGGGAGTAGCTACCTTGAAGGGGGCTAAAGTAGTAGCCGTCCGGACGTACATGTTGACTGTACGGATATGCGAGGTATTGAGTGCCTCCAGTTTCGTTCAGACCCAGAACGAACATGTAAATGGACTGTGTATCTGACATTGGATTTTGTTCTGTGCTGATTGATCTCTATTAAATATATATCTGTTTGGCGGTGGAGAATTTATTCTCTTGCTTAACGCCCTTCTCTGAGACATACGAGCTCAGAGGTTATATATCGATAGAAATTAGTCGCATGGAGTGAATTGCCTGTGTGGCATGCCTAAGTGGCAGATGATCAAGGCTTCTGTTGAAAAACAAAGTCTTGAGGTTGATGATCAAAGCACGGCCTGTGTGGCATAGCTTTGTGTATAGCGTTGTTTCGCGAGCCTCACACCCCAGTATGGACCAGAAACGGGAGAAGGATCCGGGGAGGACATGCGTTTCTTTCTAGCTAGGGTGGTGTTAGTGACCTAAAAGCCCTGACATTTATATTATTTTCACCTGTATGGTTGTTGCTGTTGCGAGGCGCCTCGGATATATCGGTGACTATGTGAAGCCGATGGAGTCATTCGTTGGCTCATTTACGCCCCCAAAGGGCAGGGAAACGCAGTGTTCAGGCATTTTAATCCACATCGGTGGACCGGACCTGTGGTTCCTAGGTGCAGTTGCGGCTGTTCCTGAGGCTCGGGATAGAGAGTCTCGAATCGGTAAGGACTATCTTTTGCCTTGGCTCATGACGGAAATCGAATTTCCAAATACGACATCATGCGGTTTTGATTGTGTGTGTGTGTATATATATATATATATATATATATATATGGCGACATGATATATGGTACCCATGCCGTCTATGATTGATATTTATGATTGTATCTAAAATTAGAAACTAACTGGAAACGAGCTAGGATGGATGGTTTCCTGGGTATTGGTCTGATGTTGGTTTCGGCCTTCGGGGTTAATACTTAGGGAATAATTCTCTTACTAGTTTACGGTTGGAGTCTGATTAAGAATTAAACGATAAAATTTACATTTCAAATGATTTGTTTTCCTCGTATCAAGCATATTTTGGCCATTATAAGGTAAAACTTTATCCTCCGGTTTGTGTTGCATTATGTAATGGGAACTGAGTCTTATAATGGCTTCATTTTTATAAAAAGCATTGCGATGTTTAAAAGATTTATTTGTTTTAAAGCACTGGCAATCCAATGGAGTAAACCTGTTCCGCGAAAGTGGCGTGGTCCTTTGATTAGCCATATTTGAAAATGTGTTAAGTAGATTTCTCATACCAGTCCCATGACTGACTCGTAGTTTGTTTCACTTGCAAACTCGGGTGCCCCTTTTTCTACATGGGCAGCCTTGTATTCAGGTTTTAGCAGGCTCTTTCTGGTTAGCTGGAGCTGGAGATGGATTCTATCATTTATCTCTTTTTATGCTGTTCAGCTCCTGTTGTACATATTATGTTTTGTTTTCCGCTGTAGACATTTATGTATAGTTGAACTGTATTTTGTACTAAGTATGATCCTGTATACTGTATAACTCTGATGATTATGTTTATCCAGTGTATTCTATTGTACATTATCTGGTGTATTTATTTATTTTTGTTCTGCTATTATCTATTAATGTGTTATATTCCAAAGATTACCCTTCCACTGTCTTATCGGGGTTGGGGTCGTCACACAACCTCTCAATTGTCACCGCCTGGCCTCTCTTGCTACCACGGTAGCACCAATCGTGTTCGGGCAACGAAGCTTACACTCATTCACGTTGGTTCATCCTCTGGAACGATACTCGGAAAGCTCTGTATCCGTGTATTAATTTCAGTTGTGTTTTGTATTATTTTTTCGCTGCAGTAATGTATTTAAATCTCTGATATGTAGTAAGTGTGTAATATTTAATTCATACTCTGTATATTCTTGTATTCTGATGAAACTGTTGTAATTAACAATGAAATGTTCTTCTGTTTGCGTTCCGATTTGTCGTGTTCTCAAAACAATCAGGGGTTTCGAACGGTCTTGGTAGCAATCGATTCGGATCGAGCGAAATTCCTTATCGTTTCAGTATGTCAGTTTTATATGTAAATAGTTTTATTTGTTTTGCATATCAATATTGGATGGATTGGTGTACTAAAGACTAATGTTGCTTATATACATGTTGATGGATGAAATGCTCGCAATAATGATTTTTTGCATGATAGATTATTGCAGTCATACCAATTTTATGCAGTAGTGATACTCTGACAGTAATGCACAACTGAATTTCTCAAAAATTGATACTTAAATGTTGTAAAACTGATACCCATAAACCGCAGACAAAAAAAAAAAAAGAGAATACTGATACCTACCAAGGCATAAAACTGATATCTAAACACTTTGAACAAAAAAAAATTAAAACGGATGCCTACTGCGATATAAAAATGATACCTACAAACTACACAGAAGATAATTAAAAAAATTATGATACTTATAACGATAGAAAACTGAAACCAAGTCCCTGTAACAATAGAAAAAAAAACTGATATCTACAGTAGTGCAAAATTGATACCCATGAAATGATAACAAAACTAAAACTAATACCTACCAAGACATGAAACTGATACCTAAAAATTGTAAGCATGAGAATAACACAGAAATGATACCTAAGGGACCTATAACTTATACCCAGTAGCTAAAACAAAAAAATATCACATAAAATTGATACATACAACAGAGTAAAACTGATACGCAACATACAAATCTAATATCAGGGATAATAAAAATATAATATCATACAAACAACACATCAATCTAAAAATAAAATAAAAACACAATAAGATTTGAAGAATTTGTATAAAAACTATAGAATATTCAGCACATTTCCAATGTATCAAATACCACTTTGCTTACATATACAAGTACATTTTAAAAAAAAATATCTGAAAATACATGTATGCCCTAAAAGAAATGCAATAAAAAATCACATATTATTGGAAGCTTGACAATTACGCTTGTTATCACCATATTGTTTGCACATGACGAATCAATTTTTTCCTGTTTTGAAAAAATGCAAATCCTCCTATTCATTTTATGGATGGTCTCCTAGCTCCACGTTTATCCTTGGGTGGCCTAACAGTATTGCAGTACGAAGATCGATAAGCTTCCACAGTGAATTAGTGTTCAACGAAATCATACACATTTAGTTTCAGTTTTTTTAATGCATTTTATTGCATGAGCACAAGGAAATCCCATCACTTTCCATTGATTACAACAGCAATTCCAACCTTTAAGACCAACACGAAGAGAAATTGGAGATTTCACTTCAAAAATAAATTCATAAGCTTTGTAGACCTCCCATCCGAAACCTTCTTCAACTAACTCTTTTAAACGATTTTTCATAGTCGGGCATAAAATCATAGTCCATAAATGGCATTCCTCTCTCCTTTTAGCCATTTGCTCCATTATTTTAGTGCGTATTCTATCCAGGCAAGATGTAATAGGTAATGCCCTTTTATCTAAAATCCAACCATAAACTTTCAGCCACTTTAGAGCTATACTCCCTATTCGTTTACCACAAAAAAACAAGTCAGCCCAGTTATCGAATGGTTTGTCTTTCAAAAAATTTACCATTGCATTACCACCAATTTCCAAAAATTTAGAATGTGCAGCATTAAACTCATAGACATTAGATGCTCTAGAACATATCTTAAACAATTCAACAATTGAAATGTTTGCATTTTTAAACTTTACTGCAGAGAGCAAATTTTGTTTCATATGAAGGTAACAATAACTACGAAATGACGTTGGAAAGACCTCATGAACACTAGAAATTAAACCTTGATGACGATCCAACATGAAAACCAAAGTCCGATCTTCTTGAAGCATTTCCTTCAAACGACTTAAAAACCAATTCCAATTATACACATTTTCTGTTGACACTACAGCCATTGTTGGAGGGAAGAAACCTATGAAAAAAAATTACATAATTAAAAATCAGAACTGCTACCATCTGAAATTTAAAACTACTACCTTATAGTTGTAACATATAACATTTAAACTGATACCTTTAGACATACAGAACTGCTACCTACAAACTGTAGACTAAAAAATGATACCTTCAGACATACAAAACTACTACCTACAAGTTGTAGACTAAATCTGATACCTTCAGACGTACAAAACTGCTACCTACTAGCTACAGATAATAAACTGATACCTTCTAACATACAAAACTGTTACCTGCCAACTGCAACACTAAAATCTGACACCATAAACAAGATAAAACTGATATATACAAACTGTAAAACCGAAAACTGATACCCTCCTACATACAAAACTAACACCTAACAAATAATAAGTAACAAACTGATATTGCAACAAAACAAACTAACACTACATCGTACCTTGGTTCCCATTCTTTGCAGTAGCACACATCAATACACCTGATCTCCCCTTCAAATGAGTCCAGTCTAAAAATATCATAGGCCGACAATGCATGAACCCACGAATACAAGCACCTAAGCCAATAAACACTCTCTCAAATTGATTTGTAGAAGGGTTAACATCCATCTCAACATAAGAACCCGGATTATAATTCTTTAATGCCTTTAAATACCAAGTCAAATTATTACAAGACTTCACATCATTACCATTCAATTCCGTTAAAGCAAGTTGCTTCCTGCAATATGCAAAAGAGTAAGACAATTGAAGATTAAACTCTCAATGAAAATAAGCCGTGATATCTTTTGGTTTCTGTAACACCCCGTAATTTTAAAACAGGACATAAGAGATAATTAAAGGATAATTAATTATTAAATGAAGAATTAGATAAAACGAGTTATGCCATTGCGTTCGTCTCGGAATTCTACTTGAGATAGAGTCTGAGTTTGCATAAAACGGATAACGTATGAAGAAGATATGGACGAACGAAGTTAGTCAGAAAAATCGGAAGTCGACCAGAATGCACTGGCGCACTTCACAAGTGTGCCAGTACAAAAATGTACTGGCGCACCTGCCAAGTGCGCCCATGCCGATCTAGCATAGAATTCTAGAGTGTTCTATGATGATGTGTCTTCTTCTGAGTGGTCGGATGATGTGTATTTGAGCTGGGTGGTTCTGATGGACTCCTAGTTCATCTAAGGGCTCTAAATAATCATAGGCATCTATATATACGCAGCTAAACCTAGACCCTAACCTCATAACCCTAAGACTATGGTGCCATCATGCTGATCATCTACAAGCTAGCCAAGCCTCCTTCATCCTCTCCAAAATAGAAAATCAAATCAAACTAGTAATCGATTAAGAAGAACATCAAATCAAACGTCTACATCAAAGGATAGCTTTTCAAATTCAAAAATCAGATCCCAGAAATCAAGATCCGTCCTTTTTCTGTAAGTTCAGTTATTGTTCCGATTTACACACCTAATAAGAAATCATGATTGTAATAACTGGATCTAGAACTATGCCTACTTCTATTCGTGTCTATCCTTTTGTGAATTTTGAATTTCTTATGCCATTGGACTGTTGTGACTGACATAGAAAAGCCTATCATGCCTATTGTACTGTTGTGACAGACATAGAAAAACCTATCATACCTATTGGACTGTTGAGACCGACATAGAAAAACCTATCATACCTATTGGACTGTTGAGACTAACATAGAAAATCCTATCATGCTTATTGGAGTGTTGTGACTGACATATAAAACCTATCATTCCTATCGGACTGTTGTGACTTATATGATGAAACCTATCATGTTATACATCCTATGCCTTTGAGACTATTGGGACTGATACATTTGAACCTATCATGTTGTATTAAATTTGTGGTTCTTTTATGTACATTGAATTACATGCTAAGTTATGTTCATACATGTTATATGTTAGATCCAAGCTAGTACCCATGTTTAAGATCTATATAAGTTCATGCTTATATAATTAGACCTATGCTAGTTCGCATGTTAATTGGATCTAATTTAAATGCAAGATTACGTTCGTGTGCTTGATTAAGTTTATGTCGTTCTATCCCAAATTTATACTACGCATGTTGATCTATATTGTTTATGCCTGTTGAAATATTACATGTCCCTTTTTTTCCCTTTTGTTTATAAGTAATTTGCGAGCCTAACGTTCTATGTGAATTATGCGAACGAATAATGGGGGAGACATTGGGGAAAAATATTTAACTACATGCTATTGGCTCATAATCATGTAAATGATTAGTAGCATGAAATGGTAGAATTTGTATACCTAGAATTATGGACATAATTTATAGGGTAAATGGGGCATGACTTGAATTGACAACACTAGTGGATAATTCACATATGAACGGTAAATATGTAAATTAATTAAAAGATGAATATGCCTAATCCAAGGTTAGATTGAGTTACGATGTAAGACTGCTCGGAACCACCCGGCACATCCAACAACCGTAACAATATAGATCTAATTGGAGAGGTTAGCGCACTAAGCCCAAAAACCCGAGGTTAGATTAAGTTGCGGTGTAAGACTGCCTGGAACCCCCAGCACATCCAACGACCGCAACAACTAAGTCTAATGTGAGAGGTTGGTGCTTTAATGAATAAATTAAAGCTAAGAAACAGACAGGCTAAGAGTGGTAGGGCTAAGTTAATCAAAGCAACACTTAACCAATATAACATGATGTGTGATAGGGTTAAGTAACACAAGAGGGCAACACTAAACCAATGTAACAAGACAAGTGGTAGGGTTAAGTAACACAAAAGGGCAACACTTAACCAATGTAACATGACAAGTGGTAGGGTTAAGTAACACAAGAAGGCAACACTTAACCAGTGTAACATGACAAGTGGGTAGGTTAAGTTAACTCGACTAGATTGACGGCACTTAACCAATATAACATGATGACCGAGTGGGCTAAGTTAATGGGTAACACTTAACCAATATAATATGATGAATGAACAGGGTTAAGTTAATAGAAAACACTTAACCAATTGCAACATGTTGAATGAGAAGGGTTAAGTTAATAAGAAACACTTAACCAACATGACATGGTGTGTGGATGGGTTAAGTTAACTTGAATGGATGGATAACACTTAGCCAATTTGGGGGGTATACGAATAGACCCTAGAAAACCCTAGTAACGGGGACCCATTTCAGTAGTATTCCACATGGATGTATCACGGTACCCTAAACTAGGCAGGGTGGGGCACGATTACTGGGCAGATTATAAGTTGTCAAAATAGCGGCAGGGGGTGCAGTAGTGTAGTTCCGACGGAGTATGGGCATGCATGTGCTCCGGAGTGGAAAAGCAGACACTGGGCATCAGTAGTATACACTGTGCATCTAGAATTTGTGTCGGGTCGCTATCATAGGGATTGATACACCTTATGGTGGGACCAGCACAGGGTATCTACACGCAAGAGAGGGCCGATTGACATAGACATAAGGAAAAATTAATACAAGTAGGGAGCCGATCGATAGGGTAGTAAGGGTACATCTAACATCTTCATGGCAATTAGGCTGATTGAGATAAGACCCTCATACTAGATGTACACCTGAAGGCTACCATAATTGCGGGGTTGGTATCACCTTATTTTGTAACACAGGATACTAGTTGGGATACTAGTAGGGAATACGGATCCTTTTTCATAGGATACTAGTTGGGACACTAGTAGGGGATACAGATCGTTCCGTAAAAGACTCTAGCTAGGATGCTAGTTAGGTGGTGCAGAGAAAATAGGAAATCAGAGAAAGAACCAAAGCGCATTCATTGTATCTTACCTTGTCATATCTAACGATCATCATTTGTTGTCTTGCTATGCTTATTATCATGGTTATGTCTGGTATTCAATTTATTCATGTCATGATCCTTTTACCTGTTTACATGCTGAATAATCGCTGGACTTACCAGAATTATGTCTGACCCGTTTTCTTTTGCCTTCTTTTCTTCCATTCCCCCCCTCAGGTTCACAGGGAGGGAATATCACCACTTAGCTCGGTCTTCTTTCCAAGCTCGAAGATAGACGATGTATTTCTTTGGACTCTCTTTTCCACTGTTGTGGCTGGCTCATGCTTTATTGGGGAATATCATTGTCATTCTATGCTTCTTTATTTTGTTAAACAAGACAGATGCTTTGTTGTAATGGGTTCGGGTGTTTTGGTGTTGGAAAACAATATTTGTACAAGCTGTTTTAACAAGCTACTATTTTATAAAGTAAAGTTTTATTTATTTTCCGTTGTTTAAATTTTGTTTGTTCTGTAATTTATTTGTTCTATACACTTATGACGCTCCACTGAAGTTAATGCATTCCCTTTGTGAGTGACCTTAACAGAGGTGGGGTGTTACACGTGGTATCAAAGCTGATGGTTACCGGATCAGATAAAAAAAATTGAAAACTATTTTTCAAAAGAAAATTTTAAAGAAGCATTTTCAAAAGAAAAGTTTTGTTTTAAAAGCATATTCCCTAAAGCCATATGCACTATCTTTTGATTTTCTGTCTGAACCCTTGTTTCCTTCTTTCCTGAGTCTCCGGGGCTCCTGGCTTTCTGGGAGGTAACCGCATCGCGGCATGGTCTCGTAGGCTTGATGAGACTACAACACCTATCAAAGGGCGAAGAAGTGCCTAACTTCCATCTATAGCCGCAGTTGTTTCACCTACAGCTAATTTTTCTTTCAAAACTTTGTAGGTTGTCGTGCGATGGAGGTAGTTTCGAGAAACTTGTTAACAAGTTACACAAGGATAGTAAGGATAAGAATAAGAGAGTTTGGGCTAAGGAGCACAAGCCCAAGGATAAGAAGCTTGTCGATACGGCTTAATCCTCGCAGAAGGAGAAAGGTGAAAAGAAAGAGGCCAAAGTGTAAGAATAACAAAAAAAGATAGGAATGTAAGAAGGGTGGAAGAAATAATAGATTCTGCGATAAGAGGAAGTGTCTTTTTTGTGGTATAGCGAGTTATTTAATTGTAGGAAGAAGAAGACAGGTGGTTGTTTTCAGTATGGTGAAGCAGGGCATCTTGTCAAGGATTGCCGAAGGACAAGTACAAAGGCAAAGGACATAATCTTCTAGCGAGCAATTGCATGCTTTCACTGCTAGTGTACCTAAGAGAGGTAGGAACATTCCTATTGAGAGTTTAGTTTTTCTTTTCAATCATCCTGTTAGAACTTTGTTTGATGTTGGCGCTTCACATTATTTTCTATCTGCTTCCATAGTTGAGTCCCTACACCTTAGTACTTGTATAGTAGAGGATCCCATTATTGTCTCAAATCCAATTGGTTGTTCGGCTCATTCGTCTATGATTTGTTTGGATTTGGGAATATCTATACTAAGCGTTGAGTTTAGATGTAATGCTTACGTTTTTGGTTTCATGGGCTATGGGTTGATTCTAGGGATGGATTGGTTATCCAGTAATGGTGCCATTCTCGATTGTGAAAGGAGGGTAGTTAGACTTTTGACTTGCCTCGGTAATACCCTCGAAATCTCATGTAACCCTAAGGGTTCTGTCATGCTTAGTTACCTAGAATCTCTTGATGCATCTATTGATAATTTGCAGTTCGTTCAAGTAGTCCGTGAGTATCCCGATGTCTTTGATGAAGTGAAAGGTTTATCCCCAAAACGTGAAATAGATTTCCGCATATACTTGGTTGATAACGCTAAACCAACTACATTACCCGTACGACACATGGCTCCTAGGGAGAGGAAGGAGCTCAGCAAGCAAAGTTAAAGAGTTGCTTGAGAAGGGGTTTATTAGGCAAAATATTTCTGAATGGGGTGCTCCAGTAGTGTTCGTTATTAAGGCGGATGGTTCATTTCGCTTATGCGTGGATTACAGAGAATTAAACAAGCTGACTAAGAAAAATAGGCACCCAATTCTAAGAATAGACGATTTGTTTGACCAGCTTGTAGGTGCGTCTGTTTTCTCCCAACTAGATTTGGTTACAGGGTTTCATCAGCAAAGAGTAGCTAAGTACAGTATAGACAATACTGCTTTTAGGACCCCTGACGGTTTCTTTGAGTAGCTCGTCATGCCTTTCGGTTTTATGAATGCACCCGCTTATTTTGTTGACTTGATGAGTAGGGTGTTTAAGGAGTTCCTTAATAAGTTTGTAGTAGTCTTCGTGGGCGATATCTTGATTTTCTCAAAGAACGAGGGAGAACATGCTTTGCATTTAAGAGAAGTCATGGATATACTTCGAAAACATCAACTTAAGGCGAAGTTCTCCAAAATGTCATTTTTGGAGAGAAGAAGTAAGGCTTCTAGGACATGTGGCGTCCAAAGAAGGGATAGCAGTAAATCCCGCAAAAGTAGTTGTGGTGCAAGACTGAAAGGTCCCAAGGAATGCAACAGAAGTAAGAAGCTTTCTTGGACTAGTGGGTTAATATAGGAAGTTCATTAAGAACTTTGCAAAGGTATTAGCCCCACTTACTGGATTAACGAAGAAGAATCTAACCTATGCTCGGGATATCGATTGTGATGTCGCTTTCCAACGATCGAAGAGGGCTCTTACAACCTCCCTAGTTTTGACTTTTACCTTACTGTAGTAAAAGGTTTACGGTATACACGGATGCATACATCACGGGACTAGGTGCCATTTTGATGTTAGAAGGAAGGGTAAGGTCGTAGCGGATGCCTTAAGAAGAAAAAGGCTGACTTCAAGTCCTCTTTATGTGAAAAGGAAAAGTTAGAATACTTATCAACCTTTGATTTTAAAACCTTCGGTTAAGTTAGTAGTTGGCATCTCTAAGAGTAATACCTAAGCTTTTGGATCAAATAGGGACTTCACAAAGAAAAGACTCTCAAATAGTTGACGCAATGAATAAGTTAAGTAGAGAAGAGACCTCTAATCACCTTAACAAATATGCTTGGTAGCATGGTTAGCATCTGTTTATTTTCAAGAGATAGTTCTTCTACATGGAATACCCTCTAGTGAATTTTGAAGGACCTTTTGAGGAAATGTTAGCATGACACAGCAGAAGTTGTAGTGCTGAGTATACTAGAAGGAGAAGGGGTGGAACGAGAGGCGACAGTGTAATGGGTTCCAACTCATATTTTGCAAACAGAAATTAAGAAGCTACACAATTGTGAAGTTAAGATAGTCAGAGGACAATGGGGTGAAGTTCAAGAAGATGCGACTTAGAAGGCTGAAGACTAGATGCACACATCATATCCTTTTTGAGGGTATATCCTTGATCTCTCTTTTTTCTGTAAAGTTTATTTGCATGCTAGTCTTTATCTTTTAAGTATATCCTCTCGGTCCTATCCTCGATCCTTAGGTAGAAGCCAATGGATGTAAACATGTGTTTGAGACATGTTATGTTTGGTGGATGCAAGTGGACGTAAGTGTTTTCTAGTGGTTGCTCGTGGATGCATATACACACACATTAGGCACTAGATCGGCTCCATCACTTCCATATTGCATATGCATGAGTGGATTTATAAATATATGGATTGAAACTTGAGGTGATATCATATGGATGATGCATTTGAATGTATGGTTGTGCACTCATATAGAAATGATATGTATCAGTAGGGTTCTTTTGCATACATAATGGACGCATGGCACTATCATGAATTGCTTTAAGGAGGTCAACTGAATCAGTAGACCGCCTGATTCTGCATTTGGGTAAGGACATATACACACACTATGCATATGTTCATGAAAAACATTAGAAACCTTTTTAAGGACAATGGATGCATGTGATTGAATGGTTGAGTAGATGGATGTTGGATGGTAGGATATACATTCTTCTTAACTTGAAGATTTCAGGGATGAAATCCTTTAAGTTGGGAGGAATGTAACACCCCGTAATTTTAAAACAGGACATAAGAGATAATTAAAGGATAATTAATTATTAAAAGAAGAATTAGATAAAATGGTTATGCCATTGCGTTCGTCTCAGAATTCTACTTGAGACAGAGTCTGAGTTTGCGTAAAACGGATACCGTACGAAGAATATATGGACGAACGAAGTTAGGCGGAAAAACCGAAAGTCGACCAGAATGCACTGGCGCACTTCACAAATGCGCCAGTACAAAAATGCACTGGCGCACCGGCCAAGTGCGCCCATACCGATCCAACACAAAATTCTAGAGTGTTCTGTGATGATGTGTCTTCTTCTGAGTGGTTGAATGATGTGTATTTGTGAAACACCCCACCTCCGTTAGGGTCACTCTCAAAGGGAATGCCCTAATTTTAGTGGAGGTTTATAAGTATAAGTCACAGATATACAAGACAGATATAAAAAAAACACATATTTGTAAACAGCGGAAAAACAACAACTTTTACTTCATAAAAGCAAATACGTGTTACAACACATCACCATGATTGTCTTACATCCTTTCCAAAACATAACATAACACTTTCATAATCTGTCTTGATTACATTATTTAAAGAAGCATAAATAAAACATAGATAAACTGCAAAAGCCCCATATTGGTTGTCCAAAGCCATAGTTCAAAACGAAAAGGTCCAAGCAATACATTTCTCTTCTTCAAGCTGGATGTTAAGGCTGGTCAAGCTGCAGTGTTCCCTCCCTGTGGACCTAGGGGGGGAAACGGAAGAAAAGATGACGAAAGAAAAGTAGAGTCAGACATAAAGCCTGAGTAAGTCTAGTACTATTCTGTCTATGAATAAATAACTGGGTATGATATGTATAAACAAGAAGCGGGAAAGCACTATAAACTTGGTTAAGTTGTCTAGGGTCGAATATACTATCGTACCCCATGTTAATCTCTGAACCCATATAAACTAGTTTCCAACTGGCACCCCATAATCAGGGTGATGTGATCCATTCTATGATGATCGGCTCCTACTCGCATAGTTACATGTGTCTTACGGCCCCCGATGTTGTAGTTACCTATGCTGGTCCCACCATGGGGTGTATCAAGTCCCATGGTGGCGGCCCGACACAATCCTAGAATGCACAGGTATGCTACTGGTGTCCAGTGCCTTATTTTTCTGTGTCGGAGTGTGTGCACGCCCGCACCCCGTTAGAACCTACACTGCTACACCACCGCCGTCTGTTTGACCTCTTACAATCAGCCCAGTAATCGTGCCCCACCCTGCCTAGTTTTAGGGTATCATGATACACCTTCTAGGGTTACTGCTGAAAAGGGTCCCCCGTTACTAGGTTTTCTATCTCTAGCCAACATGCTAAGTTGGTTAAGTGTTTTCTAACCTAACCCCCACCAGTCCGTTTAGTTTAGCATGTTCCATTTTGATTAAGTCTTTAGTTCACTTAATCCTAACAATCCTGACTCAGCCTTAATTGTCTTATTAAAGCGTTGACCTCTCACATTAGACAGGTATTGTTGTGGCTGCCTGTTGCCGGTTGGTTCCGGGCAGTCTTACGCCACAACTCAGTC
This sequence comes from Allium sativum, assembly GCA_030737875.1. Classification (NCBI taxonomy): domain Eukaryota; kingdom Viridiplantae; phylum Streptophyta; class Magnoliopsida; order Asparagales; family Amaryllidaceae; genus Allium; species Allium sativum. Next base: position 886,971,247 of record CM060922.1, read on the forward strand.
TAACCTCGGGTCCTTATTGGGCTCCATGTTTAACCTCCCACATTGGATAGGTATTGTTGTGACTACTGGACAGCCGGGCGGTTCCGGGCAGGTTTACATCACAACTCAATCCAACCTTGGGTTAAACACATCGTATGCTCTACATTTACATATTTTGTCTTTCTTCTTTATTTTCTTATATGTAAATATTTGCGGCCCATTATTAAGTTAATGGTGTAAAGGTTACACCAATCATGGGCCCAACCCATACTTGAATTTGGGCCCTTCTACTTTATATTTTCATTTATTAATAAATTTAACCCAACGTTATTTTCCCCCGTTTAACACGTCCGTTTATTATATATATGTTGGGCTTAGCCTTTTTTTTAAGCCCAACTTAGCCATGAGAAAAAGGGGAGGCTTAAAGCGTGATTACATACACAAAAAGGGGAATGTGAACGCATGAACTTGCAACGTGACGTTGGAACTACAAAATAGAAACTGGTGTACTTGCATAGTGGTAACATATACTTTGGTCATAAAGCATAAGTGACATGAATCACACCATGTAAACTTGTAGTTAAGTTAAGAATATCACTATTGACACATAGGCTTAACTACAACATAAACCTATATTTTTATTCAGGCATAATGTCAAACATAAGCAAATCATGTTCATAAGATTACTACATGTTTACAAAGGTGCTTACTTTTGTTACTAACACAAAAGTATAGTTCAACTTAAATCATGATTTTAAATCTATTCACATAACCATGGCATAAATATTTCTAACATGAAATCATGATTTTTACTTTAGTCATGCAAACTTGCAAAAGGGATTTTTGAATCTAACCTAGCTATGTACCACATATGTCATCATATAATTCTTGTTAACAATATAGACCTAACATGGATTTCAATTATGCAAAATATCAATCATAGCCTAGTCATATTCATAAGTTTGCAAATAGGTTTTCTAGTACAAAAGCATGGCTTAATACATAGATCATGGTGCCAAAATTTCAACATAGTTTCATATGAACTATAATAACCCAAATTTGTTCCAATTACGTACAAAATGATTTATGTACAAAAATATACATTATGATGGCATAGTAGCAAAACCCCAAACTTGCATGAATTTCAATTAATCAACTACATACATGTAGCTTCAACATGGATTACATAATTTGCGAATATTCCAAACGTATACTTGCATAAAACTACCGTAAACATGTAGTTTTTTATAATGAATAACATAATTCGAGAATATCCAAACGTATACAATATCCCAAATCGATAAGAATCATAGTAACGCACAAATATGAATTACTTTATCGCCACAAATCAAGTATACAAACCAACACAATTATTTGTTCATACCAAAATAATACTCTACTTACAATTGTGTGGCGAATTCTCCAATTTAGGGATTTGGAGATGCGATTCCTTGTTGATTTGATTTGATTAAGTTGCTTTATGCTTTAGAATTTGCCTCCTAATCCTCTCTCCAATTGGTGGCTACTCTTAGTCGTTCCTCAGCAACATGACGGCCTTGTTTTTATTTTTGAATGAATAGATTAGGTTGAGTCTAGGGTCATTTTTATAGGGGTTATGAACTGATTAGGACCATCGATGTTGCTTGGATTGATCGTAGCCTTTCATTCGAAAGAGAGACCAATTAGAGCCTGCCACCTAGCCCTAATGACAAAGCAGACTTCTGAAAATCGACCAACATAGAATAGGCCAGCCAGGTTGGGCTGGGTTCGACCTGGCTCTGGACCAGGTCGACAGCCCTGTCGACAGCCCTGTCGACAGCCCTGTCGACCTGGCTAGACCAGGTCGATAGCCCAGTCGACCTGGGTGCATTAGGCGGGAGTTTTCCCGCCCTGGCCAATTGGGCCCGATTTTGGAAATTAAACTTGTTTTTCTGAGCTGTTTTATTCTGTTCAAATTTTAAACTTAATTCAGAAACTTCCGAAGGCCATATCTTCTTCATACGGACTCCGTTTTTCGAAAACTCGGACTCTATTTCGCGTATTTTTCCGAGACGAACGCAATGGCGTATCCCGTTTCCCTTAGTTCTTTGATTTCAAATTAATTATACTTTAATTTGTTAATTTCACAGTTAGAGAATACACGGGGTGTTACATTCTTCCCCACTTAAAAGGATTTCGTCCCCGAAATCTTCAAGTTTAGGAAAATGTATATCCTAACATCCAATCATCCATCTACTCATCCATCAAACACGAGCATCCATTGTCCTTAAAAGACTTCTAATGCTTCATGATCATATGCAAAGTGTGTGTGTACATGAACTTATCTAATGCAAAATCAGGCGGTCTACTGATTCAGTTGACCTCCTTAATGCGAATTATGTAAGTGCCATGAATCCATTATGTATGCAAATTTTCCTATTCATGATTCTACATGGGTGCACAATCATTCAATACAAATGCAACATCCATATGACAACACATTAAAGTTCAACCACATACGAATGCAAACATATATGCATATGCAATATGAAGTGACTGAGCCGATCTAAAACCTAGATTGTGTGTGTATATGCAACCACGAGCAACCACTAGCAATCACTTGCAACCACTTGCAACCATCATCCATAACATGTTTCAATTACATGTTTCCATCCAAAGGGTTTCTACCTAAAAGATAAGGTCAAGGAAATATACCTAAAAAGATAGATAAAAGCGCGACTTAAGGAAAAAGAAAGATCAAGGATGTACCCTCGAAAAGAAAAGGGTAGGCAGTGCGTATTCTAGCTTCAGTTTCCCAAGTCGCGTCTCCCTTGGCGTCGCTCCACTGAACTTTGACGAGCTTGACTTCGCGGTTGCGTAGCTTCTTCACTTCCGTTCCTAATATGCGGGTTGGAACTTTTCTTATGGTTGCTTCGCGTTCCACTTCGGCCTCTTCGAGGATATTTGGGTCTACCACCTCAGCTGACTCATGTAGACATTTTCGGAGATGTGAAACGTGAAAAACGTTGTGGACTCTAGCCAACTTCTCGGGTAGCTCTAATCTATAGGCCATTTTCCCAATTTTCTCGATGATAGGGAATGGCCCTACGAACCTCAGTGCCAGTTTTCCTGTGGTTCCAAAACGAACAACGTTTCTTAGCGGTGATACCTTGAGAAAAACTCTGTCTCCAACCTCAAATTCAAGGTCGGTCCTTCTCTTGTCGGCATAGGACTTTTGTCTGTCTTGGGCCGTCTTCATCCTTCTTCGTATTAAGTCTACTTTCTCTGAAGTCTCTCGGATCATATCTGGTCCAAGTATGAGCTTATCCGTAGACTCCCACCAACAAGTGGGCGATCGGCACGGTCTTCCATATAAAGCTTCGAAGGGCGCCATTCCGATGGTTGCTTGATAGCTGTTGTTGTAGGCAAATTCCACCAAAGGAAGGTGGTCTTCCCATGTCCCTCCGAAGTCAAGGACGCATAGTCTTAAAAGGTCCTCCAAAACTCTGTTCACTCTCTTTGTTTGGCCGTCGGTTTGGGGATGATAGGCTATGCTCAAGCATAACTGCGTTCCTACTGCTTCTTGCAGACTCCGCCAAAACTCACTGGTGAAGATGGGGTCTCGGTCACTAACAATGCTAGATGGTATTCCATGGAGTCGAACGATTTCTTTGAGGTAAAGTGATGCCAGGGATGAGGCAGTTCTTTTACTTTTGACAGGTAAAAAGTGGGCGCTTTTAGTAAGCCTATCCACTATTACCCAAATGCTAGTGTTGCCTCTCCTAGACCTAGGCAGCCCATCGATGAAGTCCATTGAGATGCTATCCCACTTCCACTGCGGGACCTCCAGAGGATGTAGCAGTCCGCCAGGCTTTTTCTGTTCCGCCTTAACCTGTTGGCACACCATACACTTAGAAACGAATTCTGCCACGTCCTTTTTCATGCCGTTCCAGAAGAAAGTCCTTTTTATATCTTTGTACATTTTATCCCCGCCTGGGTGTATCGTCATCTTGGAGTGGTGTGCTTCCTCGAGAACCTTCTTTATTAAATCTTTTGTCTGTGGGACGCATAGCCTTCCGTCTCGCCTTAGCAAACCCTTATCGTCGATGGAGTATCTGTTGAGGTGACTTGAAGTCTCACCCCTAATTAGCCTATCAATCGTTTCCACAAGCTGAGGATCTTCGCGTTGTGCTGCCCCTACCGAATCCACTAAAGTTGGGCGCACTTCGAGAGATGCTAGCAAGCCTGGTACGAAATCGGAGGAAGGCCTAAAGTCGAAGCTGGCTATAAACTCTAGGCTTTGTCTTTCAACAAACAACGGGCTTAGGGTCAATTTTTTTCGGCTCAACGCGTCTGCCGCTACGTTGCCTTTGCCCGGAGTGTAGGAGATTTCGAAATCGTACGAGGCAAGAAACTCCATCCATCTTTGTTGCCTCAAGTTAAGATCCTTCTGCGAGAAAAGATATTTCAACGATTTATGGTCAGTGTAAAGTTCGAACTTCTCACATAGGAGATAGTGTCGCCAAGACTTGAGTGCAAAGACGATGGCGGCTAACTCAAGATCGTGGGTTGTGTAGTTCTTTTCGTGCACTTTCAACTGCCTCCCGCCATAAGCTACTACCCTTCCTTCTTGCATTAAGACGACGCCTAGCCCTGTCCCACATGCATCCGTATAAACAGTGAACATCTTGCTCCCATCTGGCAGCGTCAAAACTGGGGCTGTTGTAAGAGCCCTTTTTAGTCGTTGGAAAGCAAACTCGCAATCCAAGTCCCAATTGAACACTAGATTCTTCTTGGTCAATTTCGTGAGCGGAGCTGAGATTTTCGCAAAATCCCTTATGAATTTTCGATAGAAACCTGCTAGTCCTAGAAAGCTTCGGACCTCAGTTGCATTCCTTGGTGTCTTCCAATCCTGTACCGCCACTACCTTAGCAGGGTCCGCTGCTAACCCTTGTTTGGATACTATGTGCCCAAGGAATCTCACCTCTTCTCTCCAAAAGTGACATTTGGAGAATTTGGCTTTTAATTGATGGACTCGCAAAGTTTCCATGATTGCCCTTAAGTGTTGAGCATGTTCCTCTTCACTTTTTGAGAAGATAAGGATATCATCTACGAAGACCACTACGAATTTGTTGAGGAAATCTCTAAATACCCTACTCATCAGGTCCACGAAGTAAGCAGGTGCATTTGTCAAACCGAAAGGCATGACAAGCCATTCAAAGAAGCCGTCTGGGGTTCTGAACGTCGTTTTATCGATGCTATCTTCAGCCACCCTTAGCTGATGAAAACCGGTTGCTAAATCGAGTTGGGAGAAAACAGACGCTCCTACAAGCTGGTCAAATAAATCGTCAATTCTAGGGAGCGGGTGCCTATTCTTTTTCGTTAGCTTGTTGAGCTCCCTATAGTCAACACATAGACGGAGTGAACCATCCGCCTTTGTAGCGAACACCACTGGAGCGCCCCATTCTGAAATGCTCCTCCTAATGAACCCCTTTTCTAGAAGCTCTTTAATCTGTTTACTGAGCTCTTTCCTTTCCCGTGGAGCCATGTGTCTAACGGGCAACGCAACGGGCTTTGCATTATCTACAAGATATATGCGGAAGTCTATTTCCCGCTTCGGAGGCAAGCCTTTCACCTCTTCGAAGACATCCGGATATTCCCGGACCACTTTAACTGATTGCAAATTTTCAACAGAGGCATCTAGCGATTCAAGGCAACTAAGCATAACCGCGTATGAGGGATTACAAGAAATTTCCAAAGTATTACCGAGCTGGGTTAGGAGCCTAACAACCCTTTTCTCACAATCAAGGATGGCCCCATTACTGGATAGCCAATCCATACCCAAAATCAAACCATAACCCGAAAAGCCCAAAACAAAGGCACTACATTGGAATTCTACACTTAGAATAGAAATTTTCAATCCCAAACAGATCATATACAAATGAGCTGGGCCCCCAATTGGGTTTGAAACAATTAAGGGGTCCTCTACCATACTAGTTTTTAGGTGCAGAGATTCTACTAAAGCAGACGAGATAAAGGAGTGTGATGCGCCAGAATCAAATAAAGTGCGAACGGGGTGATCATAAAGATAAACTACACTTTCTACAGAAGTATTTATACCTCGCTGTTGCAGAGGTGGCGCTTCCAGCACATGAACCTGTGCCCCTGGGGTGGATCCAGCCCTCTGCCCCTGTCCTCGTTTCTTTGGGCAGTCCTTAGCCCTGTGGCCTGTCTCACCGCAAGAAAAGCACCCACCATTCTCCTTGGCCTTCTTTTTCCGGCAGTCCTTTACTAAGTGCCCCACTTTGCCACAGAAATTGCACTTCCTCTTCTCGTTGTTGCCTTTCCCGCCCTTCTTAAAGTCTGTCTTCTTAGGCTGCAAACCCTCTTTCTTCCCTTGAGAGCTTTCTGCCTTTGTCTCCTTCTTGCCCTTATCCTCTTCATTCAGCAATGCCATTTGCACCAATCTTTCATACGTGGCTCCCATGGGTATATGGGTCATGGCCAAACTGTGTAATGGCTCATTCAACCCTTTGACGAAACGGAGAGCCTTCTTGTGCGGGGTGTTGACTAGGTCAAGCCCAAACCTAGCCAGCTCATCGAACTGATTCACATACTCTCTGAATGTCTTGTCCCCTTGCTTAAGAAATAAGTATTTTTCCAACTGCAAACTTCTTTCTGCATCCGAGAGAAATTTAGTCTCAAACCTTGCCCTAAAGTCCTCCCATGTCTCCACTGGTCTTTCAGCATTAGTGACTTCCCACCAGTAGGAAGCCTCGCCCTTCAATAGCCACACTGCCAATTGTACTTTTTGTCTATCCTCTACCTCAAAGATGATGAATAGGTCCTCAGTTTCTTTCAGCCAATTCCTAGCTGCCACGAAGGACTCAGTTCCATGGAAATCCTTTCCTCCCATAGCTTTAAAATCTTTACATATCTTAGCAAAAGTGTTTCCCCGAGGAGGAGGTGGAGGAAAAGGTGCCGCTACAGCTGGATGATTTCCGGCAGCTGGGGGAGGAGGAACGGTAGGACCTGGCTGAGTGGCTCTTGCTTCTAAGAACCGTCTAAACCAACCAGGTATTGGCACACCTTCTGGCAAGTTAAGATCTTCGGACATGCTGAAACAAAAAAGGATAGATTCAAAACGAAGGATAAGAGATAGTACCTATGGCTTTGGGGAGTGGACTTTGCCTTTTTAAAATAAAATAATATTTTTCTTCTAAAATTGCTTCTTTAAATTTCCTTTTTGAAAATAAATTTTCAAAACTTTTTATCTTATCTGGTAAACCTATGCTCCGATACCAAGTGAAACACCCCACCTCCGTTAGGGTCACTCTCAAAGGGAATGCCCTAATTTTAGTGGAGGTTTATAAGTATAAGTCACAGATATACAAGACAGATATAAAAAAAAACACATATTTGTAAACAGCGGAAAAACAACAACTTTTACTTCATAAAAGCAAATACGTGTTACAACACATCACCATGATTGTCTTACATCCTTTCCAAAACATAACATAACACTTTCAAAATCTGTCTTGATAACATTATTTAAAGAAGCATAAATAAAACATAGATAAACTGCAAAAGCCCCATATTGGTTGTCCAAAGCCATAGTTCAAAACGAAAAGGTCCAAGCAATACATTTCTCTTCTTCAAGCTGGATGTTAAGGCTGATCAAGCTGCAGTGTTCCCTCCCTGTGGACCTGGGGGGGGGGAAACGGAAGAAAAGAAGACGAAAAAAAAGTAGAGTCAGACATAAAGCCTGAGTAAGTCTAGTACTATTCTGTCTATGAATAAAGAACTGGGTATGATAAGTATAAACAAGAAGCGGGAAAGCACTATAAACTTGGTTAAGTTGTCTAGGGTCGAATATACTATCGTACCCCATGTTAATCTCTGAACCCATATAAACTAGTTTCCAACTGGCACCCCATAATCAGGGTGATGTGATCCATTCTATGATGATCGGCTCCTACTCGCATAGTTACATGTGTCTTACGGCCCCCGATGTTGTAGTTACCTATGCTGGTCCCACCATGGGGTGTATCAAGTCCCATGGTGGCGGCCCGACACAATCCTAGAATGCACAGGTATGCTACTGGTGTCCAGTGCCTTATTTTTCTGTGCCGGAGTGTGTGCACGCCCGCACCCCGTTAGAACCTACACTGCTACACCACCGCCGTCTGTTTGACCTCTTACAATCAGCCCAGTAATCGTGCCCCACCCTGCCTAGTTTCAGGGTATCATGATACACCTTCTAGGGTTACTGCTGAAAAGGGTCCCCCGTTACTAGGTTTTCTATCTCTAGCCAACATGCTAAGTTGGTTAAGTGTTTTCTAACCTAACCCCCACCAGTCCGTTTAGTTTAGCATGTTCCATTTTGATTAAGTCTTTAGTTCACTTAATCCTAACAATCCTGACTCAGCCTTAATTGTCTTATTAAAGCGTTGACCTCTCACATTAGACAGGTATTGTTGTGGCTGCCTGTTGCCGGTTGGTTCCGGGCAGTCTTACGCCACAACTCAGTCTAACCTCGGGTCCTTATTGGGCTCCATGTTTAACCTCCCACATTGGATAGGTATTGTTGTGACTACTGGACAGCCGGGCGGTTCCGGGCAGGTTTACATCACAACTCAATCCAACCTCGGGTTAAACACATCGTATGCTCTACATTTACATATTTTGTCTTTCTTCTTTATTTTCTTATATGTAAATATTTGCGGCCCATTATTAAGTTAATGGTGTAAAGGTTACACCAATCATGGGCCCAACCCATACTTGAATTTGGGCCCTTCTACTTTATATTTTCATTTATTAATAAATTTAACCCAATGTTATTTTCCCCCGTTTAACACGTCCGTTTATTATATATATGTTGGGCTTAGCATTTTTTTTTAAGCCCAACTTAGCCATGAGAAAAAGGGGAGGCTTAAAGCGTGATTACATACACAAAAAGGGGAATGTGAACGCATGAACTTGCAACGTGACGTTGGAACTACAAAATAGAAACTGGTGTACTTGCATAGTGGTAACATATACTTTGGTCATAAAGCATAAGTGACATGAATCACACCATGTAAACTTGTAGTTAAGTTAAGAATATCACTATTGACACATAGGCTTAACTACAACATAAACCTATATTTTTATTCAGGCATAATGTCAAACATAAGCAAATCATGTTCATAAGATTACTACATGTTTACAAAGGTGCTTACTTTTGTTACTAACACAAAAGTATAGTTCAACTTAAATCATGATTTTAAATCTATTCACATAACCATGGCATAAATATTTCTAACATGAAATCATGATTTTTACTTTAGTCATGCAAACTTGCAAAAGGGATTTTTGAATCTAACCTAGCTATGTACCACATATGTCATCATATAATTCTTGTTAACAATATAGACCTAACATGGATTTCAATTATGCAAAATATCAATCATAGCCTAGTCATATTCATAAGTTTGCAAATAGGTTTTCTAGTACAAAAGCAGGCTTAATACATAGATCATGGTGCCAAAATTTCAACATAGTTTCATATGAACTATAATAACCCAAATTTGTTCCAATTACGTACAAAATGATTTATGTACAAAAATATACATTATGATGGCATAGTAGCAAAACCCCAAACTTGCATGAATTTCAATTAATCAACTACATACATGTAGCTTCAACATGGATTACATAATTTGCGAATATTCCAAACGTATACTTGCATAAAACTACCGCAAACATGTAGTTTTTTTAAATGAATAACATAATTCGAGAATATCCAAACATATACAATATCCCAAATCGATAAGAATCATAGTAACGCACAAATATGAATTACTTTATCGCCACAAATCAAGTATACAAACCAACACAATTATTTGTTCATACCAAAATAATACTCTACTTACAATTGTGTGGCGAATTCTCCAATTTAGGGATTTGGAGATGCGATTCCTTGTTGATTTGATTTGATTAAGTTGCTTTATGCTTTAGAATTTGCCTCCTAATCCTCTCTCCAATTGGTGGCTACTCTTAGTCGTTCCTCAGCAACATGACGGCCTTGTTCTTATTTTTGAATGAATAGATTAGGTTGAGTCTAGGGTCATTTTTATAGGGGTTATGAACTGATTAGGACCATCGATGTTGCTTGGATTGATCGTAGCCTTTCATTCGAAAGAGAGACCAATTAGAGCCTGCCACCTAGCCCTAATGACAAAGCAGACTTCTGAAAATCGACCAACATAGAATAGGCCAGCCAGGTTGGGCTGGGTTCGACCTGGCTCTGGACCAGGTCGACAGCCCTGTCGACAGCCCTGTCGACAGCCCTGTCGACCTGGCTAGACTAGGTCGACAGCCCAGTCGACCTGGGTGCATTAGGCGGGAGTTTTCCCGCCCTGGCCAATTGGGCCCGATTTTGGAAATTAAACTTGTTTTTCTGAGCTGTTTTATTCTGTTCGAATTTTAAACTTAATTCAGAAACTTCCGAAGGCCATATCTTCTTCATACGGACTCCGTTTTTCGAAAACTCGGACTCTATTTCGCGTATTTTTTCGAGACGAACGCAATGGCGTATCCCGTTTCCCTTAGTTCTTTGATTTCAAATTAATTATACTTTAATTTGTTAATTTCATAGTTAGAGAATACACGGGGTGTTACAATTTGAGCTGGGTGGTTCTGATGGACTCCTAGTTCATCTAAGGGCTCTAAATAATCATAGACATCTATATATATACAGCTAAACCTAGACCCTAACCTCATAACCCTAAGACTATGGTGCCGTCATGCTGATCGTCTAAAAGCTATCCTAGCCTCCTTCATCCTCTCCAAAATAGAAAATCAAATCAAACTAGTAATCGATTAAGAAGAACATCAAATCAAACGTCTACATCAAAGGATAACTTTTCAAATTCAGAAATCAGATCCCAGAAATCAAGATCCGTCCTTTTTCTGTAAGTTCAGTTATTGTTCCGATTTAAACACCTAATAAGAAATCATGACTGTAATAACTGGATCTAGAACTATGCCTACTTCTATTCGTGTCTATCCTTTTGTGAATTTTGAATTTCTTATGCCTATTGGATTGTTGTGACTAACATAGAAATACCTATCATGCCTATTGCACTATTGTGACTGGCATAAAGAAACCTATCATACCTATTGGACTGTTAAGACTGACATAAAAAAACTTATCATGCTTATTGGACTACTGAGACTGACATAGAAAAGCCTATCATGCTTATTGGACTATTGTGACTGACATAGAAAACCTATCATGCCTACTGGACTGTTGTAACTTATATGATGAAACCTATCATGTTATACATCCTATGCCTTTGAGACTATTGGGACTGATACATTTGAACCTATCATGTTGTATTAAATTTGTGGTTCTTTTATGTACATTGAATTACATGCTAAGTTATGTTCATACATGTTATATGTTAGATCCAAGATAGTACCCATGTTTAAGATCTATATAAGTTCATGCTTATACAATTAGACCTATGCTAGTTCGCATGTTAATTGGATCTAATTTAAATGCAAGATTACGTTCATGTACTTGATTAAGTTTATGTCATTCTATCCCAAATTTATACTACGTATGTTGATCTATATTGTTTATGCCTGTTGAATTATTACATGTCCCTTTCTTTTCCTTTTGTTTATAAGTTAGACTAATTTGCGAGCCTAACGTTCTATGTGAATTATATGAATGAATAACGGGGGAGACGCTGGGGAAAAAATATTTAACTACATGATATTGGCTCATAATCATGTAAATGATTAGTAGCATGAAATGGTAGAATTTGTATACCTAGAATTATGGACATAATTTAGAGGGTAAATGGGGCATGACTTGAATTGACAACACTGGTGGATAATTTACATATAAACAGTAAATATGTAAATTAATTAAAAGACGAATATGCCTAACCCGAGGTTAGATTAAGTTACGATGTAAGACTGCTCGGAACCGCTCGGCACATCCGGAAACCGTAACAATATATATCTAATGTGAGAGGTTAGTGCATTAAGCCCCAAAACCCGAGGTTAGATTAAGTTGCGGTGTAAGACTGCCCGGAACCACCTGGCACATCCAGCGACCGCAACAATATAGATCTAATGTGAGAGGTTGGTGCTTTAATGAATAAATTAAAGCTAATAAATAGACAGGCTAAGAGTGGTAGGTTTAAGTTAACCAAAGCAACACTTAACCAAGATAACATGATGTGTGATAGGGTTAAGTAACACAAGAGGGCAACACTTAACCAATGTAACATGACAAGTGGTAGGGTTAAGTAACACAAGAGGGCAACACTTAACCAATGTAACATGACAAGTGGTAGGGTTAAGTAACACAACAAGGCAACACTTAACCAATGTAACATGACAAGTGGGTAGGTTAAGTTAACTCGACTAAATTGACGTCACTTAACCAATATAACATGATGAACGAGTGGGATTAAGTTAATGGGTAACATAACCAATATAATATGATGAATGAACAGGGTTAAGTTAATAGAAAACACTTAACCAATTACAACATGATGAATGAGAAGGGTTAAGTTAATAAGAAACACTTAACCAACATAAAATGGTGTGTGGATGGGTTAAGTTAACTTGAATGGATGGATAACACTTAGCCAATTTGGGGGGTATACGAATAGACCCTAGAAAACCCTAGTAACGGGGACCCATTTCAGCAGTATTCCACATGGATGTATCACGGTACCCTAAACTAGGCAGGGTGGGGCACGATTACTGGGCAGATTATAAGCTGTCAAAATAGCGGCAGGGGGTGCAGTAGTGTAGTTCCAACGGAGTATGGGCATGCATGTGCTCCGGAGTGGAAAAGCAGGCACTGGGCATCAGTAGTATACACTGTGCATCTAGAATTTGTGTCGGGTCGCTATCATAGGGATTGATACACCTTATGGTGGAACCAACACAGGGTATCTACATGCAAGAGAGGGCCGATTAACACAGACACAAGGAAAAATTAATAAAAGTAAGGAGCCGATCGATAGGGTAGTAAGGGTACATCTAACACCTTCATGGCAATTAGGCTGATTGAGGTAAGACCCTCATACTAGATGTACACCTGAAGGCTACCACAATTGCGGGGTTGGGATCACCTTATTTTACAACACGGGATACTAGTTAGGACTCTAGTAGGGAATACAGATCCTTTTTCACATGATACTAGTTGGGAAACTAGTGGGGGATACGGATCGTTCCTTAGAAGACGCTAGTTAGGATGCTATTTGGGTGGTGCAGAGAAAATAGGAAATCAGAGAAAGAACCGAAGCGCATTCATTGTATCTTACCTTGTCATATCTAATGTAACGACCCGGAAAATCTGCACCAATTTAAAACTTTTAAATTGGCTAAAATAGTGGATTTTAAATATTTAAAATAAATATTTTAAATAATAACGATGAAAAGTAAGTTTGAATCGACATTTGAAAACGAATATAATTAATTCTAATTATAAACAAGGCCTGAAATGGCGCGGCAGTTTCAAAATTTGAATTCAAACTTTAACTGGCTGTACCGGGTGCAAAACAAAGCGGATTTGATTGAAACCAAAAATATTTAAATCTATTAGTGAATACCTTTCTAACAAATCTGAAAAATCAAAGTTTCATAGCGGGAAGCAAAAGTTATGGCCAAATGAATTTTCAGAAAGGTCGCTATGGAATTTATATAGCCCGTGAAAATGGACATTTTGCAAACGACCTCGGAATTCGACGAAACCACTTTTGTTGGATCCGGGATGTAAAGTTATTGGTAGGTTTCAAATTTCATAATTTTTGAAGCTAGTATGTGAGCGTGACAAAGGAAAACGTGTTTTGGTCAATTATAGTTAAATTGGATCGACCAGAAAAGGGCCATTTTGCAAACGGTCTCAGAATTCGACGAAACTAGTTTTGTTGGGACCGTATCGTCAAAACATAGCTAGATTTATTTTTCTGGAATTTTTCGAATCAGTTTGTGGCCCTGGCAAATTGAAATGTACGTTCAAATAAAATATTGAATGTTATATATTTTAATTTGAAAGAAAACAGACTGAAACAGTGGAATGGGCCTACGAAACATATCCCATTATGTTCGGAATGGGGTAAAACGCTAGGGATGACAGTCGTTGGGTTTGGATTGGTGTTCGTATGTGACAAGGGGTATTTTTGAAATTTTAAAATATATAAGTAAATAAAAAAAAACATTGGCCAGAACGTTTTCCCTCTCCCCGACTTTTGCTCCCGTCGACGGCGGAAAACCCTCCCACCTTCTCTCTTCTTTTCCTCCTCATCCATGCAACGAAACCCACCCCTCCTTTGGAGAATTTTGTAGCTCTCTCCAAGATCTTCCAATCCATACCTGTTGGAGAATTTATCATGGAGCGTGGAGGCTGAATCACCTCCGAGAAGTCAACGACTTCACAGCGCCACCGACCGAGATTTTGACCACCGAAGGCCACCGCACCACCCTACGCGGAGGCGCCCCTCCTCCCTCTTCGACGTGGCGTTGGCCGATCCTCCCATAACGCAGCGGATCGGAAGTTAAATCCAAACCTAGTTTGGAACAAACACTGAGAGGTAACGACTGATTTTCTTTGAACTGATTTTAACACCTTTAAAGTGTTGCAAACTTGTAAAAATCATATCTTTTTCGTTTTTCTACGAAATTCAGTAAAACAAGAGACAGTGGACTCGTGTGGACGTCTTCTACATTCTAGAAGAGACCGCATATTTTTCTGAGCCTTCTGGTATTTTTGGTGGAGTGGAACCCAATGTGAGATTTCTAATTTATAAACGATATGGAAAACGACAATGTATAAATTATATAGTCGATGTATGAGTTATATAAGCGTTGTACACCTCTTGTATAAGCGTTGTATAAGTTGAACGTTCGATGTATAAGTTATATATGCGTTGTAAAAATTATATATGTGTTGAAATAGAAGTGAAATGCTATATATAAGTATATATATATATATATATATATATATATATATATATATATACGCCCCTCGTCCACAAACCATAGACGATATTTATTGGTTGTGATTGGTGTGAAAAATGATTGATAGCGAATGGTTGATAGAAATTGTTTGTGATTGAAATTGATTGATTGTGGTTGAAAAATACCCGTTTGTGGTTGAGAAATATTTGGTTGAAACCACATAGGATTAGTTTGTTGAAATGAAAAAAATATACATGCCGCCTGCGTGCGAACTAGATGCATGATTCCCCATTGTCAGAAGCTGCGAGGCTTTAAGGTAGAGCGAGAAGCCGTACTAGGGACGGTCCCGGTTTTAACTACCCTGCTGTTATGCTGCCGAAATTTTGAATAATATTCATGTGTTAGAATTATTTTCATTTGTTGAAACTATATTTATTCGTTGAATAGAAAAGCATCATGTGTTGAATCAATATTCATTCGTTGGATAGAAATTGATGTGTTGAATAGTATTCGTGTTTTAAATATAAAAATCACCTTTTTATCTATATATATAAACTATAGAAAACCTTCATGTGTTGAATCGAAATTCATTCGTTGAATTGAAATTCATGTGTTGAATCGTAATTGTGTTTTAAACAAATTGTTTTAACAATAAAAATCACATTTTTACTCTATATACATAAACTATAGAAAACCTTCATGTGTTTAATCGATATTCATTCGTTGGATAGAAATTCATGTGTTGAATGGTATTCGTGTTTTAAATATAAAAATCACCTTTTTATCTATATATATAAACTATAGAAAACCTTCATGTGTTGAATCGAAATTCATTCATTGAATTGAAATTCATGTGTTGAATGGTATTCATATTTTGAAAGAAATTGTTTTATAATAAAAATCCTATTTTTATCATCAATATGAACTATATAAAATAATATTGTTTTGAAATAAATTGTTTTATAATAAAAATCCTATTTTTATCACCTATATTAACTATATAAAATAGTCGAGTTTTGAAATAAATTGTTTTACATTAAAAATCACATTTTTAATATAGACATGAATTATTAAAAATAGTGAAGTGTTGAAATAGAAGACAGTTAGATAAAAATATCATTTTTATCAAATGTATGAAAATTATATAGTTTCGAAATCGAAGAATCGATATATATATATATATATATATATATATATATATATATATAGAATTGAAATATATCGAATATCGAAGCTGCAGTTTGTATTTTGAAACCGTGATTTCAAGCGATTAGTGCAGGAGATCCGACCATCGGATTTTCCCGAAACCGCAACCGTTGGGTTCGCTTTGGAAATATCTTTCCAACGCCACCAACTTTGTAAAAATCCAACGGTTGGATTGTCTGGAATGTTTAATTCAGGTCTGAAGAAAAACAGTGCCAGAATTGATTATATTTATATATATATATATATATATATATATTAAATAGAATAACGACGCTGCAGTTCGTATTTTGAAATCGAAACTTCAAACGATTATACCGGGAGATCCGACCATCGGATTTTCCCGAAACTGGAACCGTTGGATTCGTTTTGAAAAGATCTTTCTAATGATGTAAATTTTGTGAAGATCCAACGGTTAGATTTTCAGGTATTTGTAAATCAAATCTGAAGAAAAACAGCGCCACGGCCGCATTATGGCCCGAAGCGTCGTTTTGAATAAATTGGCTATTTTAAAATAAATAAAAATAGCGATAAATCGTTATAAAATATTATAAACAATATGGATGTGAAATTTAGAAACTAACTGAAGGTTGGCTAATTCGAATGGTTTCTTGGGTATTGATCTGATGTTGGTTTCGGCCTTCGGGGTTAATATTTGGGAAATCGTTCTCTTACTGATTGACGGTTAGTGACTAATGAATTGAAATGATGCGTATGTAGTGTTTATGTAGCACGTTTTTATTATATATGCGAGTTGCTCAGAAAGACCGGGTTTATCCCATTCTGAATAACTGAATCGACGATAAGAAATCGAAGATGAAGACGGTGGTTGAAGACCGGAAATCTTCACCTCGTTTGGATGGTAACTGATGTCCTAATTGGGAGGCATCCCGAAATATGGATAATGAGTGGTGATCGTCCAGACGTATGTGGAGTTCGATGGGTTTGCGAGGTATATAGTGCCTCCGGTTTCGTTCAGACCCAGGACGGACTTTTAAATGGACTGTGTGTCTGACATTGGAATGTATTCTGTGTGATTGATAGCTATCAGTTGCATGGCGTGAATTGCCTGTGTGACATGCTAAGATGCAGTGATCAAGGCTTCTGTGGAAAAGCAAAGTCTTGTGGTGATGATCAAAGCACCGCCTGTACGGCGTAGCTTTGTGTATAACGTGAATTCGCGAGCCTCACACCCCGGTATGAACCAGAAACGGGAGAGGACCTCATGGGGGACATGCGTTTCTTCCTAGCTAGAAATGGCGTCAGTGGTTTTACACGCCCTGACACATTTACATTCAAGTACTTGTCTCTATATTTTGAAATATCTTTTCTGTTGACCTGACACTTTGTCTGCTAATTGCAGACGCACTAGAAAATGAGTGACAGGAACAGAAGAAACAATTGTATGGCTCGACCAGCTAATGAGCCAGTTGTGCTCCCACAGCCAGAATCAGATATAGAAGTTCTATTCAAGAGATTTCAAAATCTGGGTGGATCACCATTCTTAGGCAAAGATTCCATTATGGAAACAAAAGCTTGGATCCGTTCTACAGAGAAAATCTTTGAAGGTTTAAAGATGAGAGATGACCAGAAAAGATTACTGGCGTCTTGGGCACTCAAAGAAGAAGCTTTGTTTTGGTGGGATTCGGTTATTAAAGATAATCCAGAAGGTGATATCACTTGGGATAGATTCAAAGTGATTTTCCTAGAAAGAATTACTCCTCCCGAAGCAACCGAGCGATTATGTGATGAATTTTCTTATCTGATACAAGGTGATATGACCATCCCAGAATATCATAAGAAATTCAACGAACTTTCTCACTTTGCTCCTCATCTGATTCAAGATCCAAAGAGGAAGAATCTGAGGTTTATTCATGGCCTTCAAAGAAAATATCAGAATAGTGTAATGAGGAATGTGAAGCTTCCTTTTTCTGAAATGATATACATGGCTTACCAGTACGAGGATCTCGACAAGAAAGGTATGTTACAGTACGAAGGGGAAGTCAGCTCTAGTAATAAAATTGAGTCTGAAACTGATCGTCCTGAGGCCAGTACAATGTCAGAGGTCAGTAAGAAGCCTAAAATCAATCGGAAAAGGGCCAAATCTGAAAAAGAACCAGCAACGACGGCCATATGCAGTAACTGCCATAAACAGGGGCATTTGACCAGGAATTGTAAACCCTCGAAGAAGCTAAAGAAGGATGAAACTAAATCCGGTAAGAAGTTTCAAGAGAATAGAAAGTGCAGTCAGTGCCATCAGATCGGTCATCTTTCAAAGGCCAGCCCGCTATTCAGAAAACCTGAAATAGTTCAAGTGAAGGAAGTAGCAGAAACTTCTGAGCCTTAAACTATTCAGGAAAGGCCGGATGTTTTGGAAGGCACGCTAACTGTCAAAGATATTCCAATTAAAGTACTGTTTGACACCGGCGCGTCGCGAAGCTTTGTTGCAAAGAATGCGGTTAAGAATCTGGATTTAAATTTGAAGAAGCTCAAAGAACCAATGACTATCCAAAATCCGGTCGGGGGTTCCATTGATCTCAGTTGGGTTTGTGGAGTGCCGGTTTCCTTTTCTCGTTATCGTTTCCCTACCATCGCTGTCGTCATGAATTTTACAGAGTTTGATCTTATCTTGGGGTTAGACTGGTTGACCAAGTATGAAGCTGAAGTTAAATGCGCCGACAGAGTCGTAAAGGCGAAGATTAAATCAGGTGATTATATAACCATTCCCTGTGAAGGTCAGAATGCTAATAGAAAAGACTTCTGGGCAGCTTTGGATGTTTCTCCTATTCAAATAGAAAATATCCCTGAAGTCACAGAGAATATTCCTGACCTCATCAAAGACATTCCTGTCGTCAAGAACTATGCGGATGTGTTTGAGGAAGTTGTTCGTTTACCTCCGGAGAGGGAAATAGATTTCAAGATCGCTTTGATTCCGAATGCAAGGCCGGTAGTTCATGCTATTCGAAGAATGTCCTTGAAAGAGAAAGAGGAATTAGACAATCAAACACGACAGCTCGTTTGGAAGGGTCTGATCAGGCATAGTTTCTCTGATTGGGGTGCAGCAGTGGTGTTTTTTCCAAAATCTGACGGTACTCTACGGCTATGTGTGGATTATCGTGATTTGAACAAGCAGACCATAAAGAACAAATATCCATTGCCGCGAATCGATGATTTATTGGATCGTCTGAATGGAGCACAAGTATTTTCAAGGATGGACCTAGCTACAGGCTTCCATCAGCTTCGAATTGTCGAAGAGTGTGTTCCAATGACAGCATTTAGAGGTCTAGACTTATTCTACGAGTGGTTAGTAATGTCGTTCGGCTTATGTAACACTCCAGCTTACTATGTCGATTTGATGAATAGAGTGTTCAGAGGGGTTTTGAATAAATTTGTTCTGGTTTTTATTGACGATATTCTAATCTTCTCTAAATCAAAGGCCGAACATGAAAAACATTTGGAACAGGTTCTGAAAATCCTCATAAGGTATGTATTAAAAGCAAAGTTTTCCAAATGTATATTCTGGCAAGAAGAAGTCAAATTTCTTGGCCACGTAGTGTCAAAGCAAGGAATTTCAGTGGATCCCAGTAAGATCACTGCTATTCAGAATTGAAAACAGCCTCGTACGCCAACAGAAGTTAGAAGTTTTCTCGGGTTAGCCAGTTATTATCGGAAATTTATTAAGGATTTCGCGAAGACATCTAGTTCCTTAACAAAACTGACTAAGAAACATTCAAGATTCAATTGGACTCCGGTATGTGAGGAAGCTTTCCAGGAGCTGAAATTAAAACTGACAACTGCTCCAGTGTTAATAATAATAGATGGCAATGAGGACTTGAAAGTCTGGACTGACGCTTCTAGAGAAGGCCTTGGCGCAGTGTTAATGCAAAGAGGTCAAGTGATTGCGTATGCTAGCCGTCAGTTGAAACCACACGAGAAGAACTACGTAACTCATGATCTTGAGTTGTTGGCTATCGTATTCTCTTTGAAAATCTGGAGACACTATCTTCTGGGTGAGAAATTCGAGCGGTATACAGACCATTAGTCACTGAAGTATTTGTTTACTCAGAAAGACTTGAATCTGAGGCAGCAACGTTGGCTGGAGTTCCTGGCAGCATACGATTTTGAGATTCTATACACTCCAGGGAAAGCCAATGTCGTGGCCGATGCGTTAAGCCGAAAGAATGAAATGATCGCCAGTTTTATAATCACGACTACATTGATAGATAAAATATCCGCTCTTCAGAAGGATGATCACTTCATTCGGAAGATCAGAGAGATAATTCAAAAGGGCAAACCCTTGAGTTTCCAAGTTGATAATGAGGGGATTCTAAGGCTGAAAGGTCGAATTTGTGTTCCTAACATTCCTGAGCTCCGAAAGGAAGTGCTGGATGAATGCCACAAGTCGAAACTTAGTATCCATCCGGGGGTAAGCAAAATGTATAATGACATCAAACGCACTTTCTGGTGGAAGTCGATGAAGAGGGACATTTCTTTATATGTTAGCTGATGCCCTACTTGCCAGCTAGTCAAAAGTGACCAGCAAAAACTGGCTGGATTGTTACAACCGCTAGACGTTCCAGGTTGGAAGTGGGAACATATTTCCATGGACTTCATAGATGGTTTGCCCAGAACCAGAAAAGGAAATGACAGTTTTTGGGTGATCGTAGATCGCTTCACGAAGACCGCCCATTTCATACCTGTCAGATCAAACAGAACTGCTCAGAGTCTGGCGCAGATATACTTCAAGGAAATAGTTAGGCTACATGGAGTGCCGCTCAGTATAGTCAGTGATAGAGACCCGATATTTACTAGTAAATTCTGGGAGGCATTTCAAGTAGAACTGGGAACAAAGCTGAATCTAAGCACCGCTTATCATCCTCAGACAGATGGTCAAACTGAGAGGGTGAACAGTATAGTCAGTATAAATATGTGTATGCTTTATAGGATTTATTGGGTACCTAATACGGCCCAATAAATTTCCAAACCTCTCCCCGTACAAAGGAGGTTATGGCGAAATTTTTCGAAAATCCCGGGTGTTAGCCAAATTTTTGAGGAATTTGAAAATTCTCAGAAACTGAAAAGTTGGAGAATGGAATCCAGATTGAACGTAGAGTTGATTAATCAAACCACTTTCCACTTTGTTCCTTTTCGGGAACGAAAAGTTTTAAGTGGGGGAGATTGTAACGACCAGGAAAATCTGAACCAATTTAAAATTTTTAAATTGGCTAAAATAGTGGATTTTAAATATTTAAAATAAATATTTTAAATAATAACGATGAAAAGTAAGTTTGAATCGACATTTGAAAACGAATATAATTAATTCTAATTATAAACAAGGCCTGAAATGGCGCGGCAGTTTCAAAATTTGAATTCAAACTTTGACTGGCTGTACCGGGTGCAAAACAAAGTGGATTTGAGTGAAACCAAAAATATTTAAATCTGTTAGTGAATACCTTTCTAACGAATCTGAAAAATCGAAGTTTCATAGCGGGAAGCAAAAGTTATGGCCAAATGAATTTTCAGAAAGGTCGCTATGGAATTTATATGGCCCGTGAAAATGGACATTTTGCAAACGACCTCGGAATTCGACGAAACCACTTTTGTTGGATCCGGGATGTGAAGTTATTGCTAGGTTTCAAATTTCAAAATTTTTGAAGCTAGTATGTGAGCGTGGAAAAGGAAAACGTGTTTTGGTCAATTATAGTTAAATTGGATCGACCAGAAAAGGGCCATTTTGCAAACGGTCTCAGATTACGACGAAACTAGTTTTGTTGGGGCCATATTGTCAAAACATAGCTAGATTTATTTTTCTGGAATTTTTCGAATCAGTTTGTGGCCCTGGCAAATTGAAATGTACGTTCAAATCAAATATTGAATGTTATATATTTTAATTTGAAAGAAAACAGACTGAAATAGTCGAATGGGCCTACGAAACATATTCCATTGTGTTCGGAATGGGGGTAAAACGCTAGGGATGACAGTCGTTGGGTTTGGATTGGTGTTCGTATGTGACAAGGGGTATTTTTGAGATTTTAAAATATATAAATAAATAAAAAATCATTGGCCAGAACGTTTTCTCTCTCCCCGACTGTTGCTCCCGTCGACGGCGGAAAACCCTCCCACCTTCTCTCTTCTTTTCCTCCTCATCCGTGCAACGAAACCCACCCCTCCTTTGGAGAATTTTGTAGCTCTCTCTAAGATCTTCCAATCCATACCTGTTGGAGAATTTATCGTGGAGCGTGGAGACTGAATCACCTCCGAGAAGTCAACGACTTCACAGCGCCGCCGACCGAGATTCCGACCACCGAAGGCCACCGCACCACCTTGCACGGAGGCGCCCCTCCTCCCTCTTCGACATGGAGTTGGCCGATCCTCCCATAACGCAGCGGATCGGAAGTTAAATCCAAACCTAGTTTGGAACAAACACTGAGAGGTAACGGCTGATTTTCTTTGAACTGATTTAAACACCTTTAAAGTGTTGCAAACTTGTAAAAATCATATCTTTTTCGTTTTTCGATGAAATACAGTAAAACAAGAGACAGTGGACTCGTGTGGACGTCTTCTACATTCTAGAAAAGACCGCATATTTTTCTGAGCCCTCTGCTATTTTTGGTGGAGTGGAACCCAATGTGAGATTTCGAATTTATAAACGATATGGAAAACGAAGATGTATAAATTATATAGTCGATGTATGAGTTATATAAGCATTGTACACCTCTTGTATAAGCATTGTATAAGTTGTATGTTCGATGTATAAGTTATATATGCATTGTAAAAATTACATATGTGTTGAAATAGAAGTGAAATGCTATATATATACACGCCCCTCGTCCACAAACCATGGACGATATTTATTGGTTGTGATTGGTGTGAAAATTGATTGATAGCGAATGGTTGATTGAAATTGTTTGTGGTTGAAATTGATTGATTATGGTTGAAAAATACCCATTTGAGGTTGAGAAATATTTGGTTGAAACCACATAGGATTAGTTTGTGGAAATGAAAAAAATATATATGCCGCCTGCGTGCGAACTAGATGCATGATTCCCCATTGTCAAAAGCTGCGAGGCTTTAAGGTAGAGCGAGGAGCTGTACTAGGGACGGTCCCGGTTTTAACTACCCTGCCGTAATGCTACCGAAATTTTGAATAATATTCATGTGTTAGAATTATTTTCATTTGTTGAAACTATATTTATTCGTTGAATAGAAAACCTTCATGTGTTGAATCGATATTCATTCGTTGGATAGAAGTTCATGTGTTGAATAGTATTCGTGTTTTAAATATAAAAATCACCTTTTTATCTATATATATAAACTATAGAAAACCTTTATGTGTTGAATTGAAGTTCTTTCGTTGAATTGAAATTCATGTGTTGAATGGTATTCGTGTTTTAAACAAATAGTTTTAACAATAAAAATCACATTTTTACTCTATATACATAAACTATAGAAAACCTTCATGTGTTGAATCGATATTCATTCGTTGGATAGAAATTCATGTGTTGAATGGTATTCGTGTTTTAAATATAAAAATCACCTTTTTATCTATATATATAAACTATAGAAAACCTTCATGTGTTGAATCGAAATTCATTCATTGAATTGAAATTCATGTGTTGAATGGTATTCATATTTTGAAAGAAATTGTTTTATAATAAAAATCCTATTTTTATCATCAATATGAACTATATAAAATAATTTTGTTTTGAAATAAATTGTTTTATAATAAAAATCCTATTTTTATCACCTATATTAACTATATAAAATAGTCGAGTTTTGAAATAAATTGTTTTACATTAAAAATCACATTTTTATTATATACATGAATTGTTAAAAATAGTTAAGTGTTGGAAATAGAAGACAGTTAGATAAAAATATCATTTTTATCAAATGTATGAAAATTATATAGTTTCGAAATCGAAGAATCGATATATATATATATAAATAGAATTGAAATATATCGAATAACGAAGCTGCAGTTCGTATTTTGAAACCGTGATTTCAAACGATTAGTGCGGGAGATCCGACCATCGGATTTTCCCGAAATCGCAACCGTTGGGTTCGCTTTGCAAATATCTTTCCAACGCCACCAACTTTGTAAAAATCCAATGGTTGGATTGTCTGGAATGTTTAATTCAAATCTAAAGAAAAACAGCGCCAGAATCGATTATATTTATATATATATATATATATAAATATATTAAATTGAATAATGATGCTGCAGTTCGTATTTTGAATTCGAAACTTCAAACGATTATACCGGGAGATCCGACCGTCGGATTTTCCCGAAACTGGAACCGTTGGATTCTGATCAACATAGAATTGTGTTTATTTTATGCTCTTATATCTTATCTTTTGTATATAAATAAGTATTGCTTGGGTATTGTTTTGTTACTTTTACAGATATTCCAACCCAGCCCGCATGCAACCAGAAATGTAGAAAAATGGAGTTCAAATTGCTGTGTATTTGCATTTTGAAGAATTGTAGATGAAGATATCACATCTAGTTGCTGTTGGACAAGAAAAGGATTGATAACAAGGCTTTGCACATCACAAATCAATGAAGAAGTGTTAAGGAAACAAGAGGAAAAGAGAAAAGGCCCAAATTTGCTTTAATTATCAAAGGCCCATTTATGCTTCTCATTGTGAACTAATTAGTGATGTAATGACCAGGCCCATTTATCATTAGGGTTAGGGTTAGGGTTTGGCTATCTACCCTATATATACCCTTGTAATGGCATTGTAGCCACCATCCTATCATATATCTCATTCTATTCTTTTCTTCATTAATAAAACTCATTTTTCTTTTTATCATATGCAATTTTCTATTTCTTAGCAATTAGTGTTGTCTACACAATTAGATTCGGTAGAACACTATTTGTATTTTGCATTTCTTTTCATTAGTGATTGACCGTCTGATTAGATTCAGCGGTAATCCTAATTCTTATTTTCTGTTCGTTTAATTCTGTTCTGCAATTTTATTTCCATTGTTCTATTTTATCTTTAATCGTTGAATTTATTACAGACCCGATTAGATTTGAATATGCAGTAAATTTAATTGCATCTTTTAATTGTAGTTTCACTTTTTATTTTGTTTTGCAAAATCAACCTCCAGCTTCGTCTAACACGCCCAAGAAAAAAATAAATAATAATTTTTAATTAAACCTCCCTGTGTTCGACCTGTATGCTACACACCTGTATGCTTGCAGAATTTATTACAAATGTCGCACTTTTCTAATTCATAGATTAGCGTCGATCAAGTTTTTGGCGCCGTTGCCGGGTATCGAACCCGGGTCACCCGCGTGACAGGCGGGAATACTCACCACTAATACCCCCATACTTATCTTTTACTCGTCCTCGAGTAAAAAGAAAATGGAAAACTAACTAGATAGGTCACACTTTCGTAGGAAACACGATTGCATTGAGCGCATGCAACAAGCCGTTAAACCTCTAGGTGTCCCTAGTAGGACGAGTGGTGTCTCGTGAGGGTTTTCAGCGGATACTACCCACAAAATCCAAATGCAGTATGCTATGCTTCTAATGAAACTACATGAATGCAATGGACATATGCAAAAAAAAAAAAAAAACGAAAAATGACAACACGACTTATTTCAGGAAAGTGGTACAACAAATTAAGTCAATAATTTCTAATCAGTTGATTTTATTTTAGATACCTCGACTTGTCACAAATTTTCAATATAAATCAAGTTTCCAAATGTTAAATTCCAGTTTGGCCAGTTAGTTCGGTCGATAACATAGTGCAGCCATGAAATAAATTCTTAGTTTGCTTGGCACAGTTTGCAAAGTGGTATTCTAATTTTCTCATGTATGGCTAGTCAAATCAATAAGGTCGAGAAGTGTTTGGGTATCATCGCTTATTCTTTATTCTATAAAATTTTAAAATTTATGATTAAGTATATACACCTAACTAAAAAGACCAAGGTTTACCACCCATGCACTGCCTCGCGGACTAACGGAGAGTAGGTAAAGAGCTTGGCGGAATGTGCAGGCCGACTTTGACTTTGTCAACAACGTGTCGGTAATCCTTAGGTGTCCAATCTCATAAAATGAGACCAAGATATTCCAACGCTGACTTTGTCAACAACGTGTCGGATAGAGCTTGGCGGGTTTGCACACCAACGCTCGATATACAAGCAATGTTGGATACCCTTGGAATACTATTATTATTATTATCGAAAATATAACCACAAAAGAGAGTTACGCGAATTCAACTTAACACAACTTAGTTTTAAAGATTTGAAAAGCCAATATAAGTATTTTAAGTCCTCCACTTATTTAAACAAAGTCTACAATATAGAATAGATTTCATGGCCATCACGTAAGAATCTACCTATGTACTGGTTACACTATTATCCTTCAAAATTAAAGTTTTCATTATATTTCCTATTCGATCTAAGTTGAGAGAGAAAAATACTATCGACTGGCTAAAAATTGTACACTTATTTTGCTGTATCAATTGAAAATGAGTCGTATTTTCCAAAGATAAAAAATTTATGGTATGTTACTACAATCTAAAATGTATGATGGTCCTACTTAAATGGCTGAAAATAAAAAGACATAAAAACAAAGAAAAATGAAAATGGATGAAATGCAGACTCCCCCCCCCACACTTGAACTAAATAGTGTCCACACTGTAACGTTTCCTAAATTTGAAAGATCGTACCCAAAGATGGATTAAATGTAAAATGACTTGTAAAATGAAATGCAATCTAACTATATGTAAGAATGGATCATATGTACAATGATATATGTGTTTGCGATGCATGCGACGCAAAGAATTCCACCAACTTTTCCCCCCATACTTGGTTCTAGCCCTATGAGTCCCATTCCCACTATGTCTAGGCGTGGTTTCTAATAAGCAAAGGTTTTTGAAAACCATCTCATCTTTAAACCTAGATTTATAGTCCAGTAAATGAATGTTCAAGGTTGTCCTAACATGAAGTTTTTCAATCAAACTAACATTCCAAAAATAGTTCATGTGTTCAACAAATTTATCAGTGTAATTTTTCAAAAAATTGTGATCGCATATAAATTCAGTGAAATTTGAAATCTGAGTGTTGTTCAACACTATGTGATCACATTTCTCATCATTAACTGACAATGTATTTTCGACACTGACAATTTCAAGTTCATTTGAAATCTCAAAATTTTCAAACTTGGATTCGTGACCTAATTCTGTTTCATCCTCATTCGGCAACTCCTCTTCATTCAATCCAAAAAATTCATGTTCATTGAAATTCTTCTCCAACTTTGAGTTTTTGAAAAATTCAACATTTTCATTTTGTTCAACTTCTAGAATTTCAAGTTTTTCACAGCCTGAAAGAGGAAGGTCAAAATCTAAGCTTAAATCTTTTTTCTGAAAAGAGTTGAAGTCCAAATCATTTGTTGAATTTTGAAAATCTTCATCAAGATGATTATTCTCAATTTCCAAAGTCGTTATTTGAAAATTTTCAATGTCAGTAGAAATTGGATTATTTTCTGATTCAATGCTCATTTGATTTTGTTGCTCTTGTTGTTCTTTAAAAGATTTCATTAAGCAAAGAAGTTCATCAAGCTTTCTATCTTTTTCATCAAGCTGTCTATCTTTGTTTTCTACCCTCTCTCTAAGAATGTTAAGATGATATTCTTCAGAATCGTTGATTTGAAAGCTCTCGTTTTGGATTTCTTGATTCTCAAAATTATAGTCCACATCAATTTCACGATCAATATCATTCCCAATGTGGTGGTTGTTTGAATCTTCAGAAAAATGACAATGATATTGGAAATCATTTTGATTTTGAAAATTAGGGTCATAACCAAAACTGTTGAAATTCGATGGAAAATTGAAATTTTGGTTATTTTCAAGATGTTGATATGGGTTGTAATTTTGAAAATTTTGATCGATTGAAAATCATTTTCAAAATTATTTTCGAATTTGTTTCCAACCCCATGTTGATCAAAGGTACGTTGCGATTCAAAACCGTTTTGATGTGGATGTGGCCCATAATCGAAGTTATTGAAATTTAAATTGAAATCGTCATTTTGATCATATTCATGATTTCGAAAATATTGGTCATTTGGAAAATTTTGGAAATTGTTGATATTGGGCCCACGAAAATTTGGAAAATCTTGCTTCATGAGTTGTAATTCATACTCATACTCTTCAAGAGGACGTCTACTCAGGTTATGATCCCATATTTCCCTCAACGATTTTTTTGAATCAGACATTTGAATAAAATCAGGGTAAGACATAAATTATTCTCACTTCAAAATAATATAAAATACTGAGTTGTGCTCTATTAATTAACTGACTCAATTGGAAGGGGGAAGAGGGTCTTATGGCCGTTCACGTATAGTATAAATACTAAGGGATACGACCAATGTTTTACGGGTAGGATGCAACCTCTTTTGCTAGAAGTTCAATAAATTGAACTAATATATATCCGCGATCCAATTATACGAGACAGTCAACTTCACAAATCACCACTTTTCAATTATATTATTTTGAAACAACTAATCAGATTTTTATTGTTGAGAAACGATGAGAATGATTTCAGCCACAGAACAGAATATATTCAGAAATTTCAGCCACAGAACAGTCACAGAATAAATTGCAGAAATTAAAAATTATACATTGCAAGCCGCTGCCCCTGCAGAATTTTTTTACAACAAATGTCTATATTTTCAAAGCAGCTTCAGCACCTGTAGAGTTTAGAAAAATATTACCATGGGGTATGGCAGTCCGTCCAGAGCGGTTGAGCAGTGTCAATGATTAAAATCTCACTTTTGCAATTGCTTGACTGTTGAATTCCTGTTTTTCTACTCGAGCTCTTCTTTGACCTTTGATTTGATTTGATTTTCTCTTCTTCCTCTTCTTTTTTTTTATAATAAATAAGTGCAACCAAACAAAATAAAAATAAAAACATAAACAAGTTAAAATTGGGAATCAAGTGCCCCAAAATAAAAATCCCCAAACCAATATCAATGCAAAGGGGTCAACACAAAATAAACATCCTTCCTCTCAGAAATAGGAGCAATCAGACCCATCCAAATATGTTATTCACAAATATCTCCCCCTTTAAACTTTCACCAAAACAACACGGTAACAAAAAATTGGGAACAGCTTAATTTAAACTCCACCCTTCTCAAATAACACGTCCCTTCAATAACGCATAGCACAAAATCGGACCATACAAATAAAAGCAAAGAATTCTCGTTTGTTCCGGGAAGATCGCGCGATGTGAGCTGGCGTTGGGGATCTCGAGTTTAGGGATTTGGATTGGTGCAAGGCTGCGGTGTTCTGAAGAGGGCTCGGTTGAATTGGAAGTGGCGAAGGGTATGGATTTGGGTTCGAATGGTGGATCTCTGCGGATTTGTGTGGCGTTGGTTATGGAGTTTTGTTTGCAAGAGGGCAGAGGAGGGTTGAGCAGTTCGGTAGGGGTGACGATTGTTGTTGGTTCGATATGGGTCTGGTTTGCAAAAGATGTGGACTCGGTGGACTGCGATGATGAGCAAGGGCCGATGAAAGCGGTGAAACAGTGGATGGTGACTGCGTGATTTTGACGTTTGGCAACGCGGCACTTGGTGGTTGGCTGTAAAGGCGTTTGCAATTCGGATTGCAATGGTGATGGTTTGTGCGTGCAAAGGGGTACCTGTGTATGAGATGGGTTTTGTGGTTAGGGGTGATTTTGGCAGGGAGTTTGGATGCGAACTGATTCAGGATTGGGAGTGTTGTGGTTCTTTCTGGAGTTATGGAGTATTGACGTGGGTATGAGGTTGGTGAGGGGGGTCAACGGTGATGTTGGGAGTTGTGATGACAAGGTTCAGCAGTGAGTGATCCAAGGTTGTGGAGATGGAAGATGAGTTCTGTGTTGCGGACGGTGTTTGAGGAAAGGTTATGGGTATAGTGAATGGTCACTGTGAACAACGATGCTGTGTGATTGGGTATTGAGAGGGGGATGGTGATGTACAGGTCGTGAGGACAGGGTGGTTTAATTAAAAATTATTATTTATTTTTTTCTTGGGCGTGTTAGACGAAGCTGGAGGTTGATTTTGCAAAACAAAATAAAAAGTGAAACTGCAATTAAAAGATGCAATTAAATTTACTACAAATTCGAATCTAATCGGGTTTGTAATAAATTCAACGATTAAAGATAAAATAGAACAATGGAAATAAAATTGCAGAACAAAATTAAACGAACAGAAAATAAGAATTAGGATTACCGCTGAATTTAATCAGACGGTCAATCGCTAATGAAAAGAAATGCAAAATACAAATAGTGTTCTACCGAATCTAATCGTGTAGACAACACTAATTGCTAAGAAATAGAAAATTGCATAAGATAAAAAGAAAAATGAGTTTTATTAATGAAGAAAAGAATAGAATGAGATATATGATAGGATGGTGGCTACAATGCCATTACAAGGGTATATATAGGGTAGATATCCAAACCCTAACCCTAACCCTAATGATAAATGGGCCTGGTCATTACATCACTAATTAGTTCACAATGAGAAGCATAAATGGGCCTTTGATAATTAAAGCAAATTTGGGCCTTTTCTCTTTTCCTCTTGTTTCCTTGACACTTCTTCATTAATTTGTGATGTGCAAAGCCTTGTTATCAATCCTTTTCTTGTCCAACAGCAACTAGATGTGATATCTTCATCTACAATTCTTCAAAATGCAAATACACAGCAATTTGAACTCTATTTTTCTACATTTCTGGTTGCATGCGGGCTGGGTTGGAATATCTGTAAAAGTAACAAAACAATACCCAAGTAATACTTATTTATATACAAAAGATAAGATATAAGAGCATAAAATAAACACAATTCTATGTTGATCAAATACCCCCATACTTATCTTTTACTCTTCCTCGAGTAAAAAGAAAATGGAAAACTAACTAGATAGGTCACACTTTCGTAGGAAACACGATTGCATTGAGCGCATGCAACAAGCCGTTAAACCTCTAGGTGTCCCTAGTAGGACGAGTGGTGTCTCGTGAGGGTTTTTAGCGGATACTACCCACAAAATCCAAATGCAGTATGCTATGCTTCTAATGAAACTACATGAATGCAATGGACATATGCAAAAATAAAAACAAAAAATGACAACACGACTTATTTCAGGAAAGTGGTACAACAAATTAAGTCAATAATTTCTAATCAGTTGATTTTATTTTAGATACCTCGACTTGTCACAAATTTTCAATATAAATCAAGTTTCCAAATGTTAAATTCCAGTTTGGCCAGTTAGTTCGGTCGATAACATAGTGCAGCCATGAAATAAATTCTTAGTTTGCTTGGCACAGTTTGCAAAGTGGTATTCTAATTTTCTCATGTATGGCTAGTCAAATCAATAAGGTCAAGAAGTGTTTGGGTATCATCGCTTATTCTTTATTCTATAAAATTTTAAAATTTATGATTAAGTATATACACCTAACTAAAAAGACCAAGGTTTACCACCCATGCACTACCTCGCGGACTAACGGAGAGTAGGTAAAGAGCTTGGCGGATTGTGCAGGCCGACTTTGACTTTGTCAACAACGTGTCGGTAATCCTTAGGTGTCCAATCTCATAAAATGAGACCAAGATATTCCAACGCTGACTTTGTCAACAACGTGTCGGATAGAGCTTGGCGGGTTTGCACACCAACGCTCGATATACAAGCAATGTTGGATACCCTTGGAATACTATTATTATTATTATCGAAAATATAAGCACAAAAGAGAGTTACGCGAATTCAACTTAACACAACTTAGTTTTAAAGATTTGAAAAGCCAATATAAGTATTTTAAGTCCTCCACTTATTTAAACAAAGTCTACAATATAGAATAGATTTCATGGCCATCACCTAAGAATCTACCTATGTACTGGTTACACTATTATCCTTCAAAATTAAACTTTTCATTATATTTCCTATTCGATCTAAGTTGAGAGAGAAAAATACTATCAACTGGCTAAAAATTGTACACTTATTTTGCTGTATCAATTGAAAATGAGTCGTATTTTCCAAAGACAAAAAATTTATGGTATGTTACTACAATCTAAAATGTATGATGGTCCTACTTAAATGGCTGAAAATAAAAAGACATAAAAACAAAGAAAAATGAAAATAGATGAAATGCAGATTCGTTTTGAAAAGAACTTTCTAATGATGTAAACTTTGTGAAGATCCAACGGTTAGATTTTCAGATATGTGTAAATCAAATCTGAAGAAAAACAGCGCCACGGCCGCGTTATGGCCCGAAGCGTCGTTTTGAATAAATTGGCTATTTTAAATTAAATAAAAATAGCGATAAATCATTATAAAATATTATAAATGATATGGATGTGAAATTTAGAAACTAGTTGAAGGTTGGCTAAGTCGAATGGTTTCTTGGGTATTGATCTGATGTTGGTTTCGGCCTTCGGGGTTAATATTTGGGAAATCGTTCTCTTACTGATTGACGGTTAGTGACTAATGAATTGAAATAATGCGTATGTAGTGTTTATGTAGCACGTGTTTATTATATACGCGAGTTGCTCAGAAAGACCGGGTTTATCCCATTCTGAATAACTGAATCGACGATAAGAAATCGAAGATGAAGACGGTGATTGAAGACCGGAAATCTTCACCTCGTTTGGATGGTAACTGATGTCCTGATTGGGAGGAATCCCGAATTATGGATAATGAGTGGTGATCGTCCAGACGTTCATGGAGTTCGATGGGTTTGCGAGGTTTGTAGTGCCTCCGGTTTCGTTCAGACCTAGGACGGACTTTTAAATGGACTGTGTGTCTGACATTGGAATGTATTCTGTGTGATTGATAGCTATCAGTTGCATGGCGTGAATTGCCTGTGTGACATGCTAAGATGAAGTGATAAAGGCTTCTGTTGAAAAGCAAAGTCTTGTGGTGATGATCAAAGCACCGCCTGTGTGGCGTAGCTTTGTGTATAACGTGAATTCGCGAGCCTCACACCCCGGTATGAACCAGAAACGGGAGAGGACCTCAGGGGGGACATGCGTTTCATCCTAGCTAGAAGTGGCGTCAGTGGTTTTACACGCCCTGACGAGTTTGACTTATGTGGTTGTTACTGTTGCGAGGCGCCTCGGATATATCGGTCGATCCGGGACCGATGGAGTCATTTGTTGGCTCATTTACGCGCCAAAGGGCGGAGAAACGTATTGTTCAGGCATTTTAATCCACATCGGTGGACCGGCCCTAACGATCCAAGGGTCACTCGAGCTCTGATCCTGAGACTCGGGCTAGGCAGTCTCGAATTCGGTAAAGACTATCTTTTGCCTTGGTTCATGACGGAAATCCAATTTCCAAATACGACATCGTGCGGTTTTGATTGTATATATATATATGGCGACATGATATATGGTACCCGTGCCGTCTATGATTGATAGTTATGATTGAAATTGTTTTCGAAACCTATAAACACTATTAATAATATCAAATGCTTTTGTTTTATTCGTATCAAGCATATTTTGGCTATTATAATGTAAAAACTCTTTCCTCCGGTTTGCGTTGCATTGTGTGATGGGAACTGAGTCTTATAATGGCTTCCTTTTTATAAAAAGCATTGCGATGTTTAAAAGAAAGATTTGTTTTTAAAACACTGGCAATCCAATGGAGTAAACCCGTTCCATGAAAGTGGCGTGGTCCTGTGATTAGCCATATTATAAATGTGTTGAGTAGATTTCTCATACCAGTCCCATGACTGACTCGTAGTTTGTTTCACTTTCAAACTCGGGTGCCCCTTTTTCTACACGGGCAGCCTTGTATTCAGGTTTAGCTGGCTTTATCCGGATAGCTGGAGCTGAAGATGGGTTCTATTATTTATCTCTTTTTATGTTGTTCAGCTCCAATTGTACATTATATTTGTTTTTCCACTGTAGACATATATGTATAGCTGAACTGTATTTGTACTAAGTATGATCCTGTATACTGTGTAACTATGATGATTATGTTTATCCAGTGTACTATTTGTTCATTATCTGGTGTATTTATTTATTTCTGTTCTGCTGTTATCTGTTTATGTGTTATATTCCAAGGATTACCCTCGCCACCGTCAGTACGGGATTTGGGGTCGTCTCATCTAACAATCATCATTTGTTGTCTTGCTATGCTTATTATCATGGTTATGTCTAGTATTCAATTTATTCATGTCATGATCCTTTTACCTATTTACATGCTGAATAATCACTGGACTTACCAGACTTATGTCTGACCCGTTTTCTTTCGCCTTCTTTTCTTCCGTCCCCCCCCCCCCCCCCCCCCTCTCCTCCAGGTTCACAGGGAGGGAATATCACCACTTAGCTCAGTCTTCTTTCCAAGCTCGAAGATAGACGATGTATTGCTTTGGACTCTCTTTTCCACTGCTATGGCTGGCTCATGCTTTATTGGGGAATATCATCGTCATTCTATGTTTCTTTATTTTTTTAAATAAGGCATATGCTTTGTTGTAATGGGTAAGGGTGTTTTGGTGTTGGAAAACAATCTTTGTACAAGCTGTTTTATCAATAAAGTAAAGTTTTATTTATTTTCCGCTGTTTAAATTTTGTCTGTTTTGTAATTTATCTGTTCTATACACTTATGACGCTCCACTAAAGTTAATGCATTCCCTTTGTGAGTGACCTTAACGGAGGTGGGATGTTACAGTTTCTTACTCAGATGGTCTCTAATTTCATTTATTATCAAAGATTTAACAAATAAGCCAGAAAGATAAGGATTGTTCAAATTTCTTAGACCACAACCATACGAATGCTCAACAACCAGAGTCCGAATAAAAAAACCTACTAAGATGCTCGAAATCACAAGAAGCATGCACTTTAAATAGACATCCAGTGGAAGATGATGAGCAAACTGCTGTAATCCTAGTAGAGTTTTTCTTAAGAAAATGAAACTCATGACCCGTTTTGATTTGGTATGCCATTAAGAATTCTCTAAACTCATTGGCCCTCCAAAGCAAAAACCAATAAAATTAGAAATTGTTAATGTAGAACGTCTTTTCATCAAGTCTTTCAAGTAACTTTTCCTATACACGACAATGTTTGCACCCAAACATATAGCAGAAGATGAAGGCATTGAAACATTAGTAGAAAGTGAAGAAGAACCATCATTCATGTTTTCCAATTGAAAATCCTTCAACTTAACATAAAAAAAAACACTCTGTAGTTGGAAACAAATGATATTTTGGAGATCGAAATCAGTGTTAACAATTATAGTTTTTCTCTCAAGCACATAGCTAATATCAATCGACATAGGAATGAGTTGTACCAGTTCTGACATGCTTCATTCCGCAAATCATAAATTAAGCAATTAACCGACAACCGAGTGCTAAAAGAAGTATCGTTGAAGACAACTACAATAAGAAGACTATTTTCACCACCGTAAGAAAAATTTAATTCAAAAAAAATTCAGTTAGCAAAATAAACAAATGAAAACAGATACCCAGTTGACACAGTTCTGATACCTAGAGAAATAAAACTGATAGCTAGATATATAAAACTGATACTTATAAACTGCTATAATCTTTTAAAGAAAAACTAATACAAAAAATGTTTACAGCACAGTTGATTGATTAAAATAAAATAAGTTCGACTGAGTTACAAAGTTAATGCAATAGCACAACTACAAAATTAATACAACACCAAAATTATAAGAATAAAAGCATAATACAATCAGTATAGTAAAACAGATAGCTAAAAAAAATGATAAACTAATCCCTACAAGCTGTAATAATTTGAAAAAAAATTACAAGAACCATTTACATAACATTTTGGTTGATTAAAGAAACCAATTTCGATTGAAGTACATAGTTAATACAACGGTACAACTGCAAAATTAATACAATAGCAAAAACATCTGAAGATACACATAACACAGTTAATATAGTAAAACTCATACCTTAAAAAAAAACTGATACCTAAAAACTGCTGTAATGTTTTGTTATAAAAAACTTAACTTTATACAAAAACTATTTACATCACAATTTGATTGATTAAAGCAAAACAAGTTTGATTATAATACAGAGATAATGCAACAATACAACTAGACGATAAAAACAAGATCAGAAACACAACAAACGAATATAAACCAGAGTTAAATAAACAAATATGATACCTTTAAAATACAAAATTGATACCAAACTACTGAATGCCCGAACATTAAAACGAACCTCCTTGTAGAACCAACAGAAGCCATAAATCACCCACAGAAATAAAAAAAACCTAATCGCAACAATTAACATTAAATTAAAATGATTATAATAGGGTAATAAATTCAATCACTGCAAACAAAGAATAACCTAATCTCGAGAAAGATTTTCCAAACTAATATGCGCAAGATCGATTTTGCAATCTGAAATACGCGTTCAATACAGATGTTTGAAGAGGATTATTAGAGATCAAAATATGCACGGAAAAAAAATCGCGTTGAAGATTAATGGCGAAATCGAGATATATGCGAGAGCAAGTTGACGACGAAGATGGAAACAGTGCGTGTGTAAAAATTGGTTTTATAAAATAATCAGTATAATGTCCTTGGAATTAAATTTTTAATAGGATGTCCTTATGGCTAAAACAAGCCTTATTTTTTGTCCTCATGAATATTTTCCTATTTTAAAAAATACAGTGTGTTACATTCTCTGCTCCTTAAGCAATTTCGTCCCCGAAATTTGGTAAGGATAGAATTACATAATTCCTCTTATAATTTGCAACATTAATCTATTTATTCTATTTTTGCAACCATTTGTGAACTTGTGCAAAGTGTAATACATCATAAAAATACATGTATGCAATAAATGCCTAAGAGTACCTCGTATATAAATGCAAATTTTCTTGAAAATCTTTTGAAAACATGATACACACATCCTAAGTATACTAGCAATTTCTATATAAATGAAATATTTTGAAAATCAAAAATATTTTTACATCCAATTATTCCACGCCCTTACAAAGTAAAAGCGTAGTTCAT
This sequence comes from Allium sativum, assembly GCA_030737875.1. Classification (NCBI taxonomy): domain Eukaryota; kingdom Viridiplantae; phylum Streptophyta; class Magnoliopsida; order Asparagales; family Amaryllidaceae; genus Allium; species Allium sativum. Next base: position 887,008,343 of record CM060922.1, read on the forward strand.
TCAATTTTTTTTCATCCGAACTCTACTAACCAACTTTAAATTTGTGAATTTCAAAAAAGTCTAATTTTCTAAGTTTAGTTTCTTATGTTAAAGAAAGGCGGAAATGGCAGGTCTTCGCCTCCTTTTTCTTTGCACTTCTCAGTCTCATACTATAAATTTTTTATTATTCCCAAGTACAAATTTATATAAGAAGATTTCCTTATAAATTTTCGTACTTTTGAGAAATCGGTTTTGGAAGAAATTTCGCTTTGTAGTTTTTGTCACTTTTTTGTAAATTTTGTTTGTCATTTTCTTTTGCTATTTTATCTTATTTATTTTAGTTTATCACGTGTTTTTCCTAACAGAGAAAGATTGCTCTCAACTTCCATAATAAGATAAAATATCACCACAAACTAAAAGACAACATTCAAGGACAAGTTTCTAATACAGACGCCATTTCAATAATGGATAACTGGATGCTAAAACAAAAGGAAAAGGTTCTACAGAATGCAATAATGATGCTAATCTACTGTCAGAATGGAGGTTGGGGTACCTCTCTAAAGATATCCCTAATGAAGGAATCTAACCCACCTCGGAGCTCCTAATGCCTAGTACTGTCTCCCACCTCTAGCTGCATCTACTCAAAGCGCTGATGAGCTGAAAATATCTCCTGTAAAGACTGATGTTATGTCTGCGTGAAGTCGAGCTATATACGAGCCATATTTTGTTGTCTAAGTAAGATCTCATGATGCTCCCTGGCCAACTAGTCATGCCTCTTAGATAATGACCTGACCTCTCTCCTCAAATCCAATGGCTCCTCTCCAGGCCATGGTCTTCACTGTGAAGACTGGGAAGACCTAGCGCCTCCCCAATATAGAGGCTCTGTATCCTGATAACCTTGATCTACTGGGGATCGAAATGCTAATATGATTGCTCCATGCCTTGCCTCTCATCGTGTACGAAATCATTGCTAAACCATGCCTCTGGCTTATATACGGGAGTATACATCAGTTGATCCTCCGGAACCTGCTCACCATCACTGTCATCATCACCATCATGCTCAACCTCATGTTGCATAAGCTGATCCTCCTGTAGCTGAGCCAACTCAATGTGCATCCTAGTCAGGGTGGAAGCATCTATCAAAGAGTGGGTCTCCTCAACATAGTTCTCATTGCCTAACGAGACATCGAACTACCTAAATACAATTATCCATAAGTTACCGAAAAGGACCGTAGACTGTGTACTGTCATATGTAGTTGCAAACCATGCCATGGTTTCCCTTGCCCAATTAATCTAAAATCCATAAAAAATAGCACATGTTGCACGCTTAACAGTGCTAGTGACTCTGTCGTAACTATCGGTCTGAGCAACTTCTTAATGTTCCTACTGAATCCACATAAGCTTAAGCGATCTTCTTGATGTTCCTACACCAAGAGATCTTCTGGAGTGATAATAGGGGAAAATAGATGCTAAACATTATCGCAGAGGCATTGAAAAAAATCTAGAAACTCACGAAAAAGGAACTTAGATCCAAGTGGAGAAGGGGACAATCTTTGATTTGGTAGTAATTTTGAAAAAAACAGTGGAGTATTGGAGTGGCACTAGTGATTGGAGGCGGCAAAAATCGATCGACTGAAGCTTTCAGGTGGTGGAAACTGAAGTGACAAGGCTACAGGCTTCATCACTTCTTATACAAGCAAAACACGAAGGGGGGTCGACACACTCTCTCGGGTGTGTCGAACCATGTGTCGACCCTTCTAAGGGGTGGACCGACACAGTGGCTGACCCATCAGAAATCTGGGTCGGCCCAACCCAGCTATATATATATATATACATATATATATATCGCTTTTTGTTTGTGTTTGTCCTTCCAAGTTCTGACTAACTATTCACTATACTGCAACCTCAAAATATTTCTTGGGTCGGTCGAGATGCTGATGTCCTCAAAATAAATTCCCATACACTTATTTACAGTTTTAACAGTGTTTCCAAAACTTTTTTGAACTTAAATAAAATTCCAAAAATAATCATTGTTCTTTCCTCATCCTTTCCTATTTTCCAAAAATAAATATACACATCTACCTTGTAACAACCCAGATTTTCAAAACAAATTTTTAATTTTTAATTCAACTATGTTAATAGATTTTGAATATTTAAAATGATTTATTTTAAATAATAACGATTAAAATTTATTTAAATCGAAGTTAGAACATATAAATTTATTTTAATTATAAAATGAGCCTGAAATGGAGCGGTAGTTTGAAATTTTGATTTTAAATTTCAAATGAATGTACAGAATTCAATATAAGTCAGAATTGGACGAAACAAGAAACATTTGAATCTGTTTTAATTATATCTTTCTAATTAATGTGAAAAATTGAGATTTCATTATATAAATTAAAAGTTATGTCCAATTAAAAATTCAGAATGGTCGCTATAGAATTTATATATATTTTTAATAATATATAGCCCTTAAAAATAACCATTTTGGAAACGACCTCCGTTTTCGATGAAATTAGTTTCAGCTGAATTGGATCGACCAAAAAATAAATATTTTTCAAACGGTCTCCAAATTTAATGAAATTAGTTTTGTTAGGAGCATATCATCAAAACATAGCTAGAATTATTTTTTTGGAATTTTTGGAGTCAGTATGTAGCCCCGGTAAATTGAAATGTACGTAGAAATCAATTTTGAACGTTATATTAATTTATATTTTAATTTTTGATGAAAACCGATCATAACAGTCAAACTGGCTTACGGGATATATCCCATTTTGTCCGGAATGGGGGTATTTATCTAGGGACGATAGTCGTCGAGTTTATTTGGAGTTCGTATAGATAAACAGATATTTTTGGAAATAAATAATATACATATAATATTTTTTTTGGGCCAATAGGAATGCATTAAAACCCTAATTTTCAAAACCCTCCATCTTTAGAAAATCGAGGGAAATTTTGCTCCGATCTTTCTTCCACAAAATCTCCAAATCCGCTCCATATTATCCAAATCTTTCGAAGGGAAAATGGAAGAGGGTTGTGAGATCTCGATAATCAACGGTGGTGATGGGCTCTAGATCGACGTGGTGGTCGATTTCCTCCCCCAAACATTGGTGGTTCACCTGTCAATTTCCACGGCACAAGGGGGCTCGAGTTTCACTAGATTCATGGCGGCGGTGGACATCTGGACGGCGATCAACGTGAGGCAGTTGGATGGAGGTCCGGTGGCGTCTGGAGCTGGCGACGACGGTGGGAAGGTTTGAAGCAGGGGGCGGCGGATTTTACTGAAACGAGGAAGAAGGTTTAAATCTTTAATTAGTTTAGTTAATCATCTAATTAATGCAATTAATGCAAATACTATTGTATCTTTTTCGTACGAGGTCCAAAACCGACGATTTCAGTAGCGTTGCGATTGTGGCTTCGTACACTACGCAATGGAACTGAGCAGTATGGAAACGGAGCAAGTTGAAGTTTTTGATAAAATTAAACGACCAGTTTAATTTTATTAAGAATAAAATCGCCAAATAAAGAATGATGGAGTGGATCTCAATGTGAGAACTCCTTCTCCCTCTAATTATTTTACAGTTAAATATATATTAGGACGCAGATGGGGCTTAGAAGCCCCCTACACTATTTATTGTGCAAACCATGATTGTTTGTTTGGGTTGTATTACGGAAATTTGATTGTGTTGAATAAAATGTTTGAACAATAAAAATATCATTTTTATTGAATAAATAAACTATTGAAAATATTTAAGTGTTGAATAAAATGTTTGAACAATAAAAATATCATTTTTATTGAATAAATAAACTATTAAAAATATTTATGTGTTGAATAAAATGTTTGAACAATAAAAATATCATTTTTATTGAATAAATAAACTATTAAAAATATTTACTTATCGAATAAAATGTTAGAATGATAAAAATTATTATTTTTATTGAATGTATGAACTATATAAAATAGTCAAGTGTTGAATAAAATATTTTATCATTAAAAATATAATTTTTAATGTATAAATGAACAGCGCAAAATTCTCCTCAAACGAAAATAAATATTCATTTAAAAATCGAACGATTTGTATATGTATGCCCATTTAACTGATATTTATTGGGATGATAAATTTTACACATCGCCCAACTGTACAAATAATATTCAGTATTTGTTGGTTGAAACCCTACACGGGTATTGTGATGATATTTGGTGTACACTAATCCCAATTGTTTAGTTATATGTCAATTGATTGGTTGACAGACTGTTATAAACATTAATTATTTATATTTAATGCTTATGCAGTTGTGGTATGCACTCTGGATGATGGTTGATTGTGTATCATGATTGTTGTGTACATGTGTTATATGAAATCAATATAAATAACATTATATGGTAATTGATTGTGTTTGATTCCAATTCAGAAAGAATGAATATTTTAAAATAACGAATATTTTAAAATAATAAATATTTTAAAAATAACGAATATTTTAAAATAATATTCTGTAAAGGACTAAAATATGATTTTGATGTATGATTTGGGATAAACACGAAAATATTGAAATATATGAAGCCATGTTCATTAGATTTGCGCCATTTTAACGCGAACGATATTTATATCAAAAAGGAAATTAGTTCAAAATCCTATATATTGAAAATATTATCAATTAAATATTATACTGATAAGGAGTATTCAATTTTGATTTAAAATTGAAATAAAAGTGGGAATTGGTTTTAAAAAGAATTTATAAAATATGTTTTAAATGAAATATATATTATATTATATTATACATATATATATATATTAATGGGTTGAATAGAACGTGCTGCGCCGCGGACGTTCGCAAATTCCGACCATTAACTTCGAATTGACATTACGGGAGATCCGACCGTCGGATTCTCCTAAAACCGGAACCGTTAGGTTCGTATCGGAAAGAGATTTCCAATAAATATAAGATATTTGAAATCTAATGGATGGATTTGGAATTATGTCCAAATCAAATTTGGAAAAGGTCGCTATGGATGCAGTTCGGTGGCCCTTATTGGAAATTGAACGAAAGGGCCTCAATAAAATTATTAAAAATATTAATAATTTGTGTAAAACCGTAATAAATGATTTGAAAAGAATTGGTTTGAAAAATTCCATGTTTGTAAAGATAAAAATACATTTTTATCAAAATGAACTAGTTATTAAATAGAAAGATAATCCAATAATTTTTAAATAAATAAATTGGATATATAAAGGGTTTTAATATAACCAGAAATTTCCAATTTATAAATTGGAATGGATTTGAATAGAAATCATCTTCGGAATATTTCGATATTGGTTCTGTGACTATACGGATATTGTGGAGGAATTTTGAGGATATATATATATAATTATTCCCCATACGATATGTGTTGGTTTCAGAATTTGATATTGAATACAAGCTGTTATAATTTCTGTTTAGAGCCTTATATTTAATATCAAGTTGGATTTTGTGTTTGCCATGAATGGTGTCTTCAGTAACACTATTCTGAAACCCCGTGTGAAAAAAATAAATCTTTTAATTTAGATTATCTGAGTTTCTAGTTATATTTAGTAATTGGAATAAAATGGAATGTGAACTAGGTTTATTGTGAACTGTGTTTTAACGACATCCGTTCTTTAACTGATTTACAGTGTAATGTGATTTGGAATATATGTAAATCTTTAATTAAGGTTTAATGGAAATTTTCCAAAGTAAAGTTTTCCAATTTAATAAAATAAATTGGATTGGAATGGAATTCGATTTGGTAATAATCGAAGTGAGCTTCTGTGGAGGAAAACCGTTACTATATATGGAATTTAAAAGGCTTTGCTGTTATTCCATTTATATTATTAGTCTGATATAGAGATTTATATCAATTATATATTGATCTGTTTTCTGTGAAGATTCCATGGTTAATGGAGTTTGATTTTGGGTTTATCGTGAACTGTGTTTTAAACGACATTAGTTCTTTAACGCAGTTACAGGATTACATGTCTAACATTGTATTTGAACCGTATTGTTGACCACTGCTAGATATATACCTGTTTGGTGGCGGAAAATTTAATCTCTTGCTTAACACCCTTCTCTAAGACGTACGAGCTTAGAAGTTATGTATCGGCAGAAATCAATGGTACGGTGTAGATTATCGATGCGGCATGTTTGATTTCCCAAAGTTAAATAATCATTAATAATGATTATTGGAAGATTAAAACTAAGTGGAGTTTTATTGAATCTTTAATTAGATTGAAATGTGAATGGGATAATTTAAATTATCAAATTTGGGAAATGATCGAGAATGGAGTACCATCAGTTTTACTCCAGGCGATAGTTAAACCTTTAATTAGATTTGAGCGTGAAATGGTAATTAAATTAACCAATAACACCGCGATGTTAGATATGGAGTATTATGAGTTTTGCTCCATGGGATGAATAGGTTGGGTGTAACACCCCGCCTCCGCTAGGGTCACTCGCAAAGGAATGCACTAGCTTTAGAGGGGCATTATTGGTAAACATGCACAGAAATATCACAAGACAGAACATATAAAATAGCGGAAGTAAAATCAAACTTTCATAACATGAATAAATAAGGTCTAAAGCCTTTTACATCAGAGTACATCAAAACCTGTCTTGCAATAGTAAAGAAGCATAAAGACATTTTCATAAATTATTCCCCAAGTAAAAACAGTAAAGTAGCCATTAGCCAAGAAAAGTCCAAGCCATCCATGATGACCTTCAAGCAGAAGAAGTCCGAACTAAACAACAGTATTTCCTCCCTGTAACCTTGGGGGGGGGGGGAAACGGAAGAAAAGAGGCGAAACAAAACGGGTCAGTCAAAAAGACTGAGTATCTACTATTAGCATAAAAACTAGTAAAGTTAACTGACATGAGAAACTGAGATGAACATAAGCATAATGACAAGATAGATAAGCTAAATCAAAATAATAGGAAGAACTACTGAACTCAGATAAACTAAGGTGTCATGATAAATTACGATGTCAAGATAAAACAAGGTATCACATCGTCAGGTTTCTATCAAGTATAATATCCCCAAGATATCTATCACGTATAACGTCCCATGATATCTATCCTGCATTTTAGCTCTGCACCTACCGTACTAGTATCCCCACCGTATCATGTGTTAACCAAGAATGACCCTCACTCAAAAGTCGTGTAATGGTCCATGTCAACCTAATATATCGCATATATAGGTTACTCAACTTGTATGTTTTATTCCATGTAAATGTTCAGTCCCTTGCCGTAGACCATACGGGCTTTCCCATGAGATTCTACATTACTTTAACATAGTTCCATGATCCTTAAGATCGGTTTGGACTGTTACCCTAAACCTAGCTAGGGTCTTCCAACATGAATTATCATTTGTACAACTAGGACTTATGCTACCTAGGGCCACTAGGGATTACGCTTACCTATTGCACGTTTTCGTATCTCGGTTTTGGTTCAACCACCCAGGGCCACTGGGATTTATGCTAACCGTCAACCGTGCCCTTTTTCCCACGCATTCATCGTGAATCGTTTTCTATGACTGTATGCACATGTATCACATCGTGCCATCCGAGTCCTGTCACAGGGCAGATCGAGAAATACAGGACTCGGTCGGGAGCTTTCGATTTATCTGCCGATGCAGATGCTAAGGTCTGTTTTTCTATACGTGGCTATGGTCCCACGCGACCCCTCCCTCAACTAGTGAAAGACAAGACAGGATAAATCCTGTATGAGAACACACTACTGGCCAACCCACAATCCTAGCCTTACCGCAACCATAATTAGATAGCAATTATGGTCTATTGGGTGTTCTCTGCCTTTCCGTACGTACACGCTTGACCAAAGATGGTAGGTAGTCTGACGAAATGCTATCTAGGGTACGACCGTGTATCGTCGACTATCCCCTATCCATCCCCGTCTTTAGGTCGCTCGCATAGCAACCAAGGCATACTCTTGGTTCTTCTAACGCAGACCTTAACCTCTCATGAGCCTAGTATAATCACCTGGCAGCTCATAGAGGGATACCAAGAATACCCTCACGTTCCCCGAAGCCACTGCTTCGTTACCCAGTTCGCTGGAGCCTTTATCTAAATCAGATACTTGCTCCTACTCGTATACTTAAACGATGACCTACCGTATCAGGTTACTCATCTATCTATGAACTGGTCTAAATTTCCTTGACTAAGAATCATTACTTAGTTATTCCTCAACTAAGGTTTACCACTTAGCCTTATTCCCATTATCCTTGTTAACTACGGTTATCCCCTATCCTCAGAACTAGGGTTTACATAATGGATTAAGTGTCACTTAAGTTCATGACTTAACCCGTCTACCAATCATGTCAAAATTGGCTAAGTATCCAAGTCCAAGACTTAACCCGTCTTCAAATCATGTCAAAATTGGCTAAGTATCCAAGTCCAAGACTTAACCCTACAAACCATGCTCACGTTGGTTAAGTATGTATTAAGCAATTCACGACTTAACCTAGTCCAATTATCATTCTAGATTGGTTAAGTATATATTAACTTGACCCTATCAATTTACTCAGTCAAATCGGTCAAGTGTATTCAAGCGATTCGTGACTTAGCCTTATCATGTTTTCACGTTAGATCGGTTAAGTATAGGTTAACTTAACCTCAATAAATTCACGAGTTAGATTGGTTAAGTATAGGTCACTTAACCACATCAATTCATCATGTTTAGATTAGTTAAGTGTTTAACTTAACCCCATTAAACTACCAAGTGGGATTAATTAAGTCTAGGCTAACTTAACCCCATCCGATTTCCATGTTTAGACTAGTTGAGTCTAATCCTAACCCCATTCGTTAACCGTATTTTTCGGTTAAGCGTCATTAAGAAAACTTACTTAACCTTACCAAGTTATCGCGTTGGATTGATTAAGTGTTGGTTAACTTAACCCCATCCACTAGTCATATAAAAATGGTTAAGTGTCATTAGGCAAATCAAGTTACTTAACCTACCCAACCTTGTCATGTTTTGTTAAGTATCATTAGCCTAATCAAATTACTTAACCCATTTGTCCATGTCATATTTGGTTAAGAGTCATTAATCAAATTAACTTTACCCTATCATGTGGCATTAATTACTTAATGCACCTTCACCTCTCACATTAGACTTTGTTGTGGTTACTAGTTAAGCCGGTCGGTTCCGGGTAGCTTTACACCACAACTTGGTCTAACCTCGGGTTCAAGCACAACATGACCAACTTCTCACATTGGGTCCTATTGTTTGCAACTACTAGTTAGGCCGGTCGGTTCAGGGTAGTTTTACGTTGCAAACTCAACCCAACCTCGAGTTGGCCACACTTATATTATCTAAGTGTCATGTCCATCATGTTTCCCAAAACATGTTACAAGTTTTCAAGCATTTGGGTAGACCTAACTTAATAGGTAAATTCCCAAAGGGTAGACCTAACTTAATAGGTAAATTCCCAAGCTTATGTTTTTATGCATACTTACATGTCAACTTCCATGTTATATTTCAAGTCATGTTTTCAAGTTGTATTTTCATGTCATTAGAAATTACCCATAACATAACCCAACGCTTTTAAACTCGCATATACGTTCGCGACAACATAATGGATTAAAAGAAGAAACTTGGCAAAGGCATGACAAAAATGGATATTAAGCCACAAGTTAATCATGGTGGCAAATGAGGCACAAATGTGTTCATTAACTTGCATGTTACATTCTTAAGCCTCAAAACATGCATAAATCCAAACTTGGCACATAAGCGAATCATGGTGACAAAAGATAGGAATGATGACTAGTAACTCGCATATATCATCATATAAGGGTTATGACTTTATATGCAAGTTGACATAAAGGTTATGAGGGTTCTCATGTTGCCTAATGCAACATTTCAATATAAAGGTTGTAGCTTTTAGCTCACAAGATCAAGATAATGACTTCATAAACTTGCATGACATGATAGCATGTATCATATTCAATGATCAAACCCAAACTTGCAACATGAACATTTAACTTCATAGTTAATATCTAAGAGTAGGGAAAGGGCTTACCTTGCTATGAAGGCACAAAAGATATGACAAAGCGCTTATGCAATCAAATAGACCCAAAATGCAAGCTCTAACATAAAACCCTTGAGCCAAAATGATCAAAACCCTTGCTTTATGACGCAAAGATAGAAACTTGACTTGAATGCAAGCTAATGACACTCATACAAGCTTGAAAACACTTGTATGCATGGAAAATCTCTCATAGAAACCATTTAGAAATTTTATGAAGAGAGTGGAGGCCATGAGAGGTAAAATTTTGCCATAGTTTAGTTGCATGAATGAATAATGAGGATTTAGGATAGGTTAGGGTCTTATTTATAGATTAGGCAAGTGTTTTAGGCCATAGGATTAAACCTAGATTCAATCCAAGCCATCAAAGCATGTCTTGGGGAAGAAGTCAAGTGTAGGAACCATCTAGGGCCTTTAGATTAAAGATGAACCATGAGAACCATCCAAATGCAAAATCTGCATTTGAGCGAATCGGCCCACGGGTTGACAGCCAAACACCCTGGAGTAACCCCTAGTCGACCCAGCAGGCTCGGGTCGACCTCAAAAATCGGCCGGTTCGGTTATTCCCCTCTCCCAATTCGCTGTTTTGAACATTTTTGCATATTTATTTATTTAATTTTCAATTATATATATATATATCAATATATATATATTTCTCTGCGCAACCCATTTCACTTAATTAAGTATACTTTAATTTGGGAATTTTTCGTGAAACTTCGCGAGGCCATATCTTGGTCATACGGACTCCGATTCTCGAAAACTCAGACTCTATTTCGCGTATTTTTCCGAGACGAACGCAATGGCATAGCCCGTTTTACTTGATTCAGAATTTAAAATTAAATTCTGCCTTGATTCTCGTCTTAACACGTTATCGAAAAATACGGGTTGTTACATTCTCCCCACCTTTTAGGATTTCGTCCCCGAAATCTCCAAGTTAGGAAGAACATATCCTACCATCCATCATCCATCTACTCAAAACATCATCCACAAGCAACCATTGTCCTTAGATGATTTCTAATGCTGTATGAATATATGCAAAATGTGTGTGTACATGTTCCTTAGCTAATGCTAATGATCAGGCCTGAATAATCTTTCTAATGCAAAATATGTATAGTGCCATGAATCCAACATGTATGCAAATAGTCCTAGTCATATAGATACTATATGCGTGCACAATCATTCATTCATATTCAACAACCGCATGATAATACATTCGATTTCATCCATAAACAAGTATAAATACTCGTGCATATGCAATATGAAATGTGACCGAGTCGAGCTAGTATCTAATGTGTATTCGCGTATCCACGAGCAACCACTTGCAACCATATCAATCATAACATGTTTCAAATACATGTTTACATCCATAGGGTTCTACCTAGAATTCCCTGAAACAGGGCCGAGAAGATAAACAAGACAAACTCCTTACGGGGTTTGTAACAGAAAGTAGGACCGAGAGGATGTCCACAAAAGATAACCTACAAGTAAGCTCTACAGAAACAGGGATCAAGGATATACTCCCAAAAAGAGATATCATGCGCGTATCTAGTCTTTGACCATCAAAGTCGTCTTTTAACTTCGCGATTTTGTAGCTTCTTATTCCTGTTTCCATAACATGAGCTGGAACTCATTTCTTCGTCGCCTCTCGTTCCACTTGCACTTATCCTTTTCCTAGAATACTTGACGCAAACATGACTGCGTACTCATGATCTCATGCAAGCTTTCCAAAATTCACTAGTGAATCTTGGATCTCGTTTATATACTATAAGGCATTCCATGTAGAAGAACTTTCTCTTGAAAGTAAACAGATGTCAATCAGGTTATCATGCGCACTTACTAGGGTGATCTCTATAACCCATGCATAAATGAAGTAAACCATCCGTCTTATTGGCGAACACCACTCGATCGGGCTTCAAATTTCCAATAAAGGGATCAAGGGATTCTAAGTAACTAGTCATGACAGAACCTCAAAAAGGTTACCCGACACTTCGAGGGCATTACCAAGGCTAGTCAAAAGGTCTAACTACCCTCCTATCAAAACCGAGAGTGGCACCCCCTACTGGATAACCACTTCATCCCTAGAATCCATCCATAGCTTATAAACATAAGCATTATTTCCAAACTCAACACTTGGCATAGACATTCCCAAATCCAAACAAGTCATGTATAAATGGACTGATTCTCCAATAGGACTTTGAGACAAAAATGGGATTCTCTATTACGCTAGTACTTAAGGTGCAGAGACTCAACTATCGAAGCAGACTTAAATGATACGAACAACGAAGTCCTAACGGGATGATAGAGAAGAAAAGCTAAACCTTTAACAAGATCGTTACCCTCCTTCCGAGGTACTCTAGAAATGAGAGCATACTACTGCCCTCCCGATGATCTTGTCCTTGTCCCATAATACTTAACTATCCGCCCCGTTTTACCATGCCAAAGGTACTCTCTCGTCATGGGTTTCATTGTTCATCTTTCTCCTCCTTTGAGGACTAAGCCATACCAACAAGTTGCTCATCCTTAAGCTCGTATCCTTTATCCTTCTTTCTCACGATCCTTTCTTATAACGCGGCCACTGGTCTCTCGAGAACCACCTCCATCGTATGGAAAGCACTTTCGTAGGTAGAAAAGACTAGTCGCAGTTAAAACTACTGTGACTACAGATGGAGGAAAGAAAGGAAAAGAGACTCAATTAAGGAAACAAGGATAGTGCTAATGGCCTTTGGGGAATAGCCTTTTTCTTTTAAAAGAAAATTTTCTTGAAAAATGCTTCTTTGTAAACGGTTTTTTTTTCAAATAGTTTTCAGAAGGTCTTTAAAAACTTTTTCCCAGTCTGGTAACCTTCTGCTCTGATACCACGTGTAACACCCCGCCTCCGCTAGGGTCACTCGCAAAGGAATGCACTAGCTTTAGAGGGGCATTATTGGTAAACATGCACAGAAATATCACAAGACAGAACATATAAAATAGCGGAAGTAAAATCAAACTTTCATAACATGAATAAATAAGGTCTAAAGCCTTTTACATCAGAGTACATCAAAACCTGTCTTGCAATAGTAAAGAAGCATAAAGACATTTTCATAAATTATTCCCCAAGTAAAAACAGTAAAGTAGCCATTAGCCAAGAAAAGTCCAAGCCATCCATGATGACCTTCAAGCAGAAGAAGTCCGAACTAAACAACAGTATTTCCTCCCTGTAACCTGGGGGGGAAACGGAAGAAAAGAGGCGAAACAAAACGGGTCAGTCAAAAAGACTGAGTAAGCCCTATCTACTATTAGCATAAAAACTAGTAAAGTTAACTGACATGAGAAACTGAGATGAACATAAGCATGATGACAAGATAGATAAGCTAAATCAAAATAACAGGATGAACTACTGAACTCAGATAAACTAAGGTGTCATGATAAATTACGATGTCAAGATAAAACAAGGTATCACATCGTCAGGTTTCTATCAAGTATAATATCCCCAAGATATCTATCACGTATAACGTCCCATGATATCTATCATGCATTTTAGCTCTGCACCTACCGTACTAGTATCCCCACCGTATCATGTGTTAACCAAGAATGACCCTCACTCAAAAGTCGTGTAATGGTCCATGTCAACCTAATATATCGCATATATAGGTTACTCAACTTGTATGTTTTATTCCATGTAAAAGTTCAGTCCCTTGCTGTAGACCATACGGGCTTTCCCATGAGATTCTACATTACTTTAACATAGTTCCATGATCCTTAAGATCGGTTTGGACTGTTACCCTAAACCTAGCTAGGGTCTTCCAACATGAATTATCATTTGTACAACTAGGACTTATGCTACCTAGGGCCACTAGGGATTACGCTTACCTATTGCACGTTTTCGTATCTCGGTTTTGGTTCAACCACCCAGGGCCACTGGGATTTACGCTAACCGTCAACCGTGCCCTTTTTCCCACGCATTCATCGTGAATCGTTTTCTATGACTGTATGCACATGTATCACATCGTGCCATCCGAGTCCTGTCACAGGGCAGATCGAGAAATACAGGACTCGGTCGGGAGCTTTCGATTTATCTGCCGATGCAGATGCTAAGGTCTGTTTTTCTATACGTGGCTATGGTCCCACGCGACCCCTCCCTCAACTAGTGAAAGACAAGACAGGATAAATCCTGTATGAGAACACACTACTGGCCAACCCACAATCCTAGCCTTACCGCAACCATAATTAGATAGCAATTATGGTCTATTGGGTGTTCTCTGCCTTTCCGTACGTACACGCTTGACCAAAGATGGTAGGTAGTCTGACGAAATGCTATCTAGGGTACGACCGTGTATCGTCGACTATCCCCTATCCATCCCCGTCTTTAGGTCGCTCGCATAGCAACCAAGGCATACTCTTGGTTCTTCTAACGCATACCTTAACCTCTCATGAGCCTAGTATAATCACCTGGCAGCTCATAGAGGGATACCAAGAATACCCTCACGTTCCCCGAAGCCACTGCTTCGTTACCCAGTTCGCTGGAGCCTTTATCTAAATCAGATACTTGCTCCTACTCGTATACTTAAACGATGACCTACCGTATCAGGTTACTCATCTATCTATGAACTGGTCTAAATTTCCTTGACTAAGAATCATTACTTAGTTATTCCTCAACTAAGGTTTACCACTTAGCCTTATTCCCATTATCCTTGTTAACTACGGTTATCCCCTATCCTCAGAACTAGGGTTTACATAATGGATTAAGTGTCACTTAAGTTCATGACTTAACCCGTCTACCAATCATGTCAAAATTGGCTAAGTATCCAAGTCCAAGACTTAACCCGTCTTCAAATCATGTCAAAATTGGCTAAGTATCCAAGTCCAAGACTTAACCCTACAAACCATGCTCACGTTGGTTAAGTATGTATTAAGCAATTCACGACTTAACCTCGTCCAATTATCATTCTAGATTGGTTAAGTATATATTAACTTGACCCTATCAATTTACTCAGTCAAATCGGTCAAGTGTATTCAAGCGATTCGTGACTTAGCCTTATCATGTTTTCACGTTAGATCGGTTAAGTATAGGTTAACTTAACCTCAATAAATTCACGAGTTAGATTGGTTAAGTATAGGTCACTTAACCACATCAATTCATCATGTTTAGATTAGTTAAGTGTTTAACTTAACCCCATTAAACTACCAAGTGGGATTAATTAAGTCTAGGCTAACTTAACCCCATCCGATTTCCATGTTTAGACTAGTTGAGTCTAATCCTAACCCCATTCGTTAACCGTATTTTTCGGTTAAGCGTCATTAAGAAAACTTACTTAACCTTACCAAGTTATCGCGTTGGATTGATTAAGTGTTGGTTAACTTAACCCCATCCACTAGTCATATAAAAATGGTTAAGTGTCATTAGGCAAATCAAGTTACTTAACCTACCCAACCTTGTCATGTTTTGTTAAGTATCATTAGCCTAATAAAATTACTTAACCCATTTGTCCATGTTATATTTGGTTAAGAGTCATTAATCAAATTAATTTAACCCTATCATGTGGCATTAATTACTTAATGCACCTTCACCTCTCACATTAGACTTTGTTGCGGTTACTAGTTAAGCCGGTCGGTTCCGGGTAGCTTTACACCACAACTTGGTCTAACCTCGGGTTCAAGCACAACATGACCAACTTCTCACATTGGGTCCTATTGTTTGCAACTACTAGTTAGGCCGGTCGGTTCAGGGTAGTTTTACGTTGCAAACTCAACCCAACCTCGAGTTGGCCACACTTATATTATCTAAGTGTCATGTCCATCATGTTTCCCAAAACATGTTACAAGTTTTCAAGCATTTGGGTAGACCTAACTTAATAGGTAAATTCCCAAAGGGTAGACCTAACTTAATAGGTAAATTCCCAAGCTTATGTTTTTATGCATACTTACATGTCAACTTCCATGTTATATTTCAAGTCATGTTTTCAAGTTGTATTTTCATGTCATTAGAAATTACCCATAACATAACCCAACGCTTTTAAACTCGCATATACGTTCGCGACAACGTAATGGATTAAAAGAAGAGACTTGGCAAAGGCATGACAAAAATGGATATTAAGCCACAAGTTAATCATGGTGGCAAATGAGGCACAAATGTGTTCATTAACTTGCATGTTACATTCTTAAGCCTCAAAACATGCATAAATCCAAACTTGGCACATAAGCGAATCATGGTGACAAAAGATATGGAATGATGACTAGTAACTCGCATATATCATCATATAAGGGTTATGACTTCATATGAAAGTTGACATAAAGGTTATGAGGGTTCTCATGTTGCCTAATGCAACATTTCAATATAAAGGTTGTAGCTTTTAGCTCACAAGATCAAGATAATGACTTCATAAACTTGCATGACATGATAGCATGTATCATACTCAATGATCAAACCCAAACTTGCAACATGAACATTTAACTTCATAGTTAATATCTAAGAGTAGGGAAAGGGCTTACCTTGCTATGAAGGCACAAAAGATATGACAAAGCGCTTATGCAATCAAATAGACCCAAAATGCAAGCTCTAACATAAAAACCCTTGAGCCAAAATGATCAAAACCCTTGCTTTATGATGCAAAGATAGAAACTTGACTTGAATGCAAGCTAATGACACTCATACAAGCTTGAAAACACTTGTATGCATGGAAAATCTCTCATAGAAACCATTTAGAAATTTTATGAAGAGAGTGGAGGCCATGAGAGGTAAAATTTTGCCATAGTTTAGTTGCATGAATGAATAATGAGGATTTAGGATAGGTTAGGGTCTTATTTATAGATTAGGCAAGTGTTTTAGGCCATAGGATTAAACCTAGATTCAATCCAAGCCATCAAAGCATGTCTTGGGGAAGAAGTCAAGTGTAGGAACCATCTAGGGCCTTTAGATTAAAGATGAACCATGAGAACCATCCAAATGCAAAATCTGCATTTGAGCGAATCGGCCCACGGGTTGACAGCCAAACACCCTGGATTAACCCCTAGTCGACCCAGCAGGCTCGGGTCGACCTCAAAAATCGGCCGGTTCGGTTATTCCCCTCTCCCAATTCGCTGTTTTGAACATTTTTGCATATTTATTTATTTAATTTTCAATTATATATATATATATCAATATATATATATTTCTCTGCGCAACCCATTTCACTTAATTAAGTATACTTTAATTTGGGAATTTTTCGTGAAACTTCGCGAGGTCATATCTTGGTCATACGGACTCCGATTCTCGAAAACTCAGACTCTATTTCGCGTATTTTTCCGAGACGAACGCAATGGCATAGCCCGTTTTACTTGATTCAGAATTTAAAATTAAATTCTGCCTTGATTCTCGTCTTAACACGTTATCGAAAAATACGGGTTGTTACATTGGGATTGGGATTAATGAATAAATGATTACATCGGTAAGGATCGATAATCCCGACTAGTTGATAAACCATAATTTGGTTTAGAATTGATATCAAAAGGAAGATTCAAAAACAAATTTAAAAGAATTTATCTTTTATAAAATTAATGGGAACCTTTCCCTTAGTATAAGAATATTTGAATAAAAGAATATTCAGAATTGGAATGAGGCATATATTGTGTTTTTATAGCACTTGATTATAAGATACGTGAATTATTCAGAAAGGCCGGGTTTATACCCATTCTGAATAATTGATTCGACAATAAGTCGACGATGAAGACACTGGTTGAAGACCGTAGTTCTTCACATCGTTTGGATGATTACTGGTGTCTTGATTGGGCTGTACACCCAAGACAAGTTAACAAGTGGTGATCGTCCAGACGTACTTAGAGATCGACCGGATATGCAAGGACCTCTCTCCTGTATTGGACATATGGGACGAGGAATAGGGTGCCTCCGGTTTCGTTCAAACCCAGAACGAACTAGTAAATGGATGTGTGTCTAACACTGGATTTTATTCTGTGTTGATTGATTTCTATTAAATATATATCTGCTTGGTGGCGGAGAATTTATTTTCTTTCTTAACACCCTTCTCTGAGACGTATGAGCTTAGTGGTTATATATCGATAGACATCAGTCGCATGGCGTGAATTGTCAGTGTGGCATGCTGAGATGAAAATTATCAAGGCTTTTGTTGAAAAAGAAAGTCTTGTGGCTGATGATCAAAGCACGACTTTAAATATCATAGTTTTGTATATAGTGTTAATTCGTGGTCCTCACACTTCGGTATGAGGAATGCAGGGAGAACATATGTTTTTTTTAAACTCGGAGTGGTGTCATGGTATGGAGCCCAGACATTTTACTCATGTGGATGTTGCATATTATTTAATGGATAGCGAGGCGCCTCGGATATATCGGGCACTACGGGGCCGATGGATGATATGGTCGACATACTGACCGGATTTACGCCCCATAAGGATGGGAAACGTATTGTTCAGGAATTACTATTCCTTAAACGTAAGAGAGGACCGACCCTGAAGATCCAAGGGCTTGACTGAGTACGAATTCTGAGACATGGTAGGCTAGATTGTCTCGAATTCGGTAAGGACGATCCCTTGCCTTGGTTCATGATGAAAATCAACCTTCCAATGCGACATTATGCGGTTTTGATTGTAAACCTAAATGGTGACATAACAGCATGGGATACTATGTCGTCTATGATTGATACGTTTATATTTGAAGTGATTTTGGGACTATACACTTATAATAATGTCAAAATGATTTGTTTTAAACATACCAAGCATGTTTGGCTAGTATAAGGGAAAACTCTATCCTCCAGCTTGCGTTGCATTGTGTGATGGGACCTGAGTCTTATAATAGCTTCATTTTTCCAAAAAACATTGTGTTGTTTGTTATATGCACTGGTATTCTTGGGAGGAAAACCGTTCCGTGTTATACGGCATGTCCCTTGATATACTCTATTTTTAAAGTAAAGTTTTAAATAACTGTTTTAGTTCTCACACCAGTCCCATGACTGACCTGGAGTTTATTGTTTTAACCTAAACTCTAGGTGCCCTATTTTCTACACAGGAAGTCGGTAGTTTTGGTTTTGCAGATATTATTTTCTCACGATCCTGGATTTATAGCTGGAGCTATATTCGGAAAGCTTTGTATCCGTGTATCTCTTTCAGATGTGTTATGTATTATTTTTCCACTGCTATGTAATGTATTTTAATCTCTGATATTTTCTGATGTATATTATTTATTCATATCCTGTTATATACATGTACTCTGATGTAAATTATTGTAACAACAATGAAGTGTTCTTCTAGTTGCGTTCTGGTTTGTCGTGTTCTCAACTCAATCCGGGCTTTTCCATCTCTTCGGAGATCGGGGAATTTTGGATCGTTACAGTTTGGAATCAAAGCTTTAGTAATAGAGCTCGAGAACAAGACACGTTAGAACCAAACGAAAGAATTCATCAGAGATTGGATTAGTAATATACAATGAGAATGACTCATTAGAGATGGGATCAGTAGTTTCCTAGAATGAGTTAGAAGAGTATGATTTATTAAAAACAAATTTAGTTTCAAAAATTTAATCTAATTATATGTATTTGAGTATATTATTTTATTTTATTTTGGACAATTGAGTATATGAAGGTTTTGCGTATACGCATCAGGAACATATATTCGAAGCCTCGAATATACTGGATGGATATAGAATCACACTCTAGTAGCCCGGGGATAACTCTGGTAATGCGGCCGCATCATCAATATTTATGCTTGAGTTTTGAAAGTGGGATATGTATATGATTCCTATTGGCTGGTGTAAGAACCAAAACTAGATAGGGTTTATTGTTGTGATTTGGTACCAAAAAGATGATTTTTGAAAATATATAAAGTTATATGTTTGGAAAGCTATTCAGCTAATTGATTGCTGGTTGTGTTGTTTGATTTTTTGTTTGATTGATAAAATTTTGAACCATTAAGCCAAATAAAATTTAATGATTAAATTAAATTGAAAATTTATTAGAATTGCATATATGTATATGTATATACATTGAACAGGTCATAACATGGAAGCTAAGAAGAGGAATAAAATTGTATGCCCTACAAATAGGTACATGTTTACTATATTTGTTGGGTTTGATGATTTTATGAGCCGATTGGCTTTTCTTTTTCTTTTTGGATTGATGAAGGCCCTATGAGGAAAGTAGCAGTTTTAAATATCAACCCATATAAAGGAGGTTATGGCGAAATTTTTCGAAAATTTAAGGTGTTAGCCAAATTTTTGAGAAATTAGGAAATTCTTAGAAACTGAAAAGTTGAAGAATGAAAGCCAGAATGAAAGTTAAGTTGGTTAGTTAAACAATTTTCAGCTCCGTTCTTTTTCGAGGACGAAAAGATTTTAAGTGAGGGAGATTGTGACAACCCGGATTTTCAAAACCAATTTAAATTTTTTATTTTAGCTATTTTAATGGACTTTGAATATTTAAAATGATTTATTTTAAATAATAACGACTAAAAATTAATTAAAGTCGAAGTTAGAACGTATAAATTTATTTTAATTATAAAACAAGCCTAAAATGGCGCAGAAGTTTGAAAATTCAATTTTAAATTTCAAATGAATGTACAGAATTCAATATAAGTCAAAATTGGACGAAACATTTGAATCTGTTTAATTATATCTTTCTAACGAATATGAAAAATTGATATTTCATTATATAAATTGAAAGTTATGTCCAGTTTATAATCCAAAATAATCGCTATGGAATTTATATATATTTTAAATAATATATAGCCCTTAAAAATAGCCATTTTGCAAATGACCTCCGTTCGATGAAACCACTTTTGTTGGATCTGGAATGTCAAATTAGTGTTAGTTTCAAATTTTCGTAATTTTTGGAATTAATATGTGAGTGTGGAAAATTAAAACGTGTTTTGTCAATTTTAGTTGAATTGGATCGACCAGAAAATGACTATTTTCAAACGATCTCCAAATTCGATGAAATTAGTTTTGTTAGGACCATATCGTCAAAACATAGCTAGATTTATTTTTCTAGAATTTTTAGAGTCAATATGTGGACCCGATAAATTAAAATGTACGTTGATATCAATTTTGAATGTTATATTAATTTATATTTTAATTTTTGATGAAAACTGATCGTAACAGTCGAATTGGCTTACGGAACATATCCCATTGTGTTCGGAATAGGGGTATTTAGCTAGGGACGATAGTCATTGGGTTTGATTTGGACTTCTTATAGATAAACAGATATTTTTGGAAATAAATAATATATATATAATATATTTTTGGGCCAATAGGAATTCATTAAAACCTTAATTTTCAAAACCCCCCGTCTTTAGAAAATCGAGGGCGATTTTGCTCCGACCTTTCTCCCCCAAAATACCCAAATCTGCTCCGTATTATCCAAATCGTTCAAAGGGAAAATGGAAGAGGGTTGTGAGATCTCGATAATCAACGGTGGTGATGGACTCTCGGTCGACGTGGTGGTCGATTTCCTCCTCCAAACATCAGATGTTCGCAGTCAATTTCCATGATACAGGGGGCTCAAGTTTCACCAAATTCACAGTGGCGGTGGACATCTAGACGGTTGTCGACGTGAGGCGGTTGGATGGGAGTCCGGTGGTGTGTGGAGCTGGCGACGACGTTGGGAAGGTTTGAAGCAGGGGCGACGGATTTTACTGAAACGAGGATGAAGGTTTAAATGTTTAATTAATTTAATTAATTATCTAATTAATGTAATTAACGTAAATACTATTGTATCTTTTTCGTACGAGGTCCAAATCCAGCGATTTCAGTCGCATTGCAATCATGGCTTCGTACACTAAGCAATGGAACTGACCAGAATGGAAATGGAGCAAGTTGAAGTTTTTGATAAAATTAAACGACCATTTTAATTTTATTAAAAATAAAATCGGTAAATAAAGAATGATGAAGTGGATCCCAAAGTGGGAACTCCTTCTCCATATAAATATTTCGTAGTTAAATATATACTAGGATGTAGACGACGCTTAGAAGCCCCCAACACTATTTATTGTACAAACCACGATTGTTTGTCTGGGTTGTATTGTGGAAATTTGATTGTGTTGAATAAAATGTTTGAACAATAAAAAGATCATTTTATTGAATAAATAAACTATTAAAAATATTTATGTGTTGAATAAAATGTTTGAACAATAAAAATATCATTTTTATTGAATAAATAAACTATTAAAATATTTATGTGTTGAATAAAATGTTTGAACAATAAAAATATCATTTTTATTGAATAAATAAACTATTAAAATATTTATGTGTTGAATAAAATGTTTGAACAATAAAAATATCATTTTATTGAATAAATAAACTATTAAAAATATTTATGTGTTGAATAAAATGTTAGAACGATAAAAATATTATTTTTTATTGAATGTATGAACTATATAAAATAGTCAAGTGTTGAATAAAATATTTTATCGTTAAAAATATAATTTTTAACGTATAAATGAATGGCACAAAATTCTACAGAAATGAAAACAAATATTCGTTTACAAATTGGACGATTTGTTTATGTACACCCATTTAACTGATATTTATTGGGACGATAAATTTTACACGTCGCCTAACAACACAAATAATATTCAGTATTTGTTGGTTGAAACCCCACACGAGTATTGGGATGATATTTGGCGTACACTAATCCCAATTGTTGAGTTATATGTCAATTGATAGGTTGACAGACTGTTGTAAGCGTTAATTATTTATAATGCTTATGCAGTTGTGTAATGCACTCTGGATAATGGTTGAATGTGTATCATGATTGTTGTGTACATATGTTGTATGAAATCCATATAAATAACATTATATGGTAATTGGCTGTATCTGATTCCAATTCAGGAAGAATGATTATTTTAAAATAACGAATATTTTAAAATAACGAATATTTTAAAATAATATTCTATAAAGGATTAAAATATGATTTTGATGTCCGATTTGGGATGGAAACAAAAGGATTGAAATATATGAAGTTGTGTTGATTAGAATTGTGTCATTTTAATGCGAACGATATTTATATCGATTTTATTCAATTTTATAGTGAATATCGAAAAGGAAATTGGTTCAAAATCTGATATATTGAAAATATTATCATTTACATATTATAATGATAAGTATTCAATTTTGATTTAAAATTGAAATAAAAGTGGGAATCGGTTTTAAAACGAATTTATAAAATACGTTTTGAACAAAATATTATATATATATATATATATATATATATATATATATATATATATATTAATGGGTTGAATAGAACGCGCCGCACCGCGGGCCGTTCGCGAATTTCGACCATTGATTTTGAATTGATATTACGGGAGATTCGACAGTCGAATTCTCCTAAAACTGGAACCATTGGGTTTGTATCAGAAAGATCTTTCCAATGAATATAAGAGATTTGAAATCTAACAGTTGGATTTGGAACTATGTCCAAATCAAATTTGGAAAAGGTCGCTATGGATGCAGTTTGGTAGCCGTTATTGGAAATCGACTGAAAGAGCCTCAATAAAATTATAAAAAATATTAATAATTTGTGCAAAACTGTAATAAATGATTTGGAAAGAATTGGGTTGAAAAATTCCACATTTGTAAAGATAAAAATGCATTTTTATCAAAATGAACTAGTTATTAACTAAAAAGATAATCCAATAATTTTTTAATAAATAAATTGGATATATAAAGGGTTTTAATATAACAAGGTTTTTCCAATTTATAAATTGGAATGGATTTGAATAGAAATCATCTCTGGAATATTTCGATATTGGTTCCGTGACTATATGGATATTGTGGAGGAATTTTGAAGATAGATATATATCGTTATTCCCCATACGATATGTGTTGATTTCAGAATTTGATATTGAATATAAGCCGATATAATATCTGTTTAGAGCCTTATATTTAATATTGAATTGGATTTTGGGTTTGTCATGAATGGTGTCTTCAGTAACACTGTTCTGAAACCCCGTATGAAAAAATAAATCTTTTAATTAAGATTATCAGAGTTTCTACTTATATTTAGTAATTGGAATAAAATGGAATGGTAACTGGGTTTATTGTGAACTGTGTTTTAACGACATTCATTCTTTAATCCGATTTACAGTGTAATGTGATTTGGAATATATGTAAATCTTTTATTAAGATTTAATGGAAATTTTCTAAAGTAAAGTTTTCCAATTTAATAAAATAAATTGGAATGGAATGGAATACGAGTTGGTACTAATCGAAGTGATCTTCTGTAGAGGAAGACCGTTAATATATATGGAATTTAAAAGGCTTTGCCGTTATTCCATTTATATTATTAGTCTGATACGGAGATTTATATCGATTATATATTGATCTGTTTTCCGTGATGATTTCATGGTTAATGGAATGAGATTTTGGGTTTATCGTGAACTGTGTTTTAAACGACATTAGTTCTTTAACCCAGTTAAAGATAGGATTACATGTCTAACATTGTATTTCGAAGCGTATTGTTGATATCTGCTAAATATATATCTGTTTGGTGGAGGAGAATTTATTCTCTTGCTTAACACCCTTCTCTGAGACGTACGATCTTAGAGGTTATATATCGGCAGAAATCAATGGTACGGTGTAGATTATCGATGCGGCATGTTTGATTTCCCAAAGTTAAATAATCATTAATAATGATTGTTGGAAGATTAAAACTAAGTGGAGTTTTAATGAATCTTTAATTAGATTGAAATGTGAATGGGATAATTTAAATTATCAAATTTGGGATATGATCGAGAATAGAGTACCACCAGTTTTACTCCAGGCGATAGTTAAAACTTTAATTAGATTTGAGCGTGAAATGATAATTAAATTTACCGATAACACCATGATGTTATATATGGTATTACCAGTTTTGCTCCATGGGATGAATAGGTTGGAATTAGGATTAATGAATAAATGATTACTTCGGTAAGGCTCGATATCCCGACTAGGTTATAAACCTTAATTTGGTTTAAAATTGATATCCAAAGGAAGATTAAAGAATAAATTTAAAAGAATTTATCTTTGATAAAATTAATGGGAACATTTCCCTAAGTATAAGAATATTTTAATAAAAGAATATTCAGAATTGGAACGAGGCATAAGTTTTATTTTTATAGCACTTGATTATAAGATACGTGAATTATTCGGAAAGGTCGGGGTTATACCCATTCTGAATAATTGATTCGACGATAAAGACGGTGGTTGAAGACCGGAGTTCTTCACATCATTTGGATGATTACCGATGTCTTGATTGGGATGTACACCCAAGACAAGGTAATAAGTGGTGATCGTCCAGACGTATTTGGAGATTGACCGGATATGCGAGGACCTCTCTCCTGTATTAGACATATAGGACAAGGAATAAGGTGCCTCGGATTTCGTTCAGACCCAGAACGAACTAGTAAATGGATGTGTTTCTGACATTGGATTTTATTCTGTGTTGTTTATTTCTATTAAATATATATCTGTTTGGTGGCGGATAATTTATTCTCTTGCTTAACACCCTTCTCTGAGACGTACGAGCTTAGAGGTTATATATCGATAGACATCAGTCGCATGGCGTGAATTGTCAGTGTGGCATGCTATGATGCAAATGATCAAGACTTTTGTTGAAAAAGAAATTCTTGTGGTTGATAATCAAAGCACGGCTTTAAATAGCATAGCTTTGTGTATAGCATTAATTCGCGAGCCTCACACCCGGTATAAACCAGAAACGGGAGAGGACTGCAGGGAGAACATGCGTTTCTTTCTAGCTAGGAGTGGTGCCATGGTATCAAGTCCAGACATTTCACTTATGTGGATCTTGCATATTATTTGATGGATAGAGAGGCGCCTTGGATATATCGATCACTACGGGGACGATGGATGATATAGTCGACATACTGAACAGATTTATGCCCCGTAGAGCGGGGAAACGTATTGTTCAAACATAAGAGAGGACCAGCCCTGAAGATCTAAGGGCTTGACTAAGTACGAGTACCGAGACATGGTAGGCTAGATTGTCTCGAATTCGGTAAGGACGATCCCTTGTCCTGGTTCATGATGAAAATCCAACTTCCAATATGGCATTGTGCGGTTTTGATTGTAAACCTATATGGCGACATAGTAGCATGGGACACTATGCCGTCTATGATTGATACATTTATATTTGAAGTGATTTTGACACTATACACTTATAGTAATATCAAAATGATTTATTTTAAATGTACCAAGCATTTTTGGCTATTATAAGGGAAAATTCTATCCTCCTGCTTGCGTTGCATTGTGTGATGGGACCTGAGTCTTATAATAGCTTCATTTTTCCAAAAAGCATTGCTCTGTTTGTTATATGCACTGGTATTCTTGGGAGGAAACCCATTCCGTGTTATACGGCGTGGTCCCTTGAATTACTTTATTTTTAAAGTAAAGTTTTAAATAACTGTTTTAGTTCTCACACCAGTCCCATGACGGACCTGTAGTTTATTGTTTTAACCTAAACTCTAGGTGCCACTATTTTCCACACGGACAGTTGGCAGTTTTGGTTTTGCTGATATTATTTTCCTAGGATCCTAGATTTACAGCTGGAGCTACATTCGGAAAGCTTTGTATCCGCGTATCTCCTTCAGTTTTGTTATGTATTATTTTTCCGCTGCTATGTAATGTATTTTAATCTCTGATATTTTCTGATGTATATTATTTATTCATACCCTGTTATATTCTTGTACTCTAATGTAAATTGTTGTAACAACAATGAAGTGTTCTTCTGGTTGCGTTCTGATTTGTCGTGTTCTCAACTCAATCCGGGCTTTTCCATCTCTTCGGAGATCGGGGAATTTCGGATTGTTGCATACCTTTTCCTTGCTTAGTCCAAAATTTGACTTTTCGAATCTGTTCCCATGAAAATCCTTTAAAAACTTATTTTTAAATGGACTTAAACTTTTATTGCCACAATCTTCGTTACCAAATTACACTGTTTCGCCTTTTTCGCTTCCAAACAAGTCTTCCAAATACACTCCGGACCATGTGTAGTGCCAAATTTCCATGCTATGTATGTATATAAATGTATATAAATTCCTAATCCATATTTTAATTACAAAATATTTTGCACAACTTTTATCCTAACCATTCAAAGGCCTATTTTTTTCTCAAATTTCCATAATCCTTTCTTTAGCGTACATATATGGTAATTCATTCCATATATATGCTAATTTTCCAATCTAGTGGTTTTTTTTTATGGATTTATGTATATTTAAGTAAAATATTTAAAATTTAAAAACACAAATATGTTCACTCAATATCTATATAGGAATCTTAAACCTAAGCTTTGATACTAAATGTTACAACCTAATTTTTTTCTTCAAAAATCCAAGTCCATCGAAACTCGAGTTGGTTTGTATGGTATCCTGCGGAAAGGAAAAGATAAATATGTCCAAGCTCACGATAGAACATCTCACAGCGGAACAGATAAAATATAATAATAACTACATACTTACCAATATAATGAAACTAACTAGCAAGTGTCTTTAAGCTGCAGAATCTCAACCACCTGTATAATGTGTGGGTTTGTTACGAGGAGGGGGTCAGAACTAAAGTTCTAGTGAATAAACAAATTATTGTTTCTGCATTAACACCATATATAACGTTCTATCACTAGTTCTTTATTCATTAAGTTGTTCGGGTTCATTTCACATTACACTTTTGATCTTGCCGCATAAATCGTACATATCTACTCCTTAGTAGGTTAACCTAACAAATAATATATATATATTTAATTATATGCCCAATATATCGTGGTACTTCCTACAGTACCCTTCTTGAGTGGTCTCATCGTTGTACTACAAAAAACGTATCGGACCTCCAATCTTCATACTACGAAGGCATATCTAGTCTCCAACGCGGCGCCACAAGGGCACCAAATACCCGAATCCTTAAGGGAACTTGGTCGGGGGCTTTACTATCTCTATCAAGAATGACCTCCGGATAGCTAAACAAAATAGCTTCGTTAGACCCGAAATACAGATATCTAAAGTTGGTTTTTCTCTTTTGTGGCTCTTCAAGGTCCCACCAGCCTATCCCTAATGAAAGACTACTCAAAAGAGCTAAACGACTGGTCCTAACAATCAATCTAAACAAACATGTGGTCCACCATCCATTGACCTGATAGTGAAGGCCATTGGCCTCTTGGTTATAGCTCTAGTATTTTCCATACACACTTCAACTTACGATGACTAGTGTTTGACGACTATTATCCTTAGTTGGGTCCTGAACACGAAGCCTTCTCTTCCGAACCCTATCAGCCGTCGAACTATCCTAAAATCATCCAATCGGTCTTTAGGCTGTCGACAACCATGGTGCAACAGATGCAGCCAAGGCATACTCCCCGGATGGTAACATACAGGCCATGCCTCTATGGGGACAACATGAAGCCTACCACAGAGGATCATAATGGTGTATCCTCATGTCCCGTAGAAGTCTCACACTTCTCTTCGGTTCCGTCAAATAAGTTGGACGTGCTACCACCATGTCTTCCGACACCATCGATGATCTACCCCGTTTAGTTCTTCATCCTTATGGATTAGACCTAACGCATATTGTTATTTTATTACACCTTATTTCTAATTTATTCTTATTCATTTTGCATACTTATCCCTTTTTTATTGATTTACATTATTCATTAGCCAATGCAATAGAATATTACTGTTTATAAATCAACTTTTTCTTGGTGACCACAAAATATGTCTAATAATAAGGCCGCCATAGAATATCATTAGGCTTGTTAAACTTGATCTCCAGTTCCATATTTATTTATAATAAGCTTTGTTCCTTTCTTTTCACTTTCCAAATTATAACATTTATGTTATAATATTTCTTACACATTATTGCAATTGAACCGTGCTTATTATATTCCAATTAAAAGTTTACAGTAAGTCCTTATCTTTTTATAACTTATTTTCGGTTATGTTACCTTTCCCTTTTGTCTTTTCCATTTGTTCTTTTTTTAGGATGTTAGGCATATTCCAAATTGATTGGTTGCCAAAACTGTAATAAAATCAACTTTCATAGTTTTAGGTAGTTATTATAATAGGGGCCCATGATTGCAAAACATTCCTTTCTCTTATTCTGGAGGTTGTCAAATTAGTGGACAATACGTTTAACTCCCTATTTCACATAAATCTTCACTTATTCATAATTTCAGTTTGCAATCAGGTTTTATTTTTTCTTTGTTTACCCCCAAACTATGCAAATACATTCCTTCTTCTTTCCTAACCAATCAATCTAGGCTACTACTAACTTTCAGATTTGATTAATAACATATATCAATTACTGTTTTTAACTTGTTTTATTTATTTTACTTTGCACAATTACAGTAAATTTTGACATACGTTTATATCTCTTTTTCTATAATATTCAGTACTATTCCCATTTAAATCTGAAAAGGGATTTATTACAAGTAATGTGTACATTGACAAATTATTCCATTTATTAAAATATTGACATAATATGTTCTTTTAGTCTCAAATCACTAAATTTCTTCCAATTTGGTTTATAATTTCAATTAAATTTGCGTATAACCACAATTTTATTCATTTTTTGTGCATAACTAAATTTTGACACAAACTGCATATTCTGACACTGAAGAAGGGGAGAGAAGAAGAAGAACATATTGTAAACTTTAGCATGAATCAAAAGATACAAAACACTACAAAAAAGGGGCAATTTTCCAACCTAGAATTTTTTATGCCATCCCTACGCCGCGTAGGCGCAGCGTAGGGAAAACGTAAAATTACGTGGATGGTGTAGGGGTGGCATAGATAATTCTCGATTTTAAATTATTTAAACGGGCACTGAAAAACCACACCTGTTCTTACCTCTAAAACAACCGCTATTCCTTTATGTTTCCATTCCATTGCATTACATCGTTTCATATTAAAGAAAAAAAACCCTAAATCTAACAGCGCCGCCCCAACCTTCAACTGTCCAGCCGTGCCGCGGCGCCACCTTGACAAGTCTACCTTCAACCGCGCCACCGCTATGTCCTCTAGTTGTGCCGCCCCTGTTTCCTTTGCTCGAGCCTCTTCCTTGGATTTCCTCAAATCAAGTGAGTATTTATGTTATTCAATGGATACTGCCACCAAAGTAGTTTTTTTTTCACGGTCCTTAATCTAGTATGGAGAATCCACAAAAGATAACATCAAACTAGTTAATTTCATGTTTTTTAACTTATTTGCAAACATCCGAACTCGGTTTCAGAATTTATTTCTTGTTTTCTTTTGATAACTATGTTGGTACCCTTACTTCATACACAGTGCTTATGGTTGATATTTTGAATAGATTATTATATATGATCACATGTATAAAGACTATTGAACTTTTTTAGGTATTAATTGTGTACTGTCTTGCTCAGTGAGACTATTTTGTGGTTACTCAACACCATTTCAGAGATACGACAGCATTACCAAAATTTTGATGGATGCAGGTGGAACTATTTTGTAAGGAGGCTATGTAGTCATATCTATGATTGTATGTAGGTGTATTTGAATATTGATTTGGGGATCGAAGCATGTAGATGTTATGCATAAGAGACAAATTAAGATATTGTGGTAAGATATCATATAGCTATGATTTGTCCATTATTCAACTATTGACAGGAAAAAGTAATATATTCCAATTTATTTTGCTACCAGTTTGACCGTGTGCTATAAAATTAAAAGCTACATTACACTTAGCATGAAAACGATAGGAATGATATATCTAGCAAATATTATCTAATCAACATAGCTTTGGAAATGTATTTTTACGATATTAAGTTAGAAAACGTATATTTTCATGCTATCTTTGGTGGTATAGTATAGTACAACAGTTGTTCCAGTTACAACAAAGAACATTGTAACATCGCTAATTTAAAAACTTGCAGTGGATCCACTTTTATATACCTACGAACTGCGTTTCTAACATAATTTAGTGGGTTACCATCACAAATGCGACGTAGAAAGAGAATGAATAGATGGAGTAAGCTTTAGTGTTGTAGTTTCAAATATTGAATGAAAGAGAACTTGAATATTGTATATTAACGTACACCTCATTCTCTGCTCTTTTGTTAGTCATATGAGCAAGATTGCTTTACATAAAAAAAATTGTTGTTTTGTAGTACTTACTTTATTATTATATATTTCTATTTAGATCATGTGCAGCAATGATGTTAGTTGGTGTGTTTGAAACATTGTTATCTTCTACTGCTACAAAGATGGATGCTGCTGCTTTCCTCTACTTGACTGCCCATTTTCGGTATTATCCAGATACACTTGTAGTTAACGAGACAATTCTGATTACACCCAGGCGTCACTCTCTAACATAAGAACAAAAAAATTACCATACTCAAAATACAGAAAACAAATTAAAATCTTTTTTGTGTGGAGAAATTGGTGCTTAGGTGGTAGTTCACATAAGAATTACAAGTCTTGGATAGTATACAAATGCCACATGCCAATGAGTATGAATCAATATTTGATGTTATATGGTGCATAGTCTATTCTTGCCAGAGAAATGTCAAGGGTGTTCAGGCCAAGAATTCTGTCTATGTTAACAAGAGTAACATTGGATCCTGTGTTGTATGTATTTTCAGGCTTGTCAGGCCATTGAAAGAAGAAGTCTTCTGCCACTTTCATCTTTGAATCCTTGCATACCAGTCTGTTCACAAACACTGCAATAAACGGTATGTGTTCTGTTTTTAAATATAATGCATCATGAATATAGCTGTGTATAAACAAATAAAAACGGTACTGTAACACCCAGGATTTTTGAATAATCGAATTAACTAAATTAAAGAATAATTAATCTCAGACGTGAGAATTAAGGGAAACGGGTTGCGCCATTGTGTTCGTCTCGGAATTCTGGTTGAGATAGAGTCCGAGTTTGCATAAATTGGACTCCGTATGAAAAAGATATCTTTAAATTAAATATTGCAGCAAAACATGAAAAAAATGAGAAAAGAATAAATGTTTAGCATTGTTCTAAGGTTTGTAAGCAAAAGACTAAGTAGCTCATTAGGTTGGAACATGTGACTTGCATACAAGAGGTACAGAGTTCGATCCCCGCCAACACCATATTTTTGTTTTAAGGGAATGGCTAAAAAGCGGCTTAGTGTGAACGTGGTTCAAAAAGTAGTTTAGTGTGAAAATGGTTAATTAGGAAGATAAAAATATATATATAGATATATACATAAATAAAATAAAATTCAACCTAAAATTTAAGAAAAAAATTCAAAACAGCGGAAGCGGGAAGACAAAACACCAAACCGACCTATTTTATGGGTCGATCCTAGACCCGTTGGGTCGACCCCAGGGTCGACTCAGGAGGTTTGAAATTGGTCCCGTCAGCCATAAATGGTCTATGACGAAATTTTATGTTTTAGGGCTTAGGTGGCGATTTCTGGTTGGTCTGTTGACATCATTTCTTGGTTTCTAAGGCCTAGATGGATTCTAGAGTGATCTGAAGGCTCTAAGTCACCCTATTCTCCTATAAAAACACCCCCAAACCTCACTTTCTCTCCACACAATTTCATTCTGCCTATACTCTGCCTCTATAATAAATAAATATAATAATGGCGTTGCTACTCTGCTGGGATCAAAACTAGAACTAGTGCATCTTTTTCCAAATCTGAATAAGATTAAAAGAGAACTACTGCAACTCTTCTTCTATAATCCAATCAAGGCAAGTGCAGTTATTTTCCGATATGAATTTTAATCATGATCTTGACATAATTATAAAATTGAATCTGAGATTATGCCCTTTTTCTATTTATCAGATCTGTTCCTCTGTTTTATTATTCTGTTTGTTCTGTATTTCTTCCTCCTTTCTTTCTTTTTATTTGATAGCCAGGCTACCACGAGCCTGAGCCAGATCTCATAAGAGATGAACGCATAAACGCTAAATTTGGGAAGAATATTGAATAAGGCATATTTGGGCATAATTGATTTGTAACCAATTTGAGGATACAACACATGTTGTAATTCTGGACATAAATTTGAGGCATATTGTATAAGACGATCTATGACTTGGAAGGAGAGGATTATTGTGACTTAGAACATAAAGAACATAGATTGAACTTAGAACATAAATATGAGAGATATAATTGGGCATGTTGTATTTAAAACATAAGGTGTATTTAACATATGTCTTGAGTTTTGAGGCATAAAGAATATTGGACATATGACTTGGGATTTATGGTGTAAAGTTTAACTGTGAACATGTAACTGATTTGGATGCATAGTGCAAGTTGTAATTCAAGATCTTGATCTGGACATACTATTATATTATAGTCTGAAATTTGGAAAAAAGAGAATTAATCTGAATTTAACTTAGGTGCAAAGATCCATATTAAGATTGGATGATTATTAAGTGTGAATACACCTAAGCGAGGGTTTTTTTTTGGACATGTCACATGCATTGTAATCAATGGCTATATTTGGCATAATTTATATGTAAGGTTTTTGGAGAATATTCTGAACTATGCAAGTTTTACTAAAAATTGGGACATATGTTATATGCATATAAGTTTAGGCTTACCTTATGAATTAGGCAAGATATGTGAATAGGACTTTAAGGAATGTTTAAATCGGCTAAAACCGTTATCTGCTTATTACGTTAAATTTTGCCTAATCTGCTAAACCTATTACCTGTTTAATCTGTTGAATTGCCTAAACTGTTACCTATGTTGAATCGCCTAATCTGCTAATTTTGCCTAATCTGCTAAATTTGTTGAGTTGCCTAATCTGCTAAATCTGTTGAACCGCCTGAGCTGCTAAATCTATTGAAAAGTTGAATGATTGTAATTTGTGTAAAACATGTTAATTTGTTTAATCTGCTGCGACTTGAAAAGAAGTCAAATCTGTTAAATTGACATAATTAGTATGATATTTGTATAATTTGTAATGGAATAAACTGGTTAAAATAAAAATGCTGAGACACGAGGTTAGACTCATGTTTGCGGTAGAAGCCTGCCCGGAACCAACCGGCTTAACCAGCAACCGCAAACTGCTAGTCTAATGTGAGAGGTCGTAGGCATAACTAAAATATTCTTAGACACGAGGTTAGGTCTGGCTTGTGGCAGAAGTCTGCCCGGAACCGCCCGGCTTATCCAGCGGCCACAAGCTACCGACCTAATGTGAGAGGTCTGCGCATTAATATTTAATTAATGTGAATCTGAGATAAATATGATGTCTAAAACGTGTTGGGTAGATAAGGCTAAACCAACTGGACTGATGAATTAATAAACCTGTTTCATGAATCTGTAGGCCCAATACAAAGTTAGACAATCTGTAAGTCTGTTAAAACTATACGTCTGATCCGTTAGTATGAAAACCTGTTGACTTGATTTTCTGGTCTGTGAACTAGTTGATTATGAACTCTGTGGCCTAAAACTTGTAAACAAGTTAATCTGAAATCTGTTAATCTGGGGACACAAGGTTAGGAGGGAAAATACTTGTGTCATCTATTGTTTGGGACCCATATTAGTCAGTAACCCTTTCTGGTATCAAAACTATGGCCCAACAGTAGGTAGGGTCCGGGCACGCTTACTGAACTAATTATAAGTGGTTCATTCTGATAATGACGAGGGGCGTTGATGGTGCGTTCCAACCAGGTCATGTGCGTGCATGGATGCCGGTTTGCCTCTAAGGATGTAAGACGCCGTGACATCTGTAAATAGGTCTGTGTCATTTAAAGGTTGCCACTTTGGGGAGTGATACACCCTTTTGTGGGGCTGTCATAGAGTATTTATGTATTAGGGAGCCGATCGCTTGGGGTAGATTTAGAGTACACTTAGTTCTATCTGTTTCCGTTGGGGTACCGTCTGTTTCTGTTTGGTGGTAGCACCTGTCTGTTTCTGCGTGGTACCGTCTGTTGGGGTGGTAAAAGCCCATTTACTAGTGTACACCTAATTCTAACATTTTGTTTCTGTAGGGATTATTTTGTTTCTGTCTCTGATTCCGTTTATGTACCTTCTGTCTGTTGGGATGGTAAAGGCCCATTACTGGCATTATGTTCCTGTATAGATTATTCTGTTTCGTTTCTGTTTCAGTTTGGACATTAGGGTAACGCCTAATCAAGTTATACTAGTATTAGTGCAGAGAAGTAAAATATAAGTAAGAAGCATAACTTGGGCTATATCATTCTGTTTCTTCTGTTTAGCTTAAGTATACCAGTTACTCCTGTTGTTGTTGTCTCTTATCAGCTTTATTTTCATGTCATGATACTATTATCTGTTCATATGCTGAAAGTCACTGGACTTGCCAGACTTTATGTCTGACCATGCTTGTTTTCGCCCCTTTTCTTTCGTTTCCCCCTCCCCCAGGTTTTTTAGGGTGGGAGTATAGGAGCTTGATTCGGATTTTCTCTGCTTGAAGTACCGCTTGACCTTGGCTCTATCTTTCCATGGCAGTTTATGTTGAGGATTATGATTTTAAAAACTATGCATTATGAAGGCTTTTGTACGAGGCTGATATTTTGTACTAATTGAATTCTGATATTGTGATTTGAAAAGATGTAACCAAACTTACTTCGGTTTCTGTTGTAATAAAGTTAGTAATTTTTCAAGTACTGTTTTATCTGTCTTGTAAATTTCTGTTCTGCCTACAAAAACGCTCCATCAAAGTTAAGGCATTCCCTTTGTGAGTGACCTTAACGGAGGTGGGGTGTTACACGTGGTATCAGAGCTGAAGGTTACCAGAACAGATATGAATTTTGAAAAGTTGTTTTTCAAAAACAATTTTATGAAGAAGTACCTTCAAAAGTATGTTTTAAGGAAAGTATTTTCAAGAAAAAAAACTTATTTTAGAAAACATAACCCCAAGGGCCATATATCTTATCTTTAGTATGTCCTCTCGTTAGTACCTTTGACCTTTAGGTAGGGTAGTCCTATGGTTGAAACATGTGTTTGAGACATGTTATGTATGATGGATGCATGTGGATGCAAGCGTTTGCTAGTGGTTGCTCGTGGATGCATATACACACACTTTAGGCACTAGATCGGCTCAGTCACTTCATACTGCATATAAATGTGTGTACATATTTAAGTAATGGATGTATAATGGTTGTACTATCATATGGATGTTGCATTTTGGTGAAAGGTTGTGCACGCATGTAGAGATAATATGTATCGATAAGATTCTTTCTCATACATAATGGACGCATGGCACTATCATGGTTTGCATTAAGGAGGTCAACTGAATCAGTAGACCGCCTGATTTTGCATTAGATAAGGAACATATACACGCACTTTTTGCATATGTTCATATAGCATTAGAAATTCTATAAGGACAATGGATGCATGTGTTTGATGGTTGAGTAGATGGTTGTTTGGATGTTAGGATATGCATTCTCCTTAACTTGGAGATTTCGGGGGTGAAATCCTTTAAGGAGGGGAGAATGCAACACCCCGGATTTTTGAATAATCGAATTAACTAAATTAAAGAATAATTAATCTCATACGTGAGAATTAAGGGAAACGGGTTGCACCATTGTGTTCGTCTCGAAATTCTGGTTGAGATAGAGTCCGAGTTTGCATAAGTTGGACTCCGTATGAAAAAGATATCTTTAAATTAAATATTGCAATAAAACATGAAAAAAAATGAAAAAGAATAAATGTTTAGCATTGTTCTAAGGTTTGTAAGCAAAAGACTAAGTAGCTCATTTGGTTGGAACATATGACTTGCATACAAGAGGTACAGAGTTCGTTCCCCGCCAACGCCATATTTTTGTTTTAGGGGAATGGCTAAAAAGCGGCTTAGTGTGAACGCGGTTCAAATAGTAGTTTAGTGTGAAAATGGTTAATTTGGAAGATAGAAATATATATATATATATATAAAATAAAATTCAACCTAAAATTTAATAAAAAATTCAAAACAGCAGAAGCGGGAAGGCAAAACACCAAACCGACCTATTTTATGGGTCGACCCCAGGGTCGACTCAGGAGGTTTGAAATTGGTCATGTCGGCCCTAAATGGTCTATGACGAAATTTTATGTTTTAGGGCTTAGGTGGCGATTTCTGGTTGGTCTGTTGACATCATTTCTTGGTTTCTAAGGCCTAGATGGATTTTAGAGTGATCTGAAGGCACTAAATCACTCTATTCTCCTATAAAAACACCCCCAAACCTCACTTTCTCTCCACACATTTTCATTCTGCCTATACTCTGCCTCTATAATAAATAAATATAATAATGACGTCGCTACTCTGCTGGGATCAAAACTAGAACTAGTGCATCTTCTTCCAAATCTGAATAAGATTAAAAGAGAACTACTGCAACTCTTCTTCTATAATCCAATCAAGGCAAGTGCAGTTATTTTCCGATATGAATTTTAATTATGATCTTGGCATAATTATAAAACTGAATCTGAGATTATGCCCTTTTTCTATTTATCAGATCTGTTCCTCTTTTTTATTATTCTATTTGTTCTGTATTTCTTCCTCCTTTCTTTCTTTTTGTTTGATAGCCAGGCTACCACGAGCCTGAGCCAGATCTCATAAGAGATGAACGCATAAACGCTAAATTTGGTAAGAATATTGAATAAGGCATATTTGGGCATAATTGATTTGTAACCAATTTGAGGATACAACGCATGTTGTAATTCTGGACATAAATTTGAGGCATATTGTATAAGACAATTTATGACTTGGAAGGAGGGGATTATTGTGACTTAGAACATAAAGAACATAGATTGAACTTAGAACATAAATCTAACACATATAATTGGGCATGCTGTATTTAAAACATAAGGTGTATTTAACATATGTCGTCTTGAGTTTTGAGGCATAAAGAATATTGGACATATGACTTGGGATTTGTGGCGTAAAGTTTAACTATGAACATGTAACTGATTTGGATGCATAGT
This sequence comes from Allium sativum, assembly GCA_030737875.1. Taxonomy (NCBI): domain Eukaryota; kingdom Viridiplantae; phylum Streptophyta; class Magnoliopsida; order Asparagales; family Amaryllidaceae; genus Allium; species Allium sativum. The sequence goes on from CM060922.1 coordinate 887,046,203, forward strand.
ACAAGTTGTAATTCAAGTTCTAGAGCTGGACATACTATATATATTATAGTCTGAAATTTGGAAAAAAGAGAATTAATTTGAATTTAACTTAGGTGCAAAGATCCATATTAAGATTGGATAATTATTAAGTGTGAATACACCTAAGCGAGGTTTTTTTTTTGGGATATGTGACATGCATAGTAATCAGTGGCTATATTTGGCATAATTTGTATGTAAGGTTTTTGGAGAATATTCTGAACTATGCAAGTTTAACTAAAAATTAGGACATATGTTATATGGTGGATTATGACCATAATTTGGGCATATAAGTTTAGGCTTACCTTATGAATTAGGCAAGATATGTGAATAGGAATTTAAGGAATGTTTAAATCGACTAAAACTGTTATCTGCTTATTACGTTAAATTTTGCCTAATCTGCTAAACCTATTACCTGTTTAATCTGTTGAATTGCCTAAACTGTTACATATGTTGAATCGCCTAATCTGCTAATTTTGCCTAATCTGCTAAATCTGTTGAGTTGTCTAATCTGCTAAATCTGTTGAACCGCCTGAGCTGCTAAATCTGTTGAAAAGCTGAATGATTGTAATTTGTGTAAAACATGTTAATTTTAATATGCTGCGACTTGAAAAGAAGTCAAATCTGTTAAATTGACATAATTAGTCTGATATTTGTATAATTTGTAAGGGAATAAACTGGCTAAAATAAAAATGTTGAGACACGAGGTTAGACTCATGTTTGCGGTAGAAGTCTGCCCGGACCCAACCGGCTTAACCAGCAACCGCAAACTGCTAGTCTAATGTGAGAGGTCGTAGGCATAACTAAAATATGCTTAGACACGAGGTTTGGTCTTGCTTGTGGCAGAAGTCTGCCCGGAACCGCCCGTCTTATCCAGCGGCCACAAGCTACCGACCTAATGTGAGAGGTCTGCGCATTAATATTTAATTAATGCAAATCTGAGATAAATATGATGTCTAAAACGTGTTGTGTAGATAAGGCTAAACCAACTGGACTGATGAATTAATAAACCTGTTTCGTGAATCTGTAGGCCCAATACAAAGTTAGACAATCTGTAAGTCTGTTAAAACTATACATCTGATCTGTTAGTATGAAAACCTGTTGACTTGATTTTCTGGTCTGTGAACTAGTTGATTATGAACTCTTTAGGGCTAAAACTTGTAAACAAGTTAATCTGAAATCTGTTAGTCTGGGGACACAAGGTTAGGAGCGAAAATACTTGTGTCATCTATTGTTTGGGACCCATATTAGTCAGTAACCCTTTCTGGTATCAAAACTATGACCCAACAATAGGTAGGGTCCGGGCACGCTTACTAAACTAATTATAAGTGGTTCATTCTGATAATTGCGAGGGGTGTTGATGGTGCGTTCCAACCGGGTCATGTGCGTGCATGGATCCCGGTCTGCCTCTGAGGATGTAAGACGCCGTGACATCTGTAAATAGGTCTGTGTCATTTAAAGGTTGCCACTTTGGTGAGTGATACACCCTTCTGTGGGGTTGGCACAGGGTATTTATGTATTAGGGAGCCGATCGCTTGGGGTAGATTTAGGGTACACTTAGTTTTGTCTGTTTCCGTTGGGGTACCATCTGTTTCTGTTGGGTGGTAACACCTGTCTGTTTCTGCGTGGTACCGTCTGTTGGGGTGGTAAAAGCCCATTTACTAGTGCATACCTAAATCTAACATTCTGTTTCTGTAGGGATTATTCTGTTTCTGTCTCTGAGTCCGTTTTATGTACCTTCTGTCTGTTAGGGTGGTAAAGGCCCATTACTGGCATTTTGTTCCTGTATAGATTATTCTGTTCCGTTTCTGTTTCAGTTTGGACATTAGGGTAACGCCTAATCCTGTTATACTAGTATTAGTGCAGAGAAGTAAAATATAAGTAAGAAGCATAACTTGGGCTATATCATTCTGTTTCTTCTATTTAGCTTAAGTATACCAGTTACTCCTGTTGCTGTTGTCACTTATCCAGCTTTATTTTCATGTCATGATATTATTATCTGTTCATATGCTGAAAGTCACTGGACTTTCCAGACTTTATGTCTGACCATGCTTGTTTTCGCCCCTTTTCTTTCGTTTCCCCCTCCCCCAGGTTTTTTAGGGTGGGAGTATAGGAGCTTGATTCGGATTTTCTCTGCTTGAAGTACCGCTTGACCTTGGCTCTATCTTTCCATGGCAGTTTATGTTGGGGATTATGATTTTAAAGACTATGCATTATGAAGGCTTCTGTACGAGGCTGATATTTTGTACTAATTGAATTCTGATATTGTGATTTGAAAAGATGTAACCAAACTTACTTCGGTTTCTGTTGTAATAAAGTTAGTAATTTTTCAAGTACTGTTTTATCTGTCTTGTAAATTTCTGTTCTACCTACTAAAACGCTCCATCAAAGTTAAGGCATTCCCTCTGTGAGTGACCTTAATGGAGTTGGGGTGTTACAGCTACCATCGGACATTTTGATGCCAACACAGAAGTCCTGCAAAGGACTAGGATCGGCAGCAAGCGCCACAAAAGCTACATTTGCAAGGGGAGCTAGAGTAATGATATAAGAAGTCATTTAAAAAGAAATTTGTAAATGTTGATTAGAAAATATTTTGAATGATTTGGATTTGAACACAACTTTTGTAGCTATTTATAATGTTTGTGATCAGATGTGATGCATTAATACATGCATGTTTTTGAATTGATCAAACTTAAATAACATTAATTTTCTAAACACTTAAAAGCTGCTAGTCAAGGAAAATAGGTAGATCTGTTTATCATTCTGAATGTACTTAAATTTTTCTTTTTCTTTCTGAGTGACAGAAGAGAGGCAATATAAAATGCATTCACATATCACTTCCTATCTATGCGGTTGGATATGCACAAAGAAGTCAGAAAAAAGCGAAGTAATGTATTCTAATAAATTTTCCTATATGTAAAAGCAACGGCCAAGAGAGAGATCTTATGGGAGGGGTTGGTTTTTAACTTCTTCCAGAATGATTGTTTTATCATAATTAAGATAACTCCATACGTTACAAATACGTCATTTTGCTACTTGTAGGTCAGTACACATGCAGATTGGAAGCAATCCAAAAGAACAATAACGCAACAGATAAGAATGCTGATGCTGCTGCAAGAACGTCAAAGCCGGATGCATGGTCACTAAATATCTATTATAGATATGATCTGTTACTGGCTATTAGTTTGGGTTGTGTCATTACATTGGTTTGATGGTCTATTTGTGTAAGATACATTGTATGATGTTTGAATTAGATGAAACGACTACGTTTAAGTTATGTAGCAACTTTATTTTATTGTTTTTGGACATGATTTGTAGCAAGTTTATGGTAATTTGAACATGATATTTATTTTGCATCAATATTTTTATTGATATATATTGTTACGACTTTGCATGTCTACGGTTTTATTAAAATATATTGTGATTTGTGTGGAAGATAAATATAAATGAATCATATTGACTTTTGGCAAGAATGCAGGCGTAGGGAAGGCATAGGGAAAACGTATTGAACTTGGCGTAGGGAAGACGTAGGAATAATGGCGTAGGGAAGGCGTAGGAATGATGGCGAAGGGAAGGTGGCGTAGGGAAGGCGTGTGGAACTTGGCGTAGGGAACGCGTAGACATGCAGGCGTAGGGAACGCATAGGGAAAATTTTGCGACGTCTGTTTTCCAACCTCTTTTTTGGCGTAGGGATGGCGTAGGGAAATCTGATTCCCTACGCCGTCCCTACGCCAAATTGGCGTATGGAATTCAGATTTCTTTTGTAGTGAAAATACTATTATTGAAAAGTATAATTTAATCCACTCACCTGACTGCGTGAAATTCTTAAATCTGATTTAGAACCGCTATCTGTGGTCTTATAAATAGGAGTTATTATCGAAATAGCCATGGATTTACAAATCTGAGACTAAAAGAAGGAGAAGAATCACAGAAATCTGGATTCACTAAACTTATCTCCTGCAGACGAGGAATCGGAGCACATATAGTTTAGTCTACATTCTTGGTATCCAAATCTTTAATCAGAATCCTAAAACTAATATATTCTTATTTCTGAAGGGTTTGAAGGAGAAATAAAATGGTAGAGCCATGGCGTCGTTCATAAAAATTTGAGTTTAAAGTTAGGCTCTATTAGTCTATTTATAGATGCATAGGAGAATCTCGTTCGTTGGATCGAATATAATAAAATCTGAGCCATTAAAATCGTTAAATTCATGTCATTCTTCCCAGCACTGGGTCGACCCTGGGATCTAGGTTGGTTGATCCCTGTGTCGATCCAATACTAGGATGGGTCGACCCCGAGGTCGACCCACTTATGGCCTGGGTCGACCCATTTACTGGGTCACGAACGTTAATTTCGTTCCTATTAAATTTTCGTTTAACTTTGCACCTACATTCTTTTCTTGCTTAATATTCTTCTTTATATTAATTTCCTCCATTTATAATGTAAGTTTTAGATTTCAAATTAAAAATTGTGTGTATATTTTTGCGTTTAACTTTATAAACTTTTGTTCGTTAATAACTTCAACTTATGAACTATATTTGGGGTAATAATATATGAAAATAATTAAAAAATTGTCACAAACATAATGGTAGCTGTCTCGAGGTCAAATTCTGAAATCATAAAATATCGATATTTGTTGATAACTAATTAGATATATTTTAAAAATACGGGGTGTTACAGCCTATTGATGACATCACGTTGTAGAATAACATCTTTATTTTGAATGTCTCTAACTTAGTAGTATTAAGGAAAAATTCCAAGTAAACTTCATTATCTCTAGCAAACTGAGATACATTGATTAAGTTTTTGGTAATTTTAGGAACCATAAGTAAATTATGCAAGTACAGGTGATTTTTTCCCTTTAAGAAAGCATTACCAATATGAGTAATTAGAATGCACTTACCATTACCCATTAAGATTAAATGATTACCTTTTTATTATTTGCTTCCAAGATTTAAGTTATCAAGATTGTTTGTGATATGATTTGTTGCACCTGAGTCGGGATACTAGCCATCAACTTGTAGATGCTATATTATGGCAATATCATTCTGATTGTTTCTTCAGACGGAATTTCCTAGACTGGCTTGTGCAACATTAGCACTTGGGTATTGCCTTCTCTTTGACCTTGGTTCCCTAAATAGTTTGAATTGTATCTAAAGTAATTTTTTAGGGCAGTGTGTCCAGCCTTCTTATAGATTTGACATTAAGGTATGTTATTATTCCATCTGCCTCTTCCTCTGTCCCAGTTGGCATTGCTACCTCTCTGGTAAGATGTTTCAGTTTTACTGGAATTTTGGTTCTTTTTGTTAGCCTCTAGCCAAGTTGACGTTATAATCGGTTTCTTGAATTCTTTTACTATTGATTCTTGTTTCGTGGGACAGTAAGATAGAGTGCACTTCATCAATTGGTAGAATAGCCTTTTGTGATGTTACGACAACAACTACTTCTTCATAGTCATTATTGATGATGGTAGGAGACAATATATTATAGGAGGAACAATTACTTTTTTTATTTCATGCTTCCAATACATCAAATGATCCCATATATATAGGATTACATAACATGTCACTTCGTCTAATGGACATAACAGTTCATTAATAGACATGACAATTCATAAATAGACATGACACTTTATTTAACAAACATGACTTTTTATTTAATATACATTAGAGTAATTAATTATTTTGGTTTACTCCAACATTTCCTCCCCTAAACCAAAATTCCTTCGAATGCCTAATGCAGCAACATTTTTTGAGAAAGCAGTCCCTCTAAGCGGCTTTATGAAGATATCAGCAATTTGTTCTTCACTTTGACAATACTCAAGACTCACTTCTCCTTCACGAACGAGCTCTCGTAGGAAATGGAAACGCAAACGAATATGCTTTGTTCTTCCATGCAAAATAGGATCCTTGGAGACAGAGATAGTAGAACTATTGTCACAATAAATGATCGTAGGATCTTCTTGCTTAAAGCTCAAATTTTCAAGAATTCCTCTTTGCCACAAAGTTTGACATCCTGCTAGAGATGCTGCGATGTATTCAGCATCAGTGGTAGAAAGAACCACAACTGGTTGTTTCTTCGAATACCAAGAAATAATTCCACTTCCAAGGTTAAATGCATAACCCGAAGTACTCCTTGAATCATCGATACTCTCACCTAGATCGCTATCCGTATATCCAACAAGCTTCACGGGCACACGAGCTTCATAGAAAATGCCATAGTCGATAGTTCCTTTAACATATCGCAAAAAAAAATTCGCAGCTTCCCAATGGTTTGAGTAAGGATTTTCCATAAATCTGCTAATCAAATTTACTGCGTACATGATATCGGGTCTTGTAGAAGTGAGATACATCAAATTTCCAACTAGGCTTCAAAACAAAGTTGGATCAACGCACTTTCCTTCACCATTTTTGCACAATTTCAGACCTGTAACACAAGGAGTTGAAACAGGATTTGCATTCATCATGTTGAACTTTTCCAACACTTGCACAGCATATTTTTCTTGCGAGATAAAAATCCCACAATTTGATTATTGAACACCTATCCCCAGAAAATGATGCATTTCTCCCAAATCCGTCATCTCGAATTCTTTCATCATTGAATTTTTGAATTCAGATAACATCTTCATATCATCTCCAGTAAAAATTAGGTCGTCCACATATAGACTCACGATCATGCAACCTCCTTTTGAATTCTTTTTCATGTAAAGAGTATGCTCAAAAGGACACCTTTCAAAGCCATTTCTAAGGAAAAAATTATTAATTCGATCATACCATGCACGAGGGGATTGCTTCAGCCCATACAATGCTTTATGCGGCTTATACACCTTTTCTTCATTGCCTTTCTTCACAAAACTTGGAGGATGTTGGATATAAATATCATCTTGAAGAAATCCATTTAAGAAAGCAGATTTCACATCCATTTGCAACAGCTTCCAACCATTTTGAGCTGCAAGAGAAATTAATAATCGAACAGTATCAAGTCGAGAGACAGGAGCGAATACCTCATTGAAATCTTCGCCTTCCTTTTGCTTGTACCCTTTTGCAACCAATCGTGCTTTGTGCTTGTTGATGGAACCATCAAGATTTGTTTTGGTTTTGAACACCCATTTCACATCAATGGCTGATTTGTGTGAAGGCAACGTAGTAAGCTCCCACGTACCATTTTTCTCAATAGACTTGATTTCATCCTTCATTGCATGCACCCATTTTTTTTTCTTCTGATGCTTCTTCGTAAGTGACTGGATCTTCCCCTGCAAAGAATGCAAAATATACATGATCAGTAGTGTCAACTTCTTCGGTTGCATCATATATTTCTCTCAAGGATCGCGTCCTTCTTTCCGCCGTTGGTGGTGAATTTTGCTCCTGCTCAGCTTCATGTTGTGGTTCTTCAATATCAGCATCAACACCTTGTTCCAAAGAAGTTTCATCTTCAAGATTTAGAGTTTGCCACCCTGGTAATTCTGCAACATCTGAAAAATCATAGTAGCCATTTTCATCAAAGAGAACATCTTTGCTGATAACCATCTTCTTCGTCCTTGGATTGTACAGCTTGTAAGCTTTAGTCTTTTGGCTATAACCATGAAAATGCATTTTTCATATTTGTCATCGAGCTTCGATCTCAAGGCATTAGGAATATGAGAGTATGCAAGACAACCAAAAGTTTTTAAGTGAGCAATATTTGGTTTCTACCCATACCATACCTCATTTGGAGTAGAATCCTTCAAGCTCTTCGTTAGCGATCGGTTGATTAAGTAAACGGCACAAGAAACCGCTTCAGCCCAAAAACACGCAGGCAAGTTCTTCTTCTTTAGCATGCATCTGATCATATTCATGATAGTCCCGTTCTTGCGTTCTGCAACTCCGTTTTGTTGAGGTGTGTACTTTGCTGTAAATTCGTGGCGAATGCCATTGTTTCGACAGAATTCTTCAAATAAAGAAGACATATATTCTCCACCATGATCACTCCTCAGATTTTTATTTGAAGACCAGAATTTTTCAACTTGTGTTTTAAAATCTTTAAAACATGATAAAACTTCTGATTTCTCTTTCACACAATAAACCCATATTTTTCTTGTGTAATCGTCAACAAACAACAAGAAATACCTGCTACCTCCAAGCGATGACACTTGCATTGGTCCACAAAGATCGGTGTGAACAAGCTCCAAAGGTGATTTAGAAATCCACTTTGATTTGGATGGGAAAGATTCACGATGTTGTTTTCCCAATTGGCATTCCTCGCATACTTCATTTATCGCCATAATTTTGGGGAGTCCTTTGACTATTTCTTTGGTAGACATCTCTTTCAAGCTCCGAAAGTTTAGATGCCCGAACCTCTCATGCCATAACTTGGAAACTTTATTAGAATCGGCAAGCATGCAATTATCGCTCACGATGTCTAGCTTGATCGGAAATAATTTGTTGGATCCCGTTACAATATTCACCACTTGTTGGTCGTTCTTCTTCATGCTGCATTGATCTCCAACGAATTGAAAATCAAATCCCTTTTTCAGCAAGTGACCGATGCTAAGAAGGTTGCTGCATATGCCTGGAACATAAAGAACCTCCGACATTTTTTCAACTTTTCCAGTCTTGGTTTTGAAAAAGATTTCACCAACACCTTCAATTTTGTATGACTTGGCATCTCCGATAGTAACTTGACCATCGTTAACTTCTACAAGACTCGAGAACAAATTTTTATTTCCAGTCATATGCCTACTTGCACCACTATCCAAGTACCATATATTTTCAATATTTCCATCCGAAGCAATCAACAAAGATTCGGAATTTTCTGCTTCATTATGCTTAAAGCTAGCAACTGGCTTCTTTTCAGAATGTTTCTCCCAACAATCATTTTCTTTATGACCAGTCTTGTGGCAAAAATTGCATTCAAAATAAGGTTTTTTACCTTTGTATTTGCCTCGTGCTTTGTTATTTTTGGATGATGGTTTCTCCATCTTTGATTCTTCACATTTTCCACCATTCCCGCTATAATTTTTGCCATGAGATGGACCTTGACCTTTTGTGGATGTGAATTGAGATTTTAAGGCTTGATCTTGAAAAAATTAGTTTGTTTACTTCTCTTCAAGATCCTAGCCTCATGAGCTTCCAGCCTCCTTTGCAAGCCTTCAAGAGAAAGTGAAGCAATATCACTTGATTCTTCAATTGCAACCACAATATGATCAAATTTCATAGGTAGACTCCGCAGAATTTTTTCAACGGCTCTTTGGGTCTCCACGACTTCCCCGTTTGAAGCCATCTGATTGATGATGGAAGTGAGAAGAATAAAATATTCTGAGATTTTCTCATCATCCTTCATTTGAGCTTTTCGAATTCAGCTCGCAGTGACTGCAGGCGAACCTTTTTTACTTGATATTGGCCAGAATACGTTGTATTCAATATTCTCCAAGCCTCCTGAGCATTTGAAACTTTTCTAATTCTATCATAAACTTGAGTTACAAGTGTCTGATAGATTTGGTAGAAAGCCTTCCGATCTTTTAGCTTTTTGCTTTTCAGAAGTTCCCTTTGTGCGGGTGTGAGTTGCGTCTCATCTTCTGGCGCTCCTACACCTTCTTCGACCACACTCCACAGATCTTGAGATTCAAGACACAACTTCATTAGATCGCACCAATAGTCAAATCTCTCACCATTGAAACGAGGAACTTGAGCAGCGGGATTATTTGTTATGTTGAGATTATTTGACATATTGAATTTTTTTTTGCTCTGATACCAGTTTGATGATGGTAGGAGACAATATATTATAGGAGGAACTATTACTTTTTTTATTTCATGCTTCCAATACAATAAATGATCCTATATATATAGGATTACATAACATGTCACTTCGTCTAATGGACATAACAGTTCATTAATAGACATGACAATTCATAAATAGACATGAACCTTTTTTTAACAAACATGACTTTTTATTTAATAGACATTAGAGTAATTTATTATTTTGGTTTACTCCAACAATTATTTAATCCATTAAGTAAATACAGAACCTGGTCAGAATTTTGAATTTTGTTACCTATGGCATTTAAAAGATCACACAATTTCATGACCTTCAAAATGTATTCTCTCATAGATAAGTTTTCCATTTTGATATTCTGAAATTGTCTTTTATGATGTAGAACTTTAGCAGGAGAATGGTTGTTGAATTCTTTCTCTACTGTTGTCCAAATGTCGTTTGATGATTCACAACCAATAATTAGGGGTAGTATGTGGGCACTGATGGATGATAATAGCCAGTAGCTTATCAATATATCGGGGCTGTAAAATTGTGCGCAAGCTTCGTTTGCCACAATTCTGTTATTCTGATCAGTTACAAATTTGGCTGGAACAACAATTGTTCCAAGAATATACCCTTTTAGACAATATCCATATATTGCATTTTCTATTTGCAGTTTCCATAACAAATAATTGTCTTCTTCAAGATGAACTATGATTAACTGACTTTGAGGACTAACCGCGGTCTTCACTAAAATTTGAACGGATGAGGCTATGGGATTTTCAGGATTAACGCTGGTTGCTGAGGCTGCGGATCTGGTTTCATCACCCAGTCGGTCGGTCGGTCGCGCGCGTGTGTGGTGGTCATGATGCATGGTCTCCCTCCTCACAACAAAGCATGCATTGGGAGCCCAAGGCCCCAACATGACTTCTTAGAAACAAGTATAAATACTTGCATCTTTCTTATAATCCCATGATGTGGGACTATTCACAAATAGGAGGCATCATAAACTTATTTCATATTTTAAATAATACATAAAATTTCCAACAATCTCCCACTTGAATTTTTTAAAATATTATCGAGCAGTTTCTAAAAACATAAGACTGTGCATAAACAAAGGTGTCATCCGACTTGAACCTTTGCGTAGTGAATAAGATTCAGTTTTTACTAGAGTGACACGTAGTCTTGAACTCTATTCCTGACATCAAACCACACACAGTCTTTTCTATAGTGCAACCAAATAAGCTCGTGCGTTTATGGCCATGCACATCTATCCCAGTTTAGTGAACGCTCTAGAAGTTTTGCCCAAAACTTCATAGGAAACAGCCACATTTCCACATTCACATAGGTGAGTCTATCAAGAGTACTCCTGAAGGTAGGTACTCCACTCCAAATAGAGTATAGATCTCATTAAGAGTTTCTATTAACTCATCCTCTATCACTTCAGGAATACATGCTTCTTAGTTTTTTCATATAGCATGTTCAACTTCTATCACTACACAACTTGTTTTTACCCATTGAACCTATTTCTTGGGATCTCCAGTCATTTAGGTCGGGTTACCATTGTGCGTGACTCAACAATCTAAGGGCAATAGTCCCATTCTTTTAGAAGAATTGTGGACTTTCTCTCTTGACAGTCCTTTCATCAAAGGATCAGCCAAATTTTCTTCACTACGTACGTAATCCACTCTAACAGTACCTATGGAAAGAAGTTCTCTAACCGTGCTATGCTTACGACGTATTTGTCGTCTCTTACCGTTATAATAACGGTTCTAAACTTTTGCAATAGCCGCGGTACTATCGCAATGTATCAACACAACCGGTATTGGTTTTTCCCATAAGGGAATCTCAGCTAGCAGGTTTCTCAAATACTCTACCTCTGGCTAGTGCTATCATCTCAGACTCCATAGTAGACTGAGCCAAAATAGTCTGTTTCTTGGATTTCCAAGAAACAGCTCCTCCAGCGATGCTAAATATATAGCCACTGGTCGCTTTAGAATCATCAGATAAGGTATTCCAGTCTGCATCAGAATATCCTTCAAGTACAGCTGGAAACCTCTCATAATGTAATCCAAGGTTCATGGTTCGTTTAAGGTATCTCATGACCCTTTCAATAGCATGCCAATGCTCTATACTAGGTCTACTGGTAAACCTGCACAATAATCCCACGACATAGGCAATGTCGGGTCTAGTACAATCAGTGGCATACCGAAGGCTGCCAATGATGCTCGCATAATCAGACTGTCTTAAACCTTCACCAGTGTTCTTAAATAACTTTACACTTGGATCGTATGGTGTACATGCAGGTTTACAGTCAAAGTAATTATATTTCTTTAGTATCTTCTCAATGTAATGAGACTGATCCAAATAAATTCCCTTTTCTGACCTAGTAATTTTAATACCAAGGATTACACTCGCCTCACCTAGATCTTTCATGTCAAAATTGGCACTTAATAAGGATTCGACTGAATTTACGGCATGAATGTTTGACCCAAAGATGAGTAGGTCATCTACATAAAGGCATATAATAGTGCAAATGTCATTCTCAAATTTGTAGTAAATGCATTTGTCACTTTCATTAACTTTAAAATCATTTGAAATGATTAAGTTATCAAATTTCTCATGCCATTGTTTAGGTGCTTGTTTTAAACCATATAATGATTTATCTAATTTGCATACTTTATGTTCTTGACCATGTACTACAAATCCTTCAGGCTGGTCCATGTAAATTTCTTCGTCTAATTCACCGTTCAAAAAAGCGGTTTTAACATCCATTTGGTGTATTAGTAAATTATGAATGGAAGCAAGTGAGATTAATACTCGAATGGATGTTATTCTAGTTACAGGTGAAAAAGTATCGAAGAAATCTATATTTTCTTTTTGCCTAAAACCTTTAGCTACTAGTCGTGCTTTGTATTTATCTATAGTACCATCAGGTTTTAGTTTCTTTTTAAGTACCCATTTACAGCCTATAGATTTACAACCAGGGGGTAAATCTGCCAAATGCCAAGTCTTATTGGATTCAAGAGAATCCATCTCATCATTTATAGCCTCTCGCCAGAAATCGGCATCTAATGAAGATAAGGCCTCTTGGAGGTTTAAGGGATCCTCCTCTATAGTAAAAGCGCTAAAATCCGAACCAAAATCTTTTACGGTTCTTGCTCTTTTACTTCTTCTAGGTTCAGCTTCAAAACTTTTATTAAGTTCTGTTCTAATAGGCGTACTTAATCTGACCCACTATTCCTTAATTTAAAAGGAAATTTAGTTTCATAAAAATCGGCATCATTTGATTCAATTATGTTATGTGCATTTATATCATAAAATCGATATGCTTTGTTATTAATAGCATAGCCCACAAATACACATTCATATGCTCTACTTGCCAATTTTATTCTCTTAGGGTCTGGAATGCGAACATATGCTAGACAACCCCAAGTTCTAAAGTATGAGACATTGGGTTTATGATTCTTTAAAATTTCATAAGGTGAAATTTTATTCTTAGATTTAGGGATTCTATTTAGAACATAACATACAGTCAATAAAATATCCCCCACCAATGTTTTGCTGCACCAGAATTTAGTAGGATGGCAACTACTAATTCGGTAAAAGTCCTATTTTTTCTTTCAGCTTTACCGTTCATTTCAGGTGAATAGGGTGCAGTTCTCTCATGTACAATACCATGTAATTTATAGAAGTCCATAATTGAAGTAGATTCATATTCTGTTCCTCTATCACTACGAAATCTCTTGATTTTCCTATTTGTTTGATTCTCAATCTCAGTTTTGAATGTTTTAAATATGTCAAAAGCATCACTTTTATTTTTCATAAGATAAACATATGTGAAATCAGAACAATCATCGATAAAAGTGATAAAATAACGATGTCCATGTCTAGTCAATGTGCCATTAATTTCACATATGTCAGAATGAATCAAGTCTAAGGGTTCAGATTCTCTATCAACAGATTTATGAGGTTTCTTTGTGATTTTTGCTTGTGTACAGAATTCACATTTATCAGATTCAGATTCTGCTATCTTAGGTATCATATCTAGAGTGCTCATGTTATGAATTATCCGTTTATTAACATGACATAATCTAGAGTGCCAAATATTAAAATCACACAACATATAAGCAGAATTATTCACTTTATTAGATTCAACGTTTAATTTGAACATTCCCTCACAAGCATAACTCTTTCCTACAAAGTTTCTCTTATACACTATGGTATACAAATCAGCCCCAATAAATTGAGTAAACTCTGCCTTATTAAGGAGATAGCCAGACACCAGATTCTTCCTCATCTCTGGAGTATGCAAAACATCTTTGAAGATCACAGTCTTTCCAGAGGTAAACTTGATCTCAACGTTTCCAATCCCTGCAACTTTAGTGGTGTGAGTTTCTCCCAATAACACTTTCTGATCATCGACAGCCGTATGTGGAAAACATAGCACGATCATAGCAGATATGGCGAGAAGCACCAGTGTCTACCCACCAACCCTCTGATCCACCAACAAGGTGAATCTCAGTTATCATAGCCATAAGAGGCTCCTCCTCAGTCAAGTTAGCCTGTGGTACAGAGCTAGGCTTGTTCCGACACTTTCGTGCCATATGACCTGGTTTTCCACAGTTGTAACATAGAAACAACTGTCCAGAGTCATTCTTTTGGGCTGATTTTTGCTGTCCTTTTGGGTTTTCTTACGGATTCCCATTCTGTTTGTTGCGTCTGTTCTGATTCTTAAAAGACTTCTGGTTTGGTTTCAGAACTGCGGGTTTGGTCTTTTTAGTGTTGTTGTTTGAAACAAACAACACTTCCTCTTTCTGGTCATGTTTGCGTGCCGCCTCCTCAATGCGAAGGCGAGGGATCAAACTCTCTAAGGAAAATTCCTTAGTCTTATGCCGTAAGAAATTTTTAAAGTCTTTCCAACCTGCGGGCAGTTTGTCAATAATAACAGCAATTTGAAACTGTTCATCCAAAACCATACCTTCGGAGATGATCTCATGAGCTATTTTCTGCAACTCATGAGACTGCATCTCTACTGACCTATCGTCTGTCATCTGGTACTTGAGATAGCGGCTTACAGCATACTTCTTTGCCCCTGCCTCCTCCGTATCGTATTTCTTCTGCAGTGCTTCCCAGATCTGCTTTGCTGTCTTGTCATCTGAGTTATAGTAATCATACAGATCATCGCTCAATCCGTTCAGAATAAAATTCTTGCACAGATAATCATGTTTAGTCCAGGTCTGCAACTGCTTCGATTGTTCAGTCCAGGATGTCATCTGCGCTTCATTAGCTCCGTCAGGCTTGTCTGGCAGCTGCGGTTTGTCGGTGATCAGAGCAGTAACCACCTTCCTCATCGTCAGGTAGAACTCCATTTTCTGACGCCATCGTTTGAAGTGCA
The DNA here is from genome assembly GCA_030737875.1 of Allium sativum. NCBI lineage: Eukaryota > Viridiplantae > Streptophyta > Magnoliopsida > Asparagales > Amaryllidaceae > Allium > Allium sativum. Next base: position 887,061,346 of record CM060922.1, read on the forward strand.
GACCTTCGAAACGAAACGGGGCAGCAGTCACCAATGAGATCTGGAATGCAGAGGAAGGAGCATCATCATCTATGGTTGTTGTCGAAGCCATTGTTTCTAAACGTTTTCAAATTATTGGGAAACAATGGCTGAGTCACGTTCTTTGTCGCTTTCTTGAAGACGATTCGACGATCTTGTCGGTGGTGCAAAACCAGTTCGTACTTCCGCCGCCGCCTCTAGGATAAAACAGCCTCTGTAAAATGAATAACTGACTTGCTTTGCACAAACAAATCAGTGCAGATTTGCACGTTCGAATTTAACTGCTCGAAAAATTTCTGAAAGAATAATTTTTTTAATTGCGGAGGAAGAGAAAACAGTTTTTTTTTTCTGTGTACCAATCTCGTCTACAACTGATGATAATATATAGACGGGATTAGGGCTGAACGAAAATACTGGTCAGTGGAGGAAATTAGGATCTGCGAAATACTTGATCAAAAGTTTACCGCTTCATAATAAAAGTCGGCTCAGAAATATTTTTGTATTTAAAAAACTGGTTCGAAAAATGCAGTGTTTTTTGGATCAAAAATATAAGCGTCTACACCACATAGCCAAGGCCCAAGCCCAATCCCGAACCGCACCGGGTCGGGTGGAGTCGATCGGTTGCGCATGTGTGGTGGTCATGATGCATGGTCTCCCTCCTCACAACAAAGTATGCATTAGGAGGCCAAGGCCCCAACATGACTTCTTAGAAACAAGTATAAATATTTGCATCTTTCTTATAATCCCATGATGTGGGACTATTCATAAATAGGAGGCATCATAAACTTATTTCATATTTTAAATAATTCATAAAATTTCCAACAACAAAATACAGAAATAGATCAAATGCTGAAGTTGCTCGAAAACGGAGAAGAGGCTAGGTCAGGTAATAAGCAACTAGAGAGGTATGATGATGAGGTAACTCTTACAGAAAAATTACTCTGAATATGCTTTCTGGCAAGGCAATACTGATCTGGTTATTTTCTTGATTTCCTTAAGTCGACTTCTTGGCGACTGAGTCTGTTTAAAACTAAAAATACAGCGTATTTTATCAAGGTGCTGCCAAATTCGCATGATTTAGGCGAGGCACATATCATGTACATTGTATAACTCCCAAACGATGTGAAAAGCCACTGATGGGAGAATACTTAGATGATGATAACTTTCTGATGTGTATTATCACCACCGTAAACACGAAAGTTGTATGTGCCGTTAGGCGATGGTTTTGCTCTGATACCAAGATAAAGGTTTGATGAAATGGAGTTACAGAATTGTATAGAGAAGACGAAGCAATAATAGTTTTATTGATGTATATTTGTAATATGAAAACAGAATGATTATTGAGTACATGTGTTATTTGCTATATATAATAATGTAGCAGTAACGATTCGGCAGAGATAATGGTAAGTGAATTTAGGCGAGGCACATATCATGTACGTTGTATAATGACCATTGAAGTAGCTATTAAACTTGAATCTTCAAACGATCAGTTCAATTTACTTGACAAATGTTAGATGTAATCAACGTGCGGTTATTGCATGAAGTCATGACAAAGCTTCAGTTAGTTACATATGAAGTTTCAAAGTATGTACTATAGCTACAGCTTGGAGCATCTACATTGAAAATATCTGCTAGTTTATTTAAGGTAAAAAAAATTGGTAGTTTAACGCCAACAGCAGCAATCACTGCCTGCGGACGCAATATAATAAAAACCAGAAAGCAAATCAACTGGTAACTATGTCAACATCAGATCAAATAGTGTTTTATAAAACAACAAGGCATATTCCTTCAGCAAGTAATATTTCGTAGATGACTATAATAGCATAAGTAAAGAAAACATGATAACTATTAGCTTCAGTATACAGATGCAGTCTTGTGGAACAAGTTTAATTAATTGAAATGTACACACACATGTTGTAATAAAAAAAGAAACTGAAAGATGATAGCAAAGTCAAACATGAACTACCTAACTGAACAAGCAAACTTAAATTACACTTTCGCAAATGTCTGCTGAGAGTTTTCTTTAACAAATGTAAAGATGTTTAGTTATTATTAGTTTATTTGTAAGGGCGGCTATTGACTATACTTGAAATACAAGTAAAAACATAACAATACAATATATCTCAAACATTTATGATGTAAGGACCGTATAGCCTGTAATGCATCGTATTTGGTTGAGAATGATATTTTTCAAAATGAAAATGTGGCCTGTATTTGATATTATTTGATATTATATCTTGACCTAAACAGAGATTCATATTATATATCTTGCAGTGTTCTATAACGTCTTACCAGAAGAATACTTGGTGTATATGTAAAGATACATCTGTGCATGTGATACAAGCAATTACAGCAAGTATGCATCTGGCTCATAAAAATATAATCCAAATAAACAAGCAATAAGTAATTTCCAGCAAGAGCCAATCAAGACTTAGCTGCTTGTTCTCGATTGAGTCACAACTTCCCTTTGCAACTCTTCTTATCATAATACGTGTAATGTAAATTTTGTGTACACTCAAAGAAAATCTTTCAGTATATGTTAATGTTTTTCTTCCGGATTTTTAGTTTAGATGTTTGACTTTAATTATTATTAGTGGGTAATAGGTGATATATCCCGTCTTAAACAGTTCCTACCACAAGGGATGTATGTCAGGTTTATCATTAAAGGATTAAGGTTCAAATAGGACCGTCAATCTATGCTTTCTAATGTGAATATAGTTTCCTGCTTGCCGGGACAAAGTCGAAATTCAACAAGAAGACGGCCAAAAAGTTTTAGTGATCTACCTAAAATATTTTATACTAAAAAACAGTCAAATAATGCAAATTGACTATTCAACTAACCAAAAATTTAAGTGTAACTCGACTTAAAATTATCTAGAATATTTCACAGTGAACCGTTTTATTTAAAAAAAAAAAAAAATCATATTAGCTAACCATGAATTTGAATACAATTATACACATGTACATATTATATGATATCAACAATAATAAACTTATTATTGTACGTTAACCAGCAAATAACCACTATCTTATTCCCGACTATATATCAGTACACGGTTTTATCATTATCACCTCTAGCTCTCAGTACATAGTTTTAGAAAATACATATCCCTCACAAAAGCAATAGAAAACAGCAAATAATTTATTTTTTATGGTTGCCTATACACACTTGTGGAAACCGGAGAGGGAGGGGGGAGAGGCATAGCTCCTACTTGCCCCCCCTCCCCCCCCCCCCTCCAGTTTCCTCTCAGCCTACTTGCATTTATAATTGAAAACATTTTTGAATATCAAATATCTATTTACGTGGACACATACACATACAATATAATTATACCATCTGGTAAAGATTGATAAATCAATAACATTAAAAAAAAATATTTAATGTAAACCATTTTCCGATTCCATTCATATTAAATATACGCAAAATCAAAACATATGCTAATATTAAATAGTTTTGAACAGTTTCAATTTATATTAAATGTACATAATATAAATTGTTAATTTAATAGATAAATACATACATATCATCCGTTATGCTAAAAAACGTATAAGTAATTAAACTATAAGCTGCCATTATTAGTTGAGTCTGTTAACAGGGAATTGGAATGGCTTTGAGGCGTACCGATATAAGCCTACTTGCCCCCACTTGAAGGTAGTTTGCTACATGGTTCAGGCAAATGCCTTTTCCATGATACAATAAAACCTAAAATGAGTAGTGGAGATAGTAATTTTGAATTCCTCCAAACATAGGCTTTATACAGGAGAAAGAAGTCAATGGTTTTGGGGAGGTAGGAAATGAAGTATATACAGTAGAGCATGTAACTTTTAGCATGGTCATCACTGTTTAAAATGAATGGTTATGTTAGTTTAAAATCGAAAGAAAAATAGTAAGAAAACATATCCATTTGAAACTACAGACCAAAATGCTTAATGGACCAAAAGAATTTATGTCAAATTGTGTGAATATGAAATAAATGAGTAGGAACCCCATGAATTGCGCCTTAAAAATAGGAGCTGGAACCCATCTTTTTTCTCTGTTTTACAGTTTTTAACAAAAAAAAAATTCGGTCCTTGTAGCATTGTTCATCAGAGACATGCATTTTCCCTAACCTCAGATTGCACGAAATACATGATAAGTGCATTTGGAAATTCACGTCCGCTCGTGCGCTACTCTCACTACACCAAACAACCCATTTTGTCACACTTTCTCTGTGTCATGTAGTAACAGTTATATCTGTTATTAATTAATCACGGTTATTACCATTGTAACCGGTAATAATAGTTATAACCGTTACAACGTCTTCCGCTGATGTAAAAAATTAAGATAACGGGGATAGGATGGTAACTTCACCCATTTATACCCAGTACGCTTTCATTCCAACACTTTTATTCTTTCGACCCAGCAACTTATTCCCCAAATCCTTCGACACGCTCCTAGGGTTCTGCCTCCCCCTCGTTCTGCCGCCGCCGTGGTTTAATTCGCCATCGATTCGTCCTTGTCCCGTCAGCCTCCTCTTCATCCATTCAATTGCTAAGGTAATTTATGTCTCGTTTAATCTTGTCTGGTTTGGGATATTTATAATATTTTTGGTTTTATTTCTGTGTCTAACTATTTTAATCAAGCACTGCGAATTGGATTCAAGTGTTAATTTAACTTCTTAGGCATTGTTTTTTTAAATAAGGTTGAATTTGTATTGATTGTACTGGAAACGACAGTTTTGCTCTTGACTTCCATAACTTAATTACTGGAATGTCGAATGCTAGATGAAATTTTGAAACATAGTTTTCTTTGTTTATGCTTAGGGTTGGTTGTTGAACTTTGAGGAGCAATTAATATTTTCAGAGGCAAAATTCAGATTTTTTTTTTTTTGGGTAGTCAAGATTCATTTTTTTTTTTACTGATGTGGTTTCTGGTGATTCCAAGTAATTGTGGTTTCTAGTGATTCCAAATAGTTGTGTGCACTGATAACTATCTTGACGAATGTAGCTTACTTGTTCTTATATCTTCAAATGGTTTTAGTGTTTGACAACGCATCATATGCCAGTAAAATTGAAATCGAAATGGTTGCAATAAATCCTGCTTAATTACTTAATCTTGCTTGCTTTTTCTTCATAAGTTTGATGGATTGTTACTTGAAATTGCCTCCAAGTTGCAATTGATGGATATCATAAGTGAAATACTAGTTCTGAAAGGGCAAATCTGGCATGAACCATCTTTAAATAAAATTGAAATACCAAGAATTTAATGAGTCTGCATAAAAATATAACTAACTTCTGGATATGAAGGAAATATAAGCTAAACCAATTGAAAACAACTTAATCAACAATACAACTTTTTTTCACACTATCATTTCTAACCTATATATTTCTGTATAATTAATTTTCTTATAACAAATGGGATAAATATATAAACGATCAATGAAATTGTTATATTAGAGTATCATTTGTAGGAAAATGACCATAAGTTAATCCAAAATATATGTAAGGGACCTTCTTAAAATGAGGCTTTAGTGATATACTTTTTGGCTTAATAGATGAACCAACTGTGACTGTGTACACAGGTATAAGTATGTATAGGAAAACTTTTTTGTTTAACATTTGATTTATATATTATTAGTTAAAATAAATACCATCCACCAAGATATCAACCACCAATATAGAGAGTGATGTACCAAAAAAAAAAAAAAAACAACAACTCAAATAACAGCGGAACAAGAGAGAAGTTACAAACAGAGAATGAAGTTGATTTTTTAAGTTCATTTAAATGAAGTCAGTTTGGCAACTATGGCAGGGGTTAAAATATACTTTATACCAGAACATGGAATAATGCTGAGCATACCAACTTCATTTTTAAGTTCATTTAAATGAACAGTGTAAACGTTTCCAACAGAAAATGAAGTCAGTTTGGCAACTATGGCAGGGATTAAAATATAGTTTATACCAGAACATGGAATGAAAATGAAGTTGGTATGCTCAACATTATTACTGAAGGCTGCTTCGGTAATACGGTAAGTATATAAATTTGGCTATCTTTGATTATGTATATTTGCAGCAGCTTTAATGTAGATGAGCTACTACATATAAAAGTATAATTTCCTTATGCTTTGTTTGACTTAGAACATAAGAGATATTTTCACTGATTAGTCACATTCCCCATCTTTGTTTTGTGTAATTTCTTTTCCAAAATCAGGAGATGTTGATTGATTAATATTTTTATTGCATAGCACTTTGCTTTACAGGACAAAATTACTAAAAATGCGTTGAAAGTAATTCAGCAACCAATGACCTAACCGATTTTGTAAAAGAAAATCTTTTTATGTTATCATTATAGATATATATATTTCATTATAATCACAGCTATTTGCTCGTCACAACAGATTTTGGCATTAATTTGTTAGAACTGAGAGTTCTTTCTTTCTTTCTTTCTTTTTTTTTTTTTTTTTTTTTTTTTTTTTTTTTTTTTTTTTGCAGAACATGATTCCATTCTGTAAAAACAAATTTTTTTAATGTTATTATTTGAAATATATATATATATTTCATTACGCTAACATTTGTTTGCTCACCGCAACAGATTTTGGCATTAAGTTGTCTGAATTGAATGCTTTCTTTGCAGAACATCATTCTTCTGAAAAGTTGATTTACTAGGATTTCTTTAATAATTCATTTATAAGTTGGACTTGGCCATGTATTTTCTTATATTTGTTTATGACAATACATTATTTTGTGGTTATACACACACACAAATTAAAAAACATTAATTTTGATTCAGATTATGCCGTCGAATTTGTTTACCCCTTTCTTTTTCCACTGTCGCACCAGATGGTCCTATCGTTGCATAAGTTCTTTGTTATAGCATCAATTTCTCTGGTATGCATATAAAATTGTTTGATTACCTATAACCATGCATATAAATAATTATTAATTCATATGGAAGGTGATTAAGATCTCCATTTCGCATGTCAGTCAAAGTACTGGTTTTTTATCAACTTCAACCAAATATGAAATTATATATAATTTGTACTGCTTGCAATTTTCTGTCTTAAAAATAAGATTATTTCCTTTTGGTTATTCTCTTTAACGTTTAACCATATTTGACTTAATTTCATGGTGGGTGTATAAAAAAACATACATGTAGATATTTGATTGGAAAATGGTAACAGGACACCTTATTTCAATTTGACATTGCAATCTTAAACATGCGCTAATTGATATTTACAAACTACAAACTTTGGTTGTAATAAATGCTGGTAGAAAGCTTCCAGTAGCAGTTTCATGCTCCACACCATTCCTATGTTGCCCTCACATTGACTTTAATTGGTTGTAATGGGCTTGCAACTATGTTCCCCCTCTACACTCCACATCTCAGCATATTTTACAAATGTCGCGTACAATCCTCGAATCAAAGCATTTCTATTATATTTAACATTCAGTCTTTTTATATTAGTAATTTATCTTTTCCTCTTTTATGAAAATTATTATTCTTTGATGTCACCATTTTCTTCCATTTATTTTGATATTCTTGGAACTGATATGTAGTTTGAACTGTTGTTTGTTTCACATGTTTATTTAATGGTGATATTTTTGTTTATATTTTTACTTTTTGTTTAGATATATACATGAGTATTTTATTTGAAATATCGTTTGACGTAGTGGTGCAGCTGAGTGTAAGAAACATGACATAACCCTGCAAATTTTGCAGGAACATAAATTATAGTTGGATAACATGAGGGCGTTTCTTGTAGTGATGGTAGAGAAAAAAGAGAGGATATACTGGATATGTTGGATTAAAAAATTAACGTGTGGACCATCTTGATAAGTGTGCAAATAGTGGAGGCGTTTTGGTAGCAGGTTGGGAATCAATATAAGAATAATTGCATAATTTGGTCATATTTCCAGTTTTAGGTTACATGGCTATTTAAATAATATTTGGTTTATGTTGTATTCAATATTTTTTATACATGCTTATACTAAATATAACTACATGCTTGTTGGCGTATTTTCTTTTGTTATTTCAAACAATCTCAGGAAGTAATTTATTTAATAATTCAATTTTTATAAATGCTACTTTGTTTGGTTCCATTTTTATGCATGCTACAATTACCAATGTTTTAAAACGCAAAAGGCGTACGTGAGCCGTTTTCGGGTACGTGAGCCGTTTTCGGGTCCGTGAGGCGAGGCGTAAGCCTCGATGCGTTGAGGCGTAAGCCTTTCGGGTAAAAGAAAAGCGCAACACATATACTTATTTTTTAATATGGAGTAACATTAAGCATCAAATAGTAAGTAAAACCATAAAGCATTCAAAGCAATTCAAACAAAATACAATCATCCTTGCACATTTAATATAAATTGCAAAAGATCAAATGATATCTTCCTCCGGTGCATATATGATCACAAAATCCACAGAGTAATTTTTTGAATTTGTAGAATTCGGTAAATCTTTGACCCACTTCCATGCAATATCACGTTTGCTCATTTTAAATTAACCCAACCAACATTATAAATGAGGAAACGATTAAAATGGCTTTTCAATGAAACACAACAAACAAAAAAAAAAACACAGTAAAAAAAAAAGATTAAAAAAAGTCTCCTAAACCAGAGTTCTTTACCTTTTTTTTTTTTTTGCGTTTTTAACGCTTTTTTTATGCCTCAATTGGTTGAGGCTTAAGCCTTAGAGGTAAAACGCCTCTTGAGATGCGCTTCAAGGCGTTTTTGCCAAGGCGTCGCCTCGAGGCGCGCCTCAAGGTGCGCCTCAGGCGCGTTTTTTAATACACTGACATTTACATGTAGTTTGTTGATAAATTATTTTGTCAGTACTAAAAGTTTTAGTCATTTTCCACCCGAGTATTATTTAACGTTCAATCATTTCAAATGCCTTGGATTGAAGTTCTAAATGAATTATCAAAAAATTTGTCGAGGCCATAACTTGAATTTACCCACCGAGTTGAAGTAGCATTTACATAATGCACAAAAATGGAAGAAGCGGGTACGCCGTACTATAAAAAATATTACTAAATTCATTTAGAACACAAAAAGAAAAATACAAAGCCTCGACCGTTGGATCTTCATTTGTAACGTGCAATGTCACTTGCCTTTCAATCACACTGCCGGTTGTTTACTTTGTAGCTGCGACAGCCTTCTTTTGTTTTATGTCCCTAACAACTGTCAGTATTACGTATGTAATCCCACAACCAAAGAACTCATGTTGCTTTCTAATGAATGCAATTATGCAATTGATTGTTTATCTACAGCTTTGAATTTTGATCCATTAGGGCTAGTGGCTCATATTAAAGTTGTTAGCCTGTTCCCTCTCCATGATTCAAAATTGCGAGTTGAGAAATATTCTCTAGGTCCTTAAGTGGAATACTTTTACAACTACACTTCCTATCGATCATGCACTAATTACTTGGTTACTTCCTTAAGTATGTTATAAAGAGAAGGTTTATATAAACCACAATGCGGGCAGCACCTAGTCTAAAAGCAAAGCTTACAGATGGCATGAGGACTTCTGTTAGGCATAAACTTCAGCATCAAACTAAGTAGGCTATCTATACCATGTTGATCTTCCTCCTTATTTGGCCTCAAACAAGCATACATAGCATTCTCAACTACCAATTTCGATAGTAAACATACATCATGATTTTGAGTGGATATGGATTAAAAATATTTTCCAAGCTAATTTGGTATGCATTTAAAATTATTTATTCACATTTTGAAGTCTTGTTATGTATTGATTTGGGAAAAAAATAGCATCACGTGCAATAGTCATAAACTCTATGTATTCAATGTATGATCTCATCTTTGAGTATCACAACGAAACAAAATTAGTGATGTAAGTTGTACAGTCGGTAATTGCAGATACAAAAACAGTTGGTCATTGTAAATTAGTTTATGCATTAGCATATAGTTTGCAAATTAGTTTCCTTGATAATTGTAATTATTGCTATGAAACAATGTGTTTTTTTTTTGAATTTGTTGAATGGGGAAACCGACTGTAGTCGTAAAACCCCTATAGTGCACCTGGCCGGATCCATGAGCACCACATATATGATTAATCTTAGCATATGCACATGATAACCCCACTAGTGTACCAATATTTGTTCGTTTTCTATGCTTTCACTCATCTGGTTAAACCGATTTACACCTCTCATCAAATCTAATGTTTAATGGTAAGGCTATTATCTATTTCAAAGATATTCAAATGATTGCGTTTATTTTTTGTCTCGACCTATTTCATTTTTGTGCTTGAATATTACGAAGATGTAAAAAAGGATGAAGAAGGAATAAAACATTATGATTAAACTAAATATCATACCCAAATATTCCTGCACCTCAATCAAACAAACTTACATTGCGTGCCAAACAATAAATTGAAACGTTTCTTCATGTTGATGAATCCTTTGAAGCTTTTTGTTCTCAAATATTAAACCAAAACCGAAATTGTACTGGCTTTTAAGTAGGCACACTTTTCATAATGCGGAAAACTACGTTGCTAAAATAAATATAAAACCATACATCCAAAATTAACTGGAGAACATCAGAAAGAGTAAAAATGAAATAATCCGAACTAAAGCATCACAAAGAGATAGGCGGACAACTATCCATATTACAAAACTCAATATATTATTGCTATTGACTACCATTATATGAAAAACAAAATGTTTGAAAATCTATACTGACAACTGATATGAGATTGATAGGCTGTTGCTTTATACAAAAATATTTGAATGTCCATACTGTGGATAATAGGTACTCCCTCCGATCCACTATATATAACGTTTTAGGATTGAGAAAATTTTGCTGAATATATGATGTTTCAGACAAATACACACTTTATTTTCTTTTTGCCCTTTTCCAAATAACTTTTCATGTCTTCCTTTAATATGCATGCGCTGTTCTCTTAGGCTTCCATGTATCTGCCTTTTTACACTTTCGATGAATGCATTTACTTTTATGGCTCCATTTGAAATTTCATTGGTTGATCCAGCTGCATGCATGCTGCAGACGATTCTTTTCTCGGTGAAAAGTTAATAATGTATTTAATAAGAGAAAACATACAACATGCCTTAACTTGTGTATAGAAGTCATTTTTAAGTTGCCTTAATTTGTGTGAAAATATAAAAAACGTCATATATAGTGGATCGGAGGGAGCATTTGAAACCTGTCTTATCCGTCAATGTGCAATTAACATGCTGGTATGTTTATATGAACATTGTCAACAGACCAAGCAAGTTTATTCCAAAGCATCATAGTCCTACCTCTAGTATCAAATACATTATTATGTATAACTTTCCAGTCGCGCTGATGGATTTGCAAATTTTATAAATATTATTATTTGGGTAATTTGTGTTCTATTATTAGTCCCCTTATATTAATGTCATATGAAATAAGATAATGCCTGACATCTTATTTTCTTATGGGATACTTAAGGACCTCCACAGTCCATGCTAATTCCTTGCATGAACAACTACATGGAGTTTTATTATAGTTGAACGTGTCCCTCTCTATGCTGTTATATGAAGGAAAGGATTTAAAATATGTTGGGCGTGCTGGTCGTTTGGAACCAAAGGGTTGGCTATTACTTTTGCTGCCTCTGGCTCAGATGTCCTTAATTCGGTAATTTTCAATTTTACTTTAAATCATGTCCCTCCTCATTATTTATTGTGACTCCTTTTAATTATTTTGTTCATTATCCACGTAGGTACAAGAAAGGTTTGAGGTTGATATAAAGGAGAAGCCTAAACAAATTGATACATCAACATATAGTAAGCTCTCACTGTCTATTGCAGCTGACATATTTCTAAGGATAGTTAAATTAAAACTAGTTTATGATATTGACATATTTCCATTTTCATGTCTGTGCCATTGAAATTGTATTATTATTTTTATTGCTTATGGGCTGCACTGGCAAATTCTCCTCATCCATTGTGTTACTTAAATTTGTGTTATTCATAACACTATCAATTGACTTCGCTGTTTCAACCTTCTGCACACTTAAAGTGCAATGAGTAACAAAAGCATCACTACTCCTATTCTCCCCTGAGTCTTTGCTACTTATATTAACTTCCGGTTTAGACTTTGATTTTGCAATTCCACTTGTTTCCCGACCTGCTGAATCACCTGGTAGTTTAGAACTGTTCACAGTCCCTTCAGCATCTTTTCTGCATCTAAGTTGTTACCCCAGGTTTTGGAACCCACGTTTAGTTTGGTTTAGCTTTACGTTGTGCAAATGAATAACAAAATGCATATGATATTTTTCATATGAAAGTTGGTTTAAAATGTAGACTTGTTAGTAGTAATATGCATTGTTTTCACATCTTGACTTGTATCATTATATTTGTTGGACATCGCAGGCTTTGGTTGAAGCAGCAAAAGCAAGACAAAGATCATAGGCTCTAGGTGGAGGAAGTTCTGGATTCAAAGCGTTAATTTTTTATATACGAAAAAATGGTATGCATATGCTATCTAATCTTGTCGATGATGAATTTGTAATTGGGTCTGTTTATCGTTTGCATTTTGTGTAATTGTTGTATGTTAGATTGTGATACTCTAAAGTTATTTGATATTTATTATGGATGATTAATAGTTGTATGTTAAACTGTGAAAGTTTGATGTTTGTTGAAATAGAATTTGCTTTAGGATACAAAATGTGATGTTATATTTGCTTTGGGGTATTGTTGTATTATATGCTATATATTTTTATTGGTATATGCTTTATGAAATTAGTTGGAGCATATTATGATTGCTACTTGTTTAACGGAATTACCTACTGATGGTCAGGTACAATAAGTTTGTAACAGTTATGACTGTTATTAAATTTATTGTATTAAATAACCAGTTTTCCATATTAACAGTAATAACTGTTACATATTTAATATTCGTAACAGTAACTAGCGTTATAAAAATAAATATTATAACGGTTATAAATGTTATAGAATCATAGTTTTGTAACGTTTATAACTGTTATAATATTCACAGTATATAACGGTTATAACCGTTACAATATTTGTGACAACAGTTTGTCACGCATGTTGTAGTAACGGTAATAACTGTTACGAAGTACATTTTTAACGGTAATAACTGTTACACATACCCTTTTCTGGTGTTGTGTCTGCCCAACCCATATCATTCAAATTTTGTTATTAATTTAACAAATAAATACATTATTTATTGGTACATTCTCGTTTAACCTATAATTTTAGGTAGTGTGGAACAAAGATGAATTTGAATTTGCATTTGTACAATAAAACATCCAAAATTCTCCCACTTTAACTATGCAAATAGTCATTTTTATCTTATCTTAATTTGGTTGATTGTTGAATCCCCAAATATGTCATACGATAGCATATGAATACAAGGAGCTATTTATGACTTATGTAACAATTTTGCATTTTAAAGACTATAGTTAAATATCTGAATATATAAATATTTGAATATTGGTTAAATGAGATTAAATTGAATTTATAACCTTTTTAACCCCTTTTAGCTAATAACTAATGGTACCAAACTTTATTTTGAAATATGTTTATAAGAATAAGTACTCCAAAGAACTATAAAAAATAAATTAATTGATAAATAGCTTTTTACTTGATATAAGTTGTTCAAAAAATCTAAACCTACTTAGAATACAATGTGCAAATTAATTAGCAATTTAAATTATTTTTTGAATTTTGGTTAACTAAGTCGACATAATAGAACAAGATAAAGAGCGAGTCGGAAAGGAGCATGTAAGAGGGAGGCATGAGGAATTTTTTTAAAGAGGGGGTATTTTCCTTAAGGTGCGTAATGTGTTGCGCGAAAAGGTTGCACAAATGCCTCATTATCTTATTTTCAATATCTATTTAAAGTAGGGGTGAGCGTTCGGTCGGTTCGGTTGGTTTGGACGCAAAAAACCTCAAACCGAATTAAAACAAAAAAAAATCCAAACCGAACCAAATTAATTTCGGCTAATTTGGTCGGTAACCGATTTAACCGAACTTGAAGGATGTATTATAATTCAAATGGTACATTCACTCAAAGTAAACCATAAAGTCATGTTTGGAGAAAGTTTATATAGTAAATTTTAAGTTTATGATAAGATTTGATCTATTTGCAACAAATGCATTGGTATTATATAGCAAAACTAATTATTTAAAGTACTACAATACCATAAAATTAGATAAAAAATTAAAAGTTCGGCTAATTCGGTTAAACCGATAATCAAAAATAAATATTTTACAAACCGAATCCAAACCGATTTAGTTTTTAAACCGAACCGAACCGACCGAAATGAACTGGTTTGGTCGGTTAATTCGGTTTGAACTGAATATTGCTCACCCCTAATTTAAAGGATATAAATTGATTACTAAGGTTTAAACGATTTGTGTTATGACAAGGAATTTAGAATAACATTAATTCATACTTAGCATAGGCTATAACATTTATTTAGTTAGGTTTAATCAAGTAAAATTCCATATTTAAGAGTCTCGACATTGGTGGGATACAACAGATTGGAAATAAAGTTTTCGTCAGTAGAAGTATATCTTTTGTATTATACAATGATTTATGGTCAGTGTTGTTACATAGCTATGAACTAGTAACCATTAACTTTCATAGGTTGCAACGGTTTGACGTCGAGCAATTAGACATGTCGCACATACTTCTGGGTAAGTCTTCTTGTTTTTCCCATGTAGCCTGCCGCACAGTCAATTGTGTATTGATATCTTTTGAAATAAACTAATTGTTGGAAGAAAACAAAGAAGAGTCATACTCGAAATCTCAAATCATTATATTGTTCCTCTTAGTATAAAATTAAGTAGAGGAATAAGATCTGTTTGGTTAAGCTTCATTTACTAGTTGATTTGTGGAGTAGTTTATGAAATTATGCCTCTCACTGTTATTGCAAATCTTGAAATCTTAAGATTTAATTTCCTATTCATATTGCATTTTACCCCTTTAAATTTGATTTAAACCAAATTCAAAGTCAACTAGAATCCCAGTTAAGAATAGTGATTCAATCATTGAAGTCATACTATATATTTCAATATGCTTATTTGGATCCACGATTCTAATTCTAGTGTTATATAAGATATCGAAAAGAATGTTGAAACTGAGTTTTAGGTTCAGCAATGTAGTTCAAACATTGTAAACAATTTCTAAACATGTTCAAACCTTAAAAATATAAACTTAGGAGTATGTAATTTGTGACTTAACTCCCTTTTCAATTTAAAGATTAAACTTTATTATTTACATTTTGAATCCCATTTTGGAAACCTTAGCATTTTCCTACATGTATTCACATACACCCCCCCTCCCTATACCCAGGCATCCCCACACACACACACGCACATACATATCCTAAATATGATTAAGTTCCTTAAATAGAGTTCCATTGTACTTAGATGTTCTCTAAGAATATAATATCATGTGTTAGAATAGTTGGTAATAGGAGTGGATAATATCATAGAAAATCAATGATGATGCGAATGTTACATGAACTAGAGCCTGTCTTTCTTTTATATATTTTTAATTCTATTTGGAAATATGGTCGAATTTCAACAGTAAAATAGAAAAGATGCAACTCATTTGCTGCACCCGAAATGAATAGGCCTATCAGCTCAACCCACTTTTGAACTCTCACTTAATAATTACGTTATGCCTAAAATGAAAGCAAGCCCAAAATGTCATGATTGTCTCAGTTTTAGTAGGAACGTCTGAACACGGAAATGCATCTTAATAATTATTCTCTTGTCCTTCTTTTTAGCACAACAAGAGTTGCTTTGGTATGCCAAATATGAAAATAGATGTAACTTAGGTTTTTAAATAATTTGATTATTCTCTTTCTGAACTCAAATGTTCATTCGTGATAAATGTATGTTAGATTGTCAAATTATGCAAGGAGGATGGGATTACCTAGACGATTGACTGAAGCTAAGCGCATATTGTTGAATCAGTACGAGGAAGGTTAAATTTCAGTGTTATTCGTTCATGATAAAAATCCTTTGAAATTATTGATAAGCTTACTGCAAATGTTTTTCAAGACAATATTACAAACTTAAACCATAAGCAAGACTTGAGCGTTCTCAACAAATTTATGTGTTTTGTTAACTCATTCCAATTTTTTTCTCTTAGAACTTTTGTCGCATGAAACATAAAAAGTGTTGTCAAGTCTGTTAAACCTCGATAATGGTAGAAACTAAGTGAGAAAATATGAGTATAGTAACATTTAATTTTAATTAATGTAATAAATCAAGCAAAAAAGAAAAAAGTGCTTCAGGTTGAAATGTTATAGCAAATCTTACGGGGTTTCATTCAATTTGGATTTCAAAACTTGGTAATTAATATAATTTAATATTCATTCAATTTTGGATAGGAAGATTTCTTTAATGTAGTAGCACCTTACAACGCATGAAACAAATTGTTGAACCAAAAAATACAAAATTATTCTAATATTAGATAGAATCGAATTTAATTTAAAAAATATTATTTTAGGATGTGTGCACATATCACATGACATAGAACAATGACAAGAAGTGGTAGTGCTCTATGAGTGCATTCATGGATCAGTTACAATGAGGCTGAGGAAGAAAAAGAATGACATATAAACAAAGACTCCCTATTGGACCTCAATCTGGCTAAACCTTCTAACCATTATGTAATGTGTATGTTCATGTTGTTTACCATGTTTAAGTGGGTATTTCTTACAATTTGAGTTAATCAAAAACTTGTATTGCACCGTGTTTTTGTAATTTGAATGATCATTTTTAGACTCTTTGTTTGAAGAATAGTAATATTATGTGCTGTCATACGAACATTTTTTTTATTTGATTGCAATGTCTATATGTATAGTTAAACAATGTAATGTTAATGTTAGTGGTCATTTTGTTGTAAATATATACAAATATATCACTAATGTTGACTGTGAAATAATGAATAAAATTGTTATTGATAATGCAAATGTGAAGCTATATAATTCTTATAGAAAGAGTTTCTACAGTAATTTAGATGTGCTGTAGTAATATATTTTTACAATAATTAAAAAACATTGTGCAAATATTTTGAATTAACACGTGGGACTTTTATCATGACTGAAAAATGTTTTAAATGTAAAATCTACAACGATATATGCAATATTAAATGCAAGCTGTAAAAAGTTAATTTTTATTTTTTTTCAACTATGGATATTAAAACGATAGGTTAAATGTTGTTAAAGTGATATAACAACATTTTTAAATCATTGTAAAATACCTTTTTTCGTATGGTGAACCCATCCGTACATAAACCAAGTCTAACATTATGGCTCTCGGATGCAAAATCAGGATACTTGTGGTCAAAATGCTTTCATGCTTCCCTATCAGCTGGATGTATTAACGTATCTTCTTCACGTGTTCTCACACTATGCCATCTCATATGTTGCGCGGTTATAGAAGATGGATATAACCTTTGGAGTCTAGGAGTAATAGGTAAATAATGCATACGTTTCTACGGTACTTCTTTTCTCTTTTTCTTTCTTGGTTTGTATCTTATTTGATTACATATTTTTACAATTCTTAAGGTTGATATCTTCCTTCCAAAATAGCATGCAACCCTTTAGACATATATCTATTTTTTCATATGGTAAACTAAAAGCCGACATTATTTGTTTTACTTCATAATGATTTTCACATATTAAATTATGGGAGGCATATGCCGCTTTGCAGCTTGTACAACAGCTTTAAATAATTGGATTCCGCTTTTACAGTCTTCCCTAAGATGTTTTTTCGTGACATCTAATAAATCATATATTTTTTTGGCTCATATTTGGCTCTTCTTCTGCATTACCATCGTAATCAGTAAATTCTAAAATAGGGACATTGAACGTGCATCATCTTCAACCATATGTTCTAAGAGATTCGTTGTAGCAAATTCATTATTCACTACCTCCTCAACTTGTATAGAAGTAGATGCTAACTGTTCTCCATGACGATCCCAAATTAAATAGTTCGACACAAAATCACACTGACACAAATGAACTCTAACCATTTGCAGTATCAAATGTTTTAATAATTTGCATCTATTACATGGACAGCAGATTTCGTCATCATTTCCGTTGTTACTTAAAGCGAAATCAATAAACACACCAACACCATTAATAAATTGTTCACTTATTGTGCCTTCAGCTTGTCTTCGTTTGTGCATCAAACTTCGATCAGTAAAATAGGTATATAATTAAAAAGTATGATAAAATTTGCGTTGACATTTTATTAAAACAATTTTGTTGTTGAATGTTATGTTAATTGATCATTTACGCATTGCTAATGGATCATCTTACCTCCCATTACAAATACAGTAATGTAATTAAATCGCGTAAATCTTTTTAATTCAAATGACTCAACAAAATTTCGGCAACACTTTGTTTTAGTTCTCTGAACAATACACAATTGCGTGTACACAAGGAATACAAAGGAAGCGCTTTCGAACTTAAGATAACCATTAAAAATGAAATGCTTTACGAGATTTAATTTCGTTATTGTGTTCGTAACTTGTCCAATATAAGGGCAAACCCAACGTGTATTGTATATGATGAATATAGATATCTGCTCTGTTAAAAAACGAACATTCACATAATGATCATATATAATACTTATCAGACAGGACCGAAAAAACAGTCTAAGGCTTAGTGAATATAATATATTATGATCGGTGCTCTTATTTATCAATCATCTACGTAAAGAGCAAATTTTAAACCAAATAAGCCTTCAATGACTTAATTTCAATCTCTAATTGTACGTATATGGACTTTATCACATATACGTATATTTTCAATATTCAATTGATCTAACCATACGTTATAAAATTAAATATCGTTTTCAATAAATTTTTATAAAACATAAACTAATTAGTTATTTCCATTTACATTAAACGTCCCTAAACAAGTCTAAAATCTCTTATCTATTAATTCAACATATATACATGCACATAATCCTATTGTAATACAAACACCATAAACTTGCAATACATAAATTAATAACAAGAATTGGACCTCAATTAATTCAACCTATGCATAGATTAATTAACAACACTATACGCACAACACTATATATGCACATATACATACAACATAAACTTACCCTATATTAGCAACACTATACATAGATTAATAACATGATTAATTCAACCTATATATGCACATATTAACAACACTATACATTCAAACATATAATCTGACAAAATAATTAATCTTAAATGAGCAAATCTAGGGTATTAAAAAAATTAGGGCTTATACCTTGAAAATTGGAGATGAATTGGAGCCTAGAGAGGAGGAGAGAGAGCCTTTTAGACGTTATAGAGAGTAGGGACGGCAAAGAAGGAGGTGTCCGCGAATTTCAGAATTAAGGAGAATGTAACACCCCACCTCCGCCAGGGTGGCTCTTGCAAGCACTCTGACTTTGGAGGGGCGTTTGTACCGGGTAAACATGCATAATGATATATCAAGGCAGAACAAGAACATATGTATATATGTAAACAGAGTAAATAAGATAAGTAAAACAGCGGAAGATTTCAAACTATTTCAAAACAAGTCTGGTACAACATAATGTCAACCTTCCAAATACACAAGTCTAGATAAAAACAACATCTCTGAAAAAAACTAAAATACATAAGTACTATCCCCAAAATAAGTGATAACCATAGCTAGCTTCATGTCAAGACCGTACATGAGCTAAAATCCCACAAGCAAGCGATCAGAAATCCAAGCTAAGCTCCAATATTCCCACCCTGAGAACCTGGGGGGGGGGGGGGGGAACGGAAGAAAAGAGGCGAAAGAAAAACAGGTCAGTCAAAAAGACTGAGTAAGCCTTACTACAATCAATGTAAACTGATAAAGTTAACTGACATGAGAAGCAGGGATGAACATAAGGATAACAACATACTGACATAATAGATAAAGGTGTCATCGCATAATCAGGTTTAAGGTTTTGCACCACAGGTGTACTAGCAAACTAACATGACTTGAATAAACACGTATTGATCCCTTGGCCCAAGCTTTGACCCAATAACATGAAATGACCCTAATACGAGGTCCAATAACATGAAGTGACCCTAATATGAGGTCCAATAACATGAAGTGACCCTAATACGAGGTCCAACCAAACGGTCTAATCGATCGGCTCCCTAAGCCTAACTCGTCACGTGTTGGTGTCAATACGGCCCAAACATAATTGTAGTCGGACTGTGCCGGGTCCACCCTTCGGGTGTATCAAGCCCTAGGGTGTAAACCCCTGGACACCATAAACATAAGTGCACAGTCTCGATCTACTGGTACCCGTGCATGTTTTCTCCGGCTACGGACTATGTGCACGACCATAGTCCGTCCGGAACTACACCGGCGTACCACTCTGCCGTCGTTTTTGGTCACTTACCTCAAGTCCAGTAATCGTGCCCCACCCTAGCCTAGTCCCTAGGGTCTTAATGATACAAACTTGGGATTACTGCTGGAGTGGACCCCCATTACTAGGATTTTCTAGTGGGTTAAGTACGGTTTAACTCTTTTACTAATCATGGATTAACTTGGTTAAGTGTAACGATGAGTTCATGACTTAACCCTGATTAATCTACCAAGCCCAAATTGGTTAAGTATTAAGTGGACCATGACTTAACCCTAATCATGAGGCATTAACTAATTTAATGTGCCTTAACCTCTCACATTAGACCTTGTTGTGGTTACTAGTTAAGCCGGGCGGGTCCGGGTAGCTTTACACCACAACTTGGTCTAACCTCGGGTTCAAGGTACAACATGACCAACTTCTCACATTGGGTCCTATTGTTTGTAGCAACTAGTTAAGCCAGTCGGTTCCGGATAGCTTTACGCTACAAACTCAACCCAACCTCGAGTTGGTCACACTTATATTTTCTAAGTGTCATGTCCATCATGTTTCCAAAACATATTACAAGTTTTCAAGAATTTGGGTAGACCTAACTTAATAGGTAAATTCCCAATGGGTAGACCTAACTTAATAGGTAAATTCCCAATCTTATGTTTTCTTGTCTTTTAAGTTTACCCAACCCCAAACGCAATCCCATCGCTTACATAATCGCAATAGCGCATAAATGATAGAAAGAGGGAACTTGGCATAAAGATGACAAATGGTGTTGAAGCCACAAGTTTAACATGGTGGCATATGAAATGTACATATGTTCATATACTTGCATATTGCATCATTAGGCCTCAAAAGTATGCATAAAACTAAACTTAGCATATAAGTGATACATGGTGGTAAATGACATGTAGAAGTTGCCATAAGTTCGCATTTAGCCTCACATGCAAGTTATCATAAGGGATATGATAACTTACATGTTGCCAAAATGCAACCTTTAGCATAAAGCTTGAAGCTTTAAGCTCATAAACCCAAGATAAGCTTGCATAACATGATAACATGAGCAAAATGATCAACCATAACATAACTTGCATATCATATGGCAAACTTGCATATCATAACATAGCAAACTTGCATAACATAACATGATAAACTTGCATATCATAACATGGCAAACTTGCATAACATAACATGATAAACTTGCATATCATAACATGGCAAACTTGCATAGCATAACATGGTAAACTTGCATATCATAACATGGCAAACTTGCATAGCATAACATGATAAACTTGCATATCATAACATGGCAAACTTGCATAGCATAACATGGTAAACTTGCATATCATAACATGGCAAACTTGCATAGCATAACATGGTAAACTTGCATATCATAACATGGCATACTTGCATAGCATAACATGGTAAACTTGCATATCATAATGATCAAACACAACTTGCATCATTCATTAACTTTAGAGTTTAAATATGAAAGTAGAAAAGGGCTTACAATGCTTATGAAGACACAAAAATATATATAGATTGAGACAAAGCCCTTATGAAATCAAATAAACCCAAAATGCAAGCTCCAATAGAAAAACCCTTGAGCCAAAATGATCAAAACCCTTGCTTTATGATGTAAATATGGAAACTTGACTTGAATGCAAGATAATGACACTCATACAAGCTTGAAAACACTTGTATGCATGGAAAATCTCTCATAGAAATTTATTTAGGAATTTTATGAAGAGGGTGGAGGCCATGAGAGGAATGATTTTGCCATAGTTTAGTTGTATGAATGAATAGTGATGATTTAGGGTTAGGTTAGGGTCTTATTTATAGAGATTAGGATTAGTTTTAGCCTTAGGATTAAACCCTAATTCCAATCTCAGCCCTTAAAACCGAATCTGGCCCCAAAACCTAACCAAAACCCCAAAATGGTGCACCAGGCAAAACTGCCCGGCTGAACCAAGTCGACAGCCAAGTCGACAGGGCTGTCGATTTGGGTCCAACCAAGTCGACTCCCAAGTCGACAGGGCTGTCGACTTGGGTGCTCTGGCGGGAATTTTCCCGCCTGACCCAATTTGACCGTTTTTCGAATTTTGAACCCGAAATTCGAAATCTGTTTTGAACATGAAATTTTCTGAAAACTTCATTGGGCCTTAATCGGGTCATACAGACTCCGATTTTCGAAAACTCGGACTCTATTTCATGTATTTTTCCGAGACGAACGCAATGGCATAGCCCGTTTCCCTTGATTCAGATTTATAAATTAAATTCTGCCTCGATTTACGTTATAACAGGTTATTGAAAATACGGGTTGTTACAGAGAAAGGATTTGGGGAGTTTTTTTTAGTGAAAATTGAAATGGGGAAGAAAGAAGCAGATCGGTTAATTTCTACTCGATTAGGCAACGGTTATCAACGGCCGCCAACGACTTTAAGTCAATGGTTTCCAATGTTTTCCTTTATTACGTAAAGAAAAATTCAGAAATAAGTTTCCATTGGAAGTCGTTTCCAACCGTCGTTGGCGGCCATTGTCCTCTTCCATTATTATATACTGTGTGTCTTGTAGTGATTGAACATCTAGAAAGTCTTTTTGGATTTGGATTATTGTAGTTCACGATAGGGTGAGGGTGCTGCAAATTAGTGGTGCCCCGAAACGCTTTATATATATATATATATATATATATATATATATATATATATATATGAAACCTAAATGATAATATATATACATACGTATTAAAACTTTTCAAATAGTTGATGTAAACTTTTAAAAAGTAATTTTTATCAATGTTTACATTATAAGAAAATTAATATTTGATGTAAATCGTATGCATTTGTATTATAAAGAAATAAAACACAAATCCGTATGGATATGTAAAATATGAAAAAATGGTTGAAGTTAAAAATCAATGTTACTACGTATGTTATTATATTTACAAATTAAGAATTTTACACAAATAAACATTTTAAACAAAAAAATTAATATATTGTAAATGTTGTTGTAAATTTTCAAACTAGATTTGGGCTTGGATTTGCTTTTAAAGAGGAGAGAAAGAAAGAGGGAAGAAGATTAGTCTCACATTGCGGAAGACGAAAAAGCATCTTAGTACTTAAGGGGCTCTCTCAAGCGGATGTTGGGGCCTTGAGGCACGAAAATGTTTACTTTGTTGTGAGAAGTGAAGTCATGCATCACTATACCACACGAGCATGCCGTCGCTGTCCGATCGGATCGGGTGCGGATCTCGGATCCGATAGAAATAATATTTGGATAGAATTTATAAACTGTTACGGTCCGGCCCATTACGGACCCGAATGAAGTTTCAAATCTGGGAGTGAAACATCGACGTTTTTAAACGGTTTCAAACGAAAAGGTGTGCCGTTTGAATTTGCAACGCTTCAGAACATAGCAAACGAAGAGATGTGACCGTTGCAAATGTTCGCATTGCTTGGCCAACAGACGCCTCCCCCCGTCGCCTATGAATAGCCTTGCAGAATTCATTTCAATACACTGCGAACTCCATCTTCTTCTTCTTGGTTGCTACAGCGCTCTGGCATTACCAGCGCTAAAAAGTGTTGCAAGCTCTTTAATTTTGCAACGCTTGTACTGTTGCAGTATACTTTTTGTTTCTTCTCTTCTTTCTCTTTGATTCTTGCATCATCAGAAATTATATTCAGAGTGTTCTTGATCGGATCAAAGTCGTACAAACTTTAAATCCGATTACGTTGTTTCAAAACTTTATTGAATTCTGAAAGTTGATAGTTCGATAACCCGTTTGTACCTATTGGGTTGAATTATTGTTTGAAAAAAAATCTATTATATATTCTTAAAGTCTGAAGTACGACTATCATCTTCCTCCAATATTCTCAAACTGTAAAATTCCCTTGTTCATTTCTCTGTGTGTATGTCTCTGTATGTGTACATAGACAAATGTGTTCGTTGGAATTTTTAAAATAATCGTTATTTTAAAAATTGAACCCTATCTACTATTCTCTTGCCTTATGTGTCCACCAGAATAGAAGAATTGAAAGAATTGACGGTGTACTTTGTGAACAGTGACTTTAGAGAGCATGTGTACGAGAAATGCTAGGAAGTGTGCATCACTTGCTTGCTTAACGATTCATCAGAGCTTATATATAATTATTTTTCTAAAGTTTTCTATAATATTTATGGATCCCGCTATCATAATATCATCCAATTGCATGATAATTAACGTGAGCAGTTGCTACCAAACGATTGTCCTTGGCATTTCTTTGATTTCGTCCTTTCATTTTAATACCACTCGATTATTTTAATTGAACAGTTATATATTATCAACTACTAGATATTGTGATGTAACAGAGCTTAATTAACCAGATACAATGGCACACGAGGAATCGCTTGCTGGTGGCTAAACTTTCCTTTTATTCTAAACCCTGCTGTGTTTGTCTTTATCGATCAAGTGACAACAAAATTTAGAGTAAAAACGTATAACAATAAGACAAGTAAAATGGATGTGATGACTGCTCTTTGATATACATAATATATGGGCTTTATAAATTCTACGTCGGTGCTTTCATGGCAATGCGTGTAACCACACGTGTGATACTACAATTAAACTGAACAAGAAAGCTAACCACATTTATCAAACTATATTATATATTGATGATGATTTATACGCAGATGATAGTTATCCTCTGTAATCCTTATATGGCGTGACAAGGATTCTAGCTAGTCAATCAAAAATCACTTGTAGTTTTTTATTGGTGTTGATTGATAGAATTTGAAGCTGCTACTTATCACCGTATCTTTTATTGTAAATCTTTTTCATGATTATGAGACTTATGAGTAAGCTTTCATAAATTTCTTATTTAAGCATATTATAGTCCTGCATGTAAATTCATTCACGTTTAAATGTCATAAAACTTATCGGTAATTATATCGATGATCCGTTTTGGTTTTAATTTTTCCATATCCAACAATAGGGTTTTTAAATAGTAATAAATTGCGAATAGAATTGGGTGTGAGAAGATATGGTTTATCACTAGAAATAAACTAAAATGCATATGTTAAAATCAAAGTGTCATCGGCTAATTTTAAAATTATGCACATGTAGAGCATAACAAATATTGTGTGTAGATTAGAAACGAAACAAAGATTTTAGCTTGTGGTGGGCAAGACCAGAACAATGTTCAAAAATTTTACAAACACTATTAAGCTAATGAATATCATACATGCATACAAATAGAAAAGCTTACAAATTTTCATTAGCTTAGTAAATATTGGTAAGTTTGCATACAAAAACACCAAATGCTATATAATTTATTTAAAGCGTGCTCTACGAGCTTCACGAAAATCAAATTCATCTGCAATCACTTCAAGATCAATTTTTTTAGCAATTTCCCTTTCAATATATATTATCATATGGTTTCCAAGTAAATCTTCGTCATCTTATTACGAAGTGGTGTTCAGATTGACTTCATAGCCGAAAATATTCGTTCTATGGTTGCAGTTGATACAGGAAGAGTTAATACAAGACAAATCAACTGATAAACGAGAGGATATCTTTCAGCTTTGAGTTGTCTCTGAATACTCAGGTCATTTATGATCCTTAAACCATTCAAATCGCAAACAACCAACATTCATCATCATTTTTTTTTTTTTTTTGAATTTTTCTTTTAAATCAGATTGATATGGTCCCATTACGATATAACGACGACGACGAATTGCATCTTGTTCTTTAAATTGATACATCCATATTGATTGTCGTAATACTGATTCATGTTTGATGTTATCGTCACTTTTTGTACTTTTTTGGGGCGATTTATAAGATCTGAGCTATTTTCCCTTCGAATTCAGAGGAGAACTAGGTTATGAAATTCCGATAGCATCATTTTTTTTCTTCATAAAATGAGAATAATGCCTTTGATGGTTTCTTTGACATAGCTTCAAAAAATAAAGTATTTATTTTATACAAACACTGAAACTAACCATTTCAATTTTAGGCAATTTCAGCATCAAACTAGCAATCAAAACAAACAAACAGATAATTTCTACCTACAAACAAAACTCAATCTACAAACAAAATTCATAAATAAAATTCAATAGGCAAATTCGTACAAAATAAAATGCGCTGCAAACAAAATTCGCTGAAAACAGTACTTTGAAGTTGAAACTTTCACAGATTAAAAGAGGAAGCAAGATGGCAAGATGCAAGAGGCGGTTGTTGACTAAAGACCTAGGAAGAGGAACGCGCTGAGATGAGAGATGGCGCGATTTTGTTTCAATTTCTGTTTCTCAAGCACATTAAGTTTTATTTTCCTGAACATGCGTTATTTCTGAGCATTGGTATTTGCTTTTTGTGGAAATCTTGGGTAGGGCAATGGCCCACCCAACCCACTATGTTGCATCCGTCACTGGTGTAGATATATTGACGTGGTGCTAAAGTCATCTCGGTTTGGGCTAAGTCAATTTGTGCCAAGAGCTACCACATTCAATAGTCAATGATCGAATAGATTTTTATTTTAACTTGCGATTAGATGCAGTAGTCTCAATATACAACCCAGTGCCCTTATATCGTTCCCAACTGGATGGGGGTGGTCGCGACCTAATCCACCTTGATTAATCAGCAACCCAAGAAAAGACAACAACCCCAAGGGTGTTGTGCTTCCTTTATAGGCTTTTATTAAGAAGGTGTGGATTACAATCCACTGCCATTGGATCGTAATCCATACAACAATGTGAATTACGAATCACACCATAAACATAGTCGGTTTATAAAAACCGATTATGTTTATCTGCTATAGTCGGATGTAAATAAGTCGGCTATAACAACATCCTCCTTACCCACAACTTCTACCCCTCTTCTCCTTCCTCCGTACTTCTTGCAACAATAAAAAATAAATAAAAAATATGAGAAGAGTTTGGAGAATAGCTGAGGTAGTAGAAGTCATAGTGTTGAAAATGTACCAGCACAAGAAGAAAACATTCGAATTGTAGAAAACATCGCACCTTCCGATATGCAAGATGTAGCTAGGTGACAGTGAGCTAGATGAAAAGCATAACTGGATCCGAATATCGATCAAAATTTAGGACACGACAAAGTACTAGGCATTTTTTTTAACAAGATATCTATATCTATATAGATATATATATATATATGTGTGTGTGTGTGTATATATATGTATATATATATGTAACAAATGGAAGAATTTAGCCATTTCCTAACGGCTCGCAAACTCAGATAATGCAGAATGGCTACAAGATCTGTGCACACACATGAACAGTAGTAAACCAAAAAGAGAAATACAAGGGACACATTCAGTAGTAAATAAGAAGGAAAGCCATAAACTAGCAGTTCCCCATCAATCACTCGCCATCATCGAGGAGAAAGTCAAAGCATCTATCAAACCACTGAGACAGGGAAGAGGACCAGTCAACTCTCTCGGGGGCTTCAAAGACCGAAGCTGGCCAACTGAAAAACTCCAGAACCAGTCAACTAAAGTAACCAGCAAATAGGTCCTGCTTCATATCCAATGCTCCGGCTGCACAAATCTCCAGAAAGCTCCTAATTAGCTCCTTCAGAAGAATAAGAGTCCAGTCACAAAGAGAGCGTAAAAATCCAGACCCCGTAGCAGTGCAAATAACATAAGATATAAGGGGGAAAGGGGTAGAGGTGTAGATGTGAAGGGGAAAACCTCCAACTTTAAAGATCCGGAACGGGTTTAGCCGATCCTTGCTCTAGGGGAACACAATATTGTCAAGATAGACAAAAGATCCGCAAGCCTCTTCGAGTGGGAGCCGACTTCACCTTGAACGGTCTACCACGAAAAATAAGGAAAACATCGTCCTTAACCTCCTGATAATGGTAGGGGATCCATTGGGATTTCGTCAAAGATTACCTTGTTCCGCAAGCACCAAAGATGCCAGTAGATAAAGTAAGGAATAAGACGAAAAATGATAGAACGTAACGATTTGCCTGAAATACTAGCCCACCAGAGTTGAATAAACCAGGCAGAGAAGAGGCATTACCTCGGAGCTCCACAAGATTTCCGAAGTAATTCCAAATGGTATAGCAGAATAGCTACTGAGGAATAACTGGGCAATGGATTCCAGCTCACCTGATCCACGATACCTACACCGAGACACAATTGGGATGCCAATTCTCCGAAGATTTTCGTCAAGTTGTAACCCATCATGCAAAGTTCTCCACATAAATAAAGAAACCTTCGAATGAAGTCGGACATCCCAAGTGAAGGAAAACAACTCAAGACGTGGATTCGGGATCCTAGCCGAGCTCCACGCCACTCTGAGCGAGAAAGGACTGTCACCCCATCCGAAACCACCACCATGTGAGTCTGAAAAGGCTTGCACGGATTGCATCCGTTTCCACATATCACTAGCATAGGACGAGACTTCGGAAAAACTCATGACCAAAAGTTTGCAGTACTTGGTGTGGAGGAACGACACCCATAATAGTTAATTTTTGTCTATCCAACAATGAAGAGCATATAAGTACCGCATCAAATGTTCTGTAAGTTATATAATTTTTGTTTTCCAATAATAGTTAATCTTCTTGGATTAGATATTTAAATATCGACCAATTTATAACTAGGCATGGAAAGGTCGAACACGTAGCTCTTGGCCAAGCGTTATTCGTTTATATCTAACGATTTCCAATTATAATATAGAAGACATTATACACACACTTCTCATCGAATTATTTCATAGTTTAAAATAACTTCATTTAACCGTAAATTAATTTTCTTAGATATAACAAACTTTTTAAATTCAGATATTCAGTTGACTGGTGTGTTAGCCTTCTATTCGTGGAAGACCACCTATACGTTTAACTTTGGATTTGGAGAGTCAGGATTCACCCATTTAGATCTTACCATGCTTACTGTACTTTTGATAGGATTGAGGAAGACATTACCTTACGATGAGCATTATCAGATTTCTACTATATTATCATCTATACTGCCTCACTTTGACTTCCACGATGGATTGACTCCTAGATTACAGTTGCGAGTTAGTTACATTAGACGGATAATCCTAAATTTAGTCACTGCTTACCGTGAAGAAAACCACCTGATAAATTTAACAATATGATTTTTGTTTGATGATAACAAACATATATATTATAATATAAATGTGTTTGTAACTATGTTATTTCACTCTACATCACATACATAAATGTTTAATTTAAATAAAATGTTATTGCACAAGAATTACATATTCAAATAGTGATTTATTCAATATTTTATTTCAATATTTAGAATATTACAAACTTCTAACTCCACTATTGTACATTTCACTATAATATTACATTAAATTTCATATACATTGGTTCCACACTACAACACTCAGATTTCACTCATATACAATTTTATATACTCATACACTGACACAAACTTGCATTTATTCTGCTTCAGATTCAGTCCAGTCACCTGTATAGCTGTCAATACACACATTAAACTGAAAAAAAAAAAATAGATTTAAATTCTAGAAAGTATAAATTTATTTTAAATTTTATTTGCCTTAGAATTTTGTTGTGTTTCACATCATATTTCAAGACTTGGTCTGATATGTATATACATTTATTTGAGTCTAGGCTACTTGTGATATTCTCACTGTAAATATCACAAGGTAGACTGAATACTAGTGCCTAAAAATCAGCCTCAACACAGCTATAGTGGTATGCTGATCAAGACCAGCCTCAACTCACATTTGTGGTCTACTGATCTTGACCATCCTTGACACATCATATAGTGGTCTGCTGATTTATATAGAAAATTATATTTGCACTTGTATATACTGATTTTTAGGTGAACATGTACAAAACCAAATCAGTGATCAATTTCAAGTATAGCAAGCATATGCAACAACAAATACACACACACACACACGTGATGTGCACGTATACATGAAGCGATCAGCTCAAATATATGTACAAGTACAACAATTCTGATCTGCCAAGAGAGGAGGCATGTATACAAGGGTGCAACAGCCAAGTCAATAATATTGTAGAGGAACAAATGCACATGTACATTGTCAAATAGCAAATGCCAATGAACAAACATATGGGAATGCAATTCAGCATGTATACGTGGCAAAAAGTAAAAGCATGCATGCACAAAGCAACATAAGCAAGGCAGCAGTAAGCCCAAAAGTGAGAAGGCAAGAACATGAGTGCAACATGCACAAACAACAAACCAACCAAGTTTAAAGTCAATTCATTTCACACAAGAGTTCAAGTTCAGATCAGCATGTATTAATTGATCAACACATAGCATAGCAACAATGTGGCATGCACATGAGCTTCAAGCATACAAGAAGCAATGTACACATGAAGGTGTACACAAGTAAACTAGGTAGAACACACATGGTAATAAAGACAAATTTAGAAAAAAGAGGTACAAGTCCGACAACATCAAATCAGAACACAAGCGTTTAGAGAAGGGTTCACTCAAAGCGGCAATGTAGACACACATAAGGACTGGCAAAATGTCAAGTATGGCCAAGTATATGAAAATGAATTAGCATGGCAAGCAAACATGTTTGGTCGAAGTAATTGCACCATTTCACAAAGGAAAACAACAAGGCAGAGTGATTTTAAGTACAAATGCGAACACAAACTACAAATGGTTCAGATCCATGGTGAAGTAGTACACACACGATTGCAAAAGTCATAAGTACAGCAAGAAAATTGAACATGAAAGAACTCACACAAACCAGCAAGGGTACAAGAGGTTGAACACAACATTTGTGCTCCACCCAGTTGACATGACATAACATAGTACAAGATGGTGGACTAAATACGTGGAGCAGCAACATGCACAGAAAATACATGCATGACTAATACATAGATGATATAGCATGTTTAAAGGAAGCCAATATGCAAACAAATACATGCACTTTCAGGTTAGTAAGAAACACATTTCAGGTACGCTGTAGCAGGCATGATCAGTTACAAGCAACAAGCAAAAGGTCAGTGACATATGCACACAAATGCGACACAGTTTCAAGCATGAAGAAGCATCAACACATATAGGTGGCAACAACTATAAACTGGACATCAAGGCAAGTACAAAATACACAAGGCCAATGTACAAGCACAAGCGTTTTTGGCAACAACAAACATTGATGACGAGATGTGCAAATCCAGATCAAAAGAATGTTGCAAGTCTAATGTGGAAGAGTATCAAACAATCCATGCATCAAGGCTTAAATATGCTACAATTCAAAGAGAAACTAATATAGGTCAAAATATTTGGAAAAGGTTGAATTCACGATTTTGAAAACAATCCAAAAATTCACATACATTTGTTTTGACCAAAGAAAATCAATCAATATTTCCAGAAATAACCGAATGCAACTTCTCCAATTTTTAGCAAGGAATATGGATTAAATCTTTCTAGAGTTCATGGAATTCAATGTTGTTATTTCAGGCAAGGAGTAAACGTAATTTCATAAAGCATGTGTCATGCAGGAATATCCAACAATTTATTCTCAAATGAACAAGTGAGGAAAACTTGACCAGATTCATTAAGCAACAATCATGCAAGAATATCAAACCAATTATTCACAGTAATTAATCAAGATAATGTCGAAACCGTGAAAATCAAAGGGGGACAATCATGCATTATCAGGGCCAAGTCACGCAAATGAAATCAGAGATTGTTATTGGTTTCTGAACCCTATAAATAACACCATATTCATCATCGGTAGAACATCGAAAACGAAAGCAACAAATTTGAGTGTAAGAGAAGAGTTAAAATTAGAAGTACTCACGGTTGTTTTCGGTTGCAACCCCAAATTGAACGACAAGGAGCAACAACCAATCGAGAGTTTTCGGTGAAGCTATTGCATCAACATTACAGGCTCGCGATTTGGGGATAAACCAAAGCCCTAACTTTGATTAGGTCGGCCATCAGAAGAAATAGAGGAATTCGAAAATTCTTGGAAATATTAAAGCAAATAAAAAGGGGAGGCCGGCTTATATGCTTTTGTTTTAAATAGGTTTTTTTATTGTATTTCATTTGTAATCGTTCTACAGTTTTCTAGTTTTCTATAAACTAGGCTGTAGGATTTATAGTTAGGGTTTACGAGTTATGGATTTGTAATTTGAGGAAATCTGATCTTGGGGATTAAGATTAGTGCATGGTTCTGAACGTAGGATTAGAACAGTTGGGAGCGGGTATCGCGAGCTTACAGGGAAATTGTAAGTGTATAGATTGTTCTAATTCTAGTTAAAAAAACCTTAGGGAATGCAGCAGTAGGCAGAGATTTGCCGAAGCTAGGTAAAATCTATGTCACTTATTTTTTGCATTATTTATTCCACTATGATTTGTGTTGTGATAATTTTTATATTCCTCAAAACTACAATAAACCCTGTTCACCCTCTCTCCCTTTAGGGTTAATCTAGATCCTACACAACCATTTTGTGATAGTACGACTGTTTATTTTATATTTGATAGCAAACTTATTTTTTTCAAACTCTAGTAGTAGTTGCAGAGTTTATATTTCATCGCACATTTGTATATGATTGGGGAATTCGTGTATATCTGTATTGCTCTTTAAACCAGTAATGTGTTGCTAAAAAGTATGTCACGTCCATTGTAGGTTTTTGGCAGGTTTTATAGTATTATTACGATGAGTACTTCTGTAATATGATTATCCGACGGTGGACGCTAATTTATCCTTATTCTTTCCTCAAGGCTGGGCGTGGGCTCATGAGAACCAAAGACCTATGCAAACTGGTTAGACTCGTCATATATTTGCATTGGCTCTTAATTAAATCAAGTTATGCACCGCATGAGATATTATCATTTGGCATCTTTATAAGGGTTCGCCTTATTTGACCTATGAGAGTGTGGTTAATGTTTTATTGCTTTTGACGAGACGTTTTCTTTTGGTGTCAACTCCGCTCATTGGTTGTTGTTACCGATTCCATGAGGAATGTTGTTGGAGGCAGATATTAGATGGTGATTCCATATCTGATGGTTCACATTTAGATATTACTTACTTGATGGTGTATGAAAGTGACACTTTGGATATAGCTTGGGATCATAAGTCGCGGTCTGCTAATTACTTCATCATTATCGGTTTGGACTATGCAACATTTTAGGTAGATTCTACATTCCAACGCGTACCGATCCTATTATTCATTTTGCAGCAGTTGGTTTGGTTGGACCATCAGCTACGAGACCTGATATTGTTCCCTCGGTGCTTCCAAACTTGACATAGAGCACATACATAGAGCACATAGTTATGTTAACCTTCATCTCCACTGTAGGTAGCAGATTATGGTTAGATGGTGGGCATCCCTACAGTTACGGGTGGTGGTAGATATGTCGATATTCCTCGCGTAGAGGTTACTCGGTATCCAAATCCAGCTACCTTTTCATACGAGGATTTATACTAGATGTAGTTAAGGTTGAGACATTTTATGCACGCCAAGAATCAACGTAGCATAGATTATTTGACAGGTTGTATTAATAAACTTACTACTGTTGAGGAGTGCTACCATCCTAGCACTCGAGGAGATTTTAATGAGGATACAACAGGTCTGGACTATATTTACTTTGATGATATGTAGATTGATGATAGCCATTACAATTATGTTGTTGATTTATCATTGTATAGTACTATATTATCATTGTCGTAAGTATTATTTGCATGGTATTGTTGTATTATCATTACATGTTGTAGTGCTGATATTATAATATCCTTTTTTGTTGCTATTTGTACACCACTACTTACAAAAAGTTTCATTCATTCTTCATAGCAATAAACTTAAACTTCAACAAAAAATTTCCATCATTAAATGCCCTTCTTCATAGTTACTTATACTCGTGAAAGTATATATCGACATTGATTGCAGGCATGATATTATGATGTGTACAAATGTGGTTGTTAGTCATGAAATATTTTGGAATATACTGAAAGAAGCTTACAGCAGCCATTATGACCGTCCCCGAGGAAGTCCTATTTATAAATTCATAAAATATATGGTAGTTGTATGGATGCTTGTAATCATTACATGATATTATTGAGTTGTTGCATAAGAGGATGTTTTCAAGCAAATAATTTTACTTTTGATTCGTGTTACGTATCAGAATATAAAACAGAATCCATCGGTCACGAAGCTTATGGACATCGTTATAGTTAGCTAACGCGATATGGCTCTGAATAAGCTTTATTGATCTTTTTTCCCAATGTCTATAACCATTTAGTGCATGTTGGTTGTTTTGGCGCGTTTGTATTTTGTTTACCAATTGAATATTATCAGCCGTTTCCGTGATATGCATTCACGTTGCTTAATGATTGTATGAACAAGGGTCATTATTTAGTTCGTATTTAAGACGATCATAATTTAAAATCTTCTATTTATTAAAATATTAGGCTTTACCGACCTGGAAGATTCTTGTTTTAAAGAATTTTGACGTATATTGGATTCAATATATCAGTGTGAACTTCAAATCGAAAAATTACGAATTGTCCCTACACGACGGGCTCGAATTGAGATTATGTAAGACATGTTTTGTATTAAAACGTATTTTGTAAAGCATTGTTTTGTAATAATAAGTTTGTTGAAGAACAAATATTTTTGCTGTTTTTGTTTTATATCATGTGAGCCTTAGTCTCCGTGATTTATATCTTTGTACCTACAACGTTCTACATTCTTTAGTGTGACCTTAAATGAGATTATAAAGGGTGCGGGATGTTTCATCAATTAATAGCTAGATATATGGCTCTTCTAAAAAATGGTCCGAACGAAGGACAACTATTTAAAGAATGAATCAGAGTCTAATATAACAATTTTGACTTATCCCGATCCAAAACACATCATTTTTGAAACAAATTGTACGCTGGGGAGCAAGTGTTACTCAACATTTTGATTAGAAAATATTTAGATAGATTAAACGAGTCAAAATTGAAAGCTATCGAGATGGGAAGTTTGATGAGATAATAACAGAATTCGTAAGTCGAGTATAATTAGAATTACCAGATGGAATCGAGACCATCTCACAAAATTATAGGACTGTATCCATTTAAGTGATAGATCGGTACCGATCCACAACCATGGATCAGTACTGATCTATATAACTTCATCCATTTTAGCCTACAATCCTTCAATGCATAAGTCCTGATACTAGAAGCCTATTTCAAATTCCACTGCATCATTCATGTGGAACTCTTTATGGGTCTCCTCCAGCACTTTAGTAACTTCATTCCTCCACCAATCCATTCACTTGGACTTAGAAATAAGTTTATAACAGTGAAAATAAATTGAATATCACGAAGCTAACAAGTCATATAACCACTAAGTATCAAGACTGATAACCAAGAAGATCTTACGAATCAGCATTGGTCCATGACTATAAATTGGTATTGACCCATCTATGATGACGTGGCCATGTTGGTTCACAAGGAGTAATTGCTGTAACATGGGGAACGTGTTGGACAACATGTTAAAGCATTTTCCGACGGTCTATAATATGTATAAGGCTAAAGGCTTAGTTTTAAGGATCTTTTGACTTCTTAGCAACTTTCTTGTTGTTTTCTTGTACTATCTGAGTGTCTTTATCAATCTCTTAGAGCTACATTTGCAAATTAACAAGATAATAAGTAGAATCATCGATTTTGACGTAGGCACTGATTGATCGAACATTTAGCTTATTGTTTTCCTCATTTTACGCTCATATTTCTTCACATCCATTCTCTTGTTCTTGGGTGTTGGTGCCACATTTTGCTGCTAGCTTTAACTATCTAATTAAAACTTACTGTTAAATTATTTTCATTATTCTATTAAACCGTCTTTAGAATGACAGCAACGTCATCCCATATAGGATGGATGATGATTCACTTAAAATTTACAAAATGATATATAAGGAAAAATTGCTAACATATGAAGTATTTGTCGTTTAGTTATCAATGTTTACTCATACATAAGTTTGTCAAATTTATTCTATGTATTTATATAAAGTCATCGTTATTAATTTTGGTTATTATTATGTGTGAATTCGTAAAACCCTAAAATAAATTAGCTGAATCTGTTCTTTTCAAAATTGCTTTACGTCTATACGATTACTCTCATCATAAATCAAGTGCAGATCACCTAGATCTAAAATCCTCTAGTCCTCTCCAATTCAATAAACATTTGCCACATCTTAGTACATTTTATCAAATGTTCCTATTTAAAATTTATCATTGTAAATAGGATTGTCAATGAATACCACAAAAATCCGATATCCGTCTGAATCTGTATCTAAAATATCCGTTATCCGGCATTGTCCGAAAAACGGATACGGATATCCGAAAAGCTTTTCGGATACAGATATGGTTATAGTGGTATCCGTATCCGAAAAATATCCGTCCGACTAATTGATGTAATATATATTACTCAAGATATAAAAATAGAGTTAACAATTATTTTGTAACTGTTGGATGTTATTATGATATAATTTTTTGTCTATTTTTATTGAAAAATGGTAGTTTTAGTGTTTAATTTTGGAATATTTTTTGATATGCCTATGGATATTAGTAAAAAACAATGTTTCATCATCACATTTCTTTATTTTCTGGTTTTTTACAAACATTAGTTTAAAACTTATTTTATGTTGATCCAAATTTTTTATTTTATACTCTTAAATTTATTAATTTTAGGCGGAGTGGATAAATATCTGATATCTGTCCGTATCCGAAAATTAAGCGAATACGGATATCCGAAATCCGAAAATTAAATAAATACGGATATCCAAAATTAATTTCGGATACAGATATGAATATGACATTATCCGTATCCAAAAACATCCGTTGACAACACTAATTGTAAACAAATTTATATGGTACAAGACACTTGATACAACGTTACTTGGTGGGACAAAATTGTGCGATTGTAGGATTAAGTTAGCTTCCATTCCCACAAATCAAAAAATCAATGTAAATGTATGTACATTCAATACCATAACATCTTTCCATAATTTTCACCTTATAAATTCAATGTTTGGACAGTGATTGCAATTTTCACAATTGACATATTGTTGGGCTCCACTTCCAACATATTAGATTCTTGTTATACTGTCATGACGCATCACAACCATCCAAATCATCCCGGAATCTCAATCACTAATCGACGGCTATTTACCAATCATTATAGAACAAGTTAAAAATTGATGAAGAAAACCATATTATATATAAACTGATTCCTTTTGTCTTTTTTTCTTCTCATCCCCTCCTGCTTCCTGCCTTTTTATCCAACTAATTAATCCAGTAGTTGTAATCTGTATACAAAGTAGTTTCCTATCCGAATTCTACTCTTAGTTCCATTAACAGCAAAAAGATTGGATCTTTGCGCCCTTTTCTTATAATATCAGGTTCATTTTTCGCTCTTTCATCTATCATATCGTCAAAAGTGATTTATTCGATATATTCATTTCGATTGCACGATTCAGTTTATTCATTTTATCTGATTCGGATTATTTTTGCGGTCGTTAGTTCTAAAACAGCAAAATATTTGCTAAGGAGTTTAAGTGAAGATCTTGCTTATTTTTGATTTTGTTGCAACTACTGCAAAATTTGGTATTCCTGTTTCAATTAAAGATTCATTTTGTGGTACTCTGTCCCAATTTTAACATTTCCCCCCAAATTTTGCCACAGGCCTGGAATTAGTCCTAAACTAAGCAATGGCTATTGCATTCCCTCGACTTTCGTATTGGGTTTGGGGTGACAAACCTTTTGATAACTCGAACAATTTGAGTTCATCTTCTGATTTTCCATCAGGTTATAGAGAGACTGATTCTAAAAAGTTTACATCCAAATCAGGGTCGAAAATCCAATCTTCTAGAAGGAATAGGAAAGATAGTAGGAGCATAATAGATATGGAGTATGATGTAGTATTGGTTCCATCTGACGGTGGAAGTTACTCAGATTGTGAGTCTGAGGGTTCAGATTGGTCGGTTGGTTGGATGGAGCCACACGGGCCTGACTTCGGTATCGACTCTGAAAGCTTTGCGGTACTGGTGCCATGTTATGGAAGAGGAAGGAGTGGGAAGGTGGAAGGGATGAATAATGGTGTGCTGGCCACGGTGCATACTCAAAATATGTTTGCTTCTGGTGAGAATTTGCAAATATTAGTTAGATTAGGTGAAGTAATCAATTGTTTGCTAGTACACACTAATAGGTTGGGAATCTAAATTCAGGATAGAGGGTAAAATACAGATAACATAAGGCACAATCTGATCCAAATACGTACTTTGTCTGAGCTTTATTCTTGAATGCAT
The DNA here is from genome assembly GCA_030737875.1 of Allium sativum. Lineage (NCBI taxonomy): Eukaryota > Viridiplantae > Streptophyta > Magnoliopsida > Asparagales > Amaryllidaceae > Allium > Allium sativum. Next base: position 887,099,966 of record CM060922.1, read on the forward strand.
CAATAGATTCTTTTTTTGTTGACGTTTGGTTTAATAGTCAAGTATAAAAAAAGTGTCTCATTAGTAATTTTGTAGGACTGCACACAGCTAATCCTTCTAAACCTTACTCAAGTGGAAGACTTGTGCAATAGGTACATGATGTTGAGTTGTTTGTTTAGTAAGATTGTTTGAAGATGGTGAATTTGAAAGTGCAAAGTTGATTATCATTCTGTATACGTCTAAGAGTTGGATTATTGTTCTTGGTTAGTACATGCTTAAGTAGATGAATTGTGATGAACTACAATTTTAACTTGATGATGATGATAGTGAATTGATGCAATTAGGGGTATCCAATATTAAATGGGCCAAGTGGCATTATTATCCATTTGACGTTAATTGATAAACATGGTTGGTATACATGTTTGCTTTAGCCACTCGTTACCAAATGGTATTGAACATGTGCCTTGGTACTATAATATTAAATATGAACTGTTTAGTGTGGTCACAAAAGAAATTTGGTTATTATTGAATTCATTAAATTTATAGGGCATCTCATCATCTTTGTGCAAAAAAAAAAAAAAAAAACACACATTGATAAGTCTTGGTGCATTTATTCTCAAGACATGTGCTAAGTTGACAGTATTTGAACTTCCAAGTTTATAGGGTGGGCATGGTGGTGAATCAGGTAGGATATTAAACTAAAGACTATTGTTTGGTATATATTTTCCATGTTATTTAACAACATCTCATATTGATATAGATTTTTAACATTTAATGAATATTGAAGGACTTCTGTTGAAGAAATCATGGAATAACTAATACGGTAAATATATAATGTTTTGTTAGGTCACACAGCTTTATTTTGGCACCATGATAACTTAAGATATCAGTTGGGTGCTGCTTAATTCTTGTACAGAGTCATGAATAGAAATACAAAGATTAGTTGCTGAGTGAGTTCAGAATGAAATACATTGTTGACAATTAAGAAATGGTTTGGAATCTGAATAGGATTTTTTTTTTTTTTTTTTTTTTTTTAAAAAAAAACCAATTTTATATTATGTGATCGTATATTTTCTTAAACCGCAATGCAATTTAATTGCTAGGCAATTTTATACATCTTGATCGCATGTATTGATATCATTATTTTACTGTTACAATGTAATAACATTGAGTAAATTATTTTTTCTGAAAATTTGTTTGCAGTGTTTTGATTTATTACAGTCGTAGATGTAATTTATAGTTCATGTAACAATGTATCAAATTTGACATGCAGATGACAAGGATTTTCTTGAACAGTGGCTCGATTCTCTTCAGAATGGGTGACCCCTGTTATAAATGATAATAGCTTGGCTTGCTGTGGTGCTTCCTCTATTGTATGATATTCCTTTATTATTTTTGTATACAGAAAAAATATCAAAAAAAAAAAAAAAAAAAAAAAATGTACATAAAAAAAAAAAAAAAATGAAGAAGATTTGTGGAGTACAAGGAGGTAGTGCGCTAATGAAGAATTTAAATCCCAAGTCATGGAAATGGTTTTGCTTTGCTTGCAGCGATGGGTTGAAGAGGCTCCTTATTCTCCTCTCCTTGCTTTCTGCCCTAAAATTTGTACATATGCTTAAAATAAAGAATAGTATATGTGAGCTGATTTGCATGTATATAGATGTATGTATATTGTAGCATCCCCTATTGAACAGGAAATGTAAATGGACTTTGGAAGCCAAGCTATATTGTGCTATGATAATAGTTACCGTTACCTTTTCGTAAATACCGTTATCGGACTATTTTTACTAGTAAGCTTAAACTGTTTACCATTACTGATCGATTAATATATCGAAGACTGATATAACGAAAGTATGTAGCTTGACATGTTTTTTTACACTAAAGCATCTTTATTATACAATATGCAGTTTCAGTTAACAAAAGACATAAATGAAAAAGAAAAGTAGTGTAACTAGAATGATTTCACTTAACTATTGAATTAAATTTAATCATTTATTTGGTTTTAAATGCATGTAATAAATCATATCAGATGAATATGCATACATTTTAAATTGACTGATAAAACTACCGCTGGTATTGAAGAACGGTACTGACAATTTACCATAAAAGACATATCATTATCACAACTTTTAACTGGTATATCGATTTCAATTAAAAGTGGTTACCAATTGATTGATAATGGTAAATTTATTGTTACTGTAACAGCTATAGTTGCAATAACAACTGAATCTTGTCTATACAAACATGAACATCAACTTGAAATTCTTCCACAATCGCCTAATTGAAAATCAAAGATCAGTTGGAAATTGAACAACAGTATACAAATTCACCACCAATCGCAAAAGAATCATGAAACCTAAGCTTAACCGGAAATAGAAAAACAATGCGCGATTAGGAAAACGGAAACCATGTTCAGATGATAATTTGGTAACAATCAGAAACCCTAACTCAGAATGTCGTAGAACCTCAAACTATAGTAAAACCTAGTTAACTAAAGCTAGAAAAGCGAATGGTTCAACAAAAACAATAGATACGAGAACAATGAAGAAATAGAAGACATGAACAACAAAAAGAGGATGAAACCCAACCAAAACGTAGGTGCAAAAAAATATTAGTTAAGGGTTTTCTCAAAAATGATATCTACTATTAGGACACTCGCAGCAGTGCCGATTTCAGTTGAATTGGGCGGATCCCTACTTTTATTCTTCACCTCGCGCTGCAACAGCGTAACTTTCAGCATTAGAAGAGATAAAGAGTGGCGATTCGCCACATTTTTTTTTCCATCGTGAATCCCTAATCGGGAAAGAATCCCGTTTAGGAAAAAATGCCTAAATTTCCATCACTAAACGGGAAAATGATTCCCGTTCAATGATTTCCTTTTATTTTTAATTTCTTCTTCCGTCCACTGCTGGATGAGTGACGATTCTTCACGCTTCTTTTTCTTCAACTACTTGCGTTTTCCTCTCTCCTGCTGGGAATGCTCTTGCTAGTGATACCAAAAAACTGACCTCAGAAAAATAGTAAAACAAATATTGTAGCACACTTCATTTAAGATTTGATACCAACAATAAACACTAATTCAACTCAATGACCATCATATTTACTATGTAACAACTTCATTTTTTTTTATATACTCAACAAAAAGTAAAAACTTCCACACTGTATTATTGTAGAAAATGATATTAAGAAAAAAAGGATATCTAAAACCGACCTCCCTAAACTAAACACAACAATACTTTTCCAATCACAACCAATATAAACGCAAGACAAAACATTGTTTGAAAAATATTTTCTTCACCATGTCATTATTTTATAGTATAATAATTTTGTTATACAACAATAATCATAAACAGAAAAATAACAATTTTTTTTTTCAAAATTGACACCTATAAACTGCAAAATAAATACCTAAAACTTGTAATAACAAAAATGATACTCAAACCAAGTTAGCTCTGATAATAACACAACATAGTAATTCAACCCTTTAAGTTTTTGATGTTTATAGTCATATGGACTATATAATAAAAACATTTTTATGTGTATTCACACAAAATAAATATTAAAACACATCCAAGCTTCATTATTGTGGAAAATAATACTAAGAAAACAAAAACTGATATGTAAAAGCTAATCCAAACCGAACTAAACACGTCGATACACCTTCATCCAAATTAATATGAATCTAACATAACATTAGTCAACGGAAACAAAATAACAATTAATTGAAAGAAAATAAGAAACATATCTACATTTGAAAGCAAATACTCAAATAAAAACTAGTGAAGTATAACTATAATTGAAAGAAAATACTAATGCAACATATCTACATTTGAAAGAATTTTAGCCTTGCTTATACTTATATTGTTTGTATTTAATTGTATGGTCACTCTCATGTACGCAAAAATGATATCTAATAGTTATTTATATAATATGGCGTTCTCATAAAATTGATAGCTACCTATGTGCAAAAATAACATATGGTAATTATTTCATATAATATGATGATCTCACAAAACTGATAACTACATATGTATGGAAATAATACCAGTGGTTGTTTCGTATAATATGATGCTCTATAAATTTAATTATTTAATTCACTATCATATACGACAATAATATATCAGAACAATACAACCACTTACATAATAGGCGTTTGATTCAAATTCAGACTCAATTGTTTTACAATTTTCTTTTAATCGTAAATGGGCTGAAGGAAATACATATCATTGTAACATCCCAGATTTGTCGACGTTTAATTGGAATATTTAAATCAGTTTTAAATATCGATTTGGTAATATTAATGGATTTTATATCGAATTTAATTAATAAAATGGAGTTCGAACGATTAAATTTATATATTAATTAAAACGAGCTCGAAACGCCGCGGTAGTTCGTAATTCATGATTTAAAACTTTAATTAATATACATGATCCGATATAAGCTGAAATTCTTTGAAATAAGAACCGTTAGAATCGATTTGATTATAATTTCCTACTGAAAGAGAAAAATCGAGATTTCATTATATAAATTGTAAGTTATGTCCAGATCAAATTTTCAAATAGTCGCTATGGAATTCGTTAATGAACGATAACGTTTATTTAATAAAATATTAATGGTTTTTTATATAATTCGAATATCGTTTAACCCAAAATTATATAATATTGAGTTTAAAAATCTATATTAGTTTATTCTGAAGTTGTATAAGATTTTATTTGGGGATATACGATGATAATAAATTTTTATTATTTAAAATAGAATTGTTTGGAATTTAATTATATTTTTATCGATATTATATAGGCCTTAAAAATGTTTTCTTTTCAAACAACCTCCATTTTCGACGAAACGAGTTTTATTGAAATACATAGTTTAATTATTGTTAGATTTCCAGTTTGGAGCCAATCAAACTTGTTTTGTCGGTACGCGAAATTTAAAGGTGAACTGATAAATAAATTGAGATCTAAATAGCGTCGTTTTTGCAAACGGAGACCGTTTTCAATGAAAATAGTTTCATTAGGACTATAACGTCAAATTATATCATAACGTCCGTTTTTGTTATTTTTGAAGTTCGTGTATATATTGGTACGATTTTTAACGGTTAATGTAATATTGCGGTACTGTGTTGAACTAGAATAAAACCTACCCAATTTTTGCATATCTTAAATAATACCTACGCATACCTAAAAACGTGACAAAGCTCTTTCGATTTTATCCTACCTCAATCAAATCCCGCACAAGCCACGAAAAATCTATCACCAGTTAATTCTATTGAAAAGAAAACACATATAAAAATCCTTGCAACAGCCAAGTCTACCAATCTCCCTACCAGCTGACATTGAAATGACGAAATACAGCAGCTCCTCTTTTCATTTAAAAAACGTCCAGCTATCCCCAGAAAATAAAACATGAAATGACAACACCCGCTGACCTTCACCTATCTGCAAACCCACAATGCTAGCGTGTACGAGATGGAAGAGACATTGATCTTATCCCTCGTTCCCATCTCTATATATATCCATAACCATTTCTTTTCTCTCCGACAAGAACAAACCCCAACCCACAAAAAAAATGTCTAGAGAATTTTTGAATGAAGGTTGTCTGAGTTTGAAGTGCTAAACTTAACAGGGAGCGAACGAAGGGGTATAGTTGGGTAGAATGATGGAGCAAGAGTGCATCTGGTGACAAGCTCTAGGGCACGGTTACCCATTTCTTTCCCTGCGTGCCTACTGCATGCGTACAATATAGGAAAGGAGTTATTTTCTGAAGCATATTGTTATTAAAATGGGAAGCTTCAGTTTCCTTGTAACAGCAATGCAAGGAGGAATAAAAATAAAGAGGGCTCGGGAAGGAAGTAAATGCAGGTAAAGGAAGAATGTATGGGGGTTGACGGAGCGTTCAGGCTTTCAACAGGTGGGGGGGTTGTCACGTGGTGGTACAGTTCGAATAAAAGCGGTGGCATGAGTTTTCTGGAGTGATTAATGTTGCATGCGAAAGGAAATATAATAAGGGGAATGGCACATGCAGTTGTTTTTAACTTGGAAATTGGGAAAGACATGGAAGTAGTGCACGCAAAGAGGAGCTACTGTGTGAGGTGTATATATGATAGGAGGGAGTTGCAATCTGAAGTAGTAGGACATAGAAAAATGACTAGGATGAAAGAAATATTGGGTCAGGGAAGGAGTAGTAGTGTAATGGGAAGATGAAACTTGCGGTTGCGGCTATCATTGCAAAATAGAAAGGAACGGTATGAAGTGGAGAAAGGGATGTCGTATGTCATTGTATGGTGGGACAAAACAATGGGAATGACAAGCAGGTTGACTGGAAAGAGGTCGGGGAAGGGAGACAGTAAGAAAGGTGAAGGGCGTGTGTCATCTGATAGTTGCTAGGATGGGGAAAGGTATGTTATGACGTGCTTGGGGAGTTGTGATGAAGTGTGATAATACTAAGAACATGGATGGAGAGGGTGACGTATTTTGTAGGAGAGTTCGTGCATGTGTGGATGTGTAAACATGGGAGCTCGCGTGAAAGGGCGATGTGGATGAGGAAGCTTAAAACAGAAGGGGGAGGGAGGAGATCGTCTGAACGTGTGAAGTAGGAAGAAACGCGAGGTGGGGATAATGTATTAGCAAAAAGAATACAAAGGGAAGGAAAAGCACATTCGTGGGCTGTAGGGTGGTACTGGGCCTATGGGCTTTCAAAAGTATAAAGAGGAAAAAATATAAAGAGGAAATAACGGTAGCAGGTGAACAAGAGAAGGATGAACACCAGCTTTATATTTTTCGCAAAAGGAAAAAATGTATTCCAAACAAAGGCGGGGATCAGAGTAAAGATGGGCCTGTGTAGTAATCCATGTTCAAAGGAAAACAGTTGGGCTGGTTTCATAGGTGAGGCCCACTTTTAATTATAATTTAGTTTAAGCTTAAAATAAATAATTTCTTAATAAGTTAATGTTATATATAGCTCTCATGTTTAAGGAACGTTGGTCGCGTTAGGACTGTACCGACTAGCACAGTATGGTGAAGCTGGTTTGGTGAGCATTAGAAGCAGCTATAATTTCTAATCAAATTAAAAGTCTGTTTAATTTGGCTAAATCAAATCGTTTTATCATCGAAACAAATCAAGGTGAGTTTAAATCGCTCAGTTTATACCGCTTATATTTTATATAAGCAAGGTTTTTAATTTGTGTGCAATGTTTGCTAATGGTTGATGATTGAATGACTGCTTACATGTTCCGAATATTTTTAATATTCGTCGATTAAATTAAACGTTTGTTTAATTTAATCAAATTAAATCGTTATTTTAACAATTAGATTCCAAAAGAGGTAACTTACCTTGTTGGTTACGTTTATAGTAATATAAACGTATTAAATAAATAATTGAATGCTTGATTGGATATTTTAAATTGTTTGTTGATTGTTATTAGTTGAATTGTTTATTTCTGTTTATCGTGATGGATAAATATATTGTCGTATTAAATTTGTGATAACCCAATGTGATGCAGGGAAGAACAGGTTGGAGGGATCCAACCGGATTCCTCAAATATGTTGTTTATTTATAGAAACTGTTTATCAATCTGATTGTTGTTGATTGTTGATTTTCGAATCCAAATTCAACACTTGTTTGATACTAACCAATGGGTGATATTGGTTGAGTAATTATCGGCAGATGGCATGTAAATGAGTCGTTTTATAGAGATTGATTTACCGTTAAGTAAATCAATAAAAAAAGTTATAAAAACTATTTTTATATCTAAAGATAGATTTGAAATATATTTTGTATAGATTATTTTTAAATGAATTTATTGAAGGAATTAAAATCTTATTTTTATCTTGTAATTATAAACGAGTATATAAAGCGAGATTCTAAATTAATGAGTTTTGTAAACAAGTGGGCAGAAATTAGCAAAATGGTTAACAGTTGAATTTATTGTTTTCAATAAACAATTAAATGAGATTGTTAATTTAATTAGATTGTTAATTAAATCAAATGGAATTATTTAAATTAATTTTATTTATTAATTTAAAAGAAATAACCGAGTGGAAATGGTTAATAAAGCAACCATGTTTGAGATGACAAAGATTTGATTATTAAAAACTATAATTGGATTGTGAATGATTATTGAAGTTATGTATCATTTTAAAGTAACCTTTTAAGAATGATTAATTATTTTATTTATAGTCGATGATAAGGTAAACTATTTGATGTAAAGGATATTAGACAATCAACAAGGGGTCGACTATAAACATGATTTTAAAGTATAGTATGAATACAAATTCGTAAAGTGACTCGATATACAAGGTTTGAATATATAATAGTGGTTTCAAATGAAAGCAAGTTGTTTTGATATATCAGGTCCAGATTTCTATAAAAAGAATATTATTAACTTTTAAAGTAAATAATGTTTGAAAGGAACCAGGTTGAACTGGAAATAGTGATAAATGGAATTAGTTGAGTAAAACCTTGTTTATGATTAAAAAGGATTTTTTATAAGTTTACTCATATTTATATGAGTTAGATTCTGGATTTATTTCCGGAAAGGAATTATATAAAAGGAAAATTTTAAACAAGATTTATGTGAGTTGAAACTGAACGGAAACCTTAGTGGATTGAACTTGGTTATAAAAGTGAAAATCAAACGACAAGATATAGAGATAAATGTTTAAAATATGAAATGGGGTCAATTGAAACAAAGTGGTTATAAATGGGATTCCGTAGTAAATAAAAGTGTTAGAATAATTATTGGAATGGGATTTTGTTAATAAACTTCTATATGATCTGTAGATAAGAATGTGGTCGACTCAATGTTTGAGCGGTAAATAAAATACCCCAACTTGAACGACTTCATGATTATCCGATGATGATATGAGTTAGGAACAAGGTAGTCGAGGAAATTGAAATAATATTTCTGTGAAGGATATTATAAACTACAGTTTGAAGAGTTATAAATTGAATAAATTGATTTGGAAATAAGAGGTGAAAGGGCAATATTTCAAATGTTGAGAGATTTAGGAATTTAATTAACAACTATTCGACTATAGAGGCCATGTGATGTTGTATACTGAACCAATTAATCCACTTTATTTTTCTATGGATAATGGTTGTTTATTTTGATAGTTAAATAACCGACTATCAAAATCTGGCCAAATCGATTATTAGTATAGAAAGTCCGAAATCAAATTTATATTCGAAAATCATTCCAACCAGCAAATACGTGAACGTTGAAGGTATCAAAAATGATCGGATGGAGCATTGAAGACCGTGGATCTTCATAAGCGTAAGTATTGCTGTTGAATTTCTATGGCTATCTGCCGGAGTTTTTTAAACTGTGATTCGATCGCGGTTGAGATTTTGTGGATTGCAAGGACTATTTGCTACTGATCCTTTGGATGTGATAGGAGGGTGCCTTTGGTTCATCATGTTCCTGGATGACTTGTATGGACGAGTGTCTGACAGAGTAGTCCCAAATGGTCAGGTACATTGATTTCTTCAAACATACCCAATGTATTTTTGAGGACGTCAATCAGTGATTTGACGGATTTGACGATGTGACATTCAAAGTTGATGTGCTGATAATCGTAGCCTCAAGCCTCATCAACCGGGAAATGACAAAAATCGGGCAGGCAACATGACTAAGTGGGTCGCTCCCATTAGAGCGTATTGTCACCATCTAGAGAATATTCATATTTGTTACTTCTTTTCGCTTCTGTATCTTCCGAGAACGGTTATGTTGCTAGCAACCGTAAGGTGACAATATATTCGATACACTCAAGAGAAATGAGTGGTCGGTAATGTGTGGTCGGGTTGCAAGATGTTCTTGTTGAATCCAATGTATTCCCCTCTAGATATACACTATCGGCAGGTGGTTCCATAATTTGTCATAGTCAGAATCCGCTCTCCAATAAGCGCTTGTGATTTTGATTGTATACTATATACGTGGAGCGTGAGATGCAAGTGTTCCGCTAGATTGCTATTTATTTGTATTTAGACATTATTATAATATCAGATAAGATATGATTTCAAAAATATTTTGGGTTATCGTAAGATAAAAACCGTCCGTATTTATGTGTGGATTTGGTCTTACGATTATCCTTTTCTTCCGAAAAGATTTGTGAACTTTAAAATCAAGTTGGATGATTCCCCTTAAGACTTTGCGAGTTTTTCTCGCTCTAGTTCACCAGACTAATCCAACATTTAAAATGCTCGGGTTAGCCCAGTTTTCGCAGCTTCAGGTTACTGGACACTACGAAGTTTAGAAGACGTACCGGAGGAGTTCAGACGTATTAGTATTCTTCCGCTGTGTGTTGTATGTGAGGACAGGATGTTATAACTGTCCAGTATATTGATGTTCCCTGATAATTTGTAATTTTTATATCAAGCTCTCAATAAAGATTTTTTATATATTATATTTTGTTCCGCAATGATGTGAGATTCTGTGTTGTGTTGGTTCTACTTCTTCTATTCTGATCTACCTTTCTTTCTTATCTCACCCTCTAATTTCTTTCTATTAACTATCTGGTAGGTTCCATACTTGAGTTTTGGCAAGTAATAAACGTCTATGTATTTTTGTTTGAATTCGAATGTCGAATACCTTTACCGGGTCGTTACAATGGTATCAGAGCAATTGGTTTAGTTATAACCTTGGCTCTATGGCGTAACTCAGTGAAGATAGGGTTAGCAACACCCTAGATTGAGTTTGAGCATATATACGAGAGAGCGTACTTGTATTTTTTATATAAAAATGTTTTTTATTGTGTTAATTAATCGGTTCAAGTGTTAGGAAACCACCACTACAACAAAATGACCCTATTACAACTTTAATTTTACAACGGTGGTAAAAGCAGCGTTGTAATAAATGATTTTTTACAATGGTGGTAAAGACACCGTTGTAATAAATGGTTTTTTACAACGGTGGTAAAAGCACCGTTGTAATAAATGGTTTTTTACAATGGTGGTATTCCCTAAAGTTGTAATAAACGTATTTTTAACAACTTTTTGTTTTGTTAGTTGTAATAGATGCCCATTACAAACTTCATGTTTATAATATCTATATTTAATAACTAATTATATTAATATTTAATAATAATTAATAATTAATAATAAACTTAGGAATCAATAATATTTATTAAATAATTAATAGTTAATAAGTGGTAATTAATGTTTAATAGTTAATGTTAACTGCTTATTAATTAATATTTAGGTGACATATACATTATAAGCTTTTAATAGTTATTACTCGATTATAACTAAGTAGAAATAAGTAAAAGTTAAATAATAACTATTGTTAATATGAAATAATCCTAATTAATAATTAATTTAAAATATGAAATAATCCTAATTAATAATTAACATTTAATTAATAACTAATTAGTAAGTAATAATTAATAATCGATAATAAGTAAACAAATAAATATTAATTAATTAATTAATAATTTACAAATAATTCACTGTTAAATACTAGTAATTAATGATTGATAATAATTTTCAATAAATAATAATTAATCAAATACTAATTAAAAATTATAAAATAATAATTCACTGTTCAATACTAATAATTAAAATATAATAATTAATGCTAATCATGAATAATCAATGATTGCTATTAATAATTAAGAAGTAGAGATTAATAATTAAGAAGAAGAGATTAATAACTAAGATTATATTTAATAGTTAATTTATAATATTGATCTCAATTTTCAAAAAAAAAATATTGATCTCAATTATATATATATATTTATGTATATATATATTTAGGGTGGATAAATGAATAAATAAATAAATCATTTATTTATGTACATATTGAATATATAAAAATTGTACATTTTTTAAATTGTGAACAAATATACATGCTAATTTATATATTGTGTGTGTGTGCGACATTAAAATTCGTCCAAGTGTTGTAAATATTGATTTAAGTATTATAAAATGGCTTAAGGGTTATAAAGCCCAATAAAACCCTAGGGCCAAAGCTGTCAATTGGCAGGAAAATAACCCTAGCCGTGTTAATGTAAGAAAGGAGAAACGAGCCGTCATTTTCATTTATCTCGTTCAAAATAAAAGGCAACAATAATGGCCGAAGCCCTAGCGACTGGAAATTGGGGGAAAATCGATCAATCCGATGCCTCGCATCAGATTTGTAGTCGGATTCGTGATGGAGACGAACTCGAGGGCGAGAGCAGCGAGTCTAGGAGAAGGCACGTTTGTTCCCATGAGATTTCAGCATTTTTTCCCCAAAATTAAATCCTCCAAAAATTTCGAAATGAATGGCCACTGAAATGGCCATCGCCGTCATCCCTCTGCTGCACTACCCGTTCGCTTTCTTCCACCGTCACCACCTGAACCAATAGCCGACCTCCCTCCTCATCGGAAGCCGCTCCTTCAACCGATTGCTCCGCTTCACCTTTCAGTAATCGCGCTGCCATCTCCTCCTTCCCATAGTCAGTCAACCAAATCGCCAGAGCTGCCATCGGACAACGCACAGCTCAGACCAGTGCCACAACTTCACCCAATGGAGCTCAGTCACCGTGAACTCTTGCTCGCTCTTCTTGCTTCTCGGTCGTCAACGCTGGTAATTCATTTTGCTTCTATCACTTTTTCCTGTTCTATTTTCTTTACTTCTTTTACTTCTTTTAATTAAAATGAAGGGTGAGAACTTTTGGTATTAGATAACCCGCTCAACCTATAATTAGAAATTATGATAAATGTTATTGCTACTTTGGGTCTGCTGTAGAGGATTCACGTTAAAGTGTATGTTTCGGCCATTACTCTTTGTCCCTTGCATACACAAGGATTGTTTAGTCCTGAGAGCGTCTAATTTGTACAGATTATATTAAAACTTTGATCATTTTATTATTTGAATGTTATTGGTGAGCCTTGGTCTGATATTCAGGTGCACAGTTCCTACTTTTTCTTTGCTTTATGTCGTGCATGCTTGCCTACTGCACTTGTGATGTTTGCCATAAGTTGCTTTTGCTAACTACATGTTGACCTGGCCTGAATTGCTTAAACATTAGCGTGAGTCTGATTTATGCACTTGTGCTTTATCAACCCAAATTTTTTTTTAGACATTGAATTTTTGAGTAGTCGATGAGTTGGCTGTGCATTTTCAATTTTTCGACGCTGTCTTTGTTGGGGTCTCTTGTACTGCACTAAAAGGAATCATATGACTTAATCTTTGTAGTTCGTTTTTTTTTTCAAGTAATAATAAAATTGGTTAAGGTATACTGTTAAGGGTCTTTAATAATTTGGAGATAAGAGTAGTGTTGATTATAAAAACTTGTTAAACTATGCTCAACAGAAGAAAGATGATGCAGCGAGTCTAGGAGGATCAATCCGATGTCGTTCAATAAGTTTTTAGATGTTTTCCTTATACAGAAAAAGTAGGTTGTTGTTATACTGGTTCCATGAAAGGGTGGCTACGAGTAAATGAGGATTGCTATTGTTTGTCATTTTGTTTCTTGTACTATTTAAGTTTTGAAGACATGATAAGTTTTAATTTGTTTTTTCAGTTGTTGCGCTTCTCATATATAAGATAGGAGAAGGCACGTTTGGTCAAGTATTGGAGTGTTGGGAGTTGGGACAGGGAAGGTAAAGAAATGGTAGCCGTAAAAATTGTTCGAGCTGTAGATAAGTATCGTGAGGATGCTATGATCGAGATTGATGTACTTCAACAGCTAAAGCAGCATAGCAATTCTTCTGTCTGGTTAGTTCTACTTCTTTATACCCATTACTTTTGTTTGCTCAATTTATTGTTGTATTGATTAGAATAAACACCGTGCTGCTTATTTTTGCAGTTGTGTGCACATACGGAACTAGTTTGACTATTGTAATCATATTTGTATTGTAAGCTCGTAACTGGTACCAAATAATTACCTCATCGGTTTAAATATACAATTGTGTCCAATTCTATGGCCATACTGCCAAATACGTTCATTTATATATAAATTTATCTACATCCATACACCTTATCATGACAACTAAATGCTATCACATCAACGCAGCTTCACATACTCATGTCTTTTATATAATATCTCTTAACTTTATTTTATATTCACGGTTGTATTCAGTCTCAGATTATTAGCAATAAAATCAAACTCATGCAAACTCATTTTTAACATACAGCTGTACTCAATTCCAGTTTATTAGCAATGAAAACAACCTCATGAAAACTCCCTTTTAACGTAAGAAGAATGATTCATTTCCAGTACATACGTTTAGCTATTCCAATCCAAACTTTTAAGTTAGTGATTGAAACTAAGCATTTCACTAATGATACATTTCTCATGACTGTCTAAACATACCATGCTTTAAATCTCATTTCATTTGCTTCAGTAAATATATACAGTTAAAACAAAATTCTTTAACAGCCTTTTTGGCTTAATCCTTACTATCATCTTTCATTACCTTAATTAACTTAAACACATTAAAAGAGCGAAGCAGTTCATGGTCATTACGTATTTCTTAAACCAGTAAAACTCTTATATACTCTTAGCTTACTACAAAAATACATGCATTGCATTTTACATAGTTTCAACTCCTCATCCAACTTGGAAGAAAAGTAGATATCCACCATTTTATGTTTACAACAAGCTTAAGGTTATGTTTATATATATGCATGTTTTGTGATTGTGCAGGTGGTGTCTTGTGTTGGTGGGGAAGTTGAGGAAGTGCAAAGATGAAGCAAGCTGATAGTTGAAGCAAAATTTTTGGATGGTACTAATTTGTAATCATTATTTGTAATGAAGAATTGATATATTAACGTGATGATGTATGATTCATTTTTTGCATTTTGAATATAAAGTTGTAATGTTTTTTGTATGAATGGATCTGTTGCTTTGAATTTATATCAATTTGTTTTCTGTTTATTCAGCTTTTGTTGCATTTGCAAAATTTATTTTTTTTAAAACCCAAATATCAATCACAACGGTGCATAACTGTTGTAATAAAGTTTATTACAACTGTGGAAAAAAGTTGTAAAATATACATATTACAACGGTTTTGCAACAGTGCAGAAAAGTTGTAAAAGATATTAGGCTATTACAACTTCTTAAGACACGACGGTTTGCCCACCGTTGTAAAAACCTATTACAACGGTGTTCCACCGTTGTAATAGGGTCATTTTGTTGTAGTGCACATGGAACTGGAAATCGACACAATATTGTTTTATAAAGAGGGTAAATGAAATAATTTTACCCAAATTATGTTTTTATAGAAAAAGGAAATAATTTTCTATATTATAGTAATATTTGTTGCTGAGCTGTTTTGTTTGATTTGATTGGAATTCAAATTGAATTATGAAATAAATTTGAACTGGTTCAAACCCAATTGGTTAATTGGATATGGGATTGAAATTAAATAAATTAGGATTTGGAAATTGAATGGATAATAATGAAAACTGATCGCATATTAATCTGTATGTTTAACCAAAGTGAAAACAGATCAGTAAGTATCAATATTGAATATAATTTGAATGATTTGATTGTTTGTTATTTGAGTGTTGGATTGGTTGAATAAAATTCACTAAGTTGAACAAATTGAAACCAAATTCCAATATATGAATTGGGATTAAGATCAGCTATGAAATGAAACTAAATGATTTAACCCTGTATTGGTTACTTACATTGTAAGTTTATTTTAGTGCAGATCCCAGAAAGCTATGAAGTTGAGTTGGTTACAGAGATTAAAAGTACCGGTTGGAAGACGAAGAGCAGTTAGTTGATTTGCTTGGAAATTGGAATTGAGTTGTCTGACAAATAGATAAACCTTATTATATAATTGATTGGTGATTGAATTTATACCCTTGAGTTGGGTAGCCATTTGTCTTTTGGTTTTCTTTTGGAGAAATTGAGGCCCGTAGTGGCAGTTATAGTTGTTCTGGTCGAGCCGTGCAGAGGAGGTGCTAGCGAAATTTACAAAAAAATTAAGGGTTTGAATTTATTTTGATAATAATTCAAGAATAATTATTTTAAAATAATTGGATTCGAATCATTCTTCTTACCTTGTAATTTCATGGACGAAATTTTTTTAGGGGGGAAGAATGTAACATCCTAGTTTTTTCGACGTTTATTTGAAATATTTAAATCGGTTTTAAATATTGATTTGGTAATATTAACGGATTTTATATCGAATTTAATTAATAAAATGGTGTTCGAACGATTAAATTTATATATTAATTAAAACGAGCTCGAAACGCCGCGGTAGTTCGTAATTTATGATTTAAAACTTTAATTGAATATACATGATCCGATATAAGTCAGAATTCTTTGAAATAAGAACCAATACAATCGATTTGATTATAATTTCATAATGAAAGAGAAAAATCGAGATTTCATTGTATAAATTGTGTCCAAATCAAATTTTTAAATAGTCGTTATGGAATTCGTTAATGAATAATAACATTTATTTAATAAAATATTAACGGTTTTTATATAATTTGAATATCTTTTAACCCAAAATTATATGATACTGAGTTTAAAAATCTATATTAGTTTATTATGAAGCTGTATAAGATTTTATTTGGGGATATACGATGAAAATTTACTTTTATTATTTGAAATAGAATTGTTTTGAATTTAATTATATTTTTATCTATATTATATAGGTCTTAAAAATGTTTTCTTTTCATACAACCTTCATTTTCGATGAAACGAGTTTTATTGGAATACGTATGTTTAATTATTGTTAGATTTCCAGTTTGGAGCCATTCAGAGTTGTTTTGTCGGTGCGCGAAATTTAAAGGTGAACTGATAAATAAATTGAGATCTAAATAGCGCCCTTTCTGTAAATGGAGACCATTTTCAACGAAATTAGTTTCATTAGGACCGTAACGTCAAATTATATCATGACGTCCATTTTCGTTATTTTTGAAGTTCGTGTATCTCGGTACGGTTTTTAACGGTTGATGTAATATATCAGTATTGTGTTGAACTAGAATACCCAATTTTTGCCTATCTTAAATAATACCTACGTAGACCTAAAAAACGTGACAAAGCTCATCCGATTTTATCCTACCTCAATCAAATCTCGCACAAGCCACGAAAAATCTATCACCAGTTAATTCTATTGAAAAGAAAACACATATAAAAATCCTTGCGACAACCAAGTCTACCTATCTCCCTACCAACCGACATTGAAATGACAAAATATAACAACTCCTCTTTTCATTTCAAAAACGTCCAGCTATCCCCAGAAAATAAAACATGAAACGACAACACCATGCAGACCTAATGAAAACACCCACCGACCTTCACCTATCTGCAAACCCACAATGCTAGCATGTACGATATGGAAGAGACACTGATCTTATTCCTCGTTCCCACCTCTATATATATATATATATATCCATAACCATTTCTTTTCTCTCTAGTCAGAACAAACCCGGACCCACAAAAAAAATGCCTGGAGAATTTTTGAATGAAGGTTGTCTAAGTTTGAAGTGCTAAACTTAACAGGGAGCGGGCGAAGGGGTATAGTTGGGGTAGAATGACGGAGTGAGTGTGCATCTGGTGGAAAGCTCCAGGGCGCGGTTACCCATTTCGTTCCCTGCATGCCAACTTCATGCATGTAGTATAGGAAAGGAGTTATTTTCTAAAGCATATTTTTAATAAATTGGAAGCTTCAATTTCTTTGTAACAGCAATGCAAGGGAGGAATAAAAATAAATAGGGACTCAGGAAGGAAGGAAATGCAGGTGAAGGAAGAATGTATGGAGGTTGACAGAGCGTTAAGGCTTTCAGCGGGTAGGGAGGTTGTCACATGGCGGTGTAGTTCGAATAAAAGGGATGGCATGAGTTTTATGGAGTGATTAATGTTGCATGCGAAAGGAAATATGATAAGGGGAATGGCGCATGCAGTTGTTTTTAACATGGAACTGGGAATGACATTGAAGTAGTGTATGCAAAGAGGAGCTACTGTGTGATGTGTGTATATGACAGGAGGGAGTAACGTTTTGAAGTAGCAGGGCATAGAAGAATGACTTGGAAGAAAGAAATATTGGATCAAGGAAGGATTAGTAGTGTAATGGGAAGATGAAACTTGCGGTTGTGTCTATCATTGCAAAATGGAAAGGAATGATATGAAGTGGAGAGAGGGAGGTCGTATGTCATTGTATGGTAGGAAGAAACAATGGAAATGGAATGTGGGTTGACTAGAAAGAGGCCGGGGAAGGGAGATAGTGAGAAAGGTGAAGGGCGTGTGTTATCTGATAGTTGCGAGGATGGGGAAAGGTATGTTATGACGTGCCTGGGGAGTTGTGATGAAGTGTGATAATACTTAGAACATGGATGGAGGGGTTGGCGTGTTTTGTAGAGGAGTTATTGCATGTGTGGATGTGTAAACATGGGAGCTCGCATGAAAGGGAAATGTGGACGAGGAAGCTTAAAACAGAAGGGGTGGGGAGGAGATCGTTTGAACATGTGAAGTAGGAAGAAACGCGAGGCGGCGATAGTTGTATTGGCAAAAAGAATACAAGGGGAAGGAAAAACACGTTCGTTGGCTGTTGGGTGGTATTGGGCCTATGGGCTTTCGAAAGTATAAGGAGGGAAAAAAAATATAAAGAGGAAATAACGGTAGAAGATGAACAAGAAAAGGGTGAAAACCTGCCTTATATTTACGCAAAAGGAAAATAATGTATTCCAAATAAAGGTGGGGATCAGAGTAAAGGTGAGCTTGGGTAGTAATCACTATTCGAAGGAAAACAGTTGAGCTGGTTCGGTAGGTGAGGCCTATTTTTAATTATAATTTAGTTTAAGTATAAATTAAATAATGTCTTAATTAGTTAATGTTATATTTTGCTCTCAGGTTATCAGAATTAAGGAACGTTGGTCGCGTTAGGACCGTACAACTAGCACAGTATGGTGAAGCTGGTTTGCTGAGCACTAGAAGCAGCTGAAATTTCTAATCAAATTAAATGTCTGTTTAATTTGGCTAAATTAAATTGTTTTATCATCAAAACAAATCAAGGTGAGTTTAACTCACTCAATTTATACCACTTATATTTTATACAAGCCGAGTTTTTTATTTGTGTGCAATGTTTGCTAATGGTTGATGATTGAATGACTACTTACATGTTCCGAATATTTTTAATATTCGTCGATTAAATTAAACATCTGTTTAATTTAATCAAATTAAATCCTTATTTTAACAATTAGATTCCAAAAGAGGTAACTTACCTTGTTGGTTACGTTTATAGTAATATAAACGTATTAAATAAATAATTGAATGCTTGATTGGATGTTTTAAATTGTTTCTTGATTGTTATTAGTTGAAATGTTTATTTCCGTTTATCGTGATGGATAAATATATTGTCGTATTGAATTTGAGATAACCCAGTGTGATGCAGGGAAGGACAGGTTGGAGGGATCCAATCGGATTCCTCTAATATGTTGTTTATTTATATAAACTGTTAATCAGTCTTATTGATTGTTGACTGTTGATTTTTGAATCCAAATTCAACACTTATTTGATATTAACCAATGGGTGATATTGGTTGAGTAATTATCGGTAGATGGCATGTAAATGAATCGTTTTAAGATTGATTTACCGTCAGGTAAATCAATAAAAAGAAAGTTATAAAAATTGTTTTTATAACAAAACATAGATTTGAAATCTATTTTATATAGATTATTTTTAAATGAATTTATTAAAGGAAACAAAATCTTATTTTTATCTTGTAATTATAAACGAGTATATAAAGCAAGATTCTGAATTAATGAGTTTTGTAAACAAGTGGGCAAAAATTAGTAAAATGGTTAACGGTTGAATTTATTGTTTTCAATAAACAATTAAATGAGATTATTAATTTAATTAGGTTGCTAATTAAATCAAGTGGAATTATTTAAATTTATTTTATTCATTTATTTAAAAGAAATAACCGAGTGGAAATGGTTAACAAAGTAACCTTGTTTGAGATTACCATGATTTGATTATTAAAAACTATCATTGGATTGTGAATGATTATCGAAGTTATGTATCATTTTAAATTAAACTTTTAAGAAAGATTAATTATTTTATTTCTAGTCGATGATAAGGTAAACTATTTGATGTAAAGGATACTGGGCAATCAACAAGTAGTAAACTGTAAATAGGATTTTAAAGTATAGTATGAATACGAATTCATAAAGTGACACGATAGACAAGATTTGAATATATGGTAGTGGTTTGAAATGAAAGCAAGTTGTTTTGATATATCATGTCCATATTTCTATAAAAATTATAATGTTAACTTTTAAAGTGAATAATATTTGAAGGGAACCAACTGGAAATGGTGATAAATGGAATTAGTTGAGTAAAACCTTGTTCATGATTAAAAAGGATTTTTTTAATAAGTTTACTCATATTTATATGAGTTAGATTCTGGATTTATTTTCGGAAAGGAATTATACAAAAGGAAAGTTTTAAATAAGATTGATGTGAGTTGAAATCGAATGGAAACCTTAGTGGATTGAACGTGGTTATAAAAATGAAAATCAAACGACAAGATCTAGAGATAAATGTTTAAAATATGAAATGGAGTTAATTGAAACAAAGTAGTTATTAATGGGTTTCTATAGTAAATAGAATTGTTAGAATAATTGTAGGAATGGGATTTTGTTAATAAACTTCTATATATTCCGAAGATAAGAATGTGGTCGACTTAAGGTCTGAGAGGTAAATAAAATACCCCAACTTGAACGACTTCATGATTATCCGAGGATGATATGAGTTAGGAACAAGGGTAGTCCTGGAAATTCAAATAATATTTCTATGAAGGATATTATAAAATATAATTTGAAGAGTTATAAATTGAATAAATTGATTTGGAAATAAAACGTGAAAGGGCGGTATTTCTAATGTTGAGAGATTTAGGAATTTAATTGACAATTGTTTGACTACAGAGGCTAAGTGATGTCGTATACTGAACCAATGAATCCACTTTATTTTTCTATGGTACTGGTTATTTATTTTGATAGTTAAATCACCAACTATCAAAATATGGCCAAATCGATTGTTGGTACAAAAAGTACGGGATCAAATTTATATTCGAAAACCATTCCGACTAGCAAATATGTGAACGTTGAAGATATCAGAAGATGGTCGAGATGGAGCATTGAAGACCGTGAAGTATTGCTATTGAATTTCTCTGGCTATCTGCCAAAGGCTTTTAAACTGTGATTCGGTCGTGGTTAAGATTTTTCGGATTGCAAGGACTATTTGCTACCGATCCTTTGGATGTGATAGGAAGGTGCCTTCGGTTCATCATGTTCCTGGATGACTTGTATGGACAAGTGTCTGATAGAGTATTTCCAAATGGTCAGGTACATTGATTTCTTCAAACATACGCTGTGTATTTTTGAGGATGTCAATCAGTGATTTAACGGATCTGACGATATGGCATTCAAAGTTGGTGTGCTGATAATTGTAGCCTCAAGCCTCATCAACTGAAAAATGAAAAAAATCGGGCATGCAGCATGGCTACGTAGGTCGCTCCCGTTAGGTTGTGTTGTCACCATCTAGAGAATATTCATATTTGTTACTTCTTTTCGCTTTTGTATCTCCCGGGAATGGTTATGTTGCTAGCAACCGTAAGGTGACAATATATTCGATACACTCAAGAGAAATGAGTGGTCGGTCATGTGTGGCCGGGTTGCAAGATGTTCTTGTTCAGTGTATTCCCCTCTAGAGATACACTATTGTTAGGTGGTTCCATACCTTGTCATAGTCAGAATCCGCTCTCCAACAAGCGCTTGTGGTTTTGATTATATACTATATATGTAGAGCGTGAGATGCAAGTGTTCCGCTAGATTGCTATTTATTTGTATTTAGACATTATTATAATATCAGATAAGATATGATTTCAAAAATATTTTGGGTCATCGTAAGGTAAAAACCATCCTTATTTATGTGTGGATTTGGTCTTACGATTTTCCTTCTCTTCCAAAAAGATTTGTGAACTTTAAAATCAAGTTGGATGATTCCCCCTAAAACTTTGCGAGGTTTTCTCACTCTGGTTCACCAGACTGATCCGGCGTTTGAAATGCTCGAATTGCCCGGGTTTCGCAGATTCAGGTTATTGGACACTATGAAGTTCAGAAGACGTGCTGGAGGAGTTCAGATGTATTAGTATTCTTCCGCCATGTGTTGTATATGAGGACAGGATGTTATAACTTTCCAGGTATATTGATGTACTCTGATAATTTGTAAGTTTTATATCAAGCTCTTGATAAAGATTTTTTTATATATTATATTTTGTTCTGATGCGATGTAAGACTATGTGTTGTGTTTGTTCTACTTCTTCTATTCTAATGTTTCTTTTTTTCTTATCTCACCCTCTAATTTCTTTCTATTAACTATCTGGTAGGTTTCGATACTTGAGTTTTGGCAAGTAATACAGGTTCATGTATTATTGTCGGAATTCAGACGTCGAATTCCTTTACCAGATCGTTACAATCATTTTTTCCGTTTGGAGGACGTAGGCTTATTTTTTATTTAGCGGAAGTGGGCTTTGTATTTTACCCTCAAGGAAATAAATCTTCAGAAATTTAAAATCAACCCCTTGTTCAACTTCCATCCTCAATTTTAAAACGATCCACTCTTTCTATTTTTCATCTCAAGTTAAATTTAGGTTTCTTCCTTGTTCTATGTTTTTTTTTGGCAAAGACAACAAGTTTTTAGAGTGGATCGTACCACTTTTTCATTATAGAAAATAATGAGTACATAGAAAAATAGGAGATAGGCCGAATACTTATATACTATAGACACAATTGCCTTAACTATGACCAAGGCAATAATTTGTCACTACGCAGGATGAGATTAGCTACATAATATAGTTAAGGAAAATACAAGAAAATACAATATTTTGCAAAATGCAATAACAAACACTACTAAGTTTGATAACAGTCCTAAATTGTGTTAAACAAGGCTTTACTTGAGTCTTCTTATACTAGGCTCTAAATAGCTTCAGAAACCTGCTACTATTATGCTAATGCTGAATTTGAATCAAAGCAGATTATTGAATGAAAAGCAGCTAGACCCAAAAGCTAATATAAAGCTCAAGTGTTCTCCTTAAGTAGTTTCTCTAGCCTATCAATGTTCGTTGTGAACCAAAGCTAAGGATTTAATCAAACAGAACATGAAGTCTTGTACATAGCAAACAACAGAAGAACAGTACCAAAGCAGTAGATACAAAATCGTACCAGATCCGATACAAACAAGAGATGCAACAACCAAAACTATGTTGTCAATCAACAACCAACACTCCAAAACCCAATGAAAACAAAGACAACACGAATAAATAGACTTGAATACAATCCAGGGCCAGAGAATAGCAAGAACCAACACTCACATACACATCTAATGCAAACACCAAGCAAGCCCGAAGCGAACTTACCAGAACAATAAAGTTACAACTAGCTCGTTACTGGCAACAAGTCTAGTTTATACGAGAAGAAGTCAGCCGAAGGAGGGACGATATGGAGCACCGCCGCCTACCAAAACGAGACTGGCGTCGAAGCTAGCCCTGCAGAGTGAAGCAGGCAACCTACGGAGATCCAAGCTAAAGAAGTAATAGCAAAAAGCAGTACTCGAGTAGGCTCAAATGAGGGGACAAGGATGCTAATTCTGGGGATTTAAGGCAGAAAGGATTCTTGCGATAGGGTTGCCAAAAATGAGATGTTGGTTAGGTGATGGAAGCCATAACTAGTAGCAGAAGAAAGGTTGGAAAAAGAAGAAGGGCACGAGGTAATGGATCTAGTGAAAACCTGCTCATCCACAAAGCGAAAGCTAGGTTAGGATGGGATAGGGGAGATCTGATGTAAGGTCCCTTATTTTTGAAAATCAAATATTTATTTTATTTTATTATTTGAAATAGCATATTTGGAATATTAATGGATTTTAATATTGAATTAGTTTATTTAAAACGAAGTTTAAACGTTAAATTTATATATAATATATTTCGAGCTCGAAATGGTGCGGCAGTTCGTAATATTGACTTTTGAACTTCAACTGAATATATAGAATCCGTTTTAAGTTAGAATTCTGTGAAATAAGAAACGTTTGAATCTTGTTGATTACAATTTTCATATAAAAGAGAAAAATCCATATTTTGTGTTATAAATTTTTAGTTATGTCCAATTCAAATTTTAAAATAGTCGCTATGGAAATCGTTATTAAAATATAGCGTTTAGAAAGGGCTTTAATATAATTTCGAGGTTTTAACTCCAAATTGATGGTATTGAGCTGTATAATCTATACTGGTTTATATTTGAAAACATATGACGAATTTATTTGGCTATTTATGATAATAATAATTTATAATTATTATATTCGATTATTTTGGAATTTATATAATATTTTATTTATATTATATGAGCCTTAAAATGACCATTTTACAAACGGGCTCAGTTTTCGATGAAATTAGTTTCATTGGAACTGTAGCGTTAATTATTGTACGATATCAAATTTCGTGGCAAACTGACGTCGTATGTGACAACGACAACCATAAACGTCGTGTCATTTTCTATAGCGCGTAATTAATTTAATTTAATTTAATAGAGGAGTATTTGTGTATAACTTGAGAAGACGATTGGATTAAGCCATGAAACAAATTATGTTGAGTCCGTATCAACGATTAGAGTCAAGATAGGTAGATAGTTTGTTATTTTTGAACATCGGGTATTTTGGTGTCCAAAATAGCGTTGTTTGGCGCATAAAAATAGCGTACCGGGAAACAGTCTCGGAATGCGACGAAATTTGTGCCATTGGATTTGTATTAATAATTATTATAAGATTTCAATTGTGTGTCAATCGGACTTACCATTTGATCATGGCAACGATAACGCCTTAATCAATTATATTATTTTGACCAATTTAGACAGGGATAACATTAACGAAATAAACGGCTGGCCAAATGAACTCTGATTTTAATGAAACAAATTTCATTGGATCCGTAAGGAAAAGGACAAGTAGAATTGTAAAGTTTTAAGTTGATTGGATTTATTTTGTGATCATGGAAAATTTAAATGCATGATTTTTCACTTATATAAAGGGATTTTTACAAATGACCTCGGAATTCGAAACATATCCCATCGTGTTCGGAATATTATTTTTATGCTAGGATTAGGGGTTTCATCTTGATTGGGAATCATATGTGTTGACTTTTACACATTACTTCGGATTGGAGTTTCATTTCATATTATTATAATATAATTATTACCTTATATATCCATTCCTTTAGTCAAACCCTATTTCTATTTGGCGCATGGTCAGGGCAACGTTAGCCGTCATCTATAGCAATGAAAGAATCATAATCTTCAAACCTTCTCCTCCTTAAATCTTCTCGTCCGTTGATCCTTGCAAGAAATCCTCAACAGAAAAACTCTAGAGCTCAACGAGCTCTTTAAATTGACCGGTGGAGATCAAATTCCAGGATGTGGCGTGACTTCGTGGCCAATTGGTGAACCTAGGCGTCAGAGGACCCAGCACTGCTAGCGAAGGACGGTGGTGGACTGAGGCATATTATGG
The DNA here is from genome assembly GCA_030737875.1 of Allium sativum. Lineage (NCBI taxonomy): Eukaryota > Viridiplantae > Streptophyta > Magnoliopsida > Asparagales > Amaryllidaceae > Allium > Allium sativum. The sequence goes on from CM060922.1 coordinate 887,125,435, forward strand.
TGACCTCTGATATCGTCCGGTGGAAGAATGTGGCCGCGGTGGAGGAGAGATGAGGTTGAGCTGATGTTTGGGTTCGTGAACGTACTGGGTAAAGGAATTCAAAGGACAACGAAGTGGGAACAAATTGATGTGGCCTGTTATTCCCTAATTGAAGCAGTTAAGACAGAGGTGGGTTGATCGAACGATGAAGTAGTTTGGCGTGGAGCAAGGAGAAGACGACACTAAAGTCAGCCGTATTTTTCTACTCAAAAGTAATTAGTACTAATTGAACTTAATTAAAGAATAATTATTTAAATGTTGACTTATTTGGGTCTGACATGAAACAAGAATGAAGGATGAAGCAGCGTTAACGAACGTGGAGCATAAGGTTAATCGGCTGATTATTCTAATTAAAAAGTAAAATGTTAACTAATCTTACTATTTAAGTAATTAAGTATCAAAATTCTAAAATAGCGCATGATGTTTAAATCGTGGAAAGGTTGGCACTTCAGAGGAGAACTTATGAGGAGTAAAACGTGTCGACTGATTTTCTCATGAGGACATGTAATGGCTTAGCCAAAATTAGTGATTTATTTTATATAATTAAATTAATTAAAATTTTATTAACTTAAATTATTAATAACTCATACATCTATTATTAGAATCAGACAAACAAGGTGTCGTTGGAATCACGTTGACGGGTACTAAGTCATGGAGGAGATCTGGACTCGGTTGGATTTAACTACATTTTTCAGTTAAATTAAACGTTTGTTTAATCTAACTGAAAATGATCCGTTTCAATGATAAATCAGATCAAGGTGAGTTAAACTCACTCAGTTCTTCCTACTTATATTTTATATAAATATGGTTTTATAATTGTGTGTTATGGTTGCTAATGATTGATTGTTTGTTAATTACATATTCATATATTTACTGAACCAATGAAATCAAACGTTGTATAATTTCAATGAAAAACCAAATCGTTTTTTTAACGATTGGACCCAATGAAGGTAACTTACCTTGTCGGTCACATTTATAAAATAAACGTGTTTAATTTAATGAATTGTTTGGATTGGTTTGTTAATGTTAAATAAATTGATTAATGTTAAATAGTTGTTATTTACTGTTATAGAAATAATCATTTAAATTGAATTGAATGAATTTACGTGAGATAATCTATTTTGATACAGGGAAGAACAGGTTGGAGGGTCCAACTGGATTCCTCAAATATATTAAATGTTATTTATTTTCATATTATCATTATATGAACTGTTTTGATTGAATAAAATTTGGTTGTTGACCGTCGATCTGAAATTCAATATTTATTTTGTTTAAACCAATGGTTAATATTAGTTGAGTAATTGGCAGTATATGGCCTATAAATCAGTCATTTTCTTAATGTTGATTTACCATCAGGTGAATCGAAAGAAGTGAAGTTATAAAATTTATTTTATAACTGAAGATAGATTTTTAAAGCTATTATTTGAATAAAAGTTTATCTAAAGGAAATAAATATTTATTATTCAAAATTTTAAACGAGTATTAAATAATTTTGCAATGCAAATGCTTATGTTAATAAGATTTATAAGCAAGAGAGTAGAAATTAACCTAACAGCTAAGAGTTGGATTGTTGTTTTTAATAAAACAATTGAATGATATTATTTAAATTAATTATATTATTAATTAATTTAAAGTAAGGACTAATTGAATCCGTTAACGAGATAGCCGTGTTTGAGTTAACGAAGTCAACCGTTTTAACTGGAATTGATTACTAAATTAGTTTGTTTTTAATTAATCTAATGAATTGACTTAACGAATATTTGGTTTAATTTTAATAAGATTTTTAAAAGGAATTTACTATTTATTTTTGCAATAAAGGAAGTTAACTACCGCTACAATAGTTAACGATTGAAGTAAATTATTATTTTAATAATAATTTAAGAGATTACTTTTTAATAGAAATGCATTTAAAAAGTAGTTGAAGTTGAAATGAAATCGAATTGAATTGTGAAAGGAGTTCATGAACGGGTTTTATATTAAAAATCGAGTTTTTATAACAAAGTTGAAAAAGGAATTTTAAGCAAATATGATAGCTTAAATTAATGTCTACATAATGTTTGAATTAAGTAAAAGGAAAGTGAGAATAAAAGGATTATCTTAAATTAGAATTATATAAATGCAGTTTATATAAGATAATGAGGTATTAAAGCGTTAATTTTAAATTAACGTTAATTAATAATGAAATTAAGTAAAATTTGGGAACTTGTAATAAGATTTTCAAGAGGGAAATAGTTGAATGGATTAGAAAAGGGGTTTGTTAAAAGTGAATTTGGTAAAGAAGCAAGTAATAGGATTTTGTAAAAAAATCCGAGTTATAAAATGAATTGTTTAAAGCTATTTAAAAGGTAATGTTTTCATAAGCAATTACTTAATCAACGAATTAAGTAATAATAAGTTATATTTAAAAAGAGATATTTTCAAAAGTATGAAAGTTTTATAAACCATATTTTAAATAAAATAGTTAAATGCAGTTAAATGAGATGTGTTTGGTATTAGAATGAATATCGGTTTTTGAATTACAGCTCCTATCTATTTTAAGAAAAGAACGTTGTTGATCAAGGTCTGAGAGGTAAATAAATACCTCAACTTGAATGACTTCAGGATTATCTGAGGATGATATTAGTTTGTAATGGGAAAGAGGTTATGAGTAATTTATTATTTCCATAAGAGAAATAATAACGCAACGTTAATTGCAGGTTTCATGAATATATAATGAGATTTCCAAAGTAATGGAAATGGGCAAATTTGAGAATATTTATATATAATGAATATTCCCAAGTAGAGGTTATAAAAAGAGATTTATGTGAAATTGTAACGGTATTTTCAAGATAAAAGGAAATGAAAAGTGGAGCTTTGGAATGGATTTATTCTAAAAGAATAAGGGTTGGTTATTGTTTTAAAGTAATGAAATAAAAGAGATTTTGTAACATTATTTTACGAATGATAAGCTGAATTGATTTTCACAATTATAGATAATGAGTAATGATGTGGCAAATGTTTTGAAATCGGTAGTAGAATAGAAAATTGGATATGATTATAGAATATTTTCCTAAGTACTAAATTAAAATAGTTTTGAAAATTAACTTATGTAAGATAAGAAGTGGAAAGCTATGTTTGAGATATTTAAAGATTTAGAAGTTTAATTAACCATTCATAAATTATTATGAAAGAGGACAAGTAATGCCAAATATTGTATTAGTGAACTCATTTTATTATCATGATTGTTATTTGATAGTTAAATAACCGACTATCAAATCTGAACTATACGATTGTTGGTACGGAAAGATCGGGATCGAATTTATATTCGAAAACCATTCTGAACCAACAAATACGTGAAGATGCTGATTGAAGATGGAGCATTTGAAGATCGTGGATCTTCATAAGTGGAAGGATTACTTGTCGAATATTCTCTGGGATTGCAACCAAAGGTACTCTGATGTGATTCAGTCGTGGTTGAGAATTTACGGATTGGAAGGACTACTCGCTTCTGATCTATGGGTTGACTCCTAGGATCTGGTAGGAGGGTGCCTTCGGTTCATCCTGTTCCTGGATGACTTGTATGGACGAGTGTCTGACAAAGTATTTCCAAAGTGGTGACGTACGTTGATTTCTTCAAACATATTTTTGTTGATGGCAGAGAAGAGCGCATTTCTCTTAGCTTAACAATTATATATTTTTGTGGAAGTCAATTAGTGATTTTCTGGCAGATCTGACGATGTGGCGTTAAGAGTGAATGATGATATAATGTTTTAAAGGTAATGTTGACCTCAGCCTCACCAACCGGGAAATGGCACAAAATCGGGTAGGTCGCATAGCTATGTGGGTCGCACCCATCAAAAGGGTATATCATTACCTGATCTGGAGAAATTAAATGCCTTCGGTTGTCCCTTTTATTTTTGTATGTATGCTATCGGTTCGGTTGGCCGGCCCCCAACCGTGGTAATGATATATTCGATACTCTTTAGTGAAATGAGGGGCCTCTCATGTTTAGCCTGCGTTGCAAGATGTTCTTATTGAACCCTAATGTATTCATCTCTAGAGGTACATTGTTGGGAAGGTGGTCCCATACCTTGCCAGGAAATCCATTCTCCAATAAGAGCCCGCAGTTTTGATTGTATACTATGTATGTAGAGCGTGAGATGCAAGCGTTCTACTAGATTGATATTTTTTTGTATTTAGAAATTATTATAATAACAGAATAAGTACTGTTTTCAAATATATTTTGGGTTATTGTAAGGTAAAACCGTCCGTATTTTTGTGTGGATGGTGTCTTACGATTATCCTTTTCTTTCGAAAAGATTTTGACTTTAAAATCAAGTTGGATGATAACTTTAAACTTAGTGTGTTTCTCTCACTCTAGTTCACCAGATTAATCTGGCGTTTGTAATGCTCGGGTTAGACTGGGTTTCACAGGTTCAGGTTATCAAATGCAGTGCAGAGACGAGATGAAAGAGTCCAAACGTATGATATTATTAGTTTTATTCCGCTATGTTATTGTATATGAGGGCAGCTTATTAAAACTGTCCAGATGTGTTGATGTACTCTAATGACTGTAAGTTTTATTTAAAGCTCTAGATAAAGATTTATTCCTATATTATATTTTGTTCCGCTGCGATGTGAGACTCTTTGTTGTGTTGGTTCTTCTTATTCTTCTATTCTTATATTTCTTTCTTTCTAATATCACCCTCTAGTATTCTTTCTAATAACTATCTGTTTTTTTTATACTTGAGTTTTGGCAAGTAATGCGGGATTTATTTATTATTGTTAGAATTCGGACGTTGAATTCTTGTACGTCATTACAGTGGTATCAGAGCGATGGTTTACTAATAACCTTGGCTCTGTGGCATAACTCAATAGAAATGGGGTTGGTAATACCCTAGATTGAGTTAAGTGTGAGTGTATATATATGAGGAGGGTTCCGCGACACCTCTTATATTGCACATAACTCTCCCCCTTAATTTCTACCACCCATTTTCCCACTCATTCTCTCTCTTACCATTTCAATATTATTTCTTAGTGGGAAGAGCGAGAATGAGTGGGGAAATTGATGGTGGAGATTAAGAGGGAGAGTTCACGTGCAATATAAGAGGTGTAGCAGAACCCTCCTCTCTCTCTCTCTCTCTATATATATATATATATATATATATATGAGAACGTATTTGTAAATTTTATGTACAAATGTTTTGTATTGTGTTGGTTGATCAGTTAAAGTGTTGAGAAGCATTGAATTAGTAATGGATACAATATTGTTTTTTAAAGAGGGTAAATATAATGACCTGAACTTCCCCGTTCTCCGAAGAGGAGAGAAAGAACGGATTGAGTTGAGAACACGACAAATCGAAATACAAATAGAAGAACATTTCATTGCTCATTACAACAATTTACATCAAAGTACAAGAATATATAGAGTATGAACAAATAATATACATTTGATAATTATCACATATTTACAAATTACAATGCAGTGGAAAATAATACAAAACACAACTGAAAGGGATACATGGATACAGAGCTTTCCGAATATCATTCCAGCTGTAAACCAGGATCCTGTGAATATAAATCTGCAAAACCAAAACTACTAGCTACCCATGTGGGAAATAGGAGCACCCAGAGTTTAGGTTAAAATGATAAACTTCAGGTCAGGCATGTGACTGGTGTGAAAACTAAAACAGTTATTTAAAACTTTACTAAGAAATCAGATATATCAAGGGACCACGCCATATAACACAGAATGAGTTTCCTCCCAAGAATACCAGTGCATATAACAAAACAACGTAATGTTTTTTGGAAAAATGAAGCTATTAGAAGACTCAGGTCCCATCACACAATGCAATGCAAGCTGGAGGATAGAGTTTTACCTTATAATAGCCAAACATGCTTGGTACGTTAAAAAAAATCATTTTAATATTATTACAAGTGCATAGTGTATAAAATCACTTCAAATATAAATTTATCAATCATAGACGGCATTAGCGTCCAATGCCACTATGTCGCCAATAGTATACAACTAAAACCGTAAAATGTCGTGTTGGAAGTTGGATTTCCATCTGTGAACCAAGGCAAGGGATTGTCCATACCGCTTCGAGACGCTCTAGCCCGTATCTCAGGATCAGAACGCATCGACCCTTGGAGTGACAGGGCTGGTCCACACGGAGTGGATTAAAATGGCTGAACACTGCGTTTCCCCTGCCCTATGGGGCGTAAACTGGTCAGTATATCGACCAAACCATCCATCGGCCCCGTAGTGACTGATATAACCGAGGCGCCTCGCTATCTATCATCCACATAAGTAAAATGTCTGGGTTTGCAAAACCCTGACACCACTCCTAGCTAGAAGGAAACGCATGCCCTCCCTGAGGTCCTCTCCCGTTTCTGGTTCACACCGGGGTGTGAGGCTCGCGAATTAGCGCCATACACAAAGCTATGCTATATTAAAGCCGTGCTTTGATCATCAACCACAAGACTCTGATTTTCAACAAAAGTCTTGATCATTTGCATCTTAGCGTGCCACACTAGAAATTCACTCCACGCAACTGATGCCTATCAATCACACATAATGAAGTCCAGTATCAGACACACATCCATACAAGTCTGTTCTCGGTCTGAATGAAATCGGAGGCACCTTATTCCTCGTCCCATATGTCGAATACAGGAGAGAGGTCCTCGCATATCCAGCCGATCTCCAAGTACGTCCGGACGATCACCACTAATTACCTCACCTTGGGTGTACAGCCCAATCAAGACATCAGTAATCATCCAAACAATGTGAAGACCTCCGGTTTTCAACCACTGTCTTCATTGTCGACTTATCGTCGAATCAGTTATTCAGAATGGGTATAAACTCGGGCTTTCCGAATAACTCGCGTATATTATAAACAAGTGCGCTAATAAAACACAACATACGCCTCATTCCAATTCTGAATATTCTTTTATTTAAATATTCATATCCTTTGGGAAAGGTTCCCATTAATTTTATCAAAGATAAATTCTTTAAATTTATTCTTTCTCGATAATTTCTGGTGATACTCCATTCTCGATCATTTCTTGAATTTGATAATTTAAACCATCACATTCACATTTCAATCTAATTAAAGATTCATTAAAACTCCACTTAGTTTTAATCCCCAAAAACCATTACTTAATGATTATTCGAAACTAATGTCATTTAAAACACATCTCACGATAAACCCAAAATCACATTCCATTAACAACGGAATCTTCACGGAAAACAGATCAATATATATAATCGATGTAAACTTCCATATCCAACCGATAATATAAATGGAATAATGGAAAAGCCTTTTAAATTCCATTTATAGTAACAATCTTCCTCCATAGAAGTTCACTTCGATTATTACCAAATCGAATTCCATTCCATTCCAATTTATTTTATTAAATTGGAAACTTTTCTTTGGAAAATTTCATTTAAATCTTAATTAAAAGATTTATAAATTCCAAATCACATTTCGCTGTAAATCGGGTTAAAGAACGAGTGTCGTTAAAAACACAGTTCACAATAAACCCAATTCACGTCCCATTTTATTCCAATTAAATGTTAATTAACTGGAAACTCTAACAATCTTAATTAAAAGATTTATTCTTTTCACATGGGGTTCAAGAACAGTGTTACTGAAGACACCGTTCATGACAAACCCAAAATCCAATGCTTTTACTCAATTCCAATTAAATATTAATTAATTGGAAAATTTCACTAAATCTTAATAAAAAGATTTATTCTTTCCTCAACTAGGTTTAAGAACGGTGTTATTTAAGACACCATTCATGACAAACCCAAAATCCCATTTGATATTAAATACAAGGCTCTGAATAGAAAATATATCGGCTTATATTCAATATCAAATTCTACAACCAACAAATATCATATTGGAAATAACGATATAAATATATCTTTCAAATTTCCATAACAATATCTGTATAATCACGAAATCCAACATCGAAATATTCTAAAGATAATTTCGATTCAAATCCATACCAATTCATATATTGGAAATCCTGGTTATATTTAAAACCATCTCAAATCTAATTTATTTATTTAAAAATATTGGATTATAATTCTAGTTCAGTTTGATAAAAATATATATTTATATTTACAAACATTGAATTTTTCATCCAAATACTTTCCAAATCATTTCTTATGATTTTACACAAAATATTGATATTTTTAATAATTTTATCAAGGCCCGTACAGTCGATTTCCATAAACGGTCATCGAACTGCACTTACATCGACCTTTTCCAAATTTGATTTGGACATAATTTCAAATCCAACCATTAGATTTCAAATCTCTTATATTCGTTGGAAAGCTCTTTTCGATACGAACCCAACGGTTCCGGTTTTAGGAGAATTCGACGGTCGGATCTCCCGTAATGTCCATTCGAAGACAATGGCCGAAATTCGCGAACTATCGCGGTGCGGCGCGTTCTATTCAGGCCATTAAATATATATAATATATATGTTATATACATATTTCGTCGATTTTCGTTTAAAACGTATTTTATAAATCGTTTTGAATTCGTTTCCAAAACAATTTCAACTTCATATTCAATTTTAAATTAAAATTGAATATTCTATATTATTAATATATAAATGATAATATTTTCAAAATATCAGGTTTTGACATCATTTCCTTTTCAATATTCATTATAAAAATGAATAAAATCGATATAAATATCGTTCTCTTCAAAATGGTGCAAATCTAATCAATACGACTTATATATATTTCGATATTTTCGTGTCCATCCCAAATTGGACATCAAATCAGATTTTAATCCTTTACTGAATATTATATTAAAATATTCGTTATTCTAAAATATTCGTTATTTTAAAATATTCATTCTTTCTGAATTGGAATCAAACACAGTCAATTACCATATAATTTTATTTATATGGATTTCATACACACATGTACACAACAATAATCAAACACAGCCAACCATCATCTAGAGTGCATTACATAACTGCATAAGCATTAAATATAAATAATTAACGCTTACAACAGCCTGTCAACCCATCGATTGACATACAACTAAATATTCGGATTTGTGTATGTATATCATCCCAATACCCATGTGGGGTTTTCAAACAACAAACACTGATTATTATTTGTGCAGTTGGGCGATGTGTAAAATATATCGTCCCAATCAATATCAGTTAAATGTGTGTACATAAACAAATCGTTCGATTTGTAGATGAATATTTATTATTCATATGCACGTTAAAAATTATATTTTTAACTATAAAATATTTATTTCAACTCATGAATATTTTATACAGTTCATTTATACAATAAAAACGATATTTTTATTGCGTTTTTAGAAAATTTCGGCAGCATAACGGCGTGATACTAGAACTGGAATAAGGTCTAGCCTTATCCCTCGCCTACTAATGGCTTGCGCCATGTACATGCCAATTCTAATCAATTCATTTCATTTCTCCAACGAAATTCAACCAAATAATCTAATCAACCGAACAAGCATGGTTTCAAAACAAAGGTGTCGGGTGCTACTAAGCACCGTCTGCATCCTAGTATATATGTTTAACTAGAAAATAAATTAAAGTGAGAAGTTCTCACCTTTGCGATTCACTCCGCCATTCCATATTTCTGAACGGTTTAGATTTGGATTTGGATTTGATTCCAGTTGATTCCATGGCAATCTGTTTCACGCGGTTTTATATTAAAAATCCCAATCCTAAACAATGATGTTTATAAATAAAAATCACATTTTTATTTCAACGCTATCTTTATAAAAATCATATTTTTATACTGCTACTTCGTATATAAAAATCACATTTTTATAATTCAGTTTTGTATATAAAATCATACCTTTACATCGCTACTTCATTATAAAAATTATATTTTTAATTCGCTATATATATAATAAAAAATCATATTTTTATTTCAAATCTACATTATAAATTCAGATTTTTACAACGCTACTTTCTATATAAAAATTATATTTTTATATCGCTATTTCATATATAAAAATCGAATTTTATTTCGTTACAAAATATATAAAAATCGCATTTTTATATTATTATTCATATGATAAAAACCATATTTTTATAATGCTTTACTTATACAAAAATCATATTTTATAATACTTAAGTATATATAAAAATCATATTTTTATATAATTAAAAATCATATCTTTGTATAATTAAAAACCACAACTTTATATTTTTAAAAATCACAACTTTATATTTTAAAAATGACAACTTTATATTTTTAAAAATCACAACTTTTCATGTTTGAAAAATCAAATCTTTTCATGTTTTAAAAATCAAATCCTTTCAATAAAAAAAAATCAAATTTTTTCATGTTTTAAAAATTAAATCTTTTATTTATAAAAATCTATTCTTTTCTTTATATAAAAATCAAATCTTTTATTTATAAAAATCTATTCTTTTCTATTTAAAAATACTATTTTTAATTGGCTACACATTTAAAAATCCTATTTTTAATTAATGTTAATATGTTTAAAAATCATTTATTGATGTATTACAAAATTTATAAATTATTTATACAAAGAAAAGGTTCACTTTTTGTTTCTAGATGGGGTGGAGGGGCATCTCGCGGTGGCGTCAATGCTGGCCAGGGGGGCAGCGGAGATGCTCGCGCCGGAGCTCACTGGTGATGAAACGCCTCTGATGGTCGGCGTCCTGGGGTGCGTCGATTTGGGTTCGAGACGAGGGGCTTCGTGATTTGAAGGGGTGGGGTCGGAGGCGATGGACATTGATGGAGTAGGGGAGGCGGAACAGAGGGAGGAGGCGATGGCGATGGGAAAGGGTGCGGTGGCTGATCGATTTAGGGGAACGGGGTAGCGTTCAACGGGTATGGTTTTTTTTTCGTTTTCTTTTATTAACTGAAAGGGAGAAAGAGAATGTAGAAGGGGCCATTATATAAATGTATAATTTATTTTATTTTCAAAAAGTAACTTTTTCTTTTGAACTCCAAATCGGACCCAACGACTGTCATCCCTAGCTAATTACCCCCATTCTGAACACAGTGGGATATGTTTCGTAACCCCATTCGGTTGTTATGATCATTTTCTGCTAAATTTAAAATATAAATCATTATATTTTAAATTTAAACACACATTTTAATTTACCGGGACCACATACTGACTCCAAAAATTCCAGAAAAATAAATCTGGTTATGTTTAGATGATACGGTCCTAACAAAACTAATTTTGTTGCATTTGGAGACCATTTGAAAAATGTTCATTTTCCAGTCGATTAAATTCAAACTGAGTTGACCAAACACATTTAAATTCACCACGCTCACATATTAATTTCAAAATTTCTGAAAATTGGAATCTAGCAATAACTTGACATTCCGGATCCAACAAAAGTGGTCTCGTCGAAAACGGAGGTTGTTTGCAGAATTGCTATTTTTAAGGGTTATATTTTATATAAATTCCATAGCGACTATTTTGAATTTTCAACTGGACATAAGTTTTTATTCCCGTTATGAAATCTGGATTTTTCGCATTCATTGGAAAGATATTTTGAAATAGATTCAAATATTTCTGGTTTCACCAAAATCCGGTTTATTTTGAATCCTGTACATAAATATGAATTTTGAAATCAAAATTTCAAACTACCGCGCCATTTTCAATTCCTTTTATAATTAAAATATATATTTTTATTCTAATTTTGATTTAAATAAATTTATACATTTTAATTCTATTCAAAATAAATTTCTAGTCATTATTATTTTAAATAAATCATTTTAAATATTCAAAATTCATTAAAATTGCCAAAATAAAATTTTTAAATTGGTTCTGATTTTCCAGGTTGTTACAATCTCCCCCACTTAAAATCTTTTCGTCCTCGAAAAGGAACGGAGCTAAAAGTCGTTTAACTAATCAACTCAACTTTCAGTTTGGCTTTCATTCTTTAACTTTTTAGTTTCTAAGAATTTTCCATTTCTTCAAAAATTTGACTAACACCCTAAATTTTTGAAAAATTTCGCCATAACCTCCTTTGTACGGGGAGACATTTAAAATCTCAACTAGCCACGCAGGGCCCTCATCATCCAAAAAGAAAAACAAAAAGCCAAGCGGCTAATAAAATCATCCAAACCCAATAAATTAGTAAACATGTACCTATTTGTCGGACATACAATTTTATTCCTCTTCTCTAGCCTCCTTGCTATGACCTGTTCAATATATATGCATGTACATGAATGCAATTTCAACCAATTTTCAATTCAGTTCAATATTTGATTCAATTTGGCTTAATGGTTCAAAATTTTAATTAATCAAACCACTAATCAAACAATACAATCAGCAATCAATTAGTTGATTATCGTTTCAAGCACATAACTTTTCTTTATATATAAAAATTCATTTTTGATGCCCAGTCACAACAATATATTCTAACTATATTTTGGTTCTCACACCAGTCAATTGGAAATATATGGATATCCCACTTTCGAAACTCGAACATAAATACTGATGATGTGGCCACATCATCAGAATCATCCCCAGGTGTCTAGAGTGTGACTCTATATCTACCCAGTATATTTGAGACTTTAAATATATGTTCATGACGCGTACATGCAAAATCTCATATATTCGATTGTCCAAAATTAAATAATATAGTCAAATACGTAAAATTAGATTAAATTTTCAAAACAAAATTGGGTTCATTTTTATTTTAAATATAACACTCTTCAGACTCGTTCTAGGATACTACTGATCCTATCTCTAATGAGTCATTCTCATTGGATATTACTAATCTAATCTCTGATCAATTCTTTCATTTGGTTCTAGTGTGCCTTGTTCTCGAGCTCTGTAAAACGAAAAATCTGATACCAAACTATAACGACTCGAACTTCCCCGTTCTCCGAAGAGAAGAGAAAGAATAGATTGAGTTGAGAACACGGCAAATCATAACACAAACAAAAGAATATTTCATTGCTTATTACAACAATTTACATTAGAGTACAAGAATGTACATAGTATGAACAAATAATATACATTTGATAATTATCAGAGATTTACAAATTACAATACAGTGGAAAATAATACAAAACACAATTGAAAGGGATACACGGATATAAAGCTTTCCGAATATCATTCCAGCTGTAAACTAGGATCCTGTGAATATAATTCTGCAAAACCAAAAATACATGCTGTCTGTGTGGAAAATAGGAGCACTCAGAGTTTAGGTTAAAACAATAAACTCCAAGTCAGTCATGTGACTGGTGTGAGAACTAAAACAGTTATTTAAAACTTTACTTAGAAATCAGATATATCAAGGGACCACGCCGTATAACACGGAACGGGTTTCCTCCCAAGAATGCCAATGCATATAACAAAACTGCTTTTTCGAAAAATGAAGCTATTATAAGACTTGGGTCCCATCACACAATGCAACGCAAGCCGGAGGATAGAGTTTTACCTTATTATAGCCAAACATGCTTGGTACGTTAAAACAAATCATTTGGATATTATTATAAGTGCATAGTGTATAAAATCACTTCAAATATAAATGTATCAATCATATATGACATTAACGTCCGATGCCACTCCGTCGCCAATAGTATACAACTAAAACTGTAAAATGTCGTGTTAGAAGTTGGATTTCCATCTGTGAACAAAGGCAAGGGATCATCCTTACCGCTTCGAGACACTCCAGCCCGTGTCTCAGGATCAGAATGCAGCGACCCTTGGGGCGACAAGGCCTGTCCACATGGAGTGGATTAAAATGCCTAAACACTGCGTTTCCCCGTCCTATGGGGTGTAAACTGGTCAGTATATCGACCAAACCATCCATCGGCCCCGTAGTGACCGATATAACCGAGGTGCCTCGCTTTCCATCATCCACATAAGTAAAACGTCTGGGGTTGCAAAACCCTGACACCACTCCTAGCTAGAAGGAAACGCAAGTCCTTCTTGATGTCCTCTCCCGTTTCTAGTTCATACCGGGATGTGAGGCTCGCGAATTAACGCCATACACAAAGCTATGCTATATTAAAGTCGTACTTTGATCATCAACCACAAGAATCTGCTTTTCAACGGAAGCCTTGATCATTTGCGTCTTAGCATGCCATACTGGCATTTCACGCCATGCAACTGATGTCCATCAATCACACAGAATGAAGTCCAATGTCAGAAAACACACACCATACAATTCCGTTCTGGGTCTGAACGAAACCAGAGGCACCTTATTCCTCGTCCCATATGTCCAATACAGGAGAGAGGTCCTCGCATATCCAGTCGATCTCCAAGTACGTCTGGACGATCACCACTTATCACCTTATCTTGGGTGTACAACCCAATCAAGACATCAATAATCATCCAAACGATGTGAAGACCTATGGTTTTCAACCACTATGTTCATTGTCGACTTATCGTCAAATCAGTTATTAAAAATGGGTATAAACTCGGCCTTTCCGAATAACTCGCGTATATTATAAACAAGTACTACAAAAACATAACATACGCCTCATTCCAATTATGAATATTCTTTTATTTAAATATTCATATCCTTTGGGAAAGGTTCCCATTAATTTTATCAAAGATAAATTCTTAAAAATTATTTTTTAATCTTCCTTTGGATATCAATTCAAACCATATTAAGGTTAATCTAAACTAGTCGAAATTAGCGCACCTTACCGAAGTAATCATTTATTATATTTCCCAATCCCAACCTATTCATCCCATGAAGCAAAACTGGTAATATTTCATATCTAACACCACGGTGTTATCGATGAAATTAATTACCACTTCACGTTCAAATCTAATTAAAGATTTAACTATCGCTTGGAGCGAAACTGGTGATACTCCATTCTCGATCATTTTTTGAATTTGATAATTTAAATCATCACATTCACATTTCAATCTAATTAAAGATTCATTAAAACTCCACTTAGTTTTAATCCCTAAAAACCATTACTTAATGATTATTCGAAGTTAAGAAATTAATCTTATCTTTAACTGGGTTAAAGAACTAATGTCATTTAAAACACAGCTCACGATAAACCCAAAATCACATTCCATTAACAATGGAATCTTCACGAAAAACAGATAAATATATATAATTGATATAAACTTGCATATCCAACCGATAATATAAATGGAATAATGGCAAAGCCTTTTAAATTCCATTTATAGTAACAGTCTTCCTCCACAGAAGTTCACTTCGATTATTACCAAATCGAATTCCATTCCTTTCCAATTTATTTTATTAAATTGGAAACTTTTCTTTGGAAAATTTCCCTTAAATCTTAATTAAAAGATTTATAAATTCCAAATCACATTTCACTGTAAATCGGGTTAAAGAACGAGTGTTGTTAAAAACACAGTTCACAATAAACCCAATTTACGTCCCATTTTATTCTAATTAAAAGTTAATTAACTGGAAACTCTAATAATCTTAATTAAAAGATTTATTCTTTTTACACGGGGTTTAAGAACAGTGTTACTGAAGACACCGTTCACGACAAACCCAAAATCCAATTCTTTTATTCAATTCCAGTTAAATATTAATTAATTGGAAATTTTCACAAAAACTTAATAAAAAGATTTATTCTTTCCTCAACTGGGTTTAAGAACGGTGTTATTTAAGACACCGTTCACGAAAAACCCAAAATCCCATTTGATATTAAATACAAGGCTCTGAATAGAAAATATATCGGCTTATATTCAATACCAAATTCTACAAGCAAAAAATATCGTATTCGAAATAACGATATAAATATATCTTTCAAATTTCGATAACAATATCTGTATAATCACGAAATCCAACATCGAAATATTCCGAAGACAATTTCGA
Source organism: Allium sativum (assembly GCA_030737875.1). NCBI lineage: Eukaryota > Viridiplantae > Streptophyta > Magnoliopsida > Asparagales > Amaryllidaceae > Allium > Allium sativum. The sequence continues at coordinate 887,141,278 of CM060922.1, forward strand.
TTCACATCCATTCCAATTCATATATTGGAAATCCTGGTTATTTTTAAAACCATCTCAAATCCAATTTATTTACTTAAAAATATTGGATTATAATTCTAGTTCAAAACTAGTTCATTTTGATAAAAATATATTTTTATCTTTACAAACGTGGAATTTTTCATCCAAATTCTTTCCAAATCATTTCTTATGATTTTACACAAATTATCGATATTTTTAATAATTTTATCAAGGCCCGTACAGTCGATTTCCATAAATGGTCATCGAACTGCACTTACAGCGACCTTTTCCAAATTTGATTTGGACATAATTCCAAATCCAACCGTTAGATTTTATTCGTTGGAAAGCTCTTTTTGATACAAACCCAACGGTTTCAGTTTTAGGAGAATGTGACGGTCGGATCTCCCGTAATGTCCATTCGATGCCAATGATCGAAATTCGCGAGCTGCCGCGGCGCGGCGCGTTCTATTCAGGACATTAAATATATATAATATATATATTTTGTCGATTTCCATTTAAAACTTATTTTATAAATCGTTTTAAATTTGTTTTCAAAACAATTTCAACTTTGTATTCAATTTTAAATTAAAATTCAATATTCCATATCATTAATATATAAATGATAATATTTTCAAAATATCAGTTTTTGAAATCATTTCCTTTTCGATATCCATTACAAAAATTAATAAAATCGATATAAATATCATTCGCGTCAAAATGGCGCAAATCTAATCAACATGGCTTATATATATTTCGATATTTTTGTGTCTATCCCAAATCGGACATGAAATCAGATTTTAATCCTTTACTAAATATTATTTTAAAATATTTGTTATTTTAAAATATTCGTTATTTAAAATATTCGTTCTTTCCGAATTGGAATCATACACAGTCAATTACCATATAATTTTATTTATATGGATTTCATACACACATGTACACAACAATAATCAAACACAGTCAACCATCATCCAGAGTGCATTACACAACTGCATAAGCGTTAAATATAAATAATTAACGCTTACAACAGTCTGTCAACCCATCGATTGACATACAACTAAATATTGGGATTAGCGTATGTATATCATCCCAATACACATGTGGGGTTTTTAAACAACAAACACTGATTATTATTTTTGCAGTTGGACGATGTGTAAAATATATCGTCCCAATCAATATCAGTTAAATGTGTGTACATAAACAAATCGTCCAATTTGTAGATAAATATTTATTTTATTCATATACACATTAAAAATTATATTTTTAACTATAAAATATTTATTTCAACTCATGAATATTTTATACAGTTCATTTATACAATAAAAATGATATTTTTGTTGTTTTAACATTTATAGAAAATTTCGGCAGCGTAACGGCGTGATACTAGAACCGGAATAAGATCTAGCCTTATCCCTCAGCTACTAATAGCACGCGCCATGTACATACCAATTATAATCAATTCATTTCATTTCCTAAACCAAATTCAACCAAATAATCTAATCAACCAAACAGCCAAACAAGCATGGTTTCAAACAAAGGTGTCCGGTGCTACTAAGCACCGTCTGCATCCTGGTATATATGCTTAACTAGAAAATAAATTAAAGCGAGAAGTTCTCACCTTTGGGATCCATTCCTCCATTCTATATTTCTGAACGGTTCAGATTTGGATTTGATTCCAGTTGGTTCCATCGCAATCTGTTTCATGCGGTTTTACATTAAAAATCCCAATCCTAAACAATGTTGTTTATAAATAAAATTCACATTTTTATTTCAACGCTATCTTTATAAAAATCATATTTTTATACTACTACTTCATATATAAAAATCTCATTTTTATAATTCAGTTTTATATATAAAAATCATACCTTTACATCGCTACTTCTTTATAAAAATTATATTTTTAATTCCCTATATATATAATGAAAAATCATATTTTTATTTCAAACCTACATTATAAAAATCAGTTTTTTACGACGCTACTTTCTATATAAAAATTATATTTTTATATCACTATTTCATACATTAAAATCGAATTTTTATTTCACTACAACATATATAAAAATCACATTTTTATATTGTTATTCATATGATAAAAACCATATTTTTATAACGCTTTACATATATAAAAATCATATTTTATAATACTTATATATATAAAAATCATATTTTTATATAATGAAAAATCATATCTTTGTATAATTAAAAACCACAACTTTATATTTTTTTTAAATCACAACTTTATATTTTTTTAAATCACAACTTTATATTTTTAAAAATCACAACTATTCATGTTTGAAAAATCAAATCTTTTCATGTTTTTAAAATCAAATCCTTTCAACAAATAAAAAATCAAATTTTTTCATGTTTTAAAATCAAATCTTTTATTTATAAAAATCTATTCCTTTCTTTATATAAAAATCAAATCTTTTATATAAAAATCTATTATTTTCTATATATAAAAATCTAATCTTTTATTTATAAAAATATATTCTTTTCTATTTAAAAATACTATTTTTAATTGGCTACACATTTAAAAATCCTATTTTTAATTAATGTTAATATATTTAAAAATTATTTACTGATGTACTACAAAATTTATAAATTATTTATACAAAGAAAAGGCTTACTTTTTGTTTCCAGATGGGGTGGAGTGGCATCTCGCGGTGGCGTCAATGCTGGCCAGGGGGGCAGCGGAGATGCTCACGTCAAAGCTCATTGGTGATGAAACACCTCTGATGGTCGACGTCCTATGGTGCGTCGATTTGGGTTCGAGAGGAGGGGCTTCGTGATTTGAAGCGGGGGTTGGAGGCAATGGACATTGATGAAGGAGGGGAGGCGGAATAGAGGGAGGAGGCGATGGCGATGGGGGAAGGGTGCGGTGGCTGATCGATTTGGGGGAAAGGGGTAGGGGTCAGCGGGTTCAGGGTTTTTCTTTTTCTTTTATTAACTGAAAGGAGAGAGAGAATGTAGAGGGGGCCATTATATAAATGTATAATTTAATTTAATTTATTTTCAAAAAGTAACTTTTTCTTTTGAACTCCAAATCGGACCCAACGACTATTGCCCCTAGCTAATTACCCCCATTCCGAACTCAATGGGATATGTTTCGTAACCCCATTCAATTGTAATGATCAGTTTCCACTAAATTTAAAATATAAATCATTATATTTTAAATTCAAATGCACATTTTAATTTACCGGGGCCACATACTGACTTAAAAATTTCCTAAAATAAATCTGGCTATGTTTAGATGATACGGTCCTAACAAAACGAATTTCATCGCATTTGGAGACCGTTTGAAAAACGGTCATTTTCCAGTCGATTAAATTCAAACTGAATTGACTAAACACGTTTAAATTCACCACGCTCACATATTAATTCCAAAAATTCTGAAAATTGGAATCTAGCAATAACTTGACATTCCGGATGCAAAAAAAGTGGTCTCGTCGAAAACGGAGGTCGTTTGCAGAATCGCTATTTTTAAGGGCTATATTTTATATAAATTCCATAACAAATATTCTGAATTTTCAACTGGACATAACTTTTTATTCCCATTATGAAATCTAGATTTTTCACATTCGTTGGAAAAAAAGTTTCAAACAGATTCAAATATTTCTGGTTTCACCAAAATCCGGTTTATTTTGAATCCTGTACATGAATATGAAATTTGAAATCGAATTTTCGAACTACTGCGCCATTTTCAATTCCTTTTATAATTAAAATATGATTAAAATAAATATATTACGTTCTAATTCTTTTCTAAATAAATTTCTAGTCGTTATGATTTAAAATGAACATTTTAAATATTCAAAATTCATTAAAATTGCCAAAATAAAAAAATTTAAATTGGTTCTGATTTTCCAGGTTGTTACAGTAAATGAAATAATTTTACCCAAGTTATATTTTTGTATAGAAAGGAAATTATTTTATTAAATTATTGAGAAATTGGTGTGGTTGATTAATTTGAATGGAATTCAAAATTGGATTAAAATTTTGAATTGGAACTTAACTCGATTAAGTGAAATTAAATTAAAAAATGGTTTTGAAATTAAATAAAATTGATTTGGATTTGGAAACCGAATGAATAATAATAAATAGAAATCAATCGGATATTAACCACCTGATGTTCTAATATGTTTAACCAAAGTAAATATTAATATTGAATGTAAATTCAATTGATTTATTGAGTAGTGTGTGGATTGTTGTTGATTGTTTGAATAAAATTTATCAATGGCTTAATATAATAAAATAAATTGAAAGCCAAGAAAATTAATTCCAGTGTAATAAATTGGAATGAAACCATTTATGAATATGAATTAAATGATGTATATACCGGTATTTGCAAATGGATGATGTTCATGTCTTATTTTGGAATTTGGTACAGATAACATGTTAATTAATGAAATATTATCTAAGAATTACATGTATTGGTTATTTACATGTTGAATTGAGTTGAGTACAGGTGCCAGAATGCTATGAGGATTAATTTTGGTTGCCGTAGATCGTAATAAATTGAGCAAGTATGCTCAATAGCGCCCGTAAAAGGTACACCAACGCAAAGATAAAAATCTTGGTTTTTGTTTTCCGACCATGTGGGTCGATGTATATATGTATACATACATACATATATATATATATATATATATTATTTGTTCCTGCGATATCGCAGATGTCACTCAGTGCAGGGGAGACTCTATCGAATTTTTCCGGAAATTTAAAGTGTTAGAAATTTTTGATATTTTTGTAAAATATTTATTTACGATATTGAATTGGTTTTTGAATTTAAAATAAATTTGATTTTAAAGATAATGGGTTTATAACAATTTTCTTACCTTAGTAATTTTGGGGACGAAATTCTATTAAAGGGGGAAGAATGTAATGTCCTGTATTTTTAGTAATCAAATATTTAATTTATTTTATTATTTTATATAGTATATTTGGAATATTAATGAATTTCAATATTGAATTCATTTATTTAAAACGAAGTTTAAACGTTAAATTTATATATAATATAACTCGAGCTCGAAATGGCGCGGCAGTTCGTAATATTGATTTTTGAACTTCAACTGAATATACAGAATCCGTTTTTAGTTGGAATTCTGTGAAAAAAGAAAGGTTTGAATCTTGTTGATTACAATTTTCATGTAAAAGAGAAAAATCCAGATTTCGTGTTATATATTTTTAGTTATGTCCAATTCAAATTTTAAAATAGTCGTTATGGAAATCGTTATTAAAATATAGCGTTTAAAAAGGGTTTTAATATAATTTCGATACTGTTTTAACTTGATATTGATGATATTGAGCTGTATAATCTATACTGGTTCATATTTGAAACCATATAATGAATTTGTTTGGATATTTATGATAATAATAATTTATAATTTTTTAATTCGATTATTTTAGAATTTATATAATATTTTATTTACATTATATAGGCCTTAAAAATGACTATTTTGCAAACGGGCTCAGTTTTCGATGAAATTAGTTTCATCGGAACCGTAATGTTAAATTATTATACAATATCAAATTTCATGGCAAATCGATGTCGTATGTGACAACAGCAGCCGTAAACGCCCAGTCATTTTCTATAGCGCGTAATTAAATTTATTTAATTTAATAGAGGGGTATTTGTGTATAACTTGAGCAGACGATTGAATTAAGGTACGAAACCAACTTTGTCGAGTCCATATCGACGATTAGAGTCAGGATAGGTAGGTAGTTTGTTATTTTTGGACATCGGGTAATTTAGTGTCCAAAATAGCGTTGTTTGGCGCATAAAAACAGCGTACCAGGAAATAATCTCGGAATGTGACAAAACTTGTGTTGTTGGATTCATATTAATTAATTATTATAAGATTTCAATTTTCGTATCAATAGGACTTACCGTTTGATCATGGCAACGATAGACGCCTTAATCAATTATATTATTTTGGCCAACTTAGACACGGGTAACTTTAACAGAATAAATGGCTGGCCAAATGAACTCCAATTTTAACAAAAAAAAATCAGTAGATCCGTAAGGAAAAGGACAAGTAGAATTTTAAAGTTTCAATTTGATTGGATTTATTTTGTGATTGCGGGAAATTTAAACGCGTGATTTTTCACCTGTGAATTATAAAGGGATTTTTACAAACGACCTCGGAATTCGACGAAACATGTCCCATCGTGTCAGTAATACTTGTTATGCTAGGATTAGGAGTTTCATCTCGATTGGGAATCATATGTGTTGACTTTTACACATTACTTTGGATTGGAGTTTCATTTCATATTATCATAATATAATTATTACCCAATATACACCATTCTTTTAGTCAAACCCTATTTCTGTTTTGTGCATAGTCTAGGCAACATTAGCCGCCATCTATAGCAATGAAAGAACCATAATCTTCAAGCTTCTCCTCCTTAAGTCTCCTCATCGGTTGGTCCTTGCACGAAACCCTCAACAGAAAAACTCTAGAGCTCAACGAGCTCTTTAAATTGACTGGTGGAGATCAAATTCCAGGATGTGGCGTGACTACAATGGGGCATCGAATGCTTAGATGTACGTGGCTAACTTGGGCGAACCGAGGCATCGGAGGAACTGGCACTGCTAGCGAAGGATGGTGGTGGAGTGGGGAATATTCCGGTGACCTCCGATGATAGTCCGGTGGAAGAACGTAGCCGCAGCGGAGGAGAGATGAGGTTGAGCTGATGTCTGGGTTCGTGAGCGTACTGGGTAAAGGAATTCAAAGGACAACGAAGTGGAAATAAATTGATGTGGCCTGTTATTCCCTAATTGAGATAGTTAAGACAAAGGTGGGCTGATCGAACGATAAAGCAGTTTGGCGTGGAGCAAGGAGAAGACAGAACACTAAAGTTAGCCATATTTTTCTACTCAAAAGTAATTAGTTGTGATTAAACTTAATTAAAGAATAACTATTTAAACGTTGACTTATTTGGGTCTCACGTGAAATAGGAATGAAGGATGAAGCAGCGTTAATGGACGTAGAGCACAAGGTTAATCAGTTAATTATTCTAATTAAAAAGCAAACTGCTAACTAGTCTTACTATTTAAGTAACTAAGTATTAAAATTCTAAAATATTGTATAATGTTTAAACAGGTGACAGGTTGGCACTTGATAGGAGAGTTTATAAGGAATAGAACATGTCGGCTGATTTTCTCAGGAGGACACGTAATGGCTTGGCGAAAATTAGTGATTTATTTTATACAGTTAAATTAATTAAAATTGTATTAACTTAAATTATTAATAACTTGTACATCTATTATCAGAATCAGACAAACAAGGTGCCGTTGGAATTGCATTGACCGTCACTAAGTCATGGAAGAGATGTGGACTCGATTGGAATTAACTGGATTTTTCAGTTAAATTAAATGTTTGTTTAATCCAACTGAAAACAAACTGTTTCAACGATAAATCAGATCAAGGTGAGTTAAACTCACTCAGTTCTTCCCACTTATATTTTATGTAAGTCGGGTTTAATAATTGTGTGTTATGATTGCTATTGATTGTTTGTTAATTATATATTCATATACTGACTGAACCGATGAAATTAAGCGTTGTTTAATTTCAATGAAAAACTAAATTGTTATTTTAACGATTGGACCCAATGAAGGTAACTTACCTTGTTCGTCACATTTATAAAATAAACGTGTTTAACTTAATGAATTATTTGGATTGATTTGTTAATGTTAAATAAATTGGTTGATGATAAATAGTCGTTATTTACTGTTATAGAAATAATCAGTTAAATTGGATTGAATGAATTTATGTGAGATAATCTATTTTTATATAGGGAAGAACTGTTTGGAGGGATCCAACTGGATTCCTCAAATATAATAAATGGTATTTATTTTCATATTTATTATCATTATATGAATTGTTTTGATGGGATGATTGATTTGGTTGTTGACAATTGACCTGAAATTCAATATTTGTTTTGTTTAAACTAACGGGTAATATTGGTTGAGTAATTAGTAGTATATGGCCTGTAAATAAATCATTTTCTAAATATTGATTAGGTAAATCAAAAGAGTTCGATGATTGTTTTTAATAAAACAACTGAATAATATTATTTAGATTAATTATATTTTTAATTGATTTGAAGTAAGGACTAATTGAATCAGTTAACATGATAACCGTGTTTGAGTTGACGAAGTCAACCGTTTTAACGGGAATTGATTCTTAAATTAATTTGTTTTGAGTTAATATAATGAATTGACTTATAGAAAATTTGGTTTAATTTTAATAAGATTTTTAAAAGGAATTTACTATTTATTTTGGTAATAAAGGAAGTTGACTATTGCTACAGTAGTTAATGATTGAAGTAAATTATTATTTTAATAATAATTTAAGAGATTACTTTTTTAATTGAAATACATTTAAAAATTAGTCAAAGTTAAAATGATATCAAATTGAATTGTGAAAGGAGTTCATGAACGAGTTTTATATTAAAACCCGAGTTTTTATAACAAAGTTGAAAAAAAAATTAAGCAAATATGATAGGTTAAATTAATGTCTACTTAATGTTTGAATTAAGTAAAAGGAAATTGAGAACAAAAGGATTTATCCTAAACCAGAATTATATAAATGAAGTTTATACAAGGAAATGAGGTATTGAAGCGTTAATTTTAAATTAACGTTACTTAATAGTGGAATTAAGTAAAATCTGGGAATTTGTAATAAAATTTTGAAGCGGGAAATGATTGAATGGTTTATAAAAGGGGATTGTTAAAAGTGAATTTGGTAAAGAACTGAGTAATAGGATTTTGTAACAAAAATCCGAGTTATAAAATGAATTGTTTAAAGAAAGTTAAAAGGTGCTTGTTATCGTAAGCGATTACTTAATCAATGAATTAAGTAATAATAAGTTATATTTAAAAAGTGACATTTTCAAAAGTAAGAAAGTTTTATAAACCATATTTTTAAATAAAAAAGTTAAATGAGATGTGTTTGGTATTAGCATGAATATCGGTTTTTGAATTACCTCCTATCTGTTTTAAGATAAGAACGTTGTTGATCAAGGTCTGAGAGGTAAATAAGTACCCTAACTTGAACGACTTCGGGATTATCTGAGGATGATATTAGTTTGTAATGGGAAAGAGATTGTGAATAATTTATTATTTCCATATGAGAAATAAGAACGCAACGTTAACCGCATGATTCGTGAATATATATTTAGATTTGCAAAGTAACCGAAATGGGGAAATTCGAGAATATTTATATATAATGAATATTCCCAAGTAGAGGTTATAAAAAGAGATTTATGTGAAATTGTAACGATATTATTGTAATAACCCGGAAATCTGGGCCAATTTAAAAAATTTATTTTGGCAATTTTAATGAATTTTGAATATTTAAAATGAATTGTTTTAAATAATAACGATGAGAAATTTATTTTCAATAAAATTCAAACGTATATATTATATAGATCATCGTTAGAATATAAATAATTATTTTAAATTATAAAAGGAATTGAAAATGGCGTGGTAGTTCGATAATTCGATTTCAAACTTCAAATGAATGTACATGATTCAAAATAAACCGGATTTTAGCGAAACCAAAAATAATAGAATCTAATTGAGAATATCTTTCCAACGAATCCGAAAAATGAAATTTGATAGCGGGAATCAAAAGTTATGTCCAAATGAATTTTCAGAATAGTCGCTATGGAATTCTAGCCCTTAAAAATGGAAATTTTGCAAACGACCTTGGTTTTCGACGAAACCACTTTTGTTGGATCCGTGTTGTCAAGTTATTACTAGATTCCAATTTTCATAATTTTTCGAATCAATATGTGAACGTGGCAAAGGAAAACGTGTTTGACCAGTTTCAGTTGATTTTAATCGACTGGAAAATGGCCATTTTTCAAATGGTCTCGGAATTCGACGAAACTAGTTTAGTTAGGACCGTATCGTTGATACGAAGCTAGAAAATATTTTTCTAGAATTTTTCGAGTTAGTATGTGACCCCGGTAAATTGAAATGCACATTCAAATTCAATATATAGAGTTATATGTTGATTTTGACGGAAACTGATCGAAACGATCGAATCAGCTTACGATACATATCCCATTGTGTTCGGAATAGGGGTAATTAGCTATGGACGACAGGCGGTGGGCTTGATTTCGAGTGCGAAATAAAAAGTTGCTTTTTGAAAATAAATAAATTAATTAAAAATAAATATATACTCACCCCTCTCTTTTGTAATAACCCGAAAATGCGAGCCAGTTAAAAATTTTTATTTTGGCAATTTTAACGAATTTTGAATATTTAAAATAGAATATTTTAAATAATATCGACCAGAAATTTATTTTGAATATATTTAGAACGTATATATTATATACGTCGTCGTTAGAATATAAATAATTATAAATAGAATTGAAAATGGCGCGGTAGTTCGATAATTTGATTTCAAACTTCAATTGAACGTACCGGGTGCAAAACAATCCGGATTTTAGTGAAACCAAAAACAATAGGATCTAATTGATGATATCTTTCCAACGAATCCAAAAAATCGAAATTTCATAGCGGGAATCAAAAGATATGTCCAGTTGAAAATTCTGAATAGTCGCTATGGAATTCAGGCCCTTAAAAATAGACATTTTGCAAGCGACCTCGGATTTCGACGAAACCACTTTTGTTGGGTCCGTGATGTCAAATTATTGCTAGATCCCAAATTTCATAATTTTTCGAATCAATATGTGAGCGTGGCAAAGGAAAACGCGTTTGACCAGTTTTAGTTGATTTTAATCGACTGGAAAATGGCCATTTTCCAAACGGTCTCAGAATTCGACGAAACTAGTTTTGTTAGGACCGTATCGTCAATACGAAGCTAGAAAATATTTTTCTACAATTTATAGAGTTCGTATGTGACCCCAGTAAATAGAAATGCTCGTTTAAATTCAATATATAGAGTTATATGTTGATTTTGACGAAAACTGATCGAAACAGTCGAATCAGCGAACGATACATATCTCATTGTGTTCGGAATGGGGGTAATTAGCTATGGACGACAGGCGGTGGGCCTCGTTTAGTGGTCGTATGTAAAAAGTCAACCGTTTGGATAATTTAACTAATTAAATAGATTTATATATATTATTATATAGGCCCAATTCCCTCCTCTCTCTCTCTCTCTCTACTAATTCATTCAGAAATCAAATAATAAAAAAAACCTAATCTAACGCGCCGCACCCATCGGCGACGCCACCACGTCGATCACCACCCCACCGCCGCCCTCAACCGCGACCGCCGACCTCCCCTCGAGCCCCCCCTTCCTCCTGCTGCCGATCGAAACCCCCTCCCCCTGCTCGCACCCCCCCCCCCCCCCCCCGCATCGAAGAAACCGACGCAGCCACCCCCACGCGCTCGCACCCAGACCCGACCCCATACCCCCCCGCCTCGCGATACCCCATACCCCCCCTTCCTGTTGCTGACCGACGCGATACCCCCCCTCTCTCTCTCTCTCTCCAGTTTTCATCTGTAAGTTTTTATTTTTACTTTACTTTATTCGTTTTTCCTTTTCTGCTTTTACTTTAAATTCGAATTAGTTAAGTTAGAATTTTTAAAATAGAAAAGACGATATTTTTAAAATGGATAAGGCGTGATTTTTACATATGTAGTGGGTTAAAAATATGATTTTTATATTTTTAAAGAATTAAAAATATGATTTTTATATTTTTAAAGTATTAAAAATATAATCTTTATTATGTAGAACATGTAAAAATATGATTTTTGTTTATGTAGAGAATTAAAAATATAATTTTTACATGATAGGAATATTAGGAATATCATCTTTGTATATGTAGCGAAATAAAAAACTGATTTTTATTATATATACGTTGAAATAAAGAGGTGATTTTTATAGTAACAAAATCTTTTTAATTGAAAAGGCGAAATCTTTTTTAGTTGAAAAGGCGAAATCTTTATATGTAATAGCGTAGTAAAAATAGAATTTTTATCTAGATAATAGCAAAGTAAAAATTCGATTTTTATATATTGAATAGCGTAGTAAAAATTCGATTTTTATATATTGAATAACGAAATAAAAATTCGATTTTTATATATTGAACAACGAAGTAAAAATTCGATTTTTATATATTGAACAACGAAGTAAAAAATCGATTTTTATATATTGAATAGCGAAGTAAAAATTCGATTTTTATATATTGAACAACGAAGTAAAAATTCGATTTTTATATATTGAACAGCGAAATAAAAATTCGATTTTTATATATTGAACAGCGAAATAAAAATTCGATTTTTATATATTGAACAACGAAGTAAAAATTCGATTTTTATATATTGAACAACGAAGTAAAAATTCGATTTTTATATATTGAAGAGCGAAATAAAAATTCGATTTTTATATATTGAACAACGAAGTAAAAATTCGATTTTTATATATTGAATAGCGAAATAAAAATTCGATTTTTATATATTGAATAGCGAAGTGAAAATTCGATTTTTATATATTGAACAACGAAGTAAAAATTCGATTTTTATATATTGAACAACGAAGTAAAAATTCGATTTTTATATATTGAAAAGCGAAATAAAAATTCGATTTTTATATATTGAAAAGCGAAATAAAAATTCGATTTTTATATATTGAATAGCGAAATAAAAATTCGATTTTTATATATTGAATAGCGAAATAAAAATTCGATTTTTATATATTGAATAGCTAAGTAAAAATGTGATTTTTATATATGTAGTGGCTACGAGCAACGAAAGTGGCAAAAGGTGAGAACAGTGATGATTTTCTACAATAGAAGTGGCGTGAAGTTGGAATAGCTATCTGTGAGAATTTCTCACCTTTCAATTTCTTTTTCTAGTTATATATATATACTAGGATGCAGACGGTGTTTAGTAGCACCCGACACCCGTCATCCACAGACCATGGATGGCTTGTTTGTTTAATTGTTTGGTTGTGTAGTTGGTTAGATTATTTGGTTTGAATTGAATTGTTTGGTGAAATGAAATTGATTTGATTGATGTGTGAATGGCGTGGGCCTTCACTAGACCGGGGATAAGGCTAGGCCTTGTCCCGTTTCTAGTATCGTGTCGTTATGCCGCCGAAATTTTCTAAAATAAGTTAGAAAAATAAAAATAGCATTTTATTTAAAGAATGAACTGAATAGAAATTCATATGTTAAAATAAAATGTTTTATCGTTAAAAATATAATTTTTAACGTGAATATGAATATAGTGAATGTGAATAAATAAATATTCATTTACAAACCGGACGGTTTGTTTATGTACACTGATTTGACTGACATTGATTGGGACGATAAATTTTACACATCGCCCAACTGCACAAATAAAAATCTGTGTTTGATTGTTTGAAACCCCACACGGGTATTGGGATAAAATACGGTATACACTAATCCCAATAATTAGTTGTATGTCGATCGATTGATTGACAGGCTGTTATAAGCGTTAGATATCTATATTTGATGCTTATACAGTGTAGTGCACTTTGGATGATGGTTGATTATTTATCGTTGCTATTATATACATTTGTTGTATGGAATCGATATAATTAACTTTATATGGTAATTGATTGGGCCTCATTCCAATCGGGAAAATAAAGAATATTATAAAATAAAGGTTCATGTGTTGACCGTACTCATCCGTTGAGATTAGTCATGTGTTGAGCGAAATATTTTAATAATAAAATTTGCATCTTTATCGATATAAAATAAGGGTTCACGTGTTGACAGTACTCATCCGTTGAGATCAGTCATGTGTTGAACGAAATATTTGAAATAGAAATATTTGAAATAGAAATATTTTGATAATAGAATTATTTGAAATAGAAATATTTTGATAATAGAAATATTTGAAATAGAAATATTTGAATAGAAATATTTTGATAATAGAAATATTTGAAATAGAATATTTGAAAATAGAATTATATGAAGCCGTGTTGATTAGATTGACGCCATTTTGACGTGAACGATATTTATATCGATTTTATTCATTTTAAAATGAATATTGAAAAGTGATTTCGAAATTGAATATTTTGAAACGAAATTTGAATCGAATATTTTGAAATGAAATTTGAATCGAATATTTTGAAATGAAATTTGAATCTAATAGAAAACCAATTTGAATTGAATCGAATAGAAAACCAATTTGAATTGAATCGAATAGAAAACCAATTTGAATTGAATCGAATAGAAAACCAATTTGAATTGAATCGAATAGGAAACGAATTGAAATAGAAGTAAAATCAATTTGAAATGAATTCAAATTGAATTGAAATTTGAATTGAATAGAAATGAATTTTAAAACGAATTTATAAGGAAAAATTTAATTTTGATTTGAATTGAAATGGAAGTTGAAAATGTTTTTGAAACGAATTCAAAACTATGTATAAAATTCGTTTTAAATAGAAACCGACGAAATATATATTATATATATTATATATATATAATATAATGGCCTGAATAGAACGCGCCGCGCCGCGGCAGTTCGTGAATTTCGACCATTTATTTCAAACGGACATTACGGGAGATCCGACCGTCGGATTCTCCTAAAACCGGAACCGTTGGGTTCGTATCGAAAAGAGCTTTCTAACGAATATTAGAAATTTGAAATCTAATGGTTGGATTTGGAGATACGTCCAAATCAAATTTGAAAAAGGTCGATGTAAGTGCAGTTCGATAGCCATTGTTGGAAATCGACTGTACGGGCCTTGATAAAATTATTAAAAATAGTAATAATTTGCGTAAAATCATAAGAAATGATTTGGAAAAAATTGGGATGAAAAACTCCATATTTGAAAAGATAAAAATAGATATTTATCGAAATGAATTAGTTTTGAACTAAAATTAAAACCCATTTATTTTTAAATAAATAAAATGGACTTGAAATGGGTTTTAGATAGAATTGATTAGTGGGTTTATCGTGAAGGGTGTTTTAAATAACACTTGTTCTTTAACCCGATAATAAATAGAATGTGATTTGTGTTTATCGTGAACTGTGTTTTAAAAGACATTAGTTCTTTAACCCAGTAAAGGGAGTTTTAATGAATCTGCAATTAGATTGAAATGTGAATTGATAATCTAAATTATCAAATATAGAAATTGAGCGAGAATGGAGTATCACCAGTTTTGCTCCAAAACGATAGTCAAATGTTTAATCAGATTTGAACGTGAAATGGTAATTAATTTTACCGATAACACCGTGGTGTTAGATATGGAGTATTACCAGTTTTGCTTCATGGGATGAATAGGTTGGGATTGGAAAATAAAATAAATAATTACTTCGGTGCGGTTCGCTAATCTCGACTAGTTTGGGAAACCATAATTTGGTTTGAAATGACATCCAAAGGAAGATTAAAGGATAAATTTTAAAGAATTTATCTTGGATAAAATTAATGGGAACCTTTCCCTATGAATTGAAATTTAGAACCTAGCTGAAGGTTAGTTAAGAAGAATGGTTTCCTGGGTATTGATCTGATGTTGGTTTCGGCCTTCGGGGTTAATATTTGGGGGATTGCTCACTTGCTAATTTACGGTTAGTGACTAATGAATTGGAATGAGGCGTATGTTGTGTTTGTGTAACATTTGTTTTTAATATACGCGGGTTGTTCGGAAATGCCGGGTTTATACCCATTCTGAATAACCGATTCGACGATAAGTCGAAGATGAAGACGGTGGTTGAAGACCGGAAGTCTTCACATCGTTTGGGTGATTACTAATGATCTTGATTAGGCTGTACACACAAGATGAGGGAATCAGTTAGTGGTCGTCCAGACCTACCGGGAGATTGATGGATATGCGAGGAAAGTGCCTCCGGTTTCGTTCAGACCCAGAACGAACTTGTAAATGGATTGTGTGTCTGACATTGGATTTTATTCTGTGTTGATTGATTTCTGTTAAATATATATCTGCTTGGCGGCAGAGAATTTATTCTCTTGCTTAACGCCCTTCTCTGAGACGTACGAGCTTAGAGATTATATATCGATAGATATCAATCGCATGGCATGAATTGCCTGTGTGGCATACTGAGTTGCATGGATCAAGGCTTTTGTTGAAAAGCAAAGTCTTGTGGTTGATGATCAAAGCACGGCCTACGTGGCATAGCTTTGTGTATAGCGTGGATTCGCGAGCCTCACACCTCGGTATGAGTCAAAAACGGGATACGGACCGCAGGGAGAGCACGACGTTTCTTTCTAGCTTTGGTGGTGTCAGTGACTTACCAGCCCTGACATTTATATACTTTTCACCTTTGTGGTTGTTGGAACGAGGCGCCTCGATTATAGGTCTGTAAGGACCGGGAAACGTGTGTTCATGCATAATTAATCCTCTAACGTAAGTGAGGACCGGCCCAGCCGAATCCAGGATTGCCCAGAGTGTGTAGTCCTGAGACATTTGCTAGAGTGTCTCGAACGCGGAGAGGAGCTTGCCCCTGCCTCGACTCATGACGGAAATCCAATTTCCAATACGTGTATTGCGGTTTTAATTGTAGAACTAGTATGGCGACATGATATATGGTACCCATGCCGTCTATGATTTATATTTATGATTGAAACTGTTTTGACACTATAAATTTATTATAGTATCAAATGATTTGTTTTAAACATACCAAGCATGTTTGGCTATTATAAGGGAAAACCCTATCCTCCGGTTTGCGTTGCATTGTGTGATGGGACCTGGGTCTTATAATAGTTTCATTTTTCGAAAAAGCATTGCGTTGTTTATTGATATGCACTGGTATTCTTGGGAGGAAACCTGTTCCGTGTTATACGGCGTGGTCCCTTGAATTACTCTCTTTTAAAATAAAGCTTTAAATAACTGTTTTAGTTCTCACACCAGTCACATGACTGACCTGGAGTTTATTGTTTTAACCTAAACTCTGGGTGCCCCTATTTTCCGCACGGGCAGCTAGTAGTTTTGGTTTTGCAGATTTATATTCACAGGATCCTGGTTTACAGCTGGAATGATACCCGGAAAGCTTTGTATCCGTATATCACCTTCAGTTGTGCTTTGTATTATTTTCCGCTGCTATGTAATTTATTGTAATCTCTGATATTTATCGAATGTAATTTATTCATTTATACTCTGTATATTCTTGTATCTGATGGAATTGTTGTAATAACAATGAAATGTTCTTCCGTCTGCATTCTGATTTGTCCTGTTCTCAAAACGATCAGGGGTTTCGAATGGTCTAGATCGGTTTAACGACTGATTCGGATCGAGCGAAATTCCCGGCCGTCACATTTGGTATCAGAGCTTTGGTTTACAGAGCTCGAGAACAAGACACATTAGAACCATACGAAAGAATTCATCAGATATTGGATTAGTAATATCCAATTAGAATGACTCATTAGAGATAGGATCAGTAGTATCCTAGAACGAGTGTGAAGAGTATAATTTTCAAATGAAAACAATTTTGTTTTGAAAATTTAAACCATTTTATACGTATTTGAATATTTATTTATTTTGAATTTGGACAATCCAATATATAAAGATTTTTGCATATACGCGTCATGAACGTATATTTGAAGTTTTAATATATTAGATAGATATAGAATCACATTCTAGTCGCCCGAACATGATTCTGATGATGGTGCGCCATCACCAGTATTTATTTTCGTGTTTCGAAGGTGTGATACCTATATATTTCCATTAGACTGGTGTGAGAACCAAAACTTATATAGATAGATTTATTTGTTGTGAATTGGCATCAAAAGCATGATTTTCAGTATATATATCAAAATTATGAATTTGAAACGTTAAATTCACTAATTGATTGATGTTTGTGTTGTTTGTTTATTTGTTAGACAATTTTTGAACCATTATGCTTAATTGAATCAAATATTGAACTGTATTGAAAATTGGTCGCATTTGCTTGCATATACATGTACTTACATTGAACATGTCATAGTAAGGAGGCTAGAGCAGAGAATAAAATTTGTTTGCCCGACAAATAGGTACATGTTTACTAATAATTTACTCTTTTGTTTGGGTGATGATGATTTTATGAGCCTATTGGCTAGCCGCTTGGCTTTTTCTTTTTCTTTTTGAGATCAGAAGGCCTGTATGGCAATTTCGGGATTTTCCCGTGGCTCCCGGTGCAGGGGAGGTTATGGCGAAATTTTTCGAAAATTTAGGGTGTTAGCCAAATTTTTGAAAATTTGAAAATTCTCAGAAACTGAAAAGTTGGAGAATGGAAGCCAGATCGAACGTAGATTTGATTAATCAAACCACTTTCGACTTTGTTCCTTTTCGAGGACGAAAAGTTTTAAGTGGGGGAGATTGTAATAACCCGAAAATGCGAGCCAGTTTAAAAATTTTATTTTGGCAATTTTAACGAATTTTGAATATTTAAAATAGAATATTTTAAATAATATCGACCAGAAATGTTTTTTGAATATATTTAGAACGTATATATTATATACGTCGTCGTTAGAATATAAATAATTATAAATAGAATTGAAAATGGCGCGGTAGTTCGATAATTTGATTTCAAACTTCAATTGAACGTACCGGGTGCAAAACAATCCGGATTTTAGTGAAACCAAAAACAATAGGATCTAATTGATGATATCTTTCCAACGAATCCGAAAAATCGAAATTTCATAGCGGGAATCAAAAGATATGTCCAGTTGAAAATTCTGAATAGTCGCTATGGAATTCAGGCCCTTAAAAATAGACATTTTGCAAGCGACCTCGGATTTCGACAAAACCACTTTTGTTGGGTCCGTGATGTCAAATTATTGCTAGATCCCAAATTTCATAATTTTTCGAATCAATATGTGAGCGTGGCAAAGGAAAACGCGTTTGACCAGTTTCAGTTGATTTTAATCGACCGGAAAATGGCCATTTTCCAAACAGTCTCAGAATTCGACGAAACTAGTTTTGTTAGGACCGTATCGTCAATACGAAGCTAGAAAATATTTTTCTACAATTTATAGAGTTCGTATGTGACCCCGGTAAATAGAAATGCTCGTTTAAATTCAATATATAGAGTTATATGTTGATTTTGACGAAAACTGATAGAAACAGTCAAATCAACGAACGATACATATCCCATTGTGTTCGGAATGGGGGTAATTAGCTATGGACGACAGGCGGTGGGCCTCGTTTAGTGGTCGTATGTAAAAAGTCAACCATTTGGATAATTTAAATAATTAAATAGATTTATATATATTATTATATAGACCCAATTCCCTCCTCTCTCTCTCTACTAATTCATTCAGAAATCAAATAAAAAAAACCTAATCTAACGCGCCGCACCCATCGGCGACGCCACCACGTCGATCACCACCCCACCGCCGACCTCCCCTCGAGCCCCCCCTTCCTCCTGCTGCCGATCGAAACCCCCTCCCCCTGCTCGCACCCCCCCCCCCCCCCGCATCGAAGAAACCGACGCAGCCACCCCCACGCGCTCGCACCCAGACCCGACCCCATACCCCCCCCGCCTCGCGATACCCCATACCCCCCCTTCCTGTTGCTGACCGACGCGATACCCCCCTCTCTCTCTCTCTCCAGTTTTCATCTGTAAGTTTTTATTTTTACTTTACTTTATTCGTTTTTCCTTTTCTGCTTTTACTTTAAATTCGAATTAGTTAAGTTAGAATTTTTAAAATAGAAAAGACGATATTTTTAAAATGGATAAGGCGTGATTTTTACATATGTAGTGGGTTAAAAATATGATTTTTATATTTTTGAAGAATTAAAAATATGATTTTTATATTTTTAAAGTATTAAAAATATAATCTTTATTATGTAGAAGATGTAAAAATATGATTTTTGTTTATGTAGAGAATTAAAAATATGATTTTTACATGATAGGAATATTAGGAATATCATCTTTGTATATGTAGCGAAATAAAAATCTGATTTTTATTATATATACGTTGAAATAAAGAGGTGATTTTTATAGTAAATAAATCTTTTTAATTGAAAAGGCGAAATCTTTTTTTTGTTGAAAAGGCGAAATCTTTATATGTAATAGCGTAGTAAAAATAGAATTTTTATCTAGATAATAGCAAAGTAAAAATTCGATTTTTATATATTGAATAGCGAAGTAAAAATTCGATTTTATATATTGAATAACGAAATAAAAATTCGATTTTTATATATTGAACAACGAAGTAAAAATTCGATTTTTATATATTGAACAACGAAGTAAAAATTCGATTTTTATATATTGAATAGCGAAATAAAAATTCGATTTTTATATATTGAACAACGAAATAAAAATTCGATTTTTATATATTGAATAGCGAAATAAAAATTCGATTTTTATATATTGAATAGCGAAGTAAAAATTCGATTTTTATGTATTGAACAACGAAGTAAAAATTCGATTTATATATATTGAACAACGAAGTAAAAATTCGATTTTTATATATTGAATAGTGAAATAAAAATTCGATTTTTATATATTGAACAACGAAGTAAAAATTCGATTTTTATATATTGAATAGCGAAATAAAAATTCGATTTTTATATATTGAACAACGAAGTAAAAATTCGATTTTTATATATTGAACAACGAAGTAAAAATTCGATTTTTATATATTGAATAGCAAAGTAAAAATTCGATTTTTATATATTGAATAGCGAAATAAAAATTCGATTTTTATATATTGAATAGCGAAATAAAAATTCGATTTTTATATATTGAATAGCTAAGTAAAAATGTGATTTTTATATATGTAGTGGCTACGAGCAACGAAAGTGGCAAAAGGCGAGAACAGTGATGATTTTCTACAATAGAAGTGGCGTGAAGTTGGAATAGCTATCTGTGAGAATTTCTCACCTTTCAATTTCTTTTTCTAGTTATATATATATATACTAGGATGCAGACGGTGTTTAGTAGCACCCGACACCCGTCATCCACAGACCATGGATGGCTTGTTTGTTTAATTGTTTGGTTGTGTAGTTGGTTAGATTATTTGGTTTGAATTGAATTGTTTGGTGAAATGAAATTGATTTGATTGATGTGTGAATGGCGTGGGCCTTCACTAGACCGGGGATAAGGCTAGGCCTTGTCCCGTTTCTAGTATCGTGCCGTTATGCCGCCGAAATTTTCTAAAATAAGTTAGAAAAATAAAAATAGCATTTTATTTAAAGAATGAACTGAATAGAAATTCAAATGTTAAAATAAAATGTTTTATCGTTAAAAATATAATTTTTAACGTGAATATGAATATAGTGAATGTGAATAAATAAATATTCATTTACAAACCGGACGGTTTGTTTATGTACACTGATTTGACTGACATTGATTGGGACGATAAATTTTACACATCGCCCAACTGCACAAATAAAAATCTGTGTTTGATTGTTTGAAACCCCACACGGGTATTGGGATAAAATACGGTATACACTAATCCCAATAATTAGTTGTATGTCGATCGATTGATTGACAGGCTGTTATAAGCGTTAGATATCTATATTTGATGCTTATACAGTGTAGTGCACTTTGGATGATGGTTGATTATTTATCGTTGCTATTATATACATTTGTTGTATGGAATCGATATAATTAACTTTATATGGTAATTGATTGGGCCTCATTCCAATCGGGAAAATAAAGAATATTATAAAATAAAGGTTCATGTGTTGACCGTACTCATCCGTTGAGATTAGTCATGTGTTGAGCGAAATATTTTAATAATAAAATTTGCATCTTTATCAATATAAAATAAAGGTTCACGTGTTGACAGTACTCATCCGTTGAGATAAGTCATGTGTTGAACGAAATATTTGAAATAGAAATATTTGAAATAGAAATATTTTGATAATAGAAATATTTTGATAATAGAAATATTTGAAATAGAAATATTTGAATAGAAATATTTTGATAATAGAAATATTTGAAATAGAATATTTGAAAATAGAATTATATGAAGCCGTGTTGATTAGATTGACGCCATTTTGACGTGAACGATATTTATATCGATTTTATTCATTTTAAAATGAATATTGAAAAGTGATTTCGAAATCTAATATTTTGAAATGAAATTTGAATCGAATATTTTGAAATGAAATTTGAATCGAATAGAAAACCAATTTGAATTGAATCGAATAGAAAACCAATTTGAATTGAATCGAATAGAAAACCAATTTTAATTGAATCGAATAGGAAACGAATTGAAATAGAAGTAAAATCAATTTGAAATGAATTCAAATTGAATTGAAATTTGAATTGAATAGAAATGAATTTTAAAACGAGTTTATAAGGAAAAATTTAATTTTGATTTGAATTGAAATGGAAGTTGAAAATGTTTTTGAAACGAATTCAAAACTATGTATAAAATTCGTTTTAAATAGAAATCGACGAAATATATATTATATATATTATATATATAATATAATGGCCTGAATAGAACGCGCCGCGCCGCGGCAGTTCGTGAATTTCGACCATTTATTTCAAACGGACATTACGGGAGATCCGACCGTCGGATTCTCCTAAAACTGGAACCGTTGGGTTCGTATCGAAAGAGCTTTCTAACGAATATTAGAAATTTGAAATCTAACGGTTGGATTTGGAGATACGTCCAAATCAAATTTGAAAAAGGTCGCTGTAAGTGCAGTTCGATGGCCATTGTTGGAAATCGACTGTACGGGCCTTGATAAAATTATTAAAAATAGTAATAATTTGCGTAAAATCATAAGAAATGATTTGGGAAAAATTGGGATGAAAAACTCCATATTTGAAAAGATAAAAATAGATATTTATCGAAATGAATTAGTTTTGAACTAAAATTAAAACCCATTTATTTTTAAATAAATAAAATGGACTAGAAATGGGTTTTAGATAGAATTGATTAGTGGGTTTATCGTGAAGGGTGTTTTAAATAACACTTGTTCTTTAACCCGATAATAAATAGAATGTGATTTGGGTTTATCGTGAACTGTGATTTAAAAGACATTAGTTCTTTAACCCAGTAAAGGGAGTTTTAATGAATCTGCAATTAGATTGAAATGTGAATTGATAATCTAAATTATCAAATTTAGAAATTGAGCGAGAATGGAGTATCACCAGTTTTGCTCCAAAACGATAGTCAAATCTTTATTCAGATTTGAACGTGAAATGGTAATTAATTTTATCGATAACACCGTGGTGTTAGATATGGAGTATTACCAGTTTTTCTTCATGGGATGAATAGGTTGGGATTGGAAAATAAAATAAATAATTACTTCGGTGCGGTTCGCTAATCTCGACTAGTTTGGGAAACCATAATTTGGTTTGAAATGACATCCAAAGGAAGATTAAAGGATAAATTTTAAAGAATTTATCTTGGATAAAATTAATGGGAACCTTTCCCTAAGAATTGAAATTTAGAACCTAGCTGAAGGTTAGTTAAGAAGAATGGTTTCTTGGGTATTGATCTGATGTTGGTTTCGGCCTTCGGGGTTAATATTTGGGGGATTGCTCTCTTGCTAATTTACGGTTAGTGACTAATGAATTCGAATGAGGCGTGTGTTGTGTTTGTGTAACATTTGTTTTTAATATACGCGGTTTGTTCGGAAAGGCCGGGTTTGTACCTATTCTGAATAACTGATTCGACGATAAGTCGAAGATGAAGACGGTGGTTGAAGACCGGAAGTCTTCACATCGTTTGGGTGATTACTGATGATCTTGATTGGGTTGTACACCCAAGATGAGGGAATCAGTTAGTGGTCGTCCAGGCGTACCTGGATATCGATGGATATGCGAGGAAAGTGCCTCCGGTTTCGTTCAGACCCAGAACGAACTTGTAAATGGATTGTGTGTCTGACATTGGATTTTATTCTGTGTTGATTGATTTCTGTTAAATATATATCTGCTTGGCGGCAGAGAATTTATTCTCTTGCTTAACGCCCTTCTCTGAGACGTACGAGCTTAGAGGTTATATATCGATAGATATCAATCGCATGGCATGAATTGCCTGTGTGGCGTACTGAGTTGCATGGATCAAGGCTTCTGTTGAAAAGCAAAGTCTTGTGGTTGATGATCTAAGCACGGCCTACGTGGCATAGCTTTGTGTATAGCATGGATTCGCGAGCCTCACACCTCGGTATGAGTCAAAAACGGGATACGGACCGCTGGGAGAGCACGACGTTTCTTTCTAGCTTTGGTGGTGTCAGTGACTTACCAGCCCTGACATTTATATACTTTTCACCTTTGTGGTTGTTGGAATGAGGCGCCTCGATTATAGGTCTGTAAGGACCGGGAAACGTGTGTTCAGGCATAATTAATCCTCTAACGTAAGTGAGGACCGGCCCAGCCGAATCCAGGATTGCCCAGAGTGTGTAGTCCTGAGGCATTTGCTAGAGTGTCTTGAACGCGGAGAGGAGCTTGCCCCTTGCCTCGACTCATGACGGAAATCCAATTTCCAATACGTGTATTGCGGTTTTAATTGTAGAACTAGTATGGCGACATGATATATTGTACCCATGCCGTCTATGATTTATATTTATGATTGAAACTGTTTTGACACTATACACTTATTACAATATCAAATGATTTGTTTTAAACATACCAAGCATGTTTGGCTATTATAAGGGAAAACCATATCCTTCGGTTTGCGTTGCATTGTGTGATGGGACCTGGGTCTTACAATAGCTTCATTTTTCGAAAAAGCATCGCGTTGTTTATTGATATGCACTGGTATTCTTGGGAGGAAACCCGTTCCGTGTTATACGGCGTGGTCCCTTGAATTACTCTCTTTTAAAGTAAAGCTTTAAATAACTGTTTTAGTTCTCACACCAGTCACATGACTGGCCTGGAGTTTATTGTTTTAACCGAAACTCTGGGTGCCCCTATTTTCCGCACGGGCAGCTAGTAGTTTTGGTTTTGCATATTTATATTCATAGGATCCTGGTTTACAGCTGGAATGATATCCGGAAAGCTCTGTATCCGTATATCACCTTCAGTTGTGCTTTGTATTATTTCCGTTGCTATGTAATTTATTGTAATCTCTGATATTTATCGAATGTAATTTATTCATTTATACTCTGTATATTCTTGTATCTGATGGAATTGTTGTAATAACATTGAAATGTTCTTCCGTCTGCGTTCTGATTTTTCCTGTTCTCAAAACGATCAGGGGTTTCGAACGGTCTAGATCGGTTTAACGACTAATTCGGATCGAGCGAAATTTCCGACCGTCACATCTTTACTCTCTCTCTCTCCTCTCATTTTCTTCAGATCGATAAAAAAAATTGGAGAACGTCGGGGGGAGGACCGCCGCCGACGCAGCCTCCGCCGCGCCACCAAGCGGCCGTAGCCAGCCCTCCCGACCTGCCGCTCCCCCCGTTCCTCTCTCCTCCTCCTCAAGTCGCGACGCAAGCCCCCCCCCCCCCAAATTGCCACTTCCAGTGAAGCCCTAGGCCGCACCGCCACACCCAGATCCGCCTCTGTCAGCCTCAGCTCCACCCCCTCTGACCACAGCCGACCCTGCGCACCCCCTCCTTGAGCACCCCCACGCCAGCGAGCGCACTCCCCCCTGCGAACCAGAACTGAAAAACAAAGGTAAATTTTTATTTATTTTTTTATTTTTGTTTATTTCAGACTTTTATTTATTGATTCTCTTATGTAGAAAATTTCGATTTTCTTATATATGAAAATTTGTCTTTCTTATGTAGAAAATTTTGATTTTCTTATGTAAAAAGATTTGATTTTTATTCATTAAAAAGGTTTGATTTTTAAAACATGAAAAGATACGAGTTTTAGAAATATAGGGATATGAGTTTTATAAATATAAAGATATGAATTTTAGAAATATAAAAGTGTGAATTTTCTATTATGAAAAAAATATATTATTTTTTGTTCATATGAAAAATTCGATTTCTTTTCTAAGTAAAAAGATTAGAATTTTCTAAGTAAAAAGATTAGATTTTTCTAAGTAGAAAGGTTGGATTTTTTCTAAGTAGGAAAAATTGGGTTTTTTCATATGTATTAGTAGCGGTAAAACTCGATTTTTACATATGTATTAGTAGCGATAAAAGTTAAATTTTTATATGTATGAAAGCTATAGATAGATAAGGATTTGATTTTTATAAATATGGTTTTAAAATATAGATACGATTTTTATCATCTTGAAAAGAGTTATAAAAATACGATCTTTATCGTTTGAATGGTTAAGGAAAATATGATTTTTGAATTGAAAATGAACAAATAAAAATATAATTTTTATACATATAACATTGAAATAAAAACGCGATTTTTATACGAACGGTATAAGAATAAAAATGTGATCTTTGTTTATAAAAAAAAATTCGATTTATATATATATATGAAGTAGCGATGTTAAAAATATAATTTTTAATATAAAATTCGTGAAACAAATCTCGTGGAAAGCACGACGAAGATTTTCTACATAAGAAGAGTTGCGGCGATTGGTTTAGCTAGTCGGTGAGAACTTCTCACTTTAACTTTCTTTTTCTAGTTAGTAATATATACTAGGATGCAGACGGTGTTTAGTAGCACCCGACACCCGTCGTCCACAGACCATGGACGGCTTGTATGCTTGTTTGTTTGATTTTGATGTGTAGTTGATTGTGTGATGTGATGTGAAATGAAATAAAATATTTTATAGTGGAAAATATTTTATAGTTAAAAATAGATATTTTAACGTGTATATGAAATGAAATAAAAATAAACAAATCAGACGATTTGTTTATATACACACATTTGACTGATAACTGATTGGGATGATAAATTTTACACATCGCCCAACTGCACAAATAAAATCTGTGTTTGATTGTTTGAAAACCCCACATGGGTATTGGGGTGATATATGACATACGCTAATCCCAATAGTTAGTTGTATGTCGATCGATTGATTGACAGACTGTTATAAGCGTTAAATATTTATATTCGATGCTTATACAGTGTAGAATGCACTTTGGATGATGGTTGATTATTCATCGTTGTTATTGTATACATGTGTTTTAGAAAATCCATATAATTAACATTATATGATAAGTGATTGGGCCTCATTTCAGTTTAGAAATAGAATATTTGAAATAGAATATTTGAAAGTAGCAATATTTAAAAAAGGAATATTTGAAATAGAATATTTGAAAGTAGAAATATTTGAAAGCCGTGTTGATTAGATTGACGCCATTTTGACGTGAACGATATTTATATCGATTTTATTCATTTTATAATGAATATCGAAAGTGATTTCAAAATCTGATATTTTGAAAAGAATTGAATTCGAATTGAAATTGAATAGAAATGAATTCGAATTGAAATTGAATAGAAATGAATTCGAATTGAAATTGAATTGAAAACAAACTGAAATTGAATTAGAAATCAATTTGAAATGAATCGATTTGAAATGAAATTAAAATGAATTTATGTTGAAAAATTCGATTTTGATTTGAATTTGAAATAGAAGTTGAAATCGTTTTGAAAACGAATTTAAAACGATTTATAAAATACATTTTGAAAGGAAATCGACGTAATATATATATATATATATATATATATATATATATATATATATATATATTATATATAATGGCCTGAATAGAACGCGCCGCGCCGCGGCAGTTCACGAATTTCGACCATTGACTTCGAACGGATATTACGGGAGATCCGACCGTCGGATTCTCCTAAACCTGGAACCGTTGGGTTCGTATCGAAAAGAGCTTTCTAACGAATATTAGAAATTAGAAATCTAACGGTTGGATTTGGAATTATGTCCAAATCAAATTTGGAAAAGGTCTTGTAAGTGCAGTTCAATGGCCGTTGATGGAAATCGACTGTACGGGCCTTGATAAAATTATTAAAAATAGTAATAATTTGTGTAAAATCATAAGGAAGAATCGGGATGAAAAACTCCATATTTGAAAAGATAAAAATAGATTTTTATCGAAATGAACTAGTTTTGAACTAGAATTATAATTCTATTTATTTTTAAATAAATAAATTGAATTTGAAAAGGGTTTTTAAAGTAACCAGAATTTCCAATAATTGAATTGGAATGGATTTGAATCGAAATTGTCTTCGGAATATTTCGATGTTGGGTTTCGTGATTATACAGTTATTGTTATGGAAATTTGAAAGATATATTTATATCGTTATTTCTAATACGATATTTGTTGGTCGTAGAATTTGATATTGAATATAGGCCGGTATATTTTCTATTCAGAGCCTTGTATTTAATATCAAATGTGATTTGGGTTTGTCGTGAATGGTTTCTTTATTAACACTGTTCTTGAAACCAATTGAGAAAAAGATTAAATCTTTTTATTTAGATTTAATGAAGTGTACCAATTAAATAATATTTAATTGGAATTGAATTGGTATTGATTTTTGGGTTTATCGTGAACAGTGTTTTAAATAACACTCGTTCTTTAACCTGATAATCAATAAAATGTGATTTTGGGTTGTCGTGAACGGTATCTTCAATAATACTGTTCTTAGACCCACGGAGTTAAGAAAATCAGAAACTAACTGGAGATTAGTTAAGTTGAATGGTTTCTGGGGTATTGATCTGATGTTGGTTTCGGCCTTCGGGCTTAATATTTTGGGAATTGCTCACTTGCTAATTTATGGTTAGGGACTGATTGAAATGTGATGTGATTTTGGGTTTATCGTGAACCGTGTTTTAAATGACACTGATTCTTTTACCCAGTTAAAGATTAAACTAAGTGGAGTTTTAATGAATCTTTAATTAGATTGAAAAGATCGAAAATGGAGTATCACCAGTTTTTCTCCAGGCGATAGTTAAATCTTTAATTAGACTTGAACGTGAAATGGTAATTAAATTTACCGATAACACCGTGGTGTTAGATATAAAGTATTACCAGTTTTACTTCATGGGATTAGGTTGGGGTTGGGAAATTAAAACAAATGATTACTTCAGTAAGGTTCGTTAATCCCGACTAGTTTGAATTGATATTCAAAAGAAGATTAAAGAATAAATTTAAAGGAATTTATCTTTGATAAAATTAATGGGAACCTTTCCCTAAGAATGTGAAATTTAGAAACTAACTGTAGGTTGGCTAAGCAGAGTGATTTCCTGGGTATTGATCTGATGTTGGTTTCGGCCTTCGGGGTTAATATTTGGGGGATTATTCTCTTGATTAATTTATGGTTAGTGATTGATGAATTGGAATGAGACGTATGTTGTGTTTGTGTAACACTTGTTTATTATATATGCGAGTTATTCGGAAAGACCGGGTTTATCCCATTCTGAATAACTGATACGACGATAAGTCGAAGATGAAGACGGTGGTTGAAGACCGGAGGTCTTCACGTCGTTTGGGTGATTACTGATGATCTTGATTGGGATGTATACCCAAGAAGATTGAAACAATTGGTGATCGTCCAGACGTACTTGGAGATCGATGGATATGCGGGGTACTAAGTGCCTCCGGTTTCGTTCAGACCCAGAACGAACTTGTAAATGGACTGTGTGTCTGACATTGGGTTTCAGTCTGTGTGATTGATTTCTATTAAATATATATCTGTTTGGCGGCGGAGAATTTATTCTCTTGCTTAACGCCCTTCTCTGAGACGTACGAGCTCAGCGGTTATATACTGATGGATATCAAACACATAGAGTGAATTGCCTGTGTGGCATGCCTAAGTGGCAAATGATCAAGGCTTCTGTTGAAAAGCAAAGTCTTATGGTTGATGATCAAAGCACGGCCTTTGTGGCATTGATTTGTGTAACGTTTACTTCGCGAGTTTCACACCCGGTATGAACCAGAAACGGGAGAAGGACCTCAGGTAGGGCATGCGTTTCTTTCTAGTTAGAAGTGGCGTCAGTGGTTTTACATGCCCTGACGAGTTTGACATATGTGGTTGTTGCTGTTGCGAGGCGCCTTGGATATATCGATCGTTCTCGAATCGATGGAGTCATTTAGTTGGCTCACCTACGCCCCAAATGGCGGGGAAACGCATGTTCAGGCATTTTAATCCACTCCGTGTGGACCGGCCCTGACGTTCCAAGGGTCACTCGAGCTCTAATCCTGAGGGGCGGACTAGAGCGTCTCGAATCGGTAGAGGACTATATTTTGCCTCGGTTCATACCATAAATGGTAACCCAACTTCCAATACGACATTTTGCAGATTTATATTCACAGGATCCTGGTTTACCGCTGGAACGATACTCGGAAAGCTTTGTATCCGTTTATTACTTCTAGTTGTGTATTGTATTATTTTCCGCTGCGATGTATTTAAATGTAATTTAAATCTCTGATATTTCTGTGTAATATTCATTTATACTCTGTATATTCTTGTATTCTGATGGAATTGTTGTAATAACAATGAAATGTTCTTCCGTCTGCGTTCTGTTGTGGCTTGCTCTCGACTCAATCTGGGATTTCCCGTAAGGGGGATTTAGGGTCGTTTCAATTTTCAAAATAAAAGGAAACGAAAATTGGAGCTTTGGAATGGATTTATTCTAAAAGAATAAGGGTTGGTTATCGTTTTAAAGTAATGAAACAAAAGAAATTTCGTAACATTATTTTACAAATGATAAGCTGAATTGATTTTCCCAATTATTAAAATGAGTAATGATGTAGCAAATGTCTTGAAATTGGTAGTAGAATAAAAAATTGGATATGATCATAGAATATTTTCCTAAGTATTAAATTAAAATAGTTTTGAAAATTATCATATGTTAGATAAGAAGTGGAAAGCTATATTCGAGATATTTAAAGATTTAGAAGTTTAATTAACCATTCATAAATTATTATCAAAGAGGCCAAGTAATGCCAAATACTAAACTAGTGAACTCATTTTATTCTCATGATTGCTATTCGATAGTTAAATAACCGACTATCAAATTTGACATATACGATTATTGGTACGGAAAGAACGGGATCGAATTTATATTCAAAAACCATTCCGAACCAACAAACACATGAAAATGTTGATTGATGATGGAGCATTTGAAGACCGCGGATCTTCATAAGCGGAAGGATTACTTGTCGAATATTCTTTGTGATTGCAACCCGACGTACTTTGGCGTGATTCAATCGTGGTTGAGAATTTACGGATTACAAGGACTACTCGCTACTGATCTATGGGTTAACTCATAGGATGTGGTAGAAGGGTGCCTTCGGTTCATCCTGTTCCTGGATGACCTGTATGGACGAGTATTTGGCAGAGTATTTCCAAAGGGGTCATATACATTGATTTCTTCAAATGTATTTTTGTTGATGGCAGAGAAGAGCGCACTTCTCTTAGCTTAATAAATAGATATTTTTGTGGAAGTCAATTTGTGATTTTCTGGCAGATCTGACGATGTCGCATTTAGAGTGGTTGATGATATGATGTTCTAATGGTAATGTTGACCTCAAACCTCATCAACCGGGAAATTACACAAAATTGGGTAGGTCGCATGGCTATGTGGGTCGCACCCATCGAAAGGGTATATCATTACCTGATCAAGAGAAATTAAATGCCTTCGGTTATCCCTTTTATTTTTGTATGTATGCTATTGGTTCGGTTGGATGACCCCCAACCGTGGTAATGATATATTCGGTACTCTCAAGAGAAATGAGGGGTCGTTCACGTTTTTCCTAGGTTGCAAGAATTTCTTGTTGAACCTAAATGTATTCATCTCTAGATGTACATTATTGGGAATGTGGTTCCATACCTTGCCAGGAAATCCATTCTCCAATAAGAGCCCGCGGTTTTGATTGTATATTATGTAAATAGAGTGTGAGATGCAAGCGTTCTGCTAGATTAATATTTATTTGTATTTAGAAAATATTATAATATTAAAATAGGTATTGTTTTCAAAATTGTTTTAGGTTATCATAAGGTAAAAACCGTCTGTATTTATGTGTGGATTTGGTTTTGCGATTTTCCTTTTCTTTTGAAAAGATTTTGACTTTAAAATCAAGTTAGATGATAACTCTAAACTTATTGTGTTTTTCTCACTCTGGTTCGCCAGATTGATCCGGCGTTTGTAATGCTCGGGTTGTTTCACAGGTTCAGGTTATTAAATGCTGTGCAGAGACGAGATGGAAGAGTCGAGACGTATGATATTATATAGTATTATTCCGTTGTGTTATTGCATATGAGGGCAGGTTATTATAATTGTCCAGATGTGTTGATGTACTCTGATGATTGCAAGTTTTATTTAAAGCACTCAATAAAGATTTATTCCTAAATTATATTTTGTTCCGTTGCGATGTTAGACTCTTTGTTGTGTTGGTTCTTCTTATTGTTATATTCTAATATTTCTTTTTTTCTTATCTCACCCTTTAATATTTTTCTAATAACTATATGTGTTTTCGATAATTGAGTTTTGGCAAGTAATACGGGATTTATGTATTATTATCAGAATCCGGACGTCGAATTCTTGTAGGTCGTTACATCTGAGGTTGTAGGGAAGGATGACATAAAAAGGAGAAGGAAATTATGAAAGTTTGAAAAGGGGCAAAAACAATTTTGCCTTAGTCGCCATTTGAGGAGGAAGCGAGCTTCAATGTTGATGTTATGTTATTGCTTTCATGGGTCGTCTATTTCTCAGCAATCCGAATTTGGCATTATTTTCATTAAATTTTTTAATGCATATGTGTTCAATTTAATTTTATTCTTTATTTTTAGGTTATTTGATTATTCATGGTTGATTTAAGATTGTCTAGCACAATTATTCTAGTTTCGATGTGTGTGATTAGTTTGTGATTTATTTCATTTTTCATGCACTATTTTTTTGGAAGCTAGTTTTAATTGTTATGCTATGTGTATGTATCATTTTTTTAATTTTATTTTGTACTACTTATTGTCCCTATCGGTATTTTAGTTCCTACATATATCATTATTTTGTCTCTTCATTGATAATTTTGTATAATTTTCCTAGACATACCCTGCTACCGTTACCTCACCTTCTCGGGACGATATTTCTCTTTTCCTAGACTCTAGAAAACTCATGCCGCTCCTTATGTCCACTTCTTCTTGGGGTGTCTGGTTCAGGAAAGAATCAATACCAAAGATAGACTCACCCGCAATAATATCCAGGTTGACCCAAAATGCCTCCTTTGCTATGATGCCGCCGAATCCATCCACCACCTATTTCTGGATTGTGACTTTAGCTTTTATATCTGGGCCTCTTTACCCACTCACATTCTCGGCAGCATACCCACCTTCTTTTACCCATACGATTATTGGCAACATTCCGAACCTAACCCAGATCTAGACTCATTCACCGCCGCCTTCTGTTGGTCGGTGTGGCTTGAAAGAAATAATGGATTCTTCAACAACAAGGCTCGCTCACAAACCACCCTGTGTCATAAAACCACTCACCTTTTTTCTATCTGGACAGGTTCCCACACTCAACCGCCCTTTCATCTTCGCCTTTAGGAGGGGAACAACAATTCCATTGAATCTTCGGGAAGCTTTGATGCCGCCTTAGCCTATCAGGTTGTTTCCACCCAGGCCATGGTAGCCAACTCCATATGTTGCCTTTGTGCTTCGTCCGGGGTGATGCGTCCTTCTTTTTGGATTTTACTTGGCTTAGCCCTAGTTATTTTTTCGACATTGTATGTTTTGGGTCGTGCTGCATTTTATGTACATTGTTGTACATGTACTGTAGGCTGTTTTACAGTCCATTCCTAACAAACTACTCTTATTTTGTGGCCACCATTCATGCTTAATGACTGATTTTATTTACTTATCATATTATTATATTAATAACTGGTTGTGTGTCCCACACTACAAAACCGTCTAACTCAAAAAAAATTGTATAATTTTTTTTGCAGTGGTACTACAAGTGATGAACCAAACAACTTTCTTGTTATTTTTTCTTATAATGAGAATGCATATTCTACTCGTCTTAATATAGTTGAGACTGAAATTTGTGGATTTTGGTCATAACTAAATCCTTTTTCCATTGAGATATCTTATTTCTTGAGATTAAGACTGTAACCATTGACACTAGTTCAGGTATGCTCAGTATTCTATGCTTTCAATTATATAAGAAGAGTCGGTATTTTAAGTTCATTGTCAAATCAGTTGTTTATGCTTTGGAGTTTGACATTAATGATAGTTATGTATGTGGATGTAGGATTCATAGCACTTGTCTATTATATTATATGAAAGCATATCATTCATCTGAGGACCTTTCGGTTCCAGTTTTTTCAAAAACCTCACATGCAGGTTACTGTATATTAATTATCTTAGATTTGTCATTACTTTTTATGATTGCGGTTATAAGAATACTAATAGACTAATTAATGTTTTAAAGATTATCGATTATATTCCTGTTATACATTTTAAGAGAAATATCATTGTGCACATTTGTCATTTCTTAGTCCTTTCACATCCATTTCATTTTCTCCTAATATTACCTTTTTTCATTTCCACTTTTCCATGAAAGATATAGTTGAAAAATCTATTCCCATTAAAATATATCATATATATTATATTATTTGAAAGCTCAACATTTGTCGAAGACGCTTACAGTTCCATTTACACCAAAAAATACCTTGTGCTGCCATTCGTTGACTTTTTAACCATAGGAAATGTGAATTCCTATGGCCGCCATTATTGCATTCTCCACCTAAATTTATCCAACTTCCCTTACCTTCTACTTTCATACCTTTTCAGATTGTCGCTGGTCCCCGGTACAGAAAAATATCCTCTTCATCTGTTCTAAACCACAATCTCCTTTGTCTTCCTCTCTAATTTTTTCCAAATCATTTTAAATCCATATAAGTAACAGCCTCTTCCTGTTCAGTCAAAATATCACAATAATTTATTTAGTTTTTGTAATTACCCTCCTCTCTTCCAAATCGTATGAAAGCTTTCTAGCCTACAGGCCAAAATCCCACATCTGGTGTTCAGTCAAGTAATGATTCCTATTTGCGAGCTTTGATTAGGTATTCATTATGTAACAAACTACACTACTACGTATGATGTTTATATTCTCCATCAATAGAATTTACCTTTACCGATGAAGGTTGAGAACAATACTTTTTGGTTTAATCTTTCACACCATTTATATCCAACATACTAAATATTTTCTGAAGTCAAAATGTTTCAGTATAGAAAAGTTTTCCGATATAATTATATAAAAATCTATATATATGTTGTTGTAAATTTTGGTTTAGGAAAAATATAGTTGTTATTGCCATTGAGAATTTGGTTTGAAGTGTGAAATTTATATAGTATATTTACCAGCCTTTATCAATCCTATTTAGTTTGAACTAGACAATTTAGATATTGATTTGGAAAAGGATTTTAACCAACTTATATTCTAATCGAAAAGGATTTGTAAATAGATGCATTATAGTACCATTTTACCTTATCGCACTTAACATTGATGCAAGATTTATGCTTACTTTTTGGAGGATTCTTATAACCAAGCTTGAATACTGAAAAAAAGACAAATTATCTTGGATTATTTTTTATTATTCAATTAGTTGACTATTTGTTTTTTAGTGAAATTTTAGACACCTACATCCAAGCTTGAAGACTGAGAAAGATGGTGAAAACAACATGGATTATTTCTGATACTTGACTTTTCTTTAGTCAATAAAAAAATTGCAATCCAACGTTGTTTTGGATGGCTTACAATAAATTGTAAGTCTATCTGCTTTTACCATAAAATATGAAGAGGAAAACTGAAAGAGTTCACTTAGTTGTAGCTTTCAGAACTTTAGACAGTTAATATATCCATTATACAAACATGGTTGGTTTAACTATTAAGTTTAGCAATTTATGAAGTTCCATGATTTTTTTACAATACCTTATATAAATCTAGGCTTTTTTCATCTTCAAGATTTAGGCAGGCACATAACATATTTCCATTGTTTGTTCAATGCATATATATGAAAGTACAAAATTGTATAGGACACATAAACATGTGTAATTTAGCATTTTCATTCATTTATTCAATTCCAAGCTTGAAGATTGAAATAGTTGGTGAAACATCTTGGATTGATTTTGGTTATTTATAATTGACTTTTCATTCTTAAGTCAATAACAAGCTTGCATTCTGAGATTTCAATGATTGCCTTAAAACAAAATCAAGTCTAACTACTATAAAACTTGGTAAGGAGAAATTGAAAGAGTTCCATTAGTGGTAGGCGCATAAAATATTTGTTTGTTCAATACACATATATGGTAGTATAAAATTGTGTAGGACGCCTACACATCTGTAATTTGACCATTTTCATTCGTTTATTTAATTCCAAGCTTGAAGATTGAAATAGATGGTGAATTAACAACAATATTTTGCTAATACTTATTTTACTGACTATAGTCTAGCTATTTATTTACACGATATAGTTCCTTTTTAGTTCTTTATTAGTTTCTGTAATGTTTTTTTCCACATGGTTTAGTTTAATCTTGCTCCCCATGCCTTATGAATTATTTTCTCATTTTTATGGTATCTTTTAGCATTTGGCCATTACCTCTTTTATTTATAACTTCGCTTAATAACAAAATCATTACCAGATTAGTCTTTTATTTACATATAATTGTTCTAACAATATATTCATATCAACCTCAATTTTATATTTCTTTTTGAGTTATATCTAGCTTTTTGTGTGTTGGTATACTTTCTTCATTTCAATTTACATAAATGTCAAAAGAAATAAATGAAAATTTTCCAAAATCATTTAATTCCTTGATTCCATGAATCTGTTTTACTCTATCAACAAATAATTTTTTAATTCTAGATTACATCACCATTTTTATTACTTCCATTCCTCTTTTTGATATTTGAATATGATTCATGTATAGTACATCTTTCATTTAATTTTTTATAGCCGATATTTCCATTTAATTTATATTTAATCATTTATGCAAATGCAACTTATTTAGCAATCAAAATTACTCACTGAATATAAAAACTGGTAATATCTATTTACTTGGGTTCTATATTGCATGAATTAATAATCCATCTATGAACTTTTCAAAAAATCTCTTTTCCTTTAACATGAAAATTGGTTTTTTTTGTTTGTACTAAACTCATTATTCTCGTACTTCCACTAATTATATGGCATTATTGGACCCTTTTTTCGAGAGTAGGGTTGGAGCTTTAGTTTTATGCCATAACTGAACTTTGCAATTTTCGTAGCAAATGATTCTAGGTTCAAATATGCTATGAAAACTTTATGCTTGAATAAATAATCCATTTTTTCCAAGAACAGTCATTCATAGACTAAAAGAAATGTAATGTAATTGTAAATTGTGTAATATTTTATCTTATTATGATTTGGCAACGATATTGATTTGTTTGTATTAGAATATAATGCATGGTTTTAATCATTAAATTGTTATAAACTAAATATTGTTTTGCTACAATTAAAATTTAACCTTTGTGCAATTGCAAAGTTAGTTGAAGATATAAATGAAATAATATAAGGATGACTAAAAGCTAAAGAAATGTACCGGGTACTTAAATATTTTATAATTAGGCTAATTATTCTATCGCTTAGTGCTTTTTGTACTAAATATTTAAGTTGAATCAAGATATAAATTTTGCTTTCTTTTGTAGGCTAGGGATTGCAGGTTGCTAGCTGTATCTATTGATGATAATGTAGGAATGCAAATATGGATATTTATATTAGGAAATTTTGATTGACGTTTTGTATTAGAGAAACATCACCTTACAACTAATTATTAATTTAATTTTTATAACTATTATGAAACCTAGGACCAACTATTAGGACAGTTGGCTCAAACAACATGAGTTTAGGGTTCTAAAGTGGCCAACTCATATTTCCTACCACCCATGAAATTGCATATATCTTTTCTTGGGCTTAGAGGTTCCAATGCAAAAATTTTGCAAATGAGCACACATCTACTATCTATATCTTAATTTTCAACATTTAAAAGCAAGTTATTTCTAAATTTTGATGTTTTTTCAGGTTCAAATCTTATTCCGTCAACTATAGTCCACTCTAGGCCAACACAAACAGGTAAAGTTTGATTTTATGGTAATTGCATGTGGAAGATAGATAGTAACATAGATACTATAATTCAACATAGGATTTGGAATAAAGTAATTTAGCCTATTGTTTCAACTTAGCTGTATCAACAAATTTAAAAATGAATTATCAAATTGACTTATCAAACAGTGCATCTATTAGAAACTTTCTAGGTGAATTTCGTATGCATATGTTCTTTTCTTACATGATTATGTATATTTTACCCTTATCTTCCATGCTTTCTTTATACCCACCTTAGCAGTAGCTACTTCCCCACAAACGTAAGATTAAATACATCTCCACTACAAAGAATTTTATCTTTTATTTCATTAAATATATCCTTCACTCATTTTTTTTAATCCTTATAGATTATTTTGTATTTCAATATAATGTAGGCATTTTTTACCTCATACACCATAAGACTCATTTAATAACCCAGAAATCTGAGCCAATTTAAAAATTTTATTTTGGCGATTTTAATGAACTTTGAATATTTAAAATGGTTTATTTTAAATAATAACGACGAGAAATTTATTTTGAATAGAATTAGAATGTATATATTTATATAGATCGTCGTTAGAATATAAATATTTTATTTTAAATATAATAGGAATTGAAAATGGCGCGGTAGTTTGAAAATTCGATTTCAAACTTCAAATGAATGTACAGGATTCAAAATAAACCGGATTTTAGCGAAACCAAAATTATTTGAATCTAATTGAGAATATCTTTCCAATGAATCCGAAAAATTGAAATTTCATAGTGGGGATAAAAAGTTATGTCCAGTAGAAAATTTAGAATAGTCGCTATGGAATTTTGGCCCCTAAAATGGAAATTTTGCAAACGACCTCTGTTTTCGACGAAACCACTTTTATTGGATCCGGGATGTCAGGTTATTGCTAGATTCCAAAATTCATAATTTTTCGAATCAATATGTGAGCGTGGCGAAGTAAAACGTGTCCTGGCAGTTTCAATCAATTTCGATCGACCAGAAAATGGCCATTTTTCAAACGGTCTCGGAATTTGACAAAATTTGTTTTGTTAGAACCGTATCGTCAATGCGAGGCTAGAAAATATTTTTCGGGAATTTTTAGAGTCTGTAAGTGGCCCGGTAAATTGAAATGTGCGTTCAAATTAAATATATAAATTTAAATTTTGATTTTGATGGAAACCGATCGAAACAGCCGAACTGGCTTACGATATATATCCCATTGAGTTCGGAATGTGGGTAATTAGTTAGGGGTGACAGTCGTTGGGTTCGATTTGGAGTTCTTGACGATGTTGATTTTTAAATTAAATTAAAAGAATTAAAATATATTCCTTTTACATATAACCCCCATATGTTTCTTCGATCAGAAACAGAAATCGAGCCCCCTTTCTGAAAAGACCCGACGCCCCTCTCCACGGGTTGACCACTGCCATCGATCGCTACCCCCTCCCCCTTCCACCGCGCCGCCGCCGATGGGTCCTCCCTCCACAGCCAGAGCCGCCTCTCCATTCGCCCCCCCCTTGGAAAACTGCACCCATGTTCCCCGAACCCTAAACCCCCCTTTAAACCTCCACCATCGACCTCCCCGACTGCAGCGCGCCGCCCTCACCCGCCAGGCCACGTCAGCGCGATGATGACCCCACCCCCCTTCAAAACAAAGGTGAATTTTATTTATTTTATTTTATTTCAGTTTCTTTAATTAGTTTTGCTTATATAAAACTGAAAATAAAATGTTGTTTTTAATGTAAAGAAAGTTGGACATTATATATAGATAAAGTTATAATTTTTAATAGGATTTTTAATACTTTAAAGATTCAATTTTTACGGTTGAAAATATGATTTTATATTATAGAAAGAATAAAAAATATGATTTTTATATTATAGAAAGAATAAAAATATGATTTTTATATTATAGATAGAATAAAAATATGTTTTTTATATTATAGATAGATAAAAATATAATTTTTATAACGATGTTGAATATATAAAAATATTATTTTTAAGCGTTATAGAAATATAATCTTTATATAGAAAGTAGTGTTATAAAATTATAATATGAAATGTATAAAGTAGTGTTATTAAAAATATGATTTTAACATATAACGCGTGAAACAGACCTCGTTGGAAACACGACGAAGATTTTCTGCATATGAAGAGTCGCGGCGTTTGGTTTAGCTTTTAGGTGAGAACACCTCACTTTTATTTTGATTTCTAATTTGAAATATCTACTAGGATGCAGATGGTGCTTAGTAGCACCCGACACCCGTTGTCCACAGACCATGGATGATTTGTTTATTTGATTGCTGTGTTGTGAAATTTTATTGTGTGATGTTGAATGGACTAAAATATTTTATAGTGGAAAATATTTTATAGTTAAAAATATAATTTTTAACGTGTATATAAAATAAATAGTAATAAACAAATCAAACGATTTGTTTATATACACTTATTTGACTGATATTGATTGGGACGATAAATTTTACACATCGCCCAACTGTACAAATAAAAATCTGTGTTTGTTGATTTAAAACCCCACACGGGTGTTGGGATGATTTTGACGTACACTAATCCCAATTGTTTGGTAGTATGTCGACCGATGGGTTGACAAACTGTGTAAGCGTTTATTATTTATATTTAATGCTTATGCAGTGGTGTGGTGCACTTTGGATGATGGTTGATTATTTATCATTGCTATTATATACATGTGTTGTATAGAATCCATATAAATAACATTATTTGGAAATTGATTGGGCCTCATTCCAATTTGGAAAATAAAAGAATATTCATGTGTTGAACAAAATATATATTCATGTGTTGAATAAAATATATATTCATGTGTTGAAATAAAAATATATATTCATGTGTTGAATAAAAATATATATTCATGTGTTGAATAAAAATATATATATTCATGTGTTGAAGAAAATATTCATTTGTTGAATAGAATAACGAAGTTATTGAAATATATAAAGCTGTGTTGGTTAGATATGCGCCATTTTGACACGGACGATATTTATATCGATTATATTCGTTTTTATAATGATTATAGAAAAGGAAGTGATTTCAAAATATAACGTTTTGAAAATATTATCATTTGTATATCGATGATATGGAATATTCAATTTCGATTAGAAATTGAATATGAAGTTGAAATCGTTTTGAAAACGAATTTAAAACGATTTATAAAATACGTTTTGAATTGAAATCGACGAAATATATATAATATTATATATATATATATTAAATGTCCTGAATAGAATGCGCCGCGCTGCGGCTGTTCGCGAATTTCAACCATTGACTTCGAATGGATATTACGGGAGATCCGACCGTCGGATTCTCCTAAAACCGGAACCGTTGGGTTCGTATCGAAAAGAGCTTTCTAACGAATATTAGAGATGTGAAATCTAACGGTTGGATTTGGAATTATGTCCAAATCAAACTTGGAAAAGGTCGCTGTAAGTGCAGTTCGATGGCCGTTGATGGAAATCGACTGTACGGGCCTTGATAAAATTATTAAAAATAGTAATAATTTGTGTAAAATCATAAGAAATGATTTGGAAAGAATTGGGATGAAAATTTCCATATTTTAAAAGATAAAAATAGATTTTTATCGAAATGAACTAGTTTTGAACTAGAATTATAATCCCATTTATTTTTAAAACAAATAAATTGGATTTGAAATGGTTTTGAAAATAACCAGAATTTCCAATAATTGAATTGGAATGGATTTGAATCGAAATTGTCTTAGGAATATTTCAATGTTGGATTTCGTGATTATACATATATTGTTGTGGAAATTTGAAAGATATATTTATATCGTTATTTCCAATACAATATTTGTTGGTCGTAGAATTTGATATTGAATATAAGCCGATATATTTTCTATTCAGAGCCTTGTATTTAATATCAAATGGGATTTGGGTTTGTTGTGAATGGTGTCTTCATTAACACTGTTCTTAAACCAAGTTGAGAAAAAGATTAAATCTTTTTATTTAGATTTAATGAAGTGTACCAATTAAATGGTATTTAATTGGAATTGAATTTGAATTGATTTTTGGGTTTATCGTGAATGGTGTTTTAAATAACACTTATTCTTTAACCCGATAATTAATGGAATGTGATCTTGGGTTTTTGTGAATGGTATAATCAATAATACTGTTCTTAGACCCAACGGAGTTAAGAAAATCAGAAACTAACTGGAGATTAATTAAGTTGAATGGTTTCTTGGGTATTGATCTGATGTTGGTTTCGGCCTTCGGGGTTAATACTTAGGGAATTGTTCACTTGCTAATTTATGGTTAAAGGCTGATAGAATGGAATGTGATTTTGGGTTTATCGTGAACCGTGTTTTAAATGACATTGGTTCTTTAACCCAGTTAAAGGCAGGAAGATTAAAACCAAGTGGAGTTTTAATGAATTTTTAATTAGATTGAAATGATCGAGAATGGAGTATCACCAGTTTTGCTCCAGGCGATAGTTAAATCTTTAATTAGATTTGAACGTGAAATGGTAATTGAATTTACCGGTAACACCGTGGTGTTAGATATGAAGTATTACCAGTTTTACTTCATGGGATGAATAGGTTGGGATTGGGAAATTAAAACAAATGATTACTTCGGTAAGGTTCGTTAATCCCGACTAGTTTGGATAAACCATAATTTGATTTGAATTGATATTCAAAAGAAGATTAAAGAATAAATTTGAGGAATTTATCTTTGATAAAATTAATGGGAACCTCTCCCTAAGAATGTGAAATTTAGCAACTAACTGAAGATTGGTTAAGATGAATGGTTTTCTGGGTATTGATCTGATTTTGGTTTCGGCCTTCGAGGTTAATATTTAGTGA
This sequence comes from Allium sativum, assembly GCA_030737875.1. NCBI lineage: Eukaryota > Viridiplantae > Streptophyta > Magnoliopsida > Asparagales > Amaryllidaceae > Allium > Allium sativum. The sequence goes on from CM060922.1 coordinate 887,183,970, forward strand.
ATTGTTCTCTTACTAATTTACAGTTAGTGACTTATGAATTGGAATGAGACATATGTTATGTTTGTGTAACACTTGTTTATTATATATGCGAGTTATTGAGAAAGACCGGGTTTATCCCATTCTGAATAACTAATTCGACGATGTGTCGAGGATGAAAACGGTGGTCGAAGACCGGAGGTCTTCACATCGTTTGGATAATTACTGATGATCTTGATTGGGCTGTACACCCAAGAGGAGGGAATCGGTTGGTGATCGTCCAGACGTACTTGGAGATCGATGGATATGCGAGGTACAAGGTGCCTCCAGTTTCGTTCAGACCTAGAACGAACTTGTAAATGGAATGTGTGTCTGACATTGGATTTTATTCTGTGTGATTGATTTCTATTAAATATATATATGTTTGGCGACGGAGAATTTATTCTCTTGCTTAACACCCTTCTCTGAGACGAACGAGCTCAGGGGTTATATATTGATGGATATCAATCGCATGGAGTGAATTGCCTGTGTGGCATGCCTAAGTGGCAAATGATCAAGGCTTCTGTTGAAAAGCAAAGTCTTGTGGTTGATGATCAAAGCACCGCCTGTGTGGCATAACTTTGTGTAACGTTGATTCGCGAGCCTCACACCCCGGTTGTGAACCAGAAACGGGAGAGGACATCAGGTAGGGAATGCGTTTCCTTCTAGCTAGGGTGGTGTCAGTGACCTACCAGCCCTGACATTTATATTATTTTCACCTGTGTGGTTGTTGGTTTGCGAGGCGCCTCAGATATATCAGTGACTGTGTGGAGCCGATGGAGTCATTTGGCTCATTTACGCCCCAAAGGGTGGGGAAACGCTGTGTTCAGGCATTTTAATCCACATCGGTGGACTGGCCCTGACGATCCAAGGGCTTGACTGAGTACATGTCCTGAGGCTCGGGCTAGAGAGTCTCGAATTCGGTGAGGACTATCTTTTGCCTCGGTTCACAGATGGAAATCCAGCTTTCAAATACGTGACCTTGTGGTATTGATTGTAAACCTATATATGGCGACATAGTGGTATGGGGCACTTATGCCATCTATGATTAATACTTATGATTGAAATTATTTTGACACTATACACTTATAGTAATAATAAAACATGAAATTTAGCGTACCAAGCGTTCTTGGCTATTATAAGGTAAAAACCCTATCCTCCGGCTTGCTTTGCATTGTGTGATGGGACCTGGGTCTTATAATAGCTTCATTGTTCTTTATTTAGCATTGCGCTGTTGTTTTTTGCACTGGTATTCTTGGGAGGAAACCCGTTCCGTGTTATACGGCGTGGTCCCTCGATTTATCTAACTTTAAAATAAAGATTAATAACTGTTTTAGTTCTCACACCAGTCCCATGACTGACCTGGAGTTTATTGTTTTAAGCTAAACTCTGGGTGCCCTTATTTTGACATGGGCGGCTAGTAGTTTTGGTTTTGCAGATTTATATTCACAGGATCCTGATTTACAGCTGGAACGATACTCGGAAAGCTCTGTATCCGTGTATTACTTCTAGTTGTGTTTTGTATTATTTTCCGCTGCGATGTATTTAAATGTAATTTAAATCTCTGATATTTCTCTGATGTATTATACTTGTTTATACTCTGTATATTCTTGTATTCTGATGGAATTGTTGTAATAAACAATGAAATGTTCTTCTGTTTGTGTTCCTTTGTGTGTTGTTCTCAAAGCAATTCATTCTTTCCTTACCGGGGAAGTCATGGGATACTACAGTGGTATCAAAGCTTTGGTTTACAAAGCTCAGAGAACAAGACACATTAGAACCATACGAAAGAATTCATCAGAGGTTGGATTAGTAATATCCAATGAGAATGACTCGTTAGAAATGGGATCAGTAGCATCCTAGAATGAGTGTGAAGAGTGTTGCTTTTAAAAATAAAAATGAAAACAAGTTTTGTTTTGAAAATTTAAATCAATTATTCATATTTGATTATTTATTTTATATTGAATTTGGACAATCCATTATATAAAGATTTTGCATATACGTCTTATCCACATGTATTTGAAATTTTAATATACTGGATAGATATAGAGTTACGGTCTAGTCGCCCGGAGATGATTCTGTTGATGACTACGTAGCATCAGCCGTTTGTATTCGAGTTTTGAAGGTGTGATATTTATATATTTCCAATTGATTGGTGTGAGAACCAAAATATAGTTAGAATATATTGTTGTGATTTGGCACCAAAAATATGATTTTTTTTTTTGACTATATATCAAAGATATGAATTTGAAATGGTAATCAACTAATTGATTGATGGTTGTGTTGTTTGATTATTGTTCGATTAATTAAATGTTGAACCATTTAGCCAAATTAATCTAATAGTGAGTTGTATTGGAAATTTATCGCATTTGCATACATATACATGTACTTGCATTGAACAGGTCATAGCAAAGAGGCTAGAGTAGAGGAATAAAATTGTTTGCCCGACAAATAGGTACATGTTTATTGTATTTCTTGGGTTTTTGATGATTTTATGAACCGATTGGCTAGCCGCTTGGCTGTTTATTTTTCCTTTTGGATTGGTGAGGGCCATGGGAGGCTATTTGAAATATCCCGAAGCTCCCAGTGCAGTGGAGGTTATGGCGAAAATTTTCGAATATTTAGGGTGTTAGCCAAATTTTTGAAAAATTTGAAAAGTTCTTAAAAACTGAAAAGTTGAAGAACTTAAGCCATAAAGAAAATAGTGAAAGTTGAGTTGATTAGTTAAACAACTTTCGGCTTCATTCCTTTTCGGGGACGAAAAGTTTTAAGTGGGTGAGATTGTAATAACCCGGAAATCTGAGCCAATTTAATTTTTTTATTTTGGCGATTTTAATGAACTCTGAATATGTAAAATGGTTTATTTTAAATAATAATGACAAGAAATTTATTTTGAATAGAATTAGAATGTATATATTTATATAGATCGTCGTTTGAATATAAATATTTTATTTTACATATAATAGGAATTGAAAATGGCGCGATAGTTTGAAAATTCGATTTCAAACTTCAAATGAACGTACAGGATTCAAAATAAACCGGATTTTAGCGAAACCAAAATTATTAGAATCTAGCTGAGAATATCTTTCCAACGAATCCGAAAAATTGAAATTTTATAGCGGGGATAAAAACTTATGTCTAGTTGAAAATTTAGAATAGTCGCTATGGAATTTTGGCCCTTAAAAATGGAAATTTTGCAAATAACCTCTGTTTTCGACGAAACCACTTTTGTTGGATCCGGGATGTCAGGTTATTGCTAGATTCCAAAATTCATAATTTTTCGAATCAATATGTGAATGTGGCGTAGTAAAACGTGTTCTGGCAGTTTTAGTCAATTTCGATTGACCAGAAAATGGCCATTTTTCAAACGGTCTCAAAATTTGACGAAATTAGTTTTGTTAGAACCATATCGTCAGTGTGAGGCTAGAAAATATTTTTCGGGAATTTTTAGAGTCCGTATGTGGCCCCGGTAAATTGAAATGTGCGTTCAAATTAAATATATAGATTTATATATTGATTTTGACGGAAACTGATCGAAACAGTCGAACTGGCTTACGATACATATCCCATTGAGTTCAGAATGGGGGTAATTAGTTAGGGGCGATAGTCGTTGGGTTCGATTTGGAGTTCTTGACGATGTTGATTTTTAAATTGAATTAAAAGAATAAAAATATATTCCTTTTACATATAACCCCCCCATTTTTTTCTTCGATCAGAAACAGAAATCGAGCCCCCTTTCTGAAAAGACCGGACGCCCCTCTCCACGGGTTGACCGCTGCCTTCGACCGCTACCCCTCCCCTTCCACCGCAATGTCGCCGATGGGCCCTCCCTCCACAGCCCGAGCCGCCTCTCCGTTCGCCCCCCTTGGAAAATCGCACCCATGTTCCGCGAACCCTAAACCCCCTTTAAACCTCCACCACCGACCTCCCTGACTGCAGCGCGCCGCCCTCACCCACCAGGCCACGTTAGCGCGATGATGACCCCCCTTCAAAACTAAGGTAAATTTTATTTCAGTTTCTTTAATTATTTTTGCTTATATAAACTGAAAATAAAATGATTATTTTAATGTAAAGAAAGTTGGACATTATATATAGATAAAGTTATAATTTTTAATAACATTTTTAATACTTTAAAGATTTGATGTTTACGGTTAAAAATATGATTTTTATATTATAGAAAGAATAAAAATATGATTTTTATATTATAGAAAGAATAAAAATATGATTTTTATATTATAGATAATATAAAAATATGATCTTTATATTATAGATAGATAAGAATATGATTTTTATAGCGATGTTGAATATATAAAAATATTATTTTTAAGCGTTAAAGAAATATAATCTTTATATACAAAGTAGTGCTATAAAATTATAATCTGAAATATATAAAGTAGTGTTGTTAAAAATATGATTTAACATATACCGCGTGAAACAGACCTCGTTGGAAACACGACGAAGATTTTCTGCGTATGAAGAGTCGTGGCGTTTGGTTTATCTTTTAGGTGAGAACTCCTCACTTTTATTTTGATTTCTAGTTTGAAATATATACTAGGATGCAAACGGTGCTTAGTAGCACCCGACACCCGTTGTCCACAGACCATGGATGACTTATTTGTTTGATTGCTGTGTTGTGAAATTTTATTGTGTGATGTGGAATGGAATAAAATATTTTATAGTGGAAAATATTTTATAGTTAAAAATATAATTTTTAACATGTATATAAAATAAATAGTAATAAACAAATTAGACGATTTGTTTATATACACTGATTTGACTGATATTGATTGGGACAATTAATTTTACACATCGCCCAACCGATCAAATAACAATCTGTGTTTGTTGATTTAAAACCCCACACGGGTGTTGGGATGATTTTGACGTACACAAATCCCAATTGTTTAGTAGTATATCGACCGATGGGTTGACAGACTGTGTAAGCATTAATTATTTATATTTAATGCTTATGCAGTGGTGTGGTGCACTTTGGATGACGGTTGATTATTTATCATTGCTATTATATATATGTGTTGTATAGAATTCATATAAATAACATTATATGGAAATTGATTGGGCCTCATTCCAATATGGAAAATAAAAGAATATTCATGTGTTGAACAAAATATATATTCATGTGTTGAATAAAATATATATTCATGTGTTGAAATAAAAATATATATTCATGTGTTGAATAAAAATATATATATTCATGTGTTGAATAAAAATATATATTCATGTGTTGAAGAAAATATTCATTTGTTGAATAGAATAACGAAGTTATTGAAATATATAAAGCCGTGTTGGTTAGATATGCGCCATTTGACGCGAACGATATTTATATCGATTATATTCGTTTTTATAATGATTATAGAAAAAGAAGTGATTTCAAAATATAACGTTTTGAAAATATTATCATTTGTATATCGATGATATGGAATATTCAATTTCGATTAGAAATTGAATATGAAGTTGAAATCGTTTTGAAAACGAATTTAAAACGATTTATAAAATACATTTTGAATTGAAATCGATGAAATATATAATATATAATATATATATATATATATATATATATATATATTAAATGGCCTGAATAGAACGCACCGCGCTGCGGCAGTTCGCGAATTTCGACCATTGACTTCGAATGGATATTACGGGAGATCCGACCGTCGGATTCTCCTAAAACTGGAACCATTGGGATCGTATCAAAAAGAAATTTTTAACGAATATTAGACATTTGAAATCTAACGGTTGGATTTGGAATTATGTCCAAATCAAATTTGGAAAAGGTCGCTGTAAGTGCAGTTCGATGGCCGTTGATGGAAATCGACTATCCGGGCCTTGATAAAGTTATTAAAAATAGTAATAATTTGTGTAAAATCATAAGAAATGATTTGGAAAGAATTGGGATGAAAATTTCCATATTTGAAAAGATAAAAATAGAATTTATTTTTAAAATGAACTAGTTTTGAACTAGAATTATAATCCCATTTATTTTTAAAATAAATAAATTAGATTTGAAATGGTTTTGAAAATATCCAGAATTTCCAATAATTGAATTGGAATGGGTTTGAATCGAAATTGTCTTTGGAATATTTCGATATTGGATTTCGTGATTATACAGATATTGTTATGGAAATTTGAAAGATATATTTATATCATTATTTCCAATACGATATTTGTTGGTCGTAGAATTTGATATTGAATATAGCCGATATATTTTCTATTCAGAGTCTTGTATTTAATATCAAATGGGATTTGGGTTTGTTGTGAATGGTTTCTTCATTAACACTGTTCTTAAACCCAGTTGAGAAAAAGATTAAATCTTTTTATTTAGATTTAATTAAGTGTACCAATTAAATGGTATTTAATTGGAATTGATTTTGAATTGATTTTTGGGTTTATCATGAACGGTGTTTTAAATAACACTTGTTCTTTTACCCGATAATTAATGGAATGTGATCTTGGGTTGTCGTGAACGGTATCTTCAATAATACTATTCTTAGACCCAACGGAGTTAAGAAAATCAGAAACTAACTGGAGATTAGTTAAGTTGAATGGTTTCTTGGTTATTGATCTGATGTTGGTTTCGGCCTTCGGGGTTAATACTTAGGGAATTGTTCACTTGCTAATTTACGGTTAAAGACTGATAGAATGGAATGTGATTTTTGGGTTTATCGTGAACCGTGTTTTAAATGACATTGGTTCTTTAACCCAGTTAAAGGCAGGAAGAATAAAACCAAATGGAGTTTTAATGAATCTTTAATTAGATTGAAATGATCGAGAATGGAGTATCACTAGTTTTGCTCCAGGCGATAGTTAAATCTTTAATTAGATTTAAACGTGAAATGGTAATTGAATTTACAGGTAACACTGTGGTGTTAAATATGAAGTATTACCAGTTTTACTTCATGGGATGAATAGGTTGGGATTGGGAAATTAAAACAAATGATTACTTCGGTAAGGTTCATTAATCCCGACTAGTTTGGATAAACCATAATTTGGTTTGAATTGATATTCAAAAGAAGATTAAAGAATAAATTTGAGGAATTTATCTTTGATAAAATTAATGGGAACCTCTCCCTAAGAATGTGAAATTTAACAACTAACTGAAGATTGGCTAAGATGAATGGTTTCCTGGGTATTGATCTGATGTTGGTTTCGGCTTTCGGGGTTAATATTTGGGGAATTGTTCTCTTACTAATTTACGGTTAGTGACTGATGAATTGGAATGAGGCATATGTTGTGTTTGTGTAACAATTGTTTATTATATACGTGAGTTATTCAGAAAGAGCGGGTTTATCCCATTCTGAATAACTGATTCGACGATGTGTCGAGGATGAAGACGGTGGTCAAAGACCGGCGGTCTTCACATCGTTTGGATGATTACTGATGATCTTGATTGGGCTGTACACCCAAGAGGAGGGAATCAGTTGGTGATCGTCCAGACGTACTTGGAGATCGATGGATATGCGAGGTACAAGGTGCCTCCGGTTTCGTTCAGACCCAGAACGAACTTGTAAATGGACTGTGTGTCTGACATTGGATTTTATTCTGTGTGATTGATTTCTATTAAATATATATCTGTTTGGCGGCGGAGAATTTATTCTCTTGCTTAATGCCCTTCTCTGAGATGTACGAGCTCAGGGGTTATATATTGATGGATATCAATCACATGGAGTGAATTGCCTGTGTGGCATGCCTAAGTGGCAAATGATCAAGGCTTTTATTGAAAAGCAAAGTCTTGTGGTTGATGATCAAAGCACCGCCTGTGTGGCATAGCTTTGTGTAACGTTGATTCGCGAGCGTCACACTCCGGTTGTGAACCAGAAACGGGAGAGGACATCAGGGAGGGCATGCGTTCCCCACTAACTAGGGTAGTGTCAGTGACCTACCAGCGCTGACATTTATATTATTTTCACCTGTGTGGTTGTTGGATTGCGAGGCGCCTTAGATATATCGGTGACTGTGTGGAGCCGATGGAGTCATTTGGCTCATTTACGCCCCAAAGGGTGGGGAAACGCAGTGTTCAGGCATTTTAATCCACATCGGTGGACCGGCCCTGACGATCCAAGGGCTTGACTGAGTACTTGTCCTGGGGCTCGGGCTAGAGAGACTCGAATTCGATGAAGACTATCTTTTGCCTCGGTTCACAGATGGAAATCCAGCTTCCAATACGTGACCTTGTGGTTTTGATTGTAAACTTATATATGGCGACATAGTGGTATGGGGCACTTATGCCGTCTATGATTGATACTTATGATTGAAATTGTTTTGACACTATACACTTATAGTAATAATAAAACATGAAATTTAGCGTACCAAGCATTCTTGGCTATTATAAGGTAAAAACCATATCCTTCGGCTTGCATTGCATTGTGTGATGGGACCTAGGTCTTATAATAGCTTCATTGTTCTTTATTTAGCATTGCGCTGTTGTTTTATGCACTGGTATTCTTGGGAGGAAACCCGTTCCGTGTTATACCGCGTGGTCCCTCAATTTGCCTAACTTTAAAATAAAGATTAATAACTGTTTTAGTTCTCACACCAGTCCCATGACTGACCTGGAGTTTATTGTTTTAACCTAAACTCTGGGTGCCCTTATTTTGACATGGGCAACTAGTAGTTTTGGTTTTGCAGATTTATATTTACAGGATCCTGATTTACAGCTGGAACGATACTCGGAAAGCTCTGTATCCGTGTATTACTTCTAGTTGTGTTTTGTATTATTTTACGTTGCTATGTATTTAAATGTAATTTAAATCTCTGATATTTCTCTGATGTATTATATTTGTTTATACTCTGTATATTCTTGTATTCTGATGGAATTGTTGTAATAAACAATGAAATGTTCTTCTGTTTGTGTTCCTTTGTGTGTTGTTCTCAAAGCAATTCGTTCTTTCCTTACCGGGGAAGTTACGGGATACTACAACTCATTTTTCTTTGATTGCTTTTGCATGTGTTCATATTTACACCACTATTTTAATATGATAGTAATAGATATGCTATTAATAGCAATAGCTATGTCGGTTCTTCCTGTTATTTGAAAGATTTGCTAAAAAGAGATTCTTAAAAAAATCATATGGATTTTTTTTGGTTTTTGTTTTAATGGAGTTGAGGATTTTAGAGAAATTTTAATGGCTTACCAAATTAAAAACGGATATAATTCGATTTATACGGGTAATTCCCCTGAAAAATTCTCGATTATTTATTCATGGAAGAATAATGGTTGTGAATTTTATATTAATGCTTCTTTTGATCTTTGACAATTTTCTCATTCTTTATTGGGACTTATAAGTTTGATCCTTCATGTGGAGCTGGTCTTAGGAATGTTAATGAAATGCACATTTCAAGTAAATCTGTAAAATCATCGATTATTGGTCAAGTTCGAGATGTTCCAATGAAGAAACAAAAAGATATTATGAAAGAGTTTAGAAGAGAGTACAACTTTAATCTTTCATATTATTATGCTTATAGTGGAAAGCAATTGGCTTTGAAATAAATATATGGAGATGATGATGTTATGTCATATAATGATTTAAATCGATATTTGGAGGCTTTTCAAAATTATAGTGGTTATGCAGCTATGGAAGTTAATCCTTCAACCAATCAATCTGAAAGGATTTGTATTGGTTTTAGTTCGTGTTTAGTTGGATTTAAGTACAGTCGACCATTAACTTTTTTCGATGTAGTTGTTTTAAAGGGAAAACCTTGTGTATTGCTAGCCGGTACCACTAAAAATGGTAATCAAGGTATGGTTATCATATATCAGTTAAGTTTATATATATTTTCCTTTGTTTGCAATAATCTAAATTCAATGATGCGTTTAAGTAACAATTTTATATTTGCAATTTCATTTTGTTGTAATATGTAAAAGTAATAAGAGTGGGTATGCTAATTTTTGAGGTTTTGTGCGCAGTGGAAGTTTGAGTAACCATCCGAAAAAGGGATCTTTTTCACTCAATCACTTGAATATGAATTCGGTTGAAAATAACAACACAATAAATCGGAAATAATAGCAATACACAAATATTCCACCTAATCACCATCTTTTATTGATTCACCAAAAATAAATCTTTGTTTACGCTCAATGGATCAAAACCAAAAATAAAATAAATACAATTGAATCAATAACCTTATTGAGAAAGGAAAAAAATATCTAGATGACTACAAATATTGTTAGAGAAGAAGAGCAATGAAGAACGACGACAAATCTATGACTCACATGGTTCCTTGATGTTCTCCTGATATAACCAAGTAGGCTGCATATAAAGGAGAATAGAAGACCTTGACAAATATTCAAATTGCCCCTTTAAATTATCTCTAGAATATAATCATCCATTTCTTTCCTTCTATGATAGAATCAATCAGTCAATTAATTCAATTAATTGATCAGTCAATCAAATCAATTAATTGATTACATCCTCTGCATAAATTTTTTGAATAAAAAATTCATCCTTTCACCTTGATTCAAATATCATATATCTCAAAAAATCCTCAAACAATTTAACCTAGCTCTTTCAACGACACCTAATCTTAATTAAAACCAACCTCAATTTCTAGGCAACGAGATACACGCACATGCTACCGAAGTATAGGGAATCAATCGCACCAGTCGATTTGAAAGGACTACGACCAGACCTTAATTACAAACAGAGCCCACCGCCTGCAAAAGATACATCTACCGCTTGAGATGCATGGTGCAAAACTTACGGTCTAAAAGTGCTTGCAATATCACAAGATCTCCGACTTGTAGATTTTTCCACATCGACACCCGTCTTCCGCTTAATATGATCTTTTCATCTCCAGGATCCCTCGGGTATCATCAACATCTAGACCCCTGTCGATACAATGATTCTCCATCTTATGACCATCAGTAGTGACCATATTAACCTCTCACCTTGTTACGGATTATGTTCTTCATCCATCACCTGCCTTCCACTTCATCTTCTTTCATCTTCCCTCATCCATAATAGAGGGTTTCTTCTCGCCTCCATCAATCAAACCATTGAGATAGGGAGCATCCACCATTACATTCCTTCAAAATCCCCCAATATCTACCATAAAAATAGTCATCTATGGAAGAAACATCATCTCCGATATCTACAATCTTCAATCCAAAATCATTCCAAGCTATACTATGAACTAAGCTCCGATACCAACTATTGGGGTTTTGTGTGTAGTGGATGTTTGACAAAACAACTGAAAAACAGAATCTTTTTCATCCAATCACTTGAAAATGAATTTGATTGAAAATAACAACATAATAAATCGAAAATAAGAGTAATACACAAATATTACCAAACCTCTTTATTGATTCACCAAAAACAAATTTTTGTTTACTCTCAATGGATCAAAACCAAAAACAAACAAAAGACAATTGAATCAATAACCTTATTGAGAATGGGAAAAAATATCTAGATGACAGCAAATATTGTTGGAGAAGAAGAGCGATGAAGAATAACGACAAATGTAACACCCCGTGTATTCTATAACAGTGAAATTCACAAATTAAAGTATAACTAATTTCAAATCAAAGAATTAAGGGAAACGGGATACGCCATTGCGTTCGTCTCGGAATTCTGCTTGAGATAGAGTCCGAGTTTGCGTAAAACGGACTCCGTATGAAGAAGATATGGCCTCCGGAAGTTTCAGAATTCAGTTTAAAATTCAAACACACCAAAACAGCTCAGAAAAACCAATTTGAAATTCAAAATCGGGCCCAATTGGCCAAGGCGGGAATTTTCCCGCCCAAGGCACCCAGGTCGACTTGGTAGTCGACCTGGGGCTACCCAGGTCGACTGGACAGTCGACCTGGGTCACCCGTGTCGACTGGCGTGTCGACCTGGCCCCTGAGCCAGGTCGAACCCAGCCCCCCGGCTGGCCTAGTCTGTGTTTGGTCGATTTTCTGAGCCTTGCCTTGTCACTACGGCTAAGTGTCATCTCCTGATTGGTCTCTCCTTCAAACGAACGGCTATTATTAAACCAAGCTCCATCGACGGTCTAAATCAACTCACATACTCTATAAAAAGGACCTAAGACTCACCCTAATTCACACAAACAAAAATGGAGATGAGACCGTCATGCTACTGAGGAAAGACTAGGAATAACCGTCAGGAATTGAGAGGCAATTCGAAAGCTTAAAGCAACGTCAATTAAATCAAAACAACGCCTACAACAAAGGATAGCATCTCCAAATTCAGAATTCAGATTCCTGAATTGAAGATTCGTCATACGTTGTAAGTAGAGTGCTATTCCGATGTGAATAAATAATTGTGTTTTGATTTGTGTAAAGTGAGAAATGGAATTGTGGCGATAATAATCTATATTTGTATGTTGCTTGGATTCTAAACGATTTGGAAATGTTATGGTATACGATTAGATATTTGCAAGTATGTGGTTTATGTTGACAACCATATGTTATGGTATTTTATTTGGGGTTCATACAAGTATATGATTCATGTTAACAACCATGTGTTGTGGTATTTTATTTAGGATTCATACAAGTATATGATTCAAGTTAACAACCATATGTTATGGTATTTTATTTGGGATTCATGCAAGTATATGATTCACTATTATGCCAATATGATGTACATACTTTTATGATCACTTTTAGTGTGTAATTGGACTCGACTAAGTACTATGGTTTATATGAATCTATGTTGGAATTGACAAATCATACTTTTGTATTAGAAACAAAAGTAAGCATTTTTATGAACATGATCAAACTATGTTTGGTGTTATGCCTAGTTGAAACCATGTTTTGGCCTATGTTGTTATAAAAAAATCATATGGTGATATATGTGACACATAATTAAGTTGGATTTACATTCTAATTGCAAGTTTACATGAATAGACTAAAAAACATGATTTCATGTTTAGGTATGTTTATGCCATGATTATATGAATAGAATGGTTCATGTTTAAGTATTGTTTATGCCATGATTATATGAATAGAATGATTCATGATTAAGTATTGTTTATGCCACGATTGTATGCTATTACAATGCAAGTTCACATGTGCCTAATTCATGTTAATTGAATCGTTATGTTGCAAGTTCATGCGTTCACACTCCCCTTTTTAAGTTACCTTATAAACACCATGTTATAAGCCTCCCCTTTTCATATGGCTAAGTTGGGTTTAAATGTTAAACCCAACATATCTTATATTGTAGCGAATGTGTAAAACGGGGGTAATGACGTTTGGGATAAAATATAGAACATATGAGTGGCATGTTTGACGCATGCCAACAACCTTGAAAAATAATTAAGTGGCATAAATAAATTTTAACTTATAAAGATGAATTTGAATTATGGGCCGCAAATATTTACATATAAAAAGGAAAGAGACAAAATATGTAAATGTAGAAAATACGATGTGTTTAACCCGAGGTTGGATTGAGTTGTGATGTAAACCTGCCCGGAACCGCCCGGCTGTCCAGTAGTCACAACAATACCTGTCCAATGTAGGTGGTTAAACACGGAGCCCAATAAGGACCCGAGGTTAGACTGAGTTGTGGCATAAGACTGCCCGGACCCAACCGGCAACAGGCAGCCACAACAATACCTGTCTAATGTGAGAGGTCAAGGCTTTAATAAGACAATTAAGGCTGAGTCAGGATTGATAGGATTAAGTAAATTGAATTAATACTTAATCAAAATGGAACATCCTAAACTATACAGACTGATTGGGGGTTAGGTTTACAAAACACTTAACCAACTTAGCATGTTGGCTAGAAATAGAAAACCTAGTAGCGGGGGACCCTTTTCAGCAGTAACCCTACAAGGTGTATCAGGATACCCTGAACTAGGCAGGGTGGGGCACGATTACTGGGCTGACTGTAAGAGGTTAAATCGACGGCGGTGGTGCAGCAGTGTAGGTTCTAACGGGGTGCGGGGGTGCACACACTCCGGCGCAGAAAAATAAGGCACTGGGCACCAGTAGCATACCTGTGCATTCTAGGATTGTGTCGGGCCGCCACCATGGGACTTGATACACCCCATGGTGGGACCAGCATAGGTAACTACAACATCGGGGGCCGTAAGACACATGTAACTATGCGAGTAGGAGCCGATCATCAGAAATGAATCACTTCACCCTGATTATGGGGTGCCGGTTGGGAACTACTTTATATGGGTACACAGATTAATATGGGGTACGATAGTATATTCGACTCCAGACAACTTAACTTAGTTTGTGGTGCTTTCCCATTTCCAGTTTATACTTATCATACCCAGTTCTTTATTCATAGACTGAATAGTCCTAGACTTACTCAGGCTTTATGTCTGACTCTACTTTTCTTTCGTCTTCTTTTCTTTCGCCCCCCTGGTCCACAGGGAGGGAATACCGCAGCTTGACCAGCTTTCACATCCAGCTTGAAGAGAAAGAATGTATTGCTTGGATCTTTTTCGTTTTGGACTATGGCTTTGGACAACAATTATGGGACTTATGCAGTTTATTTATGTTTTCTTTATGCTTCTTTAAATAATGTAATCAAGACAGTTATGAAGATGTTATGTTTTTGGAAGTATTGTAAAACAAATTATCACATGGTTTGTGTAACACGTATTTTGTTGAAATAAAAGTTGTTGTTGTTTTCCGCTGTTCAAAAATATGTGTTCTTATATCTGTCTTGTATATCTGTGACTTATACTTATAAACCTCCACCAAAATTAGGGCATTCCCTTTGAGAGTGACCCTAACGGAGGTGGGGTGTTTCCCTTGGTATCAGAGCATAGGTTTACCAGATAAGATAAAAGTTTTGAAAATTTATTTTCAAAAGAAAATTTAAAGAAGCATTTTTAAAGATAAAATGTTATTTTAAAAAAAAGCATAGTCCCCCCCAAAGCCATAGGAACTATCTTTCATCCTTCGTTTTGAATCTATCCTTTTTGTTTCAGCATGTCCGAAGAACTTAACTTGCCAGAGGGTATACTAATACCTGGTTGGTTTAGACGATTCTTAGAAGCAAGGGCCACTCAGCCAGGTCCTACCGTTCCTCCTCCCCCAGCTGCAGGAAATCATCCAGCTGCAGCAGCACCTCTTCCTGCACCTCCTCCACGAGGAAATACTTTTGCTAAGATATGTAAAGATTTCAAAGCTATGGGAGGGAAGGACTTTCATGGAACTGAGTCCTTCGTGGAAGCTAGGAATTGGCTAAAGGAAACCGAAGACTCATTCGTCATCTTTGAGGTAGAAGATAGGCAGAAGGTACAGCTGGCAGTATGGCTACTCAAAGGCAAGGCTTCCTACTGGTGGGAAGTCACCAATGCAGAAAGACCAGTGGAAACATGGGAGGACTTTAGGGCAAGGTTTGAGGCTAAATTTCTCTCAGACGCTGAAAGGAGTTTGCAGTTGGAAAAATTCTTATTTCTTAAGCAAGGGAATATGACAGTCAAAGAGTATGTTAATCAGTTCGATGAGCTGGCTAGGTTCGGACTGGACCTAGTCAACACCCCGCACAAGAAGGCTCTCCGTTTTGTCAAAGGGTTGAATGAGCCATTACACAGTTTGGCCATGACCCATATACCCATGGGAGCTACGTATGAAAGGTTGGTGCAGATGGCATTGCTGAACGAAGAGGATAAGGGCAAGAAGGAGACAAAGGCAGAAAGCTCTCAAGGGAAGAAAGAGGGTTTGCAGCCTAAGAAGACAGACTTTAGGAAGGGCGGGAAAGACAACAAAGAGAAGAGGAAGTGTAATTTATGTGGCAAAGTGGGGCACTTAGTGAAAGATTACCGGAAAAAGAAGGCCAAGATGAATGGTGGGTGCTTTTCTTGCGGTGAGACAGGCCACATGGCTAAGGATTGCTCGAAGAAACGAGGACAGGGGCAGAGGGCTGGATCCACCTCAGGGGCATAGGTTCATGTGCTAGAGGCGCCACCTCTGCAACAGCGAGGTATAAATACTTCTGTATAAAGTGTAGTTTATCTTTATGATCACCCAGTTCGCACTTTATTTGATTCTGGCGCATCACACTCCTTTATCTCGTCTGCTTTAGTAGAATCTCTGCACCTAGAAACTAGTATGGTAGAGGACCCCTTAATTGTTTCAAACCCAATTGGGGGCCCAGCTCATTTGTCTATGATCTGTGTGGGATTGAAAATTTCTATTCTAAGCGTAGAATTTAGATGTAGTACCTTTGTTTTGGGCTTCTCGGGATATGGTTTGATTTTGGGCATGGATTGGCTATCCAGTAATGGTGCCGTCCTTGATTGTGAGAGAAGGGTGGTTAGGCTTCTGACCCAACTCGGTAACACTCTGGAAATTACTTGTAATCCCTCGTATGCGGTTATGCTTAGTTATCTTGAATCGCTAGATGCCTCTGTCGACAATTTGCAATCGGTTAGAGTAGTCCGGGAATATCCGGATGTCTTCGAAGAGGTGAAGGGCTTGCCTCCGAAGCGGGAGATAGACTTCCGCATATATCTTGTAGGTAATGCAAAGCCCGTTGCGTTGCCCGTTAGACACATGGCTACACGGGAAAGGAAAGAGCTCAGTAAACAGATTAAAGAGCTTCTAGAGAAGGGGTTCATTAGAAGGAGCATTTCAAAATGGGGCGCTCCAGTGGTGTTCGCTACAAAGGCGGATGGTTCACTCCGTCTATGTGTTGACTACAGGGAGCTCAACAAACTAACGAAAAAGAATAGGCACCCTCTCCCCAGAATTGACGATCTGTTTGATCAGCTTGTAGGAGCGTATGTTTTCTCCCAACTCGATTTGGCGACCGGTTTTCATCAGCTAAGGGTGGCTGAAGATAGCATCGATAAGACAGCATTCAGAACCCCAGACGGCTTCTTTGAATGGCTTTTCATGCCTTTTGGCTTGACAAACGCACCCGCCTACTTCGTGGACCTAATGAGTAGGGTGTTCAGAGAATTCCTCAACAAGTTCGTAGTGGTCTTCGTAGACGATATCCTTATCTTCTCAAAGAGTGAAGAGGAACATGCTCAGCACTTAAGGGCAATCATGGAAACTCTGCGAGTCCATCAGCTAAAAGCCAAATTCTCCAAATGCCACTTTTGGAGAGAGGAATTAAGATTTCTTGGGCACATAGTATCCAAGGAAGGATTAGCAGTAGACCCAGCTAAGGTAGTAGCGGTGCAGGATTGGAAGACACCAAAGAACGCAACAGAGGTCCGAAGCTTTCTCGGGCTAGCAGGCTTCTATCGGAAATTCATCAGAGACTTTGCAAAGATATCAGCTCCGCTCACAAAGTTGACCAAGAAGAATCTAGTGTTCAATTGGGACTTGGATTGCGAGTTTGCTTTCCAACGACTGAAAAGGGCTCTTACAACAGCCCCAGTTTTAACGTTGCCAGATGGAAGCAAGATGTTCATAGTTTATACAGATGCATGTGGGACAGGGCTAGGCGCCGTCTTAATGCAAGAAGGAAGGGTAGTAGCTTATGGCGGGAGACAATTGAAAGTGCATGAAAAGAACTACCCGACCCACGATCTTGAGTTAGCTGCCATCGTCTTTGCACTCAAGTCTTGGTGACACTATCTCCTAGGTGAGAAGTTCGAACTTTACACTGACCATAAATCGTTGAAATATCTTTTCTCGCAGAAGGACCTTAACTTGAGGCAACAGAGATGGATGGAGTTTCTTGCCTCGTACGATTTCGAGATCTCCTACACTCCGGGCAAAGGCAACGTAGTGGCAGACGCGTTGAGCCGAAAGAAACTAACCCTAAGCCCGTTGTTTGTTGAAAGACAAAGCCTAGAGTTTATAGCCAGTTTTGACTTTAGGCCCTCCTCCGTTTTTGTACTAGGCTTGCTAGCATCTCTCGAAGTACGCCCGACTTTAGTGGACTCAATAGGGACAGCACAACGCGAAGACCCTCAGCTTGTGGAGACGATTGATAGGCTAATTAGGGGTGAGACTTCAAGTCACCTCAACAGATACTCCATCGACGATAAAGGTTGGCTAAGGCGAGACGGGAGATTATGCATCCCACAGACAAGGGATTTAGTAAAGAAGGTTCTCGAGGAAGCACATCACTCCAAGATGACGATACACCCAGGCGGGGATAAAATGTACAAGGACATAAAGAGGACTTTCTTTTGGAATGGCATGAAGAAGGACGTGGCAGATTTCGTTTCTAAGTGTATGGTGTGCCAACAGGTTAAGGCGGAACAGTAAAAGCCTGGCGGTCTGCTACATCCTCTAGAGGTCCCGCAGTGGAAGTGGGATAGCATCTCAATGGACTTCATTGATGGGCTGCCTAGGTCTAGGAGAGGCAACACTAGCATTTGGGTAATAGTGGATAGGCTTACTAAAAGCGCCCACTTCTTAACTGTCAAGAGTAAAAGAACTCCCTCATCCCTAGCATCTCTTTACCTCAAGGAAATTGTTCGACTCCATGGAATACCATCAAGCGTTGTTAGTGACTGAGACCCTATCTTCACAAGTGAGTTTTGGCGGAGTCTGCAAGAAGCGGTAGGCACACAGTTACGCTTAAGCACAGCCTATCATCCCCAAACCGACGGCCAAACAGAAAGAGTGAACAGAGTTTTGGAGGACCTTTTAAGACTATGCGTCCTTGACTTCGGACGGACATGGGAAGACCATCTTCCTTTGGTGGAATTTGCCTACAACAACAGCTACCAAGCAACCATCGGAATGGCGCGCTTCGAAGCCTTATATGGAAGACCATGCCGATCGCCCACTTGTTGGTGGGAGTCTACTGATAAGCTCATACTTGGACCAGATATGATCCGAGAGACTTCAGAGAAAGTAGACTTAATACGAAGAAGGATGAAGACGGCCCAAGACAGACAAAAGTCCTACGCCGACAAGAGGAGGACCGACCTTGAATTTGAGGTTGGGGACAGAGTTTTTCTTAAGGTATCTCCGCTGAGGAACGTTGTTCGTTTTGGAACCACAGGAAAGCTAGCACCAATGTTCGTAGGGCCATTTCCTATCATCGAGAAAATTGGGAAAATGGCCTATAGATTAGAGCTACCCGAAAAATTGGCCGGAATTCACAACGTCTTTCATGTTTCACATCTCCGAAAATGTCTACAAGAATCTGCTGAAGTGGTAGAGCCAAATATCCTAGAAGAAGCTGAAGTGGAGCGCGAAGCGACCGTGAGGAAAGTTCCAACCTGCATATTAGGAACGGAAGTGAAAAAGCTACGCAACCGCGAAGTCAAGCTCGTCAAAGTTCAGTGGAGCGACGCCGAGGGAGATGCAACTTGGGAAACTGAAGCTAGAATACGCGCAGCCTACCCTTTTCTTTTCGAGGGTACATCTTTGATCTTTCTTTTTCCTTAAGTTGCGCTTTTATCTATCTTTTTAGGTATATCTCCTCGACCTTATCTCTTAGGTAGAAACCCTTTGGATGAAAACATGTATTTGAAACATGTTATGGATGATGGTTGCAAGTGGTTGCAAGTGATTGCTAGTGGTTGCTCGTGGTTGCATATACACATACAATTTAGGTTTTAGATCGGCTCAGTCACTTCATATTGCATATGCATATATGTTTGCATTCGTATATGGTTGAACTTTAGTGTGTTGTCATATGGATGTTGCATTTGTATGAATGATTGTGCACTCATGTAGAATCATGAATAGGAGAATTTGCATACATAATGGATTCATAGCACTTACATAATTCACATTAAGGAGGTCAACTGAATCAGTAGACCGCCTGATTTTGCATTAGATATGTACATGTACACACACACTTCGCATATGATCATGAAGCATTAGAAGTCTTTTAAGGACAATGGATGCTTGTGTTTGATGAATGAGTAGATGGATGTTTGGATGTTAGGATGTACATTCTTCCTGAACTTGAAGATTTCGGGGACGAAATCCTTTTAAGTGGGGGAGAATGTAACACCCCGTGTATTCTATAACAGTGAAATTCACAAATTAAAGTATAACTAATTTCAAATCAAAGAATTAAGGGAAACGGGATACGCCATTGCGTTCGTCTCAGAATTCTGCTTAGATAGAGTCCGAGTTTGCGTAAAACGGACTCCGTATGAAGAAGATATGGCCTCCGGAAGTTTCAGAATTCAGTTTAAAATTCAAACAGACCAAAACAGCTCAGAAAAACCAATTTGAAATTCAAAATCGGGCCCAATTGGCCAGGGCGGGAATTTTCCCGCCCAAGGCACCCAGGTCGACTTGGTAGTCGACCTGGGGCTATCCAGGTCGACTGGGCAGTCGACCTGGGTCACCCGTGTCGACTGCCAAGTCGACACGGTGTCGACTGGCGTGTCGACCTGGCCCCTGATCCAGGTCGAACCCAGCCCCTCTGGCTGGCCTGGTCTGTGTTTGGTCGATTTTCTGAGCCTTGCCTTGTCACTAGGGCTAGGTGTCAGCTCCTGATTGGTCTCTCCTTCAAATGAACAGCTATTATTAAACCAAGCTCCATCGACGGTCTAAATCAACTCACATACTCTATAAAAAGGACCTAAGACTCACCCTAATTCACACAAACAAAAATGGAGATGAGACCGTCATGCTGCTGAGGAAAGACTAGGAATAGCCGTCAGGAATTGAGAGGCAATTCGAAAGCTTAAAGCAACATCAATTAAATCAAAACAATGGCTACAACAAAGGATAACATCTCCAAATTCAGAATTCAGATTCCTGAATTGAAGATTCGTCATACGTTGTAAGTAGAGTGCTATTCCGATGTGAATAAATAATTGTGTTTTGATTTGTGTAAAGTGAGAAATGGAATTGTGGCGATAATAATCTATATTTGTATGTTGCTTGGATTCTAAACGATTTGGAAATGTTATGGTATACGATTGGATATTTGCAAGTATGTGGTTTATGTTGACAACCATATGTTGTGGTATTTTATTTGGGGTTCATACAAGTATATGATTCATGTTAACAACCATGTGTTGTGGTATTTTATTTAGGATTCATACAAGTATATGATTCATGTTAACAACCATATGTTATTGTATTTTATTTGGGATTCATGCAAGTATATGATTCACTATTATGCCAATATGATGTACATACTTTTATGATCACTTTTAGTGTGTAATTGGACTCGACTAAGTACTATGGTTTATATGAATCTATGTTGGAATTGACAAATCATACTTTTGTATTAGAAACAAAAGTAAGCATTTTTATGAACATGATCAAACTATGTTTGGTGTTATGCCTAGTTGAAACCATGTTTAGGCCTATGTTGTTATAAAAAAATCATATGGTGATATATGTGACACATAATTAAGTTGGATTTACATTCTAATTGCATGTTTACATGAATAGACTAAAAAAACATGATTTCATGTTTAGGTATGTTTATGCCATGATTATATGAATAGAATGGTTCATGTTTAAGTATTGTTTATGCCATGATTATATGAATAGAATGATTCATGATTAATTATTGTTTATGCCATGATTATATGCTATTACAATGCAAGTTCACATGTGCCTAATTCATGTTAATTGAATCGTTACGTTGCAAGTTCATGCGTTCACACTCCCCTTTTTATGTTACCTTATAAACACCATGTTATAAGCCTCCCCTTTTCATATGGCTAAGTTGGGTTTAAATGTTAAACCCAACATATCTTATATTGTAGCGAATGTGTAAAATGGGGGTAATGACGTTTGGGATAAAATATAGAACATATGAGTGGCATGTTTGACGCATGCCAGCAACCTTGAAAAATAATTAAGTGGCATAAATAAATTTTAACCTATAAAGATGAATTTGAATAATGGGCCGCAAATATTTACATATAAAAAGGAAAGAGACAAAATATGTAAATGTAGAAAATACGATGTGTTTAACCCGAGGTTGGATTGAGTTGTGATGTAAACCTGCCCGGAACCGCCCGGCTGTCCAGTAGTCACAACAATACCTGTCCAATGTGGGTGGTTAAACACGGAGCCCAATAAGGACCCGAGGTTAGACTGAGTTGTGGCGTAAGACTGCCCGGACCCAACCGGCAACAGGTAGCCACAACAATACCTGTCTAATGTGAGAGGTCAAGGCTTTAATAAGA
Source organism: Allium sativum (assembly GCA_030737875.1). NCBI lineage: Eukaryota > Viridiplantae > Streptophyta > Magnoliopsida > Asparagales > Amaryllidaceae > Allium > Allium sativum. The sequence goes on from CM060922.1 coordinate 887,205,990, forward strand.
CAATTAAGGCTGAGTCAGGATTGATAGGATTAAGTAAATTGAATTAATACTTAATCAAAATGGAACATGCTAAACTATACAGACTGATTGGGGGTTAGGTTTACAAAACACTTAACCAACTTAGCATGTTGGCTAGAAATAGAAAACCTAGTAGCGGGGGACCCTTTTGAGCAGTAACCCTACAAGGTGTATCAGGATACCCTGAACTAGGCAGGGTGGGGCACGATTACTGGGCTGATTGTAAGAGGTCAAATCGACGGCGGTGGTGCAGCAGTGTAGGTTCTAACGGGGTGCGGGCGTGCACACACTCCGGCGTAGAAAAATAAGGCACTGGGCACCAGTAACATACCTGTGCATTCTAGGATTGTGTCGGGTCGCCACCATGGGACTTGATACACCCCATGGTGGGACCAGCATAGGTAACTACAACATCGGGGGCCGTAAGACACATGTAACTATGCGAGTAGGAGCCGATCATCAGAAATGAATCACTTCATCCTGATTATGGGGTGCCGGTTGGGAACTAGTTTATATGGGTATAGAGATTAATATGGGGTACGATAGTATATTCGACTCCAGACAACTTAACTTAGTTTGTGGTGCTTTCCCATTTCCAATTTATACTTATCATACCCAGTTCTTTATTCATAGACTGAATAGTCCTAGACTTACTCAGGCTTTATGTCTGACTCTACTTTTCTTTCGTCTTCTTTTCTTTCGTTCCCCCCCCCCCCCCCCAGGTCCACAGGGAGGGAATACCGCAGCTTGACCAGCTTTCACATCCAGCTTGAAGAGAAAGAATGTATTGCTTGGATCTTTTTCGTTTTGGACTATGGCTTTGGACAGCAATTATGGGACTTATGCAGTTTATTTATGTTTTCTTTATGCTTCTTTAAATAATGTAATCAAGACAGTTATGAAGATGTTATGTTTTTGGAAGTATTGTAAAACAAATTATGACATGGTTTGTGTAACACGTATTTTGTTGAAATAAAAGTTGTTGTTGTTTTCCGCTGTTCAAAATTATGTGTTCTTATATCTGTCTTGTATATCTGTGACTTATACTTATAAACCTCCACCAAAATTAGGGCATTCCCTTTGAGAGTGACCCTAACGGAGGTGGGGTGTTTCAACAAACCTATGACACACATGGTTCCTTGATGTTCTCCTGATCTAACCAAGAAGGCTGCATATATGGGAGAATAGAAGGCTTAGGCAAATATTCAAATTACCCTTTTGAAATATCTCCAGAATATAATCATTCATTTCTTTCCTTCTATGATAGAATCAATCAGTCAATCTAATCAATTAATTGATCAGTCAATCAAATCAATTAGTTGATCAATCAATCAAATCAATTAATTGATTACATCATGTTCATAAAATATTTAAATAAAAAATTCAACAGCTAATATGCTAATGGATTTTATTGCAATTTACATGGCATGCAGATAGAGAGACTGTTTACATTTTTTGTACAACTAAATAGAAATGAAAAGTGTCACCCTATTATCTTATGTTCCCTCTAATGGCTTCTCCTCCTTTATCTATTCTCTTTTATTTTATAACATGTTATCAACACAAGATTTTATTAGAGTTATTTTGGACATCTTCTAGATCTTCATCTATGATCTCGCCTGGTAAGTAATTTTTATTTGAGGATTCTTAATTCATGGATGTCTAGATTTGTTCTGCAATTATTTTTCTTGTTTGAGAATCTTTTATTAATGGATCTATTTTTAGGTCTAATTATTTTTATTGACCCTAAACATATGTCAAGATTTATTCTTCTAATTCTTTATGGATCTAATGTTGAGTTCTCCAAATCCAATTCGATGGAGATTTGATTATATATTTATTGATTACACTATTGATGATATAGAAGTAGATCTTGCTATGATCTTTCGCGATCTACTATTACTTTTTGTATGTAATTCTTTTGGAAAGATTGAGGACATAATATCTCTTGATTTATCACTAGAGGTGAAATTGAAATATTGAATTTTTATGTATACCCAACAAAAATATGGGTTTAAAATACAAAGATGTAGCATTTAAATTCGATAACAATATGATTTATCACTGGAAGAGAAATTGAAAAACTCATGACATAAACAAATTCTTTCAAATAAGGAACCTGTAGTTCACATGACAAAATAAAGCCCTCAAATATGCCTTTAAATACTAAAATAAAGCCTCAAAGCATATAAGTGTGCTTAATATTTTCTTATAGCAAAGGACATAATATTCAAGAATAGGAAAAGATTTGAAAAATCAATGAAAGGAAAAGTTTCAATAAATCGTAAAAGGATTATATTCCAATTTCATGCTATACATAATTTCTTGAAGAATTTATTGTTAGAAGAGACCGCTACACTTATAATAAATACTATTTTCTTGACGCAAAATAGTAAAATGTAACAACCCGAATTTTAATGACATGTTGAAACTAAAAATCAAGGTATCATTAATTTTTAAAATGAGAATCAAGGGAAACGGGTTGCTCCAATTTGTTCGTCTCTGAATTCTACATGAAATCGAGCCCAAGTTTTTGAAAATCGGAGTCCGGATGCAGTAGTTATGGCCCGTAGAAGATTCAGCAAATTTCAGGCAGCACAGGACCAGGCAGGTTGACCTGGGGGCCAGGTCGACCATGTGGTCGACCTTAGGGTCGACCTACCTCCCAGGTCGACCATGTAGTCGACCTCCACCCCTTACAGGTTGACCTAGTCGGCCTGTTTCGACCCAGAACCCATTTTTTGAAGCCTGAGACGTGTTTTGATGGTCCGGATTGATTCTAGGGTTGATCTAAAGACCCTAAATAGTTCCTACACCTATAAATACACCTAAAACCTAACCTAATTCATAAAAAATCATTCTTACACCAAAATGCTACTGAAATCCCTCTTGATCATGGCCGCCATCTCTAATCGATTTCCTAGGCTTTCATACACAATCCAATTCGAAGATTAAGACTTCTACAATTATTCAAGACAATAAATCAACAACGCCGCAACATTTTTACAGCAAATTTAGTTCTTAATTTCTTGTCCACAATCTGTAAGTTCTAGTTATTTTCAGATTAAAATAATTAAATTTAATATGGACATGTGATGAAGTGAAATTGGACTTTTGATTCAAGTCTATTCTTGTTTCTTCTTGGATCTTGATTTTGGGAACTTCTCTATCTTTATTCTCATGACAAGTTTATGGTCTATTCAGCTTGTTGTGAATTAATTTTCTTGGTTCATGTTGATATTATTATCAAGATCTATTCTTTATGCCTGAGATGATGTTTTTATGTCGTTTTCTCTCTGATCTTGTTTTTATTGCAACTTCTACCTTCCCTTATTTATTTTCTTTTGATGAACCTAGGTCAATTTCGGACCTAGGCCTAAACTACGATATACGTGCGATGGTATATGGGGGAAATATTTGAATATTACCTTGTGGAATATATGTGTTTGGTGGAATTGATGGCATAACATAAAAATTGGATATTTGGGTATTACTACCATTAACATGAAATTGGATATTTGGGTATTGTCATTAAAATGGTAATTTCAAGAATGGGGATTGGCATATGTAATTTGAAATGGATCTTGATATATGTAATTTGGCTAGAACTTGTTATAGGCAAATTGGTGTAAACGTGGTATACATGTAATTTTGGGTATAAAACTTGATCTATGTAAATTAAGCATAACTTTGTAAACATGTAAATCATGAATCTTGACATATGTAAAACAACATGAAACTTGGTATATGTGTAAATTGGCATAAAAATTGGCATACATGTAAGACGGCATGAATTGAACATATGTAAATTTGGTATGAATTGGGCATATGTAAAACTGACATGAATTCTAGATCTTGGGCATATGTTAATTATGTAAAATTTGGATTTGAAACATATATAATAATTTATGACTTGGTAGAGGTTTAATATGAACGCGCCTAAGTTGGGTTTTGGGTAGTTGGCATGTACTGTAAATAAAAGGCTATAACTTGGCATAACCTTATAGTGAATTATGATAATAATTTTGGAATACGTTTTGGGGCAAAAACGGGAATTATGAACTTGATAATTGGCATATAACTGGAAATATGAGCGTGGTTGAAACATGAACATTTTTATATGTTAAACACACGAACTGATATTAGGGTTTTGGGGGGAATACGACCATTAATGAACCTTTGACACGAGGTTAGACTCTGTTTGTGGTGTAAATCTGCCCGGAATCGCCCGACAAATCCAGTAGCCACAAAATGTCAGTCTAATGTGAGAGGTCGAAGGTCGAATTGTAGGCGTAACGATTTATGACATGAGGTTAGACTCAGTTTGTGGTGTAAATATGCCCGGAACCGCCCGGCAAATCCAGTGGCCACAAAATGCTTGGTATAATGTGAGAGGTCGTGATTCTTTCGTCATAATGAATGAATTAGGTAATACTAACCATAATAAGACGTGGGTATGGTTAGGGGGTTAGGTGGGATGACATGGAAATTTGACATGTAAATGTGGACCTAACCGGTATGAGTTAAGAACACGTAAAACTTATAAGTGTGGGCTTAACCAACATAACTGTTAATCAGACCAATGGGTGGGTTAAGTAATATGACTAGACCAATGACACTTAACCGATATGACATGAATGGGTAGGTTAAGTGATATGACTAGACTAATGACACTTAACCAATATAACATGACACGTGGCAGGGTTAAGTCAATTTGAACATACAGATAATACTTAACCAACTTAGCATGATACGTAGGTGGGTTAAGTCATGAACTACTTGAAAACACTTAACCAGTTTGATATGCTAAGATAGCGGGGTTAAGTTATGAATCACTACATAGCACTTAATCAACTTGACATGATACGTGGGCGGGTTAAGCCATGAATTAGTTGAAATACTTAACCAATGCAATCTGATGAATGGGAGGGTTAAGTTAAATGGGTTGGTTTAACTTGAATGGGTTGATAACACCCAACCGATATAACCTGATGTGTGGTAGGGTTAAGTAAATCCACTAGGGTAATACTTAACCATTATAATATGGCTAGTGGATGGGGTTGAGTTAACATACACTTAACCAATCTAACGTGAGGTGTGGTAAGGGTTAAGTTAACATAGGGGAGAACGCTTAACGATATAACAAGACAGGCGGTAGGGTTAAGTAACACCTGAGAGAACACTTAACCAAGGTAACATGATGAGGGGGTGAGGTTAAGTTAACATGAATGAATAACACTTAACTAACCTGTGGGGTATACGAATATACCCTAGGAAAACCCTAGTAGCGGGACCCGTTTCAGCAGTAATCCACATTAGGTATCAACGGTACCCTGAGCTAGGACGGGTAGGGCACGATTACTGGGCTAATTGTAAGCGGTCAAAACGGCAGCGGGTGATGCAACAGTGCAGGTTCCGACGGATTACGGGCGTGCACGTATTCCGAAGTGGAAAATTTAGCCATTGGGAATCAGTAGATATAAAGCTGTGCATCAACAATTGTGTCGGGGTTGCCATCCAAGGGATTGATACACCCTAGGGTGGGACCAGCACTGTAACACCCCACCTCCGTTAAGGTCACTCACAAAGGGAATGCCTTAACTTTGGTGGAGCATGTTAGTAAACAGAACAGAAGCTTACAAGACAGATAAAACAGTACTTGAAAAATTTTAACTTTATTACAACGGAAACAGAAATCAATATGGTTACATCCTTTCAAATCTCAGAATTCAAGTACAAAATATCAGTCTTGTACAAAAGCCTTCAAAATGCATGGTTTAAAATCATAATCCCAACAGAAGAAGACAAGCCATACTTTAAGCACTTCAAGCAGAAGAAATCCGGATCTAGCTAGAGTATTCCCTCCTTAGAAAACCGGGGGGGGGGGGGGGACGGAAGAAAAGAGGCGAAACAACAAGGGTTAGACATAAAGTCTGGCAAGTCCAGTGACTTTCAGCATATGAACAGATAATAATAATAAGACATGAACATAAAACTGGATGAGAGATAACTGTAACAGGTGTAGCAGATATAACAGAAGAATAGAATGACATAAACTATTGCTTTACACTTCTCTGCACTAATATTAGTATAACAGAATTAGGTGCCACCCTAATGTCTAAACAGAAACGGGTACAGAATAATTTAACAGAAACAGATTGCTAATAATGGGCCTTTACTACCCGATCAGAGACAGACAGAAGCAGAAACAGATTAATCCTTATGGAAACAGAATGTAGAATTAGGTGTACACTAGTAATGGGCCTTTACCTCCCGAACAGACGGTACCACACAGAAACAGACAGGTGTTACCACCCAACAGAAACAGACGGTACCAACAGAAACAGACAGAACTAAGTGTACCCTAAAACCCTACCCCAAGCGATCGGCTCCCTAATACATAAATATCCTGTGTCGGCCCCATAGTAGGGTGTATCACTCCCTAAAGTGACAACCAATTGGCACAGACCTATTTATAGATGTCACGGCGTCTTACATCCTCAGAGGCAGACCGGGATCCATGCAAGCACATGACCCGGTTGGAACGCACCATCAACACCCCTCGCCATTATCAGAATGAACCCCTTATAATTAGTTCAGTAAGCGTGCCCGGACCCTACTTACTGTTGGGTCAAAGTTTTGATACCAGAAAGGGTTACTGACTAATATGGGTCCCAAACAACAGATGACACAAGTAATTCCCCTCCTAACCTTGTGTCCCCAGACTAACAGATTTCAGATTAACTTGTTTACAAGTTCAGACATACAGAATTCAGATTTACTAGTTCACAAATTAAGTTAACAAGTTTTCAGACTAACAGATCAGATGTACAGATTTCTCAGATTTGTCTAACTTCGTATTGGGCCTACAGATTCATGGACGGGTTTACTACACCTATTAATCCCGTTGGTTTATCCCTATTTTCCCCAATACGTTTTAGACGTCATTCTTATCTTAGATTTGCATTAATTAATTATTAATGCCCAGACCTCTCACATTAGGTCGCTAGCTTGTGGCCGCTGGATGGGCCGGGCGGTTCCGGGCAGACTTCTGCCACAAGCCAGACCTAACCTCGTGTCTTAAGCAGGTTATGACTAACTTCTCACATTAGAACCTATTGTTTGCGACCACTGGATGTGTCGGGCGGTTCCGGGCAGAATTACGCCGCAAACTCATTCTAACCTCGAGTTAGCCATGTTTATCTTTGCGGCCAATTAATTAATAATTTACCGTTTATGCGCACGCCCAATATATATATATGCCAATTCAGATTATATCAATAACAGGATGATTATATCAACACAGCATATAACATATTTTAGCAGATAGCAGATTTTCCAGATTATATGACTTAACGGATTTAACAGATTTAGCAACTTAGCAGATTTTGGCATATAACAGGTTAGGCATCTCAACAGACAAATTTAACAGATTTGGCATTTCAATCTAATTAGCAGTCTAGGCAATATAACAAAACTAGCAGTTTAGGCAACTTGGCAAATTAGCAGATTTAGAAAAACTAATATTTCTAAAGGTTCTATTTACATGCCTAGTCATAAATTAGGCCTAAATTCATATGCCTACATAATTTTCATGATGAACATATACTCCATGTTTGCATAAAGTTACATAGCACAGAATGTGGACATATAACATATGTTCCAATTTTTGTTAAACTAGCATTTTACAGCAGATTCACATATAAATTATACCAAATATAACCATTAATTTCAATGCATGCCATATATCCAAGAATCCCTATTTAGGTGTGATCACAATAATAGATATCCTAATTAATGTAAATCTTTACACCTAAGTTTCCATATCCTTCTTCTTTCAACTTATGAATCATTATGCAAAATATACCCAACAATCTAAATCTTTAAATTATATCTCCTAAAAATTAGATCTTGACTTTTATCTACATTTTGTCCAAAGTCTCAAATCATAAGTAATCTTACAATGGTTCCTCTCTTCTTTTATCACAGAATATGCATAGGTTTAAAACTAGTTTACAACATATGCTTACTTTTCTAATTAATTACAGATCTAAATAACATATGTTCATTTCTCTAATTAGTTACAGATCTAGATTACAACGTACACTATGCATACAACATATATAAATTACATGTTTACAGTCAAATTCATGCATCTAATCCCAAGTCATATGTCAATATATTTTATGCCTCGGATCTAAAGTCATATGTTCAAATCAGCCTTGTCAAATTTCGCATCATTCATTATTTGTCCCAAAATTTGCGTTCATACGTTAATCTCTTATGAGATTAGGCACAGGCTCGTGATAGCCTGGCTATAGAAACAGAAAGGAAGCAGAAAGGGATACAGAACAGTCACAGAAAAACAGATCTGACAGATATACAGTCTCAGATTCAGATTCACAATTCATGTCAAAATCAGAATTAACGTTTATAGCGGAAAATAACTGTACTTGCCTTGATTGGATTAAAGAAAGAACTTTAGTTGTTGCAGAATTGTTTCAGAAGCTTTTATCTCAAATTTGAATTGAATTGCTTAGGTTGATGTTGATTAGCTTCTAGTTTTGATTCTAGCAGAGTAGCGACGCCATTTTTTATTTTTATTAGAACAGAGGCAGAGAAGAAGCAGAATAGAATTGTGTGTAGAGGAGGCTAGGTCTTAGGATCTATTTATAGGTGTAGTTAGTTGTTTTAGGCCTTTAGATAAACCCTAAAACAGATCAGAACCGTCAGAATTCGTCACAGACTCACCAAAACAGCCCAAAAACCCATCCAGGTGCACCCAGGCCGACCTGGCTCGACCAGGGGGGTCGACCCCCAGGTCGACACCCAGGTCGACTCCCCAGTCGACCTGGGGGGGAGGTCGACTCCCAGGTCGACTCCCCAGTCGACCTGGGCCCCAGGTCGACTCCCCAGTCGACCTGGGCCCCAGGTCGACCCCCGGGTCGACCTGCCCAATTCTGGGCTGACCGAAACCTTCTGAATCTTGTTTTGGCCATATCTTGGTCATACGGACTCCGATTTTCGAAAACTAGGACTCTGTTTTGCGTATTTTTTCGAGAGGAACGCAATGGTGATGTTTATTTTACCTAATTCCTGCTTCTTGAATTAGTTATCCTTATTTTACTATCTTTTCCGTAACATACGCCATTATCGAACTAATTTTTCTTCTTTTCCATGTATTAATTAATTCTCCTTATGCATCACCATTATTTATGTGTCCTAAGCATATTTTCATATATTTTATTTCATTTTTAATTATACCTAAAAATGCGGGGTGTTACAAGCACAGGTATCTACAGGTAGGGGGCCGCGTGACATAAACAAGAACTAGGTCGAGTAGGAGCCGATCGATTAGGGTAGTAAGGATACATCTAACACATTCATGGCAATTGGGCTGGTTGAGGTAAAACCCTTATATTAGATGTAGTCCTGAAGGCTACCATAACTACGGGGTTGGCGTAACCTTAGTATATAATACATGTGAAACATTGTAAGTGAGAGCTGATCAATTAAGATAGGTACGGTGGGGACATGAAACTATCAATATGAGGTGGGACCCTCATCGTGGGATATGCACCCATAAAACTATCATGTGGGTTATGGGGGATCACTTATCTTGTAATTATAACTAAGTAAACTAATTGGAACGCTAGTTAAGTGGTGTAGAGAATATAGGAAATCAAGGAAAATAGGGTAATGGTGAAACATAGAAATCTTGCGATGTTATAGAAACCTTGCGATGTGATACTTGGTAGGAACCTTATGATGCTACCCTTGATCAAAAGTATGGGATGTTATACCTGATTCATCGTGCCTGTAGCTTACCTCGCCATCATGCTTATGTTTACTTTCAGTTTATTCATGCCATATTATCTTTACCTGTTTTTATGCTGAAAGTCACTAGGACTTACTCAGTCTTTATGACTGACCCGGTTTGTTTCGCCTCTTTTTCTTCCGTTTCCCCCCTCCAGGTTTGCAGGGTGGGAATACAGCTTAGTTCGGATTCTTACCAAGCTTCAAGGCTGTTTCATGTACGGCTTGGATTTCTCTTGGCTATGGCTTGCTTTGCTTTACTGGGGAATACTACAATTTACGCTTCATTGTTTTTTAGCAAGACAGATATTTTGACTATGTAATTGGGTATTGGAAGTTGATGGGCTTTTATTGTAAACAATTATATTTAATAAATGATTTGAAGTACTTCTACTTTACTTTCCGCTATTTTATATACGTTTGTCTTGTAATATTCCTGTTCCAGTACCCATAATGCTCCATTGAAGTTAAGGCATTCCCTTTGTGAGTGACCTTAACGGATGTGGGGTGTTACATTTGGTATCAGAGCAGAAGGTTACTAGACTGGGCAAAAGCTTTTAAAAACCTTCTGAAATTATTTTCAAAACGTTTACAATGAAGGATTTTTTTAAAGAAAAGTTTTGTTTTGCGAAAGGCGTATTCCCCAAAGCCATATGCACTATCTTTTGTTTCTCTCTTTGAATCTCTTCTTTCTCTCTTTTCACCATAGTTTTGTAGGCGTATGTCAGGGGGCAAAGGAGTACCCAATCTCCATCTGTAACCGCAGTAGTTTTACTTGCGACTAATCTTATTTCAAGCTTTGTAGGGTTGCTGTGCGATGGAGGTAGCTTTCGAGAAACTTGTCAACAACCTATGCGAGGATAGTAAGAACAAGGTTAAAGAACATAAGCCTAAGGATGAGAAACTTTTTGATATGGCTTAATCCACGAAGGAGGAAAAGGTGAAAGGAAAGAGGCCAAAGTGAGAGAATAATAAAACCCATGACAAGAGAGAGTATCTTTAGTATGGTAAAAAGGGACATGTAGTTAAGTATTATAGGACAAGGACAAAGGCAAAGAACAAGATCGTCGAGAGGGCAATTGTATGCTCTCACTACTAGCATACCCTAGAGAGGTGGTAACATTTCTGTTGAAAGTTTAGCTTTTCTTTTCTATCATACCATGGGAACTTTGTTTTTGTACATCGCATCCTTTTTAATTCTGCTTCGATAGTTAAGTCTCTACACCTTAGTACTAGCATAGTAGAGGATCCCATTTTTGTCTCAAATCCTGTTGGGGAATCGGCTCATTTATTCATGACTCGTTTGGATTTGAGAAAGTCTATGCTAAGTGTTGAGTTTAGAAGTAAAGCTTATGTCTTTGGGCTGTGGGTTGATTCTAGGGATGGAGTGGTTATCCAGAAATGGTACCATTCTCGAATATGAAAAGCGGGTAGTTAGGCTCTTGACTTGCCTCGGTAATGCCCTCGAAGTCTAGTGTAACCCTTAGGTTTCTACCATGCTTAGTTACCTAGAATCTCTTGATACATTTATTGATCCGCTCGAGCAGTGTTCGCCACTTAGGCGGATGGTTCGTCTCGCTTATGCATGAGTTATAGAAAATCAGCTTAGTAAGTACACTTGGCAACATGGTTGGCATTTGTTTATTTTCAAGAGATAATTCATTTATGTGGAATACCTTCTAGTAAGTGAACGAGATCCGAGATTCACTAGTGAATTTTGGAGGGCTTGCATGAAACCATGAGTACGTAGTTATGTTTGGGCCGAGTATACTAGAAGGAAAATAAGTGGAAGTGAAACGAGAGGCAACAGTGGAATGAGTTCCAACTCATATTTTGGAAACAAGAATTAAGAAGTTACGAAATTGTGAAGTTAAAGACGGTGAAAGCACAATGGAGTTAAGCTCAAGGAAATGCGACTCAGAAGATTGAAGACTAGATACGCACATCATATCTCTTTTTAAGAGTATATCCTTGATCCCTCTTTTCCTGTAGAGCTTATTTTCATGTTATCTTTTAACCATATCCTCTCGGCCTATTCTCCATCCTATTTCTGTTGCAAACCCCATAGGGAGTATGACTCATCTGTTAGTAATACATGTTGGGGCTTGAGGTTGTCCGTTGGGTTGACTAAACTTTTTGGGTTTTATAGGATATGGGTTGGTCTTAGGAAGGGATTTCTTGTGACAAAAAAGGAATCCATCATGCTTAGTTTCCTAGAAACATATATATTAGTTGGTTAATTCTTTGGGTATCAGTCTGATATTGATTTCGGTCTTTGGGGCTGGTGCTTAGGGAGTTCTTCCCCTAATCAGTATATATGTGATGTAGATTTCCAGTTTTGACATTGCCTAATGGGAACAAAGTTTTTACTTGCTTCTATCGTTCGACTATATCTTTAGGTAGGAACAATTGGGTGTAAACATGTGTTTGAGACATGTTATGATTGATGGTTGCAAGTGGTTGCAAGTGATTGCTAATAGTTACTCGTGGATGCATATACATGCACATTAGACACTAGATCGGCTCCGTCACCTTTCATACTGCATATGCATGAGTGTTTATACTTGTTTATGGATGAAATAGAATGTGTTATCATGTGGATGTTGCATATGGATGGATGTTTGTGCACACATATAGTGTTTATGTGGCTAGGACTATTTGCATACATGTTGGACTCATGGCACTAAACATATTTTGCATTAGAAAGATCAATCAGGCTTGATCATTTGCATTAGATAAGGAACATATACACACACTTCTTGCATATGTTCATACAACATTAGAAATCTCTTAAGGACAATGTATGCCTGTGATTGATGATTGAGTAGATGGATGATTGGATGGTAGGACACATTCTTCTTAACTTGAAGATTTCGGGGACGAAATCCTTTAAGGAGGGGAGAATGTAACAACCCGAATTTTTATAACATGTTGAAACTAAAAATCAAGGTATCATTACTTTTTAAAATGAGAATCAATGGAAACGGGTTGCGCTAATGCGTTCGTCTCGGAATTCTACATGAAATCGAGCCCAAGTTTTCGAAAATCGGAGTCCGGATGAAGAAGTTATGGCCCGTAAAAGATTCAGCAAATTTCAGGCAGCACAGGACCAGGCAGGTCGACCAAGGGGTCGACCTAGGGGCCAGGTCGACTTCCCCCTTACAGGTCAACCTAGTCGGCCTGTTTTGACCCCGAACCCATTTTTTGAAGCCTGAGACGTGTTTTGATTGTTTGAATTGATTCTAGGGTTGATCTAAAGGCCCTAAATAGTTCCTACGCCTATAAATACACCTAAAACCTAACCTAATTCATAACAAATCATTCTTACACCAAAATGCTGCTGAAATCCCTCTTGATCATGGCCGCCGTCTCTAATCGATTTCCTAGGCTTTCATGCACAATCCAATTCGAAGACTAAGGCTTCTACAATGATTCAAGACAATAAATCAACAACGCCGCAACATTTTTACAGCAAATTCAGTTCTTAATTCCTTATCCACGATCTATAAGTTCTAGTTATTTTCCGATTAAAATAATTAAATTTAATATGGACATGTGATGAAGTGAAATTGGACTTTTGATTCAAGTCTATTCTTGTTTCTTCTTTGATCTTGATTTTGGGAACTTCTCTACCTTTATTCTCATGACAAGTTTATGGTCTGTTCAGCTTGTTGTGAATCAATTTTCTTCTTGGATCTTGATTTTGGGAACTTCTCTATCTTTATTCTCATGACAAGTTTATGGTCTATTCAGCTTGTTGTGAATTAATTTTCTTGGTTCATGTTGATATTATTATCAAGATCTATTCTTTATGCCTGAGATGATGTTTTTATGCCGTTTTCTCTCTGATCTTGTTTTTATTGCAACTTCTACCTTCCCCTATTTATTTTCTTTTGATGAACCTAGGTTAATTTCGGACCTAGGCCTAAACTACGATATACGTGCGATGGTATACGGGGGAAATATTGGAATATTGCCTAGTGGAATATATGTGTTTGGTGGAATTGATGGCATAACATAAAAATTGGATATTTGGGTATTACTACCATTAACATGAAATTGGATATTTGGGTATTGTCATTAAAATGGTAATTTCAAGAATGGGGATTGGCATATGTAATTTGAAATGGATCTTGATATATGTAATTTGGCTAGAACTTGTTATGGGTAAATTGGTGTAAACGTGGTGTACATGTAATTTTGGGTATAAAACTTGATCTATGTAAATTAAGCATAGCTTTTTAAACATGTAAATCATGAATCTTGACATACGTAAAACGACATGAAACTTGGTATATGTGTAAATTGGCATAAAAATTGGCATACATGTAAGACGACATGAATTGAACATATGTAAATTTGGTATGAATTGGGCATATGTAAAACTGACATGAATTCTAGATCTTGGGCATATGTTAATTATGTAAAATTTGGAGTTGAAACATATATAATAATTTATGACTTGGTAGAGGTTTAATATGAACGCGCCTAAGTTGGGTTTTGGGCAGTTGGCATGTATTGTAAATAAAAGGCTGTAACTTGGCATAACCTTATAGTGAATTATGATAATAATTTTGGAATACGTTTTGGGGGCAAAAACGTGAATTATGAACTTGATAATTGGCATGTAACTGGAAATATGAACGTGGTTGAAACATGAACATTTTTATATGTTAAACACATGAACTGATATTGGGGTTTTGGGGGAATACGACCATTAATGAATCTTTGACACGAGGTTAGACTCGGTTTGTGGTGTAAATCTGCCCGGAACCGCCCGGCAAATCCAGTAGCCACAAAGTGTCAGTCTAATGTGAGAGGTCGAAGGTCGAATTGTAGGCGTAACGATTTATGACACGAAGTTAGACTCAGTTTGTGGTGTAAATCTGCCCCGAACCGCCCAGCAAATCCAGTGGCCACAAAATGCACGGTATAATGTGAGAGGTCATGATTCGTTCGTCATAATGAATGAATTAAGGAATACTAACCATAATAAGACGTGGGTATGGTTAGGGGGTTAGGTGGGATGACATGGAAATTTGACATGTAAATGTGGACCTAACCGGTATGAGTTAAGAACATGTAAAACTCATAAGTGTGGGCTTAACCAACATAACTGTTAATCAGACCAATGGGTGGGTGAAGTAATATGACTAGACTAATGACACTTAACCGATATGACACAAATGGGTGGGTTAAGTGATATGACTAGACTAATGACACTTAACCAATATAACATGACACATGGCAGGGTTAAGTCAACTTGAACATATAGATAATACTTAACCAACTTAGCATGATACATAGGCGGGTTAAGTCATGAACTACTTGAAAACACTTAACCAATTTGATATGCTAAGATAGCGGGGTTAAGTTATGAATCACTAGACAACACTTAATCAACTTGACATGATACGTGGGCGGGTTAAGCCATGAATTACTTGAAATACTTAACCAATGCAATCTGACGAATGGGAGGGTTAAGTTAAATGGGTTGGTTTAACTTAAATGGGTTGATAACACCCAACCGATATAACCTGATGTGTGGTAGGGTTAAGTAAATACACGAGGGTAACACTTAACCATTATGATATGGCTAGTGGATGGGGTTGAGTTAACATACACTTAACCAATCTAACATGAGGTGTGGTAAGGGTTAAGTTAACACAGGGGAGAACGCTTAACCGATATAACAAGACATGCGGTAGGGTTAAGTAACACCCGAGAGAACCCTTAACCAACGTAACATGATGGGGGGGGATTAAGTTAACTTGAATGAATAACACTTAACCAACCTGTGGGGTATACGAATAGACCCTAGGAAAACCCTAGTAGCGGGACCCGTTTCAGCAGTAACCCACATTAGGTATCAACGGTACCCTGAGCTAGGCAGGGTGGGGCACGATTACTGGGCTGATTGTAAGCGGTTAAAACGGCGACGGGTGATGCAACAGTGCAGATTCCGACGGATTACGGGCGTGCATGTATTCCGGAGTGGAAAATTTAGCCACTGGGCATCAGTAGATATAAAGCTGTGCATCAATAACTGTGTCGGGATTGCCATCCTAGGGATTGATACACCCTAGGGTGGGACCAGCATAGGTATCTACAAGTAGGGGGTCGCATGACATAAACAAGAACTAGGTCGAGTAGGAGCCGATCGTTTAGGGTAGTAAGGATACATCTAACACATTCATGGCAATTGGGCTGGTTGAGGTAAAACCCTCATATTAGATGTAGTCCTGAAGGCTACCACAACTACGGGGTTGGGATAACCTTAGTATATAACACATGTGAAACATTGTAAGTGAGAGCTGATCAATTAAGATAGGTACGGTGGGGACATGAAACTGTCAATATGAGGTGGGACCCTCATCGTGGGATATGTACCTATAAAACTATCATGTGGGTTATGGGAGATCACTTATCATGTAATTATAACTAAGTAAACTAATTGGAACGCTAGTTAGGTGGTGCAGAGAATATAGGAAATCAAGGAAAATAGGGTAATGGTGAAACTTAGAAATCTTGCGATGTTATAGAAACCTTGCGATGTGATACTTGGTAGGAACCTTGTGATGCTACCCTTGATAGGAAGTATGGGATGTTACACCTGATTCATCGTGCCTGTAGCTTACCTCGTCATCATGCTTATGTTTACTTTCAGTTTATTCATGCCATATTATCTTTACCTGTTTTTATGCTGAAAGTCACTAGGACTTACTCAGTCTTTATGACTGACCCGGTTTGTTTCACCTCTTTTTCTTCCGTCCCCCCCCCCCCCCCCCAGGTTTGCAGGGTGGGAATACAGCTTAGTTCAGATTCTTACCAAGCTTCAAGGCTCTTTCATGTATGGCTTGGATTTCTCTTGGCTATGGCTTGCTTTGCTTTATTGGGGAATACAACAATTTATGCTTCTTTGTTTTTGAGCAAGACAGATATTTTGACTATGTAATTGGGTATTGGAAGTTGATGGTCTTTTATTTTAAACAATTATATTTAATAAATGATTCGGAGTACTTCTACTTTACTTTCCGCTGTTTTACATACGTCTGTCTTGTAATATTTCTGTTCTAGTACCCATAATGCTCCAATGAAGTTAAGGCATTCCCTTTGTGAGTGACCTTAACGGATGTGGGGTGTTACATAAAATGACTCTCATATGTAAATAAAAGCACTTCTTAACGATTAAAATATATAATAATATGTAAATTAGAAAGAATGTAAAAGCTTCTAAATTAAAAGTATGCTAAAAGATTAAGGACCAGAAGTTCATCGTAAATTAATAAACTTGATATATATATATATATATATATATGTATGTATGTATGTATGTATATGTATCTATGCATAAGAACCTAAAATTCATCAATCAATGAGCTTGAAATAATTCATAATTTAAAAGCCTAAAGCTTCATTGAAATTGTGTGAAATAATAATTGTTGACCAACTTTTTGACAAAAGCTGTCGTGGTTCAACGGATTGAAGCCCAATATCCATTAACTCTCTCAGCATCGGTCGATCGACCAATAGAACGAGCTACACTCTAGAAAAGAATGAACGCAACGTACTACCTCGGAGAGAGAACAAGTACGTTCAATATACCAAGCTCAATTCTTCCTTGCTTGACATCTACCTTTACGTATGAGGGTCCTTGCATTTCCCATGACCTCCTCGAAGAGAGCCGACCCAGAAAGAACTCGACTCTGGAAAGCACTGCTTGTTTCATAACATTGTCGGTCACAACACCAGCGAATACAGGCACCTACGCGATCTCATCGGGGATAGGGTCAGGCGAGGGGAACTTCCCAAATATGTCAAAAGAAAAACACAGACCATGCCGCCACAACCTTCTGTCCAAGCTCCTCAGCCCGGTCCTCGAGCTCCCAGAAATGGGAAGGACCCCGAGCCCAACACTCGCAGCATCATCATCAACTAATGAGATTTAGATTTCTTATTTTCACTGTATTTTCGTTTCTTTCAATAAAAAGTATATGCTGATGCACACATGTACGGGGCTAGGATTTAGCTCCTAGGCATACTCTAGAATCAACGTTCGTCCTCTTAGAACTTATTTTTATTTCTTGTAATAAGTTCTTTAATAAACTGTGATCTTTCTTTCGCAAACATGGATTATGTTTGAATAATTTAGATCGAGCGTGACTAATGCTCACTAACCCGAATATGGTCAGTGCTAAGCCATCATCTGTAACGCACGATCAAAGCCTGCCGCCATTTCCAAACCTACTTCTCGTGCCGAGTACGGTCATATCTCTTTAAGCCGAGTATGGACTATATTCGCCCCTTCTAAGACTTATCAAATGATATTATACAAGTTGAGCATGGTTAACACTTGTCATAAGCCAAGTATGGTTAATACTCGCCACATCTGTAAGTCGAGTATGGTTAATACTCGCCACCTCTGTAAGCCGAGTATGGTTAATACTCGCCATCCCTCTAAGCCAAGTGTAATTAATGCTCACCCTCATCTTCAAACCGAGTATGGTTAATACTCGCCCAAACAAAACAAAAGCCTTCTTTAGACTAAGGATGGCCCGCGCAATCTTTGCAGGTGATGACTCTCACGACCAGAGTTAACATATTATTTTCTTGGCCTTAATACGGTCTTCAGTGGTTGTCGGTTTTCTGACCTTAATACGATCTACCTCGATCATCGGTTTTCTGGTCTTAATACAGCCATCGGGACCATCAGACTTCTGGCCTTAAATATGGTTTGGTGCAACCATCGCTACTCGAATATTGGACTTCGATGCAAGGATAAGAACACACCTCCTTTACCAAGAAAGATGTATTCTAAGGGGCAAAGTGTTGGCCAACTTTTTGACAAAAGCTGTCACGGTTCAACGGATCGAAGCCCAATATCCAGAAACTCTCTCAGCATCGGTCGATCGACCGATAGAACGAGCTACCCTACAAAAAGCCCGGGTGTTGTAACAACCCGGAAATGCGAGCCAATTTAAAATTTTTATTTTGGCAATTTTAATGAATTTTGAACATTTAAAATAGATTATTTTGAAAAATATCGACGAGAAATTTATTTTGAAATGAATTCGACGTATATATTATATACGTCGTCGTTAGAATATAATAATTATATATAATTATAAATGGAATTGAAAATGGCGCGGTAGTTCGATAATTTGATTTTAAATTTCAAATGAATGTACCGGGTGCAAAACAATCCGGATTTTAGTGAAACAAAAAATATTTGGATCTATTCGTGAATATCTTTCCAACGAATCCGACAAATTGAAATTTCATAGCGGGAATCAAAAGTTAGGTCCAGTTGAAAATTCTGAATAATCGCTATGGAATTCAGGCCCTTAAATGGAAATTTTGCAAACGACCTCAGATTTCGACGAAACCACTTTAGTTGGATCCGTGATGTCAAATTATTGCTAGGTTTCAAATTTCATAATTTTTCGAATCAATATGTGAGCGTTGTAAAGGAAAACGCGTTTGACCAGTTTCAGTTGATTTTAATCGACTGGAAAATGGCCAATTTTCCAACGGTCTCAGAATTCGATGAAATTACTTTTGTTAGGACCGTATCGTCAATACGAAGCTAGAAAATATTTTTTTGGAATTTTTAGAGTTCGTATGTGACCCCGGTAAATTGAAATGTGCATTCAAATTCAATATATAGAGTTATATGTTGATTTTGACGAAAACCGATCGAAACGGTCGAACCAGCTTACGATACATATCCCATTGTGTTCGGAATGGGGGTAATTAGCTATGGACGACAGGCGGTGGGTTCGAGTTCGAGTTCGAAAATAAAAGTTGCTTTTTGAAAATAAATAAATAAATAAATAAAATAAAACTCTCCCCTCTCTTCTATGCACTTAAGCCCCCCCCCCCCCAAATCCTTTTCCTCCCCGTCAGTTTCATTCGAAAAGAAATTAAAAAAAAAAAGGGAAAGGGGAGGAGCGACGATCGTCGCCCCTCCACGAAGGACACCGCGCCGCCGCAGGTGGCGGAGCAGCCCCCCCTCCGCAGCCTCTCTCCTCCCTCCGCGCCTCCCCCCTTCTGAGCACCGCCCTCCTTCCTATTCCCTCCTTCTTCTTCTTCTAAAAACTGAGCCCCCCCCCACACCTCTGGCGCCGCCACCTAGCCACGACCGCCAGTCCACCCACCGCCATCTTCCCATCCTCTAGCCTCGGGCTGACCGTGAGCACCCCTCCACTTTCAGATTTGACTAGTAGCACCCCCTCCTCGAAAAACAAAATAAAGGTGTGTTTTTTTTTATATATAATTTAATTTCTTTATTTCAGTTCTGAATATTATTAGCATGGTTTCAAAAATAGAAATAGCAATATTTTTGTAAACAAAAATATCAATGTTCTGTAAATAAAAATATAATTTTTATTACATAGAAAGGTTAAAGATATAATTTTTATATTATAAAAAGAATAAAAATATGATTTTTAGCATATGTGAAGTACAAAAATATAATCTTTTATATTGTAGAAATAAAAAAATATAATTTTTACATAGGTAGTGTATTGAAAATAGAGTTTTTATATAATAGAGAATATAAAAATATTATCTTTATGTAAGTAGCGGAACAAAAATCTGATTTTTATTATATATACATTGAAATAAAAATGTGATTTTTATAGTGTTGAAATAGAAAAAGCGAAATCTTTATAGTAGAAAAGGCGAAATCTTTATATGAAGAATAGCGTGATAAAAATATAATCTTTATTATATGAACCTCAATATAAAAATAGAATTTTTATCTATATAGTAGCGATGTAAAAATAGAATTTTTATCTATATAGTAGCGATGTAAAAATAGAATTTTTATCTATATAGTAACGATGTAAAAATAGAATTTTTATCCATATGGAGTAATTATAAAAATATGATCTTTATATGCATAGCAACAATATAAAAATGTGACTTTTATATACGTAGTGGCTACGGGCAACGAAAGTGACAAAAAGCAAGAACAGTGATGATTCCCTACAACAGAAGTGTCGTGGAGTTGGGATAGCTTTGGTGAGAACTTCTCACTTTAAATTTCTTTTTCTAGTTATATGTATATACTAGGATGCAGACGGTGCTTAGCAGCACCCGACACCCGTCGTCCACAGACCATGGACGGCTTGTTTGTTTGATTGATGTGTGGTGAAATTTGTTTGTGTTGTTGATATGAAATCGATAATAAAAGGTAGATGGTTGAAATAAATAATTATCGTTAAAAATATAGCTTTTAACGTGAATATGAATAATGTGAAAGTGAATAAATAAATATTTATAAACAAATCGGCCGATTTGTTTATATACACTGGTTTGACTGGTATTGATTGGGTCGATAAATTTTACACATCGCCCAACTGCACAAATAAAAATCTGTGTTTGTTGATTTGAAACCCCACACGGGTGTTGGGATGATATTTGGGTACACTAATCCCAATTATTTAATTGTATGTCGATCGATTGGTCGACAGGCTGTGTAAGCATTGATTATTTATACTTGATGCTTATGCAGTTGTGTGGTGTACTTTGGATGATGGTTGATTGTTTATCGTTGCTATTATATACATGTGTTGTATGGAATCCATATAATTAACGTTATATGGTGATTGATTGGGCCTCATTCCAATTGGGAAATTATCGAATATTAGAATATAAAAATATTCATGTGTTGAAACTATTCATGTGTTGAGTGAAATATTTTAATAATAAAATTTACATCTTTATCATATTTAAAATTAGAAGCTACTTCACGGTGGAGTCTGATTGAAAATCAAACGATAGATACCATAGTTTTATAAAATATTTTACATAACAACAATAGTTGTGTGTTGACAGTACTCATGTGTTGAGATTAGTCGTGTGTTGGGAAAAAATATAGATTCATGTGTTGAATGGAATAAATATTCATTTGTTGAATAGAATAACGAATTTATTTAAATATATAAAGCCGTGTTGATTAGAGTTGCGCTATTTTGGCGTGAACGATATTTATATCGATTATACTCGTTTTTATAATGAATATAGAAAAGGTAGTGATTTCAAAATATAACGTTTTGAAAATATTGTCATTTATATAGTAATGACACGAAATATTCAATTTAGATTAGAAATTGAAATAGTGTTGAAATGGTTTTGAAAACGAAGTTAAAACGATTTATAAAATACATTTTAAAAGGAAATCGACGAAATATATAATATATATATATATTATATATATAATGGCCTGAATAGAACGCGCAGCGCCGCGGCAGTTCCTGAATTTCGACCATTGACTTCGAATTGACGTTGCGGGAGATCCGACTGTCGGATTCTCCTAAAACCGGAACCGTTGGATTCGTATCGAAAATAGCTTTCCAATGAATATTAGAAATTTGAAATCTAACGGTTGGATTTGGAATTATGTCTAAATCAAATTTGGGAAAAGTCGCTGTAAGTGCAGTTCGATGGCCGTTGATGGAAATCGACTGTACGGGCCTTGATAAAATTATTAAAAATATTAATAATTTGTGTAAAATCATAATATGTGAATTGGAAAGAACTGGGATGAAAAATTCCACATTTGAAAGGATAAAAATATATTTTTGTCGAAATGAACTAGTTTTGAACTAGAATTAAAATCAATTTATTTTTGAAATAAATAAATTGAATTTGAAAGTGATTTTAAAAATAATCAATATTCCCAATACCTGAATTGGACTGGAGTTGAATCGAAATTATCTTCGGAATATTTCGATGTTGGATTTCGTGACTATACAGATCTTGTTATGGGAATTTGAAAGATATATTTTATATCGTTATTTCCAATAGATATTTGTTGGTTTCAAGATTTGATATCGAATATAAGCCGGTATATTTTCTATTCAGAGCCTTGTATTTAATATCAAATGTGATTTGGGTTTATCGTGAATCGTGTTTTATATGACATTGGTTCTTTAACCCAGTTAAAGACAAGATATTGATTTTTAAGAAGATTAAAACTAAGTGGAGTTATAATGAATCTTTAATTAGATTGAAATGTGAATTGATAATTTAAATTATCAAATCTGAAAGGTGATCGAGAATGGAGTACCACCAGTTTTGCTCCCAAGCGATAGTTAAATCTTTAATTAGATTTGAACGTGAAATGGTAATTAATTTTACCGATAACACCGTGGTGTTAGATATGGAGTATTACCAGTTTTTCTCCATGGGATATATAGGTTGGGATTGGGAAATAAAACAAATAATTACTTCGGTGTGGTTCGCTAATCCCGACTAGTTTGAAATGATATCCAAAGGAAGATTAAAGAATAAATTTAGAAGAATTTATCTTTGATAAAATTAATGGGAACCTATTCCCTAAAAATGTGATTTGTGAATAAAAGAATATTCGGAATTGGAATGAGGCGTATGTTGTGTTTGTGTAACACTTGTTTATCATATACGCGAGTTATTCGGGAAGACCGGGTTTATCCCATTCTGAATAACTAATACGACGATAATTCGAAGGTGAAGACGGTGGTCGAAGACCGGAGGTCTTCACGTCGTTTGGATAGTTACTGATGATCTTGATTGGGCCGTACACCCAAGAAGATGGAATCAGTTGGTGATCGTCCAGTCGTACTTGGAGATCGATGGATATGCGGGGTACTAGGTGCCTCCGGTTTCGTTCAGACCCAGAACGAACTTGTAAATGGACTGTGTGTCTGACATCGGATTTCAGTCTGTGTGATTGATTTCTATTAAATATATATCTGTTTGGCGGCGGAGAATTTATTCTCTTTCTTAACGCACTTCTCTGAGACGTACGACCTCAGGGGTTATATATTGATGGATATCCATCGCATGGAATGAATTGCCTATGTGGCATGCCTAAGTGGCAATTCATCGAGGCTTCTATTGAAAAGCAAAGTCTTGTGGTTGATGACCAAAGCACCGCCTGTGTGGCAAAGCTTTGTGTAACGTGAATTCACGAGCCTCACACCCCGGTAGTGGACCAGAAACGGGAGAGGACCTCAGGGAGGACATGCGTTTCTTTCAAGCTAGAAGTGGCGTCAGTGGTTTTACACGCCCTGACGAGTTTGACTTATGTGGTTGTTGCTGTTGCGAGGCGCCTCGGTTTGATCGGACGATCCGGGTCCGATGGAGTCATTTGTTGGCTCATTTACGCCCTATAGGGCGGAGAGACGTATTGTTCAGGCATTTTAATCCACATCGGTGGACCGGCCCTGTCGCTCCAAGGGCCCACCTGAGTCTGGGTCCTGAGACATGGGCTAGATTGTCTCGAATCGGTAGAGGACGATCCCTGGCATCGGTTCACAGATGGAAATCCAACTTCCAATACGTGACGTTTCGATTTTAGTTGTAATCCTATATATGGCGACATAGTGGGATGGGGCACTCATGCCGCCTATGATTGATATTTATGGTTGAAACTGTTTTGACACTATACACTTATAATAGTATCAAATAATGTGTTTTTAACGTATCAAGCATGCTTTGGCTGTTATAAGGTAAAAACCCTATCCTCCGGCTTGCGTTGCGTTGTGTGATGGGACCTGGGTCTTATAATAGCTTCATTTTTCTTTATTTAGCATTGCGTTGTTTGTTTTATGCACAGGTATTCTTGGGAGGAAACCCGTTCCGTGTTATACGGCGTGGTCCCTTGATTTACCGAACTTTAAAATAAAGATTAATAACTGTTTTAGTTCTCACACCAGTCACATGACTGACCTGGAGTTTATTGTTTTAACCTAAACTCTGGGTGCCCCTATTTTCCACACGGGCAGCTAGTAGTTTTGGTTTTGCAGATTTATATTCACAGGATCCTGGTTTACAGCTGGAACGATGCTCGGAAAGCTCCGTATCCGTGTATCACTTTCAGTTGTGCTTTTGTACATTTTTCCGCTGCGATGTATTTAAATGTAATTTAAATCTCTGATAATTATCGAATGTAATTTATTCATTTATACTCTGTAAGTTCTTGTATCTGATGGGATTGTTGTAATAACAATGAAATGTTCTTCTGTTTGCGCTCTATTTTGTCTTGTCCTCAATTCTATCCGTGCTTTCCTTACCGGGGGAGTTCGGGTCGTGTCAGGTTGGTATCAGAGCTTTGGTTTACAGAGCTCGAGAACAAGACACATTAGAACCATACGAAAGAATTCATCAGATATTGGATTAGTAATATCCAATTAGAATGACTCGTTAGAGATAGGATCAGTAGTATCCTAGGACGAGTGTAAAGAGTATATTTTTCAAATGAAAACAATTTTGTTTTGAAATTTAAACCATCATATACGTATTTGAATATTTTATTTATTTTGAATTTGGACAATCGAGTATATAAAGATTTCGCGTATACGCGTCATGAACGTATAGTCGAAGTTTTAATATACTGGATAGATATAGAGTCACATTCTAGACACCCGAGGATAATTCTGATGATGTGGCCACATCATCAGTATTTATGTTCGTATTTCGAAGGTGTGATATCTATATATTTCCATTAGACTGTTGGGAGAACCAAAACTTCTATAGGATTATTTGTTGTGATTTGGCATCAAAACATGATTTTCTGTATATATATATATCAAAATTATGAATTTGAAACATTAATCCACTAATTGATTGATGTTTCTGTTGTTTGTTTATTTGTTTGATAATTTTGAACCATTTAGCCTAATTGTATCAAATATTGAATTGTATTAAAAATTGGTCGCATTTGCTTGCATATACATGTACTTACATTGAACAGGTCATAGCAAGGAGGCTAGAGCAGAGAAATAAAATTTGTTTTCCCGACAAATAGGTACATGTTTACCATAATTTACTGTTTTGTTTGGGTGATGATGATTTTATGAGCCGATTGGCTAGCCGCTTGGCTTTTTCTTTTTGAGATCAGAGGGCCTGTATGGCAATTTCGGGATTTTCCCATTGCTCCCGGTGCAGGGGAGGTTATGGCGATTTTTTTCGAAAATTTAGGGTGTTAGCCAAATTTTTGAATTTTTTTGAGAAGTTCTTAGAAACTGAAAAGTTGAAGAATTTAAGCCGTAGTCAAAATAATGGAAGTTGAGTTGATTTGTTAAACAACTTTCGGCTTCGTTCCTTTTCGGCTTCCATTGTTATGTTCCTTTTCGGCCTTTGATTTAGAGAAGATTAGAATATCATCAATAAAAACCAGAACAAATTTATTCAATTAAATCACACATTGAACTGATTAGAAAATAGTTAGAAATATATACTTGTGCATTATATATGTTTGAACAGGAAATTGGATAGCTGTTGAGTAAAGATTTTATTTGCGTGCCCGATAAATAGGTAAACCTTAATGAGTTGGATGCGAAATATTATCATATCAACTCCTGTGAATGCCAATGGATGCGGAGTGCTGGTTATTCTGTGTGAAATAATAAACATCTCCATAGGATAGCAATAATTAATTTTGAACTACATTACATGGCATACTTCTGGAAGATAGGCATACTTCATCATATACCACATAAGCATTTGGAGCTTGTGTGACGAGGTGGAAGATTTACCATACGAGCGAGAGGCTTGTATGGCGATGACTATATTTTACAGGTTGAACTGATGACTGATATGGACTATTTAAATTGTAACGATAAAATTGCCAGATTAATAAAAACCCCACACGGGTCTAGAGTTGACAATAATCATGTCTCTCTAGTTATTAGATACGGCACATGGACTATTTATTTCCCACACGGGACGAGGTGACGAGTATTTATCCTCTGGAGCATTTAAAATACACACTCCCTCAGGCTTTGACAGGGTGACGAGAATTTATTCTCTGGAGTTATTATCAATACACGCTCCCCTGTAAACACCAGAATATATCAGTATAAATATGTGTATGCTTATTAGGATTTATTGGGTACCTAATACGGCCCAATAAATTTCCAAACCTCTCCCCGTACAAAGGAGGCTATGGCGAAATTTTCCGAAAATTCCGGGTGTTAGCCAAATTTTGGAAGAATTTGAAAATTCTCATAAATTGAAAAGTTGGAGAATGGAAGCTAGGTCGAACGTAGAGTTGATTAATCAAACCACTTTCGACTTAGTTCCTTTTCGGAGACGAAAAGTTTTAAGTGGTGGAGATTGTAACAATCCGGAAATGCAAGCCAATTTAAATTTTTTATTTTGGCAATTTTAATGAATTTTGAACATTTAAAATAGATTATTTTGAAAAATATCGATGAGAAATTTATGTTGAAATGAATTCGACATACATATTATATACGTCGTTGTTAGAATATAATAATTATATATAATTATAAATAGAATTGAAAATGGCGTGGTAGTTCGATAATTTGATTTTAAACTTCAAATGAATGTACCGGGTGCAAAACAATCCAGATTTTAGTGAAACCAAAAATATTTGGATCTATTCGTGAATATCTTTCCAACGAATCCGATAAATTGAAATTTCATAGCGGGAATCAAAATTTATGTCCAGTTGAAAATTCTGAATAGTCGCTATGGAATTCAGGCCCTTAAAAATGGAAATTTTGCAAACGACCTCGGATTTCGACGAAACCACTTTAGTTGGATCCGTGATGTCAAATTATTGCTAGGTTTCAAATTTCATAATTTTTCGAATCAATATGTGAGCGTGGTAAAGGAAAACGCGTTTGACCAGTTTCAGTTGATTTTAATCGACTGGAAAATGGCCAATTTTCCAACGGTCTCAGAATTCGACGAAATTAGTTTTGTTAGGACCGTATCATCAATACGAAGCTAGAAAATATTTTTCTGCAATTTTTAGAGTTCGTATGTGACCCCGGTAAATTGAAATGTGCGTTCAAATTCAATATATAGAGTTATATGTTGATTTTGACGAAAACCGATCGAAACGGTCGAACCAGCTTACGATACATATCCCATTGTGTTCGGAATGGGGGTAATTAGCTATGGATGACAGGCGGTGGGTTCGATTTCGAGTTCGAAAATAAAAGTTGCTTTTTGAAATTAAATTAAAAAAAAACTCTCCCCTCTCTTCTATTCACTTAAGCCCCCCCCAAATCCTTTTCCTCCCCGTCAGTTTCATTCGAAAAGAAATTAAAAAAAAAGAAGGGAAAGGGGAGGAGCGACGATCGTCGCCCCCCCCCCCCGATGGACACCGCGCCGCCGCAGGTGGCGGAGCAGCCCCCCTCCGTAGCCTCTCTCCTCCCTCCGCCCATCGATGCTCCCCCTCCCTTCTGAGCACCGCCCTCCTTCCTATTCCCCCCTTCTTCTTCTTCTAAAAAACGAGCCTCACTGTAACGACCCGGATTTTGAGCGACTTTGGTTATCGACATAAGCTCGATGTCGATAACCAAAACATCGAAAAATCCTGGTAATTAATGAAAGAAATTGGAGGGTGAGGATAGATAAGATAGAAACTTAGAACAGAAGAAGAAGAAGAACACAACATCAGAGTAACACGAACCTCACAGCGGAACGAATAACATATAATATATAACATAGCTTTGAAATATAACAGTTATGTATACAATAGCACTTATCAGAGTACAGCACTTACAACACAGAGGAAATAACTATAGCTATATGATCTTGAAGCCTCCTACTCCAAGCTCTCCAAGTATATCTGTAAAATCCTGACTACTTGACTGCCCGTACAAAATAGGACACCCAAGAGTTTAGGGAAAACAACAAAGTAAACTCCGGGTCATTCATGGGACTGGTGTGAGTAAAACAGTTTAAACAGGTATATGAACAAGTAAACGATATCTCATAAGACCACGCCGCAGAACGGAACGGGGGTTTCCCTTATGAGAATCCAAAATATCTTTATATCAAAAAACCTTTTGATATTATAATAATGTCTATGTACAAATAGATATCAACTAGTAGAAACGCTTTCATCTCACGTTCTACATATATAGTATACAATCAAAATCGCAAGCACGTATTGGATAATGGATTTCCAACTATGACAAGGTATGGAACCACCTTCCGATCAGTGTACTCTAGGAACGATACACTGGAGTTCAACAAGAACATCTTGTAACTCAGCCACACATGACCGACCATTCATTTTGCTTGAGTGTATCGAATGTATATCACCAACGGTTGGGATCAGCAACCGTTCCCGTATATTTATGGGACAACATTGATAGATTTAAGAAACAAGTGAATATTCTCTAGATAGGTGATTATACACCCTACTTCGGTGCGACCGACTTAGCCATGTTGCCTGCCTGATTTCTGTCATTTACCGGATGATGAGGCTAGAAGTTACGCGTTATCATCACATCAGATTCACTTTGAATGTCACATTGTCAGATCCATCAAAAATCACTAATTGACGTCTACAACCCTACATTACGTGTCAGCTAAAAGAAGTTTCCTTCTCCGCTTCCACTCTTGGTAGGTTGAAGAAATCAATGTACGTGACCTTTCTGGAAATACTCTGTCAGACATTCATTCATACAAGTCATCCTCATTCACTTAGAATGTCACATCGTCATACCCGCCAAATCACAAATTGACTTATCCAAAAATAACACGGGTATACAGCTAAGAGAAACGAATTCCTCTGCCACCAAACGTGAATACGTTTGAACAGATCAACTTACGCGATCCATTGGATATACTCTGTCAGACCTTCGTCCATACAAGTTGTCCTGGGACTGGACAAACCGAAGGTACTATTCAGTATATCCATCTTAGTCACTGTTATCTAAGACTTATACAACAGTCCTTGCACCTTACTCCGTCTTCAATTATCTTTGGCATATATGATTCGCGACGCTTATGCCAATATAGAGTGGTTCTTTGGATAATAATCCAACCGGTCTCTCCATATTAACAACGTTAAAATGGTCAAAACTTTGATAGTCTGTGATTTAACTATCAAAGAAAACACGTGTGCAAACAACGATATTATTTCCTAATGGAAATTCTATCAATCAATCATCAGTCATATATATATATATATTCATATTTCCTTATTTTCTATGTTTAGAAAATATACGTTAATGCTGGAAAACGTTTCCATCTGCTTATTTACAAATCACTACTCTTCCCCAACTATCAGTCCTTGACTGTGAACTAGTATGAGAACAATCCCCTAAGTATAAATCCCGAAGGTCGAAACCAATCATCAGATAGACACTTAGAAAACCATTCAATTTACTAATCTCTAGTCAGTTCTAATTTTACTTAACTCTATTTGATTAACTCTGATTGATTAACTCTAACTGGTTTTACTTGGTTTGACTAATTCAATTTATTAACTCGGCTGACTAATTCAACTCGATTAACCTACTTGATTTACTTATCTCGATTAACTGAACTAATCACTTTGATTAACTCGACTAATTCACTTTGGTTAACTTAACCAACTCACTTAACTAATTCACTTAGTTTAACTTAACTAATTCACTTTGGTTAATCTAACCAATTCACTTTGATCAACTTGACTAATTCACTTAGTTTAACCTAACTAATTCACTTAGTTTAACCTAACTATTCACTTAACTCCTGTCGAATAAACTATATTCGATAACTCCTCTAACTCTATTCGAATAAACTATATTCGATTAACTCCTTTACTCTATTCGATTTGATAAATCCCCTTTTAGAATAACCAATATTCGATTAACTCACTTCGAATAACTAATATTCGACTACTCACTTCAAATAAACTATATTCGATCAACTCATTTGATTTAACTCTAATATTCTATAACTCACTTCGATTAACTAATAATCGATAACTCCTTCGAATAAACTATATTCGATAATCTCCTCTCGAATAAACGATATTCGGTAATCTCCTCTCGAATAAACGATATTCGATAACTCCTTTCTTTCGATTTAACAAATCGATAACTCCTTTTCGAATAACTAAATTCGATAACTCCTTTCGATTTAAGTCTATTCGAATAACTAATTCGATAACTCCTTTTTAATAACGTTTATCCATTTATAAAGATTTACTTTTTAGTAACGGTTCTTCACTTTACGAATGTTCTTTTAATAACGTTTCTCCACTTAAAATGATTTCCTTTTTATAACTTCCTATTCTGTTATAAATATTTTCCTTTTTAATTCTATTTATTTTTCTGAATATTCTTTTGACTTAGTTCTATTTATCTTCCAAATAAACATTCCTTTGATTTAAATCCTATTTATTTAACAAATAAATATCTCTTTTATTCTATTTATTCTAACAAATAAATAATCCTTTTACTTTATTTGTTCCCTAAATAATAAATTCTTTTACCTTTATTTATTTCCTAAATAAATATATCCTTTTAACTCTTTATTTATTCCTTATATAAATAATTCCTTTTAACTCTTTATTTATTTCCTAAATAAATAATTCCTTTTAACTCTTTATTTATTTCCTAAATAAATAATTCCTTTTAACTCTTTATTTATTTCCTAAATAAATAATTCCTTTTAACTCTTTATTTATTTCCTAAATAAATAATTTCCTTTATATTTGGTTTCCACATTTATTCTTTAAAATATTCTAACTCCTTAAATTTCCGGGAAAATTCGCCATAACCTCCTTTGTATCGTGAGCATCGGGAAAATCCCCAAACCCGCCACACAGGATTTTCCATTTAAAAAGAAAATGGTTTGAAATTATTTCCTTTTTGAATATCTCCCATTTATAAATATTCCAATTTATAAACATTTCTTATTTATAAATATTCCACTTTATAAATATCTCTTATTTATAAATATCCCATTTTATAAATATTCTATTTTCAATATCACTTTGAAAATCCCCTTATCAACATTTCGGTATGTTATGGTATTCAATCATATCAAATCACGATGTTCAATATCGTCCAAGCACATATAATCGCCCACAGATTTTATATCACATCATATAACAATATATGAAAAACAATAAAATAACTGTTGAGGAATCCAGTCGGATTCCTCCAACCTGTCTCCCTGCATCCACAGATGTTAACAATGTGATTATCATCACTTTCAGTTCAATATAAATTATTCTGATAGCAGAACCAATATATAAATATTTAATGGTTTATATATATATATAATTACATATATATATAATTTTCACTAACTGATTAGCAGTTCAATCAATCAACCAACACACAGCAATCAACAGATGATTAACAGTTCTAAGAATACATTATAAAAATATAACTGTTCAGAGTTGGTGAGTTTTACTCACATTGGACGATCATCGTCAATGACGATAACCATCGCTTGATTCAGACAATTTATTTTGCTATAAATTTTAACGAGCTCCGATGGACTTCCAGTCAGTTTCATTGTGGAGTGCTCGTCCATACGATCCTGTTGGATCTTGTTTCGCTGAATTTTGATCACGTATGACAAAGTTATACAATTTTCAAGTTGTACGATTATTCTAAATTAATTAACACTTAGAATTTAAATAACTAATGGACCTTAACCTTTTCAACCCTTGGCCCACTACCCTTTAAAGCCCAACCCGCATATCTTCTTCTCCACGAAGTAAAACACGTCCAGTATTCCTCTTTGCCATTACCGATCCTTCTTGCTTTCCCAACTCTATCACCTTACCACTATAAATCAAACTAAAATCACATAAATTCTCCTCTACACTTCCTCTTCAACCTCATACCACAACCCTTGAACTCGGTCAAGTTATCACAGACGCGTCGGAGGACTTCACGCATCGCAATAGTGAAAGTATCGAACAGAAACATCACGAAAATCCCCAAATTTACAACAATCAAAGCCCAATCTAACCATGAACCCAAATCTAAACTCCATATCTCACATCGATCCTTCAATTACACTGAAAGAGGAACCCTAGCTTCACTGTCGTGAACGTCGAACAAAGAAAATGGGTATCGAACCCCATATTTCATACATAGGATCGAAGGAATTTCCGTCAGAAACTCAAAGAGGATTGTTTCATGATTTTAGGAATTTGATTCCTATTTTTTTGATTTAAAAGAAGATCGAGAGTTTTTCTGTGAGGAAGACAACGACGGTTTTTATTTGGTGTTGACTTAGAAATGAGCAAATTAGGTTTAGAGGAAGTGAGGTCTATTTATAGGAAAACAAAATATCTAGATATTTTTTTTTTATTAATATTTTAATATTCTATATTGTCAATTTCTATCTGTATTTGTCTTCTGAAAATTCGTGTGATCACACACGATACCCAAAAATCACCAAACTAGACATATAGCTAGAGTTTGACATTACGGTCCCAACGAAACTGGTTTCGTCGAATTTCGACTTCGTGTGCTCACACAACGTATTTTTAACTGTTAGAATACTGACTGTTTTCCACTCTAAAAATCCGTACGGCCACACAGTGACTCTAAAAATCACGGAACTTGGAATCTAATAATAATTTGACATTGCGGATCCAACAAAATTAGTTTCGTCGAATTCCGACTTCGTTTGCAAAAGTGGCTATTTTTAAAGCTCTGGATGACCCTTTTAAATATATAAATATATTTAAATATAAATAAATTAAATATAAATAAATTTACATTATCGTATATATTCACAGTGGAATACCATATAGCTCTAGAATATCCTGTATGAATTTCTAACTCGATATTCGCTTCTGGGTCAACCCGATATTCGATTTATATTGAAATTTCTTTTTAAAATATAAATAATTCCTTTATAAATTATAAAGGAATTCTACAGCGACTTTTCTAAAATTTGATTTGGATGTGCATCAAAATATACACAACGAAATCCCGATTTTTCTCTTCCACTAGAAAGATATACTCCACCAGCTCCACACGTTTCTTGTTTCACAGAAATCCGGCTTAAAACGAATCCTGTACATTCAGTTGAAGTTCGAATCGCCAATTTACGAACTGCAGCGCCATTTCGAGCTCGATTTTAATTATATTATAACTCTACGTTCAAACTTTCGTCGATTGAATATATTCGTCAATAAAAATTCAACTCTAAGCTGAATTAAATCTAAGGGATGGCCCCGTTCACAGAATATTGTGATTCCCAATATTTTGATTATTTCTGAATTAAATATATTATTAAATTATTTAATTTAATTAAATATTCCGTATTATTAAATTAAACCTCTATTTAATTCACTACATCACGAGATATATAATTAAATTAATTAATTATAATACCCCTGACAATGCGGGTCATTACATTCTTCCCCACTTAAAATTATTTCGTCCTCGAAATTGCTA
Organism: Allium sativum; assembly: GCA_030737875.1. Classification (NCBI taxonomy): domain Eukaryota; kingdom Viridiplantae; phylum Streptophyta; class Magnoliopsida; order Asparagales; family Amaryllidaceae; genus Allium; species Allium sativum. The sequence continues at coordinate 887,240,000 of CM060922.1, forward strand.
AGTTAGAGGACGACCCTATATATTGGAATTCCTAAGATTTGTTTACCCCTTATTTCTGATTTCAACTGAACCAATTAATATTGACTAAAATATTAATTCATTCTGACCAACTAAAATTTTCAAAAATTCTGAAAATTTTCTAACACTTTAAATTTGCAGAAAATTTCGCCATAACCTCCTTTGTACAGCCCTATCGGTAAAACCACAACTCGCCTCTCTAGGCCATCTCCAACCTAAAAGAAAATCAAACAGCTAAGTGGCTTGCCAATTCGGCTCATAAATCTCATGCTTATATCAAATATAAACTTGTACCTTTTTGTCGGGTATATCAACTTTATCACTTCACCTGTCATCCATTCAACATATACTAATGCAATTCCAACTTGATCCCAAATCAATTTGTCTTTAACACACCCATTCGCTTATACCTTAGTCGAATTTTATTTCAAACTCCAATATCCAATTTCAACTCTTAGTTTATCAACTTAATTTCATTCAGATTATTCTATAATCCAATCCAGTTTTAATTTAACTTAGTTCAAGTTAAATTCAAATTTTTCATTCACTTCTACTATCTCATTCTTTTTAACTTCATTAGTTAAACTTTAATTCTAGAATTTAAAATTCCTGGGTTTATTTCAAATCAATTTTAAATCATAACAACAATTCAAAACCTTTGAATTTCTAAACAACTTGTTTTCTCAAAACAATTTCAAAAACAAAATCCTTTGGTAGTAATCCGTCACTTAGGAACTCAAAAATCACACCGACGATGTATCGATCCATCCTCGGAATTATTTTCCAGTCATCAAGGTGAGTTCAATACTATATTTATTTCAAATTGAAAAACATTTTCAAAATCCCCCATGAACTTAAAATTCACATATATTAAATCCAGATTCATTTACAAACACCTTTCTAATTTCTGGGATTTTAGATTTCAATTCTGATTTTAATTTCAGATTTAATTCATCTTATTTCACATATTTTACTTATATAAATTCTGATTGGTTATATATAACCATTTCACATTTTATAATCTTATCTGATTATCATTACTACCAACACATCCTATATATGATAATATATCACATGTCCATACTGTGTCAGTCCATCGTCTTCAAGTGTTTATTTACTCCTACCGATACAGTGGATCAAACTGATCGACCGGAACTCATAAACAACTCAGCCAATGAATCTCCACAATATAAAACCATTTTTTATATCAAATACAAATATGCACTCGTATATATACACTCAAACTCAATCTAGGGTATTACTAACCCTATCTCTACCGAGTCACGCCACAGAGCCAAGGTAATTCTTAACTTAAGCTCTGATACCAACTGTAACGACCCGGATTTTGAGCGACTTTGGTTATCGACATAAGCTCGATGTCGATAACCAAAACATCGAAAAATCCTGGTAATTAATGAAAGAAATTAGAGGGTGAGGATAGATAAGATAGAAACTTAGAATAGAAGAAGAACACAACATCAGAGTAACACGAACCTCACAGCGGAACGAATAACATATAATATATAACATAACTTTGAAATATAATAGTTATGTATACAATAGCACTTATCAGAGTACAACACTTACAACACAGCAGAAATAACTATAGCTATATGATCTTGAAGCCTCCTGCTCCAAGCTCTCCAAGTATATCCGTAAAATCCTGACTACTTGACTACCCGTACAAAATTGGACACCCAAGAGTTTAGGGAAAACAACAAAGTAAACTCCGGGTCAGTCATGGGACTGGTGTGAGTAAAACAGTTTAAACAGGTATATGAACAAGTAAACGATATCTCATAAGACCACGCCGCAGAACGGAACGGGTTTTTCCCTTATGAGAATCCAAAATATCTTTATATCAAAAAACCTTTTGATATTATAATAATGTCTATGTACAAATAGATATCAACTAGCAGAAACGCTTTCATCTCACGTTCTACATATATAGTATGCAATCAAAATCGCAAGCACGTATTGGATAATGGATTTCCAACTACGACAAGGTATGGAACCACCTTCCGATCAGTGTACTCTAGGAATGATACACTGGAGTTCAACAAGAACATCTTGTAACTCAGCCACACATGACCGACCACTCATTTTGCTTGAGTGTATCGAATGTATATCACCACCGGTTGGGATCAGCAACCGTTCCCGTATATATATGGGATAACATTGATAGATTTAAGAAACAAATGAATATTCTCTAGATAGGTGATTATACACCCTACTTCGGTGCGACCGACTTAGCCATGCTGCCTGCCCGATTTCTGTCATTTACCGGATGATGAGGCTAGAAGTTACGCGTTATCATCACATCAGATTCACTTTGAATGCCACATTGTCAGATCCATCAAAAATCACTAATTGACGTCTACAACCCTACATTACGTGTTAGCTAAAAGAAGTTTCCTTCTCCGCTTCCACTCTTGGTAGGTTGAAGAAATCAATGTACGTGACCTTTCTGGAAATACTCTGTCAGACATTCATTCATACAAGTCATCCTCATTCACTTAGAATGTCACATCGTCATACCCGCCAAATCACAAATTGACTTATCCAAAAATAACACGGGTATACAGCTAAGGGAAACGAATTCATTTGCCACCGAACGTGAATACGTTTGAACAGATCAACTTACACGATCCATTGGATATACTCTGTCAGACCATCGTCCATACAAGTTGTCCTGGGACTGGACAAACCGAAGGTACTATTCAGTATATCCATCTTAGTCACTGTTATCTAAGACTTATACAACAGTCCTTGCACCTTACTCCGTCTTCAATTATCTTTGGAATATATGATTCGCGATGCTTATGCCAATACATAGTGGTTCTTTGGATAATAATCCAACTGGTCTCTCCATATTTACAACGTTAAAATGGTCAAAACTTTGATAGTCTGTGATTTAACTATCAAAGAAAACACGTGTGCAAACAACGATATTATTTCCAAATGGAAATTCTATCAATCAATCATCAGTCATATATATATATCTATATATATATTCATATTTCCTTATTTTCTATGTTTAGAAAATATACATTAACGCTGGAAAACGTTTCCATCTGCTTATTTACAAATCACTACTCTTCCCCAACTATCAGTCCTTGACTGTGAAATAGTATGAGAACAATCCCCTAAGTATAAATCCCGAAGGTCGAAACCAATCATCAGATAGACACTTAGAAAACCATTCAATTTACTAATCTCTAGTCAGTTCTAATTTTACTTAACTCTGTTTGATTAACTCTGATTGATTAACTCTAACTGGTTTTACTTGGTTTGACTAACTCAATTTATTAACTCGACTGACTAATTCAACTCGATTAACCTACTTGATTTATTTATCTCGATTAACTGAACTAATCACTTGGATTAACTTGACTAATTCACTTTGGTTAACTTAACCAACTCACTTAACTAATTCACTTAGTTTAACTTAACTAATTCACTTTGATTAATCTAACCAATTCACTTTGATCAACTTAACTAATTCACTTAGTTTAACCTAACTAATTCACTTAGTTTAACCTAACTATTCACTTAACTCCTATCGAATAAACTATATTCGATAACTCCTCTAACTCTATTCGAATAAACTATATTCGATTAACTCATTTACTCTATTCGATTTGATAAATCCCCTTTTCGAATAACCAATATTCGATTAACTCACTTCGAATAACTAATATTCGACTACTCACTTCAAATAAACTATATTCGATCAACTTATTTGATTTAACTCTAATATTCTATAACTCACTTCGATTAACTAATAATCGATAACTCCTTCGAATAAACTATATTCGATAATCTCCTCTCGAATAAACGATATTCGATAATCTCCTCTCGAATAAACGATATTCGATAACTCCTTTCTTTCGATTTAACAAATCGATAACTCCTTTTCGAATAACTAAATTCGATAACTCCTTTCGATTTAACTCTATTCGAATAACTAATTCGATAACTCCTTTTTAATAACGTTTATCCATTTATAAAGATTTACTTTTTAGTAACGGTTCTTCACTTTACGAATGTTCTTTTAATAACGTTTCTCCACTTAAAATGATTTCCTTTTTATAACATCCTATTCTGTTATATATATTTTCCTTTTTAATTCTATTTATTTTTCTGAATATTCTTTTGACTTAGTTCTATTTATCTTCCCAATAAATATTCCTTTGATTTAAATCCTATTTGTTTAACAAATAAATATCTCTTTTATTCTATTTATTCTAACAAATAAATAATCCTTTTACTTTATTTGTTCCCTAAATAATAAATTCTTTTACCTTTATTTATTTCCTTAATAAATAAATCCTTTTAACTCTTTATTTATTCCCTATATAAATAATTCCTTTTAACTCTTTATTTATTTCCTAAATAAATAATTCCTTTTAACTCTTTATTTATTTCCTAAATAAATAATTCCTTTTAACTCTTTATTTATTTCCTAAATAAATAATTCCTTTTAACTCTTTATTTATTTCCTAAATAAATAATTTCCTTTATATTTGGTTTTCACATTTATTCTTTAAAATGTTCTAACTCCTTAAATTTCCGGGAAAACTCGCCATAACCTCCTTTGTATCGGGAGCATCGGGAAAATCCCCAAACCCGCCACACAGGCTTTTCCATTTAAAAAGAAAATGGTTTGAAATTATTTCCTTTTTGAATATCTCCTATTTATAAATATTCCAATTTATAAACATTTATTATTTATAAATATTCCACTTTATAAGTATCTCTTATTTATAAATATCCCATTTTATAAATATTCTATTTCCAGTATCACTTTGAAATTCCCCTTATCAACATTTCGGTATGTTATGGTATTCAATCATATCAAATCACGTTGTTCAATATCGTCCAAGCACATATAATCGCCCATAGATTTTATATCACATCATATAACAATATATGAAAAACAATAAAATAACTGTTAAGGAATCCAGTCGGATTCCTCTAACCTGTCTCCCTGCATCCACAGATGTTACAAATGTGATTATCATCACTTTCAGTTCAATATAAATTATTCTAATAGCAGAATCAATATATAAATATTTAACGGTTTATATATATATATATATATAATTACACATATATACATATATAATTTTCACTAACTGACTAGCAGTTCAATCAATCAACCAACACACAACAATCAACAGATGATTAACAGTTCTAAGAATACATTATAAAAATATAACTGTTCAGAGTTGGTGAGTTTTACTCACATTGGACGATCATCGTCAATGACGATAACCATCGCTTGATTCATACAATTTATTTTGCTATAAATTGTAACGAGCTCCGATGGACTTCCAGTCAGTTTCATTGTGGAGTGCTCGTCCATACGATCCTGTCGGATCTTGTTTCGCTGAATTTTGATCACGTATGACAAAGTTATACAATTTTCAAGTTGTACGATTATTCTAAATTAATTAACACTTAGAATTTAAATAACTAATGGACCTTAACCTTTTCAACCCATGGCCCACTACCCTTTAAAGCCCAACCCGCATATCTTCTTCCTCCACGAAGTAAAACACGTCCAGTATTCCTCTTTGCCATTACCGATCCTTCTTGCTTTCCCAACTCTATCACCTTACCACTATAAATCAAACTAAAATCACATAAATTCTCCTCTACACTTCCTCTTCAACCTCATACCACAACCCTTGAACTCGGTCAAGTTATCACAGACGCGTCAGAGGACTTCACGCATCGCAATAGTGAACGTATCGAACAGAAACATCACGAAAATCCCCAAATTTCCAACAATCAAAGCCCAATCTAACCATGAACCCAAATCTAAACTCCATATCTCACATCGATCCTTCAATTACACTGAAAGAGGAACCCTAGCTTCACTGTCGTGAACGTCGAACAAAGAAAATAGGTATCGAACCCCATATTTCATACATAGGATCGAAGGAATTTCCGTCAGTAACTCAAAGAGGATTGTTTCATGATTTTAGGAATTTGATTCCTATTTTTTTGATTTAAAAGAAGATCGAGAGTTTTTCTGTGAGGAAGACAACGGCGGTTTTTATTTGGTGTTGACTTAGAAATGAGCAAATTAGGTTTAGAGGAAGTGAGGTCTATTTATTAGGAAAACAAAATATCTAGATATTTTTTTTATTAATATTTTAATATTCTATTTTGTCAATTTCTATTTGTATTTGTCTTCTAAAAATTCGTGTGATCACACACGATACCTAAAAATCACCAAACTGGACATGTGCCTAGAGTTTGACATTACGGTCCCAACGAAACTGGTTTCATCGAATTTCGACTTCGTATGCTCACGCAGCGTATTTTTAACTGTTAGAATACTAACTGTTTTCCACTCTAAAAATCCGTACGGCCACACAGTGACTCTAAAAATCACGGAACTTGGAATCTAATAATAATTTGACATTGCGGATCCAACAATATTAGTTTCGTCGAATTCCGACTTCGTTTGCAAAAGTGGCTATTTTTCAAGCTCTGGATGACCCTTTTAAATATATAAATATATTTAAATATAATTAAATTAAATATAAATAAATATATATTATCGTATATATTCACAGTGGAATGCCATACAGCTCTAGAATATCCTGTATGAATTTCTAACTCGATATTCGCTTCTGGGTCAACCCGATATTCGATTTATATTGAAATTTCTTTTTAAAATATAAATAATTCCTTTATAAATTATAAAGGAATTCTACGGCGACTTTTCTAAAATTTGATTTGGATGTGCATCAAAATCTACAGGACGAAATCCCGAATTTTCTCTTCCACTAGAAAGATATACTCCACCAGCTCCACACGTTTCTTGTTTCATAGAAATCCGGCTTAAAACGAATCATGTACATTCAGTTGAAGTTCGAATCGCCAATTTACGAACTACAGCGCCATTTCGAGCTCGATTTTAATTATATTATAACTCTACGTTCAAACTGTCGTCGATTGAATATATTCGTCAATAAAAATTCAACTCTAAGCTAAATTAAATCTAAGGGATGACCCCGTTCACAGAATATTGTGATTCCCAATATTTTGATTATTTCTGAAGTAAATATATTATTAAATTATTTAATTTAATTAAATATTCCATATTATTAAATTAAACCTCTATTTAATTCACTACATCACGATATGTATAATTAAATTAATTAATTATAATACCCTTGACAATGCGGTTCATTACCCCCCCCCCCCCCCCACACCTCTGGCGCCGCCACTTAGCCACGACCGCCAGTCCACCCACCGCCATCTTCCCCTCCTCCAGCCTCGGGCTGACCGTGAGCACCCCTCCCCCTTTCAGATTTGACCAGTAGCACCCCCTCCTCGGAAAACAAAATAAAGGTGTGTTTTTTTTATATATAATTTAATTTCTTTATTTCAGTTTTGAATATTATTAGCATGGTTTCAAAAATAGAAATAGCAACAAAAATATTCAATGTTCTGTAAATAAAAATATAATTTTTATTATATAGAAAGGTTAAAGATATAATTTTTATATTATAAAAAGAATAAAAATATGATTTTTAGCATATGTGAAGTATAAAAATATAATCTTTTATATTGTAGAAATATAAAAATATAATTTTTACATATAGTGTATTGAAAATAGAGTTTCTATATAATAGAGAATATAAAAATATTATCTTTATGTAAGTAGTGGATCAAAAATCTGATTTTTATTATATATACGTTGAAATAAAAATGTGATTTTTATAGTGTTGAAATAGAAAAAGCGAAATCTTTATAATAGAAAAGGCGAAATCTTTATATGAAGAATAACGTGATAAAAATATAATCTTTAGTATATGAACCTCGATATAAAAATAGAATTTTTATCTATATAGTAGCGATGTAAAAATAGAATTTTTATCTATATAGTAGCGATGTAAAAATAGAATTTTTATCTATATAGTAACGATGTAAAAATAGAATTTTTATCCATATGGAGTAATTATAAAAATATGATCTTTATATACATAGCAACAATATAAAAATGTGATTTTTATATATGTAGTGGCTACGGGCAACGAAAGTGACAAAAAGCGAGAACAGTGATGATTCCCTACAATAGAAGTGTCGTGGACTTGGGATAGCTTTGGTGAGAACTTCTCACTTTAAATTTCTTTTTCTAGTTATATGTATATACTAGGATGCAGACGGTGCTTAGCAGCACCCGACACCCGTCGTCCACAGACCATGGACGGCTTGTTTGTTTGATTGATGTGTGGTGAAATTTGTTTGTGTTGTTGATGTGAAATCGATAATAAAAGGTAGATGGTTGAAATAAAATAATTATCGTTAAAAATATAGCTTTTAACGTGAATATGAATAATGTGAAAGTGAATAAATAAATATTTATAAACAAATCGTCCGATTTGTTTATATACACTGGTTTTACTGATATTGATTGGGTCGATAAATTTTACACATCGCCCAACTGCACAAATAAAAATCTGTGTTTGTTGATTTGAAACCCCACACGGGTGTTGGGATGATATTTGGGTACACTAATCCCAATTATTTAATTGTATGTCGATCGATTGGTCGACAGGCTGTGTAAGCGTTGATTATTTATACTTGATGCTTATGCAGTTGTGTGGTGCACTTTGGATGATGGTTGATTGTTTATCGTTGCTATTATATACATGTGTTGTATGGAATCCATATAATTAACGTTATATGGTGATTTATTGGGCCTCATTCGAATTGGGAAAATAACGAATATTAGAATATAAAAATATTCATGTGTTGAAACTATTCATGTGTTGAGTGAAATATTTTAATAATAAAATTTACATCTTTATCATATTTAAAATTAGAAGCTACTTCACGGTGGAGTCTGATTGAAAATCAAACGATAGATACCATAGTTTTATAAAATATTTTACATAACAACAATAGTTGTGTGTTGACAGTACTCATGTGTTGAGATTAGTCGTGTGTTGGAAAAAAAATATTCATGTGTTGAATGGAATAAATATTCATTTGTTGAATAGAATAACGAATTTATTGAAATATATAAAGCCGTGTTGATTAAAGTTGCGCTATTTTGGCGTGAACGATATTTATATCAATTATACTCGTTTTTATAATGAATATAGAAAAGGTAGTGATTTTAAAATATAACGTTTTGAAAATATTATCATTTATATAGTAATGATACGAAATATTCAATTTTGATTAGAAATTGAAATAGTGTTGAAATGGTTTTGAAAACGAAGTTAAAACGATTTATAAAATACGTTTTATAAGGAAATCGACGAAATATATATAATATGTATATATTATATATATAATGGCCTGAATAGAACGCGCCACGCCGCGGCAGTTCGTGAATTTCGACCATTGACTTCGAATTGACGTTGCGGGAGATCCGACCGTCGGATTCTCCTAAAACCGGAACCGTTGGGTTCATATCGAAAATAGCTTTCCAATGAATATTAAAAATTTGAAATCTAACGGTTGGATTTGGAATTATGTCCAAATCAAATTTGGGAAAAGTCGCTGTAAGTGCAGTTCGATGGCCGTTGATGGAAATCGACTGTACGGGCCTTGATAAAATTATTAAAAATATTAATAATTTGTGTAAAATCATAATATGTGAATTGGAAAGAACTGGGATGAAAAATTCCACATTTGAAAGGATAAAAATATATTTTTGTCGAAATGAACTAGTTTTGAACTAGAATTAAAATCAATTTATTTTTGAAATAAATAAATTGAATTTGAAAGTGATTTTAAAAATAATCAATATTCCCAATACGTGAATTGGACTGGAGTTGAATCGAAATTATCTTCGGAATATTTCGATGTTGGATTTCGTGACTATACAGATATTGTTATGGGAATTTGAAAGATATATTTTATATCGTTATTTCCAATACGATATTTGTTGGTTTCAAGATTTGATATTGAATATAAGCCGGTATATTTTCTATTCAGAGCCTTGTATTTAATATCAAATGTGATTTGGGTTTATCGTGAATCGTGTTTTATATGACATTGGTTCTTTAACCCAGTTAAAGACAGGATATTGATTTTTAAGAAGATTAACACTAAGTGGAGTTTTTATGAATCTTTAATTAGATTGAAATGTGAATTGATAATTTAAATTATCAAATCTGAAAGGTGATCGAGAATGGAGTACCACCAGTTTTGCTCCCAAGCGATAGGTAAATCTTTAATAAGATTTGAACGTGAAATGGTAATTAATTTTACCGATAACACCGTGGTGTTAGATATGGAGAATTACCAGTTTTGCTCCATGGGATATATAGGTTGGGATTGGGAAATAAAACAAATAATTACTTCGGTGTGGTTCGCTAATCCCGACTAGTTTGAAATGATATCCAAAGGAAGATTAAAGAATAAATTTAGAAGAATTTATCTTTGATAAAATTAATGGGAACCTATTCCCTAAAAATGTGATTTGTGAATAAAAGAATATTCGGAATTGGAATGAGGCGTATGTTGTGTTTGTGTAACACTTGTTTATCATATACGCGAGTTATTCGGGAAGACCGGGTTTATCCCATTCTGAATAACTGATACGACGATAAGTCGAAGGTGAAGACGGTGGTCGAAGACCGGAGGTCTTCACGTCGTTTGGATAGTTACTGATGATCTTGATTGGGCTGTACACCCAAGAAGATGGAATCAGTTGGTGATCGTCCAGACGTACTTGGAGATCGATGGATATGCGGGGTACTAGGTGCCTCCGGTTTCGTTCAGACCCAGAACGAACTTGTAAATGGACTGTGTGTCTGACATCGGATTTCAGTCTGTGTGATTGATTTCTATTAAATATATATCTGTTTGGCGGCGGAGAATTTATTCTCTTGCTTAACGCCCTTCTCTGAGACGTACGACCTCAGGGGTTATATATTGATGGATATCCATCGCATGGAATGAATTGCCTATGTGGCATGCCTAAGTGGCAATTGATCGAGGCTTCTGTTGAAAAGCAAAGTCTTGTGGTTGATGATCAAAGCACCGCCTGTGTGGCATAGCTTTGTGTAACGTGAATTCGCGAGCCTCACACCCCGGTAGTGGACCAGAAACGGGAGAGGACCTCAGGGAGGACATGCGTTTCTTTCAAGCTAGAAGTGGCGTCAGTGGTTTTACGCGCCCTGACGAGTTTGACTTATGTGGTTGTTGCTGTTGCGAGGCGCCTCGGTTTGATCGGACGATCCGGGTCCGATGGAGTCATTTGTTGGCTCATTTACGCCCCATAGGGTGGAGAGATGTATTGTTCACGCATTTTAATCCACATCGGTGGACCGGCCCTGTCGCTCCAAGGGCCCACCTGAGTCTGGGTCCTGAGACATGGGCTAGATTGTCTCGAATCGGTAGAGGATGATCCCTGGCCTCGATTCACAGATGGAAATCCAACTTCCAATACGTGACGTTTCGATTTTAGTTGTAATCCTATATATGGCGACATAGTGGGATGGGGCACTCATGCCGCCTATGATTGATATTTATGATTGAAACAATTTTGACACTATATACTTATAATAGTATCAAATAATGTGTTTTTAACGTATCAAGCATGCTTTGGCTGTTATAAGGTAAAAACCTTATCCTCCGGCTTGCGTTGCATTGTGTGATGGGACCTGGGTCTTATAATAGCTTCATTTTTCTTTATTTAGCATTGCGCTGTTTGTTTTATGCACTGGTATTCTTGGGAGGAAACCCGTTCCGTGTTATACGGCGTGGTCCCTTGATTTACCGAACTTTAAAATAAAGATTAATAACTGTTTTAGTTCTCACACCAGTCACATGACTGACCTGGAGTTTATTGTTTTAACCTAAACTCTGGGTGCCCCTATTTTCCACACGGGCAGCTAGTAGTTTTGGTTTTGCAGATTTATATTCACAGGATCCTGATTTACAGCTGGAACGATGCTCGGAAAGCTTTGTATTCGTGTATCACTTTCAGTTGTGCTTTAGTATATTTTTCCGCTGCGATGTATTTAAATGTAATTTAAATCACTGATAATTATCGAATGTAATTTATTCATTTATACTCTGTATATTCTTGTATCTGATGGGATTGTTGTAATAACAATGAAATGTTCTTTTGTTTGCGCTCTATTTTGTCTTGTCCTCAATTCTATCCGTGCTTTCCTTACCGGGGGAGTTCGGGTCGTGTCAGGTATAGTTCGACCCAAGCCATCTCCTTTAGAAACGTCCCGAACCTAGGCTGGTCCGAATTGGCCTTCTTCCAACAGCGGCTCATCGATCCCGGAAGAATCGCTCACCATTAACTGACCGAGTTCATCGCTTCCATCAAAATCGGATCGACCAAATATCTCGGATTCTCCTAGAAATATCCAGCTGAGTCATTTAATACTCGGCCCGACTCTCAAGGCAATAAAGGCAGTCAACCATCTCCGGACAAAGCTCTACTTTTGATACATCTCACCTCAAGTGCCACGTAAGCCATTATTTCCGATGATACTATTAATCAATAGTAGACCGGGTCCCACCACCGCAACTACTACCGATAATCGAGCTCCATTGTCTAAGCTCCAAAAAAAGAGGAAAGCCATGTGGTGGCCCGCTCAGCCCACTCCTTTACCTATAAATACATCCAAGCTCAAAATGGAAAAGGACCTTCTTTCGGCTACTTCAACCCTTAGCTGAACTCCTCCTCCTAAATATAAGTTTCTCCATGGCTAAGCCTAAAAATAGTCAGTTCTTCTTCTTTCTCAATATAGAAAAAGAATTGTACTTGTAATCAAGAAAGAATCAATAATATAAAGTGGACGTAGGAACAATCTTTCGCCAAATCACTATAAAAAGTCTTGCGTGTTCCCTGTTTTTTTTTTTTACTTTATTACATTCTATGATCATTATTCGTGTGCTCTCCACACGATGAGGGTTGACTGTCACTAATGACCAAGTTTTGATGTCAAGAATAACATTGTACTTCTTAAAGAAATTACATCATATGGTGAAATGATGATGCATCCAAGGATTTCAAAATTTTCAAAATGAGTTGTGTCTTGCTTGTATATTTACATTTACATATTGTATTGAAGAATAAATTTTGACAACTTAAAGTTGTTTATATATTTTATTTGAACCAGAATTTCAATACAGGTCCAAACCATATGTTTTGAATGTTAAAATATGATCTTTAAGATTCACATTGACATTGCTTGATAATCAAAAAAATTTAAACATTTGGAACCTTATAAACAATTTGTTCTAAAATCGATAACTAGAATGAGAAAGAATATGTATATCTATTACGTATGTAATATGTGGACGCGCGTATATACACGTATATGTGGATATTTAACTTACAACCTGAAGTTATTATGAGCTCATATTATAAATTATGCATATATTATTTAGTTATTCAAAAAGTCGATTGACATCAATATTGAATGACCCAAAGACATATGCTTATTCAGATGATTTATATAATTAGATTTTTTTTCCAAATTACTGGATCAATGAAAGAGAATAAGCTATATAATATCATTGTATCTTATCAACTAGTAAGTGTGTTATCCTCCTACAATTGAAATACCTATAATGTATTTGCTAGTAATAATGTGATAATTGATCAAAATAAAGAATCCGAAGATGTTTATTATTTAATCTGACAATGTTTGTCAACATTGAAGGGGATGACAAAGGGATATAATTTCATGTTGATCATCGGTGATAAATGCTTACTAATATATAGAATTATGCAAAGTATTAAGTAACTTGCATAAATGACCAATTACGTCCCTAATAAACTTTATCTACTACAGATCTGAATCCCTAAAGGATCAAAAAGTTAAAATCATAGCTGAAATGCGGTATAAAAGTCAATTCAAAATATTTTTTGGGTAAGTCATAAAGATGCCAAATAAAGAAGGTGAGTGTTCCTGAAGAAACACTAAAGGGTGCTTTGAAAGAATCCTATGATATGATTGTTAAATAACCCTACAAGTGATTTAGGTACCTAAAACATAATAAGTTTTGAGATCTCAATAATGTAACGATACGGATTTTGCTCGGACCTAATCAATCGCTAAATCAACCAAGACCGTTCAAAACCCGGATACACTAACTCTAGGCATACAACACATCAGAACAAATAACAGTTGACTTTTATAAACATCATAATAATGTTACATCAGAGTATAGTATATATCAGAGTATATCGAAATATAATACAGTGGAAGATTAATTTACAATAAATGTAATGCAATGCACAGCGGAAACATGTAAAATAACACAGCGGAAGACTATCAATACTCTGGACACAGCTTTAAGCTTCAATCCAGAATCCTGCCCAATAAATAAACATCTACAAAACAAATCACTCGACTGCCCATGTGGAAAATAGGGGCACCCGAGTTTGCAAGGGAAAAGCAAACTACGAGTCAATCATGGGACTGGTATGAGAACTCAAAACAGTTATTAAACGTACTTAATAATAAGGCAAATCACAGGACCACGCCGCTAATGCGGAACGGGTTTACCCCCATGAATGCTAGTGTATAAAACAACAATCAGTAATAGAGATATGGATCTACTATGCATCAATCAACATGCAATATCCCAATCTACCCATTTAGATTTATTACCACTCTTAGATTTTCCAAATCCAATTCAATTTACTGAAATTATTCCTTTGGACTTTATTTCCCGATTTCCATTTCAAATCATTTGAAATACATATCTAACTTTTATATCAAAGTAGATTTCACTTCGGGATCTCAAACCAAATCGTTTGGAAATATGAATTCCAAAACATAACAATGCATACAAACAAGTACGCAACCAAATATCGGGAATCTTCCCTCAGACAAGACAGTAAGCACCTCTCCAACTCTCTCTCTCTCTCTCTATATATATATATATATATGCACCTCCCACACATGGAGCAGGCTACACTGCCGACCACCCACCCTAAGGCACTGGATCCAGCCCATACTTTTAGCCTCTTTCGGGTCACCCGATCCTTAGCCACATACTTGCTAAATCATTTTATATCCCGAAGTGGGGAAAATAATTTCACAACGTAATAATCACAAGTACTTTCCAAAATATAGTACTTTACTTTAGCAATTCACACATATGATCAGTCACTATTAATCACATAACCTTTGAGCTCGTACATCTCAAAGAAGGGAGTTAAGAAAGAGAATAAATTCTTCGCCACCAAATAGATACATCATCAACAACGACTAATCGAATACGCGATGGACCACAATGTAAAACCATAATACACTTCCAAATCATTTCGAAATCATCGGGTTTTATCCCTCGAAATCCTTTCTTTTTATAAAACATTTTTATAAAACATTCCCTGTCCAAAATCGGGAATACATTTCCTTTCACTTAATAAAAATATCATTTCAAAATCATTCATTAAATTTGAAATGAACACAACAACATCGGTACACATCTCATAGTCAAATCATGAAGTGTTTCACAAAATGTTAGCATACCAGTATTTTTACCCAACCCAATGCTAAATGTGAAAGCATATCTTGCTCATAAACTGGTCGAGCACAATCCAAACAATCAATCAAATACAATCAATATCAGCAACCAAGTGTATTTGATTCAATCAACATTCATATTTTGGTAATTTAATTACCATATATACATTCACAATCGAATTAAAGATTTATTCAAACTCCAATTGGTTTCAATCTCTAAAATCATTTCTTATTGATTGTTCAACTTTCTGGAAATTAATCCTGCTTTTACTCGGGTTAAAGAACTAATGTCATTTAAACACAGTTCATGATAAACCCCAAAATCCAATTCAATATTAAATACAAGGCTCTGAATAGAAATTATATCGGTTATATTCAATATCAAATTCTGAAATAAACAAATATCGTATTTGGAATAACGATATATATATCTTCCAAATTCCTCCACGATATCCGTATAATCACGGAATCCAATATCGAAGTATTCCGAAGATAATTTCGATTCAAATCCATTTAAATTCATATATTGGAAATTCTAGTTATTTTTAAAACCATTTCAAATCCAATTTATTTGTTTAAAAATATTGGATTATAATTCTTGTTCATTACTAGTTCATTTTGATAAAAATATATTTTTATCTTTTCAAATATGGAATTTTTCATCCCAATTCTTTCTGAATCATTTATTATGATTTTACACAAATTATTGATATTTTTAATAATTTTATCAAGGCCCTTTCCATAAACGGTCATCGAACTGCACTTACAGCGACCTTTTCCAAATTTGATTTTGACATAATTCCAAATCCATCCATTAGATTTCAAATCTCTTGTATTCGTTGTAAAGTTCTTTTCGATACGAGCCCAATGGTTCTGGTTTTAGGAGAATCCGACGGTCGGATCTCTCGTAACGTCCATTTGAAGTTAATGGTCGAAATTAGCGAACAGTCGCAACGCGACGCGTTCTATTCAGGCCATTTAATATATAATATATGTATTATATATATTTCATCGATTTCCATTTAAAACGTATTTTATAAATCGTTTTAAATTCATTTTAAAACGATTCCAACTTCATTTTCAATTTTTAAGTCAAAATTGAATATTTCATTACATGACAATTTTATATATCTCATATATAAGCTTAAAATAATATTTTTAGCGAACAAATATTTTTCACCTCGGATATACGTATTTTGTGCATCGCATATATATATATATATATATATATATATATATATATATATATATATATATATATATTCCACATCGCATATATATTTTCCATATCTTTTATATATATATATATATATATATATATATATATTATTCTCATCTCATATATATATTTTTATTTTCATCTCATATACATATATTTTTATCTCATATATATATATATATATATTTGTTTTCATTTCCATATACATTTTTTATTTTCCATTCCATGTATATATTATACACATCACATATGTATATATGTATATTTTTATTTTCCATCCTATATATATATATTATTTTCCATCCCATATATATATATATATATATATTTTCCATCCCATATATATATTATTTTCACAACACATATGTATATAATTTTCACAACACATATGCATATAATTTCCATAATGCATATGTATATATTTTCCTATACAACGCACACATATATATATTCCTATACAACGCATATATATATATATATATATATATATTTTATTATACAATGCATATATATAATTTCACATTACAATCATAACACAATATAATCAATAAATCGTCCATGGTCTGTGGACGTATATGAGCAGTTCATATATGCAATTATAAAATAAATAACCATACAGAAGGTTTTAGTGAGAAATTCTCACATTGGTCGATTCTAAAATGTAGAGTTCGTTGAGAGGATTCCAACACACCCGATTTCATCAGATTCTGATCTGGTTTGAGCAAGATATGGTATTATAAACATTTGCACATTTTAATACATAATTAATGTATAATTGATTATTTAATTACTTGGTTAAGGGTAATAACCCTTCTTCCTCTATCGTTATGGACAAAACCGCAAACCCGCCTTCAACCCCTAACTTCACCTACGTACGACGTTCAAAACCACCGGATAACCATCGGGACCTCCCCTCGATGCGCCTTGGCTTCCTCCTCCATCGCTTAGAACGCCTCTAAGATTGACAGCCCCCATCGGCTGAAAATGGTGTTCGAACGAGAGAGCTTTCAGCTCGAATTTCACGAAAAATACTCCACCAATTTCGATCTTACTCGTACAGAATTCAAGACCTCCTGAAGCTTTTCAATGTTTGTTTTGAAATCATTGGTTAATTCAAATCGGATTGGGATTTATTTGATTTTGAATTTCAGAACTTTTGGATTGCCGGTTTGGAAATATCGGCTGGGAGAAAAAGGTTAACCACGACAATTTTGACCTAGGGTTTTTGACCATTTCTAGTTTATTTAAACCTTTTTTTAATATTATATTAATCCAGGTTTACTTGTTTATCCATCCGAACTCCGAATCGAACACAACGACTGTCGTCCCTAGCTAAATACCCCCCTTTCAGACATAATGGAATATGTTTTGTAAGCCAATTCGACTGTTATGATTAGCTTTCCTTTAAATTAAAATTTAAATCAATATATAGTCAGTTTAAACATACATTTTAATTTACCGGGGCCACATACGGATTTCAAAAACTCTCGAAAAATAAACCTAGATATGTTTTGATGATACGTTCCTAACAAAACTAACTTCATCGAATTTGAAGACCGTTTGAAAAATGGCCATTTTCTGGTCGATCCAAATTGACTAAAACTGTCAAAACACGTTTTCCTCTCCCACGCTCAGATATTAACTCCAAAAATTATGAAAATTGGAATCTATCAATAATTTGACATTCTGGATCCAATCAAAGTGGTTTCATCGAAAACGGAGGTCATTTGCAAAATCGCTATTTTTAAGGGTTATATTTCCAAAGTGACTATTCTGAATTTTCAACCGGGCATAACTTTTTATTCCCGCTATGAAATTTCAATTTTTCGAATTCGTTGAAAAGATATTTTCAAATAGATTCTAATATATTTGGTTTCACCAAAATCCAGTTTATTTTGAATCCTGTACATTCATTTGAAATTTGAAATCGAATTTTCAAACTACCGCGCCATTTTCAATTCCTTTTATAATTAAAATAAATATTTATATTCTACTTTCTATTTAAATAAATATATACGTTCTAATTCTATTCAAAATAAGTTTATAATTGTTATTATTTAAAATAAATCATTTTAAATATTCAAAATTCATTAAAATTGCCAAAATAAAAATTTTAAATTGGTTCTGATTTTCCGGGTTGTTACAATCTCCCCCACTTAAAATCTTTTCGTCCTCGAAGAGGAACGGAGCTGAAAGTTGTTTCATTGATCGACCCAACTTTCATTCTTCAACTTTTCAGTTTCTGAGAATTTTTAATTTTTCAAAAATTTGTCTAACACCCTAAATTTTTGAAAAAAATCGCCATAACCTCCTTTGTACGGGGAGCACCGGGAAAATCCCCAAGCCGCCATACAGGCCCTCTCATCTCAAAAAGAAAAAGAAAAAGAAAAAGCCTAGCGGCTCATAAAATCATCCAAACACAATAAATTAGTAAATGTGTACCTATTTGTCGGGCATACAAATTTATTCCTCTTCTCTAGCCTCCTTGCTATGACCTGTTCAATGTATATACATGTATATGCATGCAATTCCAAACAATTTTCATTTCAGCTCAATATTTAGTTCAATTTGGCTTAATGGTTTAAAATTTTAATTAGTCAAATCAATAATCAAACAACACAATCAACAATCAATTAGTTGATCATCGTTTTTCAAATATATATAACTTTTATATATTCAAAAATCATATTTTCAAAGATCGAATTATATATATAATCACAAATACGTTAGTTATAAACTTGACCCTCTCATCTCATTCTAAGGCATTTCTAACCCCATATTTAATGAGTCACTTATTTTAGAATGCTACTGATTCTATCTCTTATGAGGATTCTTTTATAGGATATTACTAATCCTACCTCTGATGAGTCTTTTATTCTGTTCTAACGAGTTGTACCCCAAAGATTTGTATTAACCAAAGCTTCGATACCATATGTAACGATACGGATTTTATTCAGACCTAATCGATCGCTAAATTGACCAAGACCGTTCAAAACCCGGATACGCTAACTCTGGGCATACAACACATCAGAACAAATAACATAAGACTTTTATAAACATCATAATAATGTTACATCAGAGTACATAATATATCAGAGAATATCGAAATATAATACA
Organism: Allium sativum; assembly: GCA_030737875.1. Classification (NCBI taxonomy): domain Eukaryota; kingdom Viridiplantae; phylum Streptophyta; class Magnoliopsida; order Asparagales; family Amaryllidaceae; genus Allium; species Allium sativum. The sequence continues at coordinate 887,259,839 of CM060922.1, forward strand.
ATGGAAGATTAATTTACAATAAATGTAATACAATGCACAGCGGATACAAGTAAAATAACACAGCGGAAGACTATCAATACTCTGGACACAGCTTTAATGTAATGTCCCGTATTTTTACGATGTAATAATTAATTTATTTAAGTATTTAAATAGTGATTTAGAGAATTAAATGGTCGTGTAATTAAATAATATTGAATATTTAACTAATATAAATAATAGAATAATATGTTTAATTCTGAATTAGTCAGAAATAGTAGGATTCACAAGATGGTGTGAATTAGATTATTCAAAATATATAATTCAGTTTAAAATTTAATTACAATAATGAATATATTATATAAACGACAATTGAACGTAGAATTATAATATAATTAAAAATCGAGCTCCAAATGGCGTGGCAGTTCGCTATTTGGCGATTTGAACTTCAACTGAATATACAGGGACTGTTTTAAATTGGATTTCTGTGAAACAAGAAACGTTCGGAGCTGGTGAAGTATATTTTTCTAGTGGAAGAGAAAAATCAGTATTTCATTGTGTAGATTTTGATTTACGTCCAAATCAAATTTTAGAAAAGTCGCAATGGAATTCCTTTATAATTTAAAATGATATATATAAGGAATTTCAATATAAATTTGAATATTGATTCAACCGGGATTTGAATATCGAGTTGTAAATCCCAGTGGAGCTGTATGATATTCTATTGTGAATATATACGATAATGTTTATTTTTAAATATTAAATTTAATTATTTTTAAATATATTTATATATTTAAATGGGTTATTTAGAGCTTTAAAAATAGCCAGTTTTGCAAACGACCTCCGTTTTCGACGAAACCAATTTTGTTGGATTTGAAATGTCAAATTATTGTTAGATTTCGATTTCCGTGATTTTTGAAGTCAGTATGTGGCCGTGGGAGATTTTAATGTGAGAAACAGTTGATAATTTGACCTTTAAATATACGTTGTGTGAGCAAACGGAGTCGGAATTCGACGAAACCAGTTCCGTTGGGACTGTCATGTCGAACTGTAGCTGCATATCCATTCTCATGATTTTTGGGTATTGTATGTAATCACAGGAATTTTTAAAGAAGAATATAGATAGCGGTTGGTTATAAACTAATAAAATAATATAATTTCCTATAAATAGTCTTTAACTTTCCTAAACCTAATCTAATTTCTTTGGTAAAGGATTGTGCGCAATTGTTTTCATTTCACAGAGAAAGCAAAATGGCGATCAAAGAAAATCAAACAAAAATCAAACAAATCCCATTAATCATGATACATATGTTATTGAATTCCCATCGACTTCCTCTTCATCCTCGTACCATTTTTTTGTGTTCGATTACCAGCCGTCGGTGCTCCTTTTTCAGCATGTGAACTAGGATTCCAATTCTTGAGCTATGGAAGGGGTTTTGAGAGAAATAGAGGTTTGTGATGAGTTTTTGATGGGATTTCGAGTGAGTTCGCACCATTTAGTGCATTCCGGTGATGATTTCCGTCATGAGCTCCTGTAGCAGCCACGAGAAGGGGTCGAACGCAACAAAGGGGAGGAAATCGAGTTGATAAAGGAGGGCTTAAGGTTGAAGAGATTGTGGAGTTATTAATTGTGGTGATTTTTTTTGTGATTTTTAGATAAGAGGAGAAGTGGGTTGGATGGTTTAAACGCAACCTTGTTTGTCGAAGTGGAGAGCTGGAGTTCGATCTGTGTATTTGGGGGAGATGAAGTAAATACGGGCTGGGCTGATGTAAGGAAGGGTTAAGGCCCCTTAAACTATTTAAATCCAAGTATTTATTTAGTTTAAATATACATGAATTTCTAGATATCGTAACTATTGCATACGATGTCAGAATCAGACGAAACGAGATCCGTTGGGATCGTATGGACGAGAGCAACACAATGGAACTGACTGGGAGTGGATTGGAGCTCGTTTGAATTTATGGCAAAATAAAGTGTTTGATCTGAATCAAACAACAATTTATCGTTCTTTAACGACGAACTGCCAAAGTGAGTAAAACTCACCAACTGATCTGAACAGTTATATTTCTATAACGCATTCTTAGAACTGATAATTATCTGTTGATTGTTGTGTGTTAACTGTTTGGTTTAGTTGCTTATGTATTGGTTGAAATTATAGATAATGATATATATATATAAATCGTTAATCAAATATTGATTCTGTTTAGCAGAATATTTCATAATGAAATGAAATCGATGTTAATTATATTGTTTAACATCTATGATGTAGGGAAGCAGGTTGGAGGGACCCAATTGGGTCTGGGTTCCTTAATATATAAATTACTGTTTTGTTTCATATATTGTGATATATGATGTGATATATAATCTGTTGTTGATTATGTGTGTTTGAATGATATCGATCACTGTTGTTTGGTATTTTAAATACCGTAAGAAAACCCTGGGATGAAAAAGGAAAATTTCAATAACTATATTGAAATAAAATATTATATAAAATCGAATGATTTTATATAGAAGGAAGATTTCAAACTGTATATTGGAGAAGAGTGTTTATAAAATCAAAGAATTTTGTATAAAGGAATATTTATAAAATCAAGGGATTTTATAAAGGAAATTATTTGTAAAACAAATATAAAGGAAATTATTTGTAAAACAAATATAAAGGGAAATATTTGCAAAACAAATAGAAAGAGAAATATTTGTAAAACATTTACAAATAAAATAAAAAGAGAAATATTTGTAAAACATTTACAAATAAAACAGAAAGAGAAATATTTGTAAAATATTTTCAAATAAAACAGAAAGAGAAATATTGGTAAAACATTTATAAATAGAATTATAAAAAGGAAATGTTTATTTTGAAAATAAATAGAGTTATAAAAAGGAAATGTTTATTTAGAAAATAAATAGAGTTATAAAAGGGTTTATTGGGAAATGAAAAAGAATGTCATATAAGGAAATATATGGCAAATGAATAGAATTTTACATCAGGAAAGTTTAGACCCGTGCTTCACACACGGGTATAACATGATATTGGTTTAAAGCAAAGATTTTAAATAGAATCTATTTTAACTGATAGATTGAGAAGATTAATTTATAAATAATATTTTATAAATTAAATAAAATATTTATCATTGGACAAATAGGATATATAAGTCAGGACTTATATAGAGAAGTAAGAATCGATTTCAACATCGATATTTGAAACTGAATATGGACGTATAGTTAATCAAAGGAGTTAATCAAAATGAGTTAAAGGAGTTAATCGATTAGAGTTAGAGTTAATCGATTAGAGTTAACCAGCTAGAGTTAATCAGTTAGAGTTAACCAGTTAGAGTTAATCAGTTAGAGTTAACTGATTAGAGTTAAATCGAACTAGAGTTATTCGAATAGAGTTAATTGAACAAGAGTTAGTCGAATATTTGTTATATCGAATAGATTTAATTGAATTAGAGTTAGTCAGATTTGAATTATCGAATATTAGTTATTCGAAGAAAGAAATTATCGAATATTAGTTATTCGAAAGGAGTTATCGAATATTAGTTATTCGAAAGAAATTATCGAATATCAGTTATTCGAAGAGAGAATATCGAGTATTAGTTATTCGAAAGGAGTTATCGAATATTAGTTATTCGAAAGAAATTATCGAATATTAGTTATTCAAATAGAGATTATCGAATATTAGTTATTCGAAAGGAGTTATCGAATATTAGTTATTCGAAAGGAGTTATCAAATATTAGTTATTCGAAAGGAGTTAATTGAATATTAGTTATTCAAAAGGAGTTAATTAAATATTAGTTATTCGAAAGGAGTTAATCGAATATAGTTTATTCAAAAGGAGTTTATTGATAAGAGTAAATTAGTTAGGGTTAATTTAATAGAGTTAATCCAATAGAGTTAATCCAGTAGGGTTAATCAAATAGAGTTAATCCAATAGAGTTAATCAAATAGAGTTAATAGAATTGAGTTAATCAAATAGAGCTAACTGATAAGAGTAAATCAATTAGAGTTAATCGAATAGTGTTAATTGAATAGAGTTAATCGAATAGGGCTATTCGAAGAGATATTATCAAATATAGTTTATTCGAAGGAAAGAGTTATCGAATAGAGATTTATTCGAAAGAGGGTTACGTAAGGAAGTTTGTTAAAGATTTAAAAGATAAACTTTGACCATTTCGAAGTTAAAACGTTGTTCAGTTGAGGTCTGAGAGGCAATTATACCCCAACTTGATTGACTTCCTTCTTAACTAAGGAATGGTTAAAATTTGATAGTAAAGGTAGGTTAAGTGAATTTAGTTAATGAGCGTAATGGTTTGTGTAAAGGTAGGTTAAGTGAATTTAGTTAATGAGCGTAATGGTTTGTGTTGGCATAGCGATGTTTATTTAAACATCGGTTTAAATCAAATGAAGGAGCTTTGGAAATGTTTTCCAAATAAGAATCAGAAATGTTTCCTGATAATAGAAAATAAGAAATGGGAATAAATATGGAAACGTTTTCCAGTGATTAATAATGTATATTTTCTAAGTTTACAAAAAAGGGATTTACGAATATATGAAAACGGGAAATAAGGAAATGAATAAATTAATGATAAATTAATTTAAAGGGACAAATGTTGAATGTTGATTGATCGATAAAATTTCCGTTTGGAAATAATATCATTGTTTGCACACGAGTTTTCTTTTGATAGTTAAATCACAGACTATCAAAGTTTTGACCATTTTTGTAACAACCCGGAAAATCTGAGCCAGTTTAAAAATTTTATTTTGGCGAATTTAGCAAATTTTGAATATTTAAAATGAATTATTTTAAATAATAACGACGAGAAATTTATTTTGAATGAAAATAGAACGTATATATTTATATAGATCGTCGTTAGAATATAAATATCTATTTATATTTATAAAAGGAATTGAAAATGGCGCGGTAGTTCGAAAATTCGATTTCAAATTTCATTTGAATGTACCGGATGCAAAATAAACCAGATTTTAGCGAAACCAAAAATGTTTGAATCTGATTGAGAATATCTTTCCAACGAATCCAAAAAATCGAAATTTCATAGCGGAAATCAAAAGTTATGTCCAGTTGAAATTTCAAAATAGTCGCTATTAAAAATGGAAATTTTGCAAATGACCTCGGTTTTTGACGAAACCACTTTTGTTGGATCCGTGATGTCAAATTATTGCTAGGTTTCAAATTTCGTAATTTTTCGAATCAATATGTGAGCGTGGCAAAGGAAAACGCGTTTGACCAGTTTTAGTTGATTTTAATCGACTGGAAAATGGCCATTTTTCAAACGGTCTCAGAATTTAACGAAATTAGTTTTGTTAGGACCGTATCGTCAATACGAAGTTAGAAAATACTTTTCGGGAATTTTTAGAGTTCGTATGTGGCCCCGGTAAATTGAAATGCGTGTTCAAATTCAATATATAGAGTTATATGTTGATTTTGACGAAAACTGATCGAAACGATCGAATCAGCTTACGATACATATGCCATTTGTGTTCGGAATGGGGGTAATTAGCTATGGATGACAGGCGGTGGGTCTCGTTTAGAGGTCGAATAAAAAAGTCAACATTTTTGAAATTAAATAATTAATTAAATAAGTAAAACACCTTAACCCCCTATACCTCCTCTCCTTTCCCTATTTCGATCAGAAAGAGAAAAAAAGCGCTTGCCCTCCACCCATCGGCGATGCCTCCACTTCACAGGGCCACCGCGCCCTGGCGAACGCGCTGCCCTCCGGCAAGAAGCCCCCCCATCGCGATGCCTCCCTCCCTCTGATTGAACCTGTACCCCAAAGCCCAGGCGCCCAAATCGACCACAAACCCTAACCGCGGGCCCACCACTCCGGCCATCCAACCACCCACTTCACCTGTGCCGCCCTCTCTGGCCTCTTTCACCCTCCTCCTTCGATCTCCACTTCCAATTCGAGACCGATACCCAAAACAACCCCATCCGCTGTGCTTTGTGGCTCCACCATCGTCGGTACACTCTGCCACAGCCTCCAGCGCCCTGTGCCGACATCCACCACCTCTGGCCACAGACCATGGAACCTCTTCCCTTTCCGTTCAGCCTCGGTGAGTGTTTATGGTTATTTTTACTTTATTTTTGTATCATAAAGATTGGATCTTTACGTAGAAAGATTAAAAATATGATTTTTACTTATGTAGAGTATTAAAAATATGATTTTTATATTTTTTTAGTAAGAATAAAAATTCGATCTTTATTATGTAGGAGATATAAAAATATGATGTTTATTCATGTAGAGTAATTAAAATATAATTTTTATTATATTGCTAGCAAGATAAAAATATAATTTTTATCATGGAAGTAGCGTTGTAAAGGAGTGATTTTTACATATGAAGCCGTTATATAAAAATACGATCTTTATATATATAACATAATTTTTATATAGAGAATAGTGTGATAAAAATATAATCTTTATTATATGAACTGCATGAAAAGAACTGCATTGGAATTTCAAATAGATCCAGACGGTTCAGCAGTTCGAAAGCAAAGCACGGCGGAGTGGAACCCTCTGTGAGAACTTCTTACCTTTAATTATCTTTTTCTAGTTAAAAATATATACTAGGATGTAGACAGTGTTTAGTAGCACCCGACACCCGTCGTCCACAGACCATGGACGGCTTGTATGCTTGTTTGTTTGATTTTGATGTGTAGTTGATTGTGTGATGTGAAATGAAATAAAATATTTTATAATGGAAAATATTTTATAGTTAAAAATATAATTTTTAACGTGTATATAAAATACATATTTATAAACAAATCGGACGATTTGTTTATATACACCGATTTGAAAGATATTGATTGGGACGGTAAATTTTACACATCGCCCAACTGCACAAATAAAGTCTATGTTTGAATTTTTGAAACCCCACACGGGTATTGGGATGATATTTGGCGTACACTAATCCCAACTATTTAGTTGTATGTCGATCGATTGGTCGACAGACTGTGTGAGCGTTAATTATTTATATTTGATGCTTATGCGGTTGTGTGGTGCACTTTGGATGATGGTTGATTATTTATCGTTGCTATTATATACATGTGTTGTATGGAATCCATATAATTAACATTATATGGTAATTAATTGGGCCTCATTCCAATTTAGAAAATAAAGAATATTATAAAATATCGATTCATGTGTTGATAGTACTCATTCGTTGAGATTAGTAGTGTGTTGAACGAAATATAACAATAAAACTTACATCTTTATCATATATAAAATTAGAAACTAACTGGAAAATAGATAAGATGAGTGGTCTCCTGGGTATTGATCTGATGTTGGTTTCGGCCTTCGGGGTTAATGCTTAGGGGATCGTTCTCTTACTAATTTACGGTTGGAGTCTGATTAAAAATTTAGTGATAGAAATCAAAATTTTATAAAATATATTAAATAACAAAAAATAGTCACGTGTTGACAGTACTCATTTGTTGAGATTAGTCATGTATTGAAAATATAAAGCCATGTTGATTAGAGATGCACTATTTTGACGCGAACGATATTTATATCGATTGTATTCGTTTTATAATGAATATTGAAAAGAGATTTAAAAATTGAATATTTAGAAAATGAAATTTGAATTGAATAGAAAACGAATTCGAATTGAATTGAATAGAAAATGAATTCGAATTGAATTGAATAGAAAAGAAATTTGAATTGAATTGAATAGAAAAGAAATTCGAATTGAATTGAATAGAAAAGAAATTCGAATTGAACTGAATAAGAAAAGAAATTCAAATTGAATTGAATAAGAAAGGAAATTCGAATTGAATTGTATGAATTAGAAATTCGAATTGAATTGAAATTGAGTAGAAATCAATTTAAACGAATTGAAAACGAATAGAAAATGAATTGAAATAGAATTAAAATCAATTTGAAATTAATTCAAAATTGAATCGATTCGAATTGAAAACGAACTGAAATTGAATTAAAAATCGATTTGAAATGAATTTAAAACGAATTTATAAGGAAAAATTCAATTTTGATTTGAATTTGAAATGGAATTTGAATTTGTTTATGAAACGAATTTTAAACGATTTATAAAATTCGTTTTAAAAAGGAAATCGACGAAATATATATTATATATATAATATAATGTCCTGAATAGAACGCGCCGCGCCGCGGCAGTTCGTGAATTTCGACCATTAATTTCAAACGGATTTGGGAAGAACTGGGATGAAAAATCCCACCTTTGTAAAGATAAAAATAGATTTTTATCGAAATGAACTAGTTTTGAACTAAAATTAAAACCCAATTATTTTTAAATAAATGAATTGGATTTGAAATGGGTTTTAAATAACCAGAATTTCTAATATATTTAATTGGAATTGAATTAGAATTGATTTGTGGGTTTATCGTGAACGGTGTTTTAAATAACACTTATTCTTTAACCCGATAATAAATAGAATGTGATTTGGGTTTATCGTGAACTGTGTTTTTAATTGACATTAGTTCTTTAACCCAGTAAAGGAGTTTCAATGAATCTGTAATTAGATTGAAATGGGAATCGATAATTTAAATTATCAAATTTGGAAAGTGAGCATGAATGGAGTATCACCGGTTTTGCTCCAAAGCGATAGTTAAATCTTTAATTAGATTTGAACGTGAAATGGTAATTAATTTTACCGATAACACCGTGGTGTTAGATATGGAGTATTACCAGTTTTTCTTCATGGGATGAATAGGTTGGGATTGGGAAATAAAATAAATAATTACTTCGGTGTGGTTCGCAAATCCCGACTAGTTTGGAAAACCATAATTTGGTTTGAAATGACATCCAAAGGAAGATTAAAGAATAAATTTTAAAGAATTTATCTTTGATAAAATTAATGGGAACCTTTCCCTAAGAATGTGAAATTTAGGAACCAACTGGAGATCAGTTAAGTCGAATGGTTTCCTGTGTATTGATCTGATGTTGGTTTCGGCCTACGGGGTTAATATTTGGAGAATTGTTCTCTTACAAATTTACGGCTAGGTGACTGCTGGATTGGAATGAGGCGTAGGTTGTGTTTGTGTAACATTTGTTTCTTATATACGCGGGTCATTCAGAAAGGCCGGGTTTATACCCATTCTGAATAACCGATTCGACGATACGTCGAAGATGAAGATGGTGGTTGAAGACTGGAAGTCTTCACATCGTTTGGGTGATTACTAATGATCTTGATTTGGCTGTACAACCAAGATGAGGGAATCAGATGGTGATCGTCCAGACGTACTTGGAGATCGACAGATATGCGAGGAAAGTGCCTCCAGTTTCGTTCAGACCCAGAACGAACTTGTAAATGGACTGTGTGTCTGACATTGGATTTTATTTTGTGTTGATTGATCTCTATTAAATATACATCTGTTTGGAGGCGGAGAATTTATTCTCTTGCTTAACGCCCTTTTCTGAGGCGTACGAGCTCATAGGTTGTATATCGATGAACATCAGTCGCATGGCATGAATTGCCTTTGTGGCACGCCTAAGTGACAATTGATCAAGGCTTCTGTTGAAAAGCAAAGTCTTGTGGTTGATGATCAAAGCATGACCTGTGTGGCGTAGCTTTGTGTATATCGTGAATTCGCGAGCCTCACACCTCGGTATGAGTCAAAAACGGGATAGTGACTGCAAGGAGAGCACGACGTTTCTTTCTAGCTAGTGGTAGTGTCAATGCTTAAACTGGCTGACATTTATATACTTTTCACCTATGTGGTTGTTGGATGCGAGGCGCCTCGATTTTAGGTCTGTAAGGACCGGGAAACATGTGTTCAGGAATTGCCAATCCTCAAACGTAAGAGAGGACCGGCCCTGAAGATCCAAGGGTTGCCCAGAGTGTGTAGTCCTGAGACATTTGCTAGAGTGTCTCGAATCGGAGAGGAGCTTGCCACTTGCCTCGACTCATGACGGAAATCCAATTTCCAATATGAGATATTTCAGTTTTAATTGTAGAACCTAGTATGGCGACATAGTGGTATGGGACATTCATGCCGCCTATGATTGATATTTATGATTGAAATTGTTTTTGACACTATGCACTTATAATAGTATCAAATGATTTGTTTTAAACGTACCAAGCATGTTTGGCTATTATAAGGTAAAAACCCTATCCTCTGGCTTGCGTTGCATTGTGTAACGGGACCTGGGTCTTATAATAGCTTCATTTTTCGGAAAAACATTGCGCTGTTTATTTATATGCACTGGTATTCTTGGGAGGAAACCCGTTCCGTGTTATACGGCGTGGTCCCTTGAATTTCTCTCTTTTAAAATAAAGTTTAAATAACTGTTTTAGTTCTCACACCAGTCACATGACTGACCTGGAGTTTATTGTTTTAGCCTAAACTCTGGCTGCCCTAATTTTTCGTACGGGCAACTAGTAGTTTTGGTTTTGCAGATTTATATTCACAGGATCCTGATTTACTGCTGGAACGATGCTTGGAAAGCTCTGTATCCGTGTATTACTTTCAGTTGTGTTTTGTATTATTTTTCCGCTGCTATGTAACTTATTGTAACCTCTGATATTTGTCGAATGTATATTTATTCATACTCTGTATATTCTTGTATTCTGATGGAATTGTCGTAATATACAATGAAACGTTCTTCTGTTTGCGTTCTATTTTGTCGTGTTCTCAAGGTAATCTGTGCTTTCCTTCACGGGGAAGTTACGGGTTGTTTCATTTGGTATCAGAGCTTTGGTTTACAGAGCTCGAGAACAAGGCACATTAGAACCATAGGAAAAAATTCATCAGATATTGGATTAGTAATATCCAATTAGAATGACTCGTTAGAGATAGGATCAGTAGTATCCTAGAACGAGTGTGAAGAGTATATTTTTCAATTGAAAACAATTTTGTTTTGAAAGTTAAATTCAAGTATACGTATTTGAATACTTATTTATATTGAATTTGGACAATCCAGTACTTAAAGATTTTGCATATACGCGTCATGAACGTATATTTGAAGTTTTAATATACTGGATAGATATAGGGTCACACTCTAGTCGCTCGGAGATGATTTTGATGATGGAGCTCCATCACCAGTATTTATGTTCGTGTTTCGAAGGTGTGATATCTATATATTTCCATTAGACTGGTGTGAGAACCAAAACTAGATAGATTTATTGTTGTGATTTGGCATCAAAAACATGATTTTCTGTATATGTATCAAATTATGAATTTGAAACGTTAATCAACTAACTGATTGATGGTTGTGTTGTTTGTTTATTTGTTTGAAATTTTGAACCATTATGCCTAATTGAACCAAATACTGAACTGTATTGAAAATTGTTTGAAAATTCATGCATATACATGTAATTACATTGAACAGGTCATAGCAAGTAGGCTAGAGCAGAAGAATAAAATTGTTTGCCTGACAAATAGGTACATGTTTATTGTATTTCTTTGGGTGATGATGATTTTATGAGTCGATTGGCTAGCCGCTTGGCTTTTTCTTTTTCTTTTGGATTGAAGAAGGCCACGGGAGGCTATATGAAATATCCCGAAGTCCTCGGTGCAGGGGAGGTTATGGCTAAATTTTTCGAAAATTTAGGGTGTTAGCCAAATTTTTAAAGAATTTGAAAAGTTCTTAGAAACTGAAAAGTTGAAGAACTTATGCCGTAAATAAAATAATGAAAGTTGTGTTGATTTGTAAAACAACTTTCAGCTTCGTTCCTTTTCGGGGACGAAAAGTTTTAAGTGGGGGAGTATGTAACAACCCGAAAAATCTGAGCCAGTTTAAAATTTTTATTTTGGCAAATTGAGCGAATTTTGAATATTTAAAATGAATTATTTTAAATAATAACGACGAGAAATTTATTTTGAATGAAAATAGAACGTATGTATTTATATAGATCGTCGTTAGAATATAAATATCTATTTATATTTATAAAAGGAATTGAAAATGGCGCGGTAGTTCGAAAATTCAATTTCAAATTTCAATTGAATGTACCGGGTGCAAAATAAACCGGATTTTAGCGAAACCAAAAATATTTGAATCTAATTGAGAATATCTTTCCAACGAATCCGAAAAACCGAAATTTCATAGCGGGAATCAAAAGTTATGTCCAGTTGAAATTTCAGAATAGTCGCTTTGGAATTCTGGCCCTTAAAAATGGAACTATTGCAAATGACCTCGGTTTTTGACGAAACCACTTTTGTTGGATCCGTGATGTCAAATTATTGCTAGGTTTCAAATTTCGTAATTTTTAGAATCAATATTTGAGCGTGGCAAAGGAAAACGCGTTTGACCAGTTTTAGTTGATTTTAATCGATTGGAAAATGGCCATTTTTCAAAAGGTCTCAGAATTTAACGAAATTAGTTTTGTTAGGACCGTATCGTCAATACGAAGTTAGAAAATATTTTTTGGGAATTTTTAGAGTTCGTATGTGCCCCGGTAAATTGAAATGTGCGTTCAAATTCAATATATAGAGTTATATGTTGATTTTGACGAAAACTGATCGAAAAGATTGAATCAGCTTACGATACATATCCCATTGTGTTCGGAATGGGGGTAATTAGCTACGGATGACAGGCGGTGGGTCTCGTTTAGAGGTCGAATAAAAAAGTCAACTTTTTTGAAATTAAATAATTAAATAAATAAATAAAACACCTTAACCCCCTATACCTCCTCTCCTTTCCCTGTTTCGATCAGAAAGAGAGAAAAAAGCGCTTGCCCTCCACACATCGGCGACGCCTCCACCTCGCAGGGCCACCGCGCCCTGGCGAACGCGCCGCCCTCCGGCAAGAAGCCCCCCCACAATCGCGATGCCTCCCTCCCTCTGATTGAACCTGCACCCCAAAGCCCAGGCGCCCAAATCGACCGCAAACCCTAACCGTGGGCCCACCACTTCGGTCATCTGACCACCCACCTCACCTGCGCCGCCCCCCTCTGGTCTCTTTCGCCCTCCTCCTTCGATCTCCGCTTCCAATTCGAGACCGATACCCAAAACAGCCCCATCCGCCGTGCTTTGTGGCCCCACCACCATCGATACACTCTGCCACAGCTTCCAGCGCCCTGTGCCGACGTCCACCACCTCTGGCCACAGACTATGGACCCTCTTCCCTCTCCGTTCAACCTCGGTGAGTGTTTATGGTTATTTTTACTTCATTTTTATATAATAAAGACTGGATCTTTACGTAGAAAGATTAAAAATATGATTTTTACTTATGTAGAGTATTAAAAATATGATTTTTATATTTTTTTAGAAAGACTAAAAATTTGATCTTTATTATGTAGGAGATATTAAAATATGATTTGTATTCATGTAGAGTAATTAAAATATAATTTTTATTATATTGCTAGCAAGATTAAAATATAATTTTTATCATGGAAGTAGCGTTGTAAAGGAGTGATTTTTACATATGAAGCCGTGATATAAAAATAAGATCTTTATATATATATATAACATAATTTTTATATAGAGAATAGTGTGATAAAAATATAATCTTTATTATATGAACAGCATGAAAAGAACTGCATTGGAATTTCAAATAGATCCAGACGGTTCAATAGTTCGAAAGCAAAGCACGGCGGAGTGTAACCCTCTGTGAGAACTTCTTACCTTTAATTATCTTTTTCTAGTTAAAAATATATACTAGGATGTAGACGGTGTTTAGTAGCACCCGACACCCGTCGTCCACAGACCATGGACGGCTTGTATGCTTGTTTGTTTGATTTTGATGTGTAGTTGATTGTGTGATGTGAAATGAAATAAAATATTTTATAATGGAAAATATTTTATAGTTAAAAATATAATTTTTAATGTGTATATAAAATACATATTTATAAACAAATCGGACGATTTGTTTATATACACCGATTTGAAAGATATTGATTGGGACGGTAAATTTTACACATCGCCCAACTGCACAAATAAAGTCTATGTTTGAATTTTTGAAACCCCACACAGGTATTGGGATGATATTTGGCGTACACTAATCCCAACTATTTAGTTGTATGTCGATCGATTGGTCGACAGACTGTGTGAGCGTTAATTATTTATATTTGATGCTTATGCGGTTGTGTGGTGCACTTTGGATGATGGTTGATTATTTATCGTTGCTATTATATACATGTGTTGTATGGAATCCATATAATTAACATTATATGGTAATTGATTGGGCCTCATTCCAATTTAGAAAATAAAGAATATTATAAATTATCGATTCATGTGTTGACAGTACTCATTCGTTGAGATTAGTCATGTGTTGAACGAAATATAACAATAAAACTTACATCTTTATCATATATAAAATTAGAAACTAACTGGAAAATAGATAAGATGAGTGGTCTCCTGGGTATTGATCTGATGTTGGTTTCGGCCTTTGAGGTTAATGCTTAGGGGACCGTTCTCTTACTAATTTACGGTTGGAGTCTGATTAAAAATTTAGTGATAGAAATCAAAATTTTATAAAATATATTAAATAACAAAAATAGTCACGTGTTGACAGTACTCATTTGTTGAGATTAGTCATGTATTGAAAATATAAAGCCGTGTTAATTAGAGATGCGCTATTTTGACGCGAACGATATTTATATCGACTATATTCGTTTTATAATGAATATTGAAAAGAGATTCAAAAATCGAATATTTAGAAAATGAAATTTGTATTGAATAGAAAACGAATTCGAATTGAATTGAATAGAAAATGAATTCGAATTGAATTGAATAGAAAATGAATTCGAATTGAATTGAATAGAAAAGAAATTCGAATTTAACTGAATAGAAAAGAAATTCGAATTGAATTGAATAAGAAAAGAAATTCGAATTGAATTGAATAAGAAAGGAAATTCGAATTGAATTGAATGAATTAGAAATTCGAGTTGAATTGAAATTGAATAATTGAAAACGAATAGAAAACGAATTGAAATAGAATTAAAATCAATTTGAAAGGAATTCAAAATTGAATCGATTCGAATTGAAAACGAACTGAAATTGAATTAAAAATCGATTTGAATTAAAATCAATTTGAAATGAATTTAAAACGAATTTATAAGGAAAAATTCAATTTTGATTTGAAATTGAAATGGAAGTTGAAATTGTTTTTGAAACGAATTTTAAACGATTTATAAAATTCATTTTAAAAAGGAAATCTATATTATATATATTATATATATAATATAATGGCCTGAATAGAACGCGCCGCGCCGCGGCAGTTCATGAATTTCGACCATTAATTTCAAACGGACATTACGGGAAATCCGACCGTCGGATTCTCTTAAAACCGGAACCGTTGGGTTCGTATCTAAAAGAGCTTTCCAATGAATATTAGAAATTTGAATTCTAACGGTTGTATTTGGAGATACGTCCAAATCAAATTTGGAAAAGGTCGCTGTAAGTGCAGTTCGATGGCCGTTAGTGGAAATCGACTGTACGGGCCTTGATAAAATTATTAAAAATATCATTAAATTGTGTAAAATCATAATGAATGATTTGGGAAGAACTGGGATGAAAAATCCCAAATTTGTAAAGATAAAAATAGAATTTTATCGAAATGAACTAGTTTTGAACTAAAATTAAAACCCAATTATTTTTAAATAAATAAATTGGATTTGAAATGGGTTTTAAATAACCAGAATTTCTAATATATTTAATTGGAATTGAATTAGAATTGATTTGTGGGTTTATCGTGAACGGTGTTTTAAATAACACTTGTTCTTTAACCCGATAATAAATAGAATGTGATTTGGGTTTATCGTGAACTGTGTTTTTAAATGACATTAGTTCTTTAACCCAGTAAAGGAGTTTCAATGAACCTGTAATTAGATTGAAATGGGAATCAATAATTTAAATTATCAAATTTGGAAGCTGAGCGAGAATGGAGTATAACCAGTTTTGCTCCAAAGCGATAGTTAAATCTTTAATTAGATTTGAACGTGAAATGGTAATTAATTTTACCGATAATACCGTGGTGTTAGATATGGAGTATTACCAGTTTTGCTCCATGGGATGAATAGGTTGTGCAATGACCCGCATCGTCAGTGGTATAATAATTTATTTATTTAATTATATAAATGGTGATTTAAAAGGGTTTAATGGTTATGGAATTAAATAATGGTAAATATTTAATTAAAATAAAAAATTAAATAATATATTTAATTCAGTAATAATCAAAAATAGTGAAATTCACAGTATGGTGTAATTTGGGTTATTTAAAATATATATATCAGTTAGGAGTTGAATTATATTAGCATATATATTTAAACGACGACAGTTTGAATGAGGAATTATAATATAATTAAAATCGAGCTCGAAATGGCGCTGCAGTTCATAAATTGGCGATTCGAACTTCAACTGAATGTACAGGGTTCGTTTTAAATCGGATTTCTATGAAACAAGAAAACGTACGGAGCTGGTGGAGTATATCTTTCTAGTGGAAGAGAAAAATCGGGATTTCGTTGTGTAGATTTTGATTTATGTCCAAATCAAATATTCAGCAAAACAGCGGTATGTTCGTTCGTGGCCATAACGGTTATTTTAAAATATTTGAATATCGGGTTTGAATTTAGACAATGTTCTTTTGGGACATAGTGATAATTTAATTTTTAGAATTTTACAATAATTTTTAATTAATTAAATAAGCAACTTTTTATTTGGAGTATTTCGCACCCTAAAATCAACATTTTGAAGTTTCAAAATATAAGGCCACCTACCGGTATTATTACATTTCTGGGATCGTGGCACCTTACTGAATACAATGGTATTTTTATTTCAGTCTGTACGTAGAGGGAATTTTATGAAACGAGGTACGTTAAATTTTATAATATCCACCCTAAAATATCCCAACCTTCTTGGATCAAAAGAGGACACGTACGCCATTTTCCTCAACCACAAAAATCCCGTTGGAGTCCACTGAACTGTTGTATATAACGTAGTTGTATACACAATTATATGATTTTTGTTTGATGATAACAACCAAATAAATATTACTTTAAATGTGTTTGTTAATGTACTGTTATTCTACAACACAGACAGGAATATAATATTTATATTTAAATAAAATACGACGGTACAGAAATTCAATTATTCACACAGTATTTTATTTGAATATAATATCTTATTTCAACATTTAAACAGTACAAATTTACAACTCCACTATTTGAACACATCACTGATATATAATTCATTACAGTACATTCTTGGACTCGGTTACAGATTCATTTGTATAAACTCTCTCATATACATATATTCTCTTATATACTTGTCTCTGTCAATTTTCTGTCTTCAGTCTTCACAGCATCTTCTCAGTCAGTCCAGTCATCACTTGTTTACCTGTCACATGAAACACACACACACAGTACACTGCAATAGAAATAAAACTGAATACATGCAAATATAAATTTTATTTTAAAATTTTGTTTGCCTCAGATTTCTGGTGTGTTACTCATCATTTTTCATGACTTGATCTGATTAATCTGTGTCTAGACGGACAGTTTGTATATGTACAGGGACAGGAAATTTTCTGAATGGCTGCATATACACACGTATATATATATATATACACGTGTGCACTGCCACGCCAATTCAGTGTGCAACTGAGGAGTAGCCACGTGGACCTTCTCAACTCAGTGCACATGAAAACAAAGTCAACACACCTCAAAGTACAAAGCAAATATTCAAATGCCAAGCAACCAATACAAGTATATTTTCTGAAATGACAAGCAAGAGTCAAGACAGTTCAAGTGCAAAAGTGGTCGAGTCTCATTGTTCAAGTGTCGAGCCAAGGTCCAAAACAATGCAGCATGGTCATGGAGTTCAGCAAGTATAGTAAAGGCAATTTCAAGACAAACTAGCAAGCATGGTGGAACAAGAAGTGCACAATGATCAAGTTCTTTTCAAAAAAGATAGCAACTCAAAGATGTACAAGTGCCAACACAAAGCATGGACTAATGAAAACGACATGGCAGCAAATGGAATACAACATATTTCAAGTGAAGGTACAAAACAGAAAGTGGTCGAGGACAATGCTGATCAAATCAGCAAAATCATGAACAAGTACAAATGGCAAGCAAATGGTCGAGTAGCATTTCATGAATGCACAAGGCAAGCTAGCACTCGACAAAATCAGTTTTCACAAACAATGCACGACTCAAGTTCATGGATCAAATCAGGATAGCCAAATCTATATGGAAGTGTACAAGCAGCATATGCAAAACATAGTCAAGCACAAATAAACATAGCCCAAGTGTCAAGCCAGATTTACATGGTGCAAATGGTCGGGCCAGTTCAGCATGATGCAACAAGAGAAGTCAAGTATGGTGATAAAATCCAGGGGCAAAGGCCATAACATTAGTGAAGCAAGTGCAAATGCGAACAGGGTGTAACTCTTGGACTTTGGTGTACACAGCAAAAGATGGTCAAAACTGGTTCATACACAAGCATGGCGATATTTTCTCAAAGCAGTTCAAAGAACTAACATAGTGGTGCAGCAAGGAGGCAAGACACTTCACACAAATGGTCGAGCAAATGATGTAACACTTTCATACACATGCAGGAATGATATTATGGAGAAAGAACACAATGCAGAAATAATTGGGAATGGTCAAGCAAAATAAAGTGAGGCAAGTCAAATTGAATTGCAGATTTTACACATCAATTTTGAGCAACAAATAATTTCAGAAATTGTGTCACTGTTTCCAGAAAAATCAAAGGAAAGAAATAAGTCTTTGGCAAATCGGTTTTGAATTACATGTTTAATTTTGGCAAGAAAATATTTCTTGTTTTGATAGTATCATCAATGGCAAGGAATTACATAGCACATTCAAAGGCAAGGAATAAATTTCATTCGAACAAGGCAGCAGCAAATAAATCGTGCCAAGGGTTTTAATGTCAAAAGGGAAAGCAAAAATTTCTCTAATTCAATCATTCAAGCCATTTTTAAATCAAAGCCAATGCATTTCAAATTCAAGGCAGAGCAAAAATCAAGCAAGGGCCATATACTTTTCCATAATTACTCATTTCATCAAGGCCATAAGTGGAAACAAATCAGAGCAATTTAAATCGAGGATTTTCAAAAAGGGGAAACCGCAATTTCAGATCGTGTCACATATTGGTGAAATCAGAGAGTAATTATAGGATTATATAATCCTATATAATATCACCAATCATCATAGGCATAGGGATCGAAAAACAAAAACCAAGAATTTGACGAACACAAATAAATTCAGAAATCACTCACATAGTTTTCCGATCAGAAGCCCTTTCCAAATCGATTGAGGAGTGAAGCAAGAAGCATCGCAATTCAACCGACATCATCAAAGTGAAGCAATCAGAGAACCACGAATTCATTCTCATCAAGCATCGATTCGGATTTGGGGAAGAACAAGAGAAACCCTAGTTTTTTTTAGCCACCGCCATTTTCATTTGCAAATAACAAAAGGGATCGGGCCAAGAAAATGGGTGCAACACAAATAAAAGGGGCCGGCCATTTTTCCTTAATTAAATTTAAAAGGGGATAACCCTTATGTTTAAGTCCTAGGGTTTCTTTGTTTATTTTTATTTTGTATTGTTTTTTATTATTCTCTGCTGTAGATCATCTGAACAGTTTTCTAGTGTCTGTATAAACTAGAGTGAATCAGTCAGGGTGTTGACTGTCAGTTTCAGAGTCTGTAAAATTCTGGGATACAGATTACAGGGTTGTAATTCGGTAAATCTGGTCGAGGGGATATCGTCCAGTGTAGGGTTTTGAGCGTAGAGTTAGAATAGGAGCGAGAGTCGCGAGTGTACAAGGTCTTGTATGCGGGATCTGTTCTATCTTCTAGTAGAAACCTTAGGAATGCAGCAGTAGGCAGGGTTTTGCCGAAGCTGGGTATATCTGTGTGTGATTTACTTTCTGCACTTTTATTTTCTGCTGCATTCTGTGATCTGTTTATTATTTTAATATCCTGTCAGTTTTTCAATTCAGTTTAAAAACTGTGATAAACCCTATTCACCCCCCCTCTAGGGTTAATCTAGATCCAACATTTGGTATCAGAGCAAGGTTTTTGATTAACTCTATCAGTCTTCTGAGAGTCAGTCCAGTTCATCTCCAACTATTTTCACTGGAACAGATTTTTTAAACTGGAAATCCAAAATGGAATTTTATTTAAAATCTGTTAATATTAAATGTTGGGATGTTGTTATCAATGGGTACGATATGGTAGATAAAGTTTTTAATTCTCGTGCTACACATATTCTTTATTCTCATCTTGATGATAATCAATACAGTCTGATTTCCCATTGTTTAACTGCGCAGGAAATTTGGACAGCTCTCAATACGGAGTATGGGCAAATTGACAACAACTACTCAAAATCCCGAAATATCAACTCAGATTCAAATCAACGCTTGAAAGGAGAAACAGATGGATCAAACGATGGAGAATCACAGATGCTGAAACTGAAAATCTCACATACGAGGATTTGGTTTATATGTGCACTGATTTAACTAAATCTGTTGATATACTCCAATCTAAAAACAAATCTCTGAAATCTATGAATTCTGAGTTAATTGGCAAAATTGATGATTTGGAATCACAACTTAAATCGTTTGAAAACTCTTCAAAGTCTGATTGTAAAAATTGTCTGAAATTGGAAACCAATCTTGATCATCTCAATAAAAAATTTCAAAAGTTTGAAAAAGAAATTTTTATCTTAATAAAAACAAGATTGAGTTATCAAGTTTGAATAATTTTTTACAAAAAGAATTTGAAATTTTCAAGACTGATATATATTCCAAATTTGAAATTGCTGAAAAGGAGAATTTGTTGAAATCTGACTTGATTTTGAAAGAACTGGAAAACGAGATTGAAAAATCCAAGAAATTTGGGTTTGAAAAACAAAAACTTTTTGAATCTGAGATTGTTGAGTCCCAAACCAAAATTGATTTGCTTAAAGATGAAAATTTGGTTTTGAAGTCTGACTTTGAAAAATATAAGATCACTGAAAATCGTTGTTCAGATTTATTAAAAGAAAACCGTGATCTCAAAACAAAACTTCAACAACTTGAAACAACCTTGGCAAAATTTGCAAACAGTGAAAAGTCTTTAAATATGTTGTTGAAAAGTCAATTTTCATCAGGAAATAGAATTGGACTTGGTTTTGGGAAATCTGAGTTCTTTGAAAAGAGAAGTTCAAACTATTTTAAAAATCCTTCAATCTTCTTTGAAAAGTATCATCTTGATAATATGAACTTTGACAATTCAAAAGGATTTTTGAATCGAAAGCAAAATGCGAATTTGTTTTGTAATAATCCATCTAAGCAATCCTGGATCCCAAAAAGAGATAAAACAAACGTCGTTAAATTCAAACAGATATGGGTTCCAAAGGGAACAAAGGTAAATTCAGATGGATTGCTTTACAAACAGGTTTGGGTACCAAAACGAGCAAGTACAACTGTGAGTGGTTTTACTGTTTTTGTTAGACCACTCAATCCTCTAAACAGTTAGATACCAAAGGAGGCCGAGGAACAACTGTGCTAAAAACTGAATTCAAACTGCATCATATCATCAGGTTATTCAAAGTTCCTTAGCCAAATCAGTTGAGTTAGAGATTCATTTGCTTACGTGGATTTCAGGTATATCTCTACACTCATTCTTTTGTATATTCTTTGTTTATTTATTTTCCTCCTTCTATCTCTTCTGTCTATTTCCTTTGATTTGTCACTGCTGCAGTTTTATTTTTTTTCTTGGGCTTTCTTAACTTCCAATTGCAGTACTCATAATCTTGTGGAAATTTGCTTTATTTGAATCGAACTCTGATGTGTTAATTATTTCTAGATCTTGATGTTAATCTTGTAAATATCTGCAATTGTTTTGAAGTTTATTTTCTGAGTTATGAATTCATAACAGTGTTGATGTATTCATATCATATCTTGAACACTGTTAACTAGAATTCTAAATTTTTGAAGATCTGAATAATTAATGAAATTTCACACACTTATACTGTTTTGAGTCCCTTCCAATTCATTTTGGAAACGCTTAAAGTATTATACTCACTACAGCACTGCTACTTCTCAGTTGTGATAATCTCATTAATTTTTTAGATTGGCTTGATTTTTTTCTGACTTGAAAAATATTTGGGTTGAATCAGTGATACATCTAGAATTTCATCCTTATTCATGATTATTATGATTGAAATTAGTTTAGTTTGAAATCATCTGAAATTCCTGATATTTTGAATCTCACACACCACTTAAATCTGAAATTATTAACCTTGTGTGACTGATTCATTATATCTCAAAATTTGACATTGATTCAAATGATTTCAGATAAATTATTTTTTATTCTTTGGATCATGAATATCTCACAAAATTGATGTAGATGATCTGAAATTTCTTGAGGACTTGTCAGAAAATTCTTGTGAAAATTCTTTGAAAATCAGGTCTTGAATTACTCTGTTATTTCATGGTTATATGATTTAAGTATTTGTTTGTTTAAAATCATTTGAAATTATTGATTTATTAAATCTCACATATATCTCAATTCAAAAATTTATAAATTGGTGTGATTGATTTATTAAATCCTGATATTTTCGTATTTCTTCAAATGATTTAAAATAAACGGTATTTTTAATATTGGATCGTGAATCATATTCTGTGGCCATCAGAAATGTCTTGACAAGTGTGCTTTGAAACTAATTTTTGTGCTGCTCTGATACTGTTTTGAAAAATGTTTGTTCTGGAATCACATGCTTGCTGCTCTGATACATGTGCATAATCTATTATCTGTCTGTTTGGGCTTGGTACTTAATATTTTTTTTAAGACATTCTTGTTCAGTATCATGTTAAAATTCCTCGTAAATAGAGACACCAAGTGGTATCAGAAGTGCTTATTTCTTTTGTTTCACCTATCTGTACTGAGATTCAAATTTTCACCTTGTATAGATCCACACATTTTTTTGCCTTATACAAATAAATGTGCTAAATTTGTCTGGCTGGGTTTGTGTTTAAAGTTCTTTGGTGTGAGATGTCCATGATAGTCCATCAGGGTGTAATTAAATTCCTCGATAAGTGAGAACATTTGGTATCAGCCTTTTTCACTCATTTTTTTTTAATTATCACCCTGTATAGATTCAATTTTTTTTATAAATCTGTTTAATTTCTTCTTGTAATTGTTTTTCAATTTTAAAATTATCTATTTTTTATTCATTCAGAAATTGAAATCAATATCCAATTTGTGCTGTGTTTATAATTCATCAAAATTATTATCAGTTTTTGAAATTGTGATGAATTGTGACTGCAGTGTATTTCACAACAAGAGGAGATTTTATTTGGATTTTCATGATGGTTGAGTATTAATTATAATATCTTTGAACTGGCAAATATTTCACAACCATCTCCTGTATCTATCACCCGTCTGCCATCCATCATGATTTTATATTAATGTGGAGAGTTTATTTTAAAAAAAAAAGAAAAATCATCTTGTTTTAAAACAGTGAAAATTATTTGTGATAGAAATGGGACTATATTGTTTTTCAGAATTAGTGATAATTGAAATTTTCAATAATCCCGGTACAGTCGAGCTTATTTCATAATATAATTAATTTAGAAATTTATTTTCACAGTCCATCTCTGTACCTACCCCATTTTCTATCATTCATATATTGGTTTTACATACTGAGGAGTTTTTCCTTTAAAATGCTGAAAATAATAAATATAGTTAATATATAAGTCTGTCTCTAACCTCATTTAAAAATCCAAGCTCTGGTCATGCATGGTTAAGAGATAACTTATAATTTAAGCTGCGACTGACCTCATTTAAAAATCCAAGCTCTGTTTATGCGTGGTCAGTGTGCTCTTAAGTAAAAATAAAAGAAAAAGGAATAATGTGCTATAAATTGACATAAACTTGAAATTCTCCTTTGTGTATAAAAAAACCAGCCTACCAATCCATTTTCTAATCTGTGAAATGTGTTAATATTTTATGACGTATTATGATTTGCTGATTGATTGGTATTGGGATTTGAGGTTATTCGATTTTGTCACTTAAATTGAATTATTAATTATAGTCCAAATTCCATCTCTGTTTTTGAACCTCATTTTTATAAAAATTCTTTGGAAAAATAATTTTTTACTCTTCCCATGTTATATAAACTTCATCGTAAATCCGTCATTGTCTACAATGTGAAATATTTAATCTGTTCTCAGAATATTATGATTTTTGTTTGACTGATTGAGATTTATGATGACTGTTCTTCCTCATATGCTGAAATTATGTTTTCTGTCAATTTTCATCTGTATTTTAAAATCTGTATCCTTTTTGATGATAACAAAAGGGGGAGAATGGATTAGATTTTGATTTATGAGTGAATATTTTATAAATATTTTTAATTTTGAAAATTTATTATTATCCATACATTTCACTCATGCATAGTTATAGGGGGAGTTTCTGTTGTAGGGGGAGCTAATAAATAGGGGGAGTTCAATATTCACTGTCAAACACATTTATTATGCTCAAAATCTTTTATTTGTTTGTCATCATCAAAAGGGGGAGATTGTTGTATATAACGTAGTTGTATACACAATTATATGATTTTTGTTTGATGACAACAACCAAATAAATATTACTTTAAATGTGTTTGTTAATGTACTGTTATTCTACAACACAGACAGGAATATAATATTTATATTTAAATAAAATACGACTGTACAGAAATTCAATTATTCACACAGTATTTTATTTGAATATAATATCTTATTTCAACATTTAAACAGTACAAATTTACAACTCCACTATTTGAACACATCACTGATATATAATTCATTACAGTACATTCTTGGACTCGGTTACAGATTCATTTGTATAAACTCTCTCATATACATATATTCTCTTATATACTTGTCTCTGTCAATTTTCTGTCTTCAGTCTTCACAGCATCTTCTCAGTCAGTCCAGTCATCACTTGTTTACCTGTCACATGAAACACACACACACAGTACACTGCAATAGAAATAAAACTGAATACATGCAAATATAAACTTTATTTTAAAATTTTGTTTGCCTCAGATTTCTGGTGTGTTACTCATCATTTTTCATGACTTGATCTGATTAATCTGTGTCTAGACGGACAATTTGTATATGTACAGGGACAGGAAATTTTCTGAATGGCTGCATATACACACTTATATATATATATATATACACACGTGTGCACTGCCACGCCAATTCAGTGTGCAACTGAGGAGTAGCCACGTGGACCTTCTCAACTCAGTGCACATGAAAACAAAGTCAACACACCTCAAAGTACAAAGCAAATATTCAAATGCCAAGCAACCAATACAAGTATATTTTCTGAAATGACAAGCAAGAGTCAAGACAGTTCAAGTGCAAAAGTGGTCGAGTCTCATTGTTCAAGTGTCGAGCCAAGGTCCAAAACAATGCAGCATGGTCATGGAGTTCAGCAAGTATAGTAAAGGCAATTTCAAGACAAACTAGCAAGCATGGTGGAACAAGAAGTGCACAATGATCAAGTTCTTTTCAAAAAAGATAGCAACTCAAAGATGTACAAGTGCCAACACAAAGCATGGACTAATGAAAACGACATGGCAGCAAATGGAATACAACATATTTCAAGTGAAGGTACAAAACAGAAAGTGGTCGAGGACAATGCTGATCAAATCAGCAAAATCATGAACAAGTACAAATGGCAAGCAAATGGTCGAGTAGCATTTCATGAATGCACAAGGCAAGCTAGCACTCGACAAAATCAGTTTTCACAAACAATGCACGACTCAAGTTCATGGATCAAATCAGGATAGCCAAATCTATATGGAAGTGTACAAGCAGCATATGCAAAACATAGTCAAGCACAAATAAACATAGCCCAAGTGTCAAGCCAGATTTACATGGTGCAAATGGTCGGGCCAGTTCAGCATGATGCAACAAGATAAGTCAAGCATGGTGATAAAATCCAGGGGCAAAGGCCATAACATTAGTGAAGCAAGTGCAAATGCGAACAGGGTGTAACTCTTGGACTTTGGTGTACACAGCAAAAGATGGTCAAAACTGGTTCATACACAAGCATAGCGATATTTTCTCAAAGCAGTTCAAAGAACTAACATAGTGGTGCAGCAAGGAGGCAAGACACTTCACACAAATGGTCGAGCAAATGATGTAACAGTTTCATACACATGCAGGAATGATATTATGGAGAAAGAACACAATGCAGAAATAATTGGGAATGGTCAAGCAAAATAAAGTGAGGCAAGTCAAATTGAATTGCAGATTTTACTCATCAATTTTGAGCAACAAATAATTTCAGAAATTGTGTCACTGTTTCCAGAAAAATCAAAGGAAAGAAATAAGTCTTTGGCAAATCGGTTTTGAATTACATGTTTAATTTTGGCAAGAAAATATTTCTTGTTTTGATAGTATCATCAATGGCAAGGAATTACATAGCACATTCAAAGGCAAGGAATAAATTTCATTCGAACAAGGCAGCAGCAAATAAATCGTGCCAAGGGTTTTAATGTCAAAAGGGAAAGCAAAAATTTCTCTAATTCAATCATTCAAGCCATTTTTAAATCAAAGCCAATGCATTTCAAATTCAACGCAGAGCAAAAATCAAGCAAGGGCCATATACTTTTCCATAATTACTCATTTCATCAAGGCCATAAGTGGAAACAAATCAGAGCAATTTAAATCGAGGATTTTCAAAAAGGGGAAACCGCAATTTCAGATCGTGTCACATATTGGTGAAATCAGAGAGTAATTATAGGATTATATAATCCTATATAATATCACCAATCATCATAGGCATAGGGATCGAAAAACAAAAACCAAGAATTTGACGAACACAAATAAATTCAGAAATCACTCACATAGTTTTCCAATCAGAAGCCCTTTCCAAATCGATTGAGGAGTGAAGCAAGAAGCATCGCAATTCAACCGACATCATCAAAGTGAAGCAATCAGAGAACCACGAATTCATTCTCATCAAGCATCGATTCGGATTTGGGGAAGAACAAGAGAAACCCTAGTTTTTTTTAGCCACCGCCATTTTCATTTGCAAATAACAAAAGGGATCGGGCCAAGAGAATGGGTGCAACACAAATAAAAGGGGCCGACCATTTTTCCTTAATTAAATTTAAAAGGGGATAACCCTTATGTTTAAGTCCTAGGGTTTCTTTGTTTATTTTTATTTTGTATTGTTTTTTATTATTCTCTGTTGTAGATCATCTGAACAGTTTTCTAGTGTCTGTATAAACTAGAGTGAATCAGTCAGGGTGTTGACTGTCAGTTTCAGAGTCTGTAAAATTCTGGGATACAGATTACAGGGTTGTAATTCGGTAAATCTGGTCGAGGGGATATCGTCCAGTGTAGGGTTTTGAGCGTAGAGTTAGAATAGGAGCGAGAGTCGCGAGTGTACAAGGTCTTGTATGCGGGATCTGTTCTATCTTCTAGTAGAAACCTTAGGAATGCAGCAGTAGGCAGGGTTTTGCCGAAGCTAGGTATATCTGTGTGTGATTTACTTTCTGCACTTTTATTTTCTGCTGCATTCTGTGATCTGTTTATTATTTTAATATCCTGTCAGTTTTTCAATTCAGTTTAAAAACTGTGATAAACCCTATTCACCCCCCCCCCCCCTCTAGGGTTAATCTAGATCCAACATGAACCACGTCTCTAAATAAACTCGTATAATACTCCTTAAATCCTAAACCACTTACAAACCATTGTTCTTCCTTAAGCTACTAAGTCAGCTCTCCCATATATATAAACTGAAGCAATCTAATTGTTTTATTCCCTTCAAAAAAATAAAATGTAAAACAAATTTCCTCCCGCATTAAAAGCTGGAATACATATCTCTGCAAATACTCTCGAGCTTCCTTAACCCGCATCTGAGTTTATTACACTCGACCAACCCTTGAAGCTTGTACGTGAGCAGACATGTTTGGAGCCTGGAGATGCTACCGCGACGCAGCTTAGAGGAGGATGCCGAGCCGGTTACTGCAGGAGATCTGAAAGTGAAGGCCGTAATGAAAGTTAGGGATATACGGCCATGGTTGTTTTCTCTTGGGGATGAAGCAAATAAGGAGTTCGAAATAGTGAGAAGGCTGGCAAACTCAGTTTCGTTTTCATGAAGGATGGTGCTTTTGCTGTCGGTTTGGGAAGTGAACGAAGTGGAGACTGGAACGGTGGTAAATTATGGTGAGGACATTCGAAATACTGGGAGGGGATTTTCGTTTGCATAAGGAAGAAGAATAGGACGGACGTAAAGGGAAGGGGGATTAAAACGTTGGGATTAAAGAATGGCCTGGGAGTGGTGAGTAGAGATGCATTTTCGTGAAGACAGGTTGGACTTTCAGTAAAGTATTGTAAGGCGAGTTGTGAAGGGACGGTGGTGTCACTGGAAGGTGGCGGTCTTACATGAAACAAGGGATTTCGGTGAAAGAGATGGTATACGTGGATGGCAAGGGGACACAGGCGTATGAAATGGAGGGTGGGAAGAGGCTACCAGAATTAAGAGTCATCTGTCATATTGGGATCGTATGGACGGACACTACCCATTGAACTGACTGGGAGTGGAGTCGAGCTCGTTTGGATTTAAGACGAAATAAATTGTTTGATTCAGATCAAACAACAGTTTATCGTTCTTTAACGATGAACTGCAAATGTGAGTAAATCTCACTAACTCTGAACAGTTTATAATTTCATGTTGTATTTTTAGAACTGTTAGAAATTGTCTGATTTACTGTGTGCTGATTGTTTGAATGAACTACTAGTCAGTTAGTTAAATTTTCTATATTGATTCTGTTTAACACAATATATAGTATGGAATTGAAAGTGATGTTATCTATATTGTTTAACATATGTGATGCAGGGAAACAGGTTGGAGGAATCCGACTGGATTCCTCAACAGTTATTTTATTGTTTTCCATATATTTTGATATATGATGTGAATTATAACCTGTTATTGATTATGTGTGTTTGGACGATAATTATCGCTGTTATATGGTGTGTTAAATACCAAAAGAAATACCAGAATGTAGAAAAGGGATTTTTCAAAGTTTATTTTGAAATAAATTTATTATATAAAATCAATGGATTTTATATATATAAATAAAAAAAGGATTTTTGTGAGAAGAAATATATTTGGTAAATCAAATAGAAAGGAAAATATTTGGTAAATCAAATATAGAAGAAACATATTTGTAAATCAAATAGAAAGGAAAATATTAGTAAAACAATTATAAAGGAAAAATATTTGTCAAATAAATAGAAAAGAAAAAAGGAAATATTTATTTGTTGAAATAGATAGAATAGATATAAAAGGAAATATTATTGGCTAAATAGAATAGAAGAGATAAAAGAAATATTTATTTGTTAAATAAATAGAATGGAAAAAGGGAGTAGTTATTTGTTAAGTAAACAAATAGATAATGAATAAACGCTGTAGAAGGTAATCATTATAAATGAATAAACGCTGTAGAAGGTAATCATTATAAATGAATAAACGCTATAGAAGGTAATCATTATAACTAAATAAACGCTGTAGAAGGTAATCATTATAAATGAATAAACGATGTAGAAGGTAATCATTATAACTGAATAAACGCCGTAGAAGGTAATCATTATAAGTGAATAAACGCTGTAGAAGGAAATCTTTATAAAGCATATAAAGTTAGTGAATAAGGGTAAATCGACAATTAGAGTTAATTGAATATCAGTTATTCAATTAGAGTTATCGAATTAGTTATTCGATAGGAGTTAATTGAGATAGAGTTAGGCAAACTAAGTTAATCGAATATTAGTTTATTCGAATAGAGTTAAATAAAAGGAGTAATCGAATATTAGTTTATTCGAATAGAGTTAAATAAAAGGAGTAATCGAATATTAGTTTATTCGAATAGAGTTAAATAAAAGGAGTTATCGAATTTAGTTAATCGAAAGGAGTTAATCGAATATAGTTTATTCGAAAGGAGGAGTTATCGAATAGAGATTATTCGAAAGAGAATTTCGTAAGGAAGTGTTAAAGAGTTAAAAGATGAACCTACCCTATTTTGAGATTTGAAATGTTGTTCAGTTAAGGTCTGAGAGGTAATTATACCCCAACTTGATTGACTTCGTTTTTAATTTAGAAATGGGTAAGGTTCGAGAGTGAAAGTGGTTAAGTGGATTTAGTAAATAAGTAAAGTGGTTTGTCGCGATGTTGATTTAAACATCTGTTTAAATCCAAGTATAGAAGATTTGGAAATGTTTTCCAAATAGAATCAGAAACATAATCAAATATTGAAACAAGGAAAATATGAATATATATATATATATATATAGATATATATATATGATTGATGATTGATTGATAGAATTTCCATCTGGAAATAATATCGTTGTTTGCACACTTGTTTTTCTTTGATAGTTAACTCATAGACTATCGAAGTTTTGACCATTTTAACGTTGTTAATATGGAGAGACCGGTTGGATTATTATCCAAAGAACCACTCTGTATTGGCATAAGCGTTGTGAATCATATATGCCAAAGATAATTGAAGACGGAGTAAAGTGTAAGGGCTATTGTATAAGTCTTAGATAACACTAACTAAGATGGATGTACTGAATATTGCCTTTGGTTCGTCCTGTTCCTGGATGACTTGTATGGACGGATGCCTGACAGAGTATTCCAGATGATCACGTATATTGATTTCTCCAACCGTACCAAGAGTGGAAGCGGAGAAGGAAACTTCTTTTAGCTAACACATAATGTATTGTTGTAGACGTCAATCGGTGATTTGATGGATGTGACGATGTGACATTCAAAGTGAATCTGGTGTGATGATAAAGCATAGCTTCAAGCCTCATCAACTGGTAAATGACAGAAATCGGGCAGCCAGCATGGCTATGTAGGTCGCACCTATTAGGGTGTATAATCACCGTATCTAGAGTTTCATTTATTTCTAAAAATCTATTGTCGATACTGTCCCATTCGGGAAACGGTTGTTGATCCCAGCCGTTGGTGATATACATTCGATAAACTCAAGTGAAGTGAGTGGTCGGTCATGTGTGGCCGGGTTGCAAGATGTTATTGTTGAATCCAGTGTATTTCTCTCTAGAGGTACACTAGTGAAAGGTGGTTCCATACCTTGTCATAGTTGGAAATCCATTACCCAATATGTGCTTGCGGTTTTGATTGTATACTATATATGTAGAACGTGAGATGAAAGCGTTTCTGCTAGATGATTATATATATACTGTGGTTGATAGACATTATTATAATATCAAAAGGTTTTTGATATAAAGATATTTTGGATTCTCATAAGGGGAAAACCCGTTCCGTTATGCGGCGTGGTCTTATGAGATATCGTTTACTTGTTCAAACTATTTTTACCTGTTTTGCTCATACCAGTCCCATGACTGACCCGGAGTTTATTTGTTTGTTTCCCTAAACTCTTGGGTGCCTAAATTTGTACGGGCAGTCAAGTAGTCAGGAATTTACAGATATACTGGAAGAGCTTGGAGCAGGAGGCTTCAGGATCATATAGCTATAGTTTATTTCCGCTGTGTTGTAAGTGTTGTACTTTGATAATGACGTATATTCAAGTACAGATGTATATTTCAAGTTATGTTATATATATTATATGTTATTCATTCCATTGTGAGGTTCGTGTTACTCTGATGTTGTGTTCTTCTTCTTCTTCTTCTTCTTCTATTCTAAGTTTCTATCTTATCTATCCTCACCCTCTAATTTCTTTCGCTAATGACTGGTATTTTTTCGATGTTTGGTTAGTCGTCATCGTGTTTATGTCGATAACCAAAGTCGTCAAAATCCCGGGTCATTACAGTTGGTATCAGAGCTTAAAGTTAAGTGAATTACCTTGGCTCTGTGGCGTGACTCAGTAGAGATGGGGTTAGAAATACCCTAGATTGAGTTGAGTGTATATATATGAGTGAACGTATTTGTTATTGATATAAAACTTGTTTTATATTGTGAAGATTTATCGGTTGAGTAGTTTATGAGTTCTGGTCGATCAGTTTGATCCACTGTATCGGTAGGAGTTACTAAACACTCCAATACGATGGGTCGACACGATATGTTTTGAAAAGAGGGTAAATTAAAATAAGTTTGCCCAAGGTATATCTTGATATAAAGAAGATATATATCAAAATTATAATATAGTGGATATATTGGTTGTTATTATAATCGAGTAAGATTAAAATTAAATGGTTATGTAAATAACCAATCAGAATTCATATAAGTGAAATACGTGGAAATCAGATGAGTTGAATCTGAAATTATAAACCAAAAATTGAATTAAAATTCTGGAAAATTGGATAAGTGTTTGTAAATGGATTTGGATTAAAAACAAGGAAAATTTAAGATCCTGGGAGATTTTAAATTGTTTTACAAGCTGTGTGAATTATATTTTGAAATGAATTTCAAGGTGGAAATGTTTAGAAATGGTTTTATAGTATTGAACTCACTTCGGTCGCTGGGAAATAGATTCTGATGATGACAGCTGCATCATCAGTATTCATTTTCGAGTTGTAAGTGACGAATTACTACCAGAGATACTATTTTGAATTTGTTTTGGGAAAGACAAGTTGTGTTGAATTTCAAAATGGGGTTTAAAATATAAAATTTGAATTTTTAAATAGATTTGAAATATTAACGTGTTTAAAAAAAACGAGAAGTTCCTTTATAAACGAAGTTTATAAATAGTTCATTTATAAACGAAGTTTATAAATGAAGTGAAGAGAATTATCATTGGATAATTCAGAAATAAAAATACAAGTGTGAAATTGAAAGAGAAATCTATTTTCCAAAGGTAGAAATATCGATTTCAAAAGAAATTGAAATCGAGACTTTTGTAAAGAATGAATAAAGAAAGTTTGAAAAGGAATTTGAATAAAGGAAGTTCAAACATAGAATTTAAATAAGAAAATTCAAAGGGGATTTGAATATAGAAAATTCAAAGGGGATTTGAATATAGAAATTCAAATGAGATTTGAATAAAGAAGATTTAAATAATGGAAAATTGAATATAGAATTCATATAGAGTAATAATAGGATTTGAATATAGAAATTCAAAGGGAGTTTGAATATGTGAAATTCAATGGAATTGAAATAGAGTTTGAATATAGAAATTCAAATGGAATTCAAATATAGAATTTGAATATAGAAATTATAAAGTAATTCCAATATAGGATTTGAATATCGAAGGTGAAATGGAATCTGAATATAGAATTCAAATGGAATTCAAATATAGGATTTGAATATAATGGAATTTGAATATAGAATTCAAATGGAATTTAAACTATAGAATTTGAATATATAGAATTTGAATAGAAATTGAATAGAATTAACTAAGTCGAAGAGGAATTAGTTAATCAAGTTTTGAATTTGAAGTTGAACTTTTGAAAGGTGAACTGGATTTGTAAATGGATATTCGAAATCGAATATAGAACTTAAATTTGAAATTTGGATTCAAATTAGTTAATACGCAAGTTAAAATATATTAGAACATGTCATGTTTAAATATAAAAGTGAAATAGACTAAAGAGTTAATTAACAAATTAATTAACGAATTGAGTTAAAACGATCAGGTATAGTTAAAATAGATTGGGCAGGTATAAATATACATGAGATAGGTATGGATAAGGTATGAAGGTATATAAATAGAATGCTCGACGAAAAGGTATGTATTAAATTCATATATGAGATTTCATGCGCCGAATCGACTAGCCGCTTGGCTTTTTCTTTTTCTTTTGGATTGGTGAGGGCCATGGGAGGCTATTTGAAATATCCCGAAGCTCCCGGTACAAAGGAGGTTATTGCGAATTTTTCCGGGAATTTAAGGAGTTAGAATATTTTTAAGATAATTTGATAGTTAGAAATCAACGTATCGATATATATAGAAGTCGATAAGGAAACGAACTTAGAAATAGAATAGTAAAATAAAAAGGAAGACTAAGAATAAAATCTAGCAAGAATAGAAAAAGAGAAGGTGTATATGTGTTTAAAAGTGAAGAAGTAGTTGTATGGTATTGATTATTCGAGTAAGTAGTCATATCTATTTTGACGTTATAAATATTATTCAGTCAAGGTATGAGAGGTAGTTATACCCCAACTTGATTGATTTCATTATTAACAAATAAATAGTAAGATTTCAGGCTCGAAGATCAATGTTGAATAAGAGTTAGTTGAATATAGTATTTGGGTTGTCGTAACGATGTTTTACACAACATCCGTTTTAACCCAAATAAGTGTAAGCCTGGGAATATATTAAAGAATATTTCCTAAGTATATAAATAAAACGAGATCGGAAAAGAGACAAGTAATTGGAATATTTTCCAATTATAAATAGCATATATTTTCTAAAGTTTAGAAAATAAAGGAAGGCGATATTCGGAAATGTTTTCCAAATAACATAAAAGGCCAATATGGTTATTGAAAATATTTGGTTAACAAATATTGATAAAGAAATAGAGAAGTGATTTAACTAATGGAATATTAATTAAGGGCTCAGTGACATGTTCAAAAGGAAAATTCGATTTTTGAAAAGATTAAACTGTTTAAAAACACCAGGGAAAGACTGCTTAAATTAGAAACAAATTAAACAGAAATTTGTGAAAGCAAATTTGAATTAAAGTAAAGCCAGTAAAGTGGTAGCTGAGATTGAATTAGAATGATATCAAGACAAATCGGAATGTGAGATTCAAATTTGAAGTGTAATGTGATAATCAAGTTAAGAGTTGGGAATCAAGAAGAAACTCGAGTTGAAATGGAATTTGGCTTGGATAAGCGAGTGGTTGTGTTGAGGATAAAAATTGATTGGAGTTTGATTGGGATGACATTGGTATATGCTGAGTTAACAGCAGATGGAAAGGATATAATGATATGCCCGACAAAAAGGTACCCGTTTATATTATATATGAGTTTGGTGATTTTGATGAGTCGAATTGGGGAGCCGCTTGGCTGTTTGATTTTCTTTTGGGATGGAGATGGCCCAGAGAGGCGAGTGGTGGTTTGACCTATCGACCAGTACAAAGGAGGTGCTGGCGAAATTTTTCGAAACGTTAAGGCGTTAGAAAATTTTCAGGATTTTTGAAAATTTGCGTTGATAAGAATTAATTAATAATTTAATTGAAATTAAAATTAGTTCAGTTGAAACTGAAGTTAATAAGTGAACAAATATGTTCTAACCAGTCGATAGGGTCGTCCTTTACCTTTTAGCAATTTCGAGGACGAAATTATTTTAAGAGGGAAAGAATGTAATGACCCGCATCGTCAGTGGTATAATAATTAATTTATTTAATTATATAAATGGTGATTTAAAAGGGTTTAATGGTCATGGAATTAAATAATGGTAAATATTTAATTAAAATAATAAATTAAATAATATATTTAATTCAGTAATAATAAAAAATAGTGAAATTCACAGTATGGTCTAATTTGGGTTATTTAAAATATATATATCAGTTAGGAGTTGAATTATATTAGCAAATATATTTAAACGACGATAATTTGAACGAGGAATTATAATATAATTAAAATCGAGCTCGAAATGGCGCTGCAGTTCGTAAGTTGACGATTCGAACTTCAACTGAATGTACAGGGTTCGTTTTAAATCGGATTTCTGTGAAACAAGAAAATGTACGGAGCTGGTGGAGTATATCTTTCTAGTGGAAGAGAAAAATCGGGATTTCGTTGTGTAGATTTTGATTTATGTCCAAATCAAATATTCAGAAAAACAGCGGTATGTTCGTTCGTGGCCATAACGGTTATTTAAAAATATTTGAATATCTGGTTTAAATTTAGATAAGGTTCTTTTGGGACGTAGTGATAATTTAATTTTTAGAATTTTACTGTAATTTTTAATTAATTAAATAAGAAACTTTTTATTTGGAGTATTTCACACCCTGAAATCAACATTTTGAAGTTTCAAAATATAAGGCCACCTACCGGTATTATTACATTTCTGGGATCGTGGCACCTTACTGAATACAATGGTATTTTTATTTCAGTCTGTATGTAGAGGGAATTTTATGAAACGAGGTACGTTAAATTTTATAATATCCACCCTAAAATATCCCAACCTTCTTGGATCAAAAGAGGACACGTACTCCATTTTCCTCAACCACAAAAATCCCGTTGGAGTCCATTGAACCATGTCTCTAAATAAACTCGTATAATACTCCTTAAATCCTAAACCATTTACAAACCACTGTTCTTCCTTAAGCTACTAAGTCAACTCTCCCATATATATATACTGAAGCCATCTAATTGTTTTGTTCCCTTCAAAAAAATAAAATGTAAAACAAATTTCCTCCCGCATTAAAAGCTGGAATACGTATCTCTGCAAATACTCTCGTGATTCCTTAACCCGCATCTGAGTTTATTACACTCGACCAACCCTTGAAGCTTGTACGTGAGCAGACATGTTTGGAGCCTGGAGATGCTACTGCGACGCAGCTTAGAGGAGGATGCCAAGCCGATTACTGCAGGAGATCGGAAAGTGAAGGTCGTAAGGAAAGTTAGGGATATACGACCATGGTTGTTTTCTCTTGGGGATGAAGCAAATAAGGAGTTCGAAATAGTGAGAAGGCTGGCAAACTCAGTTTCGTTTTCATGAAGGATGGTGCTTTTGCTGTCGGTCTGGGAAGTGAACGAAGTTGAGACTGGAACGGTGGTAAATTATGGTGAGGACATTCAAAATACTGGGAGGGGATTTTTGTTTGCATAAGGAAGAAGAATGGGACGGACATAAAGGGAAGGGGGATTAAAACGTTGGGATTAAAGAATGGCCTAGGAGTGGTGAGTAGAGATGCATTTTCGTGAAGACAGGTTGGACTTTCAGTAAAGTATTGTAAGGCGAGCTGTGAAGGGACGGTGGTGTCACTGGAAGGTGGCGGTCTCACATGAAACAAGGGAGTTCGGTTGAAGAGATGGTATACGTGGATGGCAAGGGGACACAGGCGTATGAAATGGAGGGTGGGAAGAGGCTACCAGAATTAAGAGTCACCTGTCATATTGGGATCGTATGGACGGACACTTCCCATTGGAACTGACTGGGAGTGGAGTCGAGCTCGTTTGGATTTAAGACGAAATAAACTGTTTGATTCAGATCAAACAACAGTTTATCGTTCTTTAACGATGAACTGTAAATGTGAGTAAATCTCACTAACTCTGAACAGTTTATAATTTCATGTTGTATTTTTAGAACTTTTAGAAATTGTCTGATTTACTGTGTGCTGATTGTTTGATTGAACTGCTAGTCAGTTAGTTAAATTTTCTATATTGATTCTGTTTAACAGAATATATAGTATGGTATTGAAAGTGATGTTATCTATATTGTTTAACATCTGTTATGCAGGGAAACAGGTTGGAGGAATCCGACTGGATTCCTCAACAGTTATTTTATTATTTTTCATATATTTTGATATATGATGTGAATTATAACCTGTTATTGATTATGTGTGTTTGGACGATAATTATCGTTGTTATATGGTGTGTTAAGTACCATAAGAAATACCAGAATGTAGAAAAGGGATTTTTCAAAGTTTATTTTGAAATAAATTTATTATATAAAATCAATGGATTTTATATATATAAATAAAAAAAAAGGATTTTTGTGAGAAGAAATATATTTGGTAAATCAAATAGAAAGGAACATATTTGGTAAATCAAATATAGAAGAAACATATTTGTAAATCAATTAGAAAGGAAAATATTAGTAAAACAATTATAAAGGAAAAATATTTGTCGAATAAATAGAAAAGAAAAAAGGAAATATTTATTTGTTAAAATAGATAGAATAGATATAAAAGGAAATATTATTGGCTAAATAGAATAGAAGAGATAAAAGTAATATTTATTTGTTAAATAAATAGAATGGAAAAAGGGAGTAGTTATTTGTTAAGTAAACAAATAGATAATGAATAAACGCTGTAGAAGGTAATCATTATAAATGAATAAACGCTGTAGAAGGTAATCATTATAAATGAATAAACGCTGTAGAAGGTAATCATTATAACTGAATAAACGCTGTAGAAGGTAATCATTATAAATGAATAAACGCTGTAGTAGGTAATCATTATAACTGAATGAACGCTGTAGAAGGTAATCATTATAAGTGAATAAACGCTGTAGAAGGAAATCTTTATAAAGCATATAAAGTTAGTGAATAAGGGTAAATTGACAAGTAGAGTTAATTGAATATCAGTTATTCAATTAGAGTTATCGAATTAGTTATTCGGTAGGAGTTAATTGAGATAGAGTTAGGCAAACTAAGTTAATCGAATATTAGTTTATTCGAATAGAGTTAAATAAAAGGAGTAATCGAATATTAGTTTATTCGAATAGAGTTAAATAAAAGGAGTAATCGAATATTAGTTTATTCGAATAAAGTTAAATAAAAGGAGTTATCGAATTTAGTTAATCGAAAGGAGTTAATCGAATATAGTTTATTCGAAAGGAGGAGTTATCAAACAGAGATTATTCGAAAGAGAATTTCGTAAGGAAGTGTTAAAGAGTTAAAAGATGAACCTACCCTATTTTGAGATTTGAAATGTTGTTCAGTTAAGGTCTGAGAGGTAATTATACCCCAACTTGATTGACTTCGTTTTTAATTTAGAAATGGGTAAGGTTCGAGAGTGAAAGTGGTTAAGTGGATTTAGTAAATAAGTAAAGTGGTTTGAGTTGTCGTCGCGATGTTGATTTAAACATCTGTTTAAATCCAAGTATAGAAGATTTGGAAATGTTTTCCAAATAGAATCAGAAACGTAATCAAATATTGAAACAAGGAAAATATGAATATATATATATATATAGATATATATATATGATTGATGATTGATTGATAGAATTTCCATCTGGAAATAATATCGTTGTTTGCACACTTGTTTTTCTTTGATAGTTAACTCATAGACTATCGAAGTTTTGACCATTTTAACGTTGTTAATATGGAGAGACCGGTTGGATTATTATCCAAAGAACCACTCTGTATTGGCATAAGCGTTGTGAATCATATATGCCAAAGATAATTGAAGACGGAGTAAAGTGTAAGGGCTATTGTATAAGTCTTAGATAACACTAACTAAGATGGATGTACTGAATATTGCCTTTGGTTCGTCCTGTTCCTGGATGACTTGTATGGACGGATGCCTGACAGAGTATTCCAGATGATCACGTATATTGATTTCTCCAACCGTACCAAGAGTGGAAGCGGAGAAGGAAACTTCTTTTAGCTAACACATAATGTATTGTTGTAGACGTCAATCGGTGATTTGATGGATGTGACGATGTGACATTCAAAGTGAATCTGGTGTGATGATAAAGCATAGCTTCAAGCCTCATCAACTGGTAAATGACAGAAATCGGGCAGCCAGCATGGCTATGTAGGTCGCACCTATTAGGGTGTATAATCACCGTATCTAGAGTTTCATTTATTTCTAAAAATCTATTGTCGATACTATCCCATTCGGGAAACGGTTGCTGATCCTAGCCGTTGGTGATATACATTCGATACACTCAAGCGAAATGAGTGGTCGGTCATGTGTGGCCGGGTTGCAAGATGTTCTTGTTGAACCCAGTGTATTTCTCTCTAGAGGTACACTATGAAAGGTGGTTCCATACCTTGTCATAGTTGGAAATCCATTACCCAATACGTGCTTGCGGTTTTGATTGTATACTATATATGTAGAACGTGAGATGAAAGTGTTTCTGCTAGATGATTATATATATACTGTGGTTGATAGACATTATTATAATATCAAAAGGTTTTTGATATAAAGATATTTTGGATTCTCATAAGGGAAAAACCCGTTCCGTTATGCGGCGTGGTCTTATGAGATATCGTTTGCTTGTTTGAACTGTTTTTAACTGTTTTACTCATACCAGTCCCATGACTGACCCGGAGTTTATTTGTTTGTTTCCCTAAACTCTTGGGTGCCTAAATTTGTACGGGCAGTCAAGTAGTCAGGAATTTACAGATATACTGGAAGAGCTTGGAGCAGGAGGCTTCAGGATAATATAGCTATAGTTTATTTCTGCTGTGTTGTAAGTGTTGTACTTTGATAATGATGTATATTCAAGTACAGATGTATATTTCAAGTTATGTTATATATATTATATGTTATTCGTTCCGCTGTGAGGTTCGTGTTACTCTGATGTTGTGTTCTTCTTCTTCTTCTATTCTAAGTTTCTATCTTATCTATCCTTACCCTCTAATTTCTTTCGCTAATGACTGGTATTTTTTCGATGTTTGGTTAGTCGTCATCATGTTTATGTTGATAACCAAAGTCGTCAAAAACCCGGGTCATTACAGGTTGGGATTGGGAAATAAAATAAATAATTACTTCGGTGTGGTTCGCTAATCCCGACTAGTTTGGAAAACCATAATTTGGTTCGAAATGATATCCAAAGGAAGATTAAAGAATAAATTTTAAAGAATTTATCTTTGATAAAATTAATGGGAACCTTTCCCTAAGAACGTGAAATTTAGGAACTAACTGGGGATCAGTTAAGTTGAATGGTTTCCTGGGTATTGATCTGATGTTGGTTTCGGCCTTCGGGGTTAATATTTGGGGAATTGTTCTCTTACTAATTTACGGCTAGTGACTGCTGGATTGGAATGAGGCGTAGGTTGTGTTTGTGTAACATTTGTTTCTTATATACGCGGGTCATTCAGAAAGGTCGGGTTTAAACCCATTCTGAATAACCGATTCGACGATACGTCGAAGATGAAGATGGTGGCTAAAGACCGGAAGTCTTCACATCGTTTGGGTGATTACTGATGATCTTGATTGAGCTGTACACCCAAGATGAGGGAATCAATTGGTGATTGTCCAGACGTACTTGGAGATCGATGGATATGCAAGGAAAGTGCCTCCGGTTTCGTTCAGACCCAGAACGAACTTGTAAATGGACTGTGTGTCTGACATTGGATTTTATTCTATGTTGATTGATCTCTATTAAATATACATCTGTTTGGCGGCGGAGAATTTATTCTCTTGCTTAACGCCCTTTTCTGAGACGTACGAGCTCAGAGGTTGTATATCGATGGACACCAGTCGCATGGCATGAATTTCCTGTGTGGCACGCCTAAGTGACAATTGGTTATGGTTTCTGTTGAAAAGCAAAGTCTTGTGGTTGATGATCAAAGCACGGCCTGTGTGGCGTAGCTTTGTGTATATCGTGAATTCGCGAGCCTCACACCTCGGTATGAGTCAAAAACGGGATAGTGACTGCAGGGAGAGCACGACGTTTCTTTCTAGCTAGTGGTGGTGTCAATGCTTAAACTGGCTGACATTTATATACTTTTCACCTATGTGGTTGTTGGATGCGAGACGCCTCGATTTTAGGTCTGTAAGGACCGGGAAACGTGTGTTCAGGAATTGCCAATCCTCAAACGTAAGAGAGGACCGGCCCTGAAGATCCAAGGGTTGCCCAGAGTGTGTAGTCCTGAGACATTTGCTAGA
The DNA here is from genome assembly GCA_030737875.1 of Allium sativum. Taxonomy (NCBI): domain Eukaryota; kingdom Viridiplantae; phylum Streptophyta; class Magnoliopsida; order Asparagales; family Amaryllidaceae; genus Allium; species Allium sativum. The sequence goes on from CM060922.1 coordinate 887,301,202, forward strand.
GTGTCTCGAATCGGAGAGGAGCTTGCCCCTTGCCTCGACTCATGATGGAAATCCAATTTCCAATACGAGATATTTCGGTTTTAATTGTAGAACCTAGTATGGCGACATAGTGGTATGGGACATTCATGCCGCCTATGATTGATATTTATGATTGAAATTGTTTTTGACACTATGCACTTATAATAGTATCAAATGATTTGTTTTAAACATACCAAGCATGTTTGGCTATTATAAGGTAAACACCCTATCCTCCGCCTTGCGTTGCATTGTGTGAGGGGACCTGGGTCTTATAATAGCTTCATTTTTCGGGAAAACATTGCCTTGTTTATTTATATGCATTGGTATTCTTGGGAGGAAACCCGATCCGTGTTATACGGCGTGGTCCCTTGAATTACTCTCTTTTAAAATAAAGTTTAAATAACTGTTTTAGTTCTCACACCAGTCACATGACTGACCTGGAGTTTATTGTTTTAAACTAAACTCCGGTACCCTTATTTTCCACACGGGCAGCTAGTAGTTTTGGTTTTGCATATTTAGATTCACAGGATCCTGATTTACAGCTGGAACGATGCTCGGAAAGCTCTATATCCGTGTATTACTTTCAGTTGTGTTTTGTATTATTTTTCCGCTGCTATGTAACTTATTGTAACCTCTGATATTTGTCGAATGTATATTTATTCATACTTTATATATTCTTGTATTCTTATGGAATTGTCGTAATATACAATGAAACGTTCTTCTGTTTGCATTCTATTTTGTCGTGTTCTCAAGGTAATCCGTGCTTTCCTTCCCGGGGAAGTTACAGGTCGTTTCATTTGGTATCAGAGCTTTGGTTTACAGAGCTCGAGAACAAGACACATTAGAACCATACGAAAGAATTCATCAGATATTGGATTAGTAATATCCAATAAGAATGACTCGTTAGAGATAGGATCAGTAGTATCCTAGGACGAGTGTGAAGAGTATATTTTTCAATTGAAAACAATTTTGTTTTGAAAGTTAAATTCAAGTATACGTATTTGAATATTTATTTATATTGAATTTGGACAATCCAGTAGATAAAGGTTTTGCATATACGCGTCATGAACGTATATTTGAAGTTTTAATATACTGGATAGATATAGGGTCACACTCTAGTCGCTCGGAGATGATTTTGATGATGGAGCTCCATCACCGGTATTTATGTTCGTGTTTCGAAGGTGTGATATCTATATATTTCCATTAGACTGGTGTGAGAACCAAAACTAGATAGATTTATTGTTGTGATTTGGCATCAAAAACATGATTTTCTGTATATGTATCAAATTATGAATTTGAAACGTTAATCAACTAATTGATTGATGGTTGTATTGTTTTTTATTTGTTTGAAATTTTGAACCATTATGCCTAATTGAACCAAATAGTTAACTGTATTGAAAATTGTTTGAAAATGCATGCATATACATGTACTTACATTGAACAGATCATAACAAGGAGGCTAGAGTAGAAGAATAAAATTGTTTGCCTGACAAATAGGTACATGTTTATTGTATTTCTTTGGGTGATGATGATTTTATGAGTCGATTGGCTAGACGCTTGGCTTTTTCTTTTTATTTTGGATTGAAGAAGGCCATGGGAGGCTATATGAAATATCCCGAAGTCCCGGTGCAGGGGAGGTTATGGCGAAATTTTTCGAAAATTTAGGGTGTTAGCCAAATTTTTGAAGAATTTGAAAAGTTCTTAGAAGCTGAAAAGTTGAAGAACTTAAGCCGTAAAGAAAATAATGAAAGCTGAGTTGATTTGTAAAACAACTTTCAGCTTTGTTCCTTTTCGGGGACGAAAAGTTTTAAGTGGGGGAGAATGTAACAACCCGGAAAATCTAAGTCAGTTTAAAAATTTTATTTTGGTGAATTGAGCGAATTTTGAATATTTAAAATGAATTACTTTAAATAATAACGACAAGAAATTTATTTTGAATGAAAATAGAACGTATATATTTATATAGATCGTCGTTAGAATATAAATATTTATTTATATTTATAAAAGGAATTGAAAATGGCGCGGTAGTTCGATAATTCGATTTCAAATTTCAATTGAACGTACCGGGTGCAAAATAAACCGGATTTTAGCGAAACCAAAAATATTTGAATCTAATTGAGAATATCTTTCCAACGAATCCAAAAAATCAAAATTTCACAGTGGGAATCAAAAGTTATGTCCAGTTGAAATTTCAGAATAGTCGTTATGGAATTCTTGCCCTTAAAAATGGAAATTTTGCAAATGACCTCAGTTTTCGACGAAACCACTTTTGTTGGATCCGTAATGTCAAATTATTGCAAGGTTTCAAATTTTGTAATTTTTCGAATCAATATGTGAGCATGGCAAAGGAAAACGCGTTTGACCAGTTTTAGTTGATTTTAATCGACTGGAAAATGGCCATTTTTCAAACGGTCTCAGAATTTAACAAAATTAGTTTTGTTAGGACCGTATCGTTAATATGAAGTTAGAAAATATTTTTCGGGGATTTTTAGAGTTCGTATGTGGCCCCGGTAAATTGAAATGCGCGTTCAAATTCAATATATAGAGTTATATGTTGATTTTGACGAAAACTGATCGAAACAGCTTACGATACATATCCCATTGTGTTCGGAATGGGGGTAATTAGCTATGGATGATAGGCGGTGGGTCTCGTTTATAGGTCGAATAAAAAAGTCAACTTTTTTGAAATTAAATAATTAAATAAAACACCTTAACCCCCCTATACCTCCTCTCCTTTCCTTATTTCGATCAGAAAGAGAAAAAAAGCGCTTTCCCTCCACCCATCGGCGACGCCTCCACCTCGCAGGACCACCGCGTCCTGGCGAACGCGCCGCCCTCCGGCAAGAAGCTCCCCCCCCCCAACCGCGATGCCTCCCTCCCTTGGATTGAACCTGCACCCCAAAGCCCAGGCACCCAAATCGACCGCAAAACCTAACCGTGGGCCCACCACTCCGGCCATCTGACCACCCACCTCACCTAAGCCGCCCCCTCTGGCCTCTTTCACCCTCCTCCTTCGATCTCCACTTCCAATTCGAGACCGATACCCAAATCAGCCCCATCCGCCGTGCTTTGTGGCTCCACCACCGTCGATACACTCTGCCACAGGCTCCAGCGCCCTGTACCGACGTCCACCACCTCTGGCCACAGACCATGGACCCTCTTCCCTCTCCGTTCAGCCTCGGTGAGTGTTTATGGTTATTTTTACTTTATTTTTATATAATAAAGAATGGATCTTTACGTAGAAAGATTAAAAATATGATTTTTACTTATGTAGAATATTAAAAATATGATTTTTATATTTTTTAGAAAGAATAAAAATTCGATCTTTATTATGTAGGAGATATAAAAATATGATTTTTATTCATGTAGAGTAATTAAAATATAATTTTTATTATATTGCTAGCAAGATAAAAATATAATTTTGATCATGGAAGTAGCATTGTAAAGGAGTGATTTTTACATATGAAGCCGTGATATAAAAATACGATCTTTATATATATATATATAAAACATAATTTTTTATATAGAGAATAGCGTGATAAAAATATAATCTTTATTATATGAACAACGTGAAAAGGACTGCATTGGAATTTCAAATAGATCCAGATGGTCAGCAGTTCGAAAGCAAAGCACGGCGGAGTGGAACCCTCTGTGAGAACTTCTCACCTTTAATTATCTTTTTCTAGTTAAAAATATATACTAGTATGTAGACGGTGTTTAGTAGCACCTGACACCCGTCGTCCACAGACCATGGACGGCTTGTATGCTTGTTTGTTTGATTTTGATGTGTACTTGATTGTGTGATGTGAAATGAAATAAAATATTTTATAGTGGAAAATATTTTATAGTTAAAAATATAATTTTTAACGTGTATATAAAATAAATATTTATAAACAAATCCGATGATTTGTTTATATACACTGATTTGAAAGATATTGATTGGGACGGTAAATTTTACACATCGCCCAACTGCACAAATAAAATCTATGTTTGATTGTTTGAAACCCACACGGGTATTTGGATGATATTTGGCGTACACTAATCCCAACTATTTAGTTGTATGTCGATTGATTGGTCGACAGACTGTGTGAGCGTTAAATATTTATATTTGATGCTTATGCGGTTGTGTGGTGCACTTTGGATGATGGTTGATTATTTATCGTTGCTATTATATACATGTGTTGTATGGAATCCATATAATTAACATTATATGGTAATTGATTGGGCCTCATTCCAATTTAGAAAATAAAGAATATTATAAAATATCGATTCATGTGTTGACAGTACTCATTCTTTGAGATTAGTCATGTGTTGAACGAAATATAACAATAAAATTTACATCTTTATCATATATAAAATTAGAAACTAACTGGAAAATAGATAAGATGAGTGGTCTCCTGGGTATTGATCTGATGTTAGTTTCGGCCTTCGGGGTTAATGCTTAGTGGATCGTTCTCTTACTAATTTGCGGTTGGAGTCTGATTAAAAATTTAGTGATAGAAATCAAAATTTTATAAAATATATTAAATAACAAAAATAGTCACGTGTTGACAGTACTCATTTGTTGAGATTAGTCATGTATTGAAAATATAAAGCCGTGTTGATTAGAGATGCGCTATTTTGACGCGAATGATATTTATATCGATTATATTCGTTTTATAATGAATATTGAAAAGAGATTTAAAAATCGAATATTTAGAAAATGAAATTTGAATTGAATAGAAAACGAATTCGAATTGAATTGAATAGAAAATGAATTCGAATTGAATTGAATAGAAAAGAAATTCGAATTGAATTGAATAGAAAAGAAATTCGAATTGAATTGAATAGAAAAGAAATTCAAATTGAATTGAATAAGAAAAGAAATTCGAATTGAATTGAATAAGAAAGGAAATTCGAATTGAATTGAAATTGAATAGAAATCAATTTAAACGAATTGAAATAGAATTAAAATTAATTTGAAATGAATTCAAAATTGAATCAATTCGAATTGAAAACGTACTGAAATTGAATTAAAAATCGATTTGAATTGAAATCAATTTGAAATGAATTTAAAACGAATTTATAAGGAAAATTTCAATTTTGATTTGAATTTGAAATGGAAGTTGAAATTATTTTTGAAACGAATTTTAAACAATTTATCAAATTCGTTTTAAAAAGGAAATCGATGAAATATATATGAAATATATATTATATGTATTATATATATAATATAATGGCTTGAATAGAACGCGCCGCGCCGCGGCAGTTCATGAATTTCAACCATTAATTTCAAACGGACATCACGGGAGATCCGACCATCGGATTCTCCTAAAACTGGAACCGTTGGGTTCATATCAAAAAGGTCTTTCCAATGAATATTAGAAATTTGAAATCTAATGGTTGGATTTGGAGATACGTCCAAATCAAATTTGGAAAAGGTCGATGTAAGTGCAGTTCGATGGCCGTTGTTGGAAATCTACTGTACAGACCTTGATAAAATTATTAAAAATATCAATAAATTGTGTAAAATCATAATGAATGATTTGGGAAGAACTGGGATGAAAAATCCCACCTTTATAAAGATAAAAATAGAATTTTATCGAAATGAACTAGTTTTGAACTAAAATTAAAACCCAATTATTTTTAAATAAATAAATTGGATTTGAAATGGGTTTTAAATAACCAGAATATCTAGTATATTTAATTAGAATTGAATTAGAATTGATTTGTGGGTTTATCGTGAACGGTGTTTTAAATAACACTTGTTCTTTAACCCGATAATAAATAGAATGTGATTTGGGTTTATTGTGAACTGTGTTTTTAAATGACATTAGTTCTTTAATCCAGTATAGGAATTTCAGTGAACCTGTAATTAGATTGAAATGGGAATCGATAATTTAAATTATCAAATTTGGAGAGTGAGCGAGAATGGAGTATCACCAGTTTAGCTCCAAAGCGATAGTTAAATCTTTAATTAGATTTGAACGTGAAATGGTAATTAATTTTACCGATAACACCGTGGTGTTAGATATGGAGTATTACCAGTTTTGCTCCATGGGATGAATAGGTTGGGATTGGGAAATAAAATAAATAATTACTTCGGTGTGGTTCGCTAATCCCGACTAGTTTGGAAAACCATAATTTGGTTTGAAATGATATCCAAAGGAAGATTAAAGAATAAACTTTAAAGAATTTATCTATAAAATTAATGGGGACCTTTCCCTAAGAATGTGAAATTTAGGAACTAAATGGGGATCAGTTAAGTTGAATGGTTTCCTGGGTATTGATGTTATGTTGGTTTCGGCCTTCGGGGTTAATATTTGGGGAATTGTTCTCTTACTAATTTACGGCTAGTGACTACTAGATTGGAATGAGGCGTAGGTTGTGTTTGTGTAACATTTGTTTCTTATATACGCGGGTCATTCAGAAAGGTCGGGTTTATACCCATTCTGAATAACCGATTCGACGATACGTCGAAGATGAAGATGGTGGTTGAAGACCGGAAGTCTTCACATCGTTTGGGTGATTACTGATGATCTTGATTGATCTGTACACCCAAGATGAGGGAATCAATTGGTGATCGTCCAGACGTATTTGGAGATCGATGGATATGCGAGGAAAGTGCCTCCGGTTTCGATCAGACCCGGAACGAACTTGTAAATGGACTGTGTGTCTGACATTGGATTTTATTCTGTGTTGATTGATCTCTATTAAATATACATCTGTTTGGCAGCGGAGAATTTATTCTCTTTCTTAACGCCCTTTTCTGAGACGTACGAGCTCAGAGGTTGTATATCGATGGACATCAGTCGCATGGCATGAATTGCCTGTGTGGCAAGCCAAAGTGACAATTGATCAAGGCTTCTGTTGAAAAGCAAAGTCTTGTGGTTGATGATCAAAGCACAGCCTGTATGGCGTAGCTTTGTGTATATCATGAATTCGCGAGCCTCACACCTCGGTATGAGTCAAAAACGGGATAGTGACTTCAGGGAGAGCACGACGTTTCTTTCTAGCTAGTGGTGGTGTCAGTGCTTAAACTGGCTGACATTTATATACTTTTCACCTATGTGGTTGTTGGATGCGAGGCGCCTCGATTTTAAGTCTGTAAGGACCCGGAAACGTGTGTTTAGGAATTGCCAATCCTCAAATGTAAGAGAGGATCGGTCCTGAAGATCCAAGGGTTGCCCAGAGTGTGTAGTCCTGAGACATTTGCTAGAGTGTCTCGAATCGGAGAGGAGCTTGCCCCTTGCCTCGACTCATGACGGAAATCCAATTTCCAATACGAGATATTTCGGTTTTAGTTGTAGAACCTAGTATGGCGACATAGTGGTATGGGACATTCATGCCGCCTATGATTGATATTTATGATTGAAATTGTTTTTGACACTATGCACTTATAATGGTATCAAATGATTTGTTTAAACGTACCAAGCATGTTTGGCTATTATAAGGTAAAAACCCTATCCTACGGCTTGTGTTGCATTGTGTGATGGGACCTGGGTCATATAATAGATTCATTTTTGGGGAAAAACATTGCGCTGTTTATTTATATGCACTGGTATTCTTGGGAGAAAACCCGTTCCGTATTATACGGCGCGGTCCCTTGAATTACTCTCTTTTAAAATAAAGTTTAAATAACTGTTTTAGTTCTCACACCAGTCACATGACTGACCTGGAGTTTATTGTTTTAACCTAAACTCTGGGTACCCTTATTTTCCGCACGGGCAGCTAGTAGTTTTGGTTTTGCAGATTTATATTCATAGGATCCTGATTTACAGCTAGAACGATGCTCGGAAAGCTCTGTATCGGTGTATTACTTTCAGTTGTGTTTTGTATTATTTTTCTGCTACTATGTAACTTATTGTAACCTCTGATATTTGTCGAATATATATTTATTCATACTCTGTATATTCTTGTATTCTGATGGAATTGTCGTAATATACAATGAAACGTTCTTCTGTTTGCGTTCTATTTTGTCGTGTTCTCAAGGTAATCCGTGCTTTCCTTCCCAGGGAAGTTACGGGTCGTTTCATTTGGTATCAGAGCTTTGGTTTACAGACTCTAGAACAAGACACATTAGAACCATATGGAAGAATTCATCAGATATTGGATTAGTAATATCCAATTAGAATGACTCGTTAGAGATAGGATCAGTAGTATCCTAGAACGAGTGTGAAGAGTATATTTTTCAATTGAAAACAATTTTGTTTTGAAAGTTAAATTCAAGTATACGTATTTGAATATTTATTTATATTGAATTTGGACAATCCAGTATATAAAGGTTTTGTATATACGCGTCATGAACGTATATTTGAAGTTTTAATATACTGGATAGATATAGGGTCACACTCTAGTCGCTCGGAGATGATTTTGATGATGGAGCTCCATCACCAGTATTTATGTTCGTGTTTCGAAGGTGTGATATCTATATATTTCCATTAGACTGGTGCGAGAACCAAAACTAGATAGATTTATGGTTGTGATTTGGCATCAAAAACATTATTTTCTGTATATGTATCAAATTATGAATTTGAAACGTAAATCAACTAATTGATTGATGGTTGTGTTGTTTGTTTATTTGTTTGAAATTTTGAACCATTATACCCAATTGAACCAAATAGTGAACTGTATTGAAAATTGTTTGAAAATGCATGCATATACATGTACTTACATTGAACAGGTCATAGCAAGGAGGCTAGAGTAGAAGAATAAAATTGTTTGCCCGACAAATAGGTACATGTTTATTGTATTTCTTTGGGTGATGATGATTTTATGAGTCGATTGGCTAGCCGCTTGGCTTTTTCTTTTTCTTTTGGATTGAAGAAGGCCATGGAAGGCTATATGAAATATCCCAAAGTCCCCGGTGCAGGGGAGGTTATGGCGAAATTTTTCGAAAATTTAGGGTGTTAGCCAAATTTTTGAAAAATTTGAAAAGTTCTTAGAAACTTAAAAGTTGAAGAACTTAAGCCGTAAAGAAAATAATGAAAGTTGAGTTGATTTGTAAAACAACTTTCAGCCTCGTTCCTTTTCGGGGATGAAAAGTTTTAAGTGGGGGAGAATGTAATAACCCGAAAAATCTGAGCCAGTTTAAATTTTTTATTTTGGCGAATTAAGCGAATTTTGAATATTTAAAATGAATTATTTTAAATAATAACGACGAGAAATTTATTTTGAATGAAAATAGAACGTATATATTTATATCGATCGTCGTTAGAATATAAATATTTATTTATAATTATAAAAGGAATTGAAAATGGTGCGGTAGTTCGAAAATTCGATTTCAAATTTCAATTGAATGTACCGGGTGCAAAATAAACTGGATTTTAGCGAAACCAAAAATATTTGAATCTAATTGAGAATACCTTTCCAACGAATCTGAAAAATCGAAATTTCATAGCGGGAATCAAAAGTTATGTCCAGTTGAAATTTCAGAATAGTCGCTATGGAATTCTGGCCCTTAAAAATGGAAATTTTGCAAATGATCTCAGTTTTCGATGAAACCACTTTTGTTGGATCCGTGATGTCAAATTATTGCTAGGCTTCAAATTTCGTAATTTTTTGAATCAATATGTGAGCGTGGCAAAGGAAAACGCGTTTGACCAGTTTTAGTTGATTTTAATCGACTGGAAATAGCCATTTTTCAAACGGTCTCGGAATTTAACGAAATTAGTTTTGTTAGGACCGTATCGTCAATACGAAGTTAGAAAATATTTTTCGGGAATTTTTAGAGTTCGTACGTGGCCCCGGTAAATTGAAATGCGCGTTCAAATTCAATATATAGAGTTATATGTTGATTTTGACGAAAAATGATCGAAACGATCGAATCAGCTTACGATACATATCCCATTGTGTTCAGAATGGGGATAATTAGCTATGGATGACAGACGGTGGGTCTCGTGTAGAGGTCAAATAAAAAAGTCAACTTTTTGGAAAATAAATAAATAAATAAATAAAACACCTTAACCCCCCTATACCTCCTCTCCTTTCCCTGTTTCGATCAGAAAGAGAGAAAAAAAGTGCTTTCCCTCCACCCATCGGCGACGCCTCCACCTCGTAAGGCCACCGCGCTCTGGCGAACGCGCCGCCCTCCGGCAAGAAGCCCCCCCCCCCCCATCGCGATGCCTCCCTCGCTCTGATTGAACCTGCACCCCAAAGCCCAGGCGCCCAAATCGACCGCAAACCCTAACCGTGGGTCCACCGCTCCGGCCATCTGACCACCCACCTCACCTAAGCCGCCCCCCTTCTGGCCTCTTTCGCCCTCCTCCTTCGATCTCCACTTCCAATTTGAGACCGATACCCAAAACAGCCCCATCCGTCGTGCTTTGTGGCTCCACCACCGTCGATACACTCGGCCACAACCTCCAGCGCCCTGTGCCGACGTCCACTACCTCTGGCCATAGACCATGGACCCTCTTCCCTCTCCGTTCAGCTCGGTGAGTATTTATGGTTATTTTTACTTTATTTTTATATAATAAAGATTGGATCTTTACGTAGAAAGATTAAAAACATGATTTTTACTTATTAGAGTATTAAAAATATGATTTTTTTTAGAAAGAATAAAAATTCGATCTTTATTATGTAGGAGATATAAAAATATGATTTTTATTCATGTAGAGTAATTAAAATATAATTTTTAATATTGCTAGCAAGATAAAAATATAATTTTTATCATGAAAGTAGCGTTGTAAAGGAGTGATTTTTACATATGAAGCCGTGATATAAAAAACCATAATTTTTATATAGAGAATAGCGTGATAAAAATATAATCTTTATTATATGAACAGCATGAAAAGAACTGCATTGGAATTTCAAATAGATCCAGACGGTTCAGCAGTTCGAAAGCAAAGCACGGCGGAGTGGAACCCTCTGTGAGAACTTCTCACCTTTAATTATCTTTTTGTAGTTAAAATTATGTACTAGAATGTAGACAGTGTTTAGTAGCACCCGACACCCGTCGTCCATAGACCATGGACGGCTTGTATGCTTGTTTGTTTGATTTTGATGTATAGTTGATTGTGTGATGTGAAATGAAATAAAATATTTTATAGTGGAAGTTAAAAATATAATTTTTAACGTGTATATAAAATAAATATTTATAAACAAATAGGACGATTTGTTTATATACACTGATTTGAAAGATATTGATTGGGACGATAAATTTTACACATCGCCCAACTGTACAAATAAAATCTATGTTTGATTATTTGAAACCCCACACTGGTATTGGGATGATATTTGGCGTACACTAATCCTAACTATTTAGTTGTATGTCGATCGATTGGTCGACAGACTGTGTGAGCGTTAATTATTTATATTTGATGCTTATGCGGGGTGCACTTTGGATGATGGTTGATTATTTATCGTTGCTTTATATACATGTGCTGTATGGAATCCATATAATTAAAATTATATGGTAATTGATTGGGCCTCATTACAATTTAGAAAATAAAGAATATTATAAAATATCGATTCATGTGTTGATAGTACTCATTCGTTGAGATTAGTCACATGTTGAACGAAATATAACAATAAAATTTACATCTTTATCATATATAAAATTAGAAACTAACTTGAAAATAGATAAGATGAGCGGTCTCCTGGGTATTGATCTGATGTTGGTTTCGGCATTCGGGGTTAATGCTTAGGGGATCGTTCTCTTACTAATTTACGGTTGGAGTCTGATTAAAAATTTAGTGATAGGAATCAAAATTTTATAAAATATATTAAATAACAAAAATAGTCACGTGTTGACAGTACTCATTTGTTGAGATTAGTCATGTATTGAAAATATAAAGGCGTGTTGATTAGAGATGTGCTACTTTGACGCGAATGATATTTATATCGATTATATTCGTTTTATAATGAATATTGAAAAGAGATTTAAAAATCGAATATTTAGAAAATGAAATTTGAATTGAATAGAAAACGAATTCGAATTGAACTGAATAGAAAACGAATTCGAATTGAATTGAATAGAAATGAAATTCGAATTGAATTGAATAGAAAAGAAATTCGAATTGAATTGAATAGAAAAGAAATTCGAATTGAATTGAATAGAAAAGAAATTCGAATTGAATTGAATAAGAAAAGAAATTCGAATTGAATTGAATAAGAAAGGAAATTCGAATTGAATTGAATGAATTAGAAATTCGAATTGAATTGAAATTGAATAGAAATCAATTTAAACGAATTGAAAACGAATAGAAAACGAATTGAAATAGAACTAAAATCAATTTGAAATGAATTCAAAATTGAATCGATTCGAATTGAAAACGAACTGACATTGAATTAAAAATCGATTTGAATTAAAATCAATTTGAAATGAATTTAAAACGAATTTTTAAGAAAAATTCAATTTTGATTTGAATTTGAAATGGAAGTTGAAATTGTTTTTGAAACGAATTTTAAACGATTTATAAAATTCGTTTTAAAAAGCAAATCGATGAAATATATATTATATATATAATATAATGGCCTGAATAGAACGCGCTGCACCGCGGCAGTTCGTGAATTTCGACCATTAATTTCAAACGGACATTATGGGAGATCCGACCGTCGGATTCTCCTAAAACTAGAACTGTTGGGTTCGTATTTAAAAGAGCTTTCCAATGAATATTAGAAATTTGAAATCTAACGGTTGGATTTGGAGATACGTAAAAATCAAATTTGGAAAAGGTCGCTGTAAGTGCAGTTCGATGGCCGTTGGTGGAAATCGACTGTACGGGCCTTGATAAAATTTTTAAAAATATCAATAAATTGTGTAAAATCATAATGAATGATTTGGGAAGAACTGGGATGAAAAATCCCACCTTTGTAAAGATAAAAATAGATTTTTATCGAAATGAACTAGTTTTGAACTAAAATTAAAACCCAATTATTTTTAAATAAATAAATTGGATTTGAAATGGGTTTTAAATAACCAGAATTTCTAATATATTTAATTGGAATTGAATTAGAATTGATTTGTGGGTTTATCATGAACGGTGTTTTAAATAACACTTGTTCTTTAACCCGATAATAAATAGAATGTGATTTGGGTTTATTGCGAACTGTGTTTTTAAATGACATTAGTTCTTTAACCCAGTAAAGGAGTTTCAATGAATCTGTAATCAGATTGAAATGGGAATCAATAATTTAAATTATCAAATTTGGAAAGTGAGCGAGAATGGAGTATCACCAGTTTTGCTCCAAAACGATAATTAAATCTTTAATTAGATTTGAACGTGAAATGGTAATTAATTTTACCGATAACACCGTGGTGTTAAATATGGAGTATTACCAGTTTTGCTTCATGGGATGAATAGATTGGGATTGGGAAATAAAATAAATAATTACTTCGGTGTGGTTCGCTAATCCCGACTAGTTTGGAAAACCATAATTTGGTTTGAAATGACATCCAAAGGAAGATTAAAGAATAAATTTTAAAGAATTTATCTTTGATAAAATTAATGGGAACCTTTCCCTAAGAATGTGAAATTTGGGAACTAACTGGGGATCAGTTAAGTTGAATGGTTTCCTGGGTATTGATCTGATGTTGGTTTCGGCCTTCGGGGTTAATATTTGGGGAGTTGTTCTCTTACTAATTTACGGCTGACTGCTGGATTGGAATGAGGCGTAGGTTGTGTTTGTGTAACATTTGTTTCTTATATACACGGGTCGTTTAGAAAGGCCGGGTTTATACCCATTCTGAATAACCGATTCGACGATACGTCGAGGATGAAGATTGTGGTTGAAGACCGGAAGTCTTCACATCGTTTGGGTGATTACTGATGATCTTGATTGGGCTGTACACCCAAGATGAGGGAATCAGTTGGTGATCGTCCAGACGTACTTGGAGATCGATGGATATGCGAGGAAAGTGCCTCCAGTTTCGTTCAGACCCAGAACGAACTTGTAAATGGACTATGTTTCTGACATTAGATTTTATTCCGTGTTGATTAACCTCTATTAAATATACATCTGTTTGGCGGCGGAGAATTTATTCTCTTGCTTAACGCCCTTTTCTGAGACGTACGAGCTTAGAGGTTGTATATCAATGAACATCAGTCGCATGGCATGAATTGCCTGTGTGGCACGCCTAAGTGACAATTGATCAAGGCTTCTGTTGAAAAGCAAAGTCTTGTGGTTGATGATCAAAGCATGGCCTGTGTGGCATAGCCTTGTGTATATCATGAATTCGCGAGCCTCACACCTCGGTAAGAGTCAAAAACGGGATAGTGACTACAGGGAGAGCACGACGTTTCTTTCTAGCTAGTGGTGGAGTCAGTGCTTAAACTGGCTGACATTTATATACTTTTCACCTATGTGGTTGTTGGATGCGAGGCGCCTCGATTTTAGGTCTGTAAGGACCGGGAAACATGTGTTCAGGAATTGCCAATCCTCAAACGTAAGAGAGGACCAGCCCTGAAGATCCAAGGGTTGCCCAGAGTGTGTAGTCCTGAGACATTTGCTAGAGTGTCTCGAATCGGAGAGGAGCTTGCCCCTTGCCTCGACTCATGACGGAAATCCAATTTCCAATATGAGATATTTCAGTTTTAATTGTAGAACCTGGTATGGCGACATAGTGGTATGGTACATTCATGCCGCCTATGATTGATATTTATGATTGAAATTTTTTTTGACACTATGCACTTATAATAGTATCAAATGATTTGTTTTAAATGTACCAAGCATGTTTGGCTATTATAAGGTAAAAACCCTATCCTCCGGCTTGCGTTGCATTGTGTAATGGGACCTGGGTCTTATAATAGCTTCATTTTTCAGAAAAACATTGCGCTGTTTATTTATATGCACTGGTATTCTTGGGAGGAAACCCGTTCCGTGTTATACGGCGTGGTCCCTTGAATTACTCTCTTTTAAAATAAAGTTTAAATAATTGTTTTAGTTCTCACACCAGTCACATGACTGACCCGGAGTTTATTATTTTAACCTAAACTCTGGGTGCCCTTATTTTCTACACGGGAAGCTAGTAGTTTTGGTTTTGCAGATTTATATTCACAGGATCCTAATTTAAAGCTGGAACGATGCTCGGAAAGCTCTGTATCCGTGTATTACTTTCAGTTGTGTTTTGTATTATTTTTCCGCTGCTATGTAACTTATTGTAACCTCTGATATTTGTCGAATGTATATTTATTCATACTTTGTATATTCTTGTATTCTGATGGAATTGTTGTAATATACAATGAAACGTTCTTCTGTTTGCGTTCTATTTTGTCGTGTTCTCAAGGTGATCCGTGCTTTCCTTCCCGGGGAAGTTACGGGTCATTTAAATTTTTCCGTCGTCAATACGGAGAGACCGGTTGGGTATTATCCGAGAACCACTCTGTATGGGCGTTAGTGTTTCGAATCAAATAGATCGAAGACAAATTGAAGATGGAGTTTATACAAGGGTTATTCTGGCAATCCTAAGTAGAAATTTACTAAGATGGATTTACAGAATAGTGCCTTCGGTTTGCCCAGTCCCGGGACAACTTGAATGGATGAATGTTTGACAAAGTATATCTGGTAGATCACGTAAGTTGATCGTTTCAAACGTATTTACGTTGGTGGTGGAGGAATTCATTTCTCTTAGCTTATACCCATGGTATATTTGGGCAAATCAATTTGCGATTTGACGGGTATGACGATGTGGCATTCAAAGTGAATGAATGAGTAATATGTTGAAAGATACGTTATGACCTCAAGCCTCATCAACTGGGAAATGACAGAAATCGGGCAGGCAGCATGGCTAAGTGGGCCGCACCCAAGTTGGGTATATTGTCACCATCTAGAGAATATTCATATTTGTTACTTCTTTCAATTTTGTATCTCCCGAGAATGGTTATGTTGGTTTACCAACTGTAAGGTGAAAATATATTCGATACACTCAAGCGAAATGAGTGGTCGGTCTTGTGTGGCCGAGTTACAAGATGTTCTTGTTGAACTCTAGTTTATCGCTTCTAGCGTACACTGAGCGAAAGGTGGATCCATACCTTGTCATAGTTGGAATCCATTCCCCAAATAAGAGCCCGCGGTTTTGATTGTATATTATATATGTAGAACGTTAGATGCAAGCGTTTCTACTAGATTGATATTACTTGTATTAGACATTATTATAATATCAGAACAATATTGTTTTACAAATGATTTGGGTTATCGTAAGGTAAAAACCATCCGTGTTTATGTGTGGATCGGTCTTACGATTATTCTTTCTTTTGAAAGGATTTTTAAAGTTAAACAAATGATTTGAGTTAACTCACACCAGTCACATGACTGACCCGTAGTTTATTTTGTTTTATTTTCCCTAAACTCTTGGGTGCTCAATTTTGTACGGGCAGTCAATTAGTCAGGATTTATAGATATATTTGGAGAGTTGGAGTAGGAGGCTTCAGAATTATATAGCTATGGTTATTTCCGCTGTGTTGTAAGTGCTGAACTTTGGAAATGATATGTATATTCAAGTACAGATTTATATTTCAAAGTTATGTTATATAATATATGTTATTCGTTCCGCTGTGAGGTTCTTGTTACTCTGATGTTGTATGTTCTTCTTCTTCTATTCTAAATTTCTATCTTATCTTTCCTCACCCTCTAATTTCTTTCATGGGCTATCCAGTGTTTTCGATGCTTGAATAGTCGACATAGTGTTGTATGCCGATATCCAGAATCGCAAAATCCCCGGGTCATTACATTTAAGCTTCAATCCAGAATCATGCTCAATAAATAAACATTTGCAGAACAAATCACTTGACTGCCCGTGTAGAAAATTGGGGCACCTGAGTGTGCAAGGGAAAAGCAAATTACGAGTCAGTCATGGGACTGGTATGAGAACTCAAAATAGTTATTAAACTTATTTAATAATAAGGCAAATCACATGACCACATCGCTAACGCGGAACGGGTTTACCCCCATGAATGCCAGTGCAACAATCAGTAATAGAGATATGGATCTACTATGCATCAATCAACATGCAATATCCCAATCTACCCATTAAGATTTATTATCACTCTTAGATTTTCCAAATCCAATCCGATTTACAGAAATTATTCCTTTGGACTTTATTTCCCGATTTCTGTTTCAAATCATTTGAAATACATATCTAACTTTTATATCAAAGTAGATTTCACTTCGGGATCTCAAACCAAATCATTTGGAAATATGAATTCCAAAACATAACAATGCATACAAACAAGTATGCAACCAAATATCGGGAATCTTCCCTCAGACAAGGCAGTAAGCGCCTCTCCAACTCGATATATATATATATATATATATATATATATATATATGCGCACCTCCTATGCATGGAGCAGGCTACACTGCTGACCACTCACCCTAAGGCACTGGATCCAGCCCAAACTTTTAGTCTCTTCCGGGTCACCCGATCCTTAGCCACATACTTGCTAAATCATTTTATATCCCGAAGTGGGGAAAATCATTTCACAACATAATAATCACAAGTACTTTCTAAAATATAGTACTTTACATTAGCAATTCACACATATGATCAGTCACTATTAATCACATAACCTTTGAGCTCGTACGTCTCAAAGAAGGGTGTTAAGCAAGAGAATAAATTCTCCGCCACCAAACAGATACATCATCAATAGCGAATAATCGAATACGCGATGGACCATAATGTAAAACCATAATACACTTCCAAATCATTTCGAAATCATTGGGTTTTAGCCCTCGAAATCCTTTCTGTTTTATAAAACATTCTCTGTCCAAAATCAGGAATACATTTCCTTTCACTTAGGAAAAATATCATTTCAAAATCATTCATTAAATTTGAAATGAGAACAACATTGCTACACATCTCATAGTCAAATCGTGAAGTGTTTCACAAGATGTTAGCATACCAGTATTTCTACCCAACCCAATTGTAATGCCCGGGCCCTGGACCCATGCTAACCAAGAGCAACACTAAGTATTACTGTCGGAAAGCACGGAGGATGGGACTCGATAAGGCTAAAAGTTGTACTCATTCCCTTGAACGAACACTGGCAAGAGAATTTTTTAAATTTCTCAACTTACCATTCGTGCTCAGTATAAGTTCAAAGCAATGGTACAAGAAAATTTCCCAAGTTACATAGTACAAAATATAATAGCATCAAGCGCAGCACAATAACAAACAGTAGAATACATAATACATATCGTAATAGAGATGTCTAAATACATAGTCCATCATACATAATATCACTTCCCAAAATACATAATAGTGTACATACCATAATACTACACGCTACTGATAGTTTGAAGCTGCATAGTCCGAAACCCCAAAACATGGAAAAAGATAAAAGTGACGCTGCAGTCCACGCAAACCTAACCTACCAACAATCCTCAGCCTGACCCGAGGATTGTTTTAACAAAACAAATCACACGGGTCAGACTATGTCTAGTGTGAGTGAAGTATCTATGCACATTAAATAATTTAACAAAGAAGTAAAGGTGCCACATGTATAAGTCAACATAAGGCATATGAATGTTACAATATATGAACAATTTAGCATAGGCATCACATTAATATGCCATAATCTCAGGCATCGGTATTGTATGTAAAGCAATACAATACCAAAACAATTATCATATGTAAAGCAATATGATAATATAAAAGAGTAAGATTAAAAGGCACAGGTATTGTATGTAAAGCAATACAATACCAAAACAATTACCATATATATAAAGCAATATGATAATATAATAGAGTAAGATTAAAAGGCACAGGTATTGTATGTAAAGAAATACAATACCAAAACAATTATCATATATAAAGCAATATGATAATATAATACTGGGTTTCCAAATTAACTTGGGTAATATGCCAACATTATTCAAATAAATAAGTGGGTAATAAAGAATTATGGGAACTACAGGATAAATATAATATGACTCATAACAGATACCAAATAAACAGACGCTAGTATTGTAAAATCACAGTGGTAGAGCTTTAGCGCGCGCGGAGACATCAGCATCGTAACCTATTCGCTATAACGACACCTGGCGATCAACCCAGGATAACCAAGACGGTCTAAGGCGAAGGTCGTATGCTAACCGTTTACGGCACTACACTTGGCACACCCACGCCCCCATCAGATGTAGTCCGTGACCCGCCGATCGGGAATCCCGATCAAAACAACAAAATTGCCCAATGTAGCAGACTGTTTGACCTTTGGTGGTAGATGGGCAAAAATTTAAAACCACCGTGATTCAGGTACCGAACCTGAATCAGGTCGACCAAGATGGAGTTTTGGCCCATTGGTACAACAGAATCCAATCTATCCCAATCCCAAAATTGAAAGTATTTTTAAAACATTATTTTGTAAAATCATGCCTTAAAATACACAGTGTTTATAACACCAAAACACTATATAAAACCAATCATGGCAATATTCATGAAACTAAGTTTTATAAAACCCAGTGTACTTTGCAAAATGCTTAACAACGCATGCCCATAGATGGTTACACTACCGTTTCGCTCTAATAAACAAGTACCCCATAATACTTGTATATCATAACGAAACATAAGCATCATTTAGCATGTTTAATTTGTTTGGAATTAATACAATTATTCGACCATTTAATTAGTATATTAACAAAATTTTCGCTTACATATAGAAAAAATTGCTTTCAAATTTTTTAAAGGAAAACAATAAACTTCAAAAAAAATAAAGTTCTCTTTTTTTAATTAAAAAAAAACTGTCCTGCTGGGCTGCACTGTGCAGCCCATATATGGGCTGCTGCATAGCCCGTTTGGGCTGCACTGTAGCACATTCTGGGCTGCACTGCTGCCCATGCTGGGCTACTACATGCAGCCCAGTCACGAGTCGCATGACAGCCCGAGCTGGGCTGGTGTAGCCCGTTCTGGGCTGCCACATGCAGCCCAGTCACGGGCTGCATGGCAGCCCGTTCTGGGCTGCCGCATGCAACCCAGATACGGGTTGGTGCAACCCGAACGTGGCTGCACACTGCAGCCTGTTCTGGGTTGCTTGCAGCCCGCACGCGGGCTGCACTTCAGCCCGTTCTGGGCTGCATGGCAGCCCAAACGCGGGCTGCTGTGCAGCCCAGTACTAGGTGCACAGTGCAGCCTATCTGCACAGGACTGCACAGCGGTCCTCCCCCTCCCCTTGCTGAAACTTTCAGCATTTTTTTTTTCAATGGAACTGAAGTTTAGCAAAGGCATGTAGGTTTGTTCATCAAGATTTATTAATGCACTTCTCTTTGAAGCAATTAAGCAAGCATTTTGCATGTATCAAAATTACATGCATATAATAACCTTCACTCCATAACATTTTCTTCCAACCAATTTGCAACAAATTCAATTAGGTAAAGATTAACCACAAAAGGGGAGGAGCCAATATATAACTATGAAAAGATTTTGACCTTTTCTCCTACATGCATACCCAAATCAACCAAAAAGAGGAGAAAGGTCGAAACTTCACTCACCTCTAACACCAAAAAGCAAACTTTCAGCCCTGAACTCGATTAATCTTTGGATTAAAGGCCTCTACAAAAAGGATTTGAATAGGAAAACAATCCTTAGATCTCTATTTACAAAAATTGAAAGAACCAGAGAAAGATTGAATAAGTTTAGGGAATACTTACTGAATTGGGAACCTTCTTTTATCTTCAATTCGATATAAAAACTTGTTTGAGTAGCAAAGATTAGGGATGAGAGAAAGATTTCTGTTTTCTGTGTTTTCTTCATGGTTGTTTCTGAGGAGGAATAAGAAATACGTACTGTTTTAATCGGTGAATGAGGATGGGAAGGATTTTTATCCTTAACCCCCCTCTCTAGAACCTTCAACCAAGTTCCCCTCTTTATTTTATTATTTCACCCTTCTTTTTATTTTTAATTTTTATTTCTCCTATGCAACACAATCATTACACTTTGTCTCTTATGAGATATTTTCTCCTTTTCGTACATTTTAAATTAGTTTCTAGAGCTTTCCTACATGATGTAAAATAAAAATTGTTATTTTTTTTCTTTTTATAATCTTTTCCTTTTATTTTCTTTTCATGGAAAATGGACATAAAATTCTTTTTACCTTACATTACACATTTTCAACATTATGTGAACTTCTCTTCTTCTTTTTTTTCAAATGCACACTTGAAAACTTACACACATAAAAAACAATGTGCTTATTTAAACCTCTCATACATAAAGGCAAACTTCATTATGTAATCATAATTTTTTTTAAATTGTTATTTAATCAAAACAATAAACTTTAACATTGTTACAACAAAACGTGCAACATTTTACATCAACTACATACGCCCAATAATTCATAAAACATGTATTTTCCTATCATCCCAAAAATATATGTTTTGCTTTTATCTATTTATTTATTCAATATTATATTTATTTTTCCTCTAAATTACCAAAACAATTAGTTGATTCCCGATTCAATATCCCTAATAAAAGCGGGTTGTTACAGACTTCCCCCCTTACAAAAATTGCGTCCTCGCAATTTCTATATAAGGGATACATCTGTAACAAAATTATAGATTCTACTCAAAATAGTAGAACATACCTTACTCAAGCGTCAAACAATTTGGGATAATGCCTCTGCATCGACTCTTGTGTTTCTCAAGTGCTGTCTTTTGGATTACTTGACCACTGCACCTTGACTAAAGGAACCACTTTACAACGAAGCTTCTTCGTCTCAGAGGCAATAATACGAATAGGCTCTCGAGTAAAAGTCATGTTAGGAGCGATCCCAATCTGCTGCAACTGCTTCGGCTCTATGACCTCTTCGGAGTCCCTTAAACACTTCCTCAAGTGAGACACATGAAAGACGTTTTGCACACTCGATAAGTGTTCGGGTAAGGCAACTCTATAGGCAAGTTTTCCAATTCGGTCCACAATAGGATAAGGGCCAATAAATCTCGGAGCAAGCTTACCAGTCTTATTGAACCTCATTACTCCTTTTAAAGGAGTAACCTTCACGAATACATGATCTCCAACACTGAACTCCAAGTCTTTTCTTCGGCGATCTGCATAAGACTTTTGTCTATTCTGCGCCTCTTTCATCCTTCTTATAATTAGGTCCACCTTCTCAGAAGCTTCACGCACAGTGTCGGGACCAAGCACCAACCTATCCCCAGTCTCAAGCCAGCACGAAGGAGATCTACAGGGTCTTCCATACAATGCTTCAAAAGAAGCCATGCCTATACTGGACTGAAAGCTATTGTTATATGCAAACTCGACCAAGTATAGGTGGTCCTCCCAAAACCAGCCAAAATCAAGGATACAAGAATGCAACAAATCCTCCAATATCTTGTTAACCCGCTCAGTTTGCCCATCGGACTGAGGATGATATGCTAAGCCGATATTCAACTTCGTCTCCAAAGCAGACTGCAAGTTTCTCCAGAATCCACTAGTAAATAGTGGATCCCTATTGTACACCATGAATACGAACAACTTCCTTCACATATAGCTTTGCCAAATAAGGAGCGGTTCTTTTTGACTTGATTGGGATAAAATGGGCAGATTTAGTCAAACGATCCACTACTACCCATATGCTATCATGCTGTTGCTTTGATCTTGGCAACCCATCAATGAAGTCCATGGATACCTAAACAAAGCATTTATATTTACAGCATTACGCCGAAGGATCTAAGTATAAATGAACAATTTAGAATCTTAATTCACTTATACCTGATCCCATTTCCATAGCGGAATCTCCAATGGCTAAAGAAGACCGCTAGGCTTTTGGCGCTCGCACTTCACCAATTGGCAGGTAATACAATTCTTCACATACTCGCCTATATCGCGCTTCATTCCATCCCAGTAATATAGACGTTTCATGTCCATATACATCTTACTACCACCAGGGTGAATGGTATATCGCGAACAATGGCAATCACTCATCACCTCATGCCTAAGACCTGCAACATTAGGTACAAAGATCCTGCCCTTCTTCCTTAAACAATCCTGAGCATCCAACTCAAATCCTTTCAAATCATCAGCATCATCTCCATTCTTCAGCCGATGAATATGCTCTAAAGCAGTAGGATCTTCCGTCTGAGCATGAGAAATCCTATCCATTAGGCTCGGTCTCATAACCATATTGGCCAACATCCTTCCAGAGCTATGAGTGGGCATATTACAATAGATTCCACTAGAAGCCAACACCTCCAAGTCTCGCCATTCAGCTATCATCATTGATACAACTATTTGATGCTTACGGCTGAGAGCATCCGCTACACGATTACCTTTCCCAAGTGTATATTGAATATCGAAATCATATGCTGCCAAAAACTCCAACCATCTTTGCTGGTGCGTATTAACCTCTTTTTGAGTAAAGAGGCATTTCAAAGATTTATGGTTAGTATAAAGGACAAACCTCTCACCCATAAGATAATGTCGCCATAGCTTCAAAGCAAAAACTACAGCTGCCAACTCTAAATCATGAACAGCATATCAAACCTCATTGGGTCTTAATTGTTTAGATGCATAAGCCACGACTCTTCCCTTCTGCATAAGCACAGCACCCAATCCAGACCCACAAGCATCAGTATACACCACAAGATCTTGATTACCTTCTGGAATCACCAAAACTAGTGCATTAGTGAGCATCTCCTTCAACTTAGAGAAAGCTTCTTCACACTTATCTGTCCACTCAAACTTTACACCCTTCTTCGTCAGCCTTGCCAAAGGAGTGACAATCTTCGAAAAATCCTTAACAAAGCGAGGATAATACCCTGCTAGACCGAGGAAGCTTTGAATCTCTGTAACAGTCTCAGGCCTTTTCCAATTCTGAATTGCTTCTATCTTAGAAGGATCCACAGCTAGACCGGCTTCGGATATAATATGGCCTAAGAACTTTACCTCCTTCTGCCAAAAGTGGCATTTGGAAAACTTTGCTTTCAGCTTATGTTCCCTCAAAGTCTCCAAAACAATCCTCAAATGACCTTCATGCTCTTGCTCAGACTTGGAATATACTAATATATCATCAATGAAGACCAAGACCAATCTATCAAGATGGCTTCTGAACACTCTATTCATCAGGTCTACAAAGTATGCAGGAGCATTCGTAAGCCCAAACGGCATTACCAGCCATTCATAAGAGCCATATTGAGTGCGGAAAGCAGTGAGAGGGATGTTGTCTTCCGCTACTCGCAACTGATGGAATCCAGTGGCTAAGTCAAGCTGGGAAAAGACTTTTGCTCCACTTAACTGATCAAAAAGAATATCAATACGAGGGAGTGGATAGTTATTCTTTATGGTAAGCTCATTAAGCTTCCTATAATCAATGCACAAGTGGAGAGAGCCGTCAGCTTTCTTTACAAAGACTGCAGCCGCTCCCCAAGGAGAGCTACTCGATCAGATGAACTGCTTCCTTTCCAACTCATTCAACTGCTTCTGAAGCTCCTCCATCTCAACACGGGGCATACGATTCGGAGGTCTACTGACTGGTTGGGCTCCAGGGATAAGATCTATGCGAAACTCCACAGCCCTCTTAGGTAGCAAGCCGGTAACAGGCTCAAACACATCACCAAAATCCCTGACAATAGGAACTCTAGCTATCTCCTCACCTTCTCGTGACTCAATGGAATAGAGAGAACCATGAGCATTAGGGCCTTGCATACCAAGTGTTATATTAACAAGCCCTTTGAAAGAGGGGTGTTTCAAAGTAACAATTCTGTCTAAGCAAGAAAGATGAGCCTCATATCGCTCCAACCAATCCACCCCCAAGATAACATCAAAGCCAAGATACTCAAATACATGCAAGTCACATGAGAAAGGAAGTCCTCCTAAGAATAGCTCAAGGTTCTTGCACAACATTCCAAGCGTTGCTGACCCGCCAATGGGATTCGCAACCCTTAGAGATGTGACAAGATAAACTACATCCAAAGCATATCTATCAACTAAATCTTTAGATATAAAGGAGTGTGATGCACAGACGTCAAAAAGTATTGTAACAACCCGAATTTTAATAAAATGTTAAAATCATAAATCAAGGCAGAATTAATCTTCTCGTTTAAATTTAATTTATCTTAATTTAATTACAGATCGTGGTCTAACAAATTTCTAGACTTGACTTCTGCATCTAAATTTCTTAGACCACGATCTGTAAGTTCCAGTTACTTTTAGGTAAAAACTATAAACTTAATATCCATGTTATAAATTGGAATTGGATTTATATATGATAATAGATTCATATCTATTCTTGTTCATCTTGGATCTTGACTTTTGGGAATATTGCTATGAGATCAGTTTGGGCCTATTCACGTTGTAAATCAAACTCTTTCATGTCTATAACATTATCATGCCTATGACATTGAAACTATTGTTAATGGCCAAGGACTATGACTGTGAACATAAGACTATGCCTATGCCTATGACTATGAACATAAGACTGTTGCCTATGACTTGACGAGGACAATTGTGGCTAATCACCTATGACTCATGACCATGAGAATTATTGCTTATGATTATGAACATGAGACTATTGTCTATGACCATGACTTTGAAACTATTACTGTTAATTGCCTATGACTGTTGCCTAGAACTATTTTGGATAATTATCCATGAATATTGTGACTAATCGCTTATGGTTCATAACTATGAGATTTCTACCTATGACCATGACTAAGATCATTGTGGTTAATTGCCTAAGACTATTTGATTGTTCATGCCCATAACACTATAGTTGAAAACCATGTTGTACACCGAATTGGCATTTTGTTGGATCTCATACCTAGGGTGTGACTTGCTTAGTTTATTCGCTATTATGTACACCAAAACTATTGGATCCATTATCCTTGGATTTGGCTTGCTTTTGCATGCCTATTCTTTTATGTCAACTTTTATCATGACTATTGCCTTATTTGGCTAGATTTGAAGTCTTATTATTTTCTATATGCTAGTGATGTTGTAACCAATTATCTCAAGTTAAACCATGCTAGTCTTGTAATTCCTTTTTGCTCGTCCCTTTTTCCTATCATAGTTTTGATGTTATTCCCTTTATTTCAGGATTTGGATTTACTTGTAATATAGATCGATTCACGTTTACATGCGATAGGAATACGATTTGGTAAATTAGGCAAAACATGAATTGGTTATGAATATGAATTATGAACTTGATAATAGGCAAAACTTGAAACATGAACATTGTTATAACTTGAATCTGGATGTGGACATGAAACTCGCCTTGAAACTTGACACGAACTTGACATGAAAACTTGAACATGGACATGACACTAGAATGAACTTGAAAATGGCCAACTCGAGGTTGGGTTGAGTTTGCAGTGTAATTCTTCCCAGAACCGCCCGGCAAATCCAGTTGCTGCAAATAATAGGATCCAATGTGAGTAGTTGGTCATATCGCGCTTGAAACCCGAGGTCAGACTGAGTTGTGGTGTAAATCTGCCCGGAACCGCCCAGCATATCCAATGACCACAACAACAGGTCTGATGTGAGAGGTTGGGTGCATTAATGAATTAATGTCACATGATAGGGTTAAGTCATGAATATGAAAGACAACACTTAACCAACTTGACACATGATTAGTGGGGTTAAGTCATGAACATGAAAGACAACACTTAACCAACTTGACATGCTAGACTTATAAGGGTTAAGTCACGAATTTAAATGACAACACTTAACCTATTGGACGGAAACCCTAGTTACGCGGTCCGTTTCAGCATTAACCCACTAGATGTATCATGGTACCCTAGAACTAGGCAGGGTGGGGCACGATTACTAGGTTGATTGTAAGTGACCAGAACGACGGTTGAGTTGGTGCGCTAGTGTAGGTTCAGGCAGGCTATGGTCGTGCACGTGGTCTGGAGTTGAAAAAAACAGGCATTGGGCATCAGTAGGTTTACCTGTGCATGCTTGATTCGTGTCAGTGGTTGGCACCATAGGGCTTGATACACCCTATGGTGGACCTATCACAGGTGACTACATTCGTGATAGGGTCGTATGACACTGAAACACGACGAGCTAGAACTTGTAGGGAGTCGATCGATTAGTGGATCGTTCCGTTGGACCTAGTAATGGGTCATTCATGATATTGGGCTAAAGGATCATTTCATGATTTATATAAGACATGGGTTTTGGGATATTAATACAGTTGGTGTAACGAACCTTGAACATGCGATGCTATACTTGATTTATTAGATTATCCTATTCTATCTTGCCCATCTTGATAACATCCTTATGTTAACTTTCAGTTTATACATGTTATGTTACCTTTACCTGTTTTTATGCTGAAAGTCACTAGGACTTACCAGTCTTTATGACTGGCCCGTTTTCTTTCGTCGCTTTTTCTTTCGTCCCCCCCCCCTCAGGTTCTCAGGGAGGAAACTCTAGCACTTAGCTTGGATTTCACTTGCTTTCGGTTCTGCTCATGTAAGGTTTGATCTCGAGCTATGTTATGGCTGCATTTCTGCTATCTTTGGGGAATTAAGCTACTTTTGTTGTTTTAAGATACGCTTTTTTATTTATGCAAGACAGAATTTGTTGTAATGGAAAATGATGACCTTCGCTATTTGATGTAAAAGGTTTTGACGCTTTTTGAAAGTAATGAAATTTAGCTCTTGAATCTTCCGATGTTTTAATTATGTTCTGTCTTGTAATATTTCTGTGTTTATTTACCTCGATAACTCTCCTCCAAAACTAGTGCATCCCCTTTGTGAGTGACCCTAGCGGAGGTTGGGTGTTACATTCGGTATCAGAGCAGAAGGTTACCAGACTGGGCAAAAGTTTTTAAAACCTTCTGAAACTATTTTCAAAAACCGTTTACAAAGAAGCATTTTTTTCAAGAAAAGTCTTGTTTTATTTAAAGGCTATTCCCCAAAAGCCATTAGCACTATCCCTTGTTTCCTCGTTTGAATCTCTTCTTTTTCATTTCAGCATGTCTGGGAATCTTAACTTTCCATTGGGCGTGCTAATACCTGGCCGGTTCAGGAGGTATTTAGAGGCTAGGGCCAACGATGCAGGCCCAGCAGATATTCCTCCTCCAGCTGCAGCGATTCCTCCTTCTCCGCCCCCTCCTCGTGCAATTTCTTTCTCGAAGATTTGTAAAGATTTTTGGGCTATGGGTGGAAAGGATTTCAAGGGAACTGAATCATTCGTAGAAGCGAGGAACTGGCTTAAAGAAACTGAGGATCTATTCGTTATCTTCGAGGTGGATGATAGGCAGAAGGTACAGTTGGTGGTATGGTTGCTCAAAGACGAAGCTTCCTATTAGTGGGAAGTCACTAACGCCGAGAGGCCGGTCGAAACATGGATGGATTTCAGAATAAGGTTTGAGACAAAATTCCTCTCCCAAGCTGAACGAAGTCTACAGCTGGAAAAATTCTTATCTCTTAAGCAAGGAAGTATGACAGTCAAGGAGTACATCAATCAATTCAATCAGCTGGCTCGGTTTGGACTGGACTTAGTGAATACCCCTCATAATAAGGCTCTCCGTTTTGTCAAAGGATTGAATGAGCCACTCACAGCTTGGCTATGACCTACGTACCTATGGGGGCAACTTACGAAAAGCTAGTAAACGTGGCGCTCTTAAATGAAGAAGACAAAATTGGCAAGAAGGAGGTCAAGGCGAATGAGTCTCAAAACAAGAAGGTAGACTCCGAGAAAGGAGGCAAAAACAACAATAACAAAAATGATAATAAGACACGTGAGAAAAGAAAATGCCACTTCTGTGATATTGAGGGGCATATAGTCCAGGATTGTAGAAAGAAGAAGATGAAGATAGGAGCATGCTTTCAGTGTGGTGATACTGGACATATCAAAATGAACTGCCCTAAGAAGCAAGGGCAATCCCCGCAAGCAGGACCTTCTGGGGTATATCTTTAACTTCTTCTCCTTGATGCTTTGTTTTGTCTTGCTTATCTTCTCAATCCTATCTTGAGAACCTTAGGTAGAACCCTTTTGTATGTAAACATGTGATTGAAACATGATATGGTTGATGTTTGCAAATGGCTACAAGTGGTCACAAGTGGTTGCTCGTGGTTGCATAACACACATTAGGCACTAGATCGGCTCAGACACATTTTCATATTGCATATGCATGAGTGTTTATACTTGTTTATGGATGAATTTGAATGTATTATCATGTGGATGTTGCATATGGATGGATGTTTGTGCACACATACAGTGTTTATGTGACTAGGACTATTTGTATACACGTTGGACTCATGGCACTAAACATATTTTGCATTAGGAAGATCAATCAGGCCTGATCATTTGCATTAGATAAGGAACATATACACACACTTTCTGCATATGTTCATATAGCATTAGAAATCTTTTAAGGACAATGGTTTCTTATGGATGATGGTTGAGTAGATAGTTGATTGGATGATAGGATGCATTCTTCTTAACTTGAAGATTTCGGGGACGAAATCCTTTAAGGAGGGGAGAATGTAACAACCCGAATTTTAATAACATGTTAAAACCATAAATCAAAGAAGAATTAATTTTTAAAACAAGAATCAAGGGAAACGGGTTGTGCCATTGTGTTCGTCTCGAAATTCTGCTTGGAAACGAGTCCGAGTTTTCAAAAATCGGAGTCCGTATGAGGGAGATATGGCCCTTCGAAGTTTCAGGGATTTTCAGAATCAAAAACAGCTCGAAAATTCGAATTCGAATACAAATTCAAAACCCACAACAGGCTGGGCGGGAAATTTCCCGCCCAGGACCAGGTCGACCTGGGGGTCGACCATAGTGTCGACCTCTCAGGGACCAGGTCGACCATAGTGTCGACCTGGGGGTCGACCTGCCTCCCGAACCCATGTTCTGAACCTGATGCATTCTGGTGTATTTGACCTCGTTTTCTGTCCAGATTCGTCTGCCTAATCCTATATAAACAGCCTCCTAGCCTCATTCTCTTTACACCATTCTTCTCTAACCTTATGCTGCTCAAACTCTTGATGATCATGGCTTCTTCTTCCTCTAAATTAAATTAAGATAAATTAAATTAAAACGAGAAGATTATTTCTTGAAGACGACAGCTAGGAATTGCATATTTGGGGATTTGCTTCTACAATCAAAGCAAGATTCAACGACTCAACAATTCAATGACAAATTTCTAGACTTGACTTCTGCATCTAAATTTCTTAGACCACGATCTGTAAGTTCTAGTTACTTTTAGATAAAAACTACGAACTTAATATCCATGTTATAAATTGGAATTGGATTTATATATGATAATAGATTCATATCTATTATTGTCCATCTTGGATCTTGACTTTTGGGAATATTGCTATGAGATCAGTTTGGGCCTATTCACGTTGTAAATCAAACTCTTTCATGTCTATAACATTATCATGCCTATGACGTTGAAACTATTGTTAATGGCCAAGGACTATGACTGTGAACATAAGACTATGCCTATGACTATGAACATAAGACTGTTGCCTATGACTATGACGAGGACAATTGTGGCTAATCACCTATGACTCATGACCATGAGACTTATTGCCCATGATTATGAACATGAGACTATTGTCTATGACCATGACTTTGAAACTATTACTGTTAATTGCCTATGACTATTGCCTAGAACTATTTTGGATAATTATCTGTGACTATTGTGATTAATCGCTTATGGTTCATAACTATGAGATTTCTACCTATGACCATGACTAAGATCATTGTGGTTAATTGCCTAAGACTATTTGATTATTCATTCCCTATAACACTATAGTTGAAAACCATGTTGTACACCGAATTGGCATTTTGTTGGATCTCATATCTAGGGTGTGACTTGCTTAGTTTATTCGCTATTATGTACACCAAAACCATTGGATCCATTATCCTTGTATTTGGCTTGCTTTTGCATGCCTATTCTTTTATGTCAACTTTTATCATGACTATCGCCTTATTTGGCTAGATTTGAAGTCCTATTATTTTCTATATGCTAGTGATGTTGTAACCAATTATCTCAAGTTATACCATGCTAGACTTGTAATCCCTTTTTGCTCGTCCCTTTTGCCTATCATAGTTTTGATGTTATTCCCTTTATTTCGGGATTTGGATTTACTTGTAATATAGATCGATTCACGTTTACATGCGATGGGAATACGATTTGGGTAGATTAGGAAAAACATGAATTGGTTATGAATATGAATTATCAACTTCATAATAGGCAAAATTTGAAACATGAACATTGTTATAACTTGAATCTGGATGTGGACATGAAACTCGCCTTGAAACTTGACACGAACTTGACATGAAAACTTGAACATGGACATGACACTAGAATGAACTTGAAAATGGCCAATTCGAGGTTGTGTTGAGTTTGCAGTGTAATTCTTCCCGGAACTACCCGGCAAATCCAGTTGCTGCAAACAATAGGATCCAATGTGAGTAGTTGGTCATATCGCGCTTGAAACCCGAGGTCAGACTGAGTTATGGTGTAAATCTGTCCGTAACCGCCCGGCATATCCAGTGACCATAACAACATGTCTAATGTGATAGGTTGGGGTGCATTAATGAATTAATGCCACATGATAGGGTTAAGTCATGAACATGAAAGACA
Organism: Allium sativum; assembly: GCA_030737875.1. NCBI lineage: Eukaryota > Viridiplantae > Streptophyta > Magnoliopsida > Asparagales > Amaryllidaceae > Allium > Allium sativum. The sequence goes on from CM060922.1 coordinate 887,332,680, forward strand.
ACACTTAACCAACTTGACACATGATTAGTGGGGTTAAGTCATGAATATGAAAGACAACACTTAACCAACTTGACATGCTAGACTGATAAGGGTTAAGTCACGAATTTAAATGACGACACTTAACCTATTGGATGGAAACCCTAGTTACGCGGTCCGTTTCAGTAGTAACCCACTAGATGTATCATGATACCCTAGAACTAGGCAGGGTGGGGCACGATTACTGGGCTGATTGTAAGCGACCAGAACGACGGCTGAGTTGGTGCGCCAGTGTAGGTTCAGGCGGGCTATGGTCGTGCACATAGTCCGGAGTTGAAAAAGCAGGCATTGGGCATCAGCAGGTTTACTTGTGCATGCTTGATTCGTGTCGGTGGTTGGCACCATAGGGCTTGATACACCCTATGGTGGACCTAGCACAGGTGACTACATTCGTGATAGGGACGTATGACATAGAAACACGACGAGCTAGAACTTGTAGGGAGCCGATCGATTAGTGGATCATTCCGTTGGACCTAGTAATGGGTCATTCATGATATTGGTCTAAGGGATCATTCCATGATTTATATAAGACATGGGTTTTGGGATATTAGTACAGTTGGTGTAACAAACCTTGAACATGCGATGCTATACTTGATTTATTAGATAATCTTAGTCTATCTTGCCCATCTTGACAGCATCCTTATGTTTACTTTCAGTTTATACATGTCATGTTACCTTTACCTGTTTTTATGCTGAAAGTCGCTAGGACTTACCAGTCTTTATGACTGATCCGTTTACTTTCGCCTCTTTTTCTTTCGTCCCCCCCCCCTCCCCCTCAGGTTCTCAGGGAAGAAACTCTAGCACTTATCTTGGATTTCACTTGTTTTCGGTTCAGCTCATGTATGGTCTTGAGCTATGCTATGGTTGCATTTCTGCTATCTTTGGGGAATTAAGCTACTTTTGTTGATTTAAGATATGCTTCTTTATTTATGCAAGACAGGATTTGTTGTAATGGAAAACGATGACCTTGGCTATTTGATGTAAAAGTTTTTGACTCTTTTTGAAAGTAATGAAATTTAGCTCTTGAATCTTCCGGTGTTTTAATTATGTTCTGTCTTGTAATATTTCTGTGTTTGTTTACCTCGATAACGCTCCTCCAAAACTAGTGCATTCCCTTTGTGAGGGACCCTATCGGAGGTGGGGTGTTACAAGTATGCAAATGAAAGTATCTCTAAATGGGATTGTACCTTCCATTACTTGCTTTCCTTTTCTTTGGCTTGGACCCGGATCTCCCTCCATTACATGAAGCTTAGCTGCTTTCTTTTTCTTTGAGAGTTGCGGACACTCGTTCCTTAGATGACCAAAATGGTGACACTCATAACACTCCCTTTGAGGACAAACATTGGCAAAATGCCCCTTTGCTCCACACTTATAGCATTCTACTCCACCTTTTTGTTGCTTTTGTGAGCCTGAAGCTTGTCCTTTCTTTTGCATCTTTTGAGAATTCTGCTTCTTCTTAGGGAAAAATGGAGCTTTCCTCTAAGGTGCATCATCATCTCTTTCACGATACAGGTCCTCGTACCTCAAAGCCAAATCAACAATCTCATCAAAAGTAGAACGAAGTTGATTCAAGAGTTGTTCCCTCAGCTTCCTACGAAGACCATCTACAAATTTTTGATTCTTTTTGAACCGGGTGTTGATCAAGTCTGCACCATACTTAGAGAGGGAATTGAAGGTATTGATGTACTCCTGAACTGACATATCCCTCTGCTTAAGCTCAATAAATCTACGAGTAAGGATGGCCTTCCCAAGTTACATAGTACAAAATATAATAGCATCAAATGCAGCGCAATAACAAACAGCAGAATACATAATACATATCGTAATAGAGATGTCCAAATACATAGTCCAACATCCATAACATCACTTCCCAAAATACATAATAGTGTACATACCATAATACTACACGCTACTGATAGTCTGAAGCTGCATAGTCCAAAACCCCAAAACGTGGAAAAGATAAGAGTGACGCTGCAGTACACGCAATCCTAACCTACCAACAATCCTCAGCCTGACCCGAGGATTGTTTTAACAAAACAAATCACACGGGTCAGACTATGACTAGTGTGAGTGAAGTAAGTATCTATGGACATTAAATAATTTAACAAAGACGTAAAGGTGCCACATGTATAAGTCAACATGAGGCATATGAATGTTACAACATATGAACAATTTAGCATAGTCATCGCATTAATATGCCATAATCTCAGGCATCGGTATTGTATGTAAAGCAATACAATACCAAAACAATCATCATATGTAAAGCAATATGATAATATAAAAGAGTAAGATTAAAAGGCACAGGTATTGTATGTAAAGCAATACAATACCAAAACTATTATCATATATATAAAGCAATATGATAATATAATAGAGTAAGATTAAAAGGCACAGGTATTGCATGTAAAGCAATACAATACCAAAACAATTATCATATATAAAGCAATATTATAATATAATACCGGGTTTCCGAATTAACTTGGGTAATATGCCAACCTTATTCAAATAAATAAGAGGGTAATAAAGAATTATGGGAACTACGGGATAAATATAATATGACTCATAACAGATACCAAATAAACAGACGCTAGTATTGTAAAATCACAGTGGTAGAGCTCTAGCGCGCGCGGAGACATCAGCACCGTAACCTACTCATAACGCCATAACGACACCTGGCGATCAACCCAGGATAACCAAGACGGTCTAAGCCGAAGGCCGTATGCTACCCGTTCACGGCACTACACATGGCACACCCATGCCTCCATCTGATGTAATCCATGACCCGCCGATCGGGAATCCCGATCAAAAAAACAAAATTGCCCAATGTAGCAGACCGTTTGACCTTTGGTAGTAGATGGGCGGAAATTTAAAACCACCGTAATTCAGGTAGCGAACCTGAATCAGGTCGACCAAGATGGAGTTTTGGCCCATTGGTACAACAGAGTCCAATCTATCCCAATCCCAAAATTGAAAGTAATTTTAAAACATTATTTTGTAAAATCATGCCATAAAATACAGTGTTTATAACACCAAAACACTATCTAAAACCAATCATGGCAATATTCATGAAACTAAGTTTTATAAAACCCAGTAAACTTTGCAAAAAGCTTAACAACGCATATCCATAGATGGTTACACTATCGTTTCGCCCTAATACACAAGTACCCCATAATACTTGTATATCATAACGAAACATAAGCATTGTTTAGCATGTTTAATTTGTTTTGAATTAATACAATTATTCGACCATTTAATTAGTATATTAACAAAATTTTCGCTTATAGATAGAAAAAATTGCTTTCAAAATTTTTAAAGGAAAACAATAAACTTCAAAAAAAAATAAAGTTCTCACTTTTTTTTATATTAAAAAAAAACTGCCTGCTGGGCTGCATTGTGCAGCCCATATATGGGCTGCTGCACAACCCGTTCGGGCTGCACTGCAGCCCATGCTGGGCTGCTGCATGCAGTCCAGCCACGGGCCGCATGACAGCCCGAGCTGGGCTGGTGCAACCCGTTCTGTGCTGCCGTATGCAGCCCAGTCACGGGCTGCATGGAAGCCCGTTCTGGGCTACCGCATGCATCCCAGATACGGGCCGGTGCAACCCGTTCGAGGTTGCACTACAGCCCGTTTTGGGCTGCACTGCAGCTCGAACGTGGCTGCACACTGCATCCTGTTCTGGGCAGCTTGCAACCCGCACGCGGGCTGCATGGCATTCCAAACGCGGGCTGCTGTGCGGCCCACCCCAGGGCTCCTGTGCAGCCTGTGCAGCCCAGTACTGGGTGCACAGTGCAGCCTAGCTGCACAGGACTTCACAGCAGTCCTCCCCCTCCCCTTGCTGAAACTTTCAGCAATTTTTGTTTTTTCAATGGAACTGAAGTTTAGTAAAGGCATGTAGGTTTGTTCATCAAGGTTTATTAATGCACTTCTCTTTGAAGTAATTAAGCAAGCATTTTTCATGCATCAAACTTACATGCATACAATAACCTTCACTCCATAACATTTTCTTCCAAACAATTTGCAACAAATTCAATTAGGTAAAGATTAACCACAAAAGGGGAGGAGCCAATATATAACTACGAAAAGATTTTGACTTTTTCTCCTACATGCATACCCAAATCAACCAAAAAGTGGAAAAAGGTTGAAACTTCACTCACCTCTAACACCAAAAGGCAAACTTTCACCTCTGAACTCGATTAATCTTTGGATTGAAGCCCTTTACAAAAAGGATTTGAATAGGAAAACAATCCTAAGATCTCTATTTACAAAAATTGAAAGAACCAGAGAAAGATTGAATAAGTTTAGGGAATACTTACTGAATTGGGAACCTTCTTTTATCTTCAATTCGATATAAAAACATGTTTGAGTAGCAAAGATTAGGGATGAGAGAAAGATTTTTATTTTTTGTGTTTTCTTGTTGGTTGTTTCGAAGGAGGAATAAGAAATACGTACTATTTTAATCGGTGAATGAGGATGGGAAGGATTTTTATCCTTAACCCCCCTCTCTAGAACCTTCAACCAAGTTCCCCTCTTTATTTTATTATTTCACCCTTCTTTTTATTTTTAATTTTTATTTCTCATATGCAACACAATCATTACACTTTGTCTCTTATGAGATATTTTCTCCTTTTCATACATTTTAAATTAGTTTCTAGAGCTTTCCTACATGATGTAAAATGAAAATTGTTATTTTTTTTCTTTTTATAATCTTTTCTTTTTATTTTCTTTTCATGAAAAATGGACATAAAATTCTTTTTACCTTACATTACACATTTTCAACATTATGTGAACTTCTCTTCTGCATTTTTTTCAAATGCACACTTGAAAACTTACACACACATAAAAAAAATAGTGCGTTATTTAAACCTCTCATACATAAAGGCAAAACTTCATTATGTAATCATAATTTTTTTTAAAAAAAAATGTTATTTAATCAAAACAATAAACTTTAACATTGTTACAACAAAACATGCAACATTTTACATCAACTACATACGCCCAATAATTCATAAAACATGTATTTTTCTCTCATCCCAAAAATACATGTTTTGCTTTTATCTATTTATTTATTCATTATTATATTTATTTTTCCTCTAAATTACCAAAACAATTAGTTGATTCCCGATTCAATATCCTTAATAAAAGCGGGTTGTTACACCAATGCTAAATGTGAAAGCATATCTTGCTCATAAACTGGTCGAGCACATTTCAAACAATCAATCAAACACAATCAATATCAACAACCAAGTGTATTTGATTCAATCACATTTCACGTTTTGGTAATTAAATTACCATCTATACATTCACAATCTAATTAAAGATTTATTCAAACTCCAATTGGTTTCAATCTCTAAAATCATTTCTTATTAATTGTTCAACTTTCTCGAAATTAATCATGCTTTTACTCGGGTTAAAGAACTAATGTCATTTAAACACAGTTCACGACAGACCCCAAAATCCAATTCAGTATTAAATACAAGGGTCTGAATAGAAATTATATCAGCTTATATTCAATATCAAATTCTGAAATCAACAAATATCGTATTTGGAATAACGATATATATATCTTCCAAATTCCTCCACAATATCCATATAATCACGGAATCCAATATTGAAGTATTCTGAAGATAATTTCGATTCAAATCCATTCCAATTCAAATATTGGAAATTCTGGTTATTTTTAAAACCATTTCAAATCCAATTTATTTATTTAAAAATATTGGATTATAATTCTAGTTCATTTTGATAAAAAAATATTTTATCTTTTCAAATATGGAATTTTTCATCCCAATTCTTTCCAAATCATTTATTATGATTTTACACAAATTATTGATATTTTTAATAATTTTATCAAGGCCCATACAGTCGATTTCCATAAACGGTCATCGAACTGCACTTACAACGACCTTTTCCAAATTTGATCTGGACATAATTCCAAATCCAACCGTTAGATTTCAAATCTAGTGTATTCGTTGGAAAGCTCTTTTCGATATGAACCCAACGGTTCTGGTTTTAGGAGAATCCGACGGTCGGATCTCCCATAACATCCATTTGAAGTTAATGGTCGAAATAAGCGAACGGTCGCAGCGCGGCGCGTTCTATTCATGCCATTTAATATATATAATATATATTATATATTTCATCGATTTCCATTTAAAACATATTTTATAAATCGTTTTAATTCGATTTAAAATGATTCCAACTTCATTTTCAATTTCTAAATCAAAATTGAACATTTCATTGCATGACAATTTTATATATCTCATATATAAGCTAAAAATAATATTTTTAGCAAACAAATATTTTTCACATCGCATATACATAATTTATACATTGAATATATAGTTTCCACATCGCATGTATATTTTCCGCATCGTATATATATATGTTATATATATATATATATATATTCCATATCGCATATATATTTTCCATATCGTATATATATATATATATTTTATTCTCATCTCATATATATATTATTATTTTCATCTCATATACATATATATATATTCATTTCCATATATATTTTTTTATTTTCCATTCCATGTATATATTATACACATCACACACACACACACACACACACACACACACATATATATATATATATATATATTCCATTCCATATATATATTTTATTTTCCATCCCATAAATATATTTATTTTCCATCCCATATATATATTATTTTCATAACACATATGTATATAATTTTCACAACACATATGTATATAATTTCCACAACGCATATATATTCCTATACAACGCATATATATATACATATATATATATATATATTCCTATACAACGCATATACATATATATTTTATTATACAACGCATATATATAATTTCACATCACAACACAATATAATCAAATAAATCGTCCATGGTCTGTGGATGTATGTGAGCAGTTCATATATGTTGTTATAAAATAAATAACTGTACAGAAGATTTTAGTGAGAAATTCTCACATTGGTCAAAATGTAGAGTTCGTCGAGAGGATTCCAACGCACCAAATTTCATCGAATTCTGATCTGGTTTGAGCAAGATATGGTATTATAAACATTTGCACATTTTAATACATAATTAATTCTTTAATTACTTGGTTAAGGGTAATAACCCTTCTTCCTCTATCGTTCTGGACTAAACCGCGAACCAACCTTCAACCCCTAACTTCACCTGTGCACGACGTTCAAGACCACCGGATCACCATCGGGACCTCCCCCTCGACACGCCTTGGCTTCCGCCTCCACCGCCTTGGAATGCCTCCAAGATCGACGACCCCCATCGTCTGAAAATGGCGTTCGAATGAGAGAGCTTTCAGCTTGAATTTCACGAAAATTACTCCACCAATTTCGATCTTACTCTCACAAAACTCAAGATCTCCTGAAGCTTTTCAATATTTGTTTTGAAATCATTGGTTAATTCAAATCGGATTGGGATTTATTTGATTTTGCATTTCAGAACTTTTGGATCGCCGGTTTGGAAATATCGGCTGGGAGAAAAAGGTTGACCATGGCAATTTTGACCTAGGGTTTTTGACCATTTCTAGTTTATTTAAACCTTTTTTAATATATTATTTTAATCCAAAAAGCTAATACTTAGCGATTAACATAAATTTCTACTTGTCAAAGCATGCATGGCGACTTCTTGGCGATCTCTTTTCGAAAATTCAAAACACGCTTTTTCTTCTCTCAAATCGTCTTTCTCCTCACAAATCTCTTCTTTACACGTTGACCAAGATGAAAACATTAAAAACGTTTCTACTAATCCATCTTTTAAGGATATTCTGCTCAGGCCAGCTGTAAAGCGAAACCCAGATCCGATTTTTTTAAACAATAAAAGGCCTTTGTCAAAACCGTCTCCTCGCATTCTCCACAGCTATAATGAAAATCTCAATAACATCAAATCAAAAAATGGCTGCTTCTGATGTGGATCGACAGATCACTGGGCGCGATCATGTCGAAATCCAGTTATTTGTTTTAAATGTCATAAAACGAGGCAAAAGGGTTTCAATTGCAAATCCAATCGTTCTCTACCCCCAAAAATGGCAGAAAGATCCCGAAAACAAATCTCTGCTAATCGCTACCAAAATTCTTTTGATTGGGCTCGATCGATGGTAATCATCTCCATTGTGAGTGGATCTTTCTCTATACGGCAGATTGAGGAGATTTTGAAGGCCAGATATGGCCGCCGTGCCCCATCCTGGGACTGGAACGTCAAGCGAATGGGAGATGTCTTTGTTGTTTGGTTCCCACAGCATCTGCTGACAGTAAACTTCCAATATAATTTCAATTTTACCATTGGGAGAATTAACCTAAGGAGGTGGAGTCCGCGTTTCGGCAATGTCTCGAGGGAGAAGGAAAACTTTTGGATCCTCTTGAAAAATGCCCCGCTAGTATGTCGTAAACTTGATGTCCTCCAAGCAGCTCTGGAAGATTATGGAGACGTGGAGAGGGTCCAATATGGTGCAATTCATGATGCGGATTATACTTGTTTACGAGCCAAATTTACGAAGGAGGTGGGCACCCCATTGCCGGATTCAGTGGCAATTCCAATTGAGGGTTTTTCTCATGTAATGCAGATTGAAAGATGCGAGGAGGACTCACCGCCAAAAATCAATGTCCCTCTTTTCAAGCAAAGGGTGTTTGCAACCGATGGCGATGGGAAGCTTAAAGTTTTGAGTAGCAAGGATGGGGGAGCCAAAATGCATGTGGAGGAAGTTATTGACTCGGTGGCAGATTCGGCTAATATAGGAGAAGGTAATGTTTACGCAAGGAGGAATAATGACAACTATGTGGTTCGATTTGATGATGGGGTGGCAGTGGAGGTTGATGATGTTGGCAACATTGTGGGAGTGGGTGCAAACTCCAGGGAGATCATCGCTGTCAATGAAAATGATGGAGTTGGCTTGCAAAATTTCGGGGAGGGAGGCAACATGCAAGGTGCCAGGGAGGCGGTGGAGGAACAGGTCATGGACAACGAATCACAAGATCTAAATTTGGCTGGAGATTTGGGTCTGGCTCCAACCAGCTCGGGGGAATGCTCGTCTACAAGTGGCAAAGGCAAGCGTGCAACGAACCATGGAGTGGTCATGCTACGTCGCAGTGCAAGAGGGATGGGTCACCCATTGGCAGGGAGCATTTTTGTTCCTGCTATACTTAATACTCTGTCTAGTGATCAACTTCATGATATTGCAAGTAAATCTGGTTTTGTGTTGAATGATGATGTGATAAGTGATATTAAGAACAAAGAAAATGAGAGGGCTAATGGTTCATCATGATAATTGTCACTTGGAATGTTAGAGGCCTAGGAACTTTTGATAAGTGTCTTAGGGTTAAGAATTATCTCAAGTCTGTAAAACCCGATATCATTATGCTTCAAGAGACTAAGCTTGAGAACCCTGAACCATTTATTTTTAAATGTTTGGGGTGGGGTGTTATTGATGAATGGGCTTTTATACCTGCTGTGGGAACCTCGGGAGGCATTTTTACTGGTTGGAGTAGTAATTCTTGGTCGATTAAGCAAGAAATTAAACAAACTTACTGTCTGCATTTGGCCCTTGAATGTAAATCTACAAATGTACTTTACTTCTTTTCTAATGTTTATGGACCCAATACAAGACGAGAAAGAATGATTTTATGGGCTGAGGGTTTGGATTTTCATAAGCTCATGTATGGTCCTTGGGTAATTGGCGTCGACTTTAATGTCACAAGATTTATGTCTGAACATAATGTAGTGAAAAACGCTGGCTTGGGCGATATGAACGATTTTAGTGACTTTGTTGGTAACTGTGGCCTTATTGACTTACCCATGACTAATAGAAAATACACGTGGACTGACGGTAGGACCCCTCCTACTTTAGTTCGCCTCGATCGTTTCTTCATTAATACTGCTTTTGATGACTTGCACCCCCTGACTCTTCAAAGAGGTCTTACTTCCCTTATTTCTAATCACTGCCTTGTTGTTCTAAACACTAACGCTGATCATAGAAGGAAATCTTTTTTTAAGTTCAAGAATATGTGGTGCATTGAGCCAAATTTTGATGCGATGCTGCGCCAGAAGTGGGTAGAATTTCGCAGCTTTGGGGATGCATCTAGCAATTTTTGTAGGAAAATGAGACTATTGCGAAAAATTTTAGCCAAATGGAATCGAGAAGTCTTTGGGAACATGAGAGTTAAGAAGCAGAGACTTGAATCTGAGATTATGGAGCTTAATGTGCTTGAGGAAGGGCGTAATCTAAGTGATGCTGAGCAAGCCTTGTTAAAAACTAAAGAAAAGGAGCTTCTAACGGTGATTGACCAAGAAGAGATTTTTTGGAAACAGAGGTCGAGAACTCAGTGGCTTAAGCTTGGTGATAGTAACACAAGTTACTTCCACAAAGTTGCAAACGGTAGACGGCGTACTAACACAATATGTAGCATTTGGAAAGACGGAGTTGAAATTTGTGATCATCAAAGGATAGAAGAAGTTTTTACCGAATTTTATAAGGGAATCTTTGGTGAACGAATTGAGAATCGTGTGAACGTTGATTGGAAGATGCTGTATCCTTCTTCTGTTGATCTTAGTGGCATTGATACTGAGTTCTCGGAAGGGGAAATCGTCGCGGCTTTAAACGAAATGCCTGGTGATAAAGCCCCTGGCCCTGATGGTTTTCCAAACTTTTTTTATAAGAAATATTGGGATGTGATTAAGCATGATGTTATCTACATATTCAATGAATTTCATTCTGGTTCCTTGAGATTGGATTTGTTGGGGTACGCTAATGTAGTCTTGATCCCTAAGAGTGGAGGAAATGTCTCTGCTGCAGACTTTCGACCTATTAGTCTTTTGAACAGTAGCTTCAAATTGATCACTAAGGTTCTCGCAAACAGACTGAAAGCGAAGATGGATGACCTGATCGATGTTTCGCAGACAGCATTTATTAAGGGAAGATTCATTCTTGATGGAGCGGTACTTGTCCAGGAAGTTATCTCCCATAGTGATAGACATAATGTGCCTTGCGCAATCCTGAAGCTGGACTTCGCTAAGGTGACACAGTTGACTGGAGGTTCATCATGGATCTTCTTAGCGCGAGAGGCTTTCCATGTAGATGGCTAAACTGGATTCATTGCATTTTAACATCAAGCAGATCCAATATTTGTGTGAATGGAGTGGCTGGCAAGACTATTGTATCCAAGCGTGGGCTGCGCCAGGGTGACCCACTTTCCCCACTTCTCTTCGACTTGGCTGCCGATGTCTTTTGTCGGATCCTTCAGGTGGCAAGTGCTAATGATATTATTCAAAGCTTTGGGCGAGATCACATCATTGGGGTATTAATTCACTACAATATGCTGATGATACCATTATTTTTTGCAACCCTGATTGCAAGTATATTGCCTCTTTAAAATTTTTGCTTTATGCTTTTGAAAGTTTATCTGGCTTAAAGATTAATTTTCATAAGAGCAGTGTTTACACTTTGGGCTGTAGCGTTGATGTGAACAGGAAATGTGCTGAAATGCTCAACTGCATGGCGGATTCTTTCCCCCTCAAATACCTTGGAGCCTACATCCGTCCAAAAAGACTGATGAAGAGTGATTGGCAATATGTGATTGATAAAGTTGACAGGCGATTAGTGAGGTGGAAAGGAAATTGTCTATCAAAGGCTGGACGACTGGTGCTGGTGAACTCTGTTCTGTCGGCTATCCCTTTGTATTGGCTTTCTTTTTATTCGTGTCCCGGTTGGGTAGTTCAGAAGATTGATGCTGTTCGTCGGATTTTTTTTGGATTGGTACGAAGGACACGCGTAAAGTTTGATGTCTAGTGTCGTGGGACCAGGTGTGCAAGTCCAAAGATCAAGGAGGTTTGGGAGTCATCAACTTGAAAAACATGAACTCTGCATTGCTTTGTAAATGGCTGTGGACTATGCTTAGTGATAAGAAAGTTCTCTGGAAGGAGTGGATCTTAAACACTTGCTATGGTGGTAGCTTTGATTGGAATGCGGACGTTTCTCATTGCTCGATATTCTGGCGTGGGGTTATGGCAAATGTTCACTGGATGAAGATTGGGACTGAGATTGTAATTAAAAATGGTCGCAGCGTCTCTTTCTGGTCTGACTGCTGGTTGCTCCCTATCCCTTTACGTGATGAATTTGTCGATCTATTTGCTATTGCATGCAACAAAAGTGCTTCAGTCTGTGCAATGTTTAATGCGAATTCTGCCAGTTTTAAATGGAACCTGTCCTTCTGTCGCATTGTGGCTGGTAATGCTTTGCTTCAGCTATGTGGACTGATTCGTTTGCTAAAAGATGTACATCTTCATGGTAATGAGGAAGATGAATTTGTATGGAAGATTGGTGGAAATAACTTTCGCGTGAGCGCACTTTATAAGATGATGAACTTCGCAGGAAGAAAGTATGATGGATTCATGAGAATGTGGAGTTTTAAGGCTGTACCCGCTAAGGTCAAGATTCATATGTGGATGATCATGCACAACAAGCTTAATAAAGTGAAAAGATTACGGCAAAAAGGTGTTCATGTTACTTGGGGATGTGTTTTTTGCACTGACGACGACGAGGATTACCAGCATCTTTTTGTTGATTGTGATTTCGCCTTTTATGTGTGGACGAAGTGTTTAGTTAGCCTTAATATCTGCTTAGACTGGTCTCACTTCATCACCGATCAATTTCTTTTCTGGCATAGCACTATTATTACATTACCTGACACTAACATGCGCCATATGTTTGCCCTTTTGAACTTTGCTTATGTTTGGATCCTCTGGCATGAACGCAACTCACGAAAGTTTAAATGCAAAATGAAACGGCCCAACTCAGTTATTTTTCGCATCCTTAATTTTGTTTCTCTTTGGTCAGGCAAGGAGGAGATCAAGTTTGTAGACACAATCGGCGCTCGAGTGATGGATAGGGCTCGTGGTAGCAGAGCCTGATGATGCCACGCTTTATTTTACTGGGTTCGCATGCTGCTATGTAGTTGTTATATATATATATATATATATATATATATATATATATATATATATATATTGGGCACTATGTAAACATGCCTGCGTGCATGTATTTTTGGTTGTACATATTTATGTAAATATTTGTAACTAGTAGCTAGTCCTATGCATGCTGAACACGTTGTACTTGTTTTATGTTTAATGAATGAATGAAGGCGTGAATCAAGCGATTCACTACCTTTTTGCATCAAAAAATATATTATTTTAATCCAAGTTTGCTAATTTATCCATCCGAACTCCGAATTGAGCCCAATGACTGTCGCCACTACCTAAATACCCACATTCTGGACACAATGGAATATGTTTCGTAAGCCAATTCGACTATTACGATCAGTTTTCCTTTAAAATAAAATTTAAATCAATACATATTCAGTTTAAACGTACATTTTAATTTACCGGGATCACATACGGACTTCAAAAATTTCCAAAAAATAAACCTAGCTTTGTTTTGACTATATGGTTCTAACAAAACTAATTTCATCGAATTTGAAGACTATTTGAAAAATGGTCATTTTCTGGTCGATCCAAATTGACTGAAACTGTCAAAACACGTTTTCCTCTCCCACGCTCACATGTTAACTCCAAAAATTATGAAAATTGGAATCTAACAATAATTTGACATTCCGGATCGAACCAAAGTGGTTTCGTCAAAAACGGAGGTCATTTGAAAAATCGCTATTTTTAAGGGCTATATTTCCATAGCGACTATTCTGAATTTTCAACTGGGCATAACTTTTTATTCCCGCGATGAAATTTCAATTTTTCGGATTCGTTGAAAAGATGTTTCCAAATAGATTCTAATATCTTTTGTTTGACCAAAATACGATTTATTTTGAATCCTGTACATTCATTTGAAATATGAAATCGAATTTTCAAACTACCGCGCCATTTTCAATTCCTTTTATAATTAAAATAAATATTTATATTCTACTTCCGATTTAAATAAATATATATGTTCTAATTCTATTCAAAATAAATTTCTAGTCATTATTATTTAAAATAAATCATTTTAAATATCCAAAATTCATTAAAATTACTAAAATAAAAATTTTAAGTTGGTTCTGATTTTCCGGGTTATTACAAATAAATCATGTATAGAACTGACAAGAAATAATCATCGATAATAAAATAATAAATAATAAATCTCTTATGTTTATAAATGGACTAAAAATCCCATATTAGAGAGAAACATGATTGGCCATCATGAAATTCTCCTAAATAAGAAATATGGACCTGTAGTCCATAAGATAAAAATAGAAATTTATAAAATGACAAAAGCACACTAAATTTGTTGAAGCACCATACAGTGTCAACAACATGTTATATGCCATAAGATTTGTACTTTCAGAGATAATTGAATTGATTAAAGTAGTGAAAGTGTTTAAAACGTTTACAATACCGTGAAGGTATAAATGTTGAAAGTATACAAATTATTAAAGAATTGGATAACTTTGGTAGTGACAAAGAATGCAAAGAAAAAGAAATTGAGATTACAAATTATTATTGTGATGAAAATCTTAATATAATTCATGACGAGTAGATCACATCCTGCTTTCAAAATTTGTTATTATTAAACTCTTAGTATCTGTAGTAGTGGTAGTTGTAAAACGCAAAACTTATTAAATATATATGTTCCTAAAGAACATAAATAGCATTTCCGGTTATAAAGAATAATAAGGACATGGACAAGAGATTACACCATTCTTCTACGTATAGGTGGGCCGACTCTACGAAGTCCAAAGATCACATGTATATGAGTCCTGGTACATCTTCTTAGAGGTGTTCCGAATGGTTAAGTAAGATCCTTTGCCATAGTCATTGATGGAATCCAAATTCCAATACGAGCTTTGCGTTTTTAGTTTTAACCTAATAGCCAACAGAATGGGATAGGGCATTATGCGAGATAAGATTTATACATTTACTTTTGAAAGTTATTTCAACATTATGCACTTATAATAATGTCGAAAATATTTATTTTTTGCGTATCAAGCATGTTTGGTTATTATAAAGCATTTACTTATGTTTGCATTATGTGATGAGACTTGAGTCTTATGATAGCTTCATTTAAAAAAAGTATTGCGAGTTGTTTATTATTGGTATTCATGTGGAAAACTCGTTCCATGTTATATGGCGTGGTCCTGTGATTTACTTAACGTTAAAATAAAGGTTAATAACTGCTTTAATTCTCACACCAGTCTCATGGCTAACTCGGAGTTTATTGCTTCCCACCTAAACTTTGGGTGCCTATATTTTCCATACGAGCAACCTAGTAGTCTTGGTTATCATCTCTTTTTGAAAGCAGGTTCTGGATTGAAGTTAAAGCTATGTCCATAGCATTTTATTTCTTCCGTCAAGTTTATGATTTTCGTTGTGTACATGTTATACTCTAATATTATTATTTCCGCTATGCATTGTATTTATTATGTACTCTGATATAAGTTGTACTCTGTTGTAAAAGTTATTGCAATGATAACCAAAAAGTTGTTTTGTTCAGTTCCTATTAGTCGAAATCCGAAGAGATATGTCATGTTGATTAATTAAAGTCGGCTGGATTAACGGTTCGAACCGGGCGGTAGGGCGGGTCTCACACGTGGTATCAGAACTTTGGTTTATTTAAACCTTTGGGGTACGATTCATTTGAACAAGAAAAAATGATTCATTAAGGAAATGAGTCATCAGAGGCAGGATTAGTAATATCCTATGAGAGTGACTCATTAGAGATAAGGTTAGTAATGCCATAAAATGAGTTTGAAGAGTATTATATAAAAAGAGAACAAATTTGCATGTATATATATATATGTATGTATTTTATTTTGAAATATTCTAACATATAATAAGAGTTTTGAGTGTTTAATTTGACGTTGAGGCTGGACTATCGAGTATAAGAAGATTTTGATTATATGCAGTATATCCGAAATCTTAAATATACTAGATAGATATAGAATCACATTCTAGTTGCTTGAGAATGATTCAGTTGATGACCATGGTATCACCAGTGTTTATTTTTGAGTTTCAAAAGTGGGATGACTATATGATTCCAATTGAAATATCGAAATATGATCAAACCCATCTAGATAAATACTCGAAAATGACTCGAGCTTTAAATTTAACTGGTACAAGTTAAACAGATTGAAAAGGTAGAAGTGAATAAAATAAATTAAAAATTAACTTAGGTGAAGTTAAATAAAATTGGAATGATAAAATGATTATAAGAATGGAAGGTAAATTGAGCTAAGTCAAGTTTAATATTAATATTGAATCGACTGGAAATTGGTTGGAATTGAATATAATTAAACGAAGTTGCATGTAATTTCATAGTTTATGAATGTAACATTACTTGAAATTGGACATATATATTGGACAGGTTGTTGAATGGAAGCTAAGAAGAGGAATAAAATTTAATAACCGACACAAACGTACCTATTTGCTGTATTGATTGGGTTTGATGATTTTATGAGCCTATTGGCAAGCCGCTTGGCTTTTGAAATTTCTTTTTGATTGATGAGAGCCTAGAGATGCGAGTTTTTGTGTTACTGATAGGGTTGTACAAAGGAGGTTATGGCGCAAATTTCGAGAATTGAGAAATTTTTAAGAAACTGAAAACTTGAGTTAGTAGAATGAAGGCTGAGTGGGTTAAGTAAACGACCTTCAATTCCATCTTCGATTTCGGGGATGAAATCTTTTTAAATGGAGAGGATTGTAATGACCCGGATTTTATTAAGAAATATTTAATGTATATTGAATATTAAAAACAATTTATTTTAAGAAATAACGACTTGGAATTTACATAACTCAAATTAAAACGAGACTGAATGTATAATTTATAATATAACTAAAAACGAGCTCGCAGCAACGTGGTAGTTCGTAATATTATGTTTTGAATGTTAGATAAATATATAGAATTAAATATAAGCGATAATTCGTTGAAACATGAAACGTTAGGATATATTTAACTATATCTTTCTAACGAAAGTGAAAAATCAAGATTTCATCGTGTAGATTGTAAGTTATGTCCAAATCAAATTTCCAAAAAGTCACTATGGAATCGTTTATAAACCATAACGTTTTATTAAATAAAATAAAAGGATTTTCATATATATTGAATATCAATTTAACTAGAAAAATTGAAATATCGAGTTATAAACCCAAATATGTTTGTTTGGAGCTATGTGAAGTTTTATTTGGAGATATACGATAATATTAATTTATTATTATTAATTTGATTTTTTATTTATTTATTAATATTTTATTAATTTTATTTAAGCCTTAAAAATAGTTATTTTGCAAACAATCTATGTTTTGTCGAAACCAATTCTATTGATCCGGAATAGTAAATTATTGTAAGATTCCAAATTTCACACTAATTTGAGTCGTTTTGTGACCGGGTGTAATTAAGATGTGAACCGATCAACAATTTGAACTCGAACTGGAATTTTTTGAGCAAACGGACTTGGAATTCGATGAAACAAGTTTGATTAGGATAATAATGACAAACCATAACTACATATCAATTTTCACCGCTAATGGAATTCGTATGTGATTGGCGAGTCGTTAAACGTGAATTGGAATTAGCGGTACTAACAAATAATAAAATACACGAAGCTTCACCCAGAAGCTAGAAACATCTTCTCTATAAAAATACCCCCGCCCTAACCCTAAATCCCCCAAAATTTCAGCTAAAACCCTAAACCCCCACTTTTCTTAGCCACATTTAGCAATAAAGACCATTTTTTAACAATAATTTATAACTTCCAAATGAGTCAAAATTGGAGAGAACTTCCAACATGAAAGTTGTAGATTATGTTGAGTAATGCCTACAGGTAAAATTTCATGTCCAACGGGAACCCGAGGTCTTCGGAAATCACCCATGACCAGTCACTGTTCACTTTTAATTTTGGTGGATTTGCGTGCAAATGGTCGAGAGTTAGACGAAGTGGTCAGTTAGGAAGTTGGAGAGGGGAGAGAGGGCTACAATTTTGTAATTGGAGCTTTGGTCTAAAAAAATTTGTGTCGACCGTCATTGCTAAATGATCGGAAGCAATCATTTTCTTGAAGCAATGAATGGATTATGGCGATCTGGCGGCGATGGAGGGCGTTTCACATGAGGTGGTTATAGGGAAGTGGTAGGGGGACTGAGGCGAGGCCAACGGTGGTAGGGTTTGACACTATGGTGGATGAAGGAGGCGACAATCATGATTGATATCATTTTTGGTCGAACGGAAAATTCGTGGCGATAGCAAGGCATTGGGGCGGGGGAATCACGGCGGTGGCGCGTCTCGGGTAGGTAATGGTCGTGGCAGGGTTGGCCAGCGTCCAAGGGGCCCCACGACGGCACGATAGCGAACAAGGAGGGTGGAACGACAATAAACGGGTTTGGGAAAGATGGGTTTAAAAAGTTATTTAAACTAATTAATTATTTAATTGCATGATTAGTTTATTAATGTTCGAGCAATTATAACTCATTCATACGAATTCAAAATCGAACGAAACAAGAAATCTAGGATCGTGGAGTCGAGAGCTTCACAACAAAACTAATTTGGTTAGATTTGGAGCAAGTTGGAATTTTGGGTTAAATTAAACCCACGGTTAATTTAATCCAAAAGCGATTGTTATTATAACGATCAAAAATCAATGTGAGAGCTCCCTAAACTGATTTAGAAAGTTATTATAATCATTATCTGATTATATTGATTGCTTGTGGTTGCCATGATCGCTTCGTGGATGATGGACATTTATTTACAATTTTATTTATACTGTTATGTACATTTAAGCATTAAACGCTTATCTTATTACTGTTGTTTGATGGATGTTGAGCTATTGTGGTTATTATTATTATTGTTCACACAATTGACACCACGCATATGAAATTATTTGGAAATTGATTGTGTCGACTTCCATTGGGATTTTAAATGAATATTATATTCATTTAAATAAAATAAGGCATAAAAATGGAAAGTGGATTTTTAAATCCAAAACGATTTGGAAATGAAGTTGAGATGATTTCAAACAACTATTGAAAAGGTTGAATTGGATTTGAAAGAGATTTAAGTTAAAAATGGCTTGTTTTAATTCAAAATAGATTTTGAATAGTAAATTCAAAAATGACGACATTTTTTAACTCTAATGAATCGTTTTAATAATCTTATTAATTTTTATAATGGTTTTCTGGAAAGTTCGGATTTCAAAATATTATATTTTGAAAAATATTATTATTTTAATATTATAATAATATAGAATATTCAATTTTAATTGAATTTGAGATTAAAATCATTTTTAAATGAGTTTATAAATGTTTTATGAAATACGTTTCGATTAAATCGATGAGTTTTATGTTAAATTATAATATGGTTTGAATAGGACGTGTCGTGAAGCGACAATTAGCGAATTAATTTAAACGGCTATAATTAATGGAATTTAAATCGGATTTCCCCGAAACTGGAAACGTTTGTTTTCTACTGATAAGACCTTTCAAATGAAAGAAGAATTTTGGAATTTCAAAATAAATATTTCAAGTTTTGTTTAATTCGATTTTTGAAAAGGTCGTTGTAAACGCAATTCGATAACCGTAATTAGAAATCGATCGAAATGGCCATATGAAATTACTAAAAATATGGAAAAACTATAATAAATCGTAATCAATTATTTTAAAGAGATTTCTAAAATAAATACGAAGTTTTGAACTATATTTCTATTTTTGAGTTTTCAGCCTAACTTGTTGAATACGGTAGACGACATTTTCGACGTTTAAAGTCAAATACTGATTATATAGTTCCCAAAGCTATTATACATGGTCTATATAATTAATAAATTATTTGTAAGGTGATTCGACTTGATTTTAAATATAAGTCGAAGTATGATCTGAATAGGACTAGTCGCGCAGCAATAGTTCTTGAACATCGACCGTTAACTTCGAATTGATGTACTGGGAGATCTGACCATCAGATTCTCCTGAAACGAAAAACATTTGGTTTGTAATGAAAAGATAATTCAAATGCAAAAAAAATTAAAAGATCCAACAGTTGGATTTTGAAATAAATTGAAAATCAGATTTGGATAGAAATGATCTTCAGATATTTGGTATTGATTACTTTTGTGTAGACATTTACTATTTGAGAAATTTGAAAGATATTTGTACCTGTGTTCTATTTATCGTATTCGTTGATTATGAGAATTGGTGTTGAATACAAATGGATGTAAATTCTACTTAAATCTTACATTTGATATCAATTGGTTTAGGGTTTGTCGTGAATGGTGTCTTCAGTAACATCGATCCTTAACCCATTTAAAGTTGAAGTTTATGGAATTAATCTTTTAACTAAGATTTAATGAAGTTTTCCAAAGTGAAGTTTTTCAAATTTATAAATTAAATCGGAATGTAAGTACGATTTTGCGCCAATGATATGATTCGGGGAAGTTAAAAGTGATTTACCATTATGATGGTTAATGAATATTATGGTTTGAGTATGAGTGTTTACATGTAATGACAAGAAGAAATCATTAATTAGATTTGAAATGAAAGAGGGTAATGAAAATTACAAAATACGAGGGGTATTAGATACGGAGTAACACCAGTTTTGCTCCCTGGGATGAATAGGATGGGAATGGGATAACAATTTAAGAAATCACCTTTTTCCATGGGACTGAACAATCCCGATAAAGCGTAGAAAACTCGATTTCGGTTAAGTTTGGGAAATGAGAATAAATAATCTATTGAAGTGATTTTGAAGGAAAAATTAAGGAAATGTAAATCTTTGATAAGATTTATGGGAGCCACTCCCAACGTAAAGATTGATTTGAGTAATTGAATATTCCACAATGGAATGAGACTCATAATATGTTTATATATCAATTGATTGTAAAGATGTGTTAGTTATTTCAGATAAACTGGGTTTTGACCCTTTTTGAATATATATATGACGAGTACTGAAAATACAGAAGATGGTATTCAAAGACTGGGGATCTTCACATCTTTGGATTATTGCTGATGTCTCGATTGGATGGTACACCTAAGACGACGTTATAAGTGGCGATCGTCCAGACGTACTTAGAGATTGTCCAGAAGTAACACCCCACACTTTTCTGTGCCTAAATTTCAAAAAATTCGAAACTCAAACACATCCAAGAATGAAGCGTGTATATTTGGTACCTGCAAATATATGAGCATGAGCATAATCATAGTACGATAAGATAACTCATACCGGGAACAAAGTAGGATAAACTAGTATTAACTCAAGTAACTATCTTTCTAAAGTAAGTCACTTTGCCAATACCTACCGGTATTCTTCGATCAGAGGTTAAGAAGCTACGCAACCTAGAGGCCAAGTCGATGAAAGTTCAATGGGGGTAAGAACCCGAGAATATAATCTGGGAAACTGAAGACAAGATTCGCACTTCGTACCCTTTTTTTCAAGGGTATGTTCTTAACTTCTTTTTCCAAAGCTTTATTCGTACTTGTTTCTACCGTTTTAGTATATCCTATCAATTTAATCTTCGACCTTTAGGTAAGGAACCCATGGATGTAAACATGTGTTTGAAGCATGTTATGTTTGATGGATGCAAGTGGGTGCAAGTGTTTGCTAGTGGTTGCTTGTGGATGCATATACACACACATTAGGCATTAGATCGGCTCAATCACTCTCATACCACTTATGAATGTGTGTGCATATTTTTCTTCTTTTAATGGATGAAGTGGGTGCATCATTATGTGTATGTTGCATTTGGATGAATGATTGTGCATACATATAGAACTTACATGTTATAGTAGGATTATTTGCATACACGTTGGATTCATGGCGTTAACATACATTGCATTAAGGAGGTCAACTGAATCAGTAGACCGCCTGATCTTTCACATTAGTATAGGGACATATACACACACCTTTACTTATGTTCATATAAGCATTAGAAATTTTTAAGGACAATGAATGCCTGTGATTGGTGGATGAGTAGATGGATGATGGATGCTAGGATATACATTCTTCTTAACTTAGAGATTTCGGGGACGAAATGCTTTAAGTACGGGAGAATGTAAGACCCCATAATTTTAAAGAACACTATATGATAAACTAAAAAAATACTTAATTAAATATTGGGAACTAAGTAAAACGAAATGCATTTTTGCATTCATCTCGGAATTCTACTTAAGACAGACTCCGAGTTTGCATAAAACGGACATCGTATGAAGAAGATATTAAGGTTTGAAGTTTTTATACATATAAGCCACTTAAATATAAACAAAACAAACCCAGAATTTGAAATCAAACAGCGGGAAAAGGGCGAATCAGCCCGTCGACCCCATCCCCTATGGGTGTCGACCCATGGGTTAACCCCTACACAGGGGTGTCGACCCCTATGTCAACCCCGGGGTCGACCCCAGTCAGATCTGGGCAGATCAATTTCTGTGAATGTGGACACATTTCTAAAAAAGATTCATTGACCTTAGGCTATAAATAGGACCTCACTCTCATTGTTTTATTCACCCAAAACATTGGATACAATGAGGTGCTGCTCCAACTCAGATTAAAATAGCCTATTCTTTTGCAACAACAAGTTATACAGATTCAAGGATCTCTGCTACGACATCAACAATCACTTCTCTGTTCTTTAGATCTAGTAACAGTGAGTCTATGTTATTTTTTTATGTAAACATGTAAAAAGTAATCCTGACATGTTCATAAATAGGATCTGAATCAATGCTTGTTAATAAATTGAATCATAACTTATCAGATCTACTATTACTTTTCACCTAATCTGCTGATTAGTTCTCATATGCCTATTCCTGATTTGCTTGTTCTGTTATCATGCCTAATTTTGTAATCATATCCCCATTATGCCTATTTTTGTCACCACATGCATATTCAGTTAGTATGTCTATCTCTGACATATTTTGCCCGTTTTGTTATTATGCTTATTCATGTTCTCTTCTCTCCCTCTTTCCCTTTTTATATTTATAGCCAGGCTACCTTCGAGCCTAGGCCTATCGCTGAAATATGCGAGTGCACAAAATTGGGAACGGTGGGGAATGTTAATATGGGGCATAACCTATATTAAAATATGATTGGGACTTGGGCATAATTTATACCTTGATCTAAAACTTTAATTTGGGGCATAACTTGTATTGTGAATCAAACTAAGATTTGGGGCATAATCTTGGATAAACATGAAAATTTGTTAATAATGAAAATGCCTAGATTTACAGTAATTAGAAACTGTAACCTCACATAGACACGAGGTTAGATTACACTTGTGGTAGAAGTCTGCCCGAAACCGTCCAGCAAATCCAGCGTCCACAAGTGGTTAATCTAATGTGAGGGGTCGAGTGCATAAATGTACACGTAACGGTGCTAAGACACGAGGTTAAGTTCGACTTGTGGTAGAAGTCTTCCCGGAACCTCCCGGCATATCCAGCATCCACAAGTGGTAGACTTAATGTGAGAGGTCTAGTCCATTAATAAACCATAAGTGGATAACTCGTTAACGTGTAATACTTAACCTAGTTAAATCTATGGGGGTGGGTCATATATATATACACACACACACACCTGACAAACTTAACTTGTTTTACAAGTGGGGGTTATGCAACCTAGTTAAACTCTTAGGCATAACCTGTTAAAATTCTAGTAGTGGGGATGCAAGCCTAGGAGGGAAGCTTGTATCATTTGTTGTGTGGGATCCGTTTCAGTCGGTAACCCATATAGGTATCAAACGAGTACTCCGAAATAGGTCGCAGTCGGGGCATGCTTATTGAGCGGATTATAAGATGTCACTTGAGTGAGGGTGTTGACAGCGTGTTCCATCGGAGTCATGTGCGTGCACGGGTCCGCTTGCTCGGGAAGATAAGACGTTGTGACGTCAGTAGATATAGATGTGCATCTTGAAAATAACAGGGTTGCCACTTTAGGAAGTGATACATCCTTCTGTGGGGGCAGCATGGGTATCTACGGGACAGGGAGCCGATCGACTGGGGGTAGTAATTAGGGTACATCTAGTCTTTCTTGTAGGAAGCCCGTTATTCTTGTTGGGTGTAACACCTGTCATTCCTGTTAGGCTACCTGTTATTCTTGTTGGGGTAAAACCTGTTACTAGAAGTACACCTAAGTCTACAATTTTGTTCTAGTTGGGATCATCTTATTCTTGTTGCGCTAGTATTGGTGCAGAGAAAGGTACTTGAGAAGCGCAATATATCATGTCATGTTTATTCTGTTTATCCTGCTCAGTTTGCTATACCTGCCTTATGATGTTGTTATCTCTCTCATCCAGTTTATATGCCTGTTATGATGCTTTTACTTATGTATATGCCAAAAGTAACTAGACTTGCCAGACTTTATATCTGACCTGTTTTGTTTTCTCTTCTCTCTCTTTCGTCCCCCCCCCCCCAAGGTTCTCAGGGTGGGAACACTCAGGCTCGAATTGGATTCTCTCTTTCATTCTGCTCGGAGCTGCTTAAATGTACCGCTTTGATTTATTGTCTTCTCTGATATGGCTATATTTATGGTGAACTATGCTTCTTTTGGTATTGTACTCCAATGATTTTAGTACAAGATAGAAGTTTTAAGTTGATGTAATGGGTTTTCTGTATTTCAGACTTATGATGTAACTATGTTTTGGACCACAGTGTTTTCTGTTTAAATAAAGTTTTAAATTCCGCTGTTATTTTATATCTGTCTTGTAATGTTTCTGTTTCTGTTTACCTATAACGCATCATGAAACTTAATGCATTCCGATAAAGAGTGACATTAACGAACGTAAGGTATCACACTGTATGGTGTTAAACTTACTTTCTTATTGGGCAAAGTGAACTTATTTCCAGCACTATATTTTTTGGAGCAGTTTTGGCAAGAAGAGGAGATATATGCAAATTGAAGCCGTTTATGTTTGTGAATGATGAGATTTTTGGGGAGTTTTTCTTTGCCAACTTTGCATCTAACTAGTGTACTTGGATAGGTGGTGTAGCGTGTCACACATATCAGCAGGAAAGTGACCTTTCGTGGGCCAAAGCTTTGTTTTTAGTTTAAATTTACTTGTATTTTCAAATTTTGGCATTTTTTGTGTTGTACTGTTTTTTTAATATAACAAAGCGAACCAATTTTAAAATAATATATATATGAGAATCATATTTAGAATCTTATATATACATACATATTAGATCCAATATATGTATATATACATATGGATTTAGATCAGAAAGGATAGAATATAGATTAGAGAAAAGAGGCCTAACCTTTCTTCAGGAATTAAGAAATACGGGAGAGACAAGACGGAGGCGCAGAGTAGAATATATGTAAGGTTCGGGCGGAGGTTAGGGATCTATTTATAGTTTCTTGTGTGCATATGAACGTTGGATTAGTTTGATTTAATCAAGAAAATCCATCTGAAGCGAAATTATAGATAAATCCCTCAAAAAATAACCATCTCTACAAAGTACACTAAAGGGCGATCGACTCCATATATAGAAGGGTGGTCGACCCCTCCTACAAGGGCAGTAGACCCCCCTCCTAGGGTCGATCTAGGGAATTTGAAATCCCTATAACGTGGCTTTTAATTATTTCTTTATTAAAACCAATTAATTGTTTCTCTTTCTTGTTTAGTCTTTTCCCTTTGTGTGTGTATATATATATACATACAATTTCAAATCTTCGTGGATATTCTATTACGATAAATAATATTTATTTATATTCCAAATTTATATTTAACTAGTTTGAATTTAAGACCTTGTGTGTATATATTTTACGTACAACTTTCTTTATTAAAAACTTCTTACGAACTACGATTTTCAATAAATAAAATATGGAAATGAATCAGAATTTCGCCACGAGTACAATAATAACACTTTCGTAGCCAAATTCTTAATTATCCAATATTCTTATTTTTAGTTAATTAATTTAGTATGGTTTATATTTAATTTAATTACCTTTATTTATTTAAGGTATATTTTTATGGGTTGTTACACCTAGGGCAAGCAGCATACTAGGGTCGGCCCTGTTCCTAGACCACGTTTATCCCGATGACACCTTTTGCTTCTCTAAGCTCCATTGTTGGCTCAAAAGAGCTCCAAAAAAGTCTTTAGTCCATCTCACTGACGACGCCATCCAAGTGATACCACACCGCTGCACTATCCCAGGGACTTCCCAGACTCAGAAGAACCAACGAACATCCAACGAGGTTGAACCCAAAAATAATGCCTTCGATTAACTGAAATTATCATAGATTCACTCATGCAACTGACAAAACTACCTCCTTCCCCTTGCTAAATAATTTTATAGTTGAGTCGTAGATAAATTTAGCCTCAAGTGGTCATGATCGATCAAAGCCATTAGATGATGGAGGATATACGATTTTTAAACTCGCAACTTTATGTTTCTTGAAGATGAATGTTTAATAAATCTCAAAGAAAAGCAGGGATGGAAGGGAAGTAAATATGCAAAAAGAAAGTCAGGTGTTACCTCCCTTGTAATTGTTGGCCATGTGTAAGTTTAGAAAGCTAAGTGACTTTGCTTTTTCTATGTGTTAGCTATGTGTATAATTATATTTTACAAAAGCTTGAAAGGGAATTACAGAAGGAGGGATTCGAGGTTAACAAATGTTGTAATATAAGTAAGCATTGTATTTACTTTGGCAAATTATTGCATGATGCTACATGAAATTCTGTGTGTCCGAATTGCGAGCGATAAAATAAAATACAGTCGCTTTTGATAGTGCTTTAGGATCTGAAAATAAAAATGATATATACTAGTCATATTATTCAACAAAATCTTAAAAATAATAGTGAACTCAAAAAATCGTATCGGGAAATAATTTAGTTAATTACAAATCAAAAATTAAGAAAAAAAGTCTTATAGACCAAATTATAAATACAACAAGAATCGAGTCATTCTATTAACCATAATTTTTTTATTTATTATACTCAAATCAAAATCTTAATATTTAAATTAAGTTAAATTTGCACATCTGAAATGTCAACAATTTCAGACTGCTATTGTAAACCACAAAAATGGTCAGTACCAAAAATAATAAAAATTCGATGAACTCCAAAAGCAAAATAGACAAGCTACACATAGATAAAATTAACATCTTCCTAAATACTCCAGATTTTCCTTTTATTGATCATTAGTACATGTACATTTATTTCCGAGTTGCAATTGAGAAACCCCTAAATTGATTTAGGAATTAGGGTTTTCATTTCAAAATTTGAATATAAGAATTTTTTTAGAATGGGAGAAATCTGTCCTAATTTTGGACCCTTAGAGTCTTATTTATAGATGCAGGTGATAACTGTACCATCTCAGTGACTTCGTAGGTGCGGAATCGAAGGCTTGCTAAGGGTATCATGCGGCTTTCACGTTAGTTGTAGCCTAGGGTAGCAATAAGGTTCCCAGAACCATGAGAGATTTATTGAGTGACTTTCGATGGTGAATCATTGTTATGTTTTAGTGTAATCTAAAGGAGTTGCTCGCTTTAATTAAAGGCCCCAGGAGGATGCCTTATCTTCGCATGACTATTCCAAGAGATAGAGTAATGTTCTTCGAATGCTTATGCTCTTGCCCTCCGTAATATTGGCGATGAGTTTCTTTGGCTTGATTACTCTTTAGCTTCTTATGATCTTTTGTCTGGCTTGGACTTTCGAAAGGGGACCCTTCCGATCTTTACGAAGAGATATCAGCATTGTTGTTGTTGCCTAAGGATCCTGCCAAGGGGATTCTTTCATCATCCTTTGACCTTAATCTGGATTTGTGCTTCCTTCTGGTGAGAGACACTGAAAGATAGCCTTTTTTATTCCTTAGAAGGGTAATTCCATTGCCGGAAGCTCAATCTATTCTCCTTCTACCTCTTCGGTGAAAATGTTGCAACTTGTGAGTGCATTTCTTCGACTCGGTCAAAGGGTCCTATCCATCGCTCCCGTCTCTGTATGGCTTTCGATACCATCCCTAGGATTATAGTGATGCTATCGCTGGTGTGAAAGGCTACTTCTGCTTCCAAACTGGTCACTCTTGAGTATCTCTTTATGATCTCTACATGTGATCACCTCGATGCTTTTGATAACTTATACTTGATAACTCTGGAGGCATTTTATCCTTATAAGAGCTTACTTCTTAGGTTTTTCTCCTTAGCATCCTTAGTGACGTTCCTCTAATATCTCCAGAAAAACTTTTTGGTCTTCCTAAACGCTATCCCTTCTTACTTTATTTTAATGCTTTCAGCAGCTTGTATTAGGAGTCACCTGGAGCTATTTTCATTTTCTCTAATGGCTTGCTTTCCTGATGTCTTGGGTAATCTTCTCCTAACATCCTCAACGGCTTGTCTATTTTTCCAATTTTCTTTCATACTTCAAGTCAGGTGAATATTTTGGCTAACATTTTGCCCCATCCTCTCCCCTCCCCCTGTTGGTGTGAAAGAAACCTTTGTTCTTTCGATCAAAGATTTAAATCAATCTTTTCGGCATTATCGGCGTTTCTTTGGTCATTCACTCAATTCCTGCAATATTGATAATTTTGAAATAGTGAATGATTTTCTTCAGCTTATATCAACTTGACTTAAACACTCAAAAAGCAGTTGTTTTCAATGTTGTATCGGAAAAGATAAACTCTACATAATGGAAAGAATACTTTCTAGATTGTAGTATAAAGGTTGATGGTCAGACATTCGCAAGTTCAAAAAAAAAATAAGTATTTATAGGCTTGAGTATAGGATCCCTTAATTCTTTTCAAAACTAAAGGCATATATTAAATGAAAAACCAATAGAAAGTTCAAAAGAAAAGATCATCACAATGCAAATTCCTAAAGATCATCATGGATCTTGAGATTAAAAAAACAAAATGTTATCAAAATGGTTGTAACCCATCAGTTATCAAAAATAATAAAAACTGAAAATCAGAAAACCGGAAGCCATTACAAACTGAATTTTATCAAGGGGCACTAGATTACCTTCAATAGATCGCAAGAAATCATAAAATTCAAATCTACCTGAAACCATCAATCCATAATCAACCACATGAATTCTCACAGCATAAATATTATCCTCATGCGTAAATGTTAGTAGGAATTATTAAAACAAAAAAAAATACTATAAATCATAAGATTAAAGAAACCATTCGGACGAATGAATCATCCATTCCTAAATTAAATCGAACATTCATATAATAGAAAACAAGGCACAAAGCAATAATTTCAGAATTCATGAAAGAAGTCGAAACGATACCACATCTAGTAGCAATTTCCATATTAGGAATAATACAAGTGTAAATAGAAAAACGAATTCAAAGGCAAATACGCATTACATCAACAAGCTGCTTTAAAATTCATTTAAAATTCATCCATAATAGTAAGAAATTCATTAAAAGACATTCAGAGACATTATACATACGCACAAATGAAATGAAATTGTCAATTCATGAGCAGGAATCAAGAAATAATAAAGATATCAGAATTCACTCATAATAGCCATCTCATGGGAAGGAATTTATGGTACAAGAATATTACGAAGAGATTAAAACCGTAAAAATTTCAATTGTTCAATTAGCAATGAAACTCATCCGAAGACATCCAAAAATCATATCAATTGGAATTCGCTTAGATAATATCAAGGTCAAATAAAAATGTTCTAATCACCATAACATCATTGAGTCATCAACAAATATTCAAAGATTATCTGTATGGACAATATTGCGCAAACCGTGCATCATCGAAAGTCATCGAGCTAATATATATCACTTATATATTCCTCGGACGCTTGTATAAAAGCATACAGGGGAAAAACATGGCTGAAGCAATATTAAACATTAATTTTCGGAAGACTAAAGGACAATTTCTGGATTAAATTAATTTTATCTAGTTCTAAGTCTTCTAACCATTTAGCAGGAGTTATGTCCAGCATTCTAGCAATTTGACCATTTAGCAGGATAATTCAGTTCGTTTATTCAGCTAATGAGCTACCAACACCCTATTCTATTTCTTGGTTCTAGTTCAGAAATGGATGGATATGGTATCTTTTACAGTTGGTCGTAATGATGATACACTTCTCAAAAGTCCTTGGAAATTCCAAGGCATCAGATTGTGTCCATTGAAGGGTCTTACTAAATGCTTTCAATCCGTAGAAAACAAGAATTCTCTTTTGATCTTACAATGTTTCCAATTAAGCTATTGGGTTAGCATATTCAATTAATGATATTCTTTAAGTCATATCTTCGTGGTTGGCTTCTCTGAATATGATCGACGTTAAATTCTTATAATAAAGCGTGTAGTTTTCCTATCTCAATAGAGATATCTAGTATACTGGGATGATCAATTATGGGTTTTTGACCTCTTTTTTCATTTACTCACAATGATGCGATATTATATGATATCATGACCGAGGTCCTAAAAGAGAATGCAATGTAATGACTATTTCTAATGCAGCGGATGATCCTTAATTTGTGAGATTAACCCTTTCCATAGAGGTTGGTGTTTCGAAATGGACATTCAAAGCTAGTGTGTGGTTGGTGTTTCGAAATGGACATCTAAAGCTAGTGCTTCGGAGTGGACATCGGAGGAGAGTGTGCTCTGGAATGGACAACAGAGATGAGATTGATTTGCCCTCTCTTCCGGAGACCCATTTGATTTGCCCTCCCCTTTGGAGGCTTATTTGATTTTCCTTCCCTTCTGGCGGTTTCGTTTGATTTTCTCTCTCCTTTCGAGGTTTCGTTTGAGTTGCCCTCTTCACTGGATGTTTTATTTGATTTGCCCTCTCCTTTGGAGGTTTCATTTGAGTTGCCTTATTCTATGGATGTTGCCCTCTTCACTGGATGTTTTTTTATATTTTCCTTCCCTTCTGGTGGTTTCATTTGACTAGTATTCCATTTGAGTCTGATTGTTTTTTTACAAGTATCGCTATGCTAGCTTTTCTTTCTCATTCTTTATGTTTATTGAGATTCTTTAATGAATTCATCCAAAAGTACGACTTTGACCGTTTCCAGAATCACTCTCGCTAGAGTTTGACAGTTGTTTGTGTTATGTCCATTTATTTGGTAATTGTCGCAATATTTCCTTTTATGCATTAGTTTGGCATTTTCGTTTTCTTTATGAGGAATCAGCAAACTCTTATCATTCTTTTGTGATGCATAGATGTACGAAAGAGAGTGAGGCAAGTTTACACGATTGATCTAATGGACTTTATCTTGGAATTTCCTCCTACTTCCTTTTTTTGTTTTTTGGGATAAAGGGGGTAAATTGATAACTCTTTTTTCAACACAAGTTCGAGCACATTAAATTTCTCCTCTATGTCGATAAATTTATTGGCTCGAGAATAGAAATCAAAGGGTCCATTAAGTTCTTCTAGATAAAGTTTTTCCGAAAAGATGATGACTCGATCAACCCCGCATGCATGATCAATAGTTTTGTTCATCGGTAGCTCATGTTGTTATCGTAGTCTTTGAGAGATATGAACGGTTATTTTCCAGAGTTATGGTAAGCCTTTTGGGTTAGGGTCAACAGAAAAGAGAGAAACTAAACATAGATAAAATTAATATCTTCCTAAATACTGTGGGTTTGCCCTTTATTGATCATTTCATACATGTACAAGTATTTCCGAGTTGCAATTGAAAAACCCCCAAATTGATTTAGGAATTAGGGTTTTCATTCCAGAATTTGAATATAAAGTTTAGAATGAGAGAAGATTGTCCTAATTCTAGACTCTTAAGGTTGTATTTATGGATGTGCAGGTGACCACCCTGTCATCTTAGGGCCTTCGTAGATATGGAATCAAAGGCTCTATAATGGTCGTCAGTTGTAGATTGGGGTAGCGACGAGCTATCCAAAACTATGATAGGTTCATTGAGTGAGTTTTTATGGTTAATCAATGTGATGTTTCTGTGTTTTCTGAAGCAGTTGTTAGCTTTAATTGAATGCATTAGTTCAAGTACATCCCCATGAAATCATATAAGGGTCTGGCTATTTGCAACCCATGATTTACTCTTCACCCCCCGATTAAAATTTCAGAATTTTATTTCCATATTTACCCTTTAACAACTGATTATATAACTTGCATAATGTTGACATGTTGTACAATGATTTAAAAAAATATCAGTCATATACATATAGGATGTTCGAGGCTAAATTGCAAACAATAATTTAAAATATAAAAATCAGCATTGTATATGAGCATTAAAAAAATAAAAATAAAAAATAGAAGTTATAAATAATGATTAAAAAATTAAAACAATGATTAAAAATCTAAAAACAATACAATTAGCGATGTGCATCATTATGTGTTTTGAGACCAAGACATTAACAGTTTACAAATTTTAATTAATTCAAACAAAATTTTAAAGGGGAGAGTAGTAGAAAAATTGCAAGTTGGAAACTAGAAAAATAGTATTGAGAATGAAAATGTAATAAGGGCATTTTTGGATTAAATGGGTGGGAAGAGAAAATCATGGGGTGCATATTTTATTGTCTAATCAGCGGGGGGTGAAGAGCAATTACCGGGGTGTTAATAATAGACGCACCCATCATATAATCACTGGAATTTTTTCTTTAATTCAATTTAATGTTTATAAAATGAAAAAAAGAAGAGAAATGAGCAAGAAGAGAAGAAGTTTCCCTTTGAACGTACCCAGGCATCTAGATTTATATGAATGATGCAGCTTGGCACAGGCACTTCAACAAAATGTAGAGACATAGATGATTACCATACTTGTTTTGAAGAGAGGCTAATCATGCCTATTAAGTGAAGTGAGGAGACGACCTATTGAGTGAAGATGAGCAACACGTTCACTAAGTTAAGAGATTTGAAATGTCCGTTAAGTGAAAAGAGACGACATTCCCACTGAGTGAAGAGAGGTGGCAATCCCATCGAGTGAAGAGAAACGAAATGGTTAGTCTAATTAGAAAAGAAAGAACCCTCATCAACGGGGTTGGCATGAACGATGGTAGAGCATTCTAATTGATCTTAAACTTAACTTTGATGATGTAAAGGGCTAAGGCTATGATAATTGTATCAAATATGAAAGGTATTTCATTTTTATAACATAAATTTAGTAGTTTGGTATTATTAGTATTATTATATAATGCAATAAATAACTTAAATTTGATACTTGGCTAACATCAAAAGGTACAAAAGAGAATTCTTGCTCAAAACCCGTGAGCATTTTATATTTCATGTTGGTGTCATAGTTTAAATATTGCTCTTTTTAAAAGCTAGTGATTCCTTTTGCATGTGTCCAAAAGAACTATACTTTATTTTCTGATTTAACTCAACGATGAGAAATACTTAGACAATATGTAAAATGTGTAACGCCAAAACCATCACAGCCAACTAGATGGGAAAATCATATAAAAAGCAAGAAAGTGATGAGAGCTCAACCGACGAAGTTAGGAGATGCTTTGATTAAAATTGCAAATAAGTGCAATGATGACAATACTGTAAGGGTGGAAGCTAAATGTCTATGTCAAAATGTTTTAGAAGTATATGAGTTCTTTATTAGTTTATGTATTCTGTACACTATTTTGGATAGCATTAACCAAGTTAGAAACATACTTTAATGCGAAGAAATGAATACTGGAGATGCAATTAGTAAAACAAAGGAGCTAATCATATTTTTTGAGAAATTTAAAGAAGATGGATTTGCAAACATGATAAATGAAGCTAAAGAACCATTGGGTAAAGGTCACATAGAATCTAAATTTGTAAAGAAAATAATTGCTTTTAGAAGGAAGCATTTTGTTAAGGTTGTGGATGTTGATGCCCTTAAAAGTCAAACATTGAAAGTTATTAGTCTTGTAACCACTTACTTTCTTCATATAGTAGGCTAAAGTTTTTCTCCATTTAAGGGCTGATTTGAACAATTTAGATTTTTTTTTTTTTTTTTTTTTTTGAAGCAAAATGGTGGTGAATCATATTGATTCACGCCTTGATATATTAACATACGTGGAACCATACAGTGTTCATACATATACGTAGCATCATAAATTTACATAACATACGTGGAACCCCAAAACGTAGGCATATAACATCAAACATACAACATAGCCTACCAAAATAAAAGCATTACATAACTACTACAGCATTATACGCATTACAGCCCCAAAAAGATAAAACAACAGCGTCCATCAAGCTTCAGTGCATCATGCATTTGGACCATTTCTTCCCCTGGCTCTGTCATGCACCCTTGCGGCGATAATATCTACATACTTCCAGCTGCTACTGGTGCTTGTCCATTCGAAAACAAAATGAAGAATGGTGTAAATAACTTTGTTAGGCCTTCTAAACTTAAGTTTAAATTTTCTGTATTTTATTTCTTTCCATAGAGTCCACATATATACAAAGTTAAGGAAAACAAACAAGTGACGTTTAGGGGAATCATCTAAAGTAGGGAACGTGTAATGCCAAAACGCGAACTGGTCTCTAATGTTATCGCGCCGGTTTAGGACAATGTCAAGGTAAACTATGCATTTAGTCCAAATGTAGTAAGCGTAGTAGCATGTGCAGAAAAAGTGTAGATAGTCTTCATCATCTTCATCACAAAAAGCACAGCCGCCCACTGTATTCAGTCCTTTGCGCCGTAAATTGCTAGATGTGTTTAGCCTTTAGTGAATAACTATCTACATATGAAGCTTGACCTTCGGAGGGACCTTGGACTGCCACATATATTCAAACCCCAACCACTTTCGTCCAGAAAAATTCATCAGTTTGTATATACTTTTCACGCTAAACTGCTTTTGCTCTCCACCCAGCATCCAAATAAATTCATCTTTTTCATTTTTTAGATTAACACTTGAACAATTTAAGTTTTTTGAATGGATTCTTGGATTTTTGTTGAATGTAAAGTTTTAAACTATTGAAGAAAAACAACTGAAAGAACAAAGTATAAAACCAAAAAAAGAGGAACATAATAAAGAGAGCATATATGCGTGAAAAGAATATTCTTTTGAACTTAGATAGTTAAAAAGAAAATTACCACTAGAAACAACGAAATCAGTTATCACTCTTGACTTTTTAAAATTCTATTGTCATGTAGTGAATTTCTAAATGTGTAGATCGTATGTCCAATTTTGTTGAGCTACTCTGTTGCAAGAGAGGTTAAGTGGGCTGGAAATGATTTCAGTCAAAAATAGATATATTGATAGTTTAAAATGTGATAATGTAATTAAAGAATTTCCTTTTTGAAATTCAAAAGGACTTTTTTTTTGAACGGTTTGATATGTTAAAAATAATAAAATATGTGCATTAATCTAATGAAAAAATATTTTGGAAAAATTAGTGAAATATGCATTTTGGATGAAATTTGCTATTATATGAAAATAATGAATTCATCTACAATGTATAACATCATTTTATAACCTTTTCCTATGTAAAAGGCAACAAAAATTGTTCTTGCCTAGGGCAATCTACATGCTAGAACTAGCTTGGTATACAAAGTGCGAATGCGTGTGCACATAAGAACCTATATCTGACATGAACAAACCTTGCATTTTCTACTGTTTGCGGCCACCGATTTAGCCATAGATGTAAGCTTAAGATGGAATAAAAGCTCTACGATCAAAAATCCTAAAAGGCACTCTTAAATTTGTTAACATGAAGAAACACCCGAGTTTCATCCAATTAATGATAAATATATATATATACATACATACATATATATATATATATATAAATATATATAGACACACACACACATGCCTTTTCTCATTTCAATATTGGTAATAAAATAATTGCTTGCACAATTTCATCAACATAAATTTGCATGATAATAACATAAAGGATGTGTTTCAGATGAACGGTAATAGAGTACTGAAGTGGAAAATTCTAAATGAGAAAATTGGTTGTAGAGAATGTGTTTGGCACCACGAGTAGCGTATCTAAGCAGAGCAATTTTTAATTTAATTGATTTATTATTTACTAATTTTATTATGTAATGTAAGTTTAATAATTTGAAGAAAAAAATTACTAAATGTTCTATTAAAACAAGCTAATACAGTTCTAATTTTAGGTACATGCTTTTATAGTTGAGACAGTGAGCCGTAACAAAGTGCATGTGATCATGAACTTTAGAAGTGTATGTGATCTTAATGAGAAAATTAGGAGGATCCAAGTTGAAATGATCAACTTAGATAGCCGCCCTGGTGATCAGTCAGTCTGACTCTTGTGCAATTTTGGATAAAATGCTTCTGGAGGCTCATGAAATTCAGAAGGTAAAAGGTGCCAATGCTATAAGGAGTCTTGAAATTGATAAAAAATTGCAATCTAAAACGCCAATCCCAAAGCAACGACAAGTTAATGAGCAAGAAAAATTTACGACAACCAACTGCATTAAGCCTATCCGTGTGAAGAAAAACTCTACCAGTTCTAGTGAGAAGGGCATGTCACTTCGTATTACCCGTAGTAGGAAGAAAGAGCTCCTAAGAACCTTCCACGACAACAGTTAATCAGTATTAGTCTATTTCAATGGAGTGTACTTAGGACTCAGGGTATTCTCATAAGTAATAATTTATGTTGGTGTTTATTTTGTAATTGTATTTGGGGTGAACTATTTGTAGTCATTAACTAGGCCTGTCAAATTTTAGTCCAACCCTTCAACTAACCTTTTTTAAAAAGGTGGGTTACACTATGTTTTTTCATTTGTTACATTCAGCCTGTAACAATTTAGCTTGCTACAACAGCCTTCAACCCTAGT
Organism: Allium sativum; assembly: GCA_030737875.1. Classification (NCBI taxonomy): domain Eukaryota; kingdom Viridiplantae; phylum Streptophyta; class Magnoliopsida; order Asparagales; family Amaryllidaceae; genus Allium; species Allium sativum. The sequence goes on from CM060922.1 coordinate 887,369,361, forward strand.
GACCCGCTACCGTGAAAACCCTCCATTCCAGTATAGTTTTCGTTTCTTCCAAATGTCGACGTCGCTCGAACCCTAAATTAATCATCCGCTTATTTCCTTCGATTACTCGATCCCGCCCTTGCTCAAAGTTTCGTCAACATTATCTCTGAAATCTCGCACAATTCCATCTTTGAACTTCGAACTTTAATCAAGGTAAAATGTTTCTCTCTGAAATTTTCAATTTTAGTTGTCAGTCGAATAGATCGAGAGCTGAAATCTTTAATCTGTTCCATTTACAGTACATTTAAACCCATGTAACTTTTCTCCTTATTCGATGAATTCCTCTTCCAGTGGTTATAACGGCATATTTTTGGAAGATTGATTTGGATCCATAGGTGTTTCAAGCTGAAGCTTCGTCCGCTTACCCCTCTCTCTGCTCTTTTTTCTCCGGTATTGTTAACGATATTTTCCGTCAACACCGGAGATAGGTCTATGGAAATGGACCGTGGAGTAAGCGTCAGGGTGCTAAGAATCTAATGGCTTAAGAAGGAATATTCTGATGATCCAACCGCATAGAAAAATACACACAAAAACATATTGCAAAGTAGCATAGCATGCGGAAAGAGTAAGAACACACAATTTATAGTGGTTCGGTTCCACTTGAACCTACATCCACTTTAAGTACTTTGATGATTTTATTCATAGAGGAGGTTACATATGAAATTCCTAAATTGATTTACAAATTTGGGTTTACTCTCTAGAATAATAGAGGAAGATTATGGAATGAGGAAAAAAGTCCTCCAAAATGTGACCTCTGAGGTCTAATTTATAGAGGTTTTGGGCTCCTTTTTGCTGCTTCTTTTTCTTCCTCCTTTTTCGCCACTTTTTTGGTGTCAACTTTTTGCTCTCGTTTTCGGTGTTTTGTGTTTTTTGTCTTTTCTGCCTTTCTCCAGCTTTTTATACCATTCTAGTCTCGTTTTTTGTCTTTTTCTGGCTTTTTCCTGCTTCCTACAGCCTTCAACTGTCGTTTTTGTCTTTTCTGGCTTCCTCCTTCTTCCTACAGGCTTCTGCTATCGTTTTTGTCTTTTTCTGGCTTTACCCCTTTCGTTATCAGCCTTTCATCACCAGTCTTTCGTCAATAGCCTTTCATCATGAGCCTTTCGTCAACGGCCTTTCGTCATCAGCCTTTTGTCAACAGTCTTTCGTCGGCAGTCGGCAGCCTTTCTTCAGCAGCCTTTCATCAACAGCCTTTCGTCACCAGCCTTTGTTAAACTTGTTTTAACCATTATTCCCAAACAATACATCCGTTTATTTAATGTGACCACTCTACGAAATGGGAAACCATCATCTGAATCCAATGGAGGTGGTTTCAAGTCTGAATCTCTCACCGATAAAAAGTTGTAGGAGAAACAAGATTTTATCTCCTTCTTTCGGTGTCGACATAGGTGTATCCAAGGCTTTTTCCTTTATACTTCCTGGTATTGGAGCTTTTGCTTCTTTATATTCGGCCAGTGTGGATTTTGGTGTTAACAGTTAGCCCCCCTTTAGTATATAGAAGCTTTTGTTCTTTAGGACAAAATCCTATGGCTCCTGCACAGCTTGCCCATCACTCAAGAACCAATAAAAACATTTGGTATTAGTTTTGTATAACCAAGAGTAATGATGCAAGGGGAAGCATAAATTTTCCTCAATCAACTTGGGCTATACATGAAGCCAAAGTTACGAACTTTTTGTGGACATAGCGTGAAAATTCAAACATGTATTCATGCTTAATGTTATGATTTAAAATACAACATTCTTCTATCAATGTTGGATGAGCATTACTATTGTTACTCAGACATTCAATTATCTAGAATTCATCCTTGAAAGTGTGATATAACAAATCCAAAATTTACATATGGATATTTGCGATTAGAGGTTCATCATTGATGGACAAAATATGTTAATAAAAGTAACATGACTTGCATAGTGAGTGATATATAATTTATAATGTGTGAAGCATTGTTTTTAATCAGAATTTATAGTAATAAAGTTAGGTGTAAAAATAGCATAAGTTTAGAAAACTTCCCTATTGCGGTGTCGAGGAACCATAACCTTCGTTTAGAGATTTCAAGTAAGAGACTAGAAATGCCAAGTCGAGTACCTATGATATAAGATTAGAACCTTTCAATCCGGAATTAGTAAAATACCCAAGATTCATACTTAGGTAAATAGGAATTAGAAATCATATGGAAACCCCAAGATTCATACTTGGGTAAAGCATAAATCAGAAATCATATGGAAACCCTAAGACGCATACTTGGGTAAAGCATAAACAAGAAATCATATGGAAGCCCCAAGATTCATACTTGGGTAAAGCATAAATCAGAAATCATATAGAAGCCCCAAGATTCATACTTTCTATCTTCTATCCATGTTAGGCTTTCATTTTCTTCTAACCTAACTGCCTCCTTTGATGCTTGATTGTTTTTCCATAAGATTGGGTTGTTATGTAGATTTGATGAAGACTCGATTTGATTATAAAGTTCGTGAGGTGTTATGATCCTTGATTACGCTTCATAAGGCACTGCTTCAGAGGATCTTCGGACCAAGTCTGCTTCAATAAATATCCTAGTGGTATCAATTTGCGTAGCCAAGTGTAATATTTCCAACTCATCTTTTGTTAAAGTTGAAGATCCTTCAGTTTCTAGTTTAGCTATTTTGATGTTGTTTTCTGGAATGGATGACATGCTAGTTCCTTCTTTTCCACTTTTCCCTAATTGAATCATCCTTTAATTGATTTTTAGAGTACCTTGGTATGCAGTAGCTCCTTCTTGAGATTCCTTCTATAATCTTTCTTCTTCAAAACTTAGTCCAAACCGGGACGGAACAACACAGTTAGAAGTGTGGCAATTCTATCCAAAAGGTTAAAGGTAGAAAAAGGGAACAGAGGTTCAGGACCTCCTTCTAATGCCAAAACGTTAATGATATTTTCCGTCAACACCGGAGATAGGTCTATGGAAATGGACCGTAGAGAAAGCGTCAGGTTGCTAAGAACCTAACGGCTTAAGCAGGAATATTCTGATGATCCAACTGCATAGCAAAATACACACAAAAACATACTAAAAAGTAGCATAACATGCAGAAAGAGTAAGAACAAACAATTTATAGTGGTTCGGTTCAACTTGAACATACATCCACTTTAAGTATTTTGATGTTTTTATTCATGGAGGAGGTTACATAAGAAATTCCCAAATTGATTTACAAATTTGGGTTTATTTTTTGGAATAAGAGAGGAAGATTGTGGAATGAGAAAAAAAGTCGTCCAAAAAGTGACCCATGAGGTCTTGTTTATAGAGGTTTTGGGCTACTTTTTGCAGCTTCTTTTTCTCCCTCTTTTTTGGCCACTATTTTGGTGTCACCTTTTTGCTCTCGTTTTTGGCTTTTTGTGTTTTTTGTCTTTTTCTGCCTTTCTTCAGCTTTCTGTACCATTCTAGTCTCATTTTTTGTCTTTTTCTGGCTTTCTCCTACTTCCTGCAGCCTTCTGCTGTCATTTTTGTCTTTCTATGGCTTTCTCCTGCTTCCTACAACCTGCTGCTGTCGTTTTTGTCTCTTTCTGGCTTTATCCCTTTCGTCATCAGCCTTTCCTCAACACCCTTTCGTCACCAACCTTTCGTCAACGGCCTTTCGTCAACGGCCTTTCTTCACCAGCCTTTCGTCGACGGCCTTTCGTCAATGGCCTTTCTTCACCAGCCTTTCGTCAACGGCCTTTCGTCACCAGCCTTTGTTAAACTTGTTTTAGCCATTATTCCCAAACGGTATGTCCGTTTATTTCATATGACCACTCTACAGAATGGGAAACCATGATCTGAATCCAGTGGAAGTGGTTTCAAGTATGAATCTCTTACCAATCAAAAGTTGTAGGAGAAACAAGATTTTATTTCCTTCTTTTGATGTCGACATAGGTGTATCCAAGGCTTTTCCTTTTATACTTTCTGATATTGGAGCTTTTGCTTCTTTATATTCGGCCAGTGCGAATTTTGATGTTAAGAAGTATGTTCTTATCCTAGTTTCTCTACGCTCCAAATGTTATTGTTAATTTCATGCTTTCCAATTTTTAAACTGCTTCGTTGATTTGTTAAAGATGATGTTAAATCGGATTCTGTTTATATTCGTTGATTATTGCCAAATTTTCCTATATCTCTCCAGCAGATTTATGTATCTGAATTTCCTAATTTGAAAGTGGCCCACTTTATTCAACATTTCTCACATCCCTCATGTGAGTATAAATGATTAACTTTTATCTTAACAGTTTGATACAAATAACGGAGTCATCTCCACTTCTGCTAGATCGGATTTTCTCGCGTTTATATTTAGTACTTGCTTCAATAATTATAACAACTGGTCAATTTGAAAGAATTAAACATGAAAAACATTACTCGTAAACTATCATAACCGTCATTATAGTTTATATTTATATTTAGAAAAATTAAAGGGCTTGGTTGTGGTCACATTTTATGTTCGTCTAGCATGACAAGTACATTTTCAAGAGCATGTTAAGTAATTTCATATATTACATGTTGTAAGGTCAATATTTATAACCAAAAATTGAAAAATAGCTGTAAATGATTTCACAAAATCCAAAAGCTTGTTAAGGAAGAAAAAGAAAATCATATTGTGTACGGTTTTTGCGATAGTAGTTAAATGTCTGCCCGTATAACCATTGAGTGCAACTGAATTTGCTCTCAATTCCAGCGCTTTATAATGTAAATTCTTTTACTGTTTACCTTCCATATGTTACGAGCATTGTGTGTGATGTTCCAATTATTTTCAAATTATGACCATAGTTGATTACTTTATCTCTAAGTTATAGTTATTATTTACAGAACAGTTCATGTTACACTTACCTCATAGAATTTTCATTATAAATTGAAACAAAAATCACATCCTCATTCTAAAATTTATTTGGTTAACTACCTCATGATTTTTTTTGGTTCAACGTATTATAGTATAATCACTATTTATTGGAGACACTTTACATTGTCGGCAGGTTTGAGAATTATTAAAGTGTTCTATAAACAATCTATACTCTATTGATTAACATTCCACATTTTCATTCTGCACATATATATGAATTTATTTCTCACGGATCACCAACCAATTTTTATTTATGTTAGTTCAAACTCATATTAATATAAACAAAATTATCTAAAAGATTCAAAGGTGCATGCTAAACAGTCTGTAGTCTATGTCAGCTGTGTGAAATTCATGTTGAACTAAGTAGTCATTTTAGATCCAAATACAAAGAGGCTGAAAACCTGTTAAGTTTCGACTTGCCTTACAAATACATAAATTATGCATATTTCATTAATACTTTGAATGTTTTTCTCCTCTGCATTATCTTCATATATTATTTATCTTTGTCCATATGTTACAAGCATTGTGTGTGATGTTCCAGTTGTTTTCAAACTATGCACACTTCAGTAATGAATTAAAGGTTTATTTTTACAATAAAATTTTGAATTCAGGTGAAAAAATAGTATGGATATTTCTGAACAAGGTATTGAATTAAGAAACACAGTAGAATTAGTGGCAACGGTAGTTTCGGTTGGTAGCTCTATAAGAAATAAGCGGAAAAAATATTTACTCTGATGTCTGAAAATATTTCGAAAAAGATGAAACGGTTAAAGGTAAAGCCGCACATGTTTTTGCATACAATGTAAAAGAATATATATTTGGGGAGGTAAATATGGTACAAACAATTTGCTAAGACATGTAGAAAAGTGTCTGTTAATTGTTAAAAGCATTGAAAATGATCAAAGAAGTAATTTCGATTAGAAAATTTACAGAGCGTTGATGACTAAAGCTATTATTGAACATAACTTGCCAATCAAATTTGTTCAATATAAACGTATTCATGAGATCTATTCATACTTAAACAATCAAGTGGAACATTATTCAAGAAACACATCGTGTTCTGATGTTATGAAACTATATGAGGTCGAAAAGATCAAATTTAAGGATTTTCTAAAGTCATGCAGTGGAAGAGTTAGTTTGACATCTGATTTATGGACATCAGTAAATACCAATGTGTTTATAACTTTGACAACGCATTTTATCGATAATGATTGGAATTTGCAAAAGAAGCTGTTGAATTTTTGTTTAATACCACCTCCACATTCAGGTTCATCTATATTTGGAAAATTTTCAAGTATGTTAGTTGATTGGGATATAGTTAATAAGATATTCAGGTTCATCTATATTTGGAAAATTTTCAAGTATGTTAGTTGATTGGGATATAGTTAATAAGATATTTTCATGCACTTTGGATAATGCTTCTGCAAATGATAAATTTGTTGGATTACTGGAATCACATCTTATTTATAGGAAATCTTTAGTGGCGAATGGACAATATTTGCATGTTAGATGTGCGGCGCACGTATTAAACTTAATAGTGCAAGATGGTTTGAAGTGTGTATCTTCTTTTTTGAGTAACATTCGTGAAAAACATAAAATATATTAAAGGCTCTCAATCTTAAAAAAAAGAATTTAGAATGCATAGCTACTCTCTCATTGGATAGCGATAGAAAAGGATTGTGTCAAGATGTTCCTACTAGATGGAATTCAACATTTACAATGCTCAAAAGTGCCATACATTATGAGCAAGCGCTTTGTCATTTGAAATTATTCGATCCTACTTATACTTATTGCCCAACAACAGAAGAATGGATCAAAGCAAAGAAAATTGCACGTTTCTTAGAAGTATTTTATGCTACATGTTTATTCTCTGATACAAATTACCCAACTGCTAATTTGATTTTTCCGAAAATTTTCTTAGTTCGTTACATATTGAAAAATTGCTTGGAGGAAAATGATTTTATGTCCATTAAGGCAAGTGATATGCTCAAAAAGTTCAAAAAATATTGGAGTGAGTTTAATGTGTTGCATTCCATCGCTTGCATCTTTGATCCATGGTATAAAATGAATTTTGTTCTATTTTCATGTAAAACATTGTATGGGAACTGCTTAGAGTTTGAAAATGTGAAATTGAAATTGGTAGAACTATATAATGAGTATTCGAAAAAAGTGGAAAAAGATTCCTACGTGGAAACAAGCGTTATAGGAAACATGGAATCCACTGAATCATTTGCAGGTCCATACTCACAAGAATGCGAAGATGTGATGGAGAAATTCTATTCCTCTTAATTTGCTAGTAATCCTCATAAGTCCGAACTTGATTCTTATTTAGGTGATGGCTTGATTGATTTTAAAATACAATTGGATATTCTAGCATTTTGGAAATCATGACAAGATCAACACCCTACTTTGTGTCGCATGGCTAGAGATATTTTAGCAGTTCCAGTTACGACCGTGGCTTCGGAAAGTGCATTTAGTATTAGTCGTAGGGTCTTTGATGACTATCGTAGTTCACTTAAGGAAGATGTGGTAGAAGCATTACTTTGTTCAAGAGATTGGTTGTGCGGAATGCCAATAATGCCAACAATTGAAGACCTTACAGAGGATATTACATGTGTTCTTGATCACAAAGAGCATGCTACACTACCCTCTACCTCTTTGGCTAATTGATACTTAATTTTTAAAGGTATGTTCTATTCATATAATTAGTGTGTACTAAATATGTGAACCCCTTTTGTGTATTTATGTGTTACTTCCTATGTATCAAACTATGTGAATTCAATAAAAAATTCTTATAGGTAATTTTTTAATGGAAAGTATGCTTAGTCTATACTACAGGAAAAAAATTCTTACAGGTAATTTTTAAACTTGTGTCATTCCATTTCTACATTATTTTTATCTATAATAAGGTTTTGAAATACTTCATATCATTGGTCTTTTTTTTAATCATAAACTGTAGTACAACATATAGATTCGATCTGAGAATTCAAAAAGAAATACATAATATATCACTACTTGAGTAATTTAACAATGCCAACAAATGTATAATATAATTTGAAACTAGAATCCACTATGAAAATTTCTTTGCTATGCCATGAATTGTTCGAATATGATAAAAATTGCAGTGCATGTTTTCTTTGCTCAGTCTTGAGTTTGCTTGAACATAAACTAAAACTACTCTTGAATGTTACTTCCCTTGTTTTTTAGTTTAAGTTGTGCTTCTGCTGATCCATTCATACAAGATTTACTTTACTTCTGCTGAACTACTGTATTTAATTTGTCACTTACTATTGGATTTCCTGACTTCGTACAGTTTAATTTCATTTTTTTCTTCAGTTCAGATATAGGTGACTATCTGTTTTTTTTTCAATAATTGAAGACCTTGCAGAGGATATTACTGTTGTTCTTGATCACGAAGAGCATGCTACACTACCCTCTACCTCTTTGGCTAATTGATACTTAGTTTTTACAGGTATGTTTCTATTATATATATATATATATATATATATATATATATATATATATATATATATCCAGGCAACAAACTAAGATTTGTTTAATCTTTTCTCTAGAAAAACACCAAAATATTCTAGCCTTTATTGTGGGCCAACATCCCCAATCAAATGAAAAGAAAAATTGTCAAATGGAAGAATATTCCATAGAAAAGTTCAACGATTAAGCCAAGTATCTCTTATTTCTTTAATTATCCAGTGCACCTGTGAGTAGAATATCAATGTCAATTTTAGTAAGTTCAAATATGGCTCGTTAAGGCAAGGCTTTAACTATGTCATTTGTGGTGGTCGAGCCACCTTAAAAACAGTCAGTGGTAGATGGTCCACCGTAAAAACCGAGCCATAGTTAGACATTCCGTTTAACTCTTGTAATAATATACTTATTATTTACTATAATAAAAAGTGTTTGCGGTCACTTTAAAAACCGGATTACTTCACCAAAAAAAGAACAGTATAAAAATCAAAATAAACGCAACTTAATCATAATATACTAGTAAGTTTAGGTTGGCTGCAATAATAAGATCTCTTATGGTATTTTGAATTGTTAACATTTTATGGCTTATGTTTCACTCTGAAAGTTCTGTTGCTCGGTATAGTGAAATTCTCATACTATAACACTCCTTCTGGCATTCCTTTTGAATAACATCATGATTATCATTGCAAGACATAAAATACAGATCATCTCATTATATTTTCATATGTGATTGTGTATGACCACTGTAAATACAATAACTTTTACCGGAGTTTCAAATGAATATGTTGGCATATCCTTCAAAACAAAAAACTTTTTCTTTTATATTTAAGGTTCTCTCAGTTGCCATATATATGAACTCGAATAATATGTTTTTTTGATCGATTTTGTTTGATTAGCGATTTCGCGAAAATGAGGAATATCATATCTAGTGTTAGATAAGCTGGTAAATAAGTGGATTTTTTTTCAAGGTCGACCGATTTTATAGTGGACCGTCCACTTTTTATTACAACCAATAATAAACATATAAGTACATGAGTTAGACCGAGTGTCCAACTACTAAGGCCTTCTGGTTTGAAGTGCCAGAACATTGTACTATGAGAAACAACAAAAAGCACAGGAGGTTGGCAGAGGAGACAAAGCTACTAAGCGACCAAGAAAATAGCCTCCTTCCATGGAAAGAGATTCATTGGATTCATCCGTAGATTCAGCCTCTGTGACATGGAGAATTCAGAGAATATAGTGGCAAGAATAGAATCATATCCATTGAAGCTGGGACCGTACACAAATTTCCTATCCCACGAAGCATGAGCTAACAGCAAAGAGTTCCTTGTACTATAATCTCTAAAAGTGTAAAAAGCAATACTGCCATCAACTACATGGTATATAAGCCACCTATACTCACCCTTTTCACTAAACAAATTGTAGTAAACTTGGTATTTCAGAGTTAGTTCATGTTAGAATAAACGTGTTGCCATGTTTCATCAGGGAAGTTCCAAATAATGGAAGACGGGGACATGGAAGCAACAAAGGCTCAACAATAAGGACCTGAATCTCAGAAGATATCGTAGTCTCAGCAGAAGTATTAATAAGGGGAGATAACAATAAAAGGATCAGTAACTATGGTCGGAGGATCAAAAGTGGCATCAAGATCGATGGAGGGAAGGTCACCAGAACCCGAATGTAAATGGACAGACTGGACCTTAGAAACCCACATCCTAGGAGGCGGATGAGAAAGTGGAAGCTTTTCTGGAATGGGAACGCCTTTACTAATTAACAATCTTCAGATATGTGACCAAAGGAGTGGCAAGGAAGACATATATCAGGCATCCAATCATACAAAACATCAACAAAACCATCGTGACCATCAATAGTACCCATGATTTGATGAAGGGGCGGTTTATCCAGGATGAATTTGATTAAGGCTCTCGCATATACATAACAATCTCTTGCCACTATGTTAGCATTGAAACACCTAAGTTTACTAATACCACTAGCTAACCAGTTAAGGCTAATCAAAGTCTGTAGTACTGTAGGGATATGAGTAATATGGCCCGAATTGGATCGATAAAATCTATTCTCTAGCACGTCCAACAAATAGGCTCCAAGAGCTGATAATAAACGGCTTACCATCGATGATAGAGGGGTCCAATTCAAGAATACGTCTCCTTTCTTTCGCCATAGAGAACTTAAAGTAGAGCACACCGTCTATAAAATAGACATGTAAACCTCCTCTAAGTTTCCACTTACTACGACAGTGCTCGTGAACTTTTAAATAAGAAGACTTCGAGTTGAGGAAAAACCCTACATGAAATTTCTTCCATCAAGATACACCTTCACTTACTACAATTTTCGGAGGTATGTCATTGCTTGAATACTCAAAATCACAAGCGATGTAGCCACCTGCAATGCAAGGCAGTAGGGTGAACAAAGACTTTTAGGCTTTAGGAGCAGCTTCGGTTGTGGCATTTTCACAAATAGGTTTAAGGGATGCATTGATTTTCCCTTGCGTGACATCCTTACTAACCTTGGATGGCACATTTACAACCACGTCATGAATAACACTATTACAAGTTTACAACTAACCAACACCTCGTCCGCTACTTCACAAATATTAATATCCAACCCAATTACACCTACAGCATCAGCATTAACACTTGAAATTGGATTCAAAATGCCAACCGTAGCATCATTATTATTGTTCATAAACTCAGGATTTGTGTCATCACTGGCAGGAACATATATCACTTTAGAGTCACTCCATGGGCTTTTGGCAGCGTCAAACATGGGGGGGGGGGGGGGGGGGGTCAACATTGACTTTCCAGCAGTAATAACACCTAAAATTGGGTAGGAATGGATTGGGACATTGATAAACGATGTGGCTCCAAAAGCTTCTGCGATGGTACGCCCTGTTGTTAAATATTTACGACCGGATTTGGTGGAGCCAGAAAGTTGCGATTTATCCTTCTTATTTTTGGGAAATTGGAGGGGGAAGAAAGCGAGGGATATAAGATAGAAGTGCGAGACAAGAGCTAATGGAGAGTGGATGGAAGAGGACGCAGACGAGTTTAAGAGATCAAAACGAGATCCTCCCTTGTCTAGCCAGTCGCCGTTGATAGGTAAAATAGTTTTTATTGTTGTAATGGATATTTTAAATCAACTACATAGTGTCATCTAAGTGAAGAATGAGGAAATTTAAATTTTTTACCTTTTATAACTTCATTACAAATTTTAATAGTGCGTTGCTATTCAGACCCCGCTTTCCTATTCTGAGCACCACACATTTTCATTCGGTCGTTAACGACCGAACCCCCTTCACGTTCGTCGGCCATAAACGGCCGCCGAACAGTGTAAATTCTGAGAGCTAAACCATTCGGTGGTTAACTACCGAATGACATGGTGGTCGGAAAAGGGAAGTGGGGTGTGAATAGCATCACACTTTTAATATCATGCGCATGTCATCCCAACTGGTCGTAACATATGCAAACTGTAAATGGAAGGAGTTCTATATGGCTATTTTTTTTAATTTAATATGCAGAATAACTCAATTTTACAAGTAAACATGTAATGTTCCATCTATAGCACTGACATAGTTTCTAAAACATAGGTAATACCGATTTGAAGTTTATACATGATCTAGAGCACATTATGATGATCATCTGGCCTAATAATATCTTCAGCAAGCAATTGTATAGCTTCTACAACAACATGAAAACAAACTGAAACTGTATTAGCCAACCTTTGAAATATTTAGCTCATTTGTCGATTTAAGACTGTTGCAGCTATGATGTATTTGATTATATGGACTTCTTCTTTGATGCTAATTTCTTTTATTATTTGCAGCTTATCACATATCGAGGGAAAACACAAACTTTTTATTCCTAAGATTCATTGATAATGTTCTTACTGCCAATTTAGTATATTGTCCACCCACTTTAATTGAAATGTTCTTTAGCGTGAATTCAAATCACTTTTGCTATTTCACCTATGTAGACATACTGATATAATGACCAAATCATGCATATCTTCATAGTTAGAATCATGGTTGGAACAGGACATCAATACAAAATGAGAGAATATGTAAGTATAAAGAAGAAGAGAGATGCATATCTATTAAATAATAGTAAAACAGAAGCTTTTCATGCTCTCTCCTCAATTATCTCAATTCTCCTTAATCCTCAATTCTCCTTAAAACTCTATAGATACTTTTATTAAATTATAATAATACAATAATAATTAATATAAATTGTAAATATCGCTACTGTTTTGACCCAGTTTTATTATTGTATCGCACATTTTCAGCGCTTTTACAGACAAAATTACAAAATCTGAATTTAAAATGTATATATATTACAAATAGATATAATTACAAACCCTCCCCCTTTCGCTACCTTCTCAAACCACTTCGAGGAAATTCCATTCTGCCGCAATCCACTCCTTCTCCACCCGCCTTGCTATCGTCGTCCTTCTCCACCCGCCTTCCTATCGTCGTCCATTTCCTTAGCTATCATCACAGTTGTCCCTCCCAATCTATCGCCTTCCAGCCTTGCGGCAGCCGCCGAGACCATTCGACGTTGCAACGATCGAACAATTAGGGTTCCGACGCTGTTACGTGTTTAATTCTATATTGCCTCCACGGTTTTTATGCTTCTCATCTATGCTATTGGCCAGATCGACAATTAGGTTCTATTTGTTTTTTGCCCCTTTCTCCTTTGCGCGCTTATTTCTTAAAAGTGCAGTTTTTAACTTTTATCAAGCTGTGTTTTTCCTCTCTTTCCTGTTTTCGTGAAACTGCCTCAATTTTGTGCTCTTCAATTTCGTATTTTCCATCCTATATTACTAATCTTAAAGCACTTCATTTCTCTGCATAATAAACAAACCAATAGTTGCCTTTACTTTGCCCAGGCTTAGATGGTGGGACAACTTTGATGACTTCTCCCGAGCGCCTGCGAAAGAAGCATTTAAGGTATGTAAATATTCAATCCTTTTACCATGATTTCAATACAGTTAAATTGTATAAGCATAGGCTACCATCAAAGTTAGTTCCTGACTCAATTTGATAATGTTGTCTTCTTTGTTTTGTGCAGTTGTTTCAATCATTCAAATCATATCAAATAATCATATGTTTAATTTTCATTTCCTTCTCTCTCTTCTCATGATTGTTTTTCTATTTCTCTTCAAATATCATATTTTTCATGAGAAGGATAGACAAAATGCTAGGCCTGTTAACTTTTCTGGTAACTGCAGCCAAAGCTCTAGCCTAAGTAGTCGAAACAGAAGATGATTGAATTCACATACCCATATTCGTTGAGTTGAGGAAGCGATTACATGTCACTTAGAATCAAATTAATTCCACATTGTCATTCTTTTAAATTTGCTTGCTTCATTCAAACCAAGAAATGACGACGCTTAGAAACCATCCAAATGCAATTACTTTATATATTAATATCCGTCCATGTTGCTATATTGGATCAAAGATTCATGTTTTCAGTTTATTGATTTGAATATCAAGATTAGATCTAACAAAAATAGGTACAAAGCTGGAGCCCTTCGCAAAGGACTGAAAAAACATTGTCATTCTTTTAAATTTGCTTGCTTCATTCAATTTCATGTAAAATAAGAATCAAACTTCAGTTTTAGACTATAAATTAATATTATGAAAACATATTGTCTTATCCACTTTATATAGGAAGAATATGCATATGTGCTTAGGATTTTACGTTTTACATCCTTTTAAAAGACTATCTTCAGTTCCAAACAATAATCAAATAATTGTTGCTTATTTCTAAAAATCGACATTTACAGGGGTCTCTGTTTCTGTCAACATATTCAATCTTTATATGATCAGGCCCCAAGTTATGCCAGGAATTTTACTATGAATTACAATTGGATTTTATAGAGATGTTTTCAGTTGCTCATTGCTCATTGAACATTTTTTGGTTCCTTTTAATATTACGATTTAATTTTAAAAAAAATATCCAAAATCTTAACTGTTTTGGCATTGATCAATGAGTATTGATAAATTTAGTTAATGTCCTTATTTTGGGGCTTCTATGAATAATGGCAACTACAAGAATGGGTCTTACAGATTTCATGAGATAATTGTTAATTCTAAGACAAAATTTGATCGATGAAACCAAGAAATGACGACGCTTAGAAACCATCCAAATGCAATTACTTTATATATCGATATCCTTCCATGTTGCTATATTGGATCAAAGATTCATGTTTTTAGTTTATTGATTTGAATATCAAGATGAGATCTAACAAAAATGGGTACAAAGCTGGAGCCCTTCGCAAAGGACTGAAAAAACATTGTCATTCTTTTACATTTGCTCGCTTCATTCAATTTCATGTAAAATAAGAATCAAACTTCAGTTTTAGACTATAAATTAGTATTATGAAAATATATTGTCTTATCAACTTTATATAGGAAGAATATGCATATGTGCTTAGGTTTTTACGTTTTACATCCTTTTAAAAGACTATCTTCAGTTCCAAACAATAATCAAATAATTGTTGCTTATTTCTAAAAACCGACATTTACAGGGGTCTCTGTTTCTGTCAACAAATTCAATCTTTATCTTATGATCAGGCCCCAAGTTACGCTAGGCATTTTACTATGCATTACAATTGGATTTTATAGAGATGTTTTCAGTTGCTCATTGCTCATTGAACATTTTTTGGGTCCTTTTAATATTACGATTTGATATTTAAAAAAAAATTCTAAAATCTTCACTGTTTTGGCATTGATCAATGAGCATTGATAAATTTAGTTGATGTCCTTATTTTGGGGCTTCTATGAATAATGGCAACTACAAGAATGAGTCTTACAGATTTCATGAGATAATTGTTAATTCTAAGACAAAATTTGATCGATGAAACCAAGAAATGACGACGCTTAGAAACTATCCAAATGCAATTACTTTATATATTGATATCCTTCCAAGTTGCTATATTGGATCAAAGATTCATGTTTTCAGTTTATCGAGTTGAATAGCAAGATTAGATCTAACAAAAATGGGTACAAAGCTGGAGCCGTACTGAATACTGACAATGATCAAACTGAATACTGACAATGACCTATCTGCAGATGCTTAGTAACAAGATATCTAATGCAGAAGCATTGTTGGATGTGCAGTTGACATTAGAGTTTTAATTGTGCAAATTTTAGGATTCTTATCTGCCTTTGGAGTAAATTAATGATGTGGAATGTAATACGGTTAAATGTTGATGCTAATAAAATCAATGTAAGCGGACATCATTGCTTACCACTTATTTTTAGATGTACATATAAAAATGCCATTAACTTCTCTTGACTAATTTGTTACTACTCTTTGAACTGTTTTGTGTGATGTATTATCAGCACACGTTCGTACCTAACTGCTATCATTTATTAATTACATTCATAAATTTATGCCTAACTAATTACTTGGATGCGTTCGTTTCCTTAAACGATGTATGCTTTATTGCAAAACTGCAATTTAATCATGGTTCCAAATAGCATAGGAGCCAAGCTCATATAAATTTGTTTTTTTTTTCAAGATATAATGAGGGTTGCTATTCTTTCTTAAATTTTACATTTTATATCTTATTTTTTTTATGTCAAATTAATTTTCTCTACACGATTATGATGTTATTCCTTTTAAATGGCTGCACGCAGTCGTATTGGTTTAATGATTGTCCAAAAATGAGGTCTTTTGATTAATAGAGCAAATGTGACAGCTTATAGATCCAAGATAAACATAAATAAATTACAGTTCAAAAAAAGGTGCTTTTGTTTTCATTGAATCTTAACATGAAGGATAAACCAAATTATTTGGTGATCCCATGTGCGAAGCACGAGTTTGCACTTGTGGTATTATAAAAAAAATGATTTAGTGGTTTCTTTTGTCAAAATATGTAAAGAGCAGAATTAACCGTTGATTTCTTAAAAGGTCCCATGGTTAAAGGTCACCAACAATGATTCTTTGTATTTGTCATTATAAATGTTTGTCTCGGTATCTAACAATAAAGAATGTCCAAATTATTGTTTTGTCGATGTCTTAAATATTATTATACTATTTTCCCTAGACTTAGAAAATATTTGAATGTTATATTTACTGTCATATATATTAAATGATTTAAATTGGTCTTAAAAGTGTTTCTATTTAAATTGGTCTTGAATGATTTAAATTGTTGTATTTAAAATTGAATATTACGAAGAAGGTTCGAGATGTAGTTTATCGATCTTAAAAGCATGTAAATTTCAAAATTTGAACTTCGTTATGAATAGTTTTAAATTTTGTGCTTTTCCATTCCAAAATTTTTGGTGTGAGATGTGATGCTTAAGCTTTTGGATTTTTAAATTTGAAACTTTTCACTTTTTGAGTCATGGCATTTTTGGACATATAAAAACCCTTACAAAATTTGAATCTATTCATATTGAAATTCAAAATTTTGAAAATTATATGCATTTAATATCGATAAATAAATTTTGAACTACTAAAATCATAAACGAAAAAATTTCATATTTTATGTTTTTGCTTTTCAAATTAATTAATATCAAGAACAATGATTCTATGTTAAATACCATATTTCTAAAATACAGAAGTATGACATGTTCAATTTCTATAAGTTCGATATTCTTATAATTTAAGTGGTTGGTAAATGGATTTTTTGCAATCATTAAATATGCTGGAACTTAATTTTTTTGTATCGAAAAAAAATAATAAGATTTTTGAGTACAAAATTTATTAAATTAAAAAGAACGATTATATATTTTGAACACAAATTTGCAATAAAGTTTTGGGACAATCAGAATGCTAGAGGGTTTAATGCTCTAAATTGGCCAATTACCAACATTTGTAACGATTTGGGTGCTTATATGCCCCCCTCCCACACCCAAAAAAATAAAAAAAAGTTCCATGGCTCAAATTTTGAAGCCTCAAATTCAAAATTATACAAGTTAAACATAGATACCTAATAAAACATAGAATTTGAAACCATTTCAAACTGAAATTTGGATATTTTTTTTATTTCGACCTTTCAAGATCGTTAAAACTATATTTTGAACGTTTTGATTTATAACTGCATATTGATGTGCTATAGCGTAATATTATATTTTACAGCTTTTGAATTTAATATAATTAATCCACTTCAATATTTGGATGCTTTCTGGTGTTCATGCTCGACTAAAATATCAGGTTTGGCCATTTCTCCCTTTACTGTCAACTTTTATTTTGGTTTTTTTGGCCTAATTCCATCTTTTTTGGGTGCATATCACCGGTCTTCTATATTTCCATTGTTTTTTTATAGCTAATTGGTATGAAAATTGTATCATCTAATCGGTAGATATGATTCTGTTAATATAACAATGTATATTTTGAGTCTTCTCTATATTGTTGGTCTAGACTTGGAGAGCTATTAACAGTTCTTCTAATTCAAAAGGCCAATGTGGAAAAAAGATATCCATTATTAGATTACGAATTTTCCTATGTAAAAAATTCATACAATTTAACTCTATTTGAGCTTCATTGTTTACAGTCTGTTGTAAGCTGCAATGCTGCAGTTTTAATTTGCTTAGGATTATTTTAAATTTACGTTATTGTGTCCACCATTTTTATATTGACAATGTTTTCCAGGAAGATGAGGACCTTCCTCCTCGGTCAGACTCAACATGCAACAGGACGTTGGAAAAGCAAACAGAAGAAAGAAATTTCACTGGTTTAGTATGTTGATATCCATCATTGGTTTTTAATTTGTGCGCTGTAGCTTTAGTTTAGGAATTGTGTGCTTAATTTCAAGGTTTTTGCCTTCCTGTTTTTACCAACCCCCTTTGTACACTTTAATATAAATGTATACTACTATGTTTTTTTGTACTTATTTTTATCTTATCAGCTTTGTCCATCTTTCGTTCCACTGTTGTTTACAAACTAAGCATATACATAGGGAATGCTTGCTTCATAATTTTGCTATCCTATTCAATTATATTGATCCATTTTGCTGTACTCATGTTGATGTGTCCAAATAAATCACCAATAGTCATGTGGAATCAAAAATCATATGTATGATATATTTTGTTGGTAATCAAATTTAATCTTGGTAGTTTTGTCTCTTCCAACAAAATTCAACAGAAATAACGAGATAAAAAAGTAACATCTAACAATTAAATCAATTTTCCCATGTAAGGTACATATTTAATTTCGTAAATATACATATATGCTATTTGTTAATGCATTTCAATGTTTACAAAATACAAAAATCCAATCTAGACTTAATTCCTCACTTTAGATGTTCAGTCAATTGTCGTTTTTCGTGCATGAGAATTTCAAAAATATTAATATTTTTAACAACAATGCAATGATAGTGGTATGACTGCAAAAATTAATATTTATAGCCTACGGCCAAGATTTATGATTGAGTTTAAATGTCTTAATTGTTTGTATTTTGCATGGATGATGAATAGTAATGTGCATTCAACTCCTGTTGTACTCAATCAACGTTCGTTACACAGGTGGGGCTGCTACGTTCCCACAGATCAATTTAACAAAAATCATATATTGTAATTGACATTTCTTGAGCTTCAACACAATTTTAATGGTTTCCCTCATTTCTGTTCAGAATCTCAGGGCTTCTAAACGACCTTCCAATGATTCCATCCCTAATCATCATCTCGCTTCTTAAAACCTTAAGAATAAACCACTAGACATCGATTCAAAAGGATTCCAAACTGTAAAAAACAAAGGAAGACTCCTTCATTTGCTAAAATTCATAAACAATAATAACAAAGTTAATTTATAAATTAACTGTAACCATATATGTACATAAATAATAAATTTATCATACACAACATCCAAAAGTTCTATTTTTTATGCCTTGCCAAAAAAAGTTCTACTTTTAACTTTAAATAACTCAGCAATCAAAATCTCTGCAAACTTATACAAAATCCTTCTCAATCTATTCACATTATTTACTCTTAAGTCAATATACTTTAACTAATTACATGTTTTCAAAATTAACATATATAAAAGAAATAAGTTAAATAATATTTGATAACTTATCTGAAAAAATTATAATATGTCAATTTCAACAAAAAATACTTGCTCATAGTAGTCAAAACAATAAAAATATTGTTTTACTTCAAAGAAATATAAGTTACATAACATATATTGTGTATAAATAACAACAATAATAATGTATATTACATTTAATTTGCCGATTTTAGCGTTGTTGTAAAATAAAGTTCCATTTCTAACATTACAATTTTATAATATATACTTTATAATATTATCGTGTGCAACGCACGGGTTACACACTCGTAAGGTATATTATCTTCCGCATATTGAGTTAGATAAGTCTTCATTTTTGGACCTAGGTTTTTTGAATGCAATATAACTCAGTGAATATGCATAAAAGGTCTAACATGTAGCTCGCGGGAATTATGAAGATCCCAAGACGACCCAGTACCAAGCCATGGTGATGACTCAGTCCCCAATCATGTCCTCAGTCAATTTTGAGCTCATTCTTCACTGCGGCTTTCCATGGATCTTTGTTTTTTTTTTGAGTTCTAGGTCATTATGGCTCTGTCTTGATGCTCTAACTTATTTGGACTTCTACTTGCTGAAAAACAAGTTAACAATACATATTATTAATAGTTGAAATATAAATAGAACTTTTATTTAAACTATGATATTCTAAAAATACCCATGCATTTAAATAAAGGTCAGGAATTTGAATCTCACAATAAATGGAAATCTTGGAACATAAATAAAGTTTACAAGTTCAATACTCTATTATACTAAAAAAATAATTATAATTTTATTTTTTTTACATTTTCAATTTACTTACATTAAAAATGTACAAGGTTTATTTTACATTGTAGACGCCATAAAATCTCATGCTTATATATTGATTTGCGTATGATTAGGTCATAAATTGTAATGTTTCCCACATGTTACTTGGAATAAATGTTACTAGGAATAATTTTGATTGATGGTTACTTGAAAGTTTAATGGCTTTTCATAATTCGTATGTTTATTTTTTTCATGCAAATTATTATATAAAACACTGTTTAACGATTACGGGATTCTAAAGCTCCATTAGGTTTCATTCTGATTTTTATTTTTGTTTTCATACAAGAGGATGTGCTCTTTCATCAGAAAAAATGATAAACCTAAGGTGGTGTTTGGTTTACCCGCTTTAGTATTTAGTTTTCGTCCATACAAAAATGCAAACGTTGCAAGTATATCGTGAAAAACGACCGTTTTAGAAAATGAGGGTAACATACAAAATAGAAAACAATTCTTATTTATTTATTTTGTTTTCGAAAGTAGTGGAAGAACATGAAATATTTTACCCTTTGGGTCATCCTTTTATTCTTTTTCATGGTCTCCTCTTTCTCTCTTTCAATCTCCTTCAATGTCCATCATCTCTTATTATATTTTATTATTAATACTAAAAACTTAAAACACAAAATATAGTTTAAGCCAAACAACACCTAAATTTCTGGTCTCCTCTTTCTCAGAAGTGTTAGATAGATGTATTTGAATTAAAATTGTGGAAAATATAATTACCTCCAGCCATCGATTGCTTGGAAACAGACAAATGAAACTGGGATGTATAGTACTGCTAACACTGAAGAGCACCTGCTTCTTTACTATTGAAAAAAATTCTCACAGAGCTTGTATGGAAAAAAGAGAGATGGATTTTCAGTCAGTCTATGTTGCCCTTGATTTTGATGTAGTCGATGGATAATCAAAGGCCACATATATATAGATTGATGAGTTCCAGATCCTTTAACTGGCCTTGACACGTTCTCATTTCATCAAGAGAAGTGGAGATAAGTACAAGTGGCCAAAGAATATTTCAAGATCCACTTTTTCAGTTTATATACATAACAATATGTATGCAAATAAAAAGGTGGCACATGGGTCATATATGAGACCGTTTCTTACATTCTCCCACTTGATTTATGTGGCACATTTTTATCTTTATGATATGAGAAATATATAAACTTGATAATTTGGCCCAGTAGACCAATTGTACTTATAATATCTTACTTGGAAGCTAATGCATGAATCAGGGCAGTTTTATTTGCGAAATTTACAATTTCCTTCAATGTATCTGTAATGAACCGACATTTTCTCGATCCTGATTATCGATACAAATACCATATCGACTAACCAAGCACTAGGAATTTACCAGATCATTTATAGAAAGAAGTTAGAGGGTGAGAAATAGAAAGAAAGAAAGTTAGAATAGAAGAAGAAGAAGAACATACATCATTAGAGTAACACAAATCTCACAGCAGAACGAATAAAATACATTATATAACACAACTTTGAAATACAAATCTATACTTGTATATACATACCATTATCTTAGTACAACACCTACAACACAGCAAAAATAAACAATAGCTATATGATGCTGAAGCCTCCTACTCCAAGCTCTTCCAAGTATATCTGTAAAATCCTGACAACTTGACTGCCCGTACAAATTTGGGAACCCAAGAGTTTAGGGTGAAAACAAAACAAAATAAACTGTGGGTCAGTCATGGGACCGGTGTGAGTAAACTCCAACCACTTGTTTAACTTTTAGGAATCCTTTTCAAAAGAAAGGATAACCGTAAAACCGATCCACATGTTAACACGGATGGTTTTTACCTTACGATAAACCAAAACAATTTTTTTTTAATCAATATTTTTCTGATATTATAATAGTGTCTAAATCAAGTAAATAGTAATCTAGCAGAATGCTTGCATCTCACGCTCTACATACATAGTATACAATCAAAACCGCGGGCGCTTATTGGAAAATGGATTCCAATTGGCAAGGTATGGGACCACCTTCCAATAGTGTATCTCTAGAGAGGAATACGCCGGGTTCAACAAGAACATCTTGCAACCCAGGCTAAACATGACCGGCCACTCACTTCGCTTGAGTGTACCGAATGTATTATCACCAATGATTGGGATCAACAACCGTTCTCGAAAGAGACAACATTGATAGATTTAAGAAGCAATTGGATTTTATCTAAATTAGATGACAATACACCCTAATTGGGAGCTACCCACTTAGCCATTCGATCTACCCGATTTTATACCATTTCCCATTTGTGAGGCTTGAGGCCACACTTATCTTTTTATATGCCACATCTTCATTCACTTTGAATGTCGTACCGTCAAACGTGCCAAACCATTTATTGATTTCCCAACAATATCATGGCTATAAAGCTAAGAGAAACGAATTCCTCCGCTACCAGACGTAAAACATTTGAAGAGATCAATGTATATGATCTGCTAGGCATACTCTGTTAGATATTCGTCCATACAAGTTGTCTTGGGACTGGACAAACCGAAGGCACCATTCCGTCAATCCATCTTAGCCAATTTCTGCCTAGCATTTCCAAAACAACCCTTGCATAAACTCTGTCTTCATCATATTTGATTCGCAACACTTATGCTAATACAGAGTGGTTTTCAGATAATAAATCTGATCCCGGTCTCTCCGTATTAACAATGGAAAATTGGTCAAAAACTTTGATAGCCGGTTATTTAACTATCAAAGGAAAACATCCATACAACAACGATCTTATTTCCAAATGGAAATCCTGTCGATCAATCAACAATCAACATTGAGCCCTTTAAATTAATTTATCATTAAATTATTCATTTTCCATTTCTCTTCCATATATTTACCTAAATATTTCTCCAACTCGTTTAGCCTCTTGCGATTCTTAGAAAATGTTTCCATCTATTATAACTATTTATTTTCTATATTCCAGAAAATATTTCTTTTTAATCATCGAAAAACATTCTCATGTATATTCAAAACTTCTATATTTAGAAACTATACGTTATTAACATCGGAAAACATTTCCATATTTATTCCCATTTCTTATTTCCTATATTAGAAAACATTTCTGGATTTATTTGGAAAACATTTCCAAATTTCTTTATTGGATTAAAACGGATGTTAAATAAAACATCTTTATGCCAACTCCATACCATTAACACTCATTAATTTGCTTCACTTGACCAACCGTCGCTATCAAACCTTAACCATACCTTAGTTAATAATGAAATCAATCAAGTTAGAGTATAATTACCTCTCAGACCTTAACTGTGCAACATTATTAACTTCAAAATAGACAAAGTTCACAACTTCACTCTTTAACAAACATTTCTTACATAACTCTCGGATTCAATTTACGAATCCACTTCTTTTACATAAATCATTGATTTTAACAATAATGTTATAATCCCTGCTTCCGAAATATAATAAACTTAAATATAACTTTTATTTATTAATTTGAATAGATAATCATTATATAATACAAACCAGTAAATAATTTAATCTTTATTAAAAACGAAAAGAAAATAATCCTTTCCCAAATCTAACATAGTCGAAATTCAATGTAAATTCTCTTTCGAAAAATCTTTATTCGATTCATATTCCGAACTTCGGACTAACCTTATTTGATTTCTATTCCGAACTTTGGAATACCATTACATTTATTTAATATCCCGAACTTCAGAATAATCTTCTATTCCGAACTTCGGAAAAATCTCGTCGTCCAGGTCAACTCCATTTCTTTATCCTCATTTACATTTGCAACGTTGTTGCTTTCCAAAACGTTATTTACTCAAGTGAATATTATTCCTTTTATAGAAACATGAACTCGTTATTTCAAATCAGTTTTGATTTCGTTTAAAAATAGCATTATAGGTTCAGATAGTGCTTATCGAGTCCCTTTATAAATTTTCATTCATATTTCACGTCATATAAAACTCTCATTTACAATTCACTTCTTGTTAATTAATTAACAACATTATAACTTACTATCGAATTCATATTCGATTATACATTATTGGTTTGAAACCAAATATAAATTTTCTCGCCAAGTTCTAAATAATTTGAATAAATTATTTATAAAATTCGACATAGTCGAATACCAATAATTGATCCTTTGGATTTATGTCAATTTAGTTATATTCCAAATATCGGAATAAAATCCATCGTTTCACTTCAGAACAATTTAAAATTTTCCTTTTTCCATTTGAATTCTTATTTCCAAAAAACCCAATTCCCTTTAAATATTTTCATTCGCACAAATATATTTGCTCCAATCCATTCTTCATATGAAATGCGAATAATATTTCCTTTATAATGGTCTTCTTTGCAAAATACTTGCTTTAATCCATTATTCACATAAAATGTGAATAATATCTTCGTTATATAATCAAAACAGTTTGATTTCACATTTAAAATATATAACTCATACCAAATTCTATTTATACTTCTGTTTATAGAATTATTCGTGCAAAATCCTTTTTTTATTTCCAATTACTTACAATCTAGTTTATAATTTCCTTTACAAATGCTAATTTCTAATTTGGTTACAGATATTGGTGTTCAAACCGATTTTTAACTCTCAATATAAATTCTGACTTATATATATATATATATTCAATTTATCCAATAACGAATATTTTAATTAATTTATAAATATCGCTTATAAATTATTTCTCAATTTATCTATTAAGACATATTTCTATTTAAAATCTACTTTATATCAAACTTATCATAATTCTTTTATATTTGGCAAATTCGCTTTTGTAGTTCTACTAATTTTCCAAATATTTCCTTTTATAAAATCCATTGATTCTATAAAATACTTAAATTCAATATTCACTTCAAAAATTCCTTTTTATATTCCAATATTACTTATGGTATTTAAAATACCAAATAAAAAGAGTTAGTGTCATCCAAACACACATAATCAATCATAGATTTTATATCACATCATATAACATAATATATGAAATACAGTAATATAAATGTTAAGGAATCCAGTTGGAACCCTCCAACCTGTTTCCCTGCATCCACAGATGTTAATCAACATAAATAACATCAATTCCATATCACTATGAAATGTCACAGTAGATAAAATCAATGTTGGAACAACGACTTATATATCTACACCATATATATGTATCATTTCAACCAATTATCTGTAATTCATTCAAACAATCATCATACAACATTCAATCATCAATTATCAATACTGAATTACGTTTATAAAAATATAAACTGGACAGAGTTAGTGAGTTTACTCACATTGGTCGTTAATCGTTAAATAACGAATAACGGACGATTGATCCATTCAGGTGTTTAATTTCGCCAAAAATTCGAACAAGCTCCAAATGACTCCAAACCAGTTCCATTGCGTAGCCTACGTCCATACGATCCTAGTGGATCAGACCGTTCATGATTCTGACAATGTATGGAAACGTTATAGATTTTATACTCTTGAACACATATTTATATAACTTTAATATATCCTTAACTTATAAATAATAATTACGTACTCACTAATTACCATGTTATTAAATATATCCTTTCTTTCTTTATGCTAAACCATTGAACCCGCTGCACCACTAGTTCACCATTGCCGAGATTTTAAACACCTCTTCCTCCCTCGATAATCCATGAATTCACATACTGAGATTACTATTGAGATCCTTTATTCGAATACTACATCTCCATCACCGATTTCTGCAACTAGCGAGCCTCCTATAGAAACCAATCTTCAACCCCTTACGCACAATCTCCAGGCAACACGTGACAACTTTTATCATTGATTTCTCCCTAACTTTGCACGTGAGTGTTATTCGATATGGTAAAAACAAAAACAACATCCATTTCTAGTATCGAATCCTCTAACTCCTTCGATTATTAGCTCTAGGTTACGGTTGCTCTTAAAAGACAATGAACAAAGACGAGGTCGATCTTAGTGAAATGCACATCAGTATGAAAAGGATGTGATGAGGATTACAAATATAATAGATTTGAGATTTATAGATTTTTAGTTGAATTTTTACCAATTTTCGAAGTTACGATTTTGACGAAGAGGGTGGCAGCGTGATTATCAGCCTTGGTTTACTAGAACCAAATGGTCTACGGTAGATGATGTTTGGGTATTTATAGGGTGAGTATATAGTTTTATATTTGATTTTATATTGATTTTTTTATTGAATTGTTACCTTTGTTAGTCGTCTAAAAATTCGTATAGTCACATATGATATCCAATTTTGACGAAAAATGGACAGACACCTATAGTTTGACATTACGGACCCAACGAAACTTGTTTCGTCGAAAACCGAGTCTGTTTGCTCACACAACATATTTTTAAAGTTAAATTATCGATCGATTCGCAATTAAATTGCGCGCGGTCACAAAACAACTCCGATTGGCGCGAAATTTGAAATCTAACAATAATTAATCATTACAGATTTTATAAAATTCATTTCATCGAAAACGAAGGTCATTTGCAAAATGGCTATTTTCAAAGGTCTAAATAAACCAATAAATTATTAATATACTCAAAAACAATTTAATTTAATAATAATAAATTATTATTTTCGTATATATCCAAACAGAATATCTTATAGCTTCAAAATATACATTCTTGGATTCATAACTCGATATTTCAAAATTCAAGTTAAATCGATATTTTATATAAAAACCCTTTTATTATATAAATAAATCATTATAAATTATAAACGAATTCCATAGCGACTTTCTGAAAATTTGATTTAGATATAACTTACAATCTACAAGACGAAATCTTCATTTTTCACTTTTGTTATAAAAATATAGCTTTATAGATTCCAACATTTCTTGTTTCATAGAAATCCGACTTATAACGAATCCTGTATAGTCGTTTAAAGTTCAAAACTTAATATTACGAACTACCGCGTTGTTAGGGCTAGATTATAATTATAATATAACTAATACGTTCAAACGTCGTTTATAAATAAATTCGTTATCATAACTAAATTTTAAATTGAATTAAATCAGTTAAATCAACCAATTCACACAATAATGTGAATTCTACTATTTCCGACTATTTCAGAATTTATAATTTATTATCCCACTATTTATATTAATTAAATATTCAATATAAAAATTCAAACCATTTAAATCTTCAAATCAACCTTTTAAATACTTAAATAAATTAATTATTCAATTGTTAAAAATTCGGGACATTACAGCATCCCAATGCACTACCTTCCATTAACCTTAGACAAGAATTCTTTATGCATGACTTCCAATAAGTCGTCATGTATCTAGTGTTCTCATGAATTATCTTATATGGAGATGAACTTTAATGTTCACAAACAAAATTATGATTGACATTCAACCTTTATAATAAAAATTAAGAACAAAGGAATCCAAATAAATTCATGCTAATCTCATGTTGTTTACATGCTTTGTAAACACCTTTATCGAAGTCCTTTAGTCAATGGATCAACTACCATCAAATCTGTAGAAATATGTCCAATTGCCATAATATGTTTTTTGATTCTATCTCGTACAACCAAATACTTTATGTCAATATACTTACTAAGCCCTCTAATTTTGTTATTCTTCGCAAAGAATACAGCTGACGAGTTATCATAATAGATCTTTGAGGATTATGAATCGAGTCCATGATCTAAAGCCCATTGATAAAATCCTTTAACCATATGGCCTGTGAAGTTGCTTCAAAACAAGAAGTGTATTGTGCCTACATCGTGAATGTTGCAAGTATTGATTATTTTGCCTTTTTCCAAGAAACATCACAACCAGCTAGCATGAATACATATCCCAAGGTGGATTTCTTTGAATCTAGGCACCCGGAAAAATCTAAATATCCTACCACTTCAAGATTGTCAACATGCTTATATGTCAACTCGTAACCTTTAGTTCCTTGCAAATATCTCATAACTTTTTTCGTAGCTTTCCAATGGCAAACTCTTGGATTTTATTAATATCTACCAAGCATTCCCACCGCAAATGTTATGTCAGGTCTTGTACAAACCAGTGCATGCATTAAACTGCAATTGCCGATGCATACAGAATAGTTTCCGTTTCTCTCTTTTCTAAAGAATTTTGTGGGCATTGACTTAAACTGAATTTATCACCTTTTATAAGGGGTGCTGCATTGGCTTTGCATTCATTTATTTTGAATCTTTCAAGAACTCTTTCAATATAGGCTTTATGGGATAGTCCCAATGTCCTTTGAGATCTGTCTCGGTGAATCTCTATGCCAATACATAAGACGCCTCACCCATATCCTTCATTTCAAAGTTTTTTTAAAGAAACTGCTTAACATTGTACAACAAAGCCATATCATTGGTTGCAAGTAAGATATCATCCACATATAACACTAGAATGGTAAACTTCTACCGACCTTGAGGTATATACAATCATCCTTGACTATTTCTGTAAAACCATAAGAGGTGATAACATCATGGAATTTGAGATACCATTACGGGAGGATTGCTTCAACCCATATATTGATTTCCTTAATTTGCAAACCAATTGCTCACCCTTACTTGAGAAAAATCCTTGAGGTTGTCTCATGACACCTCCTCCTTAAGATAACCATTTAAAGAAGTTGTTTTTACATCAATTTGATGTAGCCCCAAGTCATAATGAGCTACTAACACCATTATGATTCTAAAATAACCTATTTTAGAAATAGGAGAATATGTGTCATGGAAATCAATGACCTCCTTTTTTGTGAAACCTTTGGCTATAAGTCTAGGTTTATGCATCTCTATGTTACCACTCGAGTTTCTTTTGTTCTTGTAAACCCATTTATAGCCTATGGCATGTGCTCCTTTTCGTAACTCGAAGATTTCCCATACTTGATTGTTAGCCATAGATTTCATTTCATCCTTCATGAAATTATGCCAAATATCCGAGATTTCTCCGTTAATGTCTTGTGAAAAGGAGATAGGATCATCCTTAGGTCCGATATCAAAATCAGATTCAATGAGGTATACTAGATGATCACTAGAAATAGCAGGATGCTTATCCATGAAGATCTCCTAAGACCTTCAGCTTCACCTATATTTGATGGGTGTTAAACTGTAGGTTGAACTTAAATTTCAATGACGATGTGTTCCTTTAGAGGTGGTGGATTATGAATTGGTTGTCCTTTCAAAGTGTCAGCTTGAGAGTTTGGAAAAACAACCAACTCATCCTTGTATGCAGATGCTTCACCTTGGTTCCACATTTCCTCTCACTTGACTTTTTGAGTATTTGTACTCCCACCAATGTCACCATTTTCTATAAACTTTGCAGTTCTAGACTCAACAATTTTAGGAGTATGTGAGGGATAGTAAAATTTATATACGTTAGTTTTTTCTACATAGCCAATGAGATATCCACTGATTGTTCTAGGATCCAATTTCTTGATTTGTGGATTATAAACTCTAAGTTCCATTTTACAGCCCTATATGTGTAAGTGTTTCAAACTAGGCTTCCATTCTTTCTGTAACTCAAATGAAGTTTTAGGAATAGCCTTCGATGAAATCCTTTTCAACAAATACAGTGCTATTTTCAAAGCCTCACTCCAGAAAAATAAGGGAAGATAATTGTCACTTACTATACTTCTTACCATATCTATAAGGGTACATATTCGTCTTTCTGTAACACCATTTTGTTGAGGTGTTCCCGGCATAGTATATTGTGTAACAATCCCCACTTCCCTAAGAAATTTCTTGAACGGGCCCTCATTTTGTCTTGACTCCATGTATCTACCATAATATTCACCACTCCTGTCAGACCATACAATTTTTATTGTTTTCTCTAACCGTTTCTCAACCTCCTTATATGTTTTGCAAGCATCAAGTGCTTCCCCCTTATCATTTAGAAGGTATAAGTACATATATCGTATATGGTCACCAATGAATGAGACGAAATATCTCTGACCATTAAGACAAGACGTACCGAATGGACCGCAGATGTCAATGTGTATGATTTTAAGTGTTTCATTAATTCTTTTGGCACCCTTTTTGTAACGACCCGCATTTTACATATCATAGGATTGTAAAGTATTTTTATTTAATTCCCCAAGGATCGGATCATTCTCATCTTTTAATATGTTGTTCATGGGGATGTGAGACATGTCCATGATTTTTACCAATTTTATTTGTGACCATTTTTCCCCTGTTACTTTCATTTAAGGCATAACTTTTGAATAGTGTTGCTGATTCCGTAGAGTGGTCACATTAAGGATTTGGCTGAGCGGTTTGGGTGGAATCACAGTTTTAGTGTTGTTTGTTTTCTGGATTGACTAATTAATCATTAGTGGGCTGATTAGTGAGGCTCATTAAGGCTAGGGGTTGTTGGCTATAAATAGGAGGGTAGGGGCAAAGGGAATTTTTTAGCCTCTTCATTTCCCATTTGGTTAGATGCATGTGATTCTCTGGCTCAATCAAATACAACTCCACTTCATTTCAATTCATAGATTTGTGAACTAGGATTGAAGATCAACATCGAGGAAAGGTAGATCGCATCGATTGGATTGATTCGGAGTTCGTTCTTCGCTGTTCCTCACTGTCTGGAATTAGAGATCGTTGATTTGTAGTTATTTTGTGGATTTTGTGAGTGATAAGCATCTCTCACACAGATTCAGTCAAGTATATGGGTTTGTTTGATCTTAATTTCATACATACAAGTTATGTTCACCTAGATCTTATCAATGTAAGTATATTTTGAACTAGGATCACACTATAGTATCTAATCTTGCAATTTATAACAGTTAATTCATATGTTAGTATTGAAATCTTATGTCAATATGCAAGTTTATATCCAATTATTGAATCATTTATCGTTTTATCACGATTTGGTGAATTTGGTCTTATTGCATGATGATTATTTGTTATGCTAATGTTTGTAGTGTTGTTGATTACTTGGTCAAAATTAGATGCTTTGGATGGATTGTATGCATAGATGTTCATTGTTAAAGCTTAAATTGGTTGGTCGGAGCAAATCGGAGGTTCGGTTTGTCGGAATTGGACGAAACTTGGCGTAGAAGCTCCTGAGGAGGAGTCGAGGAGATCTAGAAAGTTTGAGCTCCAAAATCCAAAATCATGATGGGTCTGTTGCGATGGATCGTGGGTGAATGGATCGGTCGCGATCCATAGGATGGATCAGGTCGCACATGATTCAGGGTCGTAGATTGTGTGTCTTGATGGGTGGATCACCTGGATTGGTTCAATAAGGAAGGGTCGTGGGTCGGTGATGAAGCGTAAGGACGTGGATCGGGCCGAGATTGGCTCCTGTTGATGGATCAGGTCGGCTTGGCTCGAGATGGATCGTGTGTGGGATTTGTAGATGGGTCGAGTCGTTGGCGATCCATAGTATGGACCGGGTCAGTCAGGCGTTGCAGGCAAGAGCTTGATGAAAGGGCTTATGCGAAGGTGGATCGCATGGGGTATGGGTTGGCTTATGATTGGGTCGGGTCATGGAGACTAGATCTACGGAAGAATATAAAGGAAAGAAATGTGGGCCATGTATGGATTGGGGTGCGATCCAGGATGGATCGGTTGCGATCCATAGGAGGAGCGGTCCATATGATGGATAATGAACGATCCACCATAAAATGGTTGAAATGATGTTGATTTTTGGTGATTCAGCAATGGACGTAGCTTTGATGTGAATTCAGGTGTAATGTTCAAAGCAAGGATCGAGTGATCGTAAATCGTTGGATGATGCAATGATGTTACGAAGACGACTCAAAAGGTGGTTTGAGCTCGTAGATAATGGTTTTCTCGAGAGGGCACTTGAGCTTATGGATAGTCGTCAAGGTGGATGACTAGAATTGAAGAGCCGAGGGATCATTGTTACTCGGAGGTTCTAGTGGACTCAAAGAAGGGGTATAATAAGGGAACCAAGAGACTAGGTGATTGGTCGAGTACCCTGGGCAATCATGATGGGCCTAGATATGAGTCACAATGGCATATGGATTTTTGCTAGAACCGGGGTTATCATTAGCTCTTGACGGATGGCAGGATGGGTCAGTTATATGATTAGCGGTGGATTCAAGGCAAGGCAGACGGTGATAGCAAGACTCATGGATATTATTGTTTGCTTGTACCATCTTGTATGGATTATTCGACGTCAAGGGAGATATTTCATAGGTGCTTATCTGATGTTGGTTTAGGCCTTCAGGGTTTGTGCTTGGGAGGTATTGAACTTGATTAGGGTGGTCCATGCTTGACAATTGGTTGCTATGAACGTTACTGTTTGTTTTTTCTCTAATTCATTGGGAAGGCTACCACCGTAGGTTGTGGAAGAGAAGTGGGATAGGGAATTCTTCTTTGTTGATGTACTAGCAGATCAGATGATTGAACTGCCTAGTATCCATATACTTTACTATTGATGTTGATAGTTGTTTTATCGCTCATTAAGACTGTTGTCTGACTCAAGGTTTTATGTTTCCCTCTTATTACCTTGGGTTGTTCATCCATGTTGTGGATGGGCAGACTAGGTGACAGGTAGTAGATCTTGATGAGGACGATGCTGTTAAGCGGCCACAAGCCGAAGGCTGATGTATTACTATATACACTACAAGAAAATAGCTTTCAACAATGATTTAGAACTGCGTTCAAGTGTTTATTGTGGTTGTTGAACATTTTATAAATTGGATAATCCAGGTAAAAACCAATGACAATGCGTTAGAATGCTGAGACCTTCGAGAAGTCAATATATAAAGATCGTTCCCTCTATAATTTTCGTTGTCGCGTTAAACTATTATTTACCTCTTCTCCCTAAAGCAGGGAACCCTAAATCAGATGCGATTTCAAATCTTAATTGCCTCAACTCTGCACATAATTTAAAAAGATTCCTCTCTAACAACTTTACTACCTCTTCTCAGCGGATTCTTTAAACCGCCTCCTCTCTATCACAATCGCCACTCGCAAAGAAGCTCACCATAGCCGTTTGGCTTGGATGAATCCGAGAGATGTCAATGTCAGATAATAGCATCACATGGAACTAGCCGCGTCATATTGACCATCCAACACTCTTCATTACTTCCATTGGTAAGAACAAAACTACAAATTTGATACTGGAATTAAAATTTTCAAGTTTGATTGAATTTTAAATTCAAACTTTGATTTTCTTCTTTTACTTGTTGATTATAATAATATATTGCACCTAGTAGTGAACTAAATAGGTGGTATACGTGGAAAAACTAAAATCGCTATGTTGGTGTGTGTTTAACTTCCTGCTGCATAAAGTTTTGCTTCCAATTTATTGAATGTTTAGGATTATTTTCCATGTTGGCATGATATGGTATTTTCCACATCAATCTTACATAGCTGAACTAACACACTAGTCATTTTGGATATTACCAAAAAGGGGTCCTGCATGTATCCTATTGAAAACCAAAACTAGTTTTGCAAAATCATAAAAACACATTAATTTTATTAATTACAATTTATTTAACTAAATTGCAGAAAGGATTATATACACTCCATTTTGTATTTTATTCAAGTACATTCCTTTTTATATCAAGTACAAGTCAAGTGGTATTTCTATGGTTGGAAAAATACCACAGAAAAAAGTAACAAAAGTTCTGTCAATCATATGTGTCATATTTGGGTTGTCTTCGTTGTTTATATTAATTGTTTGTAACCATGAATGTAGTACTGTTTGGTTACAAATGAAAACCAATTTGAGTGGATATAAAAACCAATTTGAGTGGATAGAGCTTAACATCAAAGGAAAAAACTTATATATAGGTGTGTTTGGTTACAAAATATTTGCTAAAATCTTAGTTACATGATCAGACTTATGCAGGAAAAAACCAATAAGTTGACTTGAATGCTCTAATAGCAGCAGATAGCATACAATTAATCATGTATGCACTTGACCGACCTGCATGCATTTGTGATTGAGACTTCTATATAACAAATATTATTTGACATATACTGCACTATTTGCCTAAATTAGTGTAGCTATATCATTAGCTGTTTAAACTTTATATACACGCTATGTCTGCTACCTCAAAACATTACCTTATGTCATGTTTCTCATACCCTACTATAGTGTATGTGAACAACAAAAATCTTTCATGGAGATAACCTCAACTAGTTGTGGACATGTTTGATCATCATTATCTTAAATATGCACTTTTTCTCTCAAATTTTGGCACTTTGCAAAGTTATGAAATTGAATCTTAAAACTAAAATAAATGTTCCAAAAATAAATAATCATTTGTGCGCTTTTTTAGAAATGCGTAAGTCATGCACCTACACATAGGCATGCAATTCACAAAATATTCTGATAGTTTTTTAAGCTATTTGTTTTCCCCTACCATTCTTTTCACTATTATATTATTATTATTATGTTGTTGTTGGTCATGCAAGCAAAACAAATATAGTTGTAGGTGCGTTGCCTAGAGGGATAAAGAGAAAATTACGTATTGAAATGCTCTCGTAGAGATTAGCATGGTGCTAGTTATGTTTATTTTCTTACACGTATGCATGTGTGTGTGGATATGTATACAAATTAATAGAATATAGACTATGCATCCATTACAATGCAATTTCCTTTGGAATACATATAAGCAACCAGCTTAAGTCATTATTGTTTTTTGTTTTAAATCTTACTACTGTTGAGTGTGAAATGGACCGTCCACTTTGTTAAGAGGATGCAAAAATGTGATATACATGGGAAAATAAATTGTTAAAGGAAGAATTATAAGAAATTCTAGCAGCGTTTCCTATTACTAAAATTATTTGAATGTTCACTTACTCGTTATGAAATTGATGTACATTTTTTATCCACTCTAAGGCCCTAAACTAATATTTCGTGAAGTTCCATATTTTTGCATTGGATTTAAATATCAAAATTAAATTTGTTGGGAAACAATGGCTGAGTCACGTACTTGGTCGCTTTCTTGAAGACGATTCAGCGATCTGGTCGGTGGTGCAAAACCAGTTCGTACTTTCGCCGCCGCCTCTAGGATAAAACAGCCTCTGAAATTAATAACTGATTTGCTTTGTACAACAAATCAGTGCAGATTTGCACTTTCGAAATAAAATTACTGCTCGAAGATTTCGGGATAATAATTTTAATGGCGGAGGTAAGGTATATATTTTTCGTCTACAACAGAGGTAATATATATATATGGGGATTAGGGCTGAACGAAAATACTTTGCAGTAATAAAATCTGCTAAAATACTGGGTCAATAGTTTACCGCTTCAAAATAAAAGTCGGCTCAGAAATATTTTCGTATTTAAAAACATAGTTCAAAAAATGCAGTGTTTTATGGCCCAAAAATATAAGTGTTTACACCATAAAGCCAAGCCCAAGCCCGAGCCTGAGCCAGGCCGGGTCGGTCGGTCGCGTGCGCGTGTGTGGTGGTCATGATGCATGACCACCCTCCTCACAACAAAGCATGTATTGGGAGCCCAAGGCCCCAACATGATTTCTTAGAAACAAGTATAAATACTTGCCTCTTCCATATAATCCCATGATATGGGACTATTCAATAAAGGAGCCATTCGTACACTTATCTCAATATTTTAATAATTCACCCAATATTTCCAACAATCCCCCACTTGAATTTTTAAAATATTATCGAGCAGTTTTCTAGAAACATAAGACTGTGCATAAACAAAGGTGTCATCCGTATTGAACCTTTGCAGAGTGAAAAAGATTCAGTTTTTACTAGTGACACGTAGTCTTGAACTCTATTCCTGACATCAAACCACACACAATCTTTTCTATAGTACAATCAAATAACCCCGTGCATTTATGGCCATGCACGTCTATCCCAGTTTAGTGAACGCTCTAGAAGTTTTGCCCAAAACTCCATAGGAAACGGCCACATTTCCACATTCACATAGGTGAGTCTATCAAGAGTACTCCTGAAGGTAGGTACTCCACTCCAAATAGAGTATAGATCTCATTAAGAGTTATTATCAACTCATCCTCTAATCACTTCAGGAATACATGCTTCTTGGTATATTAAATAGCATGTTCAACTCCTATCACTACACAACTTGTTTTTACCCAATGAACCTATTTCTTGGGATCTCCAGTCATTTAGGTCGGGTTACCATTGTGCGTGACTCAACAATCCAAGGGCAATAGTCCCATTCTTTTAGAAGAATTAAGGACTTCCTCTCTGGGCAGTCCTTTCGTCAAAGGATCTGCCAAATTTTCATCACTACTTACGTAATCCACTCTAACGGTACCTGAGGAAAGTAGTTCTCTAACCGTGTTGTGCTTACGACGTATTTGTCGCTTCTTACCGTTATAATAACGGTTCTGAACTTTTGCAATAGCTGCGGTACTATCGTAGTGTATCAACACAGCTGGTATCGGTTTTTCCCATAGGGGAATCTCAGCTAGCAGATTTATCAAGTACTCTGCTTCTTCACTAGCCGTGGCTATTGCTATCATCTCAGACTCCATAGTAGACTGAGCCAAAATAGTCTGTTTCTTGGATTTCCAAGAAACAGCTCCTCCAACGATGCTAAATATATAGCCACTGGTCGCTTTAGAGTCATCAGATAAAATATTCCAATCTGCATCTGAATATCCTTCAAGTACAGCTGGAAACTTCTCATAATGTAATCTAAGGTTCATAGTTCGTTTAAGGTATCTCATGACCCTTTCAATAGCATGTCAGTGCTCTATACTAGGTCTACTGGTAAACCTGCATAATAATCCCACGACATAGGCAATGTCGGGTCTAGTACAATCAGTGGCATACCGAAGACTGTCAATGATGCTCGCATAATCAGACTGTCTTACACCTTCACCAGTGTTCTTAAATAACTTTACACTCGGATCATATGGTGTACATGCAGGTTTACAGTCAAAGTAATTATATTTCTTCAGTATCTTCTCAATGTAATGAGATTGATCCAAAGAAATTCCCTTTTCTGACCTAGTAATCTTAATACCAAGGATTACACTCGCCTCACCTAGATCTTTCATATCAAAATTGGCACTTAATAAGGATTTAACTGAATTTATGGCATGAATGTTTGACCCAAAGATGAGTAGGTCATCTACATAAAGGCATATAATAGTGCAAATGTCATTCTCAGATTTGTAATAAATGCATTTGTCACTTTCATTAACTTTAAAACCATGTGAAATGATTAAGTTATCAAATTTTTCATACCATTGTTTAGGTGCTTGTTTTAAACCATATAATGATTTATATAATTTGCATACTTTATGTTCTTGACCATGTACAACAAATCCTTCAGGCTGGTCCATATAAATTTCTTCTTCTAATTCACCGTTTAAAAATGCGGTTTTGACATCCATTTGGTGTATTAGTAAATTATGAATGGAAGCGAGTGAGATTAATACCCGAATGGATGTTATTCTAGTTACAGGTGAAAAAGTGTCGAAAGAAATCTATATTTTCTTTTTGTCTAAAACCTTTAGATACCAGTCGTGCTTTGTATTTATCTATAATACATCAGGTTTTAATTTCTTTTTAAGCACCCATTTACAGCCTATAGATTTACAATCAGGGGCTAAATCTGCCAAATGCCAAGTCTTATTGGATTCCAGAGAATCCATCTCATCGTTTATAGCCTCTTGCCAAAAATCGGCATCTAAAGAAGATAAGGCCTCTTGGAGGTTTAAGGGATCCTTCTCTATAGTAAAAGCACAGAAATCCGAGCCAAAATTTTTCTTGGTTCTTGCTCTTTTACTTCTTCTAGGTTCAGCTTCAGAACTTTTATTTAGTTCTGTTCTAATAGGCATACTTGAGGTGCCCCCACTATTCCTTAATTTAAAAGGAAATTTTGTTTCATAAAAATCGGCATCGATTCAATTATGTTATGTGCATTTATGTCATAAAATCGATATGCTTTGCTATTAATAGCATAGCCAATAAATACACATTCATATGCTCTACTTGCCAATTTTATTCTCTTAGGGTCTGAAATGCGAACATATGCTAGACAACCCCAAGTTCTAAAGTATGACACATTGGGTTTATGATTCTTTAAAATGTCATAAGGTGAAATTTTATTCTTATATTTGGGGATTCTATTTAGAACATAACATACAGTCAATAAAATATCCCCCCACCAATGTTTTGCTACACCAGAATTTAGTAGGATGGCAACTACTAATTTGGTAAAAGTCCTATTTTTTCTTTCAGCTTTACCGTTCATTTCAGGTGAATAGGGTGTAGTTCTCTCATGTACAATACCATGTAATTTATAGAAATCCAAAATTGAATTGGATTCATATTCTGTTCCTCTATCACTACGAAATCTCTTAATTTTCCTATTTGTTTGATTCTCAATCTCGTTTCTGAATGTTTTAAACATGCCAAAAACATCACTTTTATTTTTCATAAGGTATACATATGTGAAATCAGAACAGTCATCAATAAAAGTGATAAAATACCGATGTCCATGTCTAGTTAAAGTACCATCAAGTTCACATATGTCAGAGTGGATCAAATCTAAGGGTTCAGATTCTCTATCAACAGATTTATGAGATTTCTTAGTGATTTTTGCTTGTGTACAGAATTCACATTTATCAGATTCAGATTCTGACATCTTAGGTATCATATCTAGAGTGCTCATGTTATGAATTATTTGTTTATTAACATGACATAATCTAGAGTGCCAAATGTTAAAATCACACAACATATAAGCAGAATTATTCACTTTATTAGATTCAACATTTAATTTAAACATTCCATCACAAGCATAACCCTTTCCTACAAAAGATCCCTTATAACCTATGGTATACACATCAGCCCCAATAAATTGAGTAAATCCTTCCTAATTAAGAAGAAAGCCAGAAACCAGATTCTTCCTCATCTCTGGAGTATGCAAAACATCTTTAAGAATCACAGTCCTTCCAGAGGTAAACTTGATCTCCACATTTCCAACCCCTGCAACGTTAGTGGTATGAGAATCTCCCAATAGCACTTTCTGATCATCAACAGCCGTGTATGTGATGAACATATCACGATCATAGCAGACATGGCGAGAAGCACCAGTGTCTACCCACCAACCCTCTGATCCACCAACAAGGTGAATCTCAGTAATCATAGCCGTAAGAGGCTCTTCTGTCAGGTTTGCCTGCGGTGCAGAGCTTGGCCTGTTCCGACACTTGTGTGCCATATGACCTGGTTTTCCACAGTTGTAACATAGAAATAACTGCCCAGAGTTATTCTTTTGAGCTGGTTTCTGCTGTCCTTTTGAGTTTCCTTGCGGATTCCCATTCTGTTTGTTGCGCCTGTTCTGATTCTTAAATGATTTCTGATTCGGTTTCAGATTAGCGGATGTGGTCTTCTTAGTGCTGTTGTTTGAGACAACCAGCACTTCCTCTTTCTGGTCCTGTTTGTGTGCCTCTTCCTCAATACGGAGGCGAGTGATCAGGCTCTCTAAGGAAAATTCCTTAGTCTTATGTCGTAAGAAATTCTTAAAGTCTTTCCAACCTGGGGGCAGTTTATCAATAATAACATCAACTTGAAACTGTTCGTCCAAAACCATACCTTCGGAGATGATCTCATGAGCTATTTTCTGAAGCTCATGAGACTGCATCTCTACTGACCTGTCGTCTGTCATCTGATACTTGAGATAGCGGCTCACAGCATACTTCTTTGCTCCTGCCTCCTCTGTATCATATTTCTTCTTCAACGCTTTCCAGCTCTCCTTCGCTGTCTTGTCGTCCGAGTTGTAGTAATCATACAGATCATCACTGAGGCCATTGAGAATGAAATTTATGCATAGATAATCCTGCTCAATCCAGTTCTGTTGCTGTTTTGATTGTTCGGTCCAGGAAGCCATCTGCGCTTCATCAGTTCCGTCAGGTTTGTCTGGCAACTGCGGTTTGTCGGTGGTCAGAGCAGCAGCCACCTTTCTCATCGTCAGGTAAAACTCCATCTTTTCACGCCATCGTTTGAAGTGCAGACCTTCGAAACGAAAGGGGGCAGCAGTCACCAATGAGATCTGGAAGGCAGAGGGAGGAGCAGCATCATCCATGTTTGATGTCGAAGCCATTGTTTTAGATCGTCTTCAAATTGTTGGGAAACAATGCAAATTTGCACTTTCGAAATAAAATTACTGCTCGAAGATTTCTGGATAATAATTTTAATGGCGGAGGTAAGGTATATAATTTTCGTCTACAACAGAAGGTAATATATAGATGAGGATTAGGGTTGAACGAAAATACTTTGTAGTAATAAAATTTGCTAAAATACCGGGTCAATAGTTTACCGCTTCAAAATAAAAGTCGTGAGTTTTTCTGGTCCAAAAATATAAGTGTTTACACCACAAAGCCAAGCCAAGTCAAGCCCGAACTGGGCCGGGCCAGGCTAGTCGGTCGCGCATATGTGGTGGTCATGATGCATGGTCTCCCTCCTCACAACAAAGCATGTATTGGGAGCCCAAGACCCCAACATGATTTCTTAGAAACAAGTATAAATACTTGCATCTTCCATATAATCCCATGATATGAGACTATTCAATAAAGGAGCCATTCATACCCTTATCTCAATATTTTAATAATTTACCCAATATTTCCAACAAAATTAGAATTTGAGAAACTTAAACTGAACTTGAAGTTGGTGGATTTGAGAAACCCATTTGGGAATTTATGGGATAACATCGTTATTACTCCACATTTTGGTTAATAGATGTAAGATGGAGCGCTGATTGTTATATTGTCATCTCAGAGTAATAGAGGAGCATCAAAGTATAGAGGAGTTGAAATTGCCATAGAATCAAGAGTACGTTTCTCTAATAAGTACTGAT
Organism: Allium sativum; assembly: GCA_030737875.1. NCBI lineage: Eukaryota > Viridiplantae > Streptophyta > Magnoliopsida > Asparagales > Amaryllidaceae > Allium > Allium sativum. The sequence goes on from CM060922.1 coordinate 887,410,302, forward strand.
ATGTACGTTTTTCCCTCCTGTCATATTAGATGTAATAATCCTGCATTTGTAATCCTGTTTGTTCATTTCTGGAATAGCTGGAAACGCGGATAAATCCTTTTGGCCTTCTCTATCACTGTATTTACCAACTTGGTTCCATATTTATCCACACTCACCATTATGTCAGATGAAAACATGTACCATGAATACTATATATAATACACTATATATAATACACATACTGAATCGATAACTACTTTTCCAACCACAGTTCTTATAAAAGAGAAGAAGAAAATGTAGGGATGTAAAGATATGTTTACCGGTGTCGTCAATGGAAGGGTAAAGAATAGGAGAAGGTTTAGCCTAGACAAGTACGAGGGTGTCTTTGGAAGTCTGCACCGCGTTGTTTAAGCACCAAGTCAAAGAGTAGAGGCTCTCTTCGCCCTGATCAACGACCGCTATTAACCGACTAATTTCACCTGCAGCCATTAATCTCAGGTTTTCTTTTCTTTGTTTTTTTACTTGAATGTTTAGAATGATATTTAGTTTGGCTGCGATTTAGATGTTTATAGAAGAGTTGGAACAAACCCAGTTTATTACAGGTGGTTTTTGCTGGTTTTGTAAAATGGCGGCAGCGCCACTATTTGTGTAGCTGGGTTTGTTAATTACATTATAAATTGGATCCGTCGACATACAAATACAATACAAGTACTTTTATAATCAATTCCTACGCTATACTTTAATAGTTATGTGCCTATCTGTTTTTATCGTGTTTTATAGTACAAAACGTGTACATATAATGTTTACTTCTCTGACTTTCTTAATTATCACGTTAAAATATTTGTTTATAAACCTGTTGTAATGTGGATGCTCTACCGCTTTTTTGGAATGTCGACGAGTTCGAGGTCAGACGGAAATGGTTCGGTTTAAACCAGTTACAACAAAGCGTAAAGTTTGAGCCTTGAGTTTTCTAACTTCAATCCAGTCTCTCATTTCATTTATATGTTGTGTCTTGAGTCCTAGTTCTATGTGATAATCGATGCGTATATAAGCAATTAGACATTCTTTCCATACCAGTTAAATTTTGAAGGTGAGTTTTACTGCATGCAATCATTACGTTTTATCGTGCAGTTCTTATTCTCGTGAAATCAATGAAGCATGCGGCTGCTGCAGGGGGTAAAGATATATGCTATTTGTTAGGATGCTCAGTTTTTTATTTGTTTAATTAGGGAAGAGCTATGCAAATTATTTCTTGGTGACATAGTTGTTGCGTGGGCTAAGGAATCAAGTACAACCATTCCCTAAAATGATCATAAGAGCACAACCAACAATGGCTTGTTCACTTACTAAACAAGCCACGGAGCAACCAGGTGTGGCTTGTTCACTCACCCGTGGCTGGTCTGTGGCTAGTTTTGAGCTCCTCCGTGGCTGGTTCACCCAACAGAGGCTGGTTCTTATAACGGCAAACTGTTTGCCGTTATAAGATTATAACGGCAAACACTTTGCCGTTATAAGATTATAACGGCAAAGTGTTTGCCGTTATAATCTTATAACGGCACACAGTTTGCCGTTATAAGAACTAGCCGTTGCAACCAAACGGCTAGTTCACTTCCTTCCTATAAACCACACTATCTCCTTCTTCTTCCTCCTCCACACAACCACTCCACCTTCCCAACTTCTTCATCAACAAAATGTCTTCGTCTGCACCCAAGCGAAGCGGAAAAAAAACCATAAACAAGAAACTCATGTCCCAACCGCACTCGTCATCGTATGCGATGCAACGGTCAATCCAACAACAGCAATCGTTGCAGCCATCTCACGAATATGGCTACTCGCCGTATTCAAATTATCCATACCGTCCACCGTACCAACCGCTCGATCATCCTAATTTTTCTCCCATCCAATCGTCCGTCCCGCCATAGTTTTACCAACGACGGCCCGGGGTAGGCGTGTACGACGATCATTCGTCGTATATGTCAATGATGATGCAGACCGAGCAAAGTCAATAACCTCACCTAACTCCGCAACAGACCGAGGTTCGTGACCGCGAAGCGATGCAAAATCTGCAAAGACAGTTTTCGTATGGGTATGTCTCTCCTACTACCGAAGAAAATGTTGGGACTTCTACGGAGGAGGAGGAGGAAGATGCAAATGAGGAAGTAAATGTTACAAATTCTGAAGAATTGAATGAAGAATACGTTGCACCTATCAGTCCCGAATATAACCAAAAGAAGAAGAAGAAGGTGAAGTCTTTAAGGAGCATTTTCAGTAAACGACACCAAACCGAAGTTGAATCGGAGCCGAATCACGGAATAGAAGATATTGAGGATGATAATGCTGAAGGGGAAGATATACCAGCGGATGGAAGAAGAAAACAATGTAAGTTTACTTCCGACCAGTACGTTTCACTTGCTAAATCGTGGATACGCATTTCACAAGACAGCATTGTTGGAAATAATATGAAAGGTGAGAAATTTTGGGAAAGAGTAGCAGAGTTCTACAATTCGTTGGAAGCGAGGAATAGAACATGGGAATCACTTAGAGGCGGTTATAGAGTTATGAATGCCGCGTGTCAGAACTATCTTGCAATACTGACAGCCTTGGAGAACAGACAGCAAAGCGGTGCTGCACCTTATGACGTTGTAAGTAGCGTAGATTACTTTGAAAAATAACTTACTATACTATGATCGATTAGTTAGAAATGACATACGCTCATACAATATCCACTTTGTGTTACAGATTGAAGAGTCACGAAAGGCCTACCAGCAAAAGTATGGTCATCCATTTAAATTCCAAGACTGTTATGAGCTTCTATCTAGGTTGCCGAAGTGGAAGAACCCCAGCAACTTCATGTTTGAGCAGCAGAACAAAGCTAGAAGGATGAACTACTCTGATTCTAGTCCAGGAAGTGGCCCGAGTTCGCAAGAAAGAAACCCTTTATTTGGAAGTAGTGATGGACGACCTGTCGGCAGATCCAAGGCAATTCAGCTGGAGCAACGAGGTGTAGAGTTTGCTAGATTTATGGAAACAATGGAGAGTTCATCTAAGGCAACAAAAGAGCATAGAGCTCGATTTTCGGTGGAAAGAAACCGTAGCGACGAAGATTTCCAAAAGGCAGTTAGGGATGATCGAGAGCTCCGCAGACAAGAACATGCGGAGAAACAAGCCATGGAAGAAAAGAAGCTGGAGGAGCAGAAAGCTTTGGCGCGAGAGAATAATTATGTTAAAATGATTACATGTGATTTTAGTAAGCTTACCCCTCTACAGCAAGAACTAGTAGCCGAGCAGATTGGAGAGTATAGAAAAAACAAAGGAAGCAGAAGCGGAAGCGTTAGTGGCTCGTATATGGACTAGCTATGTATGTTGGGTTAAGTTGTAATATGATTGTGAACTGTTTGTAGTATTTATGTGCTGGTGGGTGTTTATGTACTAGCTATATATGTTGGGGTGAGTTGTAATATGATTGTGACCTGTTTCTAGTATTAATGTAGTAGTTGTTGTTTATGTACGAGCTGTATATGTTGGGTTGAGTTGAAATAATGATACAATCTACAATATGATTGGAAACCACATTTATTGACTCAAGTACGCACTGATAGATAGTTCAAATGATACATAGTACACGACTACACACTGATACATAGTTCTAGTACCAACTACTGATTCCGACTATTCCTTCCTTTATGCGCCCACAAATGTTCCACCAACTGGTCACGCAATTGGAAGTGTGCAGCTTGATCTTCAATGTGTTGAACCATATCAACATATTCTTCCATTGAGTTTACATCTTTATGGGGTTTTGCATTTGAGCCCGTAAACATGTCAGGATAATTAGACTTTTGATTCTTATATCCGCCTCTTTCAGACTCCACAATCATGTTATGTATTATTATACAAGCATACATGATTTCTGAAAGCACTCTTGCATCATGAAAACGAGTAGGATTTCGTAAAATATGAAATCGGGCTTGTAAAACACCAAACGTACGTTCGATGTCCTTTCTATAGCTAGCTACTTTTTCAGTGAAATACCTTTCTTTATCATTTGATGGAACTTTGTACCCTTTCATCAAAGTTCTCCACTTTGGGTATATTCCATCGACTAGGTAGTACCCAGTTTTGTGTTCGATATTACCAAGTTTATATGAAACATCTGTTGACAATCCGTTAGCAAGTTCTGTGAAAAGATATGATTGTTTTAAAACATTTATATCATTCAATGAACCTGGGACTCCAAAAAAAGCATGCCAAACCCATAAATCGTCTGTTGCTACTGCTTCAAGGATCATTGATGGCACTTTCTTATGTCCGGTGAACATTCCTTTCCATCCCGTTGGGCAGTTTTTCCAAGCCCAATGCATGCAATCTAAACTTCCAATCATACCTGGAAATCCTCTGGCTTCTGCCCTGCGTAGTATCCTGGTTATATCGTTAGGTCCAGGCGTCCGTAGATACTCCTTCCCAAACTCTGCAACAACTGTTTTACAGAATTCTTTCAGACACTCTATTGCTGTTGATGCTGCGATTCTAAAATATTCATCCATTTGATCGCCAGATGTTCCATAGCTTAACATCCTCAACGCCGAGGTGATTTTGATGTGTGGTGAATGGCCGATTTCTTGTGCTCCGTTCAGTCTATAAGTGAAATATGGATTTGACTGGTGAAGTTTAAGATATATTTTTGAGAAAATAGCCGGACTCATACGGTAACGACGGCGGAACAAAGTTATATCAAAGGTTGGATTGTCGATGAAGTAATCCCTCATTAGTCTTTCATGTCCATCCTTGTAGTCTCTCTTATACCGTCGGTCAATCCGGCCATGCATGCTACCCCGATGGTTGCTAGTTGAGCCTTCAGCGAAATAATTGGAATACGCAACCATTGCGTGCTGTTCCAGCTCCTCCTCCGTCTCTTGCTCCACTTCTAGTTCGGAATTATCAGTTTGATTCTTCTTGTTTTTGTAGTAATGGTAGTATAGATTTGGATCCATTGCTTGCTTTTTTATAAGTTGAGTTTCGTTGTTATCTCTAAGCGTATCCGAACGAGAGATATATATAAGCAGGGATGGTAAACTAAATATCTCTGACATAGAGTACATGTAGGCAATAATGGGTGGCAATAATGGTTCCAACATGATGGTTCTGTCATTGAGTAGTCAATTCGGATAGTTGTTGTGATGTGAAAGGTTGGCACTAAATGGTTGGCAATAATGGTTCTGTCATTGAGTACTCAATTCGGACTGTTGTTGTGATGTGAAAGGTTGGCACTAATTGGTTGCCAATAATGGCTCTGCCATTGAGTAGTCAATTCGGCCAGTTGTTGTGATGTGAATTTTGGACATTTAAAATAGAATATTTTAAATAATATCGACGAGAAATTTATTTTGAATATAATTCGAACGTATATATTATATACGTCGTCGTTAGAATATAAATAATTATATATAATTATAAATAGAATTGAAAATGGCGCGGTAGTTCGATAATTCGATTTCAAACTTCAATTGAATGTACCGAGTGCAAAACAATCTGGATTTTAGTGAAACCAAAAACATTAGGATCTAATCGAGAATATCTTTCCAACGAATCCGAAAAATCAAGATTTCATAGCGGGAATCAAAAGATATGTCCAATTGAAAATTCTTAACAGTCGCTATGGAATTCAGGCCCTTAAAAATGAAAATTTTGCAAATGACCTCGGATTTCGACGAAACCACTTTTGTTGGATCCGTGATGTCAAGTTATTGCTAGATTTCAAATTTCATAATTTTTCGAATCAATATGTGAGTGTGGCAAATTTCATAATTTTTCGAAGGTGTTTGAGTGCGGTATGTTGTGACTAAGTAACATATGTATATATAGCTGCAATATTAGTTACGGTGTGAATGGTCACTAGCTACACTTTGTGATTTTCAAAGCTTGTGTAGGTAAACAAACAAAATACTGATGTAACCGGTCACTGGTACGACTGTAGGGAACACTGTAGGGAATCTGCTTTTTAGTGATAAAGTGTATCGAGGACGACCCCCTGTGGCTACAGACTGAGAGCTGGACTATATTCCAATAACTCTCGACAAAGAGTGACATGACGCCACTGTCACATAAAAGATGACTGCACTATGCGAACTGTGCAAGACGTGACCAGTCAATGTGCTACAGTCCGTCGACCAACTACAGATGGTTACGAAACGTTAATACATTTCAAACAACACATACAGGAACTAGAACAGCAGAACATAGTAACATCAAATAACGATACAAGTGATACGATACTAGCGATACGATACAAGTGATAGGATGCGTAACGATACAGTACATATTAGCATAACCTTGTTATGTTGGCGTGCTGTTTAAGAATTTTGCATTTCTACACGAGAAGAGGGAAACCTTGTTCAACATCAAATTCAAACGTTATTACATTCCAAATAACTCTTACAGGAACTAGAACAACAGAAGATACCGGCTCTACACAAAAACATTCTCTACACATAAATACAGTGTCTACACATAACCAAATGTAGTCTCTACACAGAAACATAATCAAAACGTACACAAAATACATCGAAAGCACATAATAGCGGTAGTCAACAAATACAGAACGCATACTCAAACAATAGGAACATACAACTGACAACTGCGAAAACGTAAAACATCGAAAGTACATAATCATGGTAGTGAACAAATACAAGAACGTCTACTCAAACAACAATAACAGACAACTATCAACTAGGAATACGTAGAACAACAAAAGTACATAACAGTAGGACCAAAAAATGCATAACAGTGGTAATACAACAAAAGTACATAACACTGGTACATAACACTGGTACTCAAAAAATGCAGAATGTCTACTCCAACAGTAGGACCACACACCTGACAACTGTGAAAGTACATAAAAGTGATAGTAACTCACTCGTCCGAGTCATCTGAATGTGTACGTGGACGTGTGCGGCGCTGATGACGTCTCTCATGATCACCAACATCTGGAGGCTGACTGGACCCAGCACTAGACCTATGGTGGTAATACATCTGCAAGTCCTGAAGTCTCTTGCGCTCTGCCTCAAGCTGGGCCTCTAAATGCGCCTGCTGCTGTCGTGCCTCCTCTGCAACACGACGTAGCTCACCATCATAGTAATCTAGGCTACGCCTATGCTCTATATAGCCCGTATGCCTAATCCCCATCTGCATATCATACAGATCATGATATGATACCTGTGTAGGATCCGGGTAATCGTGATGGGCCGGAGGATGAAACACGTCAATGTAACGATCCGGTCCAATGGTGGGCACTGCCATGGTCCATCCAAAATGACTGGCGGCCGCCACATGATCAGCTGCACGAAAACTCTGACTGGACTGGGTAACATCCTCGACAACAGGTGGACGTATGCCGTGTCGTATAGCAGATGGCCCTACTAAATCAATCGATGCTGCATGCGTAATCGTATCTGAGGACCCGGTGAAAAATCTACGCCAGAAGGTAAGGTAACACTCCCCGATAATAACAAAGCTCTCAGCCGTCCACCAGCCTGCTGTCCTGGCTATATCTAGCTGCTCCGTCGGGTAAATCATACACCGATAAGTATGTGGGTGTGGATCATCCGGAATAGCATCGAAGTCATACAACTGTCTCCAGCACCTCTCACCAAGATACCAATAAGCACCTAGCGCCACGGGACAAGATATAAGTGGAAATCTCCGTCCGGCAAGCATCCTAGCAATCTGTATGATCTCAAGATCGATGGATGTACTCTGCTCAAATGGATGCCATAGAATCTGATCCCTATACATCCTCAGCTCAATCTGGTTATGGGCAACGGGAAACACATGGCGTGACTCATTATCTCTGGGCCCCCGGTTGTCCGCAGTCCAAAAGCATATACAGGGGAAAAAGGTCGATGGGTCAGCAATACGGGTGATAAAATGAAAGTTCCTAGAGTACTCAAAGTACCAATACTGTAACAACTCCCAGAATCCAAATAAAGAAACCTGAGAATCAGTGATGGTGCACTGCATGTCGAGACATCTGTATAGGTATGCAAGGATAGGTGTGCCCCAATCATATAAAATCGCCCCATCGGCATCTATCTCAGCCGCGACCGCAAAAAACCCCACAGGAACGCTACTGCTCGAAGAACTAAAGAAAAGGTTACCCATAAGGTATAACACAAATAATCGAGCAAGCTCCAAGTCGTCATCAACAGAGTAGTGCTCGAGTATCCTGTCCATAGCCGCACGGATCGCGCTCACTCTAATAGTGCCTTCTGCCTGATACGACGTAGTAGAAACATCCAAATGAGGCAGTAGATCATGAACAAGTGCACGATCACGCCATCGACCATCGTCATAAGGCAGTTGGGGATAAGCACTTACTCCAATGCTAATACCAGTAAGCATGGAGAAATCAAGCGGTGTAAGTCCTAACTCACCACAAGGAAAGTGAAATGTGTGGGTGGTTTTGTACCACCGTAGAGCAATGGCCGCACACAATTGGACATCGGCATTTATAACATGGTTTATTCCTAAAATAGCAAATCGCACAATAAGATAAAATATGACTACTAAATTATCCACTTATTTCATTAAAAGGTCTATAATATTACCTAGAAAAAATTGAAATCCAAGAGCATGTAACAGTCCTGCGACCCCCTCCTTACCCGCCAAGTGTGCATGATAATATCTAAGTGTGGTCGCTAACGAACCACGTGGACGTATATTCCGCGACTGTTAACGGTTCAACAAAATGTTATACCATCTACCCAATATATAACACTCAAAGAATACTATGTAAATAATATTAAAAATACTTACAGCCAAACTCGACTGCGTGCTAACGTGTACTTCGTCATCTGGAAGAATGCGAAAGTTGGATAGCGCAGGAAGCTTCGCGGCGCTGAGGTTCATATCCACATAGCCATCGAGTTGGCCCTCTCTAGCGGCAACTGATCCAACACCCCTACGTGCCCTGCCTGCTCGTCCGCCTCTACGCCCGCCACGTCCCCGATGACCGCCTCCCTGTTGCACCTCTGCTTCTTCGTTCTCCATGTTTTCGGCGGCTACAAGTAAGTCTTCTATTCCGAGCACTGGCTGTTGGCCACTACCACCTTCACCACTCCCGCCGGCGCCACGATCGTCGCCGTGCATGAATTTTTTGGCGAAATTTTTTAGTAATCTAGCCATATTTTCGAACTAATATCTCACACAAGCTAGTTAATTTGGTTAAAAACTGACGGATTGGTGAATTGGTGGAGAAAATTGGGTGAAAAATGGGGGAGGAATATGGGTTTTCGGGTTTGAAGAAGGAGGAAAGGGAAATGGATCTGAGGAGGGGAGGCGGCGAGGGTTTTGGGGGGTAACATTATAACGGCAAACACTTTGCCGTTATAATGTTATAACGGCAAAGTGTTTGCCGTTATAATATTACAACGGCAAAGACTTTGCCGTTGTAATATTATAACGGCAATATCTTTGCCGTTGTATCCCCACTCCTCAACCAACCTATGGCTGGTTCTCCCCTTCTGGGTGCTCGGCTCGTTGGACCAGTTTCAGAACATGAGAGAGAATAACTGAACAGAACGGATGGTTGGTTATGGTCTAATAATGCAGTCATGACTTCCAGTTCAGCTCAGTTTATTTTAAATCGAGCAAGCTTAGATTTACAAACTCGCTAGCTTAATTTTACAACTGAGCTCGACTCAGTTTTGCAACTCCTCTAGAGCATTTTTTTTACAGCTGGGCCTAGCTAGCTCAGTTCAAACTGACCAGAAACCGAGCTTAAAATATGCTTTTATAAATATATTGTAATATTAAATGTGGAGCTATCAATTACAAATGAGCTTAGATTCCGTATAATTAACCTTACACTCAAGCTCAGTTGTAAAACTGAGCTTAGCCTTTCGGCTCAGTTTACAGTCGGCGCAGTTAGCATCACATATTAGAAATATCATGTTAACAATTCTTTCCTTAAATTATATTGCTCAAAATGAAAAGGAACATGAGAAAAAGAAACGCAGTACCTAAAAGTGAATGTAATATTATAGCTATTGGACAAATAACAAGGTAGAAATAATTATAATCATCAATATGTCAAAGGAAGCATCGTCTACTAAAAAACCAAGAATATAAAAGTAACAAGTTATTGTACAATGTTATTTATATCAAACCTTTTATTCCATTAATCCCCACTAATTGCAATTTTTTATTTGTCTCCGTAATTTTGAGTTATAACAGTTAATTTTCATGTTCACCAAAAGTAACAGGTTACTGTTAATGTTTTTTATATCAGCAGCCGCATGCTTTCATCAAAATAAAACTCTTATATAATAATAAAATAAAAAAAATTAATTAATTATAATTTAGGCTGCTGACTCTCAGGATTGAGCGAGATACTTCTGGAATGTTAAAATGTCGCCATACCCTATAGAATACATAAAACCCTCTAAATCACATGCATACTGTGCCTTTTCTACCCTACAAGAAAAACTGTGTATCCCGACGCTCTTAAACGTCGGTATTTCATCGGAAAAAGCAATCGCCTATAGATTTACCGACGAAATAAGAACATCGCTATATTTAGCGTCATTAAATTTTCCGACGAAATTTCCGATATTTTATCTTTGGAAACGTCAACGTTTACGATGTTTTTTTTAGCTCACCAACGATTTTACCATGTTTTTCTTTTTCGGTTACCGACGATTTTACGATGTTTTTTTTTTCATCATTTACCGACAATTTTACAATGTTTTTTTTTTATCGCTTACCGACGATTTTACGATGTTTTTTTTCTTCATTACTTACCGACGATTTTACTACGTTTTTTGGACATATAAATTACCGACGATTTTACGATGTTTTTTGACATGTAAATTACCGATGATTTTACGATGTTTTTTCTCCATCACTTACCGACGATTTTACTACTTTTTTTTGACACGTAAATTATCGACGATTTTACGATGTTTTTTGACATGTAAATTACCGACGATTTTACGATGCTTTTTACATGTAAATTATCGATAATTTTACGATGTTTTTTAATATGTAAATTACCGACATTTTACGATGTTTTTTTATCACTTATTAATGATTTTATTACGTTTTCTTGGCATGCTACAGAAACATATATATGATATGATATCCATAAGCTAAGCACTATCCCCAAACCATAGATAATATAATCAAGCCACATAAATCAAATGTGATCATCCACATAAGGAAATATAAGCAACCAAAGTAAAAAAAAAAAAAACACACACACACACATTTAACTACAGTTTCTAAAGTGCTAAAGGAGAAGTAAGGATAAAGCTAACTTTAATTACTCTGTCCTTATTCATGCCTTTTTTTTCCAGTGTTCTCCCATAGAACACTAGTAATAAGTTGATGCAACTTGGACTTTTATGATAATCTTATAACAAGGAGCCTACACATATGAATACAGTAGCACTTCTACTTGCATGACAGAACAATCAAGTTAAAAAATACAAAAAAGGTTAAAAAAATGTTTTTAAAAAAGTAAAATCGTTACAGAAGGCTAAAGTATATATTTGAAGTGAAGCAACAAAAAAAAAATCTCCAACCAACAGATCAAACGCTGGAATTGATGAGTGATTTTGCATAAATATTCGAAATGAAGATCACACTTCATGGCTCATAATTCATATTTTGAAATTACATGAACTACAATACCATATAGCAAAATGCAATGAAAAGTTATCCTGAGCTGAACTGAAAATGGAAAGGAAGAATAAAACTGAGATTGACAAGTCCACCCAAGATATAGTGGTAAACTAAGCTGAAATCACTGCTAAAGTACTGCTGGAATTAAACTATTTATAGTGAACTGAAGCTACCAAAACTGGGACCATACACTTGCAAATAACCTGAAATAATTTTGACAGTATAGTAAAATTGTTAACACACATGGACACAGGTCTACTCACTTCTAATTTAGTCCAAAAAGTAGCCATGATCACATACTATAACTTATATAGTGAAAAACTAGAGAATAAATGGGGCCAAAAGTTCTTAAAATTTGTAACAATCTACTCAAGTATCTACTGTAGCTTATATGATGAAATATATCATATACATTGTTAATTCAATCAACATTGATTGACAAATTTGCTAAATTTGGCATGTAAAATTTTGACAAATTCAATCAACATAGCAGTAAATGTCACAGCCACAAGCCTAGAACAAAAAAAAAACTCAAGTACAATTTTGACTTAAATGAAACCAGATTGCCTACCAACAAAAGTTGCCATCATACGAGACATCTCTGATTGCATATGCTCATGCATTTCGTTCATCTTCACCCGGTCCATACGCAATTGCTCCTCAAACCCAGCTCCGAGTCGATCATCTCTTTCTCTCTGTTCATGCCTAAGTCTTTCGATCTCCTCCTGCCTAGCTTTAAGTTGATCACCTACTCGAACTTGTTCACGTTTTATTTCTTCTTGTAGCTCTTTGACAATTTTCTCAATATTTTCTAACATTTTCTTTTTGTGAGTTGCTTCCTCGTTATCCACCATAATAGAAGACGAATTTGAAAGTGCCTGCATAAATTACAAATAATATTGAGTTTCAGTGTCAAACAGAGGGGAAATTATATTAATAAGAAAAAAAGACAATAGGCGGCATTAGCTTTATTAAACAAGAGATGTTAACTACCATTATGGATATGACAAAATTACAGTTGCGCTGGTATTTAAATCATATACATCCAAGCTACTCTATAAAGACAAAATTACAGCTGCGTTGTTATTTTAGTTAAACAAGAGATGCTAACTACCATTTGAACTTTCATTGAACATGAGACATGAACAAATGCATATGCGCATGTTAAAATGACCAGAACCAAATATATCACCAAAAACACCAATCAATGTCCTCGCTATAAACTTTTGCTGTAATTTGGTATAGAAAATTTTGTACCAAACTCTCAAATAATTTGTGAACTGTCACTTTGTACCAACCGGATATAAACTATCATCCTCCGCACATTAAACAGAAAATGATCAGCAGCCTTCAAAACATGGTACAAAACTGTGGCTAACCTATGTAACATGGCGCATTTTTTACTATTTAATAATTTCAATATTTTCTTTAGGAACTTTCACTTCAATTTCTCTCCAAACTGAGCATCTTAAGTTCAACTATAAATATAAATGGCTCAGTTATAACGGGTCAAAAATGGCTTAGTTTTAACTGAGCCAAAATAAATGGCTCGGTTATAACTGAGCCATGTTGCTCAGACTGAGCCAAAATGGCTCAGTTATAACCAGCCATTTTGGTTCAGTTACAACTGAGCCAAAATAAATGGCTCAGTAATAACTGAGCCAAAATGGCTCAGTTATAACTAGCCATTTCGGCTCAGTTTTAACTGAGCCATAATGGCTCAGTTAAATTAAAACTGAGCGCCGCAGCTCAGTTACCACTGAGCCTCGGCGCTCAATTATATCTGAGCAATGACGCCTAGTTTTAACATATTGTCAGCAATCCCAACATGCTCAATAAACGGAGCACGCAGACATATCATTACACCAAACCTACCATGAGCAGATGTTGCGCATATAACATATTGTCCTTTTTGCTAACACCAATTTTGCTATCATTATAAGTTCATTAATACATCCTTTATGAAACACATGTCAACAGTGAGCTCATCGAGCATGGATTGAATAATTCAACCAAAGCATGGTTTGCAGTAACAGCATATGACAAATGCAGTTGATGATCAAAGCTCATAAACTATTATAAACAATTTTAAAGCAAAGAATACCTTTTAACAGTTTCCCTTGTGAATTTATTATTATTTCCATATGGTGTCAAGAATACACGTCTTTATTATTATTTTACCTATCATACAAATATAAATCACTATAATCCTAGGTGACTTGTTCGGCTTTATAGCCATGACAGAAAATTTTCACGTTGGTATGGTTTAAAAGGACTATGACAGTAGAAGGGAAGAAATTCTAAGAGTATATCCCTATCAAAAGCAAGTATAAATTACGGAAAATGATTTGTTCTAGGACTCGCTCAAACCTTGGATTGGCAGGAAAATATTGGCTTGTTCTATCATAACACCAATCATGTTTCTAATTTGTAAGAACATAATATCTATCTCTATTGTAAATAACTGAACTCATAAGTGATCAGTACTTGAAAATTGTTGCCTATCTATGATGGCTACCAAATTTGACATTAATACGGATTACGGATGTCCATATTTCTATTGAAAATTTTAAGAATAAGCAGTGGAAAACAAAAGAAAATTATAATGAAGTGAATGGAAATCAAGCAATAAACCACTTTTTTTTAAACTGGTGCATATTAATAAATGGAAATCGAGCAACAAAACATGCTTTATTTTAAATGGATTTGTTATAATGTTTTGCAGGTGGAGAACTATCAGTTGAAATTTTGCCTTGTCCAAGAACAGCAACACAACCCCCTGCCTGGAAGGTTCCATCCTGATATATTTGGGTGATTGCAAATCAACGATATAAAATACTTGAGCCTTGTTATGATTCCTACTGTCCATCCATATGTGATCTGTCTATTGAGCTAATCTCTCAATCAAATTGATTATTGTAACAATGTCAAAAAAATGTAGTTGTTTGTCATATGCTGTTATTGTGAACGTTTATCAGCTTTGGTTGATGACCAAAGTCATATATGTTGTTAAACCTATAGGAAAGAAATAACTACTATCCTAAAAATCCAATTAAATACCCAACATGTATAGGAAAGAAATAACTACTATCCTAAAAATCTAATTAAAGAACTTAGCTACAAACATGTATAGAAAAGAAATAACTACTATCCTAAAAATCCAATTAAAGAAAAGTTTGACAATTACTCAACTTACCGGTTGATTTCCAAAACCATAATTTTTACTTTGGATTTTGTATAGTTGATGGAATATGGTGTCTTCTTGCTCCAATGTGATTTCAACATCCCCAAATTCCTCTTTCATCTTCACATAATCATCCTATTCACATTGCACATGTAGAATACATAAATACCCAAGTTAAACTCAACACTATATATTAAATAAGTACTTATACTTACAAAAAAATCCGAAGATCTCTGATCTACCCACTCATATGTTACGTTTCCATCATCATCCTCTACCTCGACCCTATGAACCCGCAAATACACCTCTATATAAATCGGTTCTCTTCCTAACTCATTGCGCTGAAATAAAATCAATGCAATACAAGCTAAGCTATTTTTAAATAAAATATCTAACTGTAAAATAATTAATATGATAGATATCTAGTTGTAAATTGAACTCTTACCAAATCTCGTCGATGTTGCATATATGACTTTGACCCACCTTTGTGCAATGTGACATTTGTATGTCGATTTCTAGTGTTTATCTCCGATAATTTCTTCACTGCAGGCTTCTTCCAATATTCCTCGAACTTCTTTATAATCGTTGCACTAAGAAAATGTGGCTTCTTGCCTTTTTCCATGGTAGAAACAAAGTCTCTGTAATAGTGTCCCGCCACACGCTTCCATGTGCGCCTAACCATTACAAAATCTGTTCCTGTTGGCCACATAAATTGATCCTGCATATTTAAGTAAATATTTGGACTTAGTTTAAAATATATTATAATGTTGTTCACCAGCAGATAAAAGAGAAATGCTCCAAATTATTTGTTTACATTCACCAATATTCTGCAAATTATCTTTATGATTTTAATCTCTGATAAAGCTACAATCAAGCCAATTATTTATAATGTTGGATACAGATCTGCATGTGGTCTCTTGCACAATCAATATGAATTATTTCACATGTTATACTTGGTTTTCTTGTTATATTTTACATATGTAATTTTCCAACTGACTGCATTTGACGACAAATTTACCGTTGTGATCTTTGACTGATACAAACATGCCATAACAACTTATTTTCTAATTTATTAAAAATATAATGGTAACAATCTATAACCTGTTTATCAGTGATACACAACCAGCTCCCTGATGTTCTTTAGTATTTAATTTACGTTATGTCAATTGATTTACAATCATGTTATGACATATTCAGCCATGTACAACAACTTCCCATGCTTTTGTCACTACTAAACTATTCAGATCAAACTGATTATATTTAATTACTTCGGACAATGGTCGAAATACAGGATTTACATCCGAATACATAAAAGCTCATATTACTGTTTTACTTATTTTCAATTATAGTCTGATAAGTTGGACAATGTGGGCATAACTTGAAGTGCCTGCTGATGATTTACTGTAACTGCCCCCACATTGTCACTACTTCTAACTAATTTCCTTTAGTGCATGTAACAGTTAACAAAAACCTTAATTATACAAAAACTGCTTTCCTACTTACATATTTAGGTGGTATACTATGTGCAGTTACTAACGAAGAACAGAACGAGTATAACAGTTTTTTGCAACAGTGAAATCATGAAATACACGAGTATAACAGTTTTGCAACAGTGATATCACGAAATTACTTGAAAACAGGGCACATACATGAAAGAGCCAAAGCAATGTAAGAATAAGTGTCCGTAAACATTAAAATAGCCCAAAGAAGTCAGGACATATGTACGCAGGCACCCCATGAATTGAGAACACACATATGCTAAAGTGAACACACACAAAATGCACAGCCACACGAGCTGCATTACACTGACTAAAATATATAGTATCTTAAAATATCACTACTAGAATTGAACAGTATTGCAACGGATGCTTCCAACGGCCTCCAACGGGGGTTGACCAACGGCTTCCAACGGAAGCCAAAATACCTATCTATACACCCTATATAAAATATACGCCGTTGGAAACCGTTTGCGGCCGTTGGTTTTTAAGCCGTTAGAAGCCGTTGCCTTCCATTACACGGACTGGAGCACAAATCAGCCGAAGCTTCCTCCTTCTTCCTCATTCTCCAATCCCACGAAAATTTCCCCCAAATCCCTAGATTTTCCCTCTTTAATTTCTGAAATCGCCTATTCCACTTCATCTTACGCCTAGGATCTCTCCGACTCTATCAAAGCACTCTCTCATCCTCTCTATTCTCCTTTTCTCTCCGATTTTTAGGTATGTGTTTATCCTAATTTTTGTTTAATACCCTATGTTTAGTGTAATTGAAGCATAATTATGGTATGTTTGTGTGTGTAGTGCTGTTAATTAGTTGCTAATGTGGGGTTTAATCATTTTAGTTGCTAATTTAGGGTTTTTAGTAATAAATTACTTAGTTGCTATTATGATCTAGGGTTTGAAATAGTTGAAGTAGTTGTTGTTATTGAGATTGTGTTTATAGATTTCATTGATTATGTTGGTAATCTAGGGTTTGATTAGTTAAAGGTGACTATGTTTATATGCATATATATAGTGTTATGTATATATATACACGTAATATAGTTGACACTCTATGCATTTGTTTATTTGGTTAAGGACCAATTCATCGAAAACAATATTTAATTTGTCGAAAACGTGTCGTAAATACAAATATTTAAGTTTTTGTTTTTTGGGCTAAGGCGCACAACGGCGCTAAGGCGCACAAAGGTGTACAAAAAACACTTCAATCACAAAAAAAGCAAATCATAATATGTTATATTCATAAAGCCTTAGAGAGTTTTTTTGGCCCCGTCTGATAAGTATTGTATATAATCGTTATATGATGATCGTTTTATTAGCGGAACGGACATTTATATTCATTGTATACAATATTTATTGGATTTGTCCTTTGTATTGGACAAGTTACGAATACAATAACGAAATTAAATCTCGTAAAATATTTCATTTTAAACGGTTCTCAAAATTTCTAAAGCACTTCCTTTATGTTCCCTGTGTACACGCAATTGTGTACTATTCAGGGAACTAAAGGGAAGTGCTACCGAAATTTTGTTGAATCATTTAAATTGAAAAGATTTACGCGATTTAATTACGTTATTGTATTTGTAATGGGAGGTAGGATAACCCACCAGTAAATGATCAATTAACATAACATGCATCAATCACTAAAATTGTTTTAACACATTGTCAATGCAAATTTTATCATCATAATTAATATGTAAAAGAAATGTTGTCATTAAAATACAATCTTAGCGTTTGAGCGATCGAACACAAAAATTATGAATCTAATTTTATATAATTCTTTCTAATTTTATATGTACTTAGAAAAAATGGACGATTATTTTAATGATCGAAGCTAGATGTACAAACGAAGAGAAAATGATGGCACGATAAGCAAACAATTTATTAATTGCGTCAGCGTGTTTATTGATTTTGCTTTAAGTAACAATGGAAACGACGTCGAAATCCGTTGTCCATGTAGTAGATGCAAGTTATTGAAGCATTTGATACCGCAAATGGTCATAGTTCATTTGCGTCAGTATGGTTTTATGTCGAACTATTTAGTTTGGGATCGTCATGGAGAACCGTTAGCATCTACTTCTATACAAGTTGAGGAGGTAGCGAATAATGAAATTGCCACGACGAATCTCGTAGAACAAATGGTTGAAGATGCCGCACGTTCTATGTTCCCGGTTCAACAATTTAATGAAAACGTTGGTAATGATGACGATGGTAATGATGAAGAAGAACCAAATATTGAAGCCAAAAAATTATATGACTTATTAGATGCCGAAAAAAACCCCTTTGGGAAGGCTGTGAAAGTGGAACTCAATTATCAGTAACTGCTGAATACATTGCGATGAAATCTAAATACAACCTCACAGAAGCTGGATTTACAGCTGTTGTACAAGCTGCGAAGCGGCATATGCCTCCCAATAATTTAATGTGCAAAAACCATTATGAAGTAAAAAAAATGATGTCGGCCTTTGGTTTACCGTATCAAAAAATAGATACATGTCTAAAGGGTTGCATGTTATTTTGGAAGGAAGATATCAAGATTCAGAATTGTAGAATATGTAATCAAGAAAGATACAAACCAAGAAAGAAAAAGGGAAAGGAAGTCCCGTATAAACGTATGTATTATTTACCGATTATTCCTAGACTTCAAAGATTATATGCATCCTCTGTAACCGCGCAACATATGAGATGACACAAGGTGAGAGCACAGGAAGAAGGTACGTTAACACACCCATTTGATGGAGAAGCATGGAAGCATTTTGATCAAAAGTATCCCAATTTTGCATCTGAGAGTCGCAATGTTAGACTAGGTTTATGTACGGATGGGTTTTCACCATTTTCTCAATTTGGTTCTAAATATTCATCCTGGCCTGTAATTGTAACACCTTATAATTTACCTCCGTGGATGTGTATGAAAACTCCTTATATGTTTCTTACAATTGCCGTACCTGGTCCTGATGATCCGACACAAGGAATCGATGTTTATTTACAATCGTTGATTGAAGAATTAAAAAAATTGTGGTATGAAGGGGTAGAAACATATGATATTTCCCAAAAGAAAAACTTTCGTATGCATGCTTCTCTATTGTGGACAATTAGCGATTTTCCGGCTTATGCGATGCTTTCAGGTTGGAGTACGACTGGTCGTCTAGCTTGTCCGTACTGTATGGAAGAAACAAGAGCATTTTCTTTACCTAATGGAAAGAAAATTTCATGGTTTGACTGTCATAGATGTTTTCTTCATATTAATCATCCTTTTAGAAGGGATAAGAAATTTTTACAGCTAATAGACTTGAAACTTTACGACCACCTAAAGTATGGACAAGTGAGGAAATTTATGAACTTGTACAAGATTTTCCCAAGATTCATGAAATCGGAGTACAGACAGAAATTCAAGGTAAATCATCAATTCATAATTGGTGGAAACAAAGCATATTTTGGGAGTTGCCTTATTGGAAAGATCTTCTGATTCGTCATAATATCGACGTGATGCATAATGAGAAAAATGTGTTTGATAACGTAATCAACACAATTTTGAATGTCAAAGGGAAGACGAAAGATGATTTGAAATCCAGACGTGATATTGAAGTAATATGTAATCGTCCGGAGCTTCATATAAAGCCAAATGACACTAGAAAACCGAAAGCGTGCTATGAACTGGATACTAATCAAATAAAAATATTTTTAAAATGGATGGAAGGGTTAAGATTCCCGGATGGTATATCTTCCAATCTTCGTAGATGTGTTGACTATAAAAACAGTAAACTTAGCGGGATGAAAAGCCACGACTGTCATGTTATGATGGAAAATTTATTGCCCGTCGCTTTCAAAGAACTATTGCCCGTGAAAGTTTGGACTGTTGTAACAGAGCTTAGTTTGTTCTATAAAGAGCTTTGTTCATCTACATTAAAAATTGACCATCTACGTAAACTAGAGGAAGAAATCCCCATATTACTCTGCAAATTGGAAAAAATATTTCCTCCAGGGTTTTTCAATGTTATGGAGCATTTACCTATTCATCTTCTATCAGAAGCACGTCTTCGAGGGCCTGTGCAATACGGATGGATGTATCCATTTGAAAGGTATTTTAATATTTAGTTAATTAAATTTTGGTTAAGTGTATGAAAAAATAATTTACAATAATTCTAAACAGGTATTTAAATCATCTAAAGAAAAAAGTGAGGCAGAAAGCTAGAGTTGAAGGTTCTATTTGCAAGTCATACATTGAAGAAGAAGCTTCATTTTTTTTTCTCTCATTTATTTAGTGATCATGTGAACATCTCATTTGCAAGTACTGCATGTAATGATGAAGGCATTGATCAAGATGACTGCCAAGCGACTTTATCTATTTTTAAAAAACATGGTCGGCCTTCTGGTAGATGTGTGGAGGAATGGCTGAACGATAAAGATTACAATGCAGCACATATATTCTTCTCAATTGCACCGAAGTTGCACCGTTCGTTAGGTACTCTACTTATGCATCTATGTATACATGTATTGTATCTTTAATCATATATGTAACGTATGTCCTATGATTGCAGCATTTATGAATCACAGTATCCAAACGACGATATCAGCAAAGAGTTCGCTAGTTGGTTCACTAATTATGTTTTTGATCCAACAAATTGTATTGTGGATGAAGGATTGAAACATTCGGCATTGGGACCTAAAAGAAATGTGAAGACATATCCAATATTCTTTGTCAATGGATATAAATTTAACACTAAAGAATATGGTGCTGAAAAATTAACTGACAATAGCGGTGTATTTGTTAAAGGTAGTGATGATCCAAACGACCATGTACACGGTTTTTATGGCGTGCTAAACCAAATTCTGCAATTGACATATTTCACAAGACCGGCGGAAGAAGTATTTTTGTTTAAATGCAACTGGTTCAGCAATGTTCCGGGTTCTGGAATCAACATGCACCCAAAATATAATCTTATAGAAGTAAGACATACGTCCCATTATTATAAGTACGACCCTTTCGTACTTGCCAAACAGGCTCTTCAAGTATATTATGCTCCTTATCCTTTTATGAGAAGAGACAAAATAGATTGGTGGGCTGTTTTCAAAACAAAAGCAAGGTTTACATTTGACGGACGTAATATTCCCGATGACCAAGCTTATCAAGCAGACGTCGAGGAAAATGCAGAAATAGTAATAACCGACGATCAAATAGATTTTGGACCTCTAAACGATGAATCGAATGCATTAATTGATGTATTTGAGACTACAGATGAACCATATATGGAGGAGGAAATAGAGTCGGAATCTGAAAGTGATGAGGACGACTAACTAATACTCCTCATTTTCAAAAGGTAATTTTATGTTATGACATTATTATTATCAAGTAACCATATATTTATTTTCATGACATTTCTATGAATCAAACTCATATGTTAACTAGACATATCTATGAATCAAACTTATATTTAACACTTCTATGAATCAAACTCGATCATATGTTAACTAGACAAATCTACGAATCGAACTTATATTTAACACTTTTATGAAACAAACTTGTACTCATGTTATGACATTTCTATTATCAAGTACTCATGTTATCTAATACCATGTTTTTACATATAGTTATGTTATGTTATGTTTTGTTATGTTTTTGTTTGTAACAGGTATGGCGTCAGGTAGTGAGGAGGGTGGTCCATCGTTGGAGTTATCTCGTCCTGTGGTCTGGCTTAAGCCAAAAGCATCAAAAGGGTAAAAACTAAGTTTTTAGTATAAATTTAATTTAAGTACAATAAATTATTTAAATTGTTGTTCTAGCAACCATGTATTTTTTTCCCGTTTAACACAGGGGGTTTGAGTTGGAGCTGTCCAATACTGTTTTGAGGATATCAAAACGTGCTTATCAGGCCCGCATGACTGCATGTTGGCCCACTTGGAGCTCGATACCCGACTTAATTAAGGAGACCATATGGCAGGATTTTTTGGTACGTATGTATGATATAACATTTCTTATATTAAGTACATGCTCCTATTTGATAACTTTATATGTATGCTATTTATAAAAAAACGCAGGGTGCAGTGGATCTCCAGGAGACGGATTTGGATCTCGTTAAGCGCCACTGGAACAGTAAAGTGGCAGCAAATTACAGACAAACAATGAACACTTTAAAATCAAGTGGGAAAATGCAGTCTTGGGTGAGCGAGTCAGTGTGGAATGATCTACTTACTTATTGGAATAGTAATGAGGACTTTCTGGTAAATTTTACTGCATATTTTTAATTTCAATTTTTCTATTCAACTAGTACGTGATTTAGGCTAAGACATTTTTTTTTAAATTTAAATGTATAGGCCTCGTCTGAGAGAAATGCAGCTAATAGGAGCAACAATCCGGTTACGCATCGAGGTGGGTCCAAGTCATTTCAGCATCATCGTGAGGATCTGGTATATTTTGTAATTGCATAGTTTAAAATTTTAATTCATAACTAGTTAAAATTAATAGTTGATTTAAGTTTAAGTTTTAATTTACATGTGTGCATGCTTATTTCAGAAGAGAGCGCGTATGGCTCCTGTGTCGTACTGGGATGTTTTCGAGCATACACATGCATTGAGTCAGACTGACGACACAGGCTCAGTTTCGTACACTTGGGACCATGATGATAAGGCGCGTGAGAGATATGTAAGTATAAAATAGTTAAGTAGACTTATAGTTTAATTAAAATAGTGTTATCTAAATTTATTTTATTTTTGTTTAACAGGAGAAATTTCAGGAGCAAAGGGCGCAGGTACTGGAAGCTACAGGGAGGACTGAGCTGACCAAGGAAGATGAGGACAAGATATTTGATGCTGTCATGGATCCTGCTACCCGAAACAGAGGATATGGTTATGGAAATCTAGAGGTAATACTAAAATTTATAATAAAAACTCAAATGTATTCGAACTACTATTATGAAATACTGAAAATCTGAAATTATATACAGATTACAGCATCTCAGCAGATGTATCAGAAGGCTCAGGAAAAGGAAGAAATCGCACAGTTGAAAGCATAGATTGCATAGCTTCATGAACGTGATCGTCGCCGTGAAGAGCAGATGGAGTTGCTTAACCAGCGATTGGCGGAGTACATTGCCTAGCACAGTACGACACCTTCATCTTCAGGGGGAGAGAGTTGATCAGATTAGCTTGTTTTGATGTGTTTTGAGAGTTGGTGAGGCTTGCTACATGCATGGTAGTTGTATATATTTTGTTATGATGGTTTGGACATGATGTTATGATGGTTTGGTGATGGTATGGTTTGGACATGGTGTTGGTTATGTTGTTTGGAGATGGTTATGTTGTTTTGGACATGGTGATGGTTTGGTGTTGTTTTGGCGAAATTTGGTGGTAATGTTATGTAAATATTGGTTAATTTACGTGTTTTGTGTTTGTTTTTTATTTCGTATTGTGTTTGGGTGTATATATGGTTGAGATTGTGAGTTATATGCTCGAAATGGAGCAGTTCAGAATGTTTTATATTTGTTGTGTGGCTTGTAGTGGTAAATCTAAAATCTACCAAAAAAAAACACCCAGATTTCCAACGGCAACCAACGGCCAGCGACGGCTTACAGGTCATTCCATACAAACGGCTTCCAACGGCCTATTTGCTCAAAACATCATACATGTGTCCTTATTTATCAGTTGGAAGCCGTTGGAAATTACGCGTCGTTTGCATTGGAAGTCGTTGATCCATATACCAACGGATTGACCAATGGCTTCCAACGGGGTTTTCAACGGCCGCCAACGGCCCCTGGCCGTTGGAAACCCCTATTCCTCTTGTAGTGTATAGGTTAAGGTTAACTACCTTAAAATCTGAGAATAATATATCCAATGTGTCAGGAGGAATACTGCTCTTTCTAGGCCAGAAATCTGTCATACGTCGTTCGAAGCAACATCTAATAGTGCTTGAGGCTAAATACGAGTTACTAAACTCTCATTTCCTGTATAAACCATTCCACCACCTCAGTTTGATACTCAAATATTAATGTAAACAAAAGGGACTGAAATACTTTGACCCAAAACTGTATATTAACCACTCGTATTTGATCACGTAAAAGTTTTAATATTGCTAAAATAAAAACTGAATATGCTAAATTGCTCACATTTTATTTTGGTGAATATATAGACATGGTGGGTGTGCCAAGGTGGTCTACATCAGATGTTTGAGCTAATGGTCCTGATGCAGCAACTCCCGGCTCATCTAGCTCATCATGAGAGGATAATTCATCGCTAGTTGTACATGCTGTCGCTCTCACACGGTGGGAAGGCGATCGAGTTGTAGCACGAATATCATGATTGGTTTGAGCTTTCCGACCATGACCTGCCATAGCAGTTGTCTCAGGCTCACTATGGGTCGATAACGCAACTCTGGTAGGATGTGATATCACTCTTGCACTGTGACGGTGTGATTTAAATGTTCGAACAATGTGACTGGATTGATATCCTCGACTACGGCCACAATCATTCTCTGTAGTATCTCTACTGCTAATATCGTCACCTCTTCCTCGATAATGAGCTGACATATTCTGATCAACCTGGAGAAAAATAAGTAGCAGCTTCAATTAGTTCCTCTGAGTTCAAATTCATATAAAAGCATAAATATTTCCAAACAAGTTGTAACAAATAGCACTCTTGATAATTTATGGAAGCATAAACTGTATATAGCATGTTAAACCAAAATTCTGTCAAACCAAAGTCCTCTATAGCATAAACTGTGTAGCATGTTAAATCAAAATCATGTTAATCCAAAATCCTATAGATCATTTATTAACATTTTTGTATAAATTATGACTGTCGATAATTCTATAGTAAAGGAGTTGCTAGTTATGTATGCTTGGGGATAAAACATGAGTAATCTGTAATACTACATAACATCATCAAGTACCATAAAAGCCATATGATATATTAACCTAATAGCTGCAAATTTATTATTTATGTTGCCAAAAATATCATTCAGACTGGACATTATGCTCATTATTTCTGACTTAACCAAATGTTGTGGTTGATAATACAGGCTTCAACATAAAATTAAATAACTTCAACTTGGGACATGCTACATTCATTTTTAATGTGATTGTATATATATTCTTATAGATATGTTATTTTCTCATAATGATATGCCACGCTGGCTGCATAGTTACAAGCAACATTGGCTCAGAGAATATCTTAACACATTTGAGCCATACATATCAATGTTCAACCAGTATCATGTACTCTTGCTATATAAGATTAATTTTATGACATGTTCTAATGTTGATGTTTTAGCTATATTGGTTCAAAGGCTAATTTAATGCCATACAGTCTTTGAAACTATAATTACATTTAAGGTATACGACATTAGATTCAACCACTTTGTTTTAGCTATATTGGTTCGAAGTGCCACTAAAGATCCAAAACTCACATTGACAGAAGCCAAATTCAACCACTTTGATTTCGAATTAAAATTTAAAAAGGTATACAAGGGATTTACATTTATGGTTAAAAGAAAGAGCTCTAGATGACCGAGAACGATACCGTAATATAAATGGTTATATAACTTGTTTAAATTGTAGAAACAAGATTTACAAGCAGTTGAAAAAGTTTCAGGAGGAGATTTTATGAAAAGCAGATAAGCATAATTTTGAAAAGGCAAACCATAATTTTGAAACAGAAGAAACTAAAGAGTCTCTCAAGTTTTCATAAAAAATCATGCTTTTATTCAATGCAGGAACATAGATAATTGTAGTTATATTTATCAGCATTCCATGGATTGATGAGGATCATATAACAGAGTAATAGTTGGATTAACATGCACCCTGTACATTACTAGTTGTGTTAATCACTAAATGAAACAGATTGATCATAAAAATATTACTGAATATATGTGAAAATTGTTCACATTTATATTGTACTCTAAATATTATTATATATGTTTAAAATACATTGCATCAAAAACTTTGCATACGTATACATTCAGAAGTTCTTATTCTGAGACTTTAAATATCTAAAGCTCAATGCATGGAAGTTTTCGACATGTAAAATTTTATGTTGGAAAACAATGGCTGAGTCGCGGACTAGGTCGCTTTCTTGAAGACGATTCGGCGATTTGGTCAGAGGTGCAAACCAATTCGTTCCTTCGCCGCCGCCTCTAGGATAAAACAGCCTCTAAAATAGTAACTGATTTGCTTGCACAAACAAATCAGTGCAGACTTGCACTTTCGGGAAAAATACTGCTCGAAATTTCTTAGAAGTTTTAATGGCGGCTGAGAAGAAGAGAATATAAAATTCGGTGTTTTTCTCGTCTCAGATAAAATAGTATATATAGAACGAGTATTAGGTTTTGGGAGAAAATATCGGATCTGCTAAAATTTCGGGGGGGAATAATTATTTTACCGTTGCAAAACTTTTCCGTTGCAGAATAAATATCGGTGCGCAAAATAATTTTTCCATAAAAAAACGGTTCGAAAACAACTAAGTTTTATGGTCCAAAAATATAAGTGCCTACACCACAAAGCCCAAGCCCAAGCCCGAGCCCGAACCGGGCCGGGCCGGGTCGGGTCGAGTCGAGTCGGTCGGTCGCGCGCGCGTGTGTGGTGGTCATGATGCATGGTCTCCCTCCTCACAACAATGCATGTATTGGGAGCCCAAGGCCCCAACATGACTTCTTAGAAACAAGTATAAATCCTTGCCTCTTCCCTATAATCCCATGATGTGGGACTACTCAAACATAGGAGCCATTCATACACATATTCAATCATTTTTAATAATTCACATAATGTTTGTAAAACATTTCCAACAATCCCCCACTTGAATTTTTAAAAATATTTTCGAGCAGTTTCTTAAAAACATAAGATTGTGCATAAACAAAGGTGTCCAAGGACTTGAACCTTTACATAGTGAGTAAGATTCAGTTTTTACTAGAGTGACACTGTAACAACCCGTAAAATCTGGGCCAGTTTAAAATTTTTATTTTGGCAATTTTAGCGAATTTTGATTATTTAAAATGAATTATTTTAAATAATATCGACGTGAAATTTATTTTGAATAGAATTCGACGTATATATTTATATACGTCGTCGTTAGAATATAAATATTTATATATAATTATAAAAGGAATTGAAAATGGCGCGGTAGTTCGAAAATTCGATTTCTAATTTCAAATGAATATACAGAATTCAATATAAGTCAGAATTGAACGAAACAAGAAATATTTGAATCTGTATAACTATATCTTTGTAACGAAGTTAACAAACTGAGATTTCATCTTAGAAATGATAAGATATGTTCAGTTGAAAATTAGAAATAGTCGCTGTGGAATTTATATATTTTAATATATATAAGGCCCTTAAAAATAGCAATTTTGCAAACGACCTCGGATTTCGACGAAACCAGTTTTGTTGGGTCCGTGATGTTAAGTTATTGCTAGGTTTCAAATTTCATAATTTTTCGAATCAATATGTGAGCGTGGCAAAAGAAAACGCGTTTTGACCATTTCAGTTGATTTTAATCGACTGGAAATTGGCCATTTTTCTAACGGTCTCGGAATTCGACGAAATTAGTTTTGTTAGGACCGTATCGTCAATACGAAGCTAGAAAATATTTTTCTGGAATTTTTCTAGTTAGTATGTGACCCCGGTAAATTGAAAAGTACGTTTAAAATTCAATATAAGGATTTAAATGTAAATTTAACGGAAACTGATTGTAACAATCGAATCAGCTTGCGATACATCTCCCATTGTGTTCGGAATGGGGGTAAAACGCTATGGACGACAGGCGGTGGGCCTCGTTTCGAGGTCGTAATTGAAAGTCAACTCTTTAGGATAAAATAAATAAATTAATAAAAAAAAAAAAAAAAAAAAAATATATTATCTTTCCCCCTTTAACCGTCTGGCCCCCCCCCTCTTTCTATCATTTCGATTTCAGATTAGAAAAAAAAAAAAAAAAAAAAAAAAAACCCCGATGCCCCTGTAAACCGCGCCGCCCCCTGACGAACGCCACCGCCCTCCACCCTGCCTCGCACCCTCTCTCCCCGCCTCCTTCTTCTTCCTGCTCTCCTCCTTCCCCCAAGGCGCCGCGACGACGAACCCCCCCCCAGCGCCCTTGAGCATCGCGAAGCCCCCTCGCCTGACCTCCACCGTGCCGCCACCAACCTGCGACCCCTCACCGCCCAGACCCCCTCCGAGCCGCGACGACGAGCCCCCCCCCTGTAAGTCTCTAAACTGTTTTATTTTTTTTATTTTATTTTTATTTATTTATTTACTTTAAACTGTTTTACTTTATTTTATTTTACTTATGCTAAACTGAATTTTTTTTAAATTTTAAAAACTGGTTTTATTTATTTATTTTAAGACGTGATTTAAATAAAAAAAAACGGAAAAGATTTGATTTTTAAAAGTAATATAATAGGATCTTTGTAT
Source organism: Allium sativum (assembly GCA_030737875.1). Taxonomy (NCBI): domain Eukaryota; kingdom Viridiplantae; phylum Streptophyta; class Magnoliopsida; order Asparagales; family Amaryllidaceae; genus Allium; species Allium sativum. The sequence goes on from CM060922.1 coordinate 887,439,032, forward strand.
TTTTAAAGTGATAAAAATATAGTTTTTATATTTTTTAAAGTATTAAAAATATAGTCTTTACTATATAGAAATATTAAAAATATGATTTTTATATTTTTAAAGTATTAAAAATATAATCTTTATAGGGTAGAGAAAATAAAAATATCATCTTTGTATGTGAAACGAAATAAAAATCTGATTTTTATTTTATCTACGTTGAGATAAAGCGGTAAATTTAAAAAGGTGAAATCTTTGAATTTAAAAAGGCGAAATCTTTATATAGAAATAGCGTGATAAAAATATAATTTTTATCTATATAGCATAGTGAAAAATTCGATTTTTATATATTGAACTTTGAACTAAAAATTCGATTTTTATATATTGAACTTTGAACTAAAAATTCGATTTTTATATATTGAACTTTGAAATAAAAATTCGATTTTTATATATGTAGTAGCTACGGACGACGAAGCTGACGAAGATGCGAAAACAATGAAGACTTCTGCAAATGAAGAGCCGTGGAGCTAGGATAGCTATATGTGAGAATTTCTCACCTTTCAATTCTTTTTTCTAGTTATATATATATACTAGGATGCAGACGGTGCTTAGTAGCACCCGACACAATCGTCCACAGACCATGGACTTGTTTGTTTGGTTGCATAGATTAGTTGAATTATTTGTTTGAATTGAATTGTTGGGTGAGATGAAATTGATTTGATTGATGTGTGAATGGCGTGGGCCTTCACTAGACCGGGGATAAGGCGAGGCCTTGTCCCGTTTCTAGTATCGTGCCGTTATGCCGCCGAAATTTTCTAAAATATGTTAGAAAAATAAAAATATCATTTTATTGTGTAAATGAATTGAATAGAAATTCATAGGTTGAAATAAAATGTTTTATCGTTAAAAATATAAATTTTTAACGTGAAGTGAATAAAATAAAATATTCATTTATAAGCCGGACGGTTTGTTTATGTACACCTATTTGAATGACATTGATTGGGTCGATAAATTTTACACATCGCCCAACGGCACAAATAAAATATTTGTTTGATTGTTTGAAACCCCACACGGGTGTTAGGATGAAATATGTAGTTCACTCATCCTAATTGATTAAATATGTCGATCGATTGATTGACAGGCTGTTATAAGCATTGAATATCTATATTTGATGCTTATACAGTGTAGTGCACTTTGGTTGATGGTTGAGTATTTTTCAATGCTATTATATACATGTGTTGTATGGAAATCCATATAATTAACTTTATATGGTGATTGATTGGGCCTCATTCCAATTTGAAAAATAAAGAATATTATAAAATAAAAGTTCATGTGTTGACAGTACTCATTCATTGAGATTGGTCATGTGTTGAACAAAATATTTTGATAATAACAACTATTTGGAAAAAGAAATATTTGAAATAGAATATTTGAAAATAGAAATTTATGAAGCCGTGTTGATTAGATTGACGCCATTTTGACGTGAACGATATTTATATCGATTTTATTCATCTTAAAAAAAAAAAATGAATATTGAAAAGTGATTTCGAAATCGAATATTTTGAATTGAAAACGATTTCGAATTGAATTGAATTGAAAACGATTTCGAAATGAATTGAATTGAAAACGATTTCGAAATGAATTGAATTGAAAACGATTTCGAAATGAATTGAATTGAAAACGATTTCGAAATGAATTGAATTGAAAACGATTTCGAAATGAATTGAATTGAAAACGAATTGAAATGAATTCAAATTGAATTGAAATTTGAATTGAATAGAAATGAATTTTGAAACGAATTTATAAAGAAGAATTCAATTTTGATTTGAATTGAAAAGGAGGTTGAAATTGCTTTTGAAACGAATTTAAAACTATTTATATAATTCGTTTTTAAATAGTAATCGACGAAGTATATATTATATATATTATATATATAATATAATGGCCTGAATAGAACGCGCCGCGCCGCGGCAGTTCGTGAATTTCGACCATTTATTTCAAACGGACATTGCGGGAGATCCGACCGTCGGATTCTCCTAAAACCGGAACCGTTGGGTTCGTATCGAAAAGAGCTTTCTAATGAATGTTAGAAATTTGAAATCTAACGGTTGGATTTGGAGATACGTCCAAATCAAATTCGAAAAAGGTCGCTGTAAGTGCAGTTCGATGGCCGTTGATGGAAATCGACTGTACGGGCCTTGATAAAATTATTAAAAATAGTAATAATTTGTGTAAAATCATAAGAAATGATTTGTGAAAGTTTGGGATGAAAGACTCCATATTTGAAAAGATAAAAATAGTTTTTTTATCGAAATGAACTAGTTTTGAACTAGAATTATAATTCTATTTATTTTTAAATAAATAAATTGAATTCGAAAAGGGTTTTAAAAAGTAACCAAAATTCCAATGATTGCATTGGAGTGGATTTGAATCGAAATTGTCTTCGGAATATTTCGATGTTGGAATTCGTGATTATACAGGTGTTGTTATGGAAATTTGAAAGATATATATGTATATCGTTATTTCCAATACGACATTTGTTAGTCGTAGAATTCGATATTGAATATAAGCCGATATATTTTCTATTCAGAGCCTTGTATTGAATATCGAATGTGATTTGGGTTTGTCGTGAATGGTGTCTTCATTAACACTGTTCTTGAACCCAGTTGAGAAATGATTAAATCTTTTTATTTAGATTTAATGAAGTGTACCAATTAAATAATATTTAATTGGAATTGATATTGATTTTTGGGTTTATCGTGAACAGTGTTTTAAATAACACTTGTTCTTTAACCCGATAATTAATGAATGTGATTTGGGTTTGTCGTGAATGGTGTCTTCACTAACACTGTTCTTGAACCCAGTTGAGAAAAGATTAAATCTTTTTATTTAGATTTAATGAAGTGTACCAATTAAATGATATTTAATTGGAATTGAATTGGTATTGATTTTTGGGTTTATCGTGAACAGTGTTTTAAATAACACTTGTTCTTTAACCCGATAATTGATGGAATGTGATTTTGGGTTTATCGTGAATCGTGTTTTAAATGACACTGATTCTTTAACCCAGATAATGATTAAAACTAAGTGGAGTTTTAATGAATCTTTAATTAGATTGAAAAGATCGAGAATGGAGTATCACCAGTTTTGCTCCAGGCGATAGTTAAATCTTTAATTAGATTTGAACGTGAAATTTAGAAACTAACTGTCGGTTAGCTAAGTAGAATGGTTTTCTGGATATTGATCTGATGTTGGTTTCGGCCTTCGGGGTTAATATTTGGGGAATTATTCTCTTGATTAATTTACGGTTAATGACTAATGAGTTGGAATGAGGCGTATGTTGTGTTTGTGTAACACTTTTATAATATATACGCGAGTTATTCGGAAAGACCGGGTTTATCCCATTCTGAATAACTGATACGACGATAAGTCGAAGATGAAGACGATGGTCGAAGACCGGAGGTCTTCACGTCGTTTGGGTGATAACTGATGATCTTGATTGGGCTGTACACCCAAGAAGATGGAAACAGTTAGTGATCGTCCAGACGTACTTGGAGATCGATGGATATGCGGGGTACTAGGTGCCTCCGGTTTCGTTCAGACCCAGAACGGACTTGTAAGTGGACTGTGTGTCTGACATCGGATTTCATTCTGTGTGACTGATATCGGTTGCATAGGATGGTTTGCCTGTGTGGCATGCTAAGATGCAAATGATCAAGGCTTCTGTTGAAAAGCAAAGTCTTGTGGTGATGATCAAAGCACGGCCTTTGTGGCGTAGCTTTGTGTAACGTTTACCTCGCGTGTTTCACACCAGGTATGAACCAAAAACGGGAGACGGACCTCAGGGAGGACTTGCGTTTCTTTCTAGCTAGAAGTGGCGTCAGTGGTTTTACACGCCCTGACGAGTTTGACTTATGTGGTTGTTGCTGTTGCGAGGCGCCTCGGTTATATCGGTTTCGGCCGAATGCATTCTGGTCGGCTGACGGACCAGACTTACGCCCCATAGGGCGGAGAGACGTATTGTTCAGGCATTTTAATCCACATCGGTGGACCGGCCCTGACGATCCAAAGGCTTGACTGAGTACTTGCCTGAGACATGGGCTAGATTGTCTCGAATCGGTTGAGGACTATCCTTTGCCTCGGTTCATAGACGGAAATCCAATTTCCAAATACGTGACATTTGCGGTTTTATTTGTAAACCTATATATGGCGACATGATATATGGTACCCATGTCGCCTATGATTGATACTTATGATTTGAAGTTGTTTTATACACTATGCACTTATTATAGTATCAAATGATTTGTTTTAAACGTATCAAGCATTCTTTGGCTGTTATAAGGGAAAACCCTATCCCCCGGCTTGCGTTTGCATTGTGTGATAGGACCTGGGTCTTATAACAGCTTCATTTTTCTTTATTTAGCATTGCGCTGTTTGTTTTATGCACTGGTATTCTTGGGAGGAAACCCGTTCCGTGTTATACGGCGTGGTCCCTTGATTTACCTAGCTTTAAAAATAAAGATTAATAACTGTTTTAGTTCTCACACCAGTCACATGACTGACCTGGAGTTTATTGTTTTAACCTAAACTCTGGGTGCCCCTATTTTTGACACGGGCAGCTAGTAGTTTTGGTTTTGCAGATTTATATTCACAGGATCCTGGTTTACAGCTGGAACGATATCCGGAAAGCTTTGTATCCGTATATCTACTTCTAGTTGTGTATTGTATTATTTTCCGCTGCTATGTATTTAAATGTAATTTAAATCTCTGATATTTCTATGTAATATTTATTCGTTTATACTCTGTATATTCTTGTAATCTGATGCATTGTTGTAATAACAATGAAATGTTCTTCTGTATGCGTTCTGTTGTGGTTTGTTCTCGAACTATCCGACGCTTTCCTTTACGGGGAAGTTGCGGGTCTTTACATTTGGTATCAGAGCTTTGGTTTACAAAGCTCAGAGAACAAGACACATTAGAACCATACGAAAGAATTCATCAGATAATTGGATTAGTAATATCCAATGGGATGACTCGTTAGAGATAGGATCAGTAGTATCCTAGAACGAGTGTGAAGAGTATATTTTTGAAAATGAAAACAAATTTTTGTTTTGAAAATTTAAATCAATTATACGTATTTAATTGTTTATTTACATTGATTTGGACAATCAAATATATAGAGATTTTAGTATACGTCTGATCCACGTGTATTGGAGCCTCAAATATATTCGATAGATATAGAATCACACTCTAGTCGCTCGGACATGATTCTAATGATTGACGCGTCATCATTAGAATTTATTTTCGTGTTTCGAAGGTGTGACTTCTATATATTTCCATTAGACTGGTGTGAGAACCAAAATTAGATAGGGCCTATTGTTGTGATTTGGCATCAAAAACATGATTTTTGTGTATGTATCAAAATTATGAATTTCAAATGATAATTCACTAATTGATTGATGGTTGTATTGTTTGATTATTGTTTGAATAATTAAAATTTGAACCACTTAGTTCATTTGAGTCAAATATTGAATTTTATTGAAATTTGGTCGCATTTGCTTGCATATACATATACTTACATTGAACAGGTCATAGCAAGGAGGCTAGAGCAGAGAATAAAATTTGTTTGCCCGACAAATAGGTACATGTTTATTACATAATTTCCTGTTTTGTTTGGGTGATGATGATTTTGTGAGCCTATTGGCTAGCCGCTTGGCTTTTTCTTTTTCTTTTTGAGATCAGAAGGACCGGGGAAGCTATTTGAAATTCCCCGATGCTCCCGGTGCAGGGGAGGTTATGGCGAAATTTTTCAAAAATTTAGGGTGTTAGCCAAATTTTTGAAATTTTGAAAATTCTCAGAAACTAAAGAGTTGGAGAGTGGAAGCCAGATCGAGCGTAGTGTTAAATAATCAAACCACTTTCGACTTCGTTCCTTTTCGGGGACGAAAAGTTTTAAGTGGGGGAGATTGTAACAACCCGTAAAATCTGGGCCAGTTTAAAATTTTTATTTTGGCAATTTTAGCGAATTTTGATTATTTAAAATGAATTATTTTAAATAATATCGACGTGAAATTTATTTTGAATAGAATTCGACGTATATATTTATATACGTCGTCGTTAGAATATAAATATTTATATATAATTATAAAAGGAATTGAAAATGGCGCGGTAGTTCGAAAATTCGATTTCTAATTTCAAATGAATATACAGAATTCAATATAAGTCAGAATTGAACGAAACAAGAAATATTTGAATCTGTATAACTATATCTTTGTAACGAAGTTAACAAACTGAGATTTCATCTTAGAAATGATAAGATATGTTCAGTTGAAAATTAGAAATAGTCGCTGTGGAATTTATATATTTTAATATATATAAGGCCCTTAAAAATAGCAATTTTGCAAACGACCTCGGATTTCGACGAAACCAGTTTTGTTGGGTCCGTGATGTTAAGTTATTGCTAGGTTTCAAATTTCATAATTTTTCGAATCAATATGTGAGCGTGGCAAAAGAAAACGCGTTTTGACCATTTCAGTTGATTTTAATCGACTGGAAATTGGCCATTTTTCTAACGGTCTCGGAATTCGACGAAATTAGTTTTGTTAGGACCGTATCGTCAATACGAAGCTAGAAAATATTTTTCTGGAATTTTTCTAGTTAGTATGTGACCCCGGTAAATTGAAAAGTACGTTTAAAATTCAATATAAGGATTTAAATGTAAATTTAACGGAAACTGATTGTAACAATCGAATCAGCTTGCGATACATCTCCCATTGTGTTCGGAATGGGGGTAAAACGCTATGGACGACAGGCGGTGGGCCTCGTTTCGAGGTCGTAATTGAAAGTCAACTCTTTAGGATAAAATAAATAAATTAATAAAAAAAAAAAAAAAAAATATATTATCTTTCCCCCTTTAACCGTCTGGCCCCCCCCCTCTTTCTATCATTTCGATTTCAGATTAGAAAAAAAAAAAAAAAAAAAAAAAAACCCCGATGCCCCTGTAAACCGCGCCGCCCCCTGACGAACGCCACCGCCCTCCACCCTGCCTCGCACCCTCTCTCCCCGCCTCCTTCTTCTTCCTGCTCTCCTCCTTCCCCCAAGGCGCCGCGACGACGAACCCCCCCCCCCCAGCGCCCTTGAGCATCGCGAAGCCCCCTCGCCTGACCTCCACCGTGCCGCCACCAACCTGCGACCCCTCACCGCCCAGACCCCCTCCGAGCCGCGACGACGAGCCCCCCCCTGTAAGTCTCTAAACTGTTTTATTTTTTTTATTTTATTTTTATTTATTTATTTACTTTAAACTGTTTTACTTTATTTTATTTTACTTATGCTAAACTGAATTTTTTTTAAATTTTAAAAACTGGTTTTATTTATTTATTTTAAGACGTGATTTAAATAAAAAAAAACGGAAAAGATTTGATTTTTAAAAGTAATATAATAGGATCTTTGTATTTTTAAAGTGATAAAAATATAGTTTTTATATTTTTTAAAGTATTAAAAATATAGTCTTTACTATATAGAAATATTAAAAATATGATTTTTATATTTTTAAAGTATTAAAAATATAATCTTTATAGGGTAGAGAAAATAAAAATATCATCTTTGTATGTGAAACGAAATAAAAATCTGATTTTTATTTTATCTACGTTGAGATAAAGCGGTAAATTTAAAAAGGTGAAATCTTTGAATTTAAAAAGGCGAAATCTTTATATAGAAATAGCGTGATAAAAATATAATTTTTATCTATATAGCATAGTGAAAAATTCGATTTTTATATATTGAACTTTGAACTAAAAATTCGATTTTTATATATTGAACTTTGAACTAAAAATTCGATTTTTATATATTGAACTTTGAAATAAAAATTCGATTTTTATATATGTAGTAGCTACGGACGACGAAGCTGACGAAGATGCGAAAACAATGAAGACTTCTGCAAATGAAGAGCCGTGGAGCTAGGATAGCTATATGTGAGAATTTCTCACCTTTCAATTCTTTTTTCTAGTTATATATATATACTAGGATGCAGACGGTGCTTAGTAGCACCCGACACAATCGTCCACAGACCATGGACTTGTTTGTTTGGTTGCATAGATTAGTTGAATTATTTGTTTGAATTGAATTGTTGGGTGAGATGAAATTGATTTGATTGATGTGTGAATGGCGTGGGCCTTCACTAGACCGGGGATAAGGCGAGGCCTTGTCCCGTTTCTAGTATCGTGCCGTTATGCCGCCGAAATTTTCTAAAATATGTTAGAAAAATAAAAATATCATTTTATTGTGTAAATGAATTGAATAGAAATTCATAGGTTGAAATAAAATGTTTTATCGTTAAAAATATAAATTTTTAACGTGAAGTGAATAAAATAAAATATTCATTTATAAGCCGGACGGTTTGTTTATGTACACCTATTTGAATGACATTGATTGGGTCGATAAATTTTACACATCGCCCAACGGCACAAATAAAATATTTGTTTGATTGTTTGAAACCCCACACGGGTGTTAGGATGAAATATGTAGTTCACTCATCCTAATTGATTAAATATGTCGATCGATTGATTGACAGGCTGTTATAAGCATTGAATATCTATATTTGATGCTTATACAGTGTAGTGCACTTTGGTTGATGGTTGAGTATTTTTCAATGCTATTATATACATGTGTTGTATGGAAATCCATATAATTAACTTTATATGGTGATTGATTGGGCCTCATTCCAATTTGAAAAATAAAGAATATTATAAAATAAAAGTTCATGTGTTGACAGTACTCATTCATTGAGATTGGTCATGTGTTGAACAAAATATTTTGATAATAACAACTATTTGGAAAAAGAAATATTTGAAATAGAATATTTGAAAATAGAAATTTATGAAGCCGTGTTGATTAGATTGACGCCATTTTGACGTGAACGATATTTATATCGATTTTATTCATCTTAAAAAAAAAAAATGAATATTGAAAAGTGATTTCGAAATCGAATATTTTGAATTGAAAACGATTTCGAATTGAATTGAATTGAAAACGATTTCGAAATGAATTGAATTGAAAACGATTTCGAAATGAATTGAATTGAAAACGATTTCGAAATGAATTGAATTGAAAACGATTTCGAAATGAATTGAATTGAAAACGATTTCGAAATGAATTGAATTGAAAACGAATTGAAATGAATTCAAATTGAATTGAAATTTGAATTGAATAGAAATGAATTTTGAAACGAATTTATAAAGAAGAATTCAATTTTGATTTGAATTGAAAAGGAGGTTGAAATTGCTTTTGAAACGAATTTAAAACTATTTATATAATTCGTTTTTAAATAGTAATCGACGAAGTATATATTATATATATTATATATATAATATAATGGCCTGAATAGAACGCGCCGCGCCGCGGCAGTTCGTGAATTTCGACCATTTATTTCAAACGGACATTGCGGGAGATCCGACCGTCGGATTCTCCTAAAACCGGAACCGTTGGGTTCGTATCGAAAAGAGCTTTCTAATGAATGTTAGAAATTTGAAATCTAACGGTTGGATTTGGAGATACGTCCAAATCAAATTCGAAAAAGGTCGTTGTAAGTGCAGTTCGATGGCCGTTGATGGAAATCGACTGTACGGGCCTTGATAAAATTATTAAAAATAGTAATAATTTGTGTAAAATCATAAGAAATGATTTGTGAAAGTTTGGGATGAAAGACTCCATATTTGAAAAGATAAAAATAGTTTTTTTATCGAAATGAACTAGTTTTGAACTAGAATTATAATTCTATTTATTTTTAAATAAATAAATTGAATTCGAAAAGGGTTTTAAAAAGTAACCAAAATTCCAATGATTGCATTGGAGTGGATTTGAATCGAAATTGTCTTCGGAATATTTCGATGTTGGAATTCGTGATTATACAGGTGTTGTTATGGAAATTTGAAAGATATATATGTATATCGTTATTTCCAATACGACATTTGTTAGTCGTAGAATTCGATATTGAATATAAGCCGATATATTTTCTATTCAGAGCCTTGTATTGAATATCGAATGTGATTTGGGTTTGTCGTGAATGGTGTCTTCATTAACACTGTTCTTGAACCCAGTTGAGAAATGATTAAATCTTTTTATTTAGATTTAATGAAGTGTACCAATTAAATAATATTTAATTGGAATTGATATTGATTTTTGGGTTTATCGTGAACAGTGTTTTAAATAACACTTGTTCTTTAACCCGATAATTAATGAATGTGATTTGGGTTTGTCGTGAATGGTGTCTTCACTAACACTGTTCTTGAACCCAGTTGAGAAAAGATTAAATCTTTTTATTTAGATTTAATGAAGTGTACCAATTAAATGATATTTAATTGGAATTGAATTGGTATTGATTTTTGGGTTTATCGTGAACAGTGTTTTAAATAACACTTGTTCTTTAACCCGATAATTGATGGAATGTGATTTTGGGTTTATCGTGAATCGTGTTTTAAATGACACTGATTCTTTAACCCAGATAATGATTAAAACTAAGTGGAGTTTTAATGAATCTTTAATTAGATTGAAAAGATCGAGAATGGAGTATCACCAGTTTTGCTCCAGGCGATAGTTAAATCTTTAATTAGATTTGAACGTGAAATTTAGAAACTAACTGTCGGTTAGCTAAGTAGAATGGTTTTCTGGATATTGATCTGATGTTGGTTTCGGCCTTCGGGGTTAATATTTGGGGAATTATTCTCTTGATTAATTTACGGTTAATGACTAATGAGTTGGAATGAGGCGTATGTTGTGTTTGTGTAACACTTTTATAATATATACGCGAGTTATTCGGAAAGACCGGGTTTATCCCATTCTGAATAACTGATACGACGATAAGTCGAAGATGAAGACGATGGTCGAAGACCGGAGGTCTTCACGTCGTTTGGGTGATAACTGATGATCTTGATTGGGCTGTACACCCAAGAAGATGGAAACAGTTAGTGATCGTCCAGACGTACTTGGAGATCGATGGATATGCGGGGTACTAGGTGCCTCCGGTTTCGTTCAGACCCAGAACGGACTTGTAAGTGGACTGTGTGTCTGACATCGGATTTCATTCTGTGTGACTGATATCGGTTGCATAGGATGGTTTGCCTGTGTGGCATGCTAAGATGCAAATGATCAAGGCTTCTGTTGAAAAGCAAAGTCTTGTGGTGATGATCAAAGCACGGCCTTTGTGGCGTAGCTTTGTGTAACGTTTACCTCGCGTGTTTCACACCAGGTATGAACCAAAAACGGGAGACGGACCTCAGGGAGGACTTGCGTTTCTTTCTAGCTAGAAGTGGCGTCAGTGGTTTTACACGCCCTGACGAGTTTGACTTATGTGGTTGTTGCTGTTGCGAGGCGCCTCGGTTATATCGGTTTCGGCCGAATGCATTCTGGTCGGCTGACGGACCAGACTTACGCCCCATAGGGCGGAGAGACGTATTGTTCAGGCATTTTAATCCACATCGGTGGACCGGCCCTGACGATCCAAAGGCTTGACTGAGTACTTGCCTGAGACATGGGCTAGATTGTCTCGAATCGGTTGAGGACTATCCTTTGCCTCGGTTCATAGACGGAAATCCAATTTCCAAATACGTGACATTTGCGGTTTTATTTGTAAACCTATATATGGCGACATGATATATGGTACCCATGTCGCCTATGATTGATACTTATGATTTGAAGTTGTTTTATACACTATGCACTTATTATAGTATCAAATGATTTGTTTTAAACGTATCAAGCATTCTTTGGCTGTTATAAGGGAAAACCCTATCCCCCGGCTTGCGTTTGCATTGTGTGATAGGACCTGGGTCTTATAACAGCTTCATTTTTCTTTATTTAGCATTGCGCTGTTTGTTTTATGCACTGGTATTCTTGGGAGGAAACCCGTTCCGTGTTATACGGCGTGGTCCCTTGATTTACCTAGCTTTAAAAATAAAGATTAATAACTGTTTTAGTTCTCACACCAGTCACATGACTGACCTGGAGTTTATTGTTTTAACCTAAACTCTGGGTGCCCCTATTTTTGACACGGGCAGCTAGTAGTTTTGGTTTTGCAGATTTATATTCACAGGATCCTGGTTTACAGCTGGAACGATATCCGGAAAGCTTTGTATCCGTATATCTACTTCTAGTTGTGTATTGTATTATTTTCCGCTGCTATGTATTTAAATGTAATTTAAATCTCTGATATTTCTGTGTAATATTTATTCGTTTATACTCTGTATATTCTTGTAATCTGATGCATTGTTGTAATAACAATGAAATGTTCTTCTGTATGCGTTCTGTTGTGGTTTGTTCTCGAACTATCCGACGCTTTCCTTTACGGGGAAGTTGCGGGTCTTTACAGACACGTAGTCTTGAACTCTATTCCTAACATCAAACCACACACAACCTTTTCTATAGTGCAATCAGATAAGCCCGTGCATTTATGGCCCTGCACGTCTATCCCAGTTTAGTGAATGCTCTAGAAGTTTTGCCCAAACTCCATAGGAAACGGCCACATTTCCACATTCACAAAGGTGAGTCTATCAAGAGCACTCCTGAAGGTAGGTACTCCACTCCAAATAGAGTATAGATCTCATTAAGAGTTTCTATTAACTCATCCTCTAATCACTTCAGGAATACATGCTTCTTGGTTTATTAAATAGCATGTTCAACTCATATCACTACACAACTTGTTATTACCCATTGAACCTAGTTCTTGGGATCTCCGGTCATTTAGGTCGGGTTACCATTGTGCGTGACTCAACAATCTAAGGGCAATAGTCCCATTCTTTTAGAAGAGTTATGGACTTTCTCTCTGGACAGTCCTTTCGTCATAGGATCTGCCAAATTTTCCTCACTACGTACGTAATCCACTCTAACGGTACCTGTGGAAAGTAGTTCTCTAACAGTGCTGTGCTTACGACGTATTTGTCGTCTCTTACCGTTATAGTAACGGTTCTGAACTTTTGCAATAGCTGCGGTGCTATCGCAGTGTATCAACACTGCTGGTATCGGTTTTTCCCATAAGGGAATCTCAGCTAGCAGATTTCTCAAATATTCTGCCTCTTCACTAGCTGTAGCTAGTGCTATCATCTCAGACTCCATAGTAGACTAAGCCAAAATAGTCTGTTTCTTGGATTTCCAAGAAACAGCTCCTCCAGCGATGCTAAATATGTAGCCACTGGTCGCTTTAGAATCATCAGATAAGGTATTCCAGTCTGCATCAGAATATCCTTCAAGTACAGCTGGAAACCTTTCATAATGTAATCCAAGGTTCATGATTCGTTTAAGGTATCTCATTACCCTTTCAATAGCTTGCCAGTGCTCTATACTAGGTCTACTGGTAAACCTGCACAATAATCCCACGACATAGGCAATGTCGGGTCTAGTACAATCAGTGGCATACCGAAGGCTGCCAATGATGCTCGCATAATCAGACTGTCTTACACCTTCACCAGTGTTCTTAAATAACTTTACACTGTGATCATATGGCGTACTTGCAGGTTTACAGTCAAAGTAATTATATTTCTTTAGTATCTTCTCAATGTAATGAGATTGGTCCAAAGAAATTCCCTTTTCTGACCTAGTAATCTTAATACCAAGGATTACACTCGCTTCACCTAGATCTTTCATATCAAAATTGACACTTAATAAGGATTCGACTGAGTTTATGGCATGAATATTTGACCCAAAAATGAGTAGGTCATCTACATAAAGGCATATAATAGTGCAAATGTCATTCTCAGATTTGTAATAAATGCATTTGTCACTTTCATTAACTTTAAAACCATTTGAAATGATTAAGTTATCAAATTTTTCATGCCATTGTTTAGGTGCTTGTTTTAAACCATATAATGATTTATCCAATTTACATACTTTATGTTCTTGACCATGTACTACAAATCCTTCAGGCTGGTCCATATAAATTTCTTCGTCTAATTCACCGTTCAAAAAAGCAGTTTTAACATCCATTTGGTGTATAAGTAAATTATGAATGGAAGCAAGTGAGATTAATACCCGAATGGATGTTATTCTAGTTACAGGTGAAAAAGTGTCAAAGAAGTCTACATTTTCCTTTTGTTTAAAACCTTTAGCTACTAGTCGTGCTTTATATTTATCTATAGTGCCATCAGGTTTTAATTTCTTTTTAAGTACCCATTTACAGCCTATAGACTTACAACCAGGGGGTAAATCTACCAAGTGCCAAGTCTTATTGGATTCTAAAGAATCCATCTCATCGTTTATAGCCTCTTGCCAGAAATCGGCATCTAAAGAAGATAAGGCTTCTTGGAGGTTTATAGGATCCTCCTCAATAGTAAAAGCACAAAAATCTGAACCAAAGTCTTTTATGGTTCTTGCTCTTTTACTTCTTCTAGGTTCAGCTTCAGAATTTTCATTAAGTTCTGTTCTAATAGGCATATTTGAAGTGCCCCCACTATTCCTTAATTTGAAAGGAAATTTAGTTTCATAAAAGTCGGCATCATTTGATTCAGTTATATTATGTGCATTAAGGTCATAAAATCTATATGCTTTGCTATTAATAGCATAGCCTATAAATGCAAATGCACATTCATATGCTCTACTTGCCAATTTTATTCTCTTAGGGTCTGGAATGCGAACATATGCTAAACAACCCCAAGTTCTAAAGTATGAGACATTGGGTTTATGATTCTTTAAAATTTCATAAGGTGAAATTTTATTCTTAGATTTAGGGATTCTATTCAGAACGTAGCATACAGTCAATAAAATATCCCCCCACCAATGTTTTGCTGCACCAGAATTTAATAATATGGCAACTACTAGCTCGGTAAAGGTCCTATTTTTCCTTTCTGCTTTACCGTTCATTTCAGGTGAGTAGGGTGCAGTTCTCTCATGTACTATACCATGTTGTTTATAGAAATCCAGAATAGAATTAGATTCATATTCTGTTCCTCTATCACTACGAAGTCTCTTAATTTTTCTATTTGCTTGATTCTCAATCTCAGTTTTGAATGTTTTAAACATGTCAAAAGCATCACTTTTATTTTTCATAAGATATACATATGTGAAATCAGAGCAGTCATCAATAAAAGTGATAAAATAACGATGTCCCTGTCTAGTTAAAGTGCCATCAAGTTCACATATGTCAGAATGAATCAAGTCTAATGGTTCAGAAACTCTATCAACAGATTTGTGAGGTTTCTTTGTGATTTTAGATTGTGTACAGAATTCACATTTATCAGATTCAGATTCTGTCATTTTAGGTATCATATCTAGGGTGCTCATATTACGAATAATTCGATTATTAACATGACATAATCTAGAATGCCAGATATTAAAATCACACAACATGTAAACAGAAGTAGTCACTTTATTAGATTCAACATTCAGTTTAAACATACCCTCACAAGCATAACCCTTTCCCACAAAAGTTCCCTTATAAGTAAGAGTGTAAAAATCAGCCCCAATAACTTGAGTGAAACCAGCCTTATTAAGGAGGAAGCCAAAGACCAGATTCTTTCTTATCTCTGGAGTGTGCATAACATCTTTCAGAATTACAGTTTTTCCAGAGGTGAACTTGAGTTCCACGTTTCCAATCCCCGCAACTGTAGTGGTGTGAGAGTCTCCCAACAGCACTTTCTGATTTTCAGCAGCCGTGTATGTAGAGAACAAGGCACGATCATAGCAGACATGGCGTGAAGCACCAGTATCTACCCACCAGCCTCTGATCCACCAACAAGGTGAATCTCAGTAACCATAGCCGTAAGAGGTTCCTCAGTCAGGTTAGCCTGTGGTGCAGAGCTTGGCCTGTTCCGACACTTTCGTGCCATATGACCTGGTTTTCCACAGTTGTAACATAGAAACAGCTGTCCAGAGTCATTCTTTTGGGCTGGTTTCTGCTGTCCTTTTGGGTTTCCTTGCGGATTCCCATTCTGTTTGTTGCGCCTGTTCTGATTCTTAAATGATTTCTGATTTGGTTTCAGAACAGCGGGAGTGGTCTTCTTAGTGCTGTTGTTATTGACAATCAGCACCTCTTCTTTCTAGTCTTGCTTGCGTGCTTCCTCCTCAATACGGAGGCGTGTAATCAAGCTCTCTAAGGAAAATTCCTTAGTCTTATGCCGCAAAGTGTTCTTAAAATCTTTCCAGCTAGGGGGTAATTTGTCAATGATAACAGCAATTTGAAATTGTTCGTCCAAGACCATACCTTCGGAGATGATCTCATGAGCTATTTTCTGAAGCTCATAAGACTGCATCTCTACCGATCTATCATCAGTCATCTGATACTTTAGGTAGCGACTTACAGCGTATTTCTTTGCCCCTGCCTCCTCTGTGTCATATTTCTTCTTTAGTGCTTCCCAGATCTCCTTTGCCGTCTTTTCATCTGAGTTATAACAATCATACAGATCATCGCTCAGTCCATTCAGTATAAAATTCTTGCATAAGTAATCCTGTTCAGTCCAGGTCTGCAGTTGCTTTGACTGTTCAGTCCATGATGCCATCTTTGCTGCATCAGTCTCGTCAGGCTTGTCTGGTAGCTGCGGTTTTTCAGCAGTCAGAGCAGCCACCACCTTCCTGATCGTGAGGAAGAACTCCATCTTCTGACGCCAGCGCTTGAAATGCAAACCTTCGAACTTGAAAGGAGCAGCAATCACCAAAGGGCCGTGAAAAGCAGAGGGAGGAGCAGAATCGTCCATGGTTGAGTTCGAGGCCATTGTTTCAGTTCGTCTTCAAATTGTTGGAAAACAATGGCTGAGTCGCGGACTAGGTCGCTTTCTTGAAGACGATTCGGCGATTTGGTCAGAGGTGCAAACCAATTCGTTCCTTCGCCGCCGCCTCTAGGATAAAACAGCCTCTAAAATAGTAACCGATTTGCTTGTACAAACAAATCAGTGCAGATTTGCACTTTCGGGAAAAATACTGCTCGAAATTTCTTAGAAGTTTTAATGGCGGCTGAGAAGAAGAGAATACAAAATTCGGTGTTTTTCTCGTCTCAGATAAAATAGTATATATAGAACGAGTATTAGGTTTTGGGAGAAAATATCGGATCTGCTAAAATTTCGGGGGGGATTAATTATTTTACCGTTGCAAAACTTTTCCATTGCAGAATAAATATCGGTGCACAAAATAATTTTTCCATAAAAAAACGGTTCGAAAACAACTAAGTTTTATGGTCCAAAAATATAAGTGCCTACACCACAAAGCCCAAGCCCGAGCCCGAGCCCGAACCGAACCGGGCCGGGTCGGGTCGAGTCGAGTCGGTCGGTCGCGCGCGCGTGTGTGGTGGTCATGATGCATGGTCTCCCTCCTCACAAAAATGCATGTATTGGGAGCCCAAGGCCCCAACATGACTTCTTAGAAACAAGTATAAATCCTTGCCTCTTCCCTATAATCCCATGATGTGGGACTACTCAAACATAGGAGCCATTCATACACTTATTCAATCATTTTTAATAATTCACATAATGTTTGTAAAACATTTCCAACATTTTATACACCTATATTATGCATATGCATGAAAGATTTGTCGTTTGAACTTATAGATAAGTGTGAAAATAAACTTAATGACTTATTACGTTTAGACTTTATGCTTTGGCTAATTTATTTAGACTTTATGCTTTGTTATTTGAACTTATGGTTTTCTAGGATATTATTATTATTATTATTATAGGAGCTTTGGCTATTTTCATTTCTTGCATTTAGATTTTATGCTCACCTTCATGTTTTAATAAAATTTTAGTAGCAATGACTTACATTCAGTTTGGCATGTAATGGTTTCTTTACTGTGTTGTCCTTTGTCATTACATAGTGTCATCTGTAAGGTGCAATTAATGGATATCCTCCTGTGGTCTCTAATACTATTATTATTTGAGTCTTTGGAATTAAAGTAATGAAAATGCTTTTTTTTTTTTTTGAAAACTTCCCTTTATGAAAGATGCAGTTTATAACATCTAGTCACTCCTCCTTAGTTTTCTTCTAATGACTTTCATATAATTTTGCATTAGAACCGCCGGACCCTTGGAAACTTGTATCTTATATCTGAAATGATTAGTATATTTCAGGTAGCAAAGGTATTATGGTACACTATATCTTTCAAATTATAATACATTTGATCGCCTACAAACTATAATACCATTAACCAATGGATGGATGCGTACGGTATAATTTAACGATATTTGAGGCAACGAACAACCTATGGACACCAATACGGAATTCTTTTTGAAGAAATACCTATCTCTAAGAAGATCTGGTCCTTCTTTATTGAGTTTCACTCACATTTAAGTTATCCTTAGCCTTATAACCACATGGTTTTATGACCGGGACATAACTGCTAGCCCAAGTTTAAGAGAATCAGATAAATTTTAAAACTTGGGTATCCTGTTTTTGACCTTCAAAGTCCCTATGTGCTCCCTCTATGAGGGAACAGACAGATCCCTGACCATTTTATGTTTGCATAAACTACGACACCCAACATTAGGTTGAACATTGCAAAACTAATACTATGAAACCATACAAATATTGCAAAAGCTTATACTATGATACCATTATCCAGTTTTGCATAAGCTTCTAGCAAGGTATTACTATTATTTTCACCGCTGTCTCGTGAATATTGCAAAACTAATAATATGAAACCATACAAATAGGATATGAATGAAATAAAGGAACTTACACAGGCTGCACAGTCTTGTTAAATTTTCAATTCCTGGAGATAAGAGTCTAAGATAATCTCTAGCTCGGTAAACCTCTGCAATGATAGAAGAAAATTTTAAAAAGAATTCAAAAGTTTACTTCCAGTGCAATTACCTAGATACAGATAGCGGACATGTGAAATATCAGTATTAACATATCTTTTTTCAAGATGTATTTGATGAAAATGTGATTAAACCAAAAGAACGACTACACTAGTATGACACACGACCAGATACAAGGTCGTAGAGGAATTGAACTAGTTAAAAAACTGTTAAAGCTAAAAAAATGATAAAGCAAAGGAGATTTTTTGTGACATTTATCAGTGTTAATAAGCTAAAGAACTCCCAGTTAATTAATAAAAATATTGGTGGATTAACATACTGAAAACAAAGTGGGGATTAACAAACAAGACTAATAGATATATAAAAGTAATCTACGACACCCAACAGAAAATTATGCCTCTACCATACTACATGACTACAATTTATCCATTTTATGTTTGTATTTGTGCATGAGGTTAATTTCACTGTGGCACTTAAACGTGAGGATGGACCTGTTGATTATATTTGCAAAAACTAAAAAAAAAAAAATCATGTTGATTATATTTACAAGGAAAATACAACAGTCTACAAAACACTGACGGAATATCAATGTTACAGTTTAATACAAATCAATTAATTAGTGGGAAGTGAATAAAAAAGATCAATGAACAAGTATGTAACAAGAATAGCTAAAAGCATTAACACATAAGCAATGCCTTGATCAATCGTTTTGCCATCATTTTTCATCATCAAAGAAGGCGCTATGTACTGATCTTCTGCATTTTCGAATTTCATAACTCCCGAAAATATGTAAGCAATGACTAACAAACCCAAAATATTCCTTAAGCTCATTTTTCTGTATAAGAATTATTGAGAATTCTTTTATAAACAAAGCGAAAACTTGTGGAGAAGAAAATGACAAAAAAAAAGTCAAAATGAACATCATACTACCACAGCAGCATTTACTATGCTTAAACAAATAGCAGTTGATTTGCCAAAGATGGCTTACAAGATATAGGAATACAAAAATAAAATGATTCAAACCTAGTAATTTCAACTAAAAACATATAGGAATTTCATACTATGCTAAAAACCATTTGGCATAGGCTTTGGTACATGTTTAAAACTTTCTAAACTCTACCAATCTTCATCTGTATCTTCTTCTACTTCAATATCGGTATCAAATTCATGCTCGACCTCTGTATCTTCTTCATCTTCATTTTCGAAGAGTTCCACAACAACATTTGATTCATCATTAAGA
The DNA here is from genome assembly GCA_030737875.1 of Allium sativum. Lineage (NCBI taxonomy): Eukaryota > Viridiplantae > Streptophyta > Magnoliopsida > Asparagales > Amaryllidaceae > Allium > Allium sativum. The sequence goes on from CM060922.1 coordinate 887,458,973, forward strand.
GGTCCAACATCGTCATCATGTTCTACTATATTTAATTGTTCGCTTGCATCAAAATCAGCTTGGTAAGCCTGGGCATTTAGAATATTGACATCAAAAGAATATCGTGCTTTTGTTTTACAAACAGCCCACCAATCCGACTTACTTGTGTTGATGGACGGATAAGGTGTGTAGTACACTTGTATCGCTTGCCTTGCCAAAACAAATGGATCATACTCTGAATACTTGAGAGTATGATTTACTTCAATAAGTGGATAATCTTTGTGCACGCGAATACCAACATTTGGTTTGTTGTTAAACCAATCACATTTGAACAAAACAACCTTTTGTTCTGGCATAAGTGAATATGTTAATTCAATAATCTCTTTCAACACACCATAATAATCATCGATATGGACATTTGGATCATCGCTGCCTTTTACACACACTTCGCTATTGAATGTCGATTTGTGAGTTCTATATTCTTCTGTGTGAAATTTAATCCCGTTGACAAAGTACATTAGAAATTTTCTAACTTTAAGTTGTGGTCCATGTGCAAGATACTTCAAGCCAATATCGACGATACTATGTGCACGCACCTATCAATCATTGTACAATATGTTAATAACATAATATACTAGTGATATATTAAATTTTCAGTAAATGATAATAATAATTTTTATTATATAACATACTTACATAATTCAAAAACCAATCCATAAATTTCTTGCCGAGCTCGAGTGTTGATTGTTCTTCTTCAAAAAATCTGTTTGGTCACATATCAATGTAAGCAAAAACTTTATTTGAGTATCTAGGTAAGTAATTCGATATATAACTAGAAAAATTTACCTAATAAAAGGGGCTACTTCGGCACAATTGAGGAGTGCGTAAGTTCTGATAGTATGAAGATCTTTATCATTCAACCAGCCTTCTTTACCTTTACCAGATGCTCTTCCATGTTTTCTAAACACAGATATAAGATTCTCAAATGAATCATCCATTGCACCTTCAACGTTACGAGGAACGCTATTAAGCATTGATTTAACGTGCTCCTCGAAATAATGGTTAAAAAATGTGGATGCTTCTTCCACAATATATGCCCTGCAAATTGACCCCTCAACACGTGTTTTTTGTTTTATTTTTTTCTTCAAATGACCCAAGTACCTATACATGAGTACTTTATGTTTTACATGATATAACATATTTAATAATAAAGGTCATTAGTTTTTTAATTACCTCTCAAAAGGATACATCCATCCATACTAAACTGGTCCTCGCATCAACGCTTCACTAGGTAGATGTATGGGAAGATGTTCCATAACATTAATTAAGCCTGGGGGAAATATTTGTTCCATCTTGCAAAGTAATATTGGTATGTCTTCTTTAAGTTTTTTCAAGTGTTCTATTTTCAATGAAGTTGAACACAAGTCGTTGTAAAACATGCTAAGTTCAGTGACGACTTTCCAAACTTTAGCCGGTAATAATTCTTTAAAAGCTATTGGAAAAAGTGTCTCAATAAAAACATGACAATCATGACTCTTCATTCCTGACATTTTCCTAGATTTTAAATCAACACATTGTCTTATATTAGAAGCAATACCATCTGGAAATTTTAGAGTACTAATCCATTCCAATAAATTATTACAACGATAATGATCTAACTCATAACAGGCTAAAGGTTTAATAATCTCATGAGTTGGGTCAAGTTCAAGTTCAGGCCGCTTACAGTACAATGCTATATCTCGTCTTGATTTCAAGTCATCTTTTGTCTTTCCACTCACATTCAACAACGTGTTAAAGACATTGTCAAACATATTTTTCTCATTATGCATTACATCGATATTGTGTCGAAGCAACAAATGTTGTCAATATGGCAATTCCCAAAATATGCTTTGCTTGCACCAATTATGAGTTTTTCCTTTACCCAAAATTTTTTCTTCGTTTCCAACTTCATGGATCTTAGGATAATCTTTAATGATTTCATAAATTTCTTCGCTAGATAAATTTGGTGGCGACGATCTTCTTTCAACCTTGTTTGCTTTAAAATTCTTCTTATTATATCTATAACGGTCATCAATATGCAAAAAACAATGATGACAATCAAACCATGATTCTTTTCCACCATTTTGTAGTCGAAATGCTTGTGTATGTTCCATCCAATATGGGCAAGACAGTTGACCACTTGTACTCCAACCAGAAAGCAAAATCACTTATGGTCCACAATAAAGAAGCATACATTCTGAAATTATTATTTTTAGATATATCATAGGTATCGATTCCCTCATCCCATAATTTCCTCAACTCTTCGATTAAAGGCTGCAAATACACGTCAATTCCATTTTTTGGATTCCGTGGTCCAGGAACAATAAGAGTCAGAAACATATATGGATTTTTCATACACATCCAAGGTGGTAAATTTTACAGTGTCAAAATAACAAACCACGACGAATATTTACTTCCAAACTGACTAAATGATGCAAAGTCATCTGTACAAAAGCCAAGTCTGATATTACGTGATTCATTTGCAAAGTTCGGATAAGTATTGTCAAAATGCTTCCAAGCTTCACCATCTGATGGATGACATAAAATTTCTTCCTCGTGAATTCTTTCTTTATGTCATCTCATATGAGATGCAGTTGCTGGAGATGCATACAACCTTTGTAGTCTAGGTGTAATGGGAAGATAATGCATTCGAGTGTAAGGAACATCTTTGCCCTTATTTTTCTTCATTACGTATCGTGAACAATTACAAAATTTGCAATTAGTTAGATCTATATCATCTTTCCAATATAACATGCATCCATTTTTACATGCATTTATCTTGTGATATGGCAAACCAAATGCAGAAATTTGTTTTTTCATCTTATAAAAGCTTTCTGCTAACACATTATTAGGCGGTAACATTTCTTTGCTTGCTCGGAGAAATGCATCATATTCATTTTCTGCAGTATTATATTTAGCTTTTATTGCTATAAACCTAGCCGTCGCTGATAACTCCGTGTGTGTTACGCAACCATTCCACAATGGTCGGTTTGCAGCTTGCAACAAGTCATATTTTTTTTTTTTTTTTTGCTTCCGGGTTAGGATCTTCCTCCACGTTATGCTCTTCAGCATGATAACCATGTAGCGTTGGACCTACAACATCGTAAACCATTTCCAACATTCTATTTTCTGAGATGGTTGCTTCAGAGTAATTTGTGGTTTCATTTTCACCAACATTCATTCTTTCAGATGTTCTCTCCATTTCTCCATGATATTTCCATATATAGTAATCAAGTGTGAACCCTTTACACAATAAATGCTCTCTTACGATATCATTCTTTTGCAATTTCCTATTATCACACTTAATGCAAGGGCAACGGATTACATCTTCGGTGCCTTTGTTAGTTGCAAAATTCATGAATACGTCCAAACCATCCAAAAAAGATTTCTTTATCCATCCTTTCTCCCCTTTCCTTTTATACATCCATCTACGCTCACTTGAGTAGTCCATTGAAACTGTAAATTTACCATAATTAGAATATCATACAAGAAAGGATCATATATTTAGTTATGGTTGATCAATTAAATTGCTAATATAATTTACACGGATATATGCAGAGATGACATGAATTTGAGGAAAAACAATTTAGGGAAAGGAAGTTTGAGGAAAAGCACGCATATGCGCACGCATACGCGCTAAGGTTTTAAATCTCGCTCATCTCGCCCGAGATAAAAATCCGATATTTTGCCCGTGATTCGAGATTTTGCAGTATTTTTAGTTATAATTGTTTTATATATACCCATTTTGGCCGAGATATAAACCCGAGGTTTTCTCCAAATTCCGAGATCTGAACCTTGATACGCACAACGATGCGCTCCTGAAGCGAATTGCTTAAGGTATGCGATGCGACTTGAACTGTGCACGCGCTTTTCTCGACTATGCGCAACGCGCAATAACGCTCCAAGTATGCATGCTCAGTTGAAGCTGTGCGGAAATTTCAAGAAAAAAGAAAATAAATGTAACTGACAAGCTTTGATCAGGTTTGATTGTCTAAAATAATTATGTTTTCACTAAATGTGACTTTAACTCATACACGCTTCAAATATCGGCTACTTCAAATGAGATCTTCTTACAATGGCTTAAACTCATATAACGATCAAATAAACTTCTCTTCTTCTTCAATCTTTCTTTTCTTTTTGATATGTTTCATCTATAACTTCTATCTTCTTCTGGTTTCTTTTTTATTCTTTTAATTTCTCTGCTATGTACTTGTCAAATAGTCTCAGTGAGTCTCTTCAGTACTGAAATGCGTTATTTAGTGGCGTAAGTTCTCTGTTATGTCCTTGTCAATTTGTCTCATTAAGTTTCTTTAGTACTTTATGTATATGTTTGTAATTATAATATATATATATATATATGTGTGTGTGTGTGTGTGTGTGTGTGTGTTTATATATATACATTACATGTGCATATATATACAAGTAGTATTTGGTACTTCCCTTTACTTTTTTTAATGGGTTCTTCATTACTACTACTTATCTTGTGTTTATACTTTATACACATATACATACAAGTTACGTACATGGTTTGAGTAGTTATGTACATGTATTCTTTTTTGCTTATATAAGGACATAGCTACTGATTTTTGCACCATAACTCCACAAGTTTCTTTAATTTTGTTCGCTTGTATTAAATTATTTTGTATAAACATAACAAGCACCATGCATTTCTTACTAATGTCACATTGTATGTTCTTTAATGTTTACAGTCTCTTTGTTTGATGGAGTGACAATTTGATTCGCATATGAATGTGTTATTTTCTACTACTTTATAACGTTTATATTGTTTACATGTGCAAGATATGTGTATCTATAATTTTATACATTATGCACTTTTATTTAAAGAAGCGCGCGCTTCGCATTTGCGCGTTGCACTTATGCTTTAAAGGGCCTTGGCGCTTCGGTGTGCGTCTCGCGTTTAATAACACTGGGGAAGGGAAATTAAATTTGCAGTCTAAATTGAGGAAGATGCAACCATGTTGAAGAAGCATAGGTAAAAAAAGAGAAAGCACATACGGAAGAATGATGTAGACATATTTGGCTATATGCACAAGTTTATCCTTAGTTCTAGTAATCCCCCTGATGGGAGATTAGGGATATGATTAGGGTTGGGGAATAAATAACGAACATAGGAGAACTGAATACATGTGTAGACACGGTTTAAAACGTGGAGGAGGAAGAGGGAACAGTTAAAATAAGAGTAGAGAGAAATGGAAGAGTCAATTGAAGACACCTATTTTGAGATGGTATAATCTCATATTGTACAAGTCAGCAAGGCTGAGTTACTATTTTGTATTATAAATACTAATACATGCCATCATAGCTTAGTAGCACAAAGTTTGTGGATCACAGATAAACAATATAAACCAGAAAGGATTGATGATTAATTAAACAAGAAGAAGAAAAACAAGAGTTCAAAACTTCCATTGTTAACATGGTGACTTTCTCAAGAATTTGCTCAATAAACCAAGAAACATTAACTTTTTGACTAAAGGATGCGGTAGAGAAATACCACAAGATCAAAGGCATCCGCGATTGACCTGGCATCAAACGCTGAGTGAAAAATTCATACTAATGCTTCAGAGATTGAAAGCATTAGAAGGCATCCGAGATTGACCTGGCATCAAACGCTGAGTGAAAAATTCATACTAATGCTTCAGAGATTGAAAGCATAAGAAGGCATCCGAGATTGGCCTGGCGTCAAACGTTGAGTGAAAAATTCATACTAATGCTTCAGAGATTGAAAGTATTAGAAGGTTCTACCGTAAATATTTTGGGATGGTTGATGTGAACTTGGAAATTCATCTCAAATTATAGCTCTTAGAAAAAAAATATCAAATCGGCAAATACCTCTTAAAATTTTTTGCTTATACAAAAATATCATGCAAAATAAGAAAGGATTAAGTCGGCAAACTGCAATGAAAATCAGCGTCAAAAGTCTAATTATGGTAGTAAATTGCTGCAAGGTTAGTGATAGGTAGATCAAGCAGATAGCGATAAAGAAAGCAATTTGAAACAAGAAAAAATTGAAACTATCCCATATAAATCAAATAGAAATCCATATCAACACCAAAAAACAACAAATATCACATGTATAGTTTTATTTTAAAGTTTATTTGTTTGTTCTATTGTTTCAAAAACTAAAATTATAGTTGCATCAGAATTCAGAAATTGACTAAAAGCAGCAGGTATGTAATACTTGTCCACATAGCTATTCAACAAGAGTATCTAGATTATTCTAAACGAAAAAATTTACCTTAAATTTATACTATGATTTTTTACCATATAACCTACCAAAATATAATGTTTGCCCAGTTTGCAATAACTTGCAGGCAATAAAAGTTGACGTTATTTCAATAATCTATACTATATTATAAATAGTTAGTTTATTTTCTTGATCTCTGAAGCATGCCACGTCAATGTTAAAACTGAACCGTATCCTTCCTAACTCCCCTTCACGAAAAACCATTTACTATCCTTCCCCGATTTCCCTCTTCTCATCTTATACTAAGCTTAAATCGTTTATTCTTTTCTCAGTTAGAACTTTGATCTCATCCCCTTATCTGCCAAACATGTTGTAGGGCATTACCATGATATTCTTGTTACTATACAGGAAAGCACTAGCAATGCATTTTTAAAATCAGATCTTAATAAAGGCATGGATATTCAGGCAGAAACTAGTTCACCACAGGAGAACAATGGGACATTCAAGTATTCAACATTGCAAATAAGTTAACTACTAATTCTTCTTAAACAATGTTGACTTCTCTATTGATGTGCACGTTCCCACTAAAGTAACATGATCTGATTAATAAGTGAATTTTCTACCCACCGTTATGCCAACACTCGTAAAATAACCACACCCAATAGGGGAAGCAACATAATACATTGCAATGTTTCAAAAGCCAAAGATTAGTATTGTTGTAAGACAATAATTAGGACAAGGGATGCTTATGCCTGAATAAAAACTTGTGCAGTTAGGTAATAATATGCATTTTATAGCGCTAGCTGCTTTAACTCCAGAATATGTGTACCTTTGTAATAGTTTTATTTTATGGAGAGAGAAAAATATTGTACTAGTGACTATTTTACAGTAGTTAACCCATGTGATTGAGGTAAAAATAGGTAACTTAATGGCCAATGGAGAATGCAAGATTACTTTAAACTATATTTCATGGTACACATGCTGTTAGATTCGTTGCACTATTGTACACTCCTACGCCAAATGAAAACTCGCAGCAATTTCTCTACATTCCCAAACTATCCAACCACAATAATCTCGAATGTGTTCAGGTACAACCTACCCAATTTTTTCCTACTGCATCCCCTAGTTTTAGGGTTTATCTTGGTTCATCTTATGGTATTAAAATTCATGGAGGCAGAGGACATAAAAACTAAACCCAAGAAAGTAAGTAATCTTATTGATATGATGTACAAGTGTCAAAAATATCATTTTGAAATGGAAATCCCAACCACAACTGCAAACTTAGATCCAGCGACCAATACAAATATTGTAGATTTTACCAGACCGTCTTCGTCATATATTGCTTTTGCTTATCATGTGAAGACGATTGAACAAAATGAGACTGACGAAGCATTAACAATTTTAATGAAAAAGGATAATAATAATTTTGCACTGTTTGGATGGTGAAACTAAACGAAGTTTGTTTACAGTTAAGATAAAACATATGAGAAACAACATTCAATACCAGCAATAATTGATCATCAAATCGGCCCTTAATCCATAGAATTTGTATTTTATTTTGCGTATTTCTATTATGGATGTTGAATTTTTTAAATCCCGATGTACCATTCTAACGTATCCGTTTCTTTATTTTTCATATTTCATATTAATTTATAATCAATAAATTTTGCTCAAAAATAATTAAAACCATACAAAGTAAGTAAAAATGCAATACAAACAGGCAATTATTCCATTTTGCAGTTAAAAAAGGCATTCTCATTTCCCTGAACTTTACATGTTCATGCCCCGTTCAGAATACCCCTTTCAAGTGCCCCTTTTGCATTGCAAAAAACACAAAATTGTATTTATCTTAAAACTGGAACAAGGATGTATGATTAATGCAACAAAATCAGTAAAGACATTACATATAAAGCAGGTGGCTCTGCCTTACATGAGTAATAATATACACTTTTTTGGCATGCTAGTCCTAGCTCCCCGTATTTTGGCATATATCTTTAGTAAGACAAGGAAGGGTAAAGGTTACTATACGCACACAAATTTCATTGACTTATGTAAATCCATTAAGCCATGTTAGAATTTGGAGTTTATGTATGATTCTCGCAGTTTTCAAGATGTAATACAAAATATAAGTTGCTACTCAGACATCTTTAACAAATTTAAGATAATGGGCATCACAAAATAATATGACCAATTATGTTTCCAACATCTTTTACAAATTTAAGATACCATAACCACAAAAGCAAATGCTATATGAATATAAGATAATGTACTGGCTTATGAAAATGCAAAAGGTAAACATCAATAATTGTAGCTGAATTTAAGTATAAAGAAATCCAAATAACTCAACCAACCAAGAACAGTAAAATGTAATATACCTGAAATCAACACGAAGAGAATCAATTCGATGAACTGAAATGAAAATCTGAAAATCGATCAAATTATAGAGCTACTTTCCTAGATCTGAAACAAATAAATGAAGATCAACAAACCAAATCGATTAATCGATAACAATATAATTAGTACCGTGCCCTGAGACTCACGCAATTCGCCCTTAGCAAAGTTACAAAAAATTCCAGTTAGGGTTTTAGCAGTCTTGAATAAGAGAATCGAAGAAAAATGGTTTCGGCAGTCTTGAATGAGAGAATCAAAGAAAGGCGGAATTGCTTATGAAAACCAATGTTATTTTACCGGCTCTAACAGGCTACGGTAAAATAAATGAGTCCGTTAAGCATTTCATTTGAACGGTCTATTTTAATTACAGTTAATAAATATAATTTTAAATACAATTATATTTAGGTCACAAAAAAGTAACATTTCATTTTAACTATTTTTGAGGTGCATCGAATATGACATTGCAAAATAAATTTTTAATTTCCAAAAAAAAATAAAAAAATTTAAGTAACAAATTTTGAATTACAATAATTATTTCATCCAAATTGCATCAAAATTATTAACAAGTATATATAACCCATTGAAAAAATATGTTTAAAATATCTGAAAAACACAATCGGCATATACATTGATTTGCATGTACGACAAGATGAAATTTTGAAAGACAAAATAGTTTATTCTTTAGTTTTATTATACTAATGATCGGTCAGGAAAAATGTCACGATACCAACCGTTTTCGCGATGTTTTTTCTCAATTCAGTTGGGTAGCATCAACCATCGCTAATGCGTCGGTGTTGCGTTGTGATTTTCGATGTTTTTTTTGTCGGCGTTTAGCCGTCGCTATTGACAATGTTTATTGTACTCAGTCAGGAAAAATGTCACGATACCAATAATTTTCGAGATGTTTTTTCTCAATTTAATTGGATGGTATTAACCATCGTTATTGCGTCGAGATTGCGTTGCGATTGCCGATGCTTTTTTTCATCGGCGTTTAGGCGTCGCTATTGACAATGTTTCTTATACTCGATCGGGAAAAACGTCACGATACCAACAGTTTTCGTGATGCTTTTTCTCAATTTATTTGGATGGTATTAACCATCGCTATTGCGTCGGGATTGCATTGCGATTTTCGATGTTTTTTTTTCGTCGGTATTTAGGCGTCGCTATTGATAATGTTTCTTGTAGTGTTATGCGCTTACAGAGAAAAGAAGGCATGAAAGTTTTAGAAGGCCAGCAATCCAACAATTCGATATATGTAGAACAGTTGACTAGTTTAGGAATTTGGTTAACATGTACACGTACTGGAAACCAGGATGGAAATATATGTGTCACAATAGTATGATACACACACCTCATAACCTCATAAGGATTCTTGTAATAGAGGTTTAAGACAAATGAATGTAGTGTCATTCGTCTGCATTTTGGGGTGTAATTTGCATAGGGCATGGCCTGCAATCTTCCAAGGAAAGGAAAAACTCATGCATTTTTTTGTTATAGAAGTGTTAACGTGATTGTATACTATTTGATATATGGCTAGTGCTTCATCCAGTATCCTTTTTTATTTCATCTACTCTTTTCAAATTCCCCATAAAGTATCTGCACAAATACACACAAACTACTTTGAAACCTATTTTTAAAAGGACAAGTTTTAGTATTAGGCTTGAGAAAAACACCTACCTCAACTTTAGATTTTAACAAAAATATATCACCAAAATAGACATTGTTTTGACTAAAGTCAGGATTTCATACTATCGCACTTTGAAAATGCACGAAGCACAAAAAAAAGGCGCACTAGAGTTGATTGTAACTAGAGACACTAGATTGCATGATTGTAGAGGCGTTGAGCTGGAGTTTTTGTAGTTTATGGAGTTACTAATTGTTGAGTTAATGCAGGTGCAGATCACGTTGAAGAAGGATGACTGAATATATATGAATCGTGTGGAGTGAATATATGGACTTCCTGTTTTCTTAACAACGGAGGTTACATTGACATACACATCAGGTAAGGTTCTTTTATTTGTAAAGAGAATTAGAGAAAATTAAACAGAAAATTTTATTGTAATTTTATTGATTGATAAGACTGATACAAAGACCATGTATTTATACATAAAGATGTAACGACTAGTATAATACTTGTCGTATATAACATTGTAACGGCTAGTATAATACTTGTCTTATATAACATTGTAATGGCTGATACTTGCTGATTATAACATTGTAACGACTAGTATAATACTTGTGGTATATAACATTGTAACGACTAATGCTTGTTGATTATAACAATAGTCAAGCCCCAGCCTGTAAATGAGCCCAATACGATGTATATGAGACTTTATTCAAAATGAACGGCTGTGATGAATGATGACAACATGTTTATTATTTCGTTACTCTCTCTCAAACCAAACTATGGTTCCCATTTCTTTATCCGCCTCCATCAACTACTTTCCCATTTCTATCTCTATCTCCATCAACGACTTCTAGATCCTCCCTCAATCTTATAAAATTCTTGGTAAACAAAGCTTTTGTAAGCACATCAGCTCGCTTAATACATGAGGACATGACAAGCCACCAGTTTTCCTGTCTGAGTTTTGTCTTTAACAAAATGAAGATCAATTTTAAGATGCTTCGTCCTCGAATGTTGAATCGGATTGAGTGATAGAGACACTATACCCTTGTTGTCACACCAAATAACAGGCTTTTGGTTTAGAGTAAACCCTAGCTCCTCCAATAGTGACTGTATTCAAGTAATTTCCACTGTTCCGCTTGCCAAAGCTCGATATTCTGCCTCCGTACTGGACTTGGAAGTTGTTTGTTGCTTCTTTGTGCACCAAGATACTATGTTAGAGCCAAGATAAACACAGTACCCTGAGACTGACTTTCGGTCATCACTATCACTTGCCCAATCAACATCGCTAAAGCAATGCAAGCTAAGTTCTTTCTCAGATTTTATTATTATACCATGATATTTTGTGCCTTTCAAGTATCGTAGTATTCTTTTAAGAGCTATCCAAGAAGATTCTACATGTATTGACTTAATTTGTTATCACCATAACATATATCTGGATGAGTAACAGTTGCATATTGAAGTGCTCCTATTATGCTTCTATATTCCTTGATGTTGTCAATGGCTTCACCTTTGTACTTAGAATGTTTTAGATTGCTTGTCATTGGCGTAGGTAAAGAATTTGCTTGATGCATTTTAGCCTTTTGCAAGATTTCCGAAATGTAATTTTGTTGAGATAAAAATAATTCTTTGTCATTTTTCTTTATAACTTGTATTTCAAGAAAAAAATTTAGTTTCCCCATGTCTTTTAAAGCAAAGTTTTGATCTAGTCTTCGTATGATGTTGTCTATTTCTTGGCTGTTATCTCCTGTTATCAACATATCGTTTACGTATACCAAAATATAGACAGTTCTGTGTGTGCTTCTCTTCATATATAACGAATTATCTGATTTAGCTTGTATAAACTCATGTTGGATTAGGTTAACTTGAGTTTCTCATACCAAGCCCTCGAAGCTTGTTTTCAACCATAGTTAGCCTTATGTAACTTGCAAATTTTGTTGCCATAGTTGTAACCTTCGGGTTGATACATATAAACTTCCTCAGTCAACTCCCCATTCAAGAAAGCATTGTTGACATCCAACTGCCTTATGTTCCATCCTTTGCTCATAGCAATGGTTAATATGATTCAAATTGTTGTGGGTTTTATGACTGGATAAAAAGTCACATTGAAATCGAATCCAAATTGTTGTGCATAACCCTTAGCGACCAGTCTAGCTTTATATTTGTCAATAGTTTCATCCTCGTTTCTCTTTATTTTGAATACCCATCTACATCCAACAATGTTAGGTGGTGTCACCAAACTCCATGTATTATTTTTCATGAGAGCCTGATATTCAAAATTCATAGCCTCTTTCCATTTCTCTGATTTTATTACTTGCTCGAAGTTGATTGGTTTAGATTCAATAACTGAGATGTTATAATTGTTAGAATTCAGATCCAGAGAGAAGAGAGAGATACAACGAAAAAGAATTAGAAGGCTACATCTTTATTGATTGAATAGACAAACGAGATACAGAAAAATGGAGGCTGACAATACAAGCCTCTTAACCCTAAAAATAACCAAAGATGCCTTTATATATAGGCAAACAATAAAACACATAAAAAGACTATATTACCCTACAGTTGCATATTCAATACGCTAACATCCCCCCTCAAACTCACGATGCGGAGAATCGTGAGTTTGCCAAATAGAAGTAGAGAAGAAACTGCCAAATTGAAGCTGCCAAAAGAAGTAGAGAAGAAACTGCCAAATAGAAGCTGCCAAAAGAAGTAGAGAAGAACTGCCAAATAGAAGCTGCCAAAAGAAGTAGAGAAGAAACTGCCAGATAGAAGTTGCCAAAAGAAGTTGCGAAGAAACTGCCAAATAGAAGTCTGCCAAATAGAAGCTGTGAAGAAACTGCCAAATAGAAGCTGCCACAAGAAGTAGAGAAGAAACTGACCAAATACCAAAAACTCAACATCAACTCAACAATCCAAAACAATCTTCAATCTGATCGGTAAGCAAAATATCTGAGCGGCAAAATGACAAAACTGGTCCCCGGATGAGTTTATATGTTTGCATCCCCCAAACATATTAAACGAAAACAGAACTAAACCAAAGTGGGATGGTTTTGTATGTTTGCATCCCCCAAACACACAAACAAAAACAAAATAAAATCAAAAGGGATGGTCAGCATATGTTTGCATCCTCCAAACACACCTGCAGTACCACCTACCACCTTCAATCAACGTCAATTGCCCTCCTAATAAACAGGCTTACCGATACAGATATCAACCGAATAATAAACAAACACTAACACCTAACACATCACTGCGAATCCATCTTCATCAATTACCAATACACAGCAAAATGCCATACACAACTCCATACTACCATCACAACCGCGACTGCTCCCCTTACTCACATCGCAGTAGCCTCAACCAGAACTAATCCTCAACATCTGCCAAACACAACACCAAACTGTCACCAAACACACACCAGTTCAAAACAATTAACACTTCAACGCCAATCTACCAAAAACACCCACTCTGCTCCCTCTACTGTCACCATTCAGAATCTCAATTAACCAAACTAAACCATACATAACCAATCACCAATTCACCTACTGCTCCTACCCATAACAGATTTTCATTACCTGCCAATACAACTTCACTCCAACCATACATTCACAATCACTTGACCAAGCTTCCACAAACTGCTCTTCAAAACATTACGAAATTGCACAAAATAACCATCAGCAAACAAGAAACAAAGCTGCATGCCATTCAACACTCCAACACACCAAAGTAACATCGCAAACATACACATCACAAGCAAACCAAACACAAAATACCTGAAAACCATTCCAACTGCATACTTCCACATCATCGCTAGTCAATCCGGACCAGAAACTGCACTTCCATCACCATCCGAAATTGTTGCAAGTAATAAGCACTTCATCTCCAGTCAAGCCAAACTTTGCAACACCAATCAACCAGTCATCGACCTCTACCCAAGCCCTCGGATCATCAAACGCTTTGAACTGGCCATTCTCCTCCCCAAATTAGAACAACAAATATTGACCAACCATCAGCTCCCGCAAGCAAAATCAAATAACCCCTCAAAACAGAACACCTCGTCAAAACCCATACTCCCAGTCAAAAACCTCTGCAACTCCACGTTCATCATCACTGCCTTCGCTAAAATCGCCAACGTCCAAAAGTCGGTTCGGAATTCCGACCCACGTAATCGCCGAACGTCATCTACAGATCCTACCCGAACTCCTCCAACACCCAAATCAGATCCGACACCTTTAGAACTTCCACTGGTCTTCGGCAAGCAAAGGGACGATCCAGCTATCTCGATAGCTGAAGCGAAGGACCCAAAACGAAAAAGAATAGAAGAAATCGCAATTTGAGTTGGATAAGAGAGAACAAATTTATTATTATAAATTTTTTTTTTTGAACAAAAATCGCAATCCCAATTCGAAGACAGCTCACAAACCATTCTCCAAAATCGAAAATTGAGGATGTACAGAGGTAGAAGAGTTTGAAAAAGTCGAATTCAATTGGAAAGGGGATAGCGTGCGTGGGATGGCTATTTTGACTTGGTCAAGGAAAAGTGAGACTGCAGTGACGATCTGGAATTCGCTGCTTTTCACTGCTTTTGGTGGAGGAATTCGCCAATTATAGAAGGAACGAAAATAAAGAACAGAAGAAGAAAACAAACGCTGAACAATATCCCTCTCTCTATCTCTCTGTATAACCAAGATCTGATACCATGTTAGAATTCAGATCCAGAGAGAAGAGAGAGATACAACGAAAAAGAATTAGAAGGCTACATCTTTATTGATTGAATAGACAAACGAGATACAGAAAAATGGAGGCTGACAATACAAGCCTCTTAACCCTAAAATAACCAAAGATGCCTTTATATATAGGCAAACAATAAAACACATAAAAAGACTATATTACCCTACAGTTGCATATTCAATACGCTAACAATAATAGGTTTGTATATGCCACTCTTCGACCTTGTTGTCATATGATGTCCTTGCTGTGTTTGTTGGTGCTTGTCAGTATTGCATGTTTGTTGTTGTCTATCAGTATTGCTGCTTGTTTCTGTGTCTCCATTACTATTGGTTCTTGTAGCATCATTGTTTTGCATATCTTCGTTGATTTGATATGTGTGCATACTTTCTGAACTGTTTTGTGATTCATTTGTATTTGCATTTGTTACTTCCATGGAGTCACTCTGCATGCTGATGTCTAGCTGTTATTCATTAATACCATCAATAGGTGGTTCAGTAAGTAACTGTTTGAACTGATATCCCTTGGTAGAATTCTCTTCACAATTTTTAGTTTCTTTTTTCCTACAAGGGAAAAAGTGTTTTCATCAAAAAACTACATGTCTATAAATATAAATTCTTCCATTTTTGTCTAAGCATTTATATCCTTTTTGATTCTGAGCATACCCAATGAAAGTGCATGGGCTAGATCTCATGCTTAGTTTGTTCCTATTGTAGTCTCTTAAGCATGGAAAACACAAACAACCATAAATTTTTAAAGAGGGGATTTTATTCAGAAGGACAAGAGGTATTAAAATTTTATTCATTAGGACACGCGCCTAAAATTTTACTCAAAAGGACAGTGGTATTAAATTTTTTCATCGTTCTTCATCTCATCGCTAATTATCTCGTTCATCACCCTCATCGTTCATCATCTCAAACGATTTTCTATCACGAAATCATTGAAATCATTTTTAATATCAATCAAATCAAAATCCGCGGCATCTCCTACAATCGATCCTCAAACACAAATCAAATAGCAAAATCTAGGGCACGAAATCGATCTGAAGAATCAACCTTGATTGATTTTTTTTTTTTGCTTTAATCATTATAATTTAATGTTCATTTCTGCTGATTAGATTTTTTTAATTTCGCAAGGTGATTCATGGTTTTTTTTCTTCAATTTTAATGTTCAACTTTTCAGCAGTTGGGTATCATTTTTATATTTTTCTGGGTATCATTTTTGTTTATTTACCACTGTTTTATATTTGTTTGGTCTGTTTTTAAGTTGTATTTATTTTGTAGTTGTATTGTTGCATTATCTATGTATTACTGTCGAACTTATTTCGTTATAATCAACCAAACTGTGATGTAAGTAATTTTTGTGTTACATTTTATTTAAAACATTACAGCAGTTTTCAGGTATCAAATTTTTTTTTTTTTTTTTTGGGTATCATTTTTACTGTATTCACTGTGCTATGGTTTTTTTAGTTACTTTTTGTTGCTGTATTGTTGCACTAGCTTTGTAATTCAGTTGAATTTATTTCATTTTAATCAATCAAATTGTGGTTCAAACATTTTTTGTATTGCTTTTGTCATTAAAATATTAACGCAGTTTTTAGGTATCATTTTTATATTTTTCTAGGTATCATTTTTATGGTTTTGTGTATGAGAACTATGGCAAGTAGGTAGATTTGTGTTGTTTGCTTTGGTAATTGACTTCTTTTGATACACAACAATAATTCTAACTGATACCCACTATAAAAAAATAACACCCATCTAGTCAATTCAAATCTCACAAAAATAATATTTATTCTCAATAATACCTACTGATTTAAAAAATAATAGCAATCGATTCAATTCAATTATCATAAAAATGAGATTATTCTCAATAATACACAATAATACCCACTTGTATCATATGATACCTACAACTATACATAACTGATATACTAGGATACATTGTTTTCCTACACAATATAAGTACATACAACACTGCTCCCCATTCCAAGAATGCATTCATGCATTTACTTGTACTCAATCTAGTCTTGAATTCAAGTAAATTCAAGCAGCATGCAGTATCTGCAAGAATTTCATACAAAACCTGTAGTGACCCGAAAATCAGGTCCAATTTGAGCTGACTAAATAACACAAGTCCAACCCCAAATTGCACTTGAAATTCAAGAAACTAATAGAAAGAAGATAGAGGGTGAGAATAGATAAGGTAGAACTAATAGAATAGAAGAAGAAGAAGAACATCATCATCAGAGTAAACACGAATCTCACAGCGGAACGAATAAAATATAACATAACTTTTGAAATACCAACAGTTATATATACAATAGCACTTATCAGAGTGCAACACTTACAACAACAGCGGAAATAATAATAGCTATAGAATCCTAAAGCCTCCTGCTCCAAGCTCTCCAAGTGTATCTGTAAAATCCCGACTACTTGACTGCCCGTACAAATTTAGGCACCCAAGAGTTTAGGGAAACAAAACAAATAAACTCCGGGTCAGTCATGGGACTGATGTGAATAAAACTCCTAACACTTGGTTTAATAACGGATATATCATAAGACCACGCCGTGAAAACGGAACGGGTTTTCCCTTATGAAAATCCACACATCTTTGAAAGCAATATCATTCTGATATTATAATAATGTCTAAGTACAAATAGATATCAATCTAGTAGAAACGCTTTCATCTCACGTTCTACTATATAGTATACAATCAAAACCGCAAGCACGTATTGGGTAATGGATTTCCAACTATGACAAGGTATGGAACCACCTTCCGATCAGTGTACTCTAGGAACGATACACTGGAGTTCAACAAGAACATCTTGCAACTCAGCCACACATGACCGACCACTCATTTCGCTTGAGTGTATCGAATGTACATCACCAACGGTTGGGATCAGCAACCGTTTCCCATATATATATGGGACAACATTGATAGATTAAAAGAAGCAAATGAATATTCTCTAGATAGGTGATTATACACCCTACTTCGATGCGATCGACTTAGCCATGCTGCCTGCCCGATTTCTGTCATTTACCGGATGTGAGGCTAGAAGCTACGCTTACTTTCCATTCATTTATAACACGATCACTTTGAATGCCACATTATCAGATCCGTAAATCATTAGTTGGTTTATACAAATATCCTGGATGTTATGCTAAGGGATAAATCCGTTGCAACCATATATATTTATACAGACCAACCCATTCGATCATTGGAAATACTTTGTCAGACATTCGTCCATTTACGTTCGTTCTAAGACTGAACGAAACCGAAGGCTCTATTCCGTACATCCATCTTAGTCCATTGTTATCTAAGATTTATACAACAGCCCTTGCACTTTACTCCGTCTTCAATATATTCAACATATATAATTCGCAACGCTTATGCCAATACAGAGTGGTTCTTTGGATAATAATCCAACCGGTCTCTCCATATTAACAACGTTAAAATGGTCAAAACATTGATAGTCTGTGATTTAACTATCAAAGAAAAACTCGTGTGCAAACAAGGATATTATTTCCAAATGGAAATTATATCAACCAATCATCATTTAACATTTATCTCTTTAGTTCTTTAATTTACTTATCTCCTGTTTCCCTATATTCTAAATTTCTTATTTTCTAATTTTAGAAAATATACTTTATTAACAATGGAAAACATTTCCATTTCCTTGTTTTCTATATTAGAAAACATTTCTGATTTCTTATTTGGATAACATTTCCAAAGTTCCTTCATTGGATTTAAACTGATGTTTAAATAAACATCGCTATGCCAACTCAAACCATTTATTTAATTCACTTAACCATCATTCACTATCAAACCTTACCATTCCTTAGTTAAGAAGGAAGTCAATCAAGTTGGGGTATAATTACCTCTCAGACCTTAACTGAACAACGTTATAACTTCGAAATAGTAACAGTTTATCTTTTAAACCTTTAACAACTTCTTTACGTAACCCTCGGATTCAATTTACGAATCCACTTCTTTATTGAAAACATTGATTATAACGATAACGTTATAATCCCTACTTTCGCAATATCAAACTTCAATTATAACCTTTATTCTTTAATTCGAATAATTAAACCTAACCCTAATTTATTAGTGTATATTCTTGATTTAAAAACCGGAAAGTAAATATTACTTTCCCAAATTCGATATAATTGAATTCGACGTATAATTCTCTTTCGAGTAATCTCTATTTGATTAACTCTTCTTCGAATATCCTATATTCGATTATCTCTCTTCGAATAACTTATATTCGAAATCTCTCTCTTTTGAATACGCCATATTCGATAATCTCCTTTCAATTAACTAATCGATAACTCCTTTCGATTTAAACTATAATCGATAATTCTTTTCGATTAAACTATAATCGATAATTCCTTTCGATTAAACTAAAATCGATAATTCCTTTCCTTTAACTCTATTCGAATAAACTATATTCGACTAACTCCTTAAACTCTATTCGAATAACCAATATTCGACTAACTCCTTTAACACTATTCGAATAACCAATATTCGACTAACTCCTTTAAATCAACTCATTTGGATTAACTCGGTTTCATTAACTTATCTTGACTAACTTAACTTAATTAACTCGACTTATTTAACTCCAATAGATTAACTCCTGTCGAATAACTAATATTCGATAACTCTATTTAACTCCGTTTAACTCTATTCAACTCCATTTGAATAACTAATATTCGATAACTAACTTCGAATACCATATTCGATTAACTAACTTCGAATACCATATTCGATTAACTAACTTCGAATACCATATTCGATTAACTAACTTCGAATACCATATTCGATTAACTAACTTCGAATACCATATTCGATTAACTAACTTCGAATACCATATTCGATTAACTAACTTCGAATACCATATTCGATTAACTAACTTTGAATACCATATTCGATTTCTCCTTTTTATAACGTTTATCCATTTAAAAAGATCCCCTTTTTAACAACGTTTATTTATTTATAAAGATTAACTTTTTAGTAACGGTTCTTCACTTTATAAATGTTCTTTTAATAACGTTTTCCTTTTTATAACGGTTTCCTTTTTATAACTTCTTATTCCGTTATAAACCAAATTCCTTTTTATTAACTCTATTTATTTTCTAAATATTCACTTTTCAATTCTATTTGTAAATGGTTTACAAATATTTCTTTTTCTATTTTATTCTATTTGCAAATGGTTTGCAAATATTTCCTTTTCAAATTTATTCTTAAAAATATTCTAACTCCTTAAATTCCCAGAAAAATTCGCCATAACCTCCTTTGTATTGGGAGCATTGGGAAAATCCCCAAACCCGCCACACAGGGCTTTCCATTCAAAAAGAAAATGGTTTGAAATTATTTCCTTTTTGAATATCTCCTATTTATAAATATTCCAAATTTGTAAATATTCCTTATTTATAAATATTCCATTTATAAATATTTTTATTTCAATATCACTTTGAAATTATTCCTTATCAACATTCCGGTATGTTATGGTATTCAATCATATCAAATCACAATGATAAATATCGTCCCAACACATATGATCGACAATAGATTATATATCACATCATATATTGCAATATATGAACAGAACAGTAATATAAATATTGAGGAGTCCAGTTGGACCCCTCCAACCTGTTTCCCTGCATCACAGATGTTACACAGTATAATCAACATCACTTTCAGTTCAGTACAGATTATTCTGATAACAACATCAATATATAATATTTAACGATATATATATATATATATAATTTCCACTAACTGACTAGCAGTTTAATCAATCAACCAACACACAACAATCAACAGATGATTAACAGTTCTAAGAATGCAATATAAAAATATAACAGTTCAGAGTTGGTGAGTTTTACTCACATTTGCAGTTCATCGTTAAAGAACGATAAACTGTTATTTGATTTGAATCAAACACTTTATTTCGCCATAAATTGTAACGATCTCGAATCCACTTCCAGTCTGCTTCAGTGTGTAGCCACCGTCCATACGATCCCAACGGATCCAACTGTTTCGAAATTATGATCATGTATGTAGAAGATATATGATATATAAATTAATACTATTTTAAATAAAATTTAAACTAAATTAATTAAATCCATGGGCTTTAACCTTTTGAAACTAAACCCGGCCCATTCCCTAACATCCCAACCGCAGACCCGAACCCGTCCTTCTTCTACTCCAGGAAAATGTCGTGACTCATCCTCAGGAGATAAACTCCACCATTGCCACACCTTTAGAGGATCCAATCTCCCTCACTTCTCAGCTATTTTACAAACGGTCTGCACCATCGATCACCCCTCCACAACCTCTTCCTCCTCACGCCGTCGATGCTCAGCTCGAGCACCACCTCCCCGTTCCGTCGACCCAGTTAAAATCACCGAACAATATTATCACCAAAACATCCCAAAAACTCACAACACCCTCCATTCGATCTCCTCAATCCCTATATGAACCCAGATTTTCAAATCAACGACCCATCGATCAAACAAATCCAACCCTAGGAAGCTGCTGTAGTAACGCCATCGCACAGGAAGGGTTCGAACCCATCAATAACTACATCAAATCGAAGCTCATTTCATGAGGATTGCCATTATATAAATATGATGATTTATAGGATTTAATTTGGTTTTACATTGATTTTTCTTTGAGGTGGTTTTCACGTTTTGGTTTTTCTCTGGAAATATGGTGGCGGCTGAGATAATGAACTACCGTGGACTTTTTCTCTAGGTTTAGGCAGTTGGGTAGGTATTTATAGAAGGATAACATATCTAGATATTTTTAGATATTTAGTTAGGATATTTTATTTGGTTTATTATATTCGTTTTTGTCCTTCTAAAAATCCGTGTGATCACACACAGTATTCAAAAATCACGGAAATGGACATGCAGCTACAGTTTGACATTACGGTCCCAACGAAACTGGTTTCGTCGAATTCCGACTCCGTATCCTCACACAACGTATTTTTAACTGTCAAAATACTGACTGTTTTACACTCTAAAAATCCGTATGGCCACACAGTGACTCTAAAAATCACGAAACTGGAAATCTAACAACTATTTGACACTGCGGATCCAACAAAACTGGTTTCGTCGAAAACAGAGTTCGTTTGTAAAACTGGCTATTTTTAAACCCCTGAATAATCTATTTAAATATATTTAAATAAATTAAATTAAATATTAATAATTTAATTTTATCGTATATATCCACATAGAATATACCACAACTCCTGAATATTCATATATGGATTTACAGCTCGATATTCCAAATCCATATTATATCGATATTCAATATATATTGAAATTCCTTTTATATATTGTTATATTTTATAAAGGAATTCCATAGCGACTTTTCTAAAATTTGATTTGGTCATAAGTCAAAATCTACACGACGAAATCCCGATTTTTCTCTTCCATTAGAAAACTATTATCTAATCGGTCCTGACGGTTCTTGTTTCACAGAAATCCGACTTAAAACGGACCCTATATATTCAGTTGAAGTTCAAATCGCCAAATAGCGAACTGCAGCGCCATTTCGAGCTCTATTTTAATTATAATATAAAATATAAATTCAACTGGCTTATATAAATATATTCGTCAATAAAAATTCAATATAAACTGAATTATATATTTTCAACTGTCCAGTTAACACAATATTGTGAATTCCGTTATTTCCGATTATCCCGGAAATATATTATCCTATTATTTATATTAATTAATAAAAATATTATTTAATTCCAGTTATTGATATCGTTAAATCAATATTTAATAATTAAATTAGTTAATTATTCTCCTGCCAAATTACGGGTCATTACAATCTTTCCCCCTTAAAATAATTTCGTCCTCGAAATTGCTAAGGTAGTGGACGACCCTATCTACTGGGTAAAAATATATCCGTTTACCTCTTATCTCCGGTTTCAATTGAACCAATTACTATCGACTAAAATATTAATTCATTCCGACTAGCTAAATTTTCAAAAATTCTGAAAATTTTCTAACACCTTAACTTTTCGAAAAATTTCGCCAGCACTTCCTTTGTACTGGTCAATAGATCAAACTCCAACTCGCCTCTCTGGGCCATCTCCAACCCAAAAGAAAATCAAACAGCCAAGCGGCTTGCCAATTCGGCTCATCAAAATCTCAAACCCATATATAATATAAACTGGTACCTTTTTGTCGGGCATATCAACTCTATCACTTCCATATGCTATCAACTCAGCATATACCAGTGTTATCTCAATCAAATTCCAATCAGTTCATATCCTCAATCCAAATCGAATTTTATTCGAACCCCAATTTCAAATTCCAAATTATTGACTTATCAATTTGGTTCCATTCTAGATTATCTCTAATCCAATTCAATTTTATTTAACTCGGTTCAAGTTAAATTTCAATTTATTTTTACCATCTCATTTTATTTAACTTCATTAGTTAAATTTTAATCCCAAAACTTAAATTCCTGGGTAAATTTCAAATCAATTTGAAATCATAATGCCAATTCAAAACCTTTGAATTTCTAAACAACTTGTTTCCTCAAAACAATTCAAAAACAAAACCTTTGGTAGTAATCCGTCACTTAGAACTCGAAAATGAACACTGATGATGTCGCGATTCATCATCAGAATCTATTTTCCAGCTATCGAAGTGAGTTTACTACTATATCACTTTCAGTTTGAAAAACGTTTTCAAATTCTCCCAGGAACTTAAAATTTCCTTATTTTAATTCCAAATCTGATTTAAATTCAGATTTACTTCATCTGATTTCATAGACTTTACTTATATGAATTCTGATCAGTTATTTACATAACCATTTCACTTCTTATAACCTCATTCGATTATAATAACAACCAACACAACCAATTATACTATGTTAATTTCAAAACATACCATGTCGGTTCATCATGTTCAAGTGTTTATAAAACTCCTACCAATACAGTGGATCAAACTGATCGACCAGAATTTATAAGCCACTCAACCAATAAATCTCCACAATATAAAACCACTTTATATTAACTAACAAATACACACTCGTATATATACACTCAAACTCAGTCTAGGATATTACTAATCCCATCTCTACTGAATTACGCCACAGAGCCAAGGTATTAACTAAACCAATGCTCTGATACCAACTGTAGTGACCCGAAAATCCGGTCCAATTTGAGCTGACAAAATAACACAAGTCCAACCCCAAATTGCACTTGAAATTCAAGAAACTAATAGAAAGAAGATAGAGGGTGAGAATAGATAAGGTAGAACTAATATAATAGAAGAAGAAGAACATCATCGTCAGAGTAAACACGAATCTCACAGCGGAACGAATAAAATATAACATAACTTTTGAAATACAAACAGTTATATATACAATAGCACTTATCAGAGTGCAGCACTTACAACAACAGCGGAAATAATAATAGCTATAGAATCCTGAAGCCTCCTGCTTCAAGCTCTCCAAGTGTATCTGTAAAATCCCGACTACTTGAATGCCCGTACAAATTTAGGCACCCAAGAGTTTAGGGAAACAAAACAAATAAACTCCAGGTCAGTCATGGGACTGATGTGAATAAAACTCCTAACACTTGGTTTAATAACGGATATATCATAAGACCACGCCGTGAAAACGGAACGGGTTTTCCCTTATGAAAATCCACACATCTTTGAAAGCAATATCATTCTGATATTATAATAATGTCTAAGTACAAATAGATATCAATCTAGTAGAAACGCTTTCATCTCACGTTCTACTATATAGTATACAATCAAAACCGCAAGCACGTATTGGGTAATGGATTTCCAACTATGACAAGGTATGGAACCACCTTCCGATCAGTGTACTCTAGGAACGATACACTGGAGTTCAACAAGAACATCTTGCAACTCAGCCACACATGACCGACCACTCATTTCGCTTGAGTGTATCGAATGTACATCACCAACGGTTGGGATCAGCAACCGTTTCCCGTATATATACGGGATAGCATTGATAGATTAAAAGAAGCAAATGAATATTCTCTAGATAGGTGATTATACACCTTACTTCGGTGCGACCGACTTAGCCATGCTGCCTGCCCGATTTCTGTCATTTACCGGATGTGAGGCTAGAAGCTACGCTTACTTTCCATTCATTTATAACACGATCACTTTGAATGCCACATTATCAGATCCGTAAATCATTAGTTGGTTTATACAAATATCCTGGATGTTATGCTAAGGGATAAATCTGTTGCAACCATATATATTTATACAGACCAACCCATTCGATCTTTTCCGGATGCTCGTTGTGGCGAGCGATCGTGATTAGAGAATCTAGGTCCTTTACTTCCACCATGGGAAGGTGCTCCCGTAACGGGACTTGCCACTCATCGGTTATTTCAATCGGAATGGTTTTTAGCCTTCAATTTTTGAAGTGTTTTTCACTATCACAGAGAGAATTACATATAGCATTATCTTAAGCGTCTCATTCATTACACATGATCACTCTTTACAATGATTCTCCATTTTTCGCTCTCTTTTCACTTTAGATCTCACTTGATTTTGAGAAGGATCAGATTAGGTCTTGGGATTAGATTATTTTCCTTGGTTCCATCATGAAAATGGTGTTAGATTCGAGCTTTAAAGAGAAGAAATGGCGAATGGAGATCACTTAGAATGAGAATCAATGGTGTTCGGAGAAGATGATATCCACTTCATGTAGGAGGAAGAAGGAGAGAGCTTTGGTGGCCATTAATGGATCTTGAGAAGCTTTAGAATGGTGGAGAAATGATTTGGACAGCCCTTCGGGGTTGTGGAATCGGTCCCTTGAAGTGTGGTGAAATGGGGTATTTATAGGAGAAGTTTGGACCAGGTAGCAAAGTTGTAATTATGGTAAACTGGGTACGGGGTCGCACGTCGATGTATTTTCAAAACTGCCACTGGACAACTGGTATGTATCACTTTATAGCTGTATCCAGCTATAAGACCGGTCCCTCCTTTAACCAGATGCGAACAGAAATGAATGGGCGATCCTTGAAGCTGGATGTGCGAGCAAGCTGTAAACATTTATTAGGAGCGACTCCATATATAAAATGCAACCGACCTCTCATATTCACGCCCGTGCCACTTTGTCTTCTAGTGCTTTCTCTTTACTGCTCAACCATGTGAACACGCCATGTAAACTTCCTTTCATTTGTAAAGTTGATTATGGGAACATAAATTACAAAGACTTCCATTGATTCCTTTTATTTCATTTCTTGGATCTGCTCGTCCATTCGAAGTCGCTCAACCGTTCCAGGAGGTTGATGGTGGTGCTCAAGCTCCCTGACGTCGGCCTGCTCGACCTCACGCAGAAGCATGCGAGCGAGCTGGTCTCTTACGTACGAGCGAGCCTTACTCTCAATGCACGAGCGGACTGATGATACTCGACCTTTCAGCGAGGTGTTTGACCAAGCGCAGGCTTCTTGTCCCTTTGCTGGAGATGCTGCTCCATTACACGAGCGAACCGAAAGTGATGCTCGACCTGGAGAGCCACCCTCGAGTCGGCAGATGGATGAGCTGGCGGACGAACCACATTGGAGGTGCTCGATCGAGATCTGCTGAGATGAGCGACCAGATAAACATGGGTGCTCGACCGAGACCACCGTGGCCTGCTCGATCAAAGGTTTTATGTGGCGCATTTATAGTGTTCGACAGAATGCACGAACAGATTTCTGGTAGTTAACAGTGCGGGATGGACCCCACGTGGACTCCGAACCGGATCGGTTTCGAGCCTATAAATACCTCACAGAGCACCATTTGAAGGGATCTTTTGGCAAATTAATCACTCAAGCTCCTACACCACCGAATTTCCTTGTTTATTCAGATTACCGTCAACTTTTGAAGCATATTTCATCAGACATCGAGAGAACTTATCAATTATATTGGAGAGATTGAGAGAAATTCAGCATTGTATTTGTATTCATATCATCAATCAACAAAGTATAAAGTGGACGTAGGCTCTTTAACGCCGAACTACTATAAATCGTGTGTTTTTATTGCTTTTCTTTTTTTATTCTCTTTAAATTAGCATTCGTTTGGGTGTTAGGACCATTTTTGGGTCTAACATTTTTTTTTTTTTTGAAAATTGGTTCACTTTATTAACTACTAAAAACCGTACAAGAAAAGGTTAGCATACTAACCATTACATAAACAAAAGCAAAAAAAACATGAAAATACAAGTAACAAAACCTAAACTAACATATATCTGCCCATGATGAGGCAACCATCCCGCTATCGTGCACCACGCTGCACTTGTGAGCAAAGCTCATCATGAGCATGATCTTAATTCGATCATCTCCCATAAAATATCAATCCAGTGAAGCCTCTAACTTCAGTATAGAAAGTAAAGCCATCAGCAACTCTTTCAGCAGAAAATCCAATGTATCATTCCATCCAGTACCACTAAACAACTTAACATTGTCATTTGACCAACTTCAAGCTTCAACATGAATCATAAGATGCGTAATTACCTATCATAATTGTCCATCCAAGCCAGCTTATATAATACTGAACACCCAATCAACTGAATGCAAACTGTTTACCCCAAATTCCAGTAGCTGATGAAACTAAGGATGAACACTACATATCAGGTTTGAACTTCATTGTTGTTATTTTTAAAAATGTTGAAGCTGCGGCAAACCCAGTAGCTAGATAGCACAAAAAATTCTAATCACAGTGCCACCATCTAAATGTAACAGCAAAATCCGCACTGATATGTTAACTATGAACCATCAAATAAAATCCATTCTCGCTCCAGTCTAATCGTTGATCAAATTCTGATAATCGATTTTCTGAAGGACTAAAACCAGGCTTCAAACCACTGAAGTTGGCATTTGCTCATGAATATTTCCTCTAAAAACATCTATTTAACCAAACCAATGTTTAAGCACAATCTTTCAATCTCATAAATGGTAACATGAGATTGATTAACTTGCTAAAATATTGATTAAATTTTGAGGAGAAGACCATCATGAACATAGAAATATGGAACCAGAATTCATCATCCAAAACCAATAACTCAAAACTGAGATGATAATCATTAGGAACTAATAAACCAGATCTAAGGTAAATCGAAGAATACCACTTCAAATATAAGCAGTAGATTTCCAATCCAATTCAAACTGAATAACTCAACTATGGAATATCAGTTGGATTTTCCAGACTTACGTAATCAATACAATAAAAAATGAAATTATGTAATCCTTAGATTTCAGATCTGAATCAAAGTGAAAACCGCATACAACCCAAGCCAACAACAACAAATCTTACCCCAGAGCATTGAATTGGTATAGTTCTCCCAACTGGAGGATCGGTTGGAAGATTTGGAACTGATGCTAAATCAGTTGCGCCGGCAATGCCGAAACCAAAATCAGTAGTGGCTTGATCATCCAGAGTTAAAACGAAGGGTGGTGTTATTGACACTCCAAATATTGTTAAGGGGAGGTCAAATTTTAAAAACACTCCAATCATAAAAAAAATGTTATGGGGAGTCACGTACTTAATTTTTTATGTTACCTTTTTACCCTGGCAATAACTCAATTACCATCCCAAATTCCAATCAATTTCAAACGCACAAAAAAAACCCTAAATTATTTGCAAACAAAAAAAGAGCGATCGTTTAGGAAGAAATAATGGCCCAAACGAAGAACGTGAAACATATGATATTATTGATAATTTAACATAAGAGAAATGGAATTATTTATAAAAAGGATCAACAAATAAAAAATGAAATTATTTAAAAAAAGGATCGACAAATGAAAAATGAAATTATTTGAAAAAAAAGATTGACAAATGAAAAATGAAATTATTTAAAAAAAGGATCGACAAATGAAAAATGAAATTATTTTAAAAACGACCGACAAATGAGATTATTGATAATTTGATATAAAAATATGATGTAGTTCGACTAATATACTGTATAATTTTTTTTAATTAACAACTAGAAAATGATTATTGTAAAGAAGGCTAATTTGGTAAAATAAACTTTATTTGTTAAGGGAGTGCTCTCTGCATTGATACTTCCCTTAACAAATTCTTTTTTTCTTTTTAAATTGGTCCCCCTTTAACAATACTTGGAGTGTCAATAACAATCCCCAAAACGAATCAAATCCAACGAAGAGTAGATCATAGTACTCTGCTTGGAGTTGAATCGCGATTCAAAAGCGAGCGCTCTTCAGATCTCAAATCTAGATCCGACTTTTGGTTTGTAAAATATAAATAAAAATCCAAAGACTTATCAACGGTTCACCAGAAGTAAATACGTTGAAGTTTAATGAGAGGAAATCGAATGATGAAAAAAGGAAGCAAACGAGCATTGCAACAAGTCTAATTCTCCTTGCGCCCTTATCCGGTGAAGAAAAACCGGTCGCTGCAGCAATTTTGAAAGAAACCAAACCGCTCCGCACTACCAAATCCGAATGGGAACAAAATAAAGCGATCAAAATCAGGGAAAGAAGAATTAAAATAAAAGGCTAAAATCTCCTTCCACGTGATCTCGCCTGCCTGCGATCGCCGTCGCCGTCGCCTGAGCGCACTCTGCCTGCGCCTGCACCTGTCCTAGCCTGCTCCAACTGCCGACTTTGCCTGCCGTTGACACTTCTCAGCCCCAGCTGTCATCCTCGAGCTTCTCCCTCTCGGTATATATTTTCCCTTTTTCTCTTAAGTTTACACTAAATTTATTTAAGTTTATAGTTTAATAATATTTAAACTTATTTGTATTAAATTTGTTTGAAATTTGATAATGATTTGTTCAAAACTTCCATTTTACAAATTAAAATCTGTTAGACGTTTAAAAAATAAAAAGAACTGGTTTTTACGTGATATTTTGAAACTAATTTGTTTATAACATAAGTTTCAAAACTAATTTGAGATTCAAAATTTGTTCAAATCATGTTTAAAACTTATTTTGAAATATGTTCAGGTCAGTAATTTTTAAAAATCTGTCTGAATTTATTATGATTAATTTTTTTTTTTAAAAAGCGTAACAGAGGCGTGCTAGAAAACGCAAGCCTTGTGCTTTTACACCTTGATTGCGTTAATGGAAACACAATGCAGCCTAAATTTGAAATTTCAGCTCACATTACTGGCCCTCTTTAATACCATATAGAACAAAAAGGTTATTTGAATATTTTCTATGCATTTGATTCTTTTGAAACTCTAATCTAATCATTTAAGTATCTAGTGTCAATTGTCAATATAATCATTCATGATATAAATTGTGTGCACTACAAGTAATTTGTTAGCGATTAAAATAGGATCACTCTCTTAGTTGATGTGCTACTAACCATCCTAGATGATATCATCAGATATCTACTGGAATGAAACTTTTCAAGCCTCAACTGCCTCGCCTTCTTTTAAACAATGTAGCATGCATGCGGAATGCGCAAACAATAATCCGAAACATCAACGTTTCCATCCATGATGGTTCTGCCCTTGTCTTGGTTGGGCCAAATGGGTCGGGCAAGTCGACCTTACTTCGTATGCTTGCCGGATTCTCCAAACCTTCAGCAGGAGTGATCCTCTGGAATGGAAACGACATCACTTCTGCCGGAGTTTTTCAGCAGTACAAACTCCAACTCAACTGGCTTACCCTTAAAGATGCAATCAAAGACAAGTTAACTGTTCTAGACAACGTGCAGTGGTTTGAGCTTCTAGAAGGAAAGATGGGAAGAGCAAAAGCAGCCATAGAGCTTATGGGTCTGGAAAGATTAATGAACGAGAAGGCTAGAATGCTGTCTATGGGGCAGAGGAAGAGGTTGCAATTGGCAAGGCTACTTGCCATTAATAGACCAATTTGGCTGCTTGATGAGCCTTCTGTTGCTTTGGATGTCGCAGGGGTGAAATTGTTGGAGTATATAATCAAAGAGCATAGGAAGAGGGGTGGAATTGTCATTGTGGCCACTCATTTACCAATTGAAATTGAGGATTCAATGCTGCTCAGGCTACCGGAGAGATTTCCCAGAAGAAAAACCTTGGTTGACATGGTTCGAGGTGATTAGCCTTTTCTTGTTTTATTTGCACACAGCTTTCATGAACTTGAGTTATCTCACAAATTTCAGTGCATCTGTTGTGCTTTTAACACCATGTATCTATGTTTATGGATATCATAATGTGTGTAGCACAATTTTGTTTCATACTGTACTTGAAGTTTATTATGTGATTTCTGTTACATCCACTTAAGCTTCTTTGGTTGCTGTTTGTAGTCGATCAAATTTCGATCATCGTTGGTTGAAATTGCTAATTTCAGTCACTATAATTGTTGTTGTACGACGGTACCACCACCATTTGATTTCACATTGATAACCACACTTGATGAC
This sequence comes from Allium sativum, assembly GCA_030737875.1. Lineage (NCBI taxonomy): Eukaryota > Viridiplantae > Streptophyta > Magnoliopsida > Asparagales > Amaryllidaceae > Allium > Allium sativum. The sequence continues at coordinate 887,490,293 of CM060922.1, forward strand.
ATCTTTCATCGCCATTAAAGATGTTACATTGAGGATCATCGGAGTATGGTCAGATTCTACCATATTTCAATGCGTAGAACAAATATTTGCTATGGAGAATTCATTTTTGGAGTGCACTTAAAAAGCCAAAATTCAATGGCAAAGAGTGTTCTAATTGAAAACAAAAATAGCCCTGATCTTTTCTGTTGATCATAACAGTCGTTTAACGATATGATGATACTTATAACATCCTGGGTAAGATCTAGATCATCAACTGAATCTTCTACTTAAAGCCAATGTTCTTCAGGTGTAAAACATGAGCATTTCATTGATTTCTCAAATTCCTCCATCAATTATACCTGGTGATACAGACACTCAATTCAAATGGATACTTTGAATAAAACTCAGTTTACAAAATCAGGCGAAGATGCTTTTTCAATTCTCGATTCATTGGAAGAGTTTGATGTGAAAGGCTACAGTAATACTTATTCATACGTTGTAGATTATTGTTTAATTTCTGGTTCATTAACTGACATTACATGAACTCAACCCAAAATCTATAAGAACGACAATAAAATATGCCATAAAGTTATTGTCGGGTATACGTTCAGTTTGGTGGTTTTTGAACGCAATCAGAGTGCTGGACGAAATTTCTCAAAAGTCAGTCGCTGCATGGACTGACATTATATCTGGATTTTTCAAAAGGAAAGCCTATAGACAAGTTATGGTCACATTTTCAGAAATGTTAAAGGAGTATAAATATCCTGGTCCAGTTAGTTTTTGCAATGTGATAAGAGCGTGCAGTAAAAATGGCGCATCTTGGCATTTTGTTCAACAAATACAACAACAACAACTAAGCCATAAATACATGGGAAAATATTTCGACATGGGTTTATCGGTTACTCGATTGTCTAAAATCCATTAATAGATGTATATGCAAAAAACCGTCTCATAGATTCAGCTGTATTAGTATTCGAAGAGTTGCGTGGTAAGGATAATGTTTCATGGATTACGATGATTTATGGGTTTTCTCAAAAACGATCTTGGAGAAAAAGCACTTGAACTATATTGCCAAATGCGTAGATAACATACAACTCAATGATATCAGGACGTTCACAACTTGGAAACGCCGGAAGCACTCTAATGATTTTTAAAGAGATGCAACTTTTAGGGTTTAGGCTAGTTTCTGTTACTATATCAAGTCTCCTTAGTGTTTGTGCTTGTACAAGGGATACTGGAAGTGGGACTCAGCTACTGTCCTATGTATTGGAATGTGGACTATCTTCTCATTACATCATTGAAGGGTCTCTTCTTGACCTATATGTAAAGTCTGGAGGTATCGAAACTGCACACAAGTTCTTTAACATGACGAGCAAAGAGAATACTGAGTTGTGGAATGTAATGCTTGTAGCTTATGGTCAGATTGGTGATTTAGTCAAGTCCTTTAATATATTTACCGAAATGCGATTTAAAGGTTTAGAATCAAACAAGTACAGAAATCCAAGTATATTGAGGACCTACGCTAATTTTGGTGGAGTTAACCTTGGAGAGCAAACTCATGCAGTAGCTAAAAAAACTGGATTTGATATTAATGTTTATGTTAGCAGTGTTCTTATAGATACGTATGCTAAATGCGGTCGATTGAATATTGCAAGAAAAATACTTGAGAGAATCACAGAAAAATATGTGGTATCATGGACTTCTATGATTGCTGGGTACACACAACATGAATTTTATACAGAAGCTATCAACACATTCGAGATAATGCTAGCTCGCCATATTCAACCAGATAGTATTGGATTGGCAAGTGTCATTAGTGCTTGCGCTGGAATGAAATGAATTGAGCAAGGAAAACAAATCCATGTACAAGCACTAGTTCTTGGTTATTCAATGGATAAATCAATTGAACATTCATTGATTAGTCTCTATGCTAGATCTAGATGCGGCAAGATCGAAGAAGCATGTTCAGTATTTTAGACGATTGAACCAAACGATGCTATACCATGGACTAATATCAAGGCTTTCTCAAAGCGGGCATTGTGAAGAAGCTCTTAGAGTGTATATGGCAATGGATCGAGCGGGCATAAAAGCAGATTTATTCACATTTGGCTCTGCTGTTAGTGCTTCTGCAAACTTGGCAGACATAAAACAAGGAAGACAAATCCATAGAAAATTGATTAAAACAGGTTATAATCTGTTGATCGAAATTGGTAATGCTATAGTTACACTGTATTCCAAGTGTGGGAGTTTAGAAGATGCGAAATTGGAATTCACTATTATGCCCAATAGAAACGAAATCTCTTGGAATGCAATTATCACTGGTTGGTCTCAGCATGGGATGGGTTATGTGGCCCTAGACCATTTTGAAAATATGAAGATGGTAGGACTGAAACCGAATGATATCACATTTGTAGCTGTGTTAGCTGCTTGTAGTCATGTAGATTTAGTGGATAGAGGGTTGGATTACTTTAATTCCATGAATGAAATATTTGGACTGGTGCCAAAACCAGAGCATTATGTTTGTGGTGTGGACATACTTGGTCGAGCAGGACAACTGGACCGAGCCAAAAAGTTCATTAAGGATATGCCTCGAGCCAGATGCTATGATATGGCGGTCTCTGTTAAGTGCATGCAGAGTTAGAAAAGACGTTGAAACTGGAGAATTTGCTGCTCAACATCTTTTAGAGTTAGAGCCACATGATTTAGCTACATATGTTTTGTTGTCGAATATATATGCAGTTAATAAGAAATGGAGTCGTAGAGATCCAAGTTAGAAATATGATGAAGAACGACGGAGTAAAAAAAAACTAAAAAAGGGCCAAGTAGAAGTTGGATTGAGGTGAAGAATGAAATACATGCGTTCTATGTTGGTGGCAGATTACACCCGTTAATTGATGAAATATATGAATTCCTTGAAGAGATGGATAATAAGATAGTTGAGACTGGGTACAAGCGTGATATGTACGGTCTTTTGATTGATGTCGAACAAGAGAAAAACCCAGCAAACTTTGTTCATAGTGAAAAACTTGCTGTTTGTTTTGGGCTTATTAGCTTGACTTCTCATGTTCCTATTCGTGTAATGAAGAATCTTCGTGTGTGCAATGACTGTCATAGTTGGATGAAATCAAGGTTATCACGACGCCAAGTCGAGCCACTACCGTCTAGAAGACTAGTCGTCTGATTAGTCGATAAGTCTTTTATATACGTATATTTATTAGACTTAAGTATATAATATAATTAGAAACAAATTAGTTAATATTAAATAAAAGTATATATATTAACACAATTATTAACAGTAAGAAGTTATAATATAGAAAGGAATGTTAACAAATCAACAGTAAAAAACAGTAATTTACTAAAGTTGTTACTGTTGTAAACAACAGTAAGAAGCTATAATTATTAAAGTGTTAAACAACAGTAATTTACTAAAGTAAACATTTACTGTGTAATTTACTAAAGTAAACAACAGTAATTTACTAAAGTAAACAACAGTAATCTAGTGTTAAACAACACTAAAAACAAATCAAAACATTTACTGTTGTTTATTAAAGTGACAAAGTCTTTCTATTTATTCTAAGAAGGACCAACCCACTTATAAAATATCGATACCTGGCAGAAAAGGAACCGCGAGGAGGAGCAGCGAAGTCGAGGTCAAGGTCGAGGAGGAGCAGCGAAGCGAGGAGGCGTTGCGAGCAGGCGTCGATCCAAGAAATTAGGGTTTCTCTCCAGGCCAAATATCGAAGTCGAGGTAAAGCATCGATCTGTAAAACATCGATCCAATTTTACTGCTATCGAAATTAGTGTTTCTGGGCCGCTCCAGGCCATTACCGTCAAAAGCAATAAGTCGTTCATCGTCGAACTCCAGGGAGTGACATGTCGACGACTAGTCGTCGACGTGATAACCATGGATGAAATATGTGTCAAAAGTAGCTGGACGAGAAATTGTACTGCGGGACTCCTATCGATTTCATCACTTTGAAGAAGGAGGTTCATGTGGAGATTTTTGGTGAAACAATGTTGTTTGGATTCAATTGAACTGTTTCGCAATGTTGGTTCAGTGATACATGACCAAAGTTGGTTTGTGACTGTTGCATTCAGATGCACATTCTATTATGTTTGAATTCGCTGGAATTCTACAGGAGTAAAAAGATGATTGAGTTAATGCTGGTAAAGCTAGAAAGAATGAGGTTTAGTCGGGAGGATAAACAGAATGATCTATAAATTGTGCGTGTGAATATTCTAGTGAACATAGATTGGTATTTTATGACAGGCTCATATACATTCATCTGGTTCGGAGTTAACGTGGGGCTGCTGTCCAGGTTGCATGTGCCTCCCTAATCTTGGATGCTTTGCCGATGGTGATATAATTGTAAAAGAAGAGATATGGAGGCCGAGAGAGAATTAGAGCATGTTAAAGAAGAACATGAAACAGTTAACGAGGTGGCAAGCCATTTAGAAACGAGGGAAGGTAAGAAGGGTGGAAAAGGAAGAGGGGTCGGAAAGGGAGTAATTAGCGTGGTTGGAAAACATTTTGTGTGCTTCAAACCTAATGATGAGAACATGAAAGGTGAAAAAGTAGAGGAAAGTGGAGGGAAAGTGATCGATATTGGTGGGGAACCTACCGTATGCTTCGAGTTAGATAAAGATGGCAAAAAGGATGAAAACCAAACTGGAAAAGAAGTGATCATTATCGAAGGAGAACCTACTGCATTCTTCAAACCAGAAAAAGAGAACAAGAAGGATGAACAGCAAAAAGGAACTGAAGAGAGTGGGGTCAAAATGGAGTGAGAACCTGCTGTATTTTCTGAACCAGACGGGAACATGAAGGATGAGAATGAGAAGGAAAAGGAAAGCAGAGAGGAAGTGATCGATTTGGGAGGAGAACCTACCACTGTATACTTCGAACCAGAAGAAGAAGAGATCAGGAAGGATGAAAAGGAAATAGAAAGCGGAGAGAAAGTAATCACCGTTGGAGGAGAACCTACTACTATATACTTTGAACCACAAGAAGGAGATGTTCATGGAGATTATTTTACTGAGGAATACCTCGGTAATGCAAAAATTGATTATGAAGCTGTATACGCGGATAATCTTGAAAATATTGCTGCAGAAGCGGACCAAAAGTAAAAAAATGGAATTCAAGTATATAGATCAAAAGCATCACCTAGCTCTGGAAGCAAGTACATAAATGAAATTACTAGAATTGGTGATGAGATTCAAGAAACTAACAAACATGAACCAGAAACGCCAACTGAATTCATAGTCGAAGAATATGATTTTGAGAGAATTATAGAGAAACAAAAGACTCACGATTTGTGCTGTCCTAATTGTCACTCATGTATTACTAGAACAATAATATTATGCAAAAGAAAGATAACATATCCAGATATTCAAAATGATATTCCTGTTGAAGATGGCCAGCATGTTGAGGATTTTACTCCTGTTCCAACTGAAGCTGTGGAACATGAAGATGTTTATCATGCTTTAGTTTTTTCATTCCCACGGATGGGGGATTTAATATATTCAAAATGTTTGGTAAGAAAAATGGAAACGGTGATTTATGCAATGCTGGAAAACGACCTGGAAAGAGCGTGAACCCAACGTCGTCACTTTTCAGCATGAGTTCAACCAACAACAATATTAGCAAAGCAGGAACTGTTGAACAAGCAAACAAGCTAAGCGTTGTACCAGCAATTGTGCATCAAGCTCCATCTGGCAAGACTACGTATTATAATCCTGGCTCTGAGGGGAACAAGGCCCAGATAGATGAGCACGATATTCCAGTAAAAACCATATATGAAGATTCATTTGCTGGAGCATCACACTCCAATAGTGTTGGTAATCAGACCGAAGGGAACACACGAAATTACACAGCAATAACTATATCAGATGGAATTTCTACAAACAAGGGAAACATAGATGGTTCTACTATTACTATAGAATACATTCTTTGTGGAAATGATGTTGCTATACCTGTTAGCAATATTCAATCAGCTTCTCTAACAGAATCAGTTCAAAGTAATGAAAGCATTCAAGGAATAGAATCTTCTAGAAGTAGCTATGACCTGGATAGTTTGAAAAGTGTTGTGTATGGTGGCTTGATTGAGTCAATCGCAAGTCTTAGTGTAGTTTCTTCCGCAGCAGGAGCTGGTTCTTCTACATTCCATATTGGAACAATGGGTTTGGCCAATTTGGTTGGGGGACTCTTCCTGATATGTCATGATCTGTCTGAACTACACAAGTCACACGATGAAGAAGTTTCCAACCAAGGCCACCCTGAAAAAAGTCAGTGCTTCAAAAAGCTCGGAATGCGAGAACATTGGTAACGACATGCATTCATCACTATCTTATAGTACATTTTTTTCGGATCACTCCCTCCTATTATTATTTTTTGAAACAAAAATGTGTGATCTTCTGAAGACACTCCCTCCTATTATTTATGCATTCTCATTTAGAAGCAGCGACAAGCAGAATTTAAAAATCATAGCAGTGGCTTCGTCTTCTCTGTTTTTCATCTCTCTTTCAGCCCTTGGAAAAGCTCATGCTAGACCCAAAAAAGGGTACATAAAATCATTGTTTTACCACCTTGCAATTGCAATTCCTGCTTCTGGACTTTCATTTGTTGCTGGTGTCTTGCTTGATAAATTGTCGGTGAAGCTCGGTTTGTTCAAATCAAGCATTGTTTCTCCTTCTCCACCTTCACTGTTTGAGCCTTTGAGTTATGGTTCTGGATATGGGGAATGGCAAGCATTTTAATTAGAATGCCTACATATATTTATATGGGTATTGTTTTTATTGGATTCAGCTTTTGCTTTTGGTTGTTGCACTGAAATGTATGTATAGTTAGCAGTCAAATAATGATGTGTTATGTTCACCCAAGAGAGTGCTCGTCCTAATTGTGATTGATTCAAATGCTGTATTTTTGGAAAAAAAAAAAAATTGCTATGGAAATATATACCCTGTGAAATATAATGGAAATGAATCATGTTTCACAACAATACCGAATATTTTTCTGTGTGACAAAAAATTTCATTATAGTATTGCACAACAACAAATGCTGTAAACATTTAACCAATGATCATAACGTACACTACAATTATTATGCTGTAAACTGGTGATATTTTTTGACGTCTCAGTGGCAAAATTTTTTAGTACATTTAAATTAAAATTTTGACATCCATAAAACATTCAAAAAGATAATAGACTCAATTATGATTTAGATTATTTATTTATTCATTTATTTTATACTAATCCGTTTTAACATCATTTTGGGTGATAATTTTACACATACAGAAAGAGGTATTTGGTTTACGTTGTTGGAATGATGTAAAGCTAACGTTGAGCCAAAATTCCTTGAAACTAAGCAGTGTGTCACCTTTATGTTGTCTTATTTATATTGGTTTACGGTAGATAAAATAATTTATCAGCGATTCTTTACTTGTTAACTTCGCTAATGCAACGCCAACCTTTGAGAAGGATATTGTTTATTCCCAAACTTCGTTAAATTTTCATGTCCTTTACTTTTTCTCTTTGTCTTCTCCCAAAAGCAGTGTTTTCTTTTTCTTTGGGAAAATAGTCGATATTTAGATGTGATGTTGAAATTGTTAATAGCGTTGTTTTTTGAAACAATTCAAGCATTTTTATTTCTAGAAAAACTTCAGTTTCTCTTCAAATTTGCGTACTCCTACAAAATAAAAAATGACCAAAACATAACTAATTTAGAGGTACATCGAGAGTAGTCAAAGTGGCAAAGTACCACTTGCTCAAGTGGTAAAGCTTATTATATATTGTGGAACTAGTGGTCTTGAGTTCAGATTCACCTGTGTGGCTTGTTTCCTTGATAGCCTTGTTTGGGGTGTCTGCAATATAGATGTTACCACTCTCGTCAATGGTATATCCCTAGGATTATGCATTCTTGGTTCATGTGGCTCTCTCAAATTTAACACCAGCTTTTAAGGCACATGGTAACAGTTTCCTTTTATTTTTGCAATTTTATTTCGTGAAAGAAATTGAAAGAAAAGTCAAACGAGACGAATTTATAAATGTAAATGATCAAATTACATGCCCCTTTAGCGGAAATTAATATAAGCCCTTACTCCCGTTGAAGATTACTCATCCTCAATATTTTTTTTTTTGGTGTTACATTCCTAAGTAAGATATGGACGAGATTCTGGATGGATCGAAGCTAAATGCGTTACATTCTGCTACACAATGTTTAACAAGTAAATTAATTGAACTCCCAATTGATTTACATTGATGAGAATGATTGATTAATGATTGTTAGCGCGAAAAGGAACATTAACACCCAAAAAGGGATACAAAAGAGATTAACGAAGAAAATTAAATGGAAAACGAGTAGGAAAACAGTAAAATCACACATAAACATCTATAGTGGTTTGACATCAATGAGTCTACATTCACTTTTTAGATCTATCGCCCTTTTCTTGATTTTTGAAGTTACAACGGATTAGATCGACGAATATACAAAGTACAGATAATAATTGAAATTTCTCAGGAGTCAAAAGCCTTGAATTCTTTCAAGGCAACCAATATTTATAGGTGAGGATGAACTCTGATCAACTGAAAGATTAGTGGTGCTAGTGGAGACAATGAAAGTAGCTGCGTTATTGGAGCAACCACATTTTAAAAGCAGACTGGTTTGGATGTGGTAAACTTCAAATTGGTAACGATTCGGATTCAACCAGCCACAAATGAACCCTGGGTTATCTTTATGCCTTGATGTTGCTTCCACTTTGTTTTTCGATCTGGAGCTCTTAAGGTAATTGCTTTCTCATGCCAATTCGAGTATGATAACTTGAATTTGAATGAGACCGACCCGAAATTGTAGCGCCATCTCTGAAAAAGGACCGGTCTGGATTAGTGTAGTTACTTCAAGTTTTAGTAGGAGTTAGGGTGGACCGATCCGAGTATGTTGATCTAAGCATACTGATTCGGGTTCTACATCATCTTAAGCTAGATTCCAAGTGTCATGACGTGTCGTTCTTCTGAGTTTGGCTAAGCATTATTCCACAGCTATGTCCTGCCTTATTATCAAGGCTTCCAGATTGTCATTCTGGATCTTTCATTATATCATTGTCGAATTATACTTGTCTAGATAGTATGAAGTAGTTGGGCCACAAATGATCCTTGGGTTATCTTTATGCCTTGATGTTGCTTCCACTTTGTTTTTCGATCTGGAGCTCTTGAGGTAATTGTTTTCTCATGCCAATTCGAGTATGATAACTTGAATTTGAATGAGAACGACTCGAAATTGTAGTGCCATCTCTGAAAAAGGACCGGTCTAGATTAGTGTAGTTACTTCAAATTTTAGTAGGAGTTAGGGTGGACCGATCCAAGTATGTTGATCTAAGCATACCGATTCGGGTTCTACATCATCTTAAGCTAGATTCCAAGTGTCATGACGTGTCGTTCTTCTGAGTTTGGCTAAGCATTATTCCACAGCTATGTCCTGCCTTATTATCAAGGCTTCCAGATTGTCATTCTGGATCTTTCATTATATCATTGTCGAATTATACTTGTCTAGATAGTATGAAGTAGTTGGGCCACAAATGATCCTTGGGTTATCTTTATTCCTTGATGTTGCTTCCACTTTGTTTTTCGATCTGGAGCTCTTGAGGTAATTGTTTTCTCATGCCAATTCGAGTATGATAACTTGAATTTGAATGAGAACGACTCGAAATTGTAGTGCCATCTCTGAAAAAGGACCGGTCTGGATTAGTGTACTAACTTCAAATTTTAGTAGGAGTTAGGGTGGACCGATCCAAGTATGTTGATCTAAGCATACCGATTCGGGTTCTACATCATCTTAAGCTAGATTCCAAGTGTCATGACGTGTCGTTCTTCTGAGTTTGGCTAAGCATTATTCCACGGCTATGTCCTGCCTTATTATCAAGGCTTCCAGATTGTCATTCTGGATCTTTCATTATATCATTGTCGAATTATACTTGTCTAGATAGTATGAAGTAGTTGGGCCACAAATGATCCTTGGGTTATCTTTATTCCTTGATGTTGCTTCCACTTTGTTTTTCGATCTGGAGCTCTTGAGGTAATTGTTTTCTCATGCCAATTCGAGTATGATAACTTGAATTTGAATGAGAACGACTCGAAATTGTAGTGCCATCTCTGAAAAAGGACCGGTCTGGATTAGTGTACTAACTTCAAATTTTAGTAGGAGTTAGGGTGGACCGATCCAAGTATGTTGATCTAAGCATACCGATTCGGGTTCTACATCATCTTAAGCTAGATTCCAAGTGTCATGACGTGTCGTTCTTCTGAGTTTGGCTAAGCATTATTCCACGGCTATGTCCTGCCTTATTATCAAGGCTTCCAGATTGTCATTCTGGATCTTTCATTATATCATTGTCGAATTATACTTGTCTAGATAGTATGAAGTAGTTGGGCCTAAAGGCCAAGAAACGTTTTGCCCTTCAAAATATGTCTTATTATAAATATGACATTTTTGAGTTGGATCGAGCTTTGCTATCCGAGCGGGTGTTATTCTACCTTTGGAATAATCCCCATATCTTCGTGAGTTTTCTTAGAGGATAGTTGTGTCTCTTTGAAATCATTGTGACACTTGATTGGCTTTTGTCCACATAAATATCTAAGTGAGTCTTGTTGGTACTTTATCTTTGCTCGTTTCCATTGAACCCACTCTCAATCAGAAACCTTTGATAATTTGAATTGGGTCTCTCTCCATAGTCCACAGGTAAGTTATTCAATCTCCATCGAATCAAGAAGTTGACCGCTTAGTCTACACACACGCTCATACGTCAGTGTGCATGTTTTGAATTGTTGGCTCTCAAGTGCGCTAATATGCATATACGGTTGCATGTGTACGAACTTGCTCTTCCCTTTCCTTTCAGTCATTCTTTATATATATATATATATATATATATATATATATATATATGGATATATGGTGCACGAATCAAATTTAATGATGAATTTTAGATCGGTATCGATTTGGGCTCTTACCAAAAATCAGAAGACGAGTAACGGTCGTCGATCTGAAAGTTCGAACCTATAAAAATTCACTTTCTCCCTGCTTTATTCCTTCTTTCACTTGAATTTTTCACTTTGAACTGAGTTTTAAGCTTTACAACCGACTGTAGATTTCTCCAAGTTCTTCAATACCCTTATTCCAGACCATCCACTGCTCCATACATCCAACTCCATCCAATTTTAACTCGATTTATAATCATAAATTTTTTGTGGGTTTTATGTTTTACTCGCCATTGATTTTGTGAAATATGATGTCAACTATGGCCTTTAACATAGAGTGGTGGGTGATGCTACAGACAGCGACAGATGCGAGGTTGTCGGATGTAGTAGCGATAGGCAATGGGGTCGAGGCACGTGATATGGGGAAAAGGCGAAGTGGATGGGCTTTGTTGAAATAGAAGGAGGAAGATAAAGTTAATGTTTTAGTTCGGAATAGAGGATAAGGATCCGGATCAGTAATGTGTTATTTGAGGAAGGAGATGTAGATCCGGATCGGTAGGGTGCATGGTCGATCTGGATCGGTGGTATATCGAGGATCCGGATCGGTACCATTTGGATCAGTGTGGTTTACTGAGGCTCGCTGGTAATGTCATATCAAATAGTATGGGATTGCATTGAGATCAGCAGGATATCCTTGGATCTATATTGGTAGGGGAACTCCAGTCTAGATCGATGTGTACGATTTGAGAAGTCTTTTAAATTGGCATGACTTTGATTCTGGCCTGTCTTCGATTGCTCGTTTGAACATGCACATTGAATACAAACTCGAACATGCCGTGTACTTTGAACAAGGACTCTGGAATTGGATCTTGGACTTAGGATTTAGAACATATTTATGGACTAAACATTAGAACAAAATGCATACGCCTAAACATATGAAACTACAAACTAATCAATTGGGAACAAATATTAAACATTTGGTTGCCCATAGTCGATCTCAATAGTTGGTCAAAATTTAAGCTTGTCGATCTAAAGGCTGGTGATACGGTCAGCGATGGCAGTCACTTTGATTGGAATCTAAACCATGTTATCATTATTATTTTTGCCTTAAACTGCATATTCTTTCATTGCAATGCATACAATGCACTAGATAGCTCACACAGAGGGTACAACTTAATTGCTTTAACAACAATTGTTTGTTGACTTTCATACTTAATGTATTTGCGACAATCAAGCGGTATTACTTAGTTAGCTACTAGGAAAGACACAAAATATAGATATTTTGATACATTGTCTAGCTCATCTACTGCTTTTGGTAGAACAACTCCCAATCAATAAGATGAACAACCTATTATGCAACAAGAGGTCATAAAGGGAGTAACAAGCAATGTCGTTCCTAAAAGTGATGTAAAATAAGCATCTTAAGGCTATATTGAAACTAAAGAGATGGTGTATGGTGGTTACTTAACTTTATGAATCTTTTTGAAATCTTGTTGGATTATGTTTATAAATATGTACTTAAATCACAAAACCAATCACAGAATGAAAACGTAAAATGAATGCAGTAAAGTAAAAAAGAAAGAACACACTTAATTTTAATACTGGTTTAGAGTTACCTTACAACCAATCTCGTACGTATCACGTACGACCATTTTCAATATCAACTCAATTACACCTTTTGATTTCAAGGCTACAAGAAGGCACTCCCTAGAATCTCAGACCTCCTGGCTTAGCCAACTTGATTTCCAAGCAAACAAGTCACTCCCAATTGCTTTCTTGGCAAACAAATCACTCCCAATTGATTTTCGGTTAAACCCAACTCGATTTTAAGGCTAATAAGTAACGCCCTTATTAGTATTTGATATTGGCTTTACAAAGTATGCAGACTTGGATCTTTTGATCTTGATTAAATGCTCATATAAGTTAGAATTGCACTCTGGTCTTGAGAGAATGATGGGAGAGTAATATTGAGTCAAATAAGAGTTGTATTGACTTGCTCGGTTTGAAAATTGGTAGAATTTTGTTATAAATTTCTCAGAAAATGAGAGAGAAGTGAGAGGAGTAAAGAAAGAGTTAATTTATTGTTAAAATTTACTTCTGAAAGGACATATATAGAGGCGAAGAGAAGTGGCTATTCGCGAACGGTTATGACGAAGAAACACATCTATTCAAATTTGCATATTGAAAATATCAGTAAGTATTCGACATACTCATCGTACATATGGCGACATATATGTAGTATATCTGAAAAATAATTTTCATTTAAAAGTATTTTGAAAATGTGGAACTAAATTTGTGAAACTATTCAATAGTAAATGTATATTTCAATCATAATTTATTTTTTAAGGAGGCACTAAAACGAATGAAAACGAGCAAGTCGGTAGTGCCTAATGACATCCCCATTGAGGTATGGAAATGCAGGGATAACCTGGCTAACTAAGTTGTTCAATAATATTTTCAAATCAAACAAGATACCAAAATGAATAGAGGAGAAACATTTTAGGTTCAATCTTCAAGAACAAAGAAAATATTCGAAGTTGCACAAATTATAGAGGAATTAAGCGTATGAGTCATACAATAAAGCTTTGCGAGAGAGTGGTCGAACATCGATTGAGAAGATAAACACATATTTCAGAGAAAAACATTTTGGTTTCATGCCTGGAAGGTCGACAACAGAATTTTCTTGATAAGACGAGTTATGGAGAGATTTAGGGAGCAAAAGAAAGATCTACACATGATATTTATCTATTTGGAGAAAGCTTATGACAGAGCACCAAGGAAGGTATGTGGTGGACGCTCGAAAGGAAGAGGGTCCCAACAAAGTATATCACCCTTATCAAGAATATGCACAATGAGGTTGTGACTAGTGGTAAAACATGCGATGGTGAAACCAATCAATTTCCCATTAACATAGCATTACATCAAAGGTTAGCTTTGAGCCCCTATATTTTCGCTTTATTGATGGATGAAGTTGCGAAGGATATACAAGGCGAGATTCCATCGTGTATGCTTTTTGTTGATGATGTTGTGTTGGTTGCTGAAAGTAGGATTATGGTTAATAGTTAACTAGAGTTGTAGAGAAAGACTTTAGAATCGAAGGGTTTCAATCTTATTAGAACTAAAATAGAGTATACAAAATGTGAGTTCAGTGGTTCTAAGTCAAAGGATGGAAATGTCATCATGGTTGGACAAGTAGCGCCCATGAAGGAATCCTTTCGATATGTAGGATCTATGTTGCAGTTTAATGGTGAGAACAATGAAGTTGTTAGTTTAGAATTCGAGCGGGATGGATGAATTAATGGCTATCATTTGGAATTATTTATAATAGGGAAATCTCTTAAATGCTTAAAGGAAAGTTGGACAAAAAACAATTAGGCCTGCGATGTTATATGGAGCAAAATATTGGTCTACTGAAAGGCAACACGTCCAGAAAAAATGTGCTAGAGGTACATATGCTGCGATGAAGCTGTGGGCATACCAGATGGTATCAAATTAGCAATGATATTATTCGGGACGAACTTAAAGTTGTACCAACTGAAGAGAAAATAGTCTAACACCGCTTAAGATTGTTTGGACATCTCCAGTGGAGACCTCATGTTGCACGTGTGCGCGTTGGAATTATGGCTGCACTGAAAGGTTGAAGAAAGGTAGAGGTTGACCAAGAATGATATGGGAGGAACTAGTAAAAGAGATTTGAGAAATTGGAATATATCAAAAGAGCTGGTGTTGAACATAAGCGCATGGAAGGTGGCACCCCATGCACCAGAATCGTGAGTTTAGATTAGTTTGGAGGAGTGTTATGATTATAGGATTAATAAAAGAGGCTTAAGACGTAGTGTTGATTTAATTAATTATTACCATCATCACATAGCTTTTTTGTTTTTCAATTTACTCGTTATTATAACTATTATTATTTAATTAATTATTTTACTTTATTTTATCTTTATTTATGTTTTCACTTTTAAATCACATGTTATAATTTTTACCTCTAAATTGATTTTGAACTTTGGTTTCTACCTCTAGCCAACCCAACTCGGGATTAATGGCTTACTTATTATTGTTGTTGGAAAATGAAGTACAATATATATATATATATATATATATATATATGTGTGTGTGTGTGTGTGTGTGTGTGTGTGTATGTATGTATGTATATATATATATTCAAAGACGATATATAATCAATATGCCAAAACTTATAAATATCGAAACTATAGTCTCAGATTATAATATCAAATTATAATTATTGAGGCTAAATTAAAGTATAAAAACAAAGTCTAAAATATAATTTATAATCAAAGTATAAGTATGAAAACCAAAATATAAATATAAAAATTCGAGATATAAGCATAAATTAAAATCAAAATCAATATTATAAGAAGTATATAAAAGTACTTTAAAATCAAAACATTTTTGTAAAAGAGATAGAAAAATCATGTAAGTGTAACTAGAGTTTTAACATTTAATGTAAGACTCGAGAATCTATCTACAACATCTTGAATTCTTAAACTCTTCAATACTCACGAGTCTTTATTCTTTGACTCTTAAATCTTGATATCAGCATCAACGTGATTCTTCTATCTTGATACTGTACAGTCTTCATCATTAATACTTGCTAATAACCTGTATATACAATATATATCTAGATAATTATTAGTAACATATGTAAATATAATTTATATCATTATCTAAGGTTGTTATCATCAAAACTTCCATCCACGGTACTAACAGAGTCTTCCTTTTTTTATAATGACAACCTTCTTTATAAAAATATATCCTAACTCCCCTTAAATTCCAGAAATCATCTTTAATTTGTGCATACTTTATATTTCTCTCTCTTTGTCATAAATAAAAACTGTCATTTTCCAAAACTCCTTTAATCACTAATTCCTTTTAATTATTTCTAATCCTAACCAATCCTATCTCTTACTTCCCCTAAATGTACTCCAGATAGGTACAATGTTTATATAATAGAAAAGATAAGAATAATATATAAGAAATGATAAGTGAAAACATTAACTATTATAGTAAGCAAATCAAACTATTTATTTATTCACTATCAATTCTTAGGTATACATACATCAAACTAATCCATATGTCGAACCAATCCAATCCTAGTATAGGTAAATACACACAACAACAGAAAGTGTACACACACACATATCTATCGTGATTTCCTAATGGTAGGGACTTGTGAATAGGACAAAAAATGTAGATAGAAATTTCCCTTTTGGTCGATAAGATTTCTATTTATATTGAAACAAACTCCACCCACATAATGGACCTCATCGTCCTTAGAATCTTCATTTATATCTTCTTCTTTCTCCTCTTCCTCTTCCTCATCCTATTTTCTTCTTCACTGTTCCAAATAGGATTATAAATGGCTATTTTTGATGATTCAACTAGAGGTGAGCATTATTTGGTTAAACCGAATAAACCAACCAAACCAATTGAATTTGGTCGGTTTGGTTTGGTTTTGAAATTAGAACAGTTTGTAATCGGTTCGGAAAATTATTTAGTTTGGTTATCGGTTTAACCGAATTAACCGAACTTTTATTATATTTTCAAAATTATCGATATTATAGTAAATATTTTAGGTTAGTTTAGTTATTCAAATTAATTTTAATCATCACATATGTAACATAATTACTTTTGAGAAGCATAAAAATCATAAATAATAATACTTTAAATCATATATTTATATTTTATTTCAAATTATAGTTAATACTAAGAGCATAAAGTCTAAAATAGTTTAAGTTCGGTTAAATCGGATAACTAGCCGAACCAACCAATCTTAATTTGGTCGGTTTGGTTTGGTTTTCATTTTTATCGGTTTTAGTTTGGTTTGATAATTTTCATTATCGGATAAACCAAACCAACCAAACGATCACCCCTAGATTCAACCTCGATGATAATCGAATTCACATAATTGTACAAAAGATGTTTCCGCAATTTCCAAAGGATCTTTCCATGTCGTTCTTGTACTTTTGTCATTCTAATTTGCATGACTTGCAACTCAATCAGCATTTCAAGTGAGTTCTTCAATTCTTCTATCATGGTGATCCTTGCTAACATTGTGTGTTGAAACGTACCTTAAGAAAGGGATTGAAATGAAAAAGTTGATGTTTTGTTGTTATTTGAATATGAGGCCATGGTTTAAAGTTCTCAGTAATTTATTACATAAAAAATGAAGAGAAAATTCGTATTGCTATGGTTTATATATCCATTAAACTAGTTTTTGAGGAAATTAAAAAATAATAGATTTTGTCATTATATATCGACTTATGCTATTGTCGACATAGTTAATTTTTTAATGTTTGCTTTATTTTTAAATTTTAAATTTCGGATAAAGAACATACTCCTCATTCTCTTCTTAATTTAATAAATGATTGTTAATTCAAGAGTTTGGTTATTATATCTGCTATCTAGTATTCAGTATTTATATATTCTAGAGTTATAATGTCTTTCTTTATATTATCTCTTAGGAAATAATGCATAACACCAATATGTTTAATTCTAACATAATGAGTAGAACTTTTAGATAGATTTATCACACTCATATTATCGTAGTAAATTGGGTACCAAAGTCTCTTGGAGTTTGTTGCCTGTAAATAACTTGTGAATAAGCTAAAGCTGTTGAAATATATTCTATTTTTGTTGTAGGCAGAGACACAATATTTTTGTTTTTGCTAAGCTATGAGGCTAATGAGTATAATAAAAAGTGACAAGTTCCACTTGTACTGTTTCAGTCTGATTTATATCCAACGTAGTCCACATCACTATGTGAAATTAATTCAAATGTATCGTTTTTAAATTAAAAAAAGTTTATAATCTAATAAATTATTAACGTGTCTTAATATTCTTTTTACTGCTTTAAAGTATGATTCCTTAGTTTGGGATAGATATCTTGCACAAAGACAAACACTATGCGTTCTATCAACTTTACTGACAATTATATGGAGTAGTGACGCAATCATTTATGTATATAATTTCTCATTGAAATGTTTATAATTTTTTTCTTTATTTAAATTTTCATTTGTTGACGTAGGGGTTGGTTTTCCACTAGTATTTGGCATTTCAATTTTCTTTACTAAACCCTTAGAATATTTTTATTGATATATAAATATCAGGAAAATATTTACAAGGACAAAAGTGAAGCCTTTTCATTCATAAGGGCAGCCCATTAAAATTTTACTCAGAAGGACAATTCACCGTTTCTCTTCTTCTTCACGTGCGCTTTTTTCTTCTTCCTCTGCTCCCGATTCACATCCGCTCCATCTTTAAAACAATCGAACCCAAAAATCACAAAAAATCGAATCCATAACAATTCATAAATCACGAAAATCAAAAGAACATCTGATTCGAAATTGCATTCGAACCCAAAAATTCGAATCCATAAATCGCTCGAAACAGAAACCCTAGAAAATAAAAAAATTGTCGAACAACAAAAATCCATTGGAAAACACAAGTGAATTGAATAAAAATATTTTTCAAACGATGGAAAATACAATTGAAGAAGTCGAAATTGTTGAAACAATTTTGTCGTGATTGGAAATGTTTTTTTTTTCGTTAATAGCATAGCAGTTCGTAGGTATCATTTTTCTATTTTTTTAGGTATCATTTTTCCCATTTTAACTTTAAAACATTGCAGCAGTTTTTAGGTATCATTTTTCTAGGTATCATTTTTCATGTTTTAACGTTAAAACATAGCAGCAGTTTTTTGGTATCAGTTTGCTATTTTTTTAGATATCATTTTTACTATTTTAACTGTGTTATATGTTTTTTCATGAGATTTTGTTGCTGTGTTAATTTTGAAGTTATATTGTTGTATCAGCTTTGAAACTACGTCGAACTTATTCCATTTTAATCAATCAAACTGTGATATAATTTTTTTTTTTATCTTCAAAACATTGCATCAGTATTTAGGTATCATTTTTATAATATTTTAGGTATCATTTTTACTGTTTTAACTATGTTATGTGTTGTTTTCATGTGATTTTATTGTTGTGTTAATTTTGAAGTTATATTGTTGCATCAGCTTTTTAACTCAATCGAATTTATTTAATTTTATACTATCAAAACTGTGATGTAAACATTTTTCACATTAGGTTTCCTTTAAAACATTGATGTAGTTTGTGGGTATCAGTTTTCTATTTGTTTAAGTATCAGTTTTCATGTTTTAACTGTGTTATGTGATTTTGTTGTTGTGTTAATTTTGCAGTTGTACTGTTGCATCAACTTTGTAACTCAGTCGAACTAATTTCATTTTATTCAACCAAACTTTGATGTAAACATTTTTTCCATTATTTATACTTCAAAACATTGAATCAGGTTTTAGGTATCAGTTTCCTATTTTCTTAAGTATCAGTTTTACTATTTTAACTGTGTTAATTGTTTTTCCATGTGATTTTTTTGTTATGTTATCAGTTTATAAGTTGGTAGGGCTAAGCTAAAGTTTTTCTCATATTCACAGTTCATGGATATCAGTTTTTTAATATTGTAGGTAAAAAAAGATGTATATAAACATAACACAGAAATTATACTAAAAACGATAGCTTAAAAAAATATAAAAATGATACATTAAAACTGCTATGATGTTTAACATAACACATAAACTACAGAAAAATGATACCTTAAAAAATATAAAAATGATACCTTAAAATTGTTGTGATGTTTAACATAACACATAAATTACATTAAAAATGATACCTTAAAAAAAATATAAAAATGATTCCTTCAAACTGCAGTAATGTTTAACATAACAGAGAAATTACACTAAAAATGATACCTTAAAAAGTATAAAAATGATACCTTAAAACTGATGTGATGTTTAACGTAACACATAAACTACAGTAAAAATGATACCTAGAAAAATAGAAAAATGATACATAAAAACTGCTGCTATATTTTAAAGTTAAAATAGGAAAAATGATACCTAAAAAACAGAAAAATGATACCTACGAACTGCTATACTATTAACGAAAAAAAAAACATTTCCAATCACGAAAAAATTGTTTCAACAATTTCGACTTCTTCAATTGTGTTTTCCATCGTTTGAAAAATATTTTTATTCAATTCACTTGTGATTTCCAATGGATTTTTGTTGTTCGACAATTTTTTTGTTTTCTAGGGTTTCTGTTTCGGTTGATTTTTGGTCGTGATTTTGATTTCGTGATTTTTGTCTTCGATTGAGAATTTTGATTCTAATGTCTCATGATATTTGTGATTACATCGATTTAGGATTTCGTGATTTTTGTGATTTCGTGATAAACGATGAAATCGAGATACGCGATAGAGGGAGAAGATGGAAGCATCGACCGAAATTTAATTTCAGTGTATTGTCCTTATGGATAAAATATTAGGTGGTTGTCCTTATGGATAAATTTTAATGGCCCTTTGTCCTTGTCGTTAATTGTCCTTATAAATATCTCATTATCTAATTGCTTTATTTGAAGTCCTAGGAAATACTTTAATTCTCCTATATGAGTCATTTCAAATTCCTTAGTCGTTATTTTAAAAAAAATCTTCATTTAATTTACCATCAATAAATAGAAAAACAATATATATATATATATATTTGTATTAACTGAATATCATTTTTATTCCTTATTATAAATAACGTACTATCTACTTTACCGATTTCAAAACTAAATTGAAGTAAATAAGATTTAAGTCTATCATACCAAACTTTGGGAGCTTGTTTAAGACCACATAAAGTTTGCTTTAGTTTATGTATGTAATTGGATAATTTTTCATCTTCAAAATGTAAGGGTTGTTCTACATATACATAATACATCTTCCTTTATAAAAAAATCATTTAGAAATGCAGTTATAACATCCGTTTGATATTATTTAAGTTACTATGATTTGTGGAAGTAAGTAAGATTCTAACAACTTCCAATCTTGTACGGGTGCAAAGGTTTCATTGTAGTCATTCCTTCTTCTTGTCAATAACCTTGCATTTCTAATCAATCTTGTTTCTTATAACTCTTCTTGTTCATTCATTTTATTTTTTTGCATCTATTTAGTCTAATTGTTGAACTGTTTTCTAGTCTAGGGCCTGATTCCCAAACATCATTTCTTATAAGTTGATTAAGTTCTTCTTGCATAATAAGAATCCATGAATCATAATAGACGCTTCTGTTGGATTTTTAGGTTAAATAGTTGAGAGAAATGCAACAATACCCCTTTTTAATCAATTTCTGGTTTTAGTGACATATTCTATGCTTTCTAATATATTTTCTATAGGATGATATCTTAAAACTCTAATTCTTTTATTAGGATGTAACTTTTCTGCATTATCAATTTTTTTTTATCATTAAACTCGTTATCGGGTGATTCATATATGAAATTTTCTTCCTCGTCAATATTATGGTTATCGATTGCTTTAAAGTTTTCATTGAACGAAATATGTAGTGTTTCAATGGTCTTAGTTCTAGGATTAAAAACTCTACAGGCTTTATTTCTATTTGAATATCTAATAGAAATTTCTTTATCTGGTTTAAAATCAAATTTATTCAAATTGCCTTTCGTATTTAAAATAAAACACTACTACCAACAAATTTAAAATATGACAATTTAATCTTTTTATTATAAAGCAACTCATATGATATTTCATTGGTTAATAATGTAATTAAAATTCTGTTTAAGTATAACATGATGTTGCAAGTGCTTCTACCCAATTTTTTTGTGGTAAATTACTATCATTTAACATAGTTCTATTCTAGCGCATTCTTGAATCTTTCTATTTTTACTTTCTACTACTCCATGTTGTTGAGGTGTTCTTGAAAAAGAAAAATTATTATATACTCTTTCTTATTGTAAAATTTCTCAAAATTTTTATTTTTGAATTCTCCATCGTGATCACTTCATATAATTTTAATTTTAGTGGAAGTTGATTTTGGGTTCTCTTAACAAACACTTCAAATTTCTCATAATCTCACTTTTATGTTTTAAGAAAATCATCCACATAAATTAGAATAATCGCCTACTATTAGAATAAATTTTTACTCTGATTTATAGATTGTATTTGTGAATGACCAAAGAGATCTAAATGAAGAAGTTCAAGGGTTTGAGAACATAGAAATCATATCTTTTGACTTAAAAGATTTTTTTCAAAATTTTTCTAGTTGGCGTGCACATAAATTATCTATTACAAAATTGATTTGGAAAAGACCTCTAACAAGATTATGTATACAAATTTTAAACAAAAGTTTAAAATTTAAATGACCAAATCTTTTATGTCAAATCCAAAGGTTATTTTTATTAGTCAAACGACACATGTTATCATTTGAAATTTTCATGCTTAGGATGTATATATTTCGTCTTCTATCGCCTTTAAAGATAATGTTTGGTTCATTATCCTCAATGTAGCACCTATCATTTTTTAATTTAATCTTATAATGTATATCGCATAACTGACTAATATTAACAAGATTTTGTTTTAAATTCCTAACTAATAAAACATTAGAAACAATATATGTTTCAGAATTACTGACATTGTCGTGTGAATCACATATACTTTGGGGTTGTATCCAAGATTAACCAATCCATTATATTTTTAAATAACATCCTTTAGAATATTTGGATATCCAATCATATATCTTGAAATCCATTATCCAGTATCCACTTATTCTTTTTGATTTGTAATGTTTTATTACTAGATGTCTTTTCGTCAAATACCATGTAACATGCCTATTCCTGCAAATTATATCTTTTTGACTTTTCATAATAAATAGATGTAGATCTAGAGAATAACATCATGATGATTTTGTAACCAATCCATGTGAAAATAGTGTCAATAATTTTAGAATTTTGTGTTTTCTTTGAAAAATTACATTATGAGTGTTTAGTAAACCAGTGCTCTGATACCAAATGAAAGTGATGCAGAATAAAGATCTTAATGCTATATTAACACTAGAGGGAGGTGAATAACATTTACTTAAGTTTATGAATCTTTTCGAAATCTTATTGTATTACATTTTTAAATATTTACTTAATAATAATAGAATCAATTACAAAATCAAATAATAGGTTAAGTAAATGCAGTAAAGTAAAAAGGAAAGAACACACTGGATTTTTATACTGGTTCGAAGCTACCCTACATCGAGTCTTGTACAAATCCATACGACCTTTTTCATTGTCAATTCAATTACATTTATTGATTTAAAGGATACAAAAACATGCCCTCTGTAATTTCAGGCCGCTGCTTGGTTTTAAGGCAAACAAGGCACTCCCAATTGCTTTTTTGCAAAATCAAGCCTGACTTGATTTTAGGGCTAACAAGTCACGCCCTTGTAAGTATTTTGATATTGGTTTTATAAAGCATGCAAACTTAGATCTTTTGATCTTGATTATAATTTCTCCTTTAACTCATAATTGTACTTTGATCTTGAGAGAATGATGAGAGAGTGATATGAAATCAAATTGGAGTTGAATTACTTTATTGGATTTGAAAATTGACAGAGTTTTATCGTAGATTTTTTTTAGAGAATGGGATAGATGGAAACGAGTGAAGGAAGAGAAAGTTTATTGTTAAAATGATATATATATATATATATATATATATATATATATGAGTGAAGAGAAGTGACAAGCCGCGAAAGGTTATGACAAAAAGACACTTCGATTCAAATTTTAATTTTGAAAATATTGGTAAGTATTCGATATACTCATCATCCATATGTCAAAATATGTGTAGTATATTTGAAAAATTATTTCTATTTAAAAAACTTTTGAAAATGTAAAACCGTATATGATTATTTGAAACTTTGTGAAACTATTTAAATATAGTAAATATATATATTTCAAACATAAAAAGATTAATAAAACTTATCAAGATCATTTTAAAGGATTTAAAATAAAGTATATAATATATATATATATATATTCAATAGCCATCCTTTTGGATCGGCTATCAGAAGAAGACCAGGCTGACACGACTCGACCATCGCATGGCTGAATGACTTAAAGTGTCATTCGAACATCCAGAATTTGAGTCCAGACAGAGTCATGCAAGTATGGTCATCCCAACTCGTCAAAATAGCTCTCATATGGCTTAGAGTTTGAGGATCGGTATAAAATACCTTCAGGGATCGGTATGTATCCTTGCACTCCAAATTGCTCAACAAATATGTGCAAGTCTTCCGGCATTTGTATGTATCCCCAAACAATCCGGGATCGATGCAACTTCCAGAATTTCCAAGAAAACTCTAAGTGTTGCTGGATCAGTATTGGTAGATAGGTGTAATTCATGAGATTTCCTAGATTGGTGAGAATCACGAAGTCCTCCGGTTCGGTGTGACACAATAATTGGGGATCAGTGTGAATCCTTTATTCTCATAACTTCACAGCAAGCTTCAAAACTTTGGGAATCCCGATCCACGAAGCAAGTTCCCATCAAAAATCAATCGAACATGAAGTTGAGCATGTAGAAGGATCCCCAAACCCAAATCCATAAAAGACAAGTTATTGAGTATCGGTACCAATCACGCGATCGGTAACGATTCCGTCCATATCTTGTCTTGGGCTTTGGCCGCCTCCTTGGACCTCTTACTGCGCACCTGCTCCCTTCCCTCTATCTCTCTGCCAATAAATAGCTCCCAACTGGCATTGTGAAGGAGATTTTTGGCACTTTAAGAGAACTTTGGGATCCTAGGCTCCTTGGCACATTTTGGCACTCCAGGAAGAAGTTCAGCTCCTTTTTTGGGCTCTTTCCACCATTGTTATTGTAGCTATTCGGGAATACCTATCCTGTAACACTTTACACTTTTCTGGGCTTGAATTTCGATAAAAATCGAAAATCAAACTCATTCAAGCATGGAGAGTATAAATTTGGTACATGCAAATAAAGAGCATAATCAGAGTAAAATAAAACTCACTCATAACAAAAATAAAAAAAGAATAATTAATATCGACTAATTAGGCAACTACCTTAAAGCATATCGCCACATCGAAATCGAGCATGAGAGAACGAGAAACGAAAACTAAACCAAACATCTAGTAAGCCCTTCCTTTTCAAAGCTAAACCTAAGAGTTGTTACGATAAGGGGTGGTCAGAACAACAAGTCCAAGTGAACAGAAAATGGAAAACACTGTCAACAATACACAAATGCATCTCGGTTGATCAGAACCAAAACATATGTCTAACATGGCTAGTAATTCTAACCGAACCTTGTAAAGATTTACACACGACGACGAACTACCATACCTAATGATAATGACATCGCAATACTGAAATAGAATGTTTACGCATAAGTATGAAGCCTTTAAACCACCCTTCCACCAACCTACCGGCTAAGAGGCAGGCTTTTAATTAATCAATATTCCATGAGGAGGTAAATTATTCATATATAACCACTTAATACCTCACTATCAATATAAGCTAAGGGAGGATCTATCGATCACTCAAATGCCTTACTGGTGGTTTACCCTATACTAATATAAATTAGTGGACACCACCTACTAGGTCCTGCTAATTTAGGGCTTCTGCCATTCATGCATACTCCCAAACTCCGCATAAAGCGAGAAATGGTAACTAGTCACTTAATACCAGGTTTAGGTAGGAGCCTAACACCATTCAAGACCCTCCTAGTGGGCCTCCATATTACTATCTATCTAACCTTATTACATAATCCCCTTGTCGCTTAATACTACCAAGAGAAAGAGGACCTACGTGATGACAAAAGAAACCTACTACAAAACTGCTTTTCACGGAGATTCACCTAACATTATCTAAAGACACAATGAATAGGTGAAAATACAACAAGCAAATCCGTGAAACATCATTCAAGGACAATAAGCTAAATTAAATATGATGCAAACTAAATGATGGTTACGCCACATATCCAAAAAAATATTGATCACTGCATCATGAGAAAAATCTAGTCGTAATTTCCCATCTTCGGGATGAACACGGATAATTCAAAATCTCCGAAGTCATAAACTGACATTAAGGCAAATGAGATCTGCTGCAAATCTCTGAAGTTGGCCAAACCAAAGATCATTTAAGTCCATGTAAAACACGGATGCCTCTAAAATCTCATCGAGATCCTCCTCCGAAACTATTTAAAGACAGTTTGATTCCACCTCTGAAACGATGATTTCCTTCATTAAAATCTATTCCAACAAGATATGGCAAAGACGGAAGCAGCACAAGCAACAATCCTACTCAAAAACTTTGAAGCAAATGACCAATGCAAGTCCAACTGCCATGACTAATTCCCTTAGCCTTAAAGCAATGAAACCTTATGCTCAATCCGATCCAACCAAATGGTCTCATTCCCTAAGAATGAGACTTAAATGGCATGAGAAAGATTAGATAGGGAAAGTAGGTATTATGGACTAAAAAATGATTAGAGTGAAGAAAATGGGTTTAGATTTTGGAGTACAAGTGGGGCCGAGATCCAATAGGAAAATGCGGAAATGAGGCGATAAAAAAGAAAAAGAAGTAGAATAAAAATGTGGTTCGACTTGATGGAGAAGGAAGGACGAAAGAAATAAGTTTAAAAAGGGAAATTTGGACGCAATTTTTACGGTTGAGTCTTAGGCTCAATTTGTGCCAAAACTCATTAACTAGTTGATCACTCTAGGTATAACACTAAGCGGTCAACAATTAAATGGGCTTTGGACAAAGGTTGAACCTTAACCCTATATGAGTCAGATTAAAATATTAATCGTCCCACGTCATCTCTTAAGATTTGGTGTGAATTCGAAAAATACTTGTCTTCATCATGGCGGTATCTTAGACCGCAGTCAAACTCCAAACGGTCTCCAAAGATTCAAAGCAGTCTTAACAAAAGGCTGCATCCACACAACAACCGAACAAATTCCCAAAACAAATAAAAATTCAGCTAGAAATCCATAATAAAATTAAAACTGATTTTTCCCTTTCCTAGCTGACAAACAACTCGAATGATTTACGAAATCAAATATCCCAACCAGAATAGAAATTTCCTTAGTCTTTTCCGAGAGAAAATTTTGGAAACTTTTCGATATAAATTTTTATTTTTAACTGAGGGTCTCATAATATATATATATATATTTAAAATTATATATTCTAGTTTATTCTACTGACTGGAACAACCATTCCATGTCTTGGATCATTGAGATTTTAAATCTCTAAAAAGGTTATTTGTGATAATTTATGTTAATCATCCAAAATATTTGAAAAGAGGAATATTAAAAATCACAAGAAACAATTAATTATAGTTTCTGAATTTTGAGACTTATTCCTTGTCATTTTCTAATTCCTTCTTTTTACCAGAATACATTATTTATAAAAATTACACAAAACCCAACGGTCCGAAATATGGTTAAATTTAAATTTCTGGTATTTATTATTTTATTCAAGCCTTTACTTATAAAACAATTTCTTGAAAACCAAAGTTTAAAATTTCTGAAACCCCTTTTAAATTATCAAAACATTTTAAAAAAAACAGAAATCTCTCTAAAATCAAGCCAAGAGAAGGCCCTTGACTGGAACTCTCAACGAAACCAAAAACAAGAAACCGCGACTATCTCTATTGTAGATAGCTTTGTGTCCAGTCACCAAGATCAGATCCACAAGGTTCACCATATGTTATCGTCATGCTTTTCAAAACAAAATCGCCAAAAACACCATGGGGATAACTTGGGGTTGGCTGAGTACTCGAACTCAAAATGCTTCTAACTCATAGTCATTTATAACCTATCCTGAATGAATAGGCCCACGACTACCTCATCGTCGGAATAATTTAGAGTCGAGTAAGAAAGATGAAAGAAAGTAAAAATAAATCTGAATACGTTCCTTCACAAATCCTAATTTATTTATTTCTCTAATTGTCTAAACCTAAGCTCTGATACCAAATGTAACACCCCATACTTTTTAAGTCTGAATTTCTATGAAAATAGAAACTCAAACCAATCCACGCGTGGAGAGTATAAATCTGGTACCTACAAATAATGAGCATGAGTATAATCAGAGTAAAATAAAACTAACGCATAGCTAAAACAAAATAGAACAACTAATACCAATTAAGGCGACTAACTTAAAGCATATCACCACATCGATATCGAGCATGAGAGAACAAGAACCGAAAACCAAACCGAACACCTATTAAACCCATCCTTTCCCGAGCTAAACCTGAGAATTATTATGAGGAGGGGTTATCAGAATAAAAAGTCCTGATAAATAGAAAATGTATAATACTATCTACAATACACAAATGCATCTCATTTGGTCAGAACCAAAGCATATGCCTAACAAGGCTAATAATTCTAATCGAACCTTGTAAAGATTTATGCACGGCGAAGAACTACCATACCGAAAGATAACAACGTCGCAATACCGAGATAGAACGTTTACTCACAAGTATGAAGCCTTCAAACCGCCCTTCCACCAACTTACTGTTTAAGAGGCGAGATTTTAATTACTCAATATGCATAAGGAGGTAAATTATTCCTATATAGCTACTTAATACCTCACTAACAATATAAGGTAAGGGTGGATCTATTGATGACTCAAATGCCTTACTAGATAGTTTACCTTATACTAATATAAATTAGAGGACTCTAGCTACTAGGTCCTACTAATTTAAGGCTTTCGTCATTCACGCATATTCCCAAACCTCGCATAAGGCGAGAAATAGTAACTAGCCACTGAATATCAGGTTTACATAGGAGCTTAACACCATTTAAGACCCACTTGGTGGACCTCCATGTTACTATCTAGATGACCTTATTAGATAATCCCCTAGTCACTTAATACTAACAAGAGGAAGGGAACCTACGCGGGGATTACCAAACTCGTACCCAATTAGCCATTTAGCCATTTAACACTTCTTATTTATGGGGAGGTGAGCATGCGATAACTTAATACCCTTTTAAGGTGGATCTAACTAGTTAATACCTCTACTTCCGAATTAGAGTACACTTAAATATTATTTCACTTTTTAAGTTCCTTCTTTCAGATGGGAGGCGGGACCTACACCACTTAGTATCTCAACACTTTAAGTTAACCTTTTTTAGGAATTAATTCATGCTACGCAATTAACTATCGTCACAGGTTCCTATGGTTAATGATATCCACATCAGTTGTACTTGTATCCGACTGTTGGAAAGTGTAGAGCTGTGTTAAATAAAGCAACTGACCTCACATCATTAACCTACTAAGTCCAACTCTTATTTCTAATTATATTAATTCTAGATTAATGAGAATTAAGTAAAGAAAACATATAACTTCCTATCCTAGGATGTTTGTATATTTGTTTCTTGTTGAACTTAGCATTGACTAAGCCAATCAATCCCCATTAATTCCTTTTAATTCTATTTATTTTTTATTACTACTAATTAGGTTACCTATATTAATGACCCTAACAGTCATATTTCCTAAGCCATTAATTAACCTGTTTAATGCCATTTATATCAGTCCTTTAACACCCTGAATTTGTACCGACACAAAAAGAGGATAAATTAAATAATAATTAATTTAATACTCAGAATTCGAGGATACGGACTGCAGCGTTGCGTCCGCTCGAAATTCTGGTCAAGATAAACATTTGGTTTGCGTAAAACGGACAACGTATGAGGAAGTTATGAGGGTTTTAAGTTTGTATATGTGTAGAAAAATTATATACATACGTATGAGTCAGAGATGAATCAAAGATGAGTCATAATTTTATCTAGAAAGATTCAAATTCGAAAAATTCCTCAAAGCGCTAAAATTCCCGCTCTAGGGGGTCGACCCCCCTAGAGGGGTGTCGACCTCGGGGTCGACCCCCCTAGAGGGGTGTCGACCTCGGGGTCGACCCACCCACAAGGGTGTCGACACCCCTAAGGCTTAGGTGGCAGTCGGTTTCAGGGGGCTCTGCAGCTATAATTATGTGGCTATTTCTCATATTTTCTTCCTTAGAAGTCATGGAGGCATATGCTGTTGGAGTGCGAATTGAACCATTTTTCTACAACAACATACTTTGCAAATCAAATTCAGAATTCTAGATCCATTCTTTCTCAATTCTATAAACCTAACACTGTGAGTTTCTAGATTACTTTTAGGTTTAGATAAATGAAATTAAATTGTGAAAGACTATGACTTGGATATGTTGTAAAGTATGATTCTATGCAGGTGTTAAATCATATGCTATGTTATGATAGATCTATTTCTCTAGATCCAATTCAATTGTGATTGTTCTATTGTGGATCTTGGTTTGTAACTATATTATCGTTAATATAAATCTGTTAATTTGGATAGTTATATCATTGAATGGATCTAATTACTTATGTAAATGATGAACAATATGTCACCTTGAATTGGTTAGAATTGGATCTAAACCTTTATTTTAATTGTAACTTTTATGACATGATATGATGTATAGATGTGTAGATCTATTTCTAAATTAGTAGATCTAGTTTATGTGGACATAGAAACTGTTAGATAGATCTAGATTGTCACCTTATGTTATCATGTTAGATCTATTTTATGTGATCTAAATTATCACCTTGTTATGATGACAATTTCATGTCCATGCCAGTATGTATGTTCACCTTATTATCATACAAGTTTATGTTGATGCCAAGATGATCATTTTAGTTATTTTCCCTATTACGTTTATGACTAGGATATTGTCTAGCCTAGGCATGTTGCCAATTTTGTGAGGGCGCTAGTTAAGGAACGGGGGAAAAGGGTTAAAAATGGCATAATTTGAATATGAACATTTATGGACATGTAATTCAAATTATTGGGTAAAATAGGTATTGACACCTATAAAAGGAAAGGATTAATTAATTAATTAATTAAAAATGAAATGTTTAGTAATTACAATCAGGAATTGTAATTGCACTTATGACACGAGGTTAAGTTGTATTAGTGGCGGAAGTCTGCCCGGACCCGACCGGCATATCCAACAGCCACTAATACTGAACATAATGTGGGAGGTCTAAGTATGTAAATACGAATCGGGCTATGACACGAGGTTAGGCCCAACTGTGGAATAAGTCTGCCCGGACCCGACCGACATATCCATCATTCACACGTTGTAGGCCTAATGTGGGAGGTCTAGCCCATTATAACTATAATTGGACATGGTGTGAATTGGACTACTTAACCTAATTTAAAGATTGTATGATTATGAACTTAAGTTAGGGTTAGGTAAAATTGGATGGGTAGTGGGTGGGTTAAGTAAATTAAAGGGGGTGGGTAATATTTATATATAGACCCACGAACTTAACCCAATAAGGTTATGTAATTAAAGACACCTAGTGGTATACATAATCGGTAGATAATGTAATGGAGTTATGTAATTAAAGACACCCTTTATGGTAAGCATAACTGGTATAGGGCTATGTAATTAAAGACACCTAAGGGTATACATAGTCAGTGGAAAATCTAGTGGGGATACAAGACAAAGGGGAGAGCTTGTATCATATTATGTGGGACCCATTTCAGTCAGTAAACCGGAGTTGGTATCAATTAAAGAACTCCATACTAGGCGGAGAAGGGGAACGCTTACTGATTGATTGTAAGAGATCCAAACGAGACGAACGGTGTGGGCAGCGCAAACCGACCGGGGACATGTGTGTGCATGGGCCGGGAAGATGGGGCTAAGACGACCGTGACATTAGTAGATATGGTTATGCACATTTTGGGTTGCCACTTTAGGAAGTGATACCTCCTACTAGTAGGGTCAGCACAAGATATCTACGAAGTAGGGAACCGATCGATTAGGGTAGGGGTTAGGGTATACTTGGACGTATGACCTAAGCCTACCAACTTATAGTAGAAGGGATCATCTCATTTCAGTTATACTAGTAGTAGTGCAGAGTAATCATTAGTGAGGCATATACACCTTATCTTGCTTACAATGTCACACCTTCCATTTATGTAGTAATCTCTCTCTTATCCACTTTATATGCCTATCATGTTGCTTTTATTATCTATTGGCAAAAAGTAACTAGACTCGCTAGACTTTATGTTTGACCCTATTGTTTCTCCTTCTTTCTTCCGTTCCCCCCAAGGTTCTCAGGGAGGAAACACTCAGACTTAATTAGGACTCAGACATCATCTTGCTAGGAGCTACTTCTGAAGTATGGCTCAAGTTCTTGTCTCTACTATGGCTTAACTCTTTTAATTTGAGGAAAATTATGTTTTTTCATATTCTTATGTACTCTAATGATGCAAGACAGAAGTTATTTTATTGTAATGGTTTTTGTGACTTATGAAATTGTGGACCACGATATTATGCTTTATGGTTGAAATAAAAATTTAAAATTTCCACTACTGCTTTATGTATATCTGTCTTGTAATTATTCTATGTCGTTTACCTATAACGCTTCACGAAACTTAATGCATTCCCTTAGTGAGTGACATTAACGGACGTGGGGTGTCACAAGTCCCATTTAAATTCTAATCTAATTATTGCAACTCCTAAATATTACTATAATTTTCATTCTGTCTAATTCTTATTTGAATATTAATTAATTTATATTTATTATTTATTTATTTTGCTTGTTGGAGTTACAATCTCTATTCCCAAACACCAATTTAATTGTAATCATTAAGGCACATTTATCTTATTCAATGCATTTCCCCTAACAAATATAGTTACAATACTTATTAACTTATTTATGACATTTTATCACAGTAATAAATCCTTTGTTCATTACTACAATGGTAATAAATGTTTAATTTCCATTTATTATAGGAGTTATTACCATACATTCCTTCTCATGAAACGAAAACACTTCAAATCCAAACACACAATACAAACAAACATTTATTTAATTTAATAGCATCATTTACGTAGATTTGGACGTATAAGATTAATATATATTTATAACTATAATTTAAAAGTGGAGTTAACATAATGTTTAATTTATACTTTATTGTTATTTATTAATTATGTTCTGTTCTAAATTAGTGACCAAAATAATCCTTTTTGTGTTTAATCTTGTTTCAAGATTCAAAATTATATAAAAGGTTATTTACTGTAATTATTGTGTATTTTTTCCCAAACTATTTAAAAGAGGAAATTTGACATTATTTTATATCCTAAGGAAACAAGTTAATATTTTATTTAGAATAGATGTTGCAAACTACATACAAAAATACATCAATTTGCACATCTCTTCTTATTTGATTTATTTACATTTCTTTTAGATTTCAAATGATGCCTTTCAATACAAAAAAGGACAAAATTACGATAATTAAGTTAAATCATAAACAATATCAAACATAATAGGATATTATTACTTTAATCAAAACTAGACAAACAACAAATCAATACCCAATCTTATGAATCTTGAATAAAACTATAAATCTAATACTGGTTTTGGAATAGATTTCCAGATCCAAGGTGTTTACATTAACCACAAACAAATCTAAGAAAAGTTGTAGGAAATATGATGAAATATTATTAAAAGGGAATACAATTCACATCTAATCAATACTTATAATATTCCAGGTTTTACAAAATAAACAAGTCTAATAACTTTAGGCATATAATTCAGATTCAATACAAACGAATTATATAAGTTTATTATAAACAATATATAATTTCCCACTCATCTGAAAGCTATCCAAATCCCAATCCGACACAGCTTTTAGGCGTAAAATTCACAAATTCTACAGATCTACAATTTATTTCCAAAGGGGATTTACAAACATAGATTTAGATTTTTAGATATGAAAGAAGAAATGGGAAGGAAGAAGGAAATTTAATAAAAAATATTACCTAAGTGAAAAACCACCTCTCTTTTTTATATAAATCTGAATCAAAACTCTCCAATCTTGTAAATATAATTTGTACATATTCATAATTTATCACTACAACAGATTTACCTTTTAATAGCACGTGAAAAACGCTATAATAACATATCATAACATTAGTAATGACGCTATATATCAACATGTTATAATAGCCCTATTACTTCTCATAGCTCTAATCTGAACGCTATTGTATCAAACATTTTATAGCGTACGTTTACCAACATAGAAAGTTTAACATAGCATTCAGACCTCGCCATGTTATGTCTTACTAAAATCTCAACTTATTTTTTTATAGCGTTATCAATATGTTCATAGCACATATTCACCGATATGAAAAAGTATTCCATAGTGGTTTAATTATTATTTTTTCCGCTATTATTAATTTTCCCTTTGATATATAGCATTCAGACCTTGCCATTTTAATTATCAACTTATTTTTTATAGCGTTATCAATGTTTTCATAGCTCATATTCAATGGTATAAAAAAGTTTTCCACACTGTTTAAATTTTACATAGCGTTTCACCTTTTGTTTCTGTAAGTGTAATTTTCCGCTATTAAAGTATGCAATACATATAACATTATCAATTGTTTCCATAACACATATTCAATGATATGGAAAAGTTATCCACATTATTTAAATTTTACATAACATTTCACCTTTGTGCACGATTCAAAGAATTAAGCAGTAAATTCACAATACGTAACTATCAATATTTGGTTTCAATTACAAAGTCATAGCTAACAAATCAATAGTAAACTTAGAAATATGTCAACATACATTGTAAATTGTTAAGATATAGTTTCAAAACAAAATTACATAAAAACTCTCAGCTGTCAAGTGTCAGATGCAAGCATACAATATTAGACTCTTGTAAGCTTATGCAACTTCCAGAACCTGCAATTCACAAGTACAAGTTACTCTTATAATAAAGCAAAATGCAAGCATACAATATTTAAGTAATCACAAGCAATATACAAGTTTAATTGAAATTATTGGTTGGGGGCAGATATTAAGTAATCACAAGCATGTTGATGTATCAACTAATATACCTAAATGACATTGGACCACATCTCAAGTGTCAGATGACAAAAGCAGGATCTAATAAACAGATCAACGTAAAAGGAAGTGGAATCTAAACCATATATTCCAGTACTGGTTTTACAATTGTCAACAAACTTATCTTCCAATTTAGTTCAAAAATAGTGAGAAATCAGTTGGTAATCACTCTCAAGGATATATTCTAAATCATCTTCCATTAATCTTCTTAAATGATAATTATAATTATGTTCCATAGGCGCACAGAAGTTTTCAAAAAGCCAAATTCTTACATAAAAAATTAAAGTTCATACCTTCACAAACCATGTAGTCCAAATAGACATCTGCAAGAATCCACAACATCTCTACACAGTAAAAACATAAGCAAATTAGTATTAAAACTTGCCTATGCAGAATTGAACATAAAACAACTTGTAGACTGATGAACAAACAATGGAAGAAAGCCAGAGTATTCATGTTATATATCAGATAAGTATTGTAGCTCACCATAAATTGTTTGTTAGCCCACACAGTATGCGGTAATACAATGAGTGTTATGTCCTTCACCAGAACCTTGATAAAAGAGAACGATCTACTTAAAGAAAATATTATGATTGCTCAAAAGAAAAAGAAAGGGCAGTAACAGTGATGATGACACCATTAGGGTTTCGACAATTATACTGCTGATTTTATTGCTATCTCATTTTATTGCTAATTATATTTACCGGCAATTTTTGGAAAGAAATCGAGAGGATAAAAATACTGAACAGTCTAAAAAACAAATATGCAAACCGGCCTTTTCTTTTTCATTCTAGCCGTGCAAAGTATCTTCACAATTATTAAGTTTAGTATGCAAGCTAAAAAGAGAACGCAGTAAATTTAATTATATTGAAACATGAAAACAAGAACATCCTAATTTGACTCTTTGAAAATTACTGAAAATAAACAGTTACATAATTAGTTGTATTTAAGGCAAGGCAATGCTTACATTTGAGATTTTATGAAACAATAAAATTTTGATTGCAATAACAATCAATTCAATAACTTGGTGATAATTGTTCTCAAATGCTTATAAATCAGCGACGCAAAATTTCAGATTTCGCTTCGCAACCATCAACATGAAAAATATAATGTGATCAGCATTAATCCATCCATGACAGAAAAGCTTCTGCTTTGAAATCACCGTCCTCTCATAACTATCACTATTAATTTGCGATATTGAGCTCTTTAGTAATGCCAAAAACATTAACGCATGTGTTTCATACCCAAAAAAAATCAAAATTTCATCCAACTTACATTGGTTTTGTCTAAATGGTAGTAGCATGTTTACTTGACCAAATTTTTGTCATAATTTCTTGCTTTAGAATACATCTTTTACCTTCTTTTTTTCTGCACTCCTACGTGCCTTCTTCGAAGTCTATCCATCATTATTATTATTATCTCAATAATGATACATTCATAGTACAATTTTATGACCTACATCTTTAGCCTAACCATATTCTTTTTACATTATATTTCAAGTTAGCAAAATTTCACTTTCTGCTAGGTGTCTCCTTTTCATTCATAAACAAATTAAGTATGAAAAATATTTTTTTGCTTTGCAACTAATGTTTACATCATAGGCTTATCCATCAATTTTTATTTAAAAATAATAATTTTTTCTCGTCTCATCATATCCATTATTTTTTAACACCATACTTGACCATACAGTCTCCAGTCACAAATAAACAAACAACTATTTTCGGTGGCATGCTTTCATAATGGTTGATAATGGACAATAATTCAACATCTGTAGTTTGCAAACTACACCATGGCCTCCGACATCCTTATATATCCTATGACCATGACCGAACATGCATACTTCGTCAAAATTTCACCTTTTCTAGTATGTAAACATTTCCCCCAATTAGAATACATTTTCTCTGGTACATTCTTAGTCATAAGAAATCAAATATCTGTATTTAAAATGCCAGTATTTAGGATTATGTGCATTTTCTATAGAAGCAAACATACATATACATAGTGCAGACTGCAATAGAAAAATGGATAGTATGGAATTTTTTATCAGAACTGTAACAACCCGAATTTTTATAACATGTTAAAACAAGAAATCAGGGCAGAATTAAATCATAAGTTATGAATCAATGGGAACGGCTTACGCCATTGCGTTCGTCTCGAAATTCTGCTTGAAAACAAGTCCGAAATTTCGTAAAACGGAGTCTGTATGACCAAGTCATGGCCCATAGAAGATTTCAGAAAATTCAAAATTCAGCCCGAAATTCAAAATCAGATCTAAACAGATTGGGTGGGAAATTTTCCCGCCCTACCCCAGGTCGACAGAGGGGTCGACTGGGGAGTCGACCTGCCCCCCCCAGGTCGACTGGGGTGTCGACCTGGGGGCCGACCCCCCCTGGTCGGACCATGTTGGTCGGGTGCACCAGTTTGCTCCTTTGGTCTGGTCAGTTGGCCTGTGACGGGATTTGATGGTTCAGATCTAAACTAGGGTTAATCCTATGGTCTAAACTAGTCTCTACACCTATAAAAACATCCTAATACCTAGCCTAAACCATCACAAATCATCCTAACAACTAAATTCTGCCAAAATTCTCCCTAATCATGGCCTCCATCTTCATCTTGAGAGCTTCTAAGGCAAAAAGGAGCCATCTTTCTTCATCAAATCAAAGGAGTTACCTATTCTCAAGGCTTCTAGTGTTGCTACATCATTCCTAGAGCTTCTACAACGTCTCTATCTTGTTCTATTTGGTTTCTAGTTCTCATAGCCACGCTTTGTAAGCCCCACTCTACTCTTAGATTTAAACTATGAAGTTAATATGATCATGTAGCAAGTTGAAATGGGACTTTTGGGTATAATACTTGTCTTGGGGCTATATTTGTATGCATAGATCCATTTATGACTCTTTTGATCTATGATTGTGGCACTATCATGAACCTAGTATCATTTACCTTGATTTTTGGGTAAAAAGCTATGAGCTTTATTTGGTGGTTATGCATAATGCAACATAGAACCCCTCATAACCTTGATGTTAACTTGCATATGATGTTGAACTACATGCTACCCACAAGTTTATCACCCTATGTCAACTATTATCATGTTATCACCTTTGCCTATGATGTTGAACTACATGCTACCCACAAGTTTATTTGCCAAGTTTGATGTTATGCATGTTTTTGAGGCCACTAATCCTATATGCTAGTTGTGATGAACCCCTTTGCCTCAAATATCATCATGTTTAACCTATGACCAACTTTACCACCTTATGCCCACCTTGGTCATATTTTTATGTTCCTTGATTCACTTGTGTTGATGCGAGTTTACGTGCGAATGGGAATACGTTATGGGTAGTTAGGCAAACTTGAAATAACATGAAAAACATGACTTGAAAATATGACATGAAACTTGATTATGCTTGAAACTTGAATATGGTCATGACATGTAGAAAACCATAAAGTGGCCAACTCGAGGTTGGGTTGAGTTTGTAGCGTAAATCTGCCCGGAACCGCTCGGCAAATCCAGTGGCTACAAACAATAGGACCTAATGTGAGAAGTTGGTCATATCGCGCTTGAAACCCGAGGTTAGACTAGGTTGTGGTGTAAAGCTGCCCGGATCCGCCCGGCATATCCAGTAACCACAACAAAGTCTTATGTGAGAGGTTGGGTGCATTAAATTAATTAATGCCACATGTTAGGGTTAAGTCATGAACCACTTGGAAACACTTAACCAACTTGATACATGATTGGATGGGGTTAAGTCATGAACCACTTGGGTACACTTAACCAACTTGATACATGATTGGATAGGGTTAACCACATTTAACCCATTAGAAACCCTAGTTACGTGGTCCTTTTCAGCAGTAACCCTCTTGGATGCATCACGATACCCTAGGAACTAGGCTAGGGTGGACTCGATTACTGGGCTGATTGTAAGCGACCAGAACGACGGCTGAGTTGGTGTGCCGGTGTAGGTTCAGGCGGACTATGGTCGTGCACATAGTCCGGAGTTGAAAAAGCAGGCACGGGCACCAGTAGGTTTGGACTGTGCGTGCTTGATTCGTGTCAGTGGTTGGCACCCTAGGATTTGATACACCCTAGGGTGGACCTAGCACAGTTTGACTACATTCCGTGATTGGGCCGTATGACACTGACACTCGACGAGTTAGGCTTATAGGTAGCCGATCGACTAGACCGTGTAGTTGGACCCCGCCTTGGGTCATCTCATGATATTGGGCCAAGGGATCATTTCTTGTTTATACTTGACATGGGCTGGATTACTAGTACTATTGGTGCAAAACTAAACCTTGTATATGCGATGCCACACTTGATCTACCTTGTTATCTATTTATCATGCCAGTAGTTACCATCTTTATGTTTCATCTCAGTTTCTCATGTTTAGTTAACTTTATTAGTTTTTATACTAATAGTAGGTAGGACTTACCAGTCTTTATGACCGACCCTTTTTCTTTCGCCTCTTTTCTTCCGTTTCCCCCCAGGTTCTCAGGGAGGGAACACTAGTGCTTAGCTTGGACATTTGGCTTGCTTTCTTGACATCTCACGTATGGTTTGGACTTGAGCTTGCTATGGCTTCACCACATCTATCTTGGGGATAGCTTTACTTTATGTTATTTTCAGTTTATGTTTTCTAGACTTGTGGTAGTGGAAAATAATGACTAAGTACTTTGATGTAAGTTGACTATTTGGTTTTGAATTAGTTAATCATGGTTTTTAAATCTCTACCGCTGCTTTACTTATTTATTTATCTATGTTCTGTCTTGTGATATCTCTGTGCATGTTTACCTAGACAACATCCCTCCAAAGCTAGTGCCAGCACTCGTGAGTGTGGCCCTGGCGGAGGTGGGGTGTTACATTTGGTATCAGAGCATGAGGTTTTACTAGACCGGACAAAAGTTTTAAAAACCCTTTTTTAAAAACTATTTTCAAAACCAATTAAGTATTTTTCCAAGAAAAGTCTAGTTTATTTTAAAAGGCTATTCCCCAAAAGCCATTAGCACTATCCTTTGTTTCCTCGTTCTAAATCTATCTTTTCCTTTTTCAGCATGGCCGATCTTAACCTTCCTGAGGGAGTACCCATACCCGGATGGTTCCGAAGGTACTTGGAAGCTAGGGCCAACGATGCGGGCCCAGCAAACACTCCCACTCCTCCTCCCGTACCTGAGGTTCCTCCTCCTCCTCCTCCTCCTCCTCCTCAGCGTCCACTAGCGGATTTCTCGAAGATTTGCAAATACTTTAAGGCGATGGGTGGCAAGAATTTTGTAGGGACAGAGACTTATGTTGAGGCAAGAAACTGGTTAAAGGAAACTAAAGATCTTTTTGCAATTTTTGAAGTAGAGGACCATAGGAAAATTCTGTTGGCAGTATGGCTATTGAAAGAGGAAGCTGCTTATTGGTGGGAAGTCACCAACGCTACTAGGCGTATAGAGGCTTGGGCCAACTTTAGGATGAGGTTTGGGCTTAAGTTTCTATCATCTGCTGAGGAGAATATGCAAATGGAGAAGTTTATATCTTTGAAGCAAGGGGTCATGACCGTGAGGGAGTATGTGAATAAGTTTAACCAGCTTGCTCGATTCGGTTTAGACATGGTTAATACACCTCAGAAGAAGGCTCTACGCTTTGCTCGAGGATTGAATGAGCCATTACAAGGTTTGGCCTGTCTCATATACCCATGGGGGCCACTTTTGAGAGCTTAGTGGATATGGCCTTGGTCCAAGGAGATGATAAGAATGGCAAGAAAGAAGTTAAGCTTAATGAGAGTCGAACCAAGAAGGCGGACTCCAAGTGGGGAGGCAACCAGAGCAACCAGAACAACAAGAACAACAAGGGTAACAAGGCCAACAACAACAAGGCAAAGGAGACAAGGAAGTGCAACTTCTGTGGGATCACTGGACACATAGCCAAAGATTGTAGGAAGAAGAAGTGGAAGTTGGGAGAATGCTTTCATTGCGGAGAGTCTGGACACTTCAGTAAGGATTTCCCAAAGAAGCAAGGACAAGGGCAAGGACAGACTCAGCGGGCAGGACCTTCTGGAGGGCAGATGCATGCTCTCAACACTACTCCAGCTCCGGACCGAGGTAGTATTTCTGTAGAAAGCCTTGTTTACATTTTTGGTTTTCCTGTTCGAACTTTATTTGATTCTAGCGCATCGCATACCTTTATTTCTTCTGACATTGTTGAAAGTTTGCACCTAAGTACTAGTCTAATTGAGGATCCCGTTAGTGTTTCAAATCCAATTGGGGGTTCCGCCCATCTATCTATGATTTGT
The DNA here is from genome assembly GCA_030737875.1 of Allium sativum. Lineage (NCBI taxonomy): Eukaryota > Viridiplantae > Streptophyta > Magnoliopsida > Asparagales > Amaryllidaceae > Allium > Allium sativum. Next base: position 887,531,311 of record CM060922.1, read on the forward strand.
ATGGATTTGAGGATTTCTATCTTGACCGTAGAATTCACATGTAATGCTTATGTTCTCGGGTTCATGGGATACGGGTTGATTTTGGGCATGGATTGGTTGTCCAGTTATGGAGCCATTCTCGATTGTGAGCATAGGGTAGTGAGGCTTATGACTCGCCTTGGCAATACCCTAGAGATTTCTTGTAACCCTCTAGATCCCGTCATGTTATGTTATCTTGAATCCCTCGACTCGTCTATTGACAATCTTCAATCTGTGAGGGTGGTCCGAAAATATCCTGATGTTTTTGATGAGGTGAAGGGGTTACCCCCTAAACGAGAGATAGACTTCCATATTTATCTTGTTGATAATGCCAAGCCAGTTTCATTGCCTGTTAGGCACATGTCCCCGCGAGAAAGAAGAGAGCTTAGCAAGCAAATCAAGGAGTTGCTTGAGAAAAATTTCATTAGGCGAAGCATTTCTGAATGGGGTGCTCCTGTGGTATTCGCTACTAAGGCAGATGGTTCGCTTCGTCTATGTGTTGATTATCGTGAGTTGAACAAGCTGACAAAGAAGAATAGGCACCCGTTACCGAGGATTGATGATCTCTTTGACCAGCTTATTGGTGCTTCTGTTTTCTCTCAGCTCGATCTAGCCACCGGATTCCATCAGCTTAGAGTGGCTGAGGATAGTATTGACAAGACTGCGTTTAGGACTTCAGATGGATTCTTTGAATGGCTAGTCATGCCGTTCGGTTTGACTAATGCACCCGCATACTTTGTTGATTTGATGAGTAGGGTGTTTAGGGAGTTCCTTAACAAGTTTGTGGTTGTCTTCGTGGATGATATTCTGGTCTTCTCTAAGGACGAGGAAGAGCATGCTACACACCTCAAGGAGGTTATGGATATGCTTAGAGCTCATCAGTTGAAAGCCAAGTTCTCTAAATGCCATTTCTGGAGAAGGGAAGTTCGGTTCCTTGGGCATATAGTCTCTAAGCAGGGCATAGCTGTGGATCCCGCTAAAGTGGTGGCGGTACAAGACTGTAAAGTTCTGAAGAATGCAACTAAAGTGAGGAGCTTTCTCGGTCTGGCAGGATTTTATAGGAAGTTCATTAAGGATTTCGCTAAGATTTCAGCCCCTCTTACTAAGTTAACAAAGATGAACTTAGTCTTTGCATGGGACTTAGAGTGTGAGCTTGCTTTTCAAAGGCTCAAGAAAGCCCTCACCACAGCTCCAGTTCTAGCATTACCCGATGGAGGGAAGTAGTTTACCGTGTACACCGATGCATGTGGCACGGGATTAGGCGCTGTCCTGATGCAAGAAGGGAGAATGATATGCTTTGGGGGTAGGCAACTCAAAGCTCATGAGAAGAACTACCCCACACATGATTTGGAGTTGGCGGCGATCGTCTTTGCACTCAAATCCTGGCGCCACTATCTTCTAGGCGAAAGGTTTGAGTTATATACTGATCACAAGTCACTCAAGTACCTCTTCTCGCAGAAAGATTTGAATCTAAGGCAGCAGAGGTGGATGGAATTCTTGGCATCATATGACTTCGATATAGCTTATACCCCTGGCAAGGGTAATGTTGTGGCGGATGCGCTAAGTAGAAGAAGGTTGACTTTGAGTCCCTTGTTTGTTGATATGAAGAGCCAAGAGTTCTTGGCAACCTTTGATTTTACACCCGCTGTTGAGTCGATGACTGGTTCGTTAGCATCCCTTGAGCTTAGACCCACACTTCTTGATCAAGTTGGGTCTTCACAGAGGGAAGACCCGCAGATAGTCGAGATCATGGACAAGTTGATTTAGGGTGAGACGTCAAGTCACCTCGCTAGATATGCTATCGATGACAAGGGGTGGCTAAGGCATGATGGAAGACTATGTGTCCCACGAGTGGGAGACTTAGTAAATAAAGTTCTTGAGGAGGCGCATCACTCGAGGATGACCATACATCCCGGAGGGGATAAGATGTACCGAAACATGAATCGCATTTTCTTTTGGGATGGGATGAAAAAGGATGTTGTAAGTTTGTTTCTAGATGCATTGTTTGCCAACAAGTAAAGGCCGAGTCGAAGAAGCCCGGTGGGCTACTGCATCCATTGGAGGTCCCGCTATGGAAGTGGGAAAGTATCTCTATGGATTTTGTGGATGGATTGCCCAGATCAAAGAAAGGGAATACTAGCATATGGGTCATAGTGGATAGACTCACGAAGAGCGCTCATTTCATTCCAGTAAAGAGCAAGAGGACCGCATCATGGCTAGCGTCTGTTTATCTTCGAGAGATAGTACGATTGCATGAAGTTCCTTCTAGCATAGTTAGCGATCATGACCCAATCTTCACTAGCCAATTTTGGAATAGTTTGTAAGAAGCGATGGGTACGCGATTGAATCTAAGTACAACCTATCACCCACAGACGGATGGCCAGACCGAAAGGGTGAATAGGGTACTAGAAGATCTGTTGAGGCTATGCATTCTTGACTTTGGTGGCACTTGGGAAGACCACCTTCCTCTTGTAGAGTTTGCTTATAATAACAGCTACCAAGCAAGCATAGGGATGGCACCATTCGAAGTTTTGTATGGGAGGCCGTGCAAGTCACCAACATGTTGGTAGGAGACGACGGATAAGCTTATACTTGGGCCCGACATGATAAGGGACACATCTGAGAAGGTTGAGTTTATTCGAAGGCGGATGAAAGCGGCCCAAAACAGACAGAAATCCTATGCAGACAAGCGAAGGACAGACTTAGAGTTTGAAGTCGGAGATATGGTCTTTGTGAAAGTTTCTCCTTTGTGAAATGTGGTTCGTTTTGGAGCAGTTGGAAAGCTAGCACCAAGGTTCGTTGGATCCTTCCCTATCATCGAGAAGATTGGGCAAATGGCTTATAGGGTGGAATTGCCCGAGAAGCTGGCTGGAGTGCACAATGTTTTTCATGTCTCGCATCTCCGAAAATGCCTACATGAATCAGCCGAAGTAGTTGAGCCTAGCATTCTTGAAGACGTGGAGGTAGAGAAAGAGGCAACCCTGAGGCGAGCTCCGATTTGTATCTTGGGAACGGAGATCAAGAAGCTGAGGAATCGAGAAGTCAAGTTAGTAAAGGTTCAGTGGAGTGAAGCCGATGAAGATGCAACTTGGTAAACCGAGGAGAAGATGCATGGGCTTTATCCATTTCTTTTTGAGGGTACATTCTCGATCTCTTTTCCTAGTCAGCATATCTTTCTTTTACTATCCATGTTTATCTTGTTATCTCGTTAATCTTGTCATGAGAACCTTAGGTAGAAATCCTTTGGACGAAACATGTATTTGAAACATGTTATGCTTGATGGTTGCAAATGGTTACAAGTGGTTGCAAGTGGTTACTCGTGGATGCATGATACACGTTAGGCACTAAGATCGGCTCACACACTTTCATATTGCATTTGCATGAGTGTTTATGCTTATTCATGGATGAAACTTGTTATGCTATCACATGGATGTTGCATATGGATGAATGATATGTGAACTCATGTAGAGATTATAAATTATGTTAGGAATTTGCATACATTTGGACTCATTTCACTAACATATTTTGCATTAAGGAGGTTTACTGAGTCAGTAACCGCCTGATTTTCGCATTAGATAGGGGCATATACACACACTTTTGCATATGCTCATACAGCATTAGAAATCTTTTAAGGACAATGATTACTCGTGGATGATGTTTGAGTAGATGGATGGTAGGATACGTTCTTCCTAACTTGGAGATTTCGGGGATGAAATCCTTTAAGGTGGGGAGAATGTAACAACCCGAATTTTTATAACATGTTAAAACAAGAAATCAGGGCAGAATTAAATCATAAGTTATGAATCAATGGGAATGGCTTACGCCATTGCGTTCGTCTCGAAATTCTGCTTGAAAACAAGTCCGAAATTTCGTAAAACGGAGTCTGTATGACCAAGTCATGGCCCATAGAAGATTTCAGAAAATTCAAAATTCAGCCCGAAATTCAAAATCAGATCTAAACAGATTGGGTGGGAAATTTTCCCGCCCTACCCCAGGTCGACAGGGGGGTCGACTGGGGAGTCGACCTGCCCCCCCGCCCCCCAGGTCGACTGGGGTGTCGACCTGGGGGTCGACCCCCCCTGGTCGGACCCTGTTGGTCGGGTGCACCAGTTTGCTCCTTTGGTCTGGTCAGTTGGCCTATGACGGGATTTGATGGTTCAGATCTAAACTAGGGTTAATCCTATGGCCTAAACTAGTCTCTACACCTATAAAAACATCCTAATATCTAGCCTAAACCATCACAAATCATCCTAACAACTAAATTCTGCCAAAATTCTCCCTAATCATGGCCTCCATCTTCATCTTGAGAGCTTCTAAGGCAAAAAGGAGCCATCTTTCTTCATCAAATCAAAGGAGTTACCTATTCTCAAGGCTTCTAGTGTTGCTACATCATTCCTAGAGCTTCTACAATGTCTCTATCTTGTTCTATTTGGTTTCTAGTTCTCATAGCCACGCTTTGTAAGCCTCACTCTACTCTTAGATTTAAACTATGAAGTTAATATGATCATGTAGCAAATTGAAATGGGACTTTTGGGTATAATACTTGTCTTGGGGCTATATTTGTATGCATAGATCCATTTATGACTCTTTTGATCTATGATTGTGGCACTATCATGAACCTAGTATCATTTACCTTGATTTTTGGGTAGAAAGCTATGAGCTTTATTTGGTGGTTATGCATAATGCAACATAGAACCCCTCATAACCTTGATGTTAACTTGCATATGATGTTGAACTACATGCTACCCACAAGTTTATCACCCTATGTCAACTATTATCATGTTATCACCTTTGCCTATGATGTTGAACTACATGCTACCCACAAGTTTATTTGCCAAGTTTGATGTTATGCAAGTTTTTGAGGCCACTAATCCTATATGCTAGTTGTGATGAACCCCTTTGCCTCAAATATCATCATGTTTAACCTATGACCAACTTTACCACCTTATGCCTACCTTGGTCATATTTTTATGTTCCTTGATTCACTTGTGTTGATGCGAGTTTACGTGCGAATGGGAATACGTTATGGGTAGTTAGGCAAACTTGAAATAACATGAAAAACTTGACTTGAAAATATTACATGAAACTTGATTATGCTTGAAACTTGAATATGGTCATGACATGTAGAAAACCATAAAGTGGCCAATTCGAGGTTGGGTTGAATTTATAGCGTAAATCTGCCCGGAACCGCCCGGCAAATTCCGTGGCTACAAACAATAGGACCTAATGTGAGAAGTTGGTCATATCGCGTTTGAAACCCGAGGTTAGACTAGGTTGTGGTGTAAAGCTGCCCGGACCCGCCCGGCATATCCAGTAACCACAACAAAGTCTAATGTGAGAGGTTGGGTGCATTAAATTAATTAATGCCACATGTTAGGGTTAAGTCATGAACCACTTGGAAACACTTAACCAACTTGATACATGATTGGATGGGGTTAAGTCATGAACCACTTGGGTACACTTAACCAACTTGATACATGATTGGATAGGGTTAACCACATTTAACCCGTTAGAAACCCTAGTTACGTGGTCCTTTTCAGCAGTAACCCTCTTGGATGTATCACGATACCCTAGGAACTAGGCTAGGGTAGGGCACAATTACTGGGCTAATTGTAAGCGACTAGAACGACGGCTGAGTTGGTGCGCCGGTGTAGGTTCAGGCGGACTATGGTCGTGCACATAGTCTGGAGTTGAAAAAGCAGGCACGGGCACCAGTAGGTTTGGACTGTGCGTGCTTGATTCGTGTCAGTGGTTGGCACCCTAGGACTTGATACACCCTAGGGTGGACCTAGCACAATTTGACTACATTCTGTGATTGGGCCGTATGACACTCGACGAGTTAGGCTTATAGGGAGCTGATCGACTAGACCACGTAGTTGGACCCCGCTTTGGGTCATCTCATGATATTGGGCCAAGGGATCATTTCTTGTTTATACTTGACATGGGCTGGATTACTAGTACTATTGGTGCAAAACTAAACCTTGTATATGCAATGCCACACTTGATCTACCTTATTATCTATTTATCATGCCAGTAGTTACCATCTTTATGTTTCATCTCAGTTTCTCATGTTTAGTTAACTTTATTAGTTTTTATACTAATAGTAGGTAGGACTTACCAGTCTTTATGACTGACCCTTTTTCTTTCGCCTCTTTTCTTCCGTTCCCCCCCCCCCCAGGTTCTGAGGGAGGGAACACTAGTGCTTAGCTTGGACATTTGGCTTGCTTTCTTGATAGCTCATGTACGGTTTGGACTTGAGCTTGCTATGGCTTCACCACATCTATCTTGGGGATAGCTTTACTTTATGTTATTTTCAGTTTATGTTTTCTAGACTTGTGGTAGTGGAAGATAATGACTAAGTACTTTGATGTAAGTTGACTATTTGGTTTTGAATTAGTTAATCATGGTTTTTAAATCTCTACCGCTGCTTTACTTATTTATTTATCTATGTTCTGTGTTGTGATATCTCTGTGCATGTTTACCTAGACAACATCCCTCCAAAGCTAGTGCCAGCACTCGTGAGTGTGGCCCTGGCGGAGGTGGAGTGTTACAAGAACTATATAAGTGTATCATGGTTTTATTACCCGCATGAATGTTGCCACAGTTGTTCTACTGCCATGTTAATTCTCCTTTTTTGAATTTCTGGATTATCAATAGTATGCCAGCCTCCACGTAGTACCTACCCACCTAATATCTTTATACATATACGTAGGCTATCAACATTTGGTCACCCTTATAATGTAAATTATCACCTAACTAATATCTTTATACAAAGACACCGAAAAAAAGATACTTAACCACAGTCAACTTAGAAATGACAAATGATCTAACTAAAGCAATACTTATTTATCTATGGTATTTAAAATTGTATAAGACCTAAATAACCAATTTCAATGAAGCATATTTGAAAAAGTTTATACTGTCTTACATTAGATGCTGCAAGTAGCCATTGTGAACATAATAACGGTGCATGTTTGAGTTCTTCATATCAAAACTTATGATGAGCTATTATTTTGGAGCAATCACAACGATAAGGCCTTTTATATAACAATGTTTTGTATGAGATGCAGGGATTCATAAAGAATAGTAAGTGGTATGTACATACCTTGACATATGACCTAAAGAAAATTGGATTCCTACCGCATCTTCCCAACGACTGCACCACAAATGGAAATTTTCAATTGGCCTGGCTAGAAACTGTCGACAACATGCAGGCAGTTCAAAAGCATTAGATGGATCCACTGAAATAAAAGTAGTAATTAATGCAGTGACAACATGCCCCTGTAGATGCTATTATCTACATCATGAGAGCACCACCATGAATTCCTACAACACCATGCCCATTTGCAGCATAATCAATAGTTCCGGACACTACACCGCTGAACAGAGCTAATTTTTTTGCAGCTTCAGTTTCATCCATTGGTCATGAGAACTGTCCATTGCCTTGTAAAGAATGTAGTATTCGATCTTGTAAAAAAAGGAAACAAGAGAGGTGTTATTCATTGTTGATGATAAGACTTTAAGAATCTAAATATGCTTTTCTCTTTTAATTTTTTTAACATATCCATTTTTGCAACCCAAGTAATATTTGTTGAGTTTAGCTAGCTAAAATTTGTAGAGTTATATAGCTAGCAAGGTATACAAACAAGAAACTAAGAATATAATTGTTTCATGTTTTTTTTAATTGCGTCTAAGCAATAGACTTATGCTAATAAAGAAATTCAAGCCACTAAACATAAATTACAATTAAGTGAGGTTTATGTTAACACTAAAAAACCATGTCTATAAGACAAGATTCTAGAACGGAAGCATAACGATAAACCGACAAGATATTTCCACCAAGAAAAAAATCATAATTATTTTATCATTATAGATATTATCAACATTTTCAGCTCCATTTCTTTAACTTTCTTCCTAACCATTTGAATACAATGATTTAGTCAATTCACACAATATCAAATATAATGAAATTATTACTTCAAATGCTGACATGAACTAGGGCTACTTTTTTATGCTAGGATCTGAATGCTCGATAAAAAAATCAGACTCGAGTTTGATTATACACTTTTGTGTATTCTTGACACAAACTTGCTTTGTTGCAATTGTAAGAGTGATCGCAGTAATATGTACTTTGCTAATTAAAACAATTTGTTCTTCTCTCGACCAAGGTTTTAAAGTCCAGCCTGCACGCCAGAGTTCTGGCCCTCTCAGCCTGGTTCCGACATGGCCTAGACTGGAACTTTGCCAGAAAGTCATTCAGATTTTCTTCACCCAGCAAAAAAAGAGAAAAAAGAGAGGACTAAAATTTGTCAAAACGTTCTACTGGAAAGAGACTGGAACTGCACCAGAAATCAGTCCATGTTTTTACACATTAGTTTCTGATAGCCTATATACTCCAATTGAAATGTTCTACTGGAAAGAGACGGTTTTGAAGAAAATAAAATCTCAGTGAAGAGATGTGCTTCAACTGAAGGCAACAATAACACTCAGAAGTATTGAAACATTGTCTGAAAGTGAGAAACAAAGAACAAAATGACAATTCATGAATCATGCAAATAGCGAGTTGGTAAAGAAAACTAACAACCTACAAATACCAAAGCAAAATTTAACCTCAAGGTGATATATGATAAGACTGCTTTTTAAGTACTCAATTTTCTCTATATGATGAATTGAAATAGCTATCACCTCCCTTATTAAATAAAATTTCATCATGCTCTAAGTTTTAATTTTGTATTTAATAACCAAACTAATCATGATTAGCCAAAATATGTTTTAAGTACAGAAATAAACTTGCACTTGAAACCAAATTTTGTATCATACAAAACAAACATGTTTTCACTTCCTAGTAAGCAAAACAAAACAAAAGTGTTTTTTTTTATACTTCCATCAAGGAAAAACTATGCTAAACAACACCAAGAAATAAGAAATTGAATCGTTTTTGTAATTGGTTTGAAAGAAATCAATTGCACATAATAAGTTTCCAAAATCAATGTACAAAAGCATATTGTGTTTTTCGAATACAATACAAATTTTCCTGTATAAACAAAATAAATTCATCAATCATGCTCACCAAACAATAGCGTCATTTAAAAAACTATTTAATACAATTTTTTTCATTAATTTGAGTTAATCGGCAATATGTTCAAAAAAATTAAAGAGAATAAAAAAGATATCAAAGAAAATAGCATTGAAGGGAGTTTTTTCCTATTTAAACTTCCCTTGACGATAGGTTAGATGCAGCTTTAATATTTCCAAGTGCAATGTAAAATTTTCCGAATGGTGATTTAATTAAACATTTTTTTTAAAACCAATCAAACGAATTACTGGTTTCAAACTTTGAGAAACACCAAAAATAGCAGTGAAACATATCCAAGTAAAACTGTTTTGATAAATTTACTCTTTATGAAATGGAACTGTCACTCAAAAAATTCAAATTATAACATGCGATTGTGATAGAGACAGAATAACATACTATGTGTTGCGTTGAAATAAATATATAAGAAACCGATAACTTAAAATAATTTCATAAAATGCAATTCAAATGGACTTTTGTACAGACTGATTGAAACTTACAGGTTTGATGATAATTGCATTGCGTCCATCTTGTAAAACCGACGTCATCTGCGACTCTCAAATACACTAATGACAATCAAGTTGAAATTTACTGTAAGGTTTCTAACATGCTACAAGGGAAGCAACTGATACTTTATAATTAACTAACTAAAAAACATACAAGGAGAGCACGTAGCGAAAAAAACATGAGAAGATAGTGCTCTGTTGCATCACTCACATATCTAGCTAGTGTTTGTTACAATAGGCGTGAATAGAAGATGTTGGTGCATTGTTGCATTAGATAGGAACTGAACACACTGATGATAGAAACATGCAAAGTTGCTGTATAGAAACGAAAATTGAAAGCTACTGATGATGTGAAGCTGAGGCCGCAGCTGTTCAAACATGCAACAGAGATTTCAGAGAGCTTTTCCAAATATAATTGTGAGTTTCAACATAATACTTATCTATAGTTGTTCATGAAATATAGTCACAACTAATTTTGGTAGTATTGTCTAAGGAACAACTTTACTTACTAATAATAGATTCATCAACTCGTACAATGATTATTTTAAACTAACAAAACCCACAAAATATGATATCTTATATTATAGGATCTCCATATTATTTTCTACCCAACCAAATTTAATATGCTCTACGACACTTAGACTTAACTAAAAAATCCACCGTAACTACAAAGTAATCCAAAACAACAAATATGCACATTCTTTTAGTTAACAGGTGATGGATTGAATGAAAGATGACTTGCTAGCTTCATCATAAATAATGGCTAAAAATTAGTATCAGCTAACTATAAATTTTGATTCTCAAGCAATATATTTTACATGGTAACATATAAGCATAATTTTATTATTTTTAAAAAATAGTATTTTCACTTTTAAGTATGAAACATTAGCATCAGTCAACCAATTATTATACTGGAATCTACTTCAGATTAAAAAATAAAAGTGAAAATGAAACTCTAAATCACTATGATTTCTTGTTCTAACCAAACTGGAGCAAATAAATCAACTTTACAAGCAAAAATGCATCAATATTATGGGAAAATTGCAAATTAAAATGCATATACGGTTGGACATCAACATCACCATGATTAATTACTACTAACACATACTTATCTTACAAATCATCAAAAGTTAATCAAGGAAAAAATTGCCTGCCATATTATCTAAACAAAAATAGAAAGGCTAGGTAAACTAATTAACTAAGGATTTGAGTCAAAAACTGGCTACTAGCAGAAAAATTCACTGTCGATCTGGAGGTACCTGGCGTGAACCAGAGATGGAAAACAGTTATTTGGTGTGAATCAGAGATTGCAACCAGTTATGGAAGAGATCGTTGTTAGACTGAATTGAAAATTGACGGGTCGATTTTAGGTATGAATCAAAAAGTTAAAATTGGGCAGAATTAGGTTAAGAGAGATTAGCTGGAGATCGACAGTGAAGAGGAAGGGTTTCTATTTTCGAGGGCCTTTTTTTTACTTTGTTGAAATGGATACCGCTTAGATTTTGCCTCCCGCGTTTTTGAATGTGTAAGGTCAAACATAGCGGATTGTTTATTATAGACGTTTTGTATAGCACAATTTATAGTTATATTGTTTCTTTACTAATCTCTATATAGCATTTAACTATTAGGTTATGATATAATGCTATATATTTCATATTTTCTTGTAGTGTATGTTTTAGAAGAAATTGGAGGATTGGAAATGGCAAAGCTTCGATACTGCCTCCAGAAATATAAAAAAGAGAATTGGCATCTACCCATTTATTTATAGACATAGAAATGACCCTAGACCATTAGATTTAATTTTATAAAGATCCGCTAGTTAATATAACATAAGTTATATAAACAAAACCCTAACTGCCTTTGTCAGGATCGACAAGGGGTGGATCCAGCGGTCGACCTGGCAGTGGGGGAAGCAGGGGTAGGGTAAAAGATATAATAATATATATAATATATTCTGTTTATTTATTTTCCATTCGTTTTTGTATTTCTTTGTAACTTTTTTTATGTGGACTTCATTCATGAAGTTCTAAAAATGAAAGTCGACGAGAATTCCACCACGAACGCAACGGTGCAAGTTTCATGGTCAAATTTCATCGTTTGAAAAAAAAAATCCATTTTTTGGAATATAATAACTAACTAAATTAATTATCATCAAAATTCCGGGTTGTTACAGATTCCACTCTTGTAAAGTTGACATATACGTGAATAAAGTGTTAAATCTTCAAAATGGATATAGGTTCTCACAAACTGGACCACTATAAATGTTGTACGGGTTACTTTGCTTCTTTTCTCCACTAAAATTCCCTCTTTTTACATTTTTTTCACTTACATGGAAATCATTGGGTGCTTGCCAACTTTTCGACATCAATATTCTAGTGCTTTTATTGATAGACTTAAGAAAAGTGTCCATTTCTTGCCATTCTTCCATCAAAGCTTGGTGTGCTACTCAGATCTTCGTAGATCTACATACCAAGTTTCCTTAAAATGGTGAAGAACGGAAAAGCTACCATGGTTAGAACTTCCACCGTTGACCAGGAAACTTCTATCCAACCACAACCCTCAGATGCCCTAACCACCATGGATGTGGCTGCCCCCTCAAATCTTGAAGCTTCAGTTACTCAAGCCCAGTTCAATGAAGTTACCAAGAAAGTTAGAGATTTCTTAATGAGAAGGTTAAGCAAAATATTGACTTTATGCAAAGGCTCCAAATGAATACCCATTGGGATATTACCCACCTTCAAGCCAATAGAAGCGCTCAACCTCTGACTAACTACATCTCGAATAGCTCTTCTTCCAATACCCTCCATAGTAATCGAAGCTAAAGGAGGAGAATCAATTGTTATGGTACGGGAGTCATGATCATAGAGGACGTCCGTCCGCCGGATCAATCCTAGTTGGACCCTAGTCAGGATCAAGGGACAAGTGCTAAACTCCTTGCTCGACCGTCACAACCTGTCACTATCCAAAACTTGGTGTGTACGCTCAGAGCAACCGGATAGGCCCAAGATACTTCCAGCCAACCTCCACAAAATTAGAGAACCGAGGTTGAAGACTTGCAAGATGATGAAGATGTTCATCACAAGAGGAAACCTTGGCCTCAAACACCTGAGTTGGATCACGACCACTGAATCCAGCAATGGTCCAAACTCTAATTCTCATTGACATGGTCCGTAGGATTATTAAAGAATCACGAGGGCACATCACCGACGACTGGGAAGCCAATACGGGACGTAACCCCTTCATCTAGGATGTGCTAAATGTTGAATGGCCAAGACACTTCGATACGCCGCCGCTCACATTTTACTTGGGGAAGACTGATCCTTGTAACTTTATAAACTATTACGAATGATAAATGGAATCCAGCCGCACCACTGATTCCGTGAAGTGCAAATCTATGTTATGGTTCTAACATGCCACAACTTCAACATGTAGTAGCACATGGTTTACTTAGGGAAGACAGTCTCGACAAAGCTGTAAAATACTATGAATAATGGCATAGTCTTTTGAGAAAAGTATGCTACGGGAATTGAGGTTCCAACCATTGATTTGCTTATCGTCTCCATCTACATAGGCCCAACCCATGTCAAGAAAATCCTTGTTGACTCATAGGGTTCCTTTAACATAATCTTCAAACATGCCTAAGACTAAATGAAACTTGAAAGCCATGCAGTGCTACTCTTCAGAAATTCAACGGTGCTTCAAACCTGCCAATTGGACTTGTCGAGCTACCGGCACATCTCTGAGATAGGGATAGAAGCTGAGTCAGAATTCTCACCTTCATGGTCATTGATGCCCCTTCTCTATACAACACCTTTCTACGACGCCAATCGTCGTTAAGTTACGTATTTGCATGGCACCTTGTTGCATACTCATGAAATTCTCAATTGAAATGGGATTGAAATCACGCAGGGAAACCAAGTCGCAATAAGAGCCTAGTTTCTTGCTGAATGGAAAGATGTCATCAACCGCGAGAAGGGAAAAGGTGCAGAAGTGGAACTCTTCACCAAAAGTCTCAGCGCATAACAACCACCGAAGTTTGTGTCCTGGCTCAGATGCCACAGCTGTATCTCCCAAGATCTTTGTCCACGAAAGGACGAAGAGACCGAGTATGAAAGGGCTACTCATGGATCCCACCATCAACGTTTTGATCAACCCTACCGACCCATTTCGGGTCTTGAATATCGGATCACAGATACACCCAATAATTTGAGAGGAACTTATTGACTTCCTACGGGACAATCTAGATGTATTTGCTTGGACCCACTCTAATATGTGTGTCATCAACCCAGGAATCGCGTGTCACATGCTTGGTATCGACCAAGTCCCTCCCAATCAAACAAAAACATTGAATCTTAGGATCAGAAAGATCGGCAACACTAGAAAGAAGGTGGATAAGCTACTTAATAACGACTTTATCCACGGTGCCCTTTATCTAGAATCAGACTCCAACCCGGTTTAGGTAAGTAAATCAAATTGGAATGGCAGACATACATCGATTATTCTGACCTAAATAAAGCACGCCTAAGGGCAGTTTTCTGCTTTCGATGATCGACCAAATCGTTGATTCCACCTTTGGCTATTAGCTTATATCCTTGATGGATACGTACTCAGGCTACAACAAGATTCTAATTTATACCCCCTGATCAGGAGCATACTTCGTTTATCACCGATCTTGGACTATATTACTATGTCATCGTGTCCTTCGGTCTCAAGAATGCTGGAGCCACCTATCAATGACTGGTTAACCAATTGTTTAAAGACAAAATCGGAAGATCCATGGAAGTTTACGTGGGTGACATGCTCATGAAAACACGATTATCAAATGACCACATCAACGTCCTTGCAGAGATGTTCAGTTTTCGTCGTAAAAATAATATGAAACTCAATCCCTTGAAATGCTCTTTCGGCGTTGCATCGGGAAAATTCCTGGGTTTCATTTTCTATTCAGGAGGGAATGAATCCAATCCATACCAGATTGAAGTTAAGTTATCCAGGGCATCAAAGTTCTAAAGAACATCAAGGATGTTCAAAGCTTAAACGAAAAATTGGTCGCTTTAAGCCTATTCATCTCAAAAGCAACTGATAATTGCATTCCTTTCATTGATTTGATCAAGAATGGGAAGTGCAACTTAGCATGGGCACCGAAATGTATTATCGCGTTCCAAGACTTCCTGAATCACTTAGAGAGGCCACTTATTCTATCAAAGCCTGTGCATCACATGTACTTATTTAACTATTTGGCTTCTTCTATGCAGGCCATTAGCTCGTGCTTGTGCACGAAAAATATCGCGTTTAGAGGCCAGTTTATTACATCAATAAGAGATTGACAGGAGTCGAAAAGAACAATCCAAAGCTCGAAAATCTCGCTTACTATCTGTTGATATCTTCTCGAAAGCTTCACCCCTACTTCCAGTCACATCCAATCAAAGTCTATATTGACCAGCAGCTATGACAGGTCCTTCAACAACCTGCGACATGTGGGAGACTTTTGAAATGGAACATCAAAATGAGCCAGTTCGAGCTGACCTGCATTCCTCGAAGGGCCATCCTTGGACAAGCCCAAGCATATTTCATCACAAAGTTCACCACTTCTTAAGATCCGCCCGAAGATAGTGAGCCTGCTAACATACAATGGAAATTGTACATGGATGGTTCATCAAACATTCAATGTTTTTGCACTAGATTCATGCTTATTACTCTTGAGGAATGCTCAATTTATTATGCTTTGAAGCTTAACTTCCTCGCTATTAACAACGAGGCAGAATACGAGGCCCTGATTGTCGGACTTAGGATTTCCAAAGAACTAAACATTAAGGCCATCCAAATCACTTCAATATTCACAAGCCATCATATGCCAAGTGCATCGGGAATGTTAATCCAAAGGGCACGACTAGCTCCTTATCTCGCTCTGGTTCGCGGACTGCTTAGTGCTTTCGAGCACGACATTATCATTTACATCCCTCGAGAACAAAACGAGAAGGTTGGTTCGTTGGACAAACTAGAAAGTTCTGGGGTTGCATAGCTCTTAGGACTCGTCCCAATCGAAGTGCTCGACTCTTCAAGTATCATGTAACAACCCGAAAATCTGGGCCAGTTTAAATTTTTTCATTTTGGCAATTTTAATGAATTTTGAATATTTAAAATAGATTATTTTAAATAATATAGACGAGAAATTTATTTTGAATATAATTCGAACGTATATATTTATATGCGTCGCCGTTAGAATATAAATATTTATATATAATTATAAATAGAATTGAAAATGGCGTGGTAGTTCGATAATTCGATTTCAAACTTCAACTGAACATACCGGGTGCAAAACAATCCGGATTTTAGTGAAACCAAAAAAATTAGGATCTAATTGGTGATATCTTTCCAACGAATCCGATGAATCGAAATTTGATAGCAGGAATCAAAAGATATGTCCAGTTGAAAATTCTGAATAGTCGCTATGGAATTCAGGCCCTTAAAAATGGAAATTTTGCAAACGACCTCGGATTTCGACGAAACCACTTTTGTTGGGTTCGTGAGGTAAAGTTATTGCTAGATTCGAAATTTCATAATTTTTCGAATCAATATGTGAGCGTGGCAAAGGAAAACGCGTTTGACCAGTTTCAGTTGATTTTAATCGACTGGAAATTGGCCATTTTTCAAACGGTCTCAGAATTCGACGAAACTAGTTTTGTTAGGACCGCATCGTCAATACGAAGCTAGAAAATATTTTTCTGGAATTTTTCTAGTTAGTATGTGACCCCGGCAAATTAAAATGTACGCTTAAAACTGAATTTAAATGTTTTATGCTTTAATTTGAAAAATAACTGACTCTAACAGTCGAATTGGCCTACGAAACATATACCATTGTGTCCGGGATGGGGGTATTTAGCTAGGGACGACAGTCGTTGGGTTCGGATGGGTGTTCGTATTAATAAACAAGAATTTTGGGAGTTAAATAAATTAAATAATATTAATATTTTCTATAAAGGGCCAAAAGCAAACCCTAACCTACCCTCTCACTCTCCCAGCGCCGTCATATTCAGAAGGACGGTCCACGATTTCAATTCCTCTTCCTCAATTATAATTCGATCTGATCACTGATAAGAGAATTCCTAAATACAAAATCGAAGAGGGCCTCAATATATATGTAATCAACGGATGAGATGAGTTTTCATGGAGTATTGGGTTGGAACTCCTCGCTCAATGGAGCAGCGTTCGCAGGAGGTTTTTACCGACGGAGGGGGGGTGCGAGTGCCACGCTGGCACTTGAGGAGGATGGCGGCGAATGGGGCTTTCGTGGGGTGGCTTCAGATCGGTGGATGCGGCCTTCAAATTCCGGGCGATTTGAACCCTAGCCGGGAGCGCAAGTTCGAGAATGGGTTTCTCATTCCTGGAGCAGTTCAGGAAAAGTAAGAAGTAAAAGGGAGCAGCCCTTATTTTGTTAATGAAGGTGATTAATTTTTGGTTAAGTACTTTGCTAATTAATTAAATAGTGTAACTAGCATATAAATACATCATTGAGTAATGATTTTGTTATATAAATAGAGTTGTTTTAAAATAAAATAACTTTGGTTTTAAAATATAAATGGCATGGATTTCTTTTTAAATAAAAAAATTAGCATTGTTTCAAGATCAAAATGTATGGTTTTTGAAGATAAAATTAGCAATGTTTTTAAAAAAATAAAATTAGAATTACTTTTGAAAAATAAACATCTGTGATTTGAAAATATAAACTAGGGTATGATCTTTGAAAATATAAAATGGAATTTTTTTTTGTTTTTTTTAGAATAGAAACCGCATTGCTTTTGAAAAATAAAATAGCATTAATTTTGTAAGATAAAATTGCATTGTCTTGAAAGATGTGATTTAAAAATAAATAACATCGCATAAAAAAAAATATGATTTTTATATATTGAACATCGAAGTAAAAATATGATTTTTATATATTGAACATCGAAGTAAAAATATGATTTTTATATATTGAACATCGAAGTAAAAATATGATTTTTATATATTGAACATCGAAGTAAAAATATGATTTTTATATATTGAATAGCGAAGTAAAAATAGGATTTTTATAAATATAGTAGTGGTATAAAAATATGATTTTTATATAATAGAGAATATAAAATTGTGATTTTTATATGTGTAGTGAATACGGACAACGAAGATGACAAAGATACGATAACGGTGAAGATTTCCTGCATTGGAAGTGCCGTGAAGTTGGATAGCTATCTGTGAGAATTTCTCACCTTTCAATTCATTTTTCTAGTTATATATATACTAGGATGCAGACGGTGCTTAGTAGCACCCGACACAATCGTCTACAGACCATGGACTTGTTTGTTTGATTGCAAAAATTAGTTAGATTATTTGATTGAAATTGAATTGTGTGGTGAAATGAATTGATTTGATTGATGTGTGAATGGCGTGGGCCTTCACTAGACCGGGGATAAGGCTAGGCCTTGTCCCGTTTCTAGTATCGTGCCGTTATGCCGCCGAAATTTTCTAAAATATGTTAGAAAAATAAAAATATCATTTTATTGAATAAATGAACCGAATAGAATATTCATAGGTTGAATAAAATGTTTTATCGTTAAAAATATAATTTTTAACGTGAAAGTAAATAAATAAATATTTATAAACAAATCGGCCGATTTGTTTATATACACTGATTTGACTGATATTGATTGGGTCGATAAATTTTACACATCGCCCAACCGCACAAATAAAATATGCATTTGATTGTTTGAAACCCCACACGGGTGTTGGGATGAAAATTGAAGTTCACTCATCCTGATTGATTAAATATGTCGATCGATTGATTGACAGGCTGTTATAAGCGTTAGATATCTATATTTGATGCTTATACAGTGTAGTGCACTTTGGTTGATGGTTGATTATTTTTCAATGCTATTATATGTGTGTAATGCATGAAAATCCATATAATTAACTTTATATGGTAATTGATTGGGCCTCATTCCAATTTGAAAAATAAAGAATATTATAAAATAAAGGTTCATGTGTTGACAGTACTCATCCATTGAGATTGGTCATGTGTTGAACGAAATATTTTAGTAATAAAATTTACATCTTTATCAATATAAAATAAAGGTTCATGTGTTGACAGTACTCATCCATTGAGATTGGTCATGTGTTGAACGAAATATTTTAGTAATAAAATTTACATCTTTATCAATATAAAATAAAGGTTCATGTGTTGACAGTACTCATCCATTGAGATTGGTCATGTGTTGAACGAAATATTTTAGTAATAAAATTTACATCTTTATCAATATAAAATAAAGGTTCATGTGTTGACAGTACTCATCCATTGAGATTGGTCATGTGTTGAACGAAATATATTAGTAATAAAATTTACATCTTTATCAATATAAAATAAAGGTTCATGTGTTGACAGTACTCATCCATTGAGATTGGTCATGTGTTGAACGAAATATTTTAGTAATAAAATTTACATCTTTATCAATATAAAATAAAGGTTCATGTGTTGACAGTACTCATCCATTGAGATTGGTCATGTGTTGAACGAAATATTTTAGTAATAAAATTTACATCTTTATCGATATAAAATAAAAGTTCATGTGTTGACAGTACTCATCCATTGAGATTGGTCATGTGTTGAACGAAATATTTTAGTAATAAAATTTACATCTTTATCGATATAAAATAAAAGTTCATGTGTTGACAGTACTCATCCATTGAGATTGGTCATGTGTTGAACGAAATATTTTAGTAATAAAATTTACATCTTTATCGATATAAAATAAAAGTTCATGTGTTGACAGTACTCATCCATTGAGATTGGTCATGTGTTGAACGAAATATTTTGATAATAACAACTATTTTGAAAAAGAAATATTTGAAATAGAATATTTAAAAATAGAAATTTATGAAGCCGTGTTGATTAGTTTGACGCCATTTTGACGTGAACGATATTTATATCAATTTTATTCATTTCGAAATGAATTGAATATATAATGATTTCGAAATGAATTGAATATATAACGATTTCGAAATGAATTGAATATATAACGATTTCGAAATGAATTGAATTGAAAACGATTTCGAAATGAATTGAATATATAACGATTTCGAAATGAATTGAATATATAACGATTTCGAAATGAATTGAATATATAACGATTTCGAAATGAATTGAATATATAACGATTTCGAAATGAATTGAATTGAAAACGATTTCGAAATGAATTGAATATATAACGATTTCGAAATGAATTGAATTGAAAACGATTTTGAAATGAATTGAATTGAAAACGATTTCGAAATGAATTGAATATATAACGATTTCGAAATGAATTGAATATATAACGATTTCGAAATGAATTGAATTGAAAACGATTTCGAAATGAATTGAATATATAACGATTTCGAAATGAATTGAATTGAAAACGATTTCGAAATGAATTGAAAGTGAATTGAAATGAATTCAAATTGAATTGAAATTTGAATTGAATAGAAATGAATTTTAAAACGAATTTATAAAGAAGAATTCAATTTTGATTTGAATTGAAAAGAAAGTTGAAATTGCTTTTGAAACGAATTTAAAACTATTCATATAATTCGTTTTAAATAGAAATCGACGAAATATATATTATATATATAATATAATGGCCTGAATAGAACGCGCCGCGCCGCGGCAGTTCGTGAATTTCGACCATTTATTTCAAACGGACATTACGGGAGATCCGACCGTCGGATTCTCCTAAAACCGGAACCGTTGGGTTTGTATCGAAAAGAGCTTTCTAACGAATATTAGAAATTCAAAATCTAACGGTTGGATTTGGAATTATGTCCAAATCAAATTTGAAAAAGGTCGCTGTAAGTGCAGTTCGATAGCCGTTGATGGAAATCGACTGTACGGGCCTTGATAAAATTATTAAAAATAGTAATAATTTGTGTAAAATCATAAGAAATGATTTAGAAAGGATTGGGATGAAAAACTCCATATTTGAAAAGATAAAAATAGATTTTTATCGAAATGAACTAGTTTTGAACTAGAAATATAATTCTATTTATTTTTAAATAAATAAATTGAATTTGAAAAGGGTTTTAAAAATAACCAGAATTTCCAATGATTGCATTGGAGTGGATTTGAATCGAAATTGTCTTCGGAATATTTCGATGTTGGAATTCATGATTATACAGATGTTGTTATGGAAATTTGAAAGATATATATTTATATCGTTATTTCCAATACGACATTTGTTAATCGTAGAATTTGATATTGAATATAAGCCGATATCTTTTCTATTCAGAGCCTTATATTGAATATCAAATGTGATTTGGGTTTGTCGTGAATGGTGTCTTCACTAACACTGTTCTTGAACCCAGTCGAGAAAAGATTAAATCTTTTTATTTAGATTTAATGAAGTGTACCAATTAAATAATATTTAATTGGAATTAAATTGATATTGATTTTTGGGTTTATCGTGAACAGTGTTTTAAACAACACTCATTCTTTAACCCGATAATTAATGAATGTGATTTTGGGTTTATCGTGAACTGTGTTTTTAAATGACACGGATTCTTTAACCCAGTCGAAGATTAAAACTAAGTGGAGTTTTAATGAATCTTTAATTAGATTGAAATGATCGAAAATGGAGTATCACCAGTTTTGCTCCAGGCGATAGTTAAATCTTTAATTAGATTTGAACGTGAAATGGTAATTGAATTTACCGATAACACTGTGGTGTTAGATATGAAGTATTACCAGTTTTACTTCATGGGATGAATAAGTTGGGATGGGGAAATTAAAATAAATGATTACTTCGGTAAGGTTCGCTAATCCCGACTAGTTTGAATTGAGATTCAAAAATAGAATAAAGAATAAATTCAAGGAATTTATCTTGGATAAAATGAATGGGAACCTTTCCCTATGAACGTGAAATTTAGAAACTAACTGTCGGTTAGCCAAGCAGAATGGTTTTCTGAATATTGATCTGATGTTGGTTTCGGCCTTCGGGGTTAATATTTGGGGAATTATTCTCTTGATTAATTTACGGTTAGTGACTAATGAATTGGAATGAGGCGTATGTGGTGTTGTGTAACACTTATTTAAAATATACGCGAGTTATTTGGAAAGACCGGGTTTATCCCATTCTGAATAACTGATACGACGATAAGTCGAAGATGAAGACGATGGTCGAAGATCGGAGGTCTTCACGTCGTTTGGGTAATTACTGATGATCTTGATTGGGTTGTACACCCAAGAAGATGGAAACAGTTAGTGATCGTCTAGACGTACTTGGAGATCGATGGATATGCGGGGTACTAGGTGCCTCCGGTTTCGTTCAGACCCAGAACGGACTTGTAAATGGACTATGTGTCTGACATTGGATTTTAGTCCGTGTGATTGATCTCTATTTAATATATATCTGTTTGGCGGCGGAGAATTTATTCTCTTGCTTAACGCCCTTCTCTGAGACGTACGAGCTCAGGGGTTATATATTGATGGATATCAATCGCATGGAGTGAATTGCCTGTGTGGCATGCCTAAGTGGCAATTGATCGAGGCTTCTGTTGAAAAGCAAAGTCTTGTGGTGATGATCAAAGCAAGGCCTTTGTGGCGTAGCTTTGTGTAACGTTTACTTCGCGTGTTTCACACCCGGTATGAACCAAAAACGGGAGACGGACCTCAGGGAGGGCATGCGTTTCTTTCTAGTTAGAAGTGGCGTCAGTGGTTTTACACGCCCTGACGAGTTTGACTTATGTGGTTGTTGCTGTTGCGAGGCGCCTCGGATTGATCGGTCGTTCTCAAACCGATGGAGTCATTTAGTTGGCTCATTTACGCCCCATAGGGCGGAGAAACGCATGTTCAGGCATTTTAATCCACTCCGTGTGGACCGGCCCTGACGATCTAAGGGTCACTCGAGCTCTGATCCTGGGACTCGGACTAGACAGTCTTGAATCGGTAGAGGACTATCTTTTGCCTCGGTTCATACCATAAATGATAACCCAACTTCCAATACGACATTGCGGTTTTGATTGTAAACCTATATATGGCGACATAGTGGTATGGGGCATTCATGCCGCCTATGATTGATACTTATGATTTGAAGTTGTTTTATACACTATGCGCTTATAATAGTATCAAATGATTTGTTTTAAACGTATCAAGAATTCTTTGGCTGTTATAAGGGAAAACCCTATCCTCGGCTGCGTTGCATTGTGTGATGGGTCCTGGGTCTTATAACAGCTTCATTTTTCTTTATTTAGCATTGCGCTGTTTGTTTTATGCACTGGTATTCTTGGGAGGAAACCCGTTCCGTGTTATACGGCGTGGTCCCTTGATTTACCTAACTTTTAAAATAAAGAATAATAACTGTTTTAGTTCTCAGACCAGTCACATGACTGACCTGGAGTTTATTGTTTTAACCTAAACTCTGGGTGCCCCTATTTTCGACACGGGCAGCTAGTAGTTTTGGTTTTGCAGATTTATATTCACAGGATCCTGGTTTACAGCTGGAATGATATCCGGAAAGCTTTGTATCCGTATATCTCTTCTAGTTGTGTATTGTATTATTTTCCGCTGCTATGTATTTAAATGTAATTTAAATCTCTGATATTTCTGTGTAATATTCATTTATACTCTGTATATTCTTGTAATCTGATGCATTGTTGTAATATACAATGAAATGTTCTTCTGTATGTGTTCTGCTGTGGTTTGTTCTCGAACTATCCGACGCTTTCCTTTACGGGGAAGTTACGGGTTTTCACATATCAATCAGATGGAGAATAATGTAATGTTAATACGGAGATCGTACTTGAACCTGAACCTGAGTCGTGGCCGACTCCAATCAAAAACTACCTACAACATGGAATCCTCTCTAACACTCTGGAATGAAAGACCATCGCTTTTTCGCATAGCTCCACGCTACATCATTCAACAAGGTGTTTTACACCGAAGAGGGTTCTCTGTTCCACTCCTCTGGCATGTGCCCCACAAAGATGCCAACGTGTACTACTGGAAATACCCGAAGGCGAGCAAGGTAACCTCACCATGGGGCAAATTCCAACAAAAAAGGTTACTCGCTATGGCTATTTTTGGCGAACTCTTGAACGACACATAGCTAACTACACCCGTAAATGTGACTAATGTTAGAGATTCTCCAAGATTCCTTGAGCCCTGTCTAAGGTGATTAAACAGATGGCCAGTCCATGATCTTTTGCGATTTAGGAATTGATGTCGAACTCTTTCGATGACTACGGGCGACACTCGATACGCTAAAGTCGCAGTTGATTAATTCACCAAGTGGGTCGAAGCCGAGTCTCTTACGACAATCACTACCAAGAAAAGTAATCAACTTCATCAATCGCAACATTATCTGTCATTTTGGAGTTCCCAAGACTACCATTTCCGATAATAGGACCCAATTCGAGAGTTCTTACTTCAAAGACTTAAATCGTCGACATCACATCGAGAAACAATTCCTGGTATTAGCTCATCCCTAAACCGATAGACAAGTCAAATTGTTAACAAAGTCTTCAAGTCCATCATCAAGTAGCATTTGGAAAAGGCTAGAGAAAAGCGGGCAGATGAACTTCCCTTAGCCGTCTGGCATATCAGACTACCTATAAGTCAGTAATCGGCCACACTCCGTTCGCTCTCTCG
Organism: Allium sativum; assembly: GCA_030737875.1. Taxonomy (NCBI): domain Eukaryota; kingdom Viridiplantae; phylum Streptophyta; class Magnoliopsida; order Asparagales; family Amaryllidaceae; genus Allium; species Allium sativum. The sequence goes on from CM060922.1 coordinate 887,555,558, forward strand.
TATGGATCTGAAGCTGTAATTCCCATCGACCTCGAACTGTAATGACATCGATTCACGTGTTACGATCTGAGAACCAATAGATATCTCCTTCTAGAGTCTCTAGACCAACTCTTGGAGAAAAGGGATGAGTTTGAACTCAGAGAAGTTGCACACCGCTAATGGGTCGCCCGATATTTCAACATCAAAGCCCGTCCGAAGCACTATAACATCGACGACTTTTCTTCAAGCGGATCTTTCCTCCATCGACCGGTCTCGGTCCTTGCTGAGAAGGTCCGTACGTCATTCAACAGAGGCTTGAAGATGGTATTTTCAAGCTAACAACCGTTGATGGCACTGAACTACCAAGAGCAAGGAACAACGAGCATCTTTGTCGCTACTTTGCCTAGCCTACTACACAAAATTCACTACTTTCTACAAATGTTTTGTTTTCAATTCAAGGTGTTGTAAATCAATCATTACCACCAACATTATCATCCACAAAGGCTTTCATATCCTCACGTTCTTGGTATATTTACTTTATGCATAGTATGTTAAGTTGTGATAATAACCAACTTGCATACACGAGCATGACGTACTGGATTGATACCTAGGAGCTTGGAGGTCAATAACAACATCAAGTCTTTACTAAGGCTTGAACCTTGTAGTAATGGCTCGACCCTCCATAAGTCAACTCGAGTCTTGAATAAATGACGAGGTCGAGTACAAACAACTCACGATGCTTATTAACTTAAGTGTCCAAATCCGGCCCTTAGTCTATGAACTTGGAGGCAACCCACTTGCCGAGCAAGTGCGATACTGGCCTCTCACTTGGTCTAATCCGATCCTTAGAGCTTGGATTTGAGTATAAATTGACGAACCAATGACGCCCTCAAGTCTAACCCAAAAAAAATGATGAGAGAGTATAAAAGATGAAACAATGACATCCACACTCGAACTCCTCATGACTCAAGACTAAAGATCGAGAAGAAGCCTCGAGAGTGGAGTTAACGTACTTGAACTTCACACGACACGATTTTCTCAAAAAATGAATTCTCAAACAATTTGAATTCAAGTGTAACGACGAGTAAATATACATAATTATTATTACTGGAAAGTGTAAAGAATACTCGAACACTTAGAATAAACACATGTGAAACAAAACTAAACTAACTTTTATTCACAAATCTGATAATTTTTCTAATGACACGATGTGCATAAAAAAAGTTGTGCCTCCAAATGCAAGAGTAGTACTCGCGTATGCTATCGGCCTGCAAAAGCAAAACTATTCTATAACCTTCCTTCAACCACACTTCTTCTTCTTCTTTTTTTCTAACTCAGGCTTGCTCGTCCTCATCCTTATTCCTCTTCTCTTTGCTTCCCTTGGATCCCTTTGGCTCTTTAGGTGGAGTTGGCTTGGAACGAGGCCTTAATTTAAATCCCTTAACTAGGTACTCCCTGAGCTCCCTTACCTCTACATCGGTGATGATCTCAGTCACTTCATGCTAGGGGGATTACCTTCAATGGACGACGAGTAGCTTCAACCAAGGCTCTAGAGGTTTGGGTTTTCTTGGCTTCCTTTTTGGCTTTCTGGCCTCTTTTTGGGCTTTCTTTTAGGCCTCTGCCTTCCTTTGGGCCTTCTCCTCGGCTTTCCTTTTGGCCTCCTCTGCCTTCTTCCGAGCTGCCTCTTCCTCGGCCTTCCTACCGACCTCCTCTTGGATTTTGACCCAGGCCTCCTCCTAGACTTTGACCCAGGCCTCCTCTTGGACTTTGACACAGGACTCTTCCTGAGCCTTAATCAGAGCCTCTTTGCCAGCCCACCACTTCGCCTTAACCTCCTTCTACTTGACTGGCATGCGGATCTGTTGTTATTGGACTAGATCATGCATAGATGGACTCCCTATTTACGCCCTTTTGCCGATCATCCTTACCTCCTCTTTATGCCTCTGTCCTTCTTCCACAAATATATTTCGAATCCTTCCATCCTTTTGTACAGGCTGCTCTGATTAATCTCTCCCTATTCCAGCCTCTTGATAATGTCTAGATGGCCAAATTCTTCACCCACTTGCCTCTTATATGCCTTGGCATCGAATGTGGGACTGGTAGTCGTTGCGCTCCTAAAGCCCATCGGTATTCCTATTCCCAAAGTACCTGCACGTCTAAGATGAAGACGCGTTGGTCTACTTTTTCTCCTTAATAACATATTTTCAGGTACTGGAGAGAGAGCGGATATACCTTTCAGTATCCCATCAACGTTGTGCCCTCGGCTGTTGGTGGAAGGAAACCTCTAATGCATAGTCTTGGATGCGTAGGGTCATACTTTGAGTCTTTGGGGGCTCGTACGGTAGGGCCACCTGTGGAAGCAGGCGGAATGGCTTCTTCTTGTTGTTGTTGTCGTTGTTGGGAAAAGCCTCCTTCATTCTCATGAGCGACAACGACGGTCTCAGTACCAATCACTTTTCCTTTTAGTACAACAACTCTTTCGTCCGTTTTCACCTCAGCATCCTCCTAAGCATACCCTTTTCCTCCGCCAATACCCGATGCTCATCCTCGGTCAAGAACCTCCTCATCAAGCTTATGCACATCTACGTCCCGAGCCTCTTCCTTATCATCTAGGAATCTTACCCAAGCCATGGCCAAGGTGCGATCATAGTCATTGACCCATAAGATTTCGCGGTGTCGATTGACGTTTACGTAGAATCCCAAGATCATCGGCTTAAGCTGCCCTCGCCTTCATCCTAAGTTCCTCTAACTATTCCTCAAACTGTTTCTTAACTTCGTTGGCTTGGCCTAGTACATCCCGGTTGGACTCCTCCGCCTCCTCCCTTTCCTTCCTGGCCTGCTCGAGCTCTATTTTATTCGACTCTAATATCTTCCTGATCTCTTCGCATTCTTTCTTAATGCGCTCAGTTCCTCATTTTCCTTCTGCTATCACTTGTTCACTTGGTTAGCTTCTTGTTATCTTTCTCGAATGTAGGGACCTGAGCTAATAGAGAGGCCATAACATCCTTTTGCTATTCTTGGGCTTCAATGAGCGTTGCACAAGCCTCCTTGGTCTATTTATTTGTAGCTTATAACTCCTTTTTCAGCTCTTCAATCTTAGCACCTCGAGCTTCAATTCTATCCTGGTCAGCGTTAGCCTCGAGCCTCAAGCCATCAATAATGTTCTATGTGACAACCCGGCCCGCACCAACCGACATTTACTCCAAAATTGCCTTGTATACATGTCCAGTTAGCATGGGACGGTCATCAGAGGGAAAGGAAGAAAACGAAGAATCAACAAAGAACCTATAGAATGTCTCACAACGCATGGAATAAAATATAATCATAACATATACTTGACATAAAACAGGTGAGACAGTGCATAAGCTGAAAACAAACTATCAAAGCAGCGGAAATCCAGATACAACTTATTACAACTTTCCAAATTACTATCTCTAAAACAAAAGAAAGCTAAAGTAGAAGATGCACTACTAATGCCCAAGCAGTGATCTTCAACAACACAGGTAGAATACTATATATATTATACGTGGAAGCCTCTTGCTCGTCTCCGGATCAGCTACCCGTGCATACCCAGCTAACCTGTCTCTAGTCTGCTTGTGAGAGCACCCAGAGTAATAAGAAGAGACATAAAACTCTGGTATGAGCGATAAGCAACTAAACAAAACAACAACAGGTATACTAAACCATACCTGAACCTGGACCTGCAACCAAAGAGTTAGCACTACATACCATACAATACTCTAAGGTGCCATTGAACAAATGGTGTAAAGATAACGGGGGTGGGGGTGTGCATATCATAATGAGGGCAAACAAATCAACCATAACACCCATCCTCACATCTCTCACTCAGGGCATAAAGCATACGATGTCCACCACTGTCAATCACTAGACCCATCGAAGTAGTGACGGAGTTCGACTTGTACAGCTACTGCTACTACCAAGCTTACCATATGGAGTCATGACCAATCTTTACAAATGACCCCACTTCATTGGTCTATAGCCCTTTAGTCGTACCTAGGCCACTGTGGCCCTGAATCCATTCACGTACTCCCTACACATAGTGATTCAAAGCTACAGACATCGACAACCCCTTAGCACACGTTCCGCAGCAAAGCCCAATCATGAAGCCCAATCATTGGTTCCCAACTGGATCCTGAGTCAAAGCTCCTCATTTGGACTTCCTTTGCATCTCGGGTTTTGGTCGAATTGGAGTTGGTCTTCAGAAGAGTCGTCGCGTAGTAGTAATAGCATATGTATGGTTCAGTTTGGTGTTCCCCTTCTTGCCTGGTTCGGTTTGGTGTACTTTTGCTCCACCGGTTCGGTTCGGATGCCCTGTGTCTGGTTCGGTTGTTGCTCCCTCCTAGATGTCCCGATCCGATCCGGTGCTTCGCTCCAACTCCAGCTCCAAGCTAGGTCCTCCGATCCGATCCCTATGCCCTTGCCTCCGATCCGATCCCTATTAGTCTTTCCGATCCGATCCCCTTTAGTTTCTCTCCGATCCGATCCCCCGCCCAACTCCAATTCTAAGCAAATGGCCTTCCTTATCGCCAAGCCCCTTATGCTAAGTTCCAATCCGAATCGAGTCCACTTGCCCAGTTCTCCTATCTGATCCGAGCCCAACTATCCGATCCGGTTCGAAACCCTGCATATTTCCTGTGACTTTCCAACGACTGTTTTACGCCATACGACGGCTTTTTTGACCAATCTAACAGTTCTAATCAATCACAAAACATATCATATAGTCATAGTAACATAGAGAAGTGACCCCAAACATCAAAACATAAATATGATAGGTTAAAATGGATCAAACATAGCCAAAACCCCACATTTTCCCTTAAACATGTTCAAGCATAATTAATGATAGGGTTAGCAAAACTTAACCAAATTAATCCAAGTTCATATCAGAGGTCTAATACATCATTTAGGAATTTATAAATATTTTTCTAGAATTTTATCATGTTTAAATTCGCTAATTAACACTAATTACCCTTAATTAACCATAATTAGTAAGGAACTATGCAAATCACTCACCTTGGCCACAAATAAAATTTTCAGAACTGAAACCTCGCTGATTTGAGCGAATACTGATGTCTAACAGCAGCTCTAATACTGATTTGGTGAAGATCTTCTTTGATTCGATGTAGATTAAGCCAAAACTTGATTAGAAAGTGATTTGAAGTTGATTTGGGTGTTGGAGGCCATTGCTAGGGTTCCAAGAATGAAAGTGGCAGCTAAAAGAAATGTTTTCTAACCCTAATCAGCCCCTACACATCTCTAATCCCGAAATGGGTCATGGGCCCTCTTGCTAATCACCCCAATTAGGCCCGGTTAAGCTGTTTTTCACCTTCTAAACCTTGTTTCAGCCATATCTCCCAAACGATGAGTCCGTTTGGCTAATGTGACCACTCTACGGAAAGGCAAACCATCATCCGGAGCCAATGGAAGTAGTTTCAGGTCAAAGTTCCTTTCCAATCAAGAGTTATGGCCAAAACAGTACCATTTAGGGGCAAAATGGTCATTTAAAAATCGACAAAAATCATGAACATGGGAAATAACCTCACTAGTCGCTTCCCAAAGCTACATGACCATACGACTTCGTATATGAAAGAAATAAATATTCTACGATCATTCAATGCGTAGAATGCGGGTTGTTACATTCTCCCCCCCCCCCCCCCTTAAGAAATTTCGCCCCCGAAATTCCCTATCCAAACACACAAAGGGTCCCGCATGCCTATCAACCATAAAACAACAGTCAAACATGCAAAACAAACAAAACAAGCCTATCCTAGCATGCGGAATAACTAAATTGCAAAATAAATCTTACCATGCAAAGGGTTCTGAATACGTCTTCCTAATGCTCTCCTCTGTCTCCCAAGTACAGTCTTTCTCGTTCTTGCCCCACTGAGCCTTGACTAGCTTCACCGCCTTCCTACGAAGTTGCTTCGTATCATGCTCGACAATACGAATTGGCTTGCGGTTCCCAACCGCCTCGAGTTCCACTTCGAAGTCTTCTTACTGATCATGTGAAATAGTCATATTTGGGTCATGCACGAACTTCCTTAGATGGGGAACATGAAATACGTCGTGAACTCCCGCCGTCTTCTCTGGTAATTCAATTCTATATGCCAAATTCCCAACTTGCTCGAGAGCTGGGAATGGGCCAACAAATCTTGGTGCCAACTTGCCTCTCCTGCCAAATCATATCATGCTCTTCAACGGAGAAACCTTGACAAACACCAAGTCACCAACGGAGAATTTTAAGTCTTTTCTCCTCTTATCAGCATAACTCTTCTGTCTATCCTGGGTAGCCTTCATCCATTGTTGAATGATCTTAATCTTATCTGAAGTTTCCCTTAACACATCTGGTCCAAGCACAAACTTCTCACCGGCTTCTATCCAACATGATGGTGAGTTGCACGGTCTTCCTTACAAAGCTTCATATGGAGCTGTACCGATACCGGATTTGTAGCTATTATTGTATGCAAACTCCACTAGATGCAAATGGTCATCCCATGATCCACCAAAATCCCATATACAAGCTCTCAAGAGATCTTCCAATACACGATTCACCCTCTCTGTCTGACCGTCGGTTTGAGGATGATACGCGGTACTGAGATATAATTCCGACCCCAGAGCCTCTTGTAAGCTCTTCCAAAACCCACTAGTAACAACGGGTCTCGGTCACTCACAATGCTTTTAGGTACTCCATGAAATCTGACTACCCACTTCATATACAATTCTGCTAATTTAGCTGCTGTCCTGGTCGATTTGACTGGTATAAATCTTGCACTCTTAGTCAATCGATCCACAATTACCCAAATGCTATCATGTCCCGATTTGGTCTTGGTAAACCATTAATGAAATCCATCGAGACTTGCTCCCATTTCCATTTGGGAATTTCTAATGGTTGCAACAAACCACTAGGCTTCTTCTGCTCGGCTTTAACTAGCTGGCAATTCATGCACTTGGATATAAACTTCCCAACGTCTCTTTTCATCCCTTCCCAGTAGTAAGTCTGCTTCATGTCTCGATACATCTTATCACCACCGGGGTGTATAGTCAGTTTTGAGTGATGACATTCCCTAAGCACTTCATCTCTCAAACCATTCACGTTGGGTACAACTAGTCTTCCATTCTTTCGAAGCCATCCTTCTCGATCAAGCCCATACAAACCCATCTCCTCGTCGTCGATATTCATCTCTAACTTGGAGATGATTTCCAATAGATTAGGATCGTCCCTTTGACGGGAACCAATCCGCTCAATCAAGGGAGGTCTGATCGTCAAACTAGCTAATATCTCTGGATCCAATTCGCATTTTGGTCTGAAATCATACCCTACGATATACTCCAGTTGCTTCCATTCAAGAAACATAGCCCCTAAACTGGCATGTCTCCTACTCAAGGCATCGGCTACCGCATTGCCTTTCCCAAGTGTATATGCGATATTAAAATCATACGAAGCCAAGAGCTCTAACCATCTCTGCTGTCGGAGATTTAGATCCTTTTGAGAGAAGAGATACTTTAACGATTTATGATCGGTAAACAACTCAAATCTCTCTCCCAAGAGATAATTCCTCCACATCTTCAACGCGAACACGATCGATGCTAGTTCCAAATCATGGGTAGGATACTTTTTCTCATGCGGTTGTAGTTGCCGACTGGCATAAGCTACAACCCTACCTCCTTGCATCAATACAACACCTAGTCCGGTACCACAAGCATCCGTGTATACCATCATCTCTTCATTCCCTTTAGGAATGACTAATACTGGCGCACGCGTCAACTTTTCTTTTAGACTCTTGAATGCATTTTTCACACACTTCATCCCAGATGAAGGCTTGATTCTTCTTAGTCAACTGAGTCAACGGTGCTGCTATCTTGGAGAAGTCCTGGATAAACTTACGATAATATCCAGCTAACCCCAAGAAACTTCTTATGTCCGTTGCATTCTTGGGCGTAGACCAATCTTGTACCGTAGCCACCTTCGCAGGATCCACGGCAATACCATTCTCTGAAACAACATGGCACAAGAATCTCACTTCCCTCCTCCAGAAGTGACACTTAGAAAACTTTGATTTCAATTGGTGTTTTCTCAACACCTCCATTACTATTCTTAAATGTTCCTTGTGTTCTTCCTCTGTCCTCGAATAGACCAAAATATCATCCATGAACACAAGGACAAACTTATTCAACTGGTCTCTGAATACTCTATTCATAAGATCCACAAAATATGGTGGGGGCATTGGTCAGCCCGAATGGCATGACCAACCACTCATAAAACCCAGACGGCATCCGGAATGTCGTTTTAGCTATATTCTCAGCTTCCACTCTAAGCTGATGAAATCCTGTCACGAGATCCAACTGAGAAAATACTCTCGCGCCACTCAACTGATCAAACAAATCATCTATCAGCGGTAGAGGATACTTGTTCTTCCTCGTCACTTTATTCAACTCGCGGTAGTCTACACACAAACGAAGGGAACCATCCGCTTTGGTAGCAAACACAACTGGTGCTCCCCATTCAGAAACACTCCTTCTGATAAATCCCTTCTTCAAAAGATCGCTGACTTGCACCCCGAGCTCTCGCTGCTCCCATGGTGCCATAGGACGAAGTGGAATCACTATAGGTCTCACTAAATCAATACGGAACTCAATCTCTCGGTGTGGTGGAAGCCCGGTCACTTCCTCGAAAACGTCCGGATACTGGCCAACCACGGGCAAACCTGATAACTCACTATGCGGGATGTCGAGGGAATTTCGAAAACTAGTCATTACCCCATCACCGGGTAGACCACCAAACACTACCCTCCGCCCATCATCCGCTCTAGCTGTCACCAAAAAGCCCTCACAGTCTACCACCACCCCATATCTTTGGAGCCAATCGACTCCCAAAATAATGCCAAACCCAGTAAAGCCCAAAACAAAGCAATCACAAACAAACATGCATTCATGACTCGATAAGACCACATTAGGACAAATCATGCTAAGGCTAGTCGAACCACCAATCGGGTTCGTCACCACTAAAGGTCTATCGACAATCTCGGGCTCCAATCCCAACCTATCTACCAGGTCACTAGATATGAAAGAACTAGAAGCTCCGGTATCAAACAAAACTCTAACAGGAACATCATAAACAGAAAGCATACCTTGAATAACGACATTCTTTCCCTTCTCCGCCGCAGTTGGGACATTCGACGAAGAAGGAATAACATTAAGGGCATATGCTTTCACCATCTGCTTTTCTTTAGGGGGTTGCGGACACTTGTCATTGTGATGTCCCACTTGGCCAAAGTTGAAGCACTTTCTATCCGCTGGCTTGGCCCGACAATTACTAGCGTAATGGCCCTTCTTATCATAGCTGAAGCACTCAACATCTTTCTTATTCTTTTTCTGGCCATCCTTATTCTGGTTCTGCTTCCTCTTATTCTGAGAACTACTCTTGCCTCCACCACTTGCTTGCGGCTTTGGCTCCTCTGTAGATGCAACCTCAGTCTTCGTCTTAGGGTAAAGACTCTCTGACCTCAATGCTTTCCCCACAATCGATTCAAACATCTCATTGATGTGGTTAATAAGCCTTTCCCCCAAGAACTGATCCAAGCCAGTTATGAGCTTCTCGTTCTTCTTCTCGGCAGTATCAATAAGAGATAACCCGTACTTCGACAAAGTGTCGAATTCATCAATATACTCCGAGACAGCTCTGCCATTCTGCTTGAGTTCCAAAAATTTCTTAAACAATACTGATTTCTGGGCAGCTGGAATGAACTTCTTGCTAAAGCGAACTTTAAGCTGATCCCAAGTAATCTGATCTTCGGGAGTAGCTGCCTTTATAGCATTCCACCAATTCATTGCCCGTCCTTGCAGCAGACGGGATGCTAACCTTCTCTTCATCGCATCCTCGATACCCAAATCTTCGAAGATACGCTCACAGCTATCCAACCAATCCTGAACATCCGTGGCCGACTCCGTTCTGTGGAACGACTTCCCACCAAGACTAGTATAATCCTTGTTCAGCTTGGAGAAATTGGCCCTAGGCGCCTGCACTATTGGACCACCACCATTACCAGCATTGGGAGCTGCCCTCTGCACATCCCTAAGCATCTCTCTCATGAGGTCAGTAAACGTCGTCCTCATGTCAGCAACATTCCCATTATTGGCTCCCCTACCAGTACCTCTTACGTATCGGCTCATCGTTCAATCTGTAAAGAGAAAACGATTAACCATCTTCATAGTGGTGCTAGTGCAGTGCGACTTCATCCTTAGCCATACTAATAATATGTATATATATATAGCTTTGAAAACCAAAATAATTACAAATACGCGCTCTCATATACATATACTATCTCTCCCTGATGACTTCCCTAGGTTAACTACGCAACCTAGAGCTCTGATACCAAATGTGACGACCCGCCTCGCATCAACCGACATTTACTCCAAAAGTGCCCTGTACACATGTCCAGTTAGCACGGGACGGTCGTCAGAGGGAAAGGAAGAAAACAAAGAATCAACAAAGAACCTGTAGAATGTCTCACAGCGCATGGAATAAAATATAATCATAACATATACTTGACATAAAACAGGTGAGATAGTGCATAAGCTGAAAACAAACTATCATAGCAGCGGAAATCCAGATGCAGCTTATTACAACTTTCCAAATTACTGTCTCTAAAACAAAAGAAAGCTAAAGTAGAAGACGCACTACTAATGCCCAAGTAGTGATCTTCAACAACACAGGGAGAATACTATATATATTATACATGGAAGCCTCCTGCTCATCTCCGGATCAGCTACCCATGCATACCAGCTAACCTGTCTCTAGTCTGCTCGTGAGAGCACCGAGAGTAATAAGAAGAGACATAAAACTCTGGGTCAAAAAAAAAGTCTGGTATGAGCGATAAGCAACTAAACAGAACAACAACAAGTATACTAAACCATACCTGAACCTGGACCTGCAACCAAAGAGTTAGCACTACATACCATACAATACTCTAAGGTGACATTGAACAAATGGTGTAAAGATAACGGGGGTGGGGGTGTGCATGTCATAATGAGGGCAAACAAATCAACCATAACACACATCCTCACATCTCTCACTCAGTGCATAAAGCATACGATGTCCACCACTGTCAATCACTAGACCCATCGAAGTAGTGACGGAGTTCGACTTGTACAACTACTCCGACTACCAAGCTTACCACATGGAGTCATGACCAATCTTTACAAATGACCCCACTTCATTGGTCTATAGCCCTTTAGTCGTACTAAGGCCACTGTGGCCTGAATCCGTTCACGTACTCCCTACACAGAGTGATTCAAAGCTACAGACATCGACAACCCCTTAGCACACGTCCCGCAGCAAAGCCCAATCATGAAGCCCACTCATTGGTTCCCAACTGGATCCTGAGTCAAAGCTCCTCATTTGGACTTCCTTTGCATCTCGGGTTTTGGTCGAATTGGAGTTGGTCTTCAGAAGAGTCGTCGCGTAGTAGTAATAGCATATGTACGGTTCGGTTCGGTGTTCCCCTTCTGGCCTGGTTCGGTTCGGTGTACTCTTGCTCCATCGGTTCAGTTCGGATGCCCTGTGTCTGGTTCGGTGGTTGCTTCCTCCTAGATGTCCCGATCTGATCCTGTGCTTCGCTCCAACTCCAGCTCCAAGCTAGGTCCTCCGATTCGATCCCTATGCCCTTGCCTCCGATCCGATCCCTGTTAGTCTCTCTGATCCGATCCCCCACCCAACTCCAATTCAAAGAAAATGGCCTTCCTTCTCGCCAAGCCCCTTATGCTAAGTTCCAATCCGAATCGAGTCCACTTGCCCAGTTCTCCTATCCGATCCGAGCCCAACTATCTGATCCGATCCGGTTCGAAACCCTGCATATTTCCTGTGACTTTCCAGCGACTGTTTTACGCCATACGACGGCGTTTTCGACCAATCTAACAATTCTAATCAATCAAAAAACATACCATATAGTCATAGTAACATAGAGAAGTGACCCCAAACATCAAAACATAAATATGATAGGTTAAAATGGATCAATCATAGCCAAAACCCCACATTTTCCCTTAAACATGTTCAAGCATAATTAATGATAAGGTTAGCAAAACTTAACCAAATTAACCCAAGTTCATATCAGAGGTCTAAAACATCATTTAGGAATTTATAAATATTTTTCTAGAATTTTATCATGTTTAAATTCGCTAATTAACACTAATTACCCTTAATTAACCATAATTAGTAAGGAACTATGTAAATCACTCACCTTGGCCACAAATAAAATTTTCAGAACTGAAACCTCGCTGATTTGAGCGAATACTGATGTCTAACAGCAGCTCTAATACTAATTTGGTGAAGATCTTCTTTGATTCGATGTAGATTAAGCTAAAACTTGATTAGAAAGTGATTAGAAGTTGATTTCGGTATTGGAGGCCATTGCTAGGGTTCCAAGAATGAAAGTGGCGGCTGAAAGAAATGTTTTCTAACCCTAATCCGCCCCTATACATCTCTAATCCCGAAATGGGTCATGGGCCCTCTTGCTAATCACCCCAATTAGGCCCGGTTAAGCTGTTTTTCACCTTCTAAACCTTGTTTCAGCCATATCTCCCAAACAGTGAGTCCGTTTGGCTAATGTGACCACTCTACGGAAAGGTAAACCATCATCCGGAGCCAATGGAAGTGGTTTCAAGTCAAAATTCCTTTCCAATCAAGAGTTATGGCCAAAACAGTACTAGCTAGGGGCAAAATGGTCATTTAAAAATCGACAAAAATCATGAACATAGGAAATAACCCCACTAGTCGCTTCCCAAAGCTACATGACCATACGACTTCGTATGTGAAAGAAATAAATATTCTACGATCATTCGATGCGTAGAATGCGGGTTGTTACATTCTTCTTCTTATAGATCAACTCTGAAAGCTTTTTAGCATACCACATTTCGATCTAGTATTGGTTGTAGATGCCTCATACCATGTTCCATGTGTTTTTGTTAATGTCCATTAGTATAGGGTGCAACTCAGGAATCCAAAAGAGTTCCTCAAAGTAATAACCTTAGAGATGCCTCCATCAAGTAAGCTTTCCTATAGTGTGGGTTCCTTTCTACAACTTTCGGAGGCCTCTCTGCAACCGGGCCATGCCTTCTCTCTCCCGTTCCGCTTTATCATGTTCCTTCGTCAGTTCTCTCCCCACTATGTCTCATACCATCGGTGTAGGGGCGTATATCTTGTCATGGGAATGTAAGGAGGAGGAAGGGAGCCCCGAACTATTTAGCACTCATCGACTTGGTCATCTTCTCGACTTCTGCCAGCTTTATGCTTGGAGGAAGAGATTCCGAATTTCCAGGATAATCTTGATCATGGTGACTGCCACCGTAATCATAGGAATGCTTGGACCTCCCTACCGCTTCTGTGTCCCTTTTTTGAAGGTCCCCACAATCCGCATCTTTGAGCGGCGAGAGCTTCGTGATCCTCGCTCCGTATCTCTATTTCCTTCTCGGGTCATTGTTCCTACAAGAAGAAAATCTTGAGTAAGAAATGAACACGCAAAAAATAAATGTTGTGTTATGCAATGCTTATGTGTGTGTGTGTGTGTTTCCTAGTGTTCCCTCCATGGACTGGTTGTTGGCTTGCTTGAAAGGGTAACCTCCCCAACATTCAACAATAGTCTTTTAACATTAGTGTTTCTCAGTCCAAATAAGGACATTTCTATAGGGACTCTATCCAGGTATTTAAACCGACCTTCCACTTCCATCGACGCGGTGGTCCCCGGGGTCATGACTGGAAAAATTGGTTTGGAAGCCTCTCGCAACCTCATCTCCTCTGTTAGAGAGGGAACAGGAGTGGGTTGTAAACCATCTTCTCTGGTGGACTCCTCCCCATCACCATTGTCATGGGCACCCATGTCTCCGTGAGCTCCAAATTCCTCCTCTTCTACTGGGGGCAAGTCTGGAAGCACGACAAAGGACACCTCCATTTACCGACCCGAGGCTACATTCCCTCCTTTAAATTTCGCCACTTCTTCATCTTTTTCTTGTCATTGTCTCGGCCCATCGAGCGATCTTTAGGAAGTAGGCCTGAAACGTGGAGGAGATGGTCCAACAGTAGAGTTTGGGCATCACAAAATGCGTTCTGGACATTCCTCGAGGCAAAGACTCTCGAAGATAATTATTACCTCTTGGAATCGAAGGGATACCTTCCACATAAAGTTTCAAGTTAGTTTAGAGCTTACGACTCAATTAACTTGGAATGAAACATGAGTATTAAAACAATTACGCTTGCAACCCATCTCCTCGCAAATCCAGGTGGGCAACAAACGTAGAATTATTCGTGTTTGAAGTAGCCGAGTGAGTATATTCCACGCCCCTAGGATGAAGCAACTGTTGTCCTACACCTCTAAATAAACGAGGGAAGGCAAGATGCTTCTTCTCTTAAAAGAGTAGAGGTATCAAATATCTTCCTCAGTCGACTCTGCGCCAAAGTTTTATTTGTACAAGGTATAGGTGTCAAGAAGGAAGTCATATGCATTTAAATGAAGCTGCATTGACGCTAGGTGAAAGAAGAACAACATATCTCGGATGTATCCACAAGAGAGGGCATGCACCCAAGTAAACAGAACACGTGTTTGTTCCAAGCGGTATATCGTTCTGAAGTGCGTGCACCCTATCAACCCTTCGGGGGGCTAAGACATTACCTTGAGGCATGTCATACCTCATGAAAATTCGTTTCAACGTAGATTTGTGAGGCAACTGAATCCAGGACATTCTCAAGAATAGCATTATCATCCACCACTTTCGATTCCATTAGAATGTCTTCCTATTCATCGCCTACATCCATTACCTCTTGCGGGCCACCTCCTTCTAGCTCTGCCTCTTTCTAAACTACCCGTTCGTCCATATGCTCGTCTGAATGCTGCAATCCTTCGGATTGCTCCTCTTGATCGTGCACGTCGGGTGAGCTCACTTGTTAAGAAGGGTAGATGCTTCTGAGGTCTCATGTTTGCTTGCTATTAGGTTGGAGTCATTTAAACATTTATGTGAGCTTGAGGACAGTTCTGCGGCTTCAATTGACAAGCCTTGGAGTAGTCTAAAGCCTCGTTATGCCGTAACAACTATACTTTCAAGATATATGTATTAGTTAGCACACTAAAATATGTACTGGTGCAAACTAATGTGGAATATGCAGTGTTGTGCATGTTGATGCTAAAACATTTTGGAATGCGGCGACAATTTCTAGTTTCTTAAACAAAAACCATCGTCATCTCTAACCAATATCGTGGGATTCGAGTCAGGTTGTGATGACGTCGTGGTTGGGTTGAGGATTGAATTTTGGAACCGATGGTTCTGCCATATGTCTATAGTCCGGCTTTGTGCTCTAATCTTTTGTGCATGTCTGGATTATCAGCCCAAACAGGTTCATTTGTTGAGCACTAAGGCATTAGACGATGATATGTTTGATTTGAATCCCAACCTCACCACGCAAAGCCGCGAAACGATTCAAGTTCAAAAATTCAAGTTTCAGAGTTGGAAAATTTTCTAAGTTTTTGATATATGAAAATTTCATTTTGCATCCCTGAACTCTTGAAATATCTAGCTCTAAAAACTTAAGTATTCCGGAATATGAAATTTATTTTCAGATCCCCAAACATTTTGATTTTTCTAAACTTCTCCTTTCCTTTCACCGATCCCGCACTGCCCTCCAATTTCGTATCCCTTGGTTCTCCTCCCTCCAAAGACAATTGCGTAAGACCCGGGATATGAAATAAAATTTATGTCCCCACGGCTTGTAAATTTTCCACATCCTCTATATGACTTCGTGCTTCGTCCTTTCCTTCTCCAACTCCCTCCTCCTCCTTAAAATTTCCTACTCCAACATAACGCCTTTTCAAGTTTCTCTATTCAAAAGTCAGCTGCCCCGCAACATAGCCATTGATCTTACCTCCTATATCGACTCCATGACCACCATCAGTAGACAATACTCCATTCATCTCCATACAACAAGAACGAAACCTACGAGTAAATTGGACTCATGTTCAAATCAATTCAACCCACTTGAATTATATCGGAGCGAGGCAAGGTGCTATAAGTGAGTGGGGGTTCAAGACAGCCGAAGGTGGAAATTTGGGTGATGGGAAACATGTTAAAAGGGAGTTCGAAATGATTTGAGGAAATCCTGAGTTTTTTACAAGTATCAAGAGTACGAAATGCGAGGAAGAGGTAAAAGGGAAGCACATATGCCGCTTATATAGGGAAGATTAAGAAAGAATTTTTCTTTCCAGAGTCGGAAAAGTTTTCCAAGTGTTGGGAGATCAGTACCGGCCCAAAACATAGAAAAAAGAATGATGGAAAGGGGGAGAAAAAAGAAACGAGAGCACTCCGGATTGGTGAAATTTATCTAAACTCAAAACTACGGCTACAACTGCATGTAGGCATTTTCAAATTCTTATCATCGAAGCCGACTCGAGTCGTTAACCAATCATGTACTCACTAACCTAAATGATTTAAGAGTACATGCCTAATGATCAAGTTCAAATCCGATGACATTTTGAAAACTAACTTATGCTATCATGCGCCTGAAACATATCATTTCTATTATGTTTCTTATTATATACGCCGATCGTATCACGTGAAATCACTTGCAAACATGTGAGTGCATATGTGATTTTATGCCAAAATCGACTAGTTTATGCTTCGGTGTAATCGAGAATCAGCAACTAAAGTTTAATTTCTTAAATCAACAAATATTAGACACTAAACTAGGCAATCAGACAGGCTCTAGTCCGAGTGACTCGAATTCTCGACAGTGCTGGAACTCTGCACTTATATCAATGAGATTTGACAAAGTGTCATAGCTACTCAGAAACACATACTTCTTGGGATGCACTACTCAACAGAAAGGTTGTGACCGTTCCGCTGTACACGACTTGGAGATCTTTCTAATTACCAGAAAAACTTGTCTCAACTCAAAGCACCATATGTTAACATAAGACATACTTTGGAGGTAAAGTTTACCCGGCCTTTTGGCCTACCTGTCTGAATCAAACGAGGCCAACACGAGTCGACCATCACGTGGCTAAATGACTTAGAGTTGTCGTCAGAATAACTAGAAGTCGAGTCCAGATAGAGCCGTGAAAGTGTAGTTGTCCAAGCTCGTCAAAATAGCTCTCAAATGGCTAAGTGTATGGGATTTATATAAAATACCTTCAGGGATCGGTATATATGAACACACTCTAAACTGCTCTATAAATCTATATAAGTCTTATGGGATTAGTATGTGTCGCTAAAAAATCTTGATTGGCGCAACTTCCAACTACTTCCAGAATCTCCAGGAAAACTCTAAGTGTTGCTGGATTGGTTTTGGAGGATCGATATAATTGATGATATTTCCTAGATTGGCGAGAATCATAAAATCTTCAGGTTCGGTGTGAGTTACAACAACTTGGGGTCGGTGTGAATCATGTATTCCCACAACTTCACAACAAACTTCAAAGCTTTAGGATACTCGATCTATGAAGCAAGTTCCCTCAAAATTCAACTGAAGATGAAGTTGAGAATGAAGAATAATTGTGACGACCCAAATTTTCAGTACCTTTTGAGCTGGCGAAACAACTCCAGTCCAACCCAAATCGTAATGGAAACCCAGATACCAATAGAAAGAATTTAGAGAATGAGAAGAAGATAAGAAAAAAAGACTAGAATAGGAGAACAAAGAGAACCAACACAATACCAAATCTCACATCGCAATGGAACAAAATATAATATAGAAATAAATCTTTATTGAGAGTTTGAAATAAATACTTACAATCATCAGAGTACATCAATACTTCTGGACAATTATAATAATCTGTCCTCATATACAACACACAACGGAATTGTAACCAATGCGTCTAAGCTCCTCCAGTACGTCTTCTGAACTCCGTAGTATCCAATAACCTGAACCTATATAACCCAGTCTTAACCTAGCATTTACAAATGTCGGATCATTCTGGTGAACCTCAGTGAGAAAACTCGTTAAATTTTATAAGCAACATCCAACTTGATTTTTAAGTTAACAAATCTTTTCTGAAAGAAAAGGATAATCGTAAGACCAAATCCACACATAGGCACGGACAGTTTTACCTTATGATAACCCAAATTTTTTTTGAAACATATATGTATATATTCTAATATTATAATAGTGTCTAAATACAAATAAATAGCAATCTAGCGGAATGCTTGCATCTCACGCTCCACATACATTGTATACAATCAAAACCGCGGGCGCTTATTGGAGATTGGATTCCAACTGGCAAGGTATGGGACAACCTTCCGACAATGCATCTCCAGAGAGGAATACACCGGTTTCAACAAGAGCATCTTGTAACCCAGGCTAAACATTACTGGCCCCTTATTTCGCTTAAGAGTGCTAAATGTATTATCACTAACGGTTGGGATCAACAACCATTACCCGAAATGGACAACATCGAAAGAATAAAGAGGCAAACAAAATTTCTATAGATCAGGGGACAATACACCCTAATTGGGAGCAACCCACTTACCCATGCGACCTACCCGATTTTATACCATTTCCCGGTTGTGAGGCTTGAGGTTATAATTATCTTTTTGAACATTTGGCCACCACTCACTTTGAATGCCACATTGTCAGATCCACCAAATCACTAATTGATGCCTACAAAAATACTCTGGTCATTAGCTAAGAGAAGTTCCCTTCTCCGCCACTAACAAAAATATGTTTGTAAAAATTAAAGTATGTGGTTCTTAGGAATACTCTATTAGACATTCGTCCATACAAGTCATCCAGGAACATGATGAACCAAATGTACCCTCCTACTATATCCTAGGAATCACCCTACGGACCAGTAGCGACTAGTCCTTGCAAATCCGTAGATTTCAACCACGACAGAATTACAGTGTATCTCTGGCCGCTAAAACATAGATTATAAGTAATTCTACCGTTTTCTAAAGATCCACGGTCTTCAATGGATCCATCTCGATCAGTATCTGATACCTTCAATGTTTACATATTCATTGGTCGGAATGGTCTTCAAATATAAATTTGATCCCGGTCTTCCCGAACTAATAATCTTATTAACCAGATTTGATTTTCGGTTATTTAACTATCAAATAAACAACCATACAACAATAAAATAAAATGAATTCACTAGTTTGGTATTCAGTATCACTTGGCCCATTTAATTAAAAAAATTAACAAACGGTTAATTTAAACTTCTAAAAACTTTGAATAATTTAAACATAGATTCACTTCTTACTTTAATATAAGAGTCTTCTCTAAACTATATTATTTAAATACTTCAATCCATATATTATAGCCATATCCCAATTTCAATTTTTCTATTATTTCAAAATATTAGTTACAACACCATTTTGTTCTACATCGATTCAACTTGTCATTCGTAAAACAATCGTTACGACATTCCCTTTGGTTTCGTTATTTGAGCAATATAATCGTCATTTGCCTTTTAAGAATAAACCCATTCTAAATCTCATCTTCATACTTTGAGAGCATAGTTATAATTTCACAAATATTTTTTATTTCCTTTTCTATGGAAATATCATTTTATATTCTCAAGCCCGGTCTAATTTCCTTTTATTTTGGAATCCATTATATATTTCCAAATTCTTCAAATAATGTGATATTATTGTTTCTCAAAATAAATTCCTTTTAATATCTTCACCATTACAACTAGTATCATCCCTTGATAATCCTAAAGTAGTTCAAGTTGGGGTATTTTAAATTACCTCTCAGACCTTGATCAACAACGTTCTTATCTTAACTCGTCATCAACCCATTATATTCCAATTCTAATTCATTTAACAAATTTTCTTTTTGAAAATCTCGTTTCAAATTCCATTGTTAGGTAACGTTAAATTAAAACTTAACATTTTCACCTCATTCCCCTTTTTATAAACATCGTTTTAAAAACTCAGGTTACATATACAACTCCTTTTTATCCCGCTTTCCTTTACTTTATTCAAATATTACAAAACATTCATTTAAGCGATCACATTTGCTTAAATTCTCTTTTTATAACTTTGTTATAAAACTTGGTTTCAATATAAAACTCGTCCATAACATCTTACCAAAATTCAACTAAATTTCATTGAAACTTTTACTGAAATGGATTCCATTTAAACATTTACCTCTTCAATTATTATTAATTAAACTAATAATTTAATTCCCCGATAACTGGCATAAACATAGTTATTTCCTTTATTAACTAAATAAATAATAAATCTCTTTTTAAAATCTTATTAACTTAAAACAAACATTCATTAATCTATTTAATTGTATTAATTAAAAATAAATTAATTAAATAACTAATTCCAAATAAATTGGTTGACTTTGTCAACTTAAACCATGATTACCCCATTAATCCTCCAATCAGCCCTTCATTTAAATTAATGAATAATATAATCAATTTAAATATTTCCATTTAATTGTCTTTGGTAAGCAATCCATCCCACTCTTAACCATTATGTTAATTTTTCTCATCTGCACATAAATCTTATTACATAAGAATTTATTTTACAAAATCATTTAATAATTACTTAAAAACTTAAATAATAAATAATACATATTAATTTCCTTTTATTAAACCTTTATCCAAATATATCAATTTCAAAATCCATCTTTAGTTATAAAATAAAATTTATAACTTCATTACCGTTGATTCACCTGACGGTAATCAACATTTATAAAACAAATTGATTTACGGGCCATATGCTGCCAACAACCCAACCAATACTGCCCATTGGTTAAAACAAAACAAACGTTGAATTTTAATTCAACGATCAACAACCAAATCAATCATCCAATCAGAATAGTTCATATAATGATAGTTTGAAGACAAATAAAATTTAATATATTTGAGGAATCCAGTTGGATCCCTCCAACTCGTTTCTCCCTGCATTCAAATACGTTACTTCAAATAAAATCATACACGCGCACATACACACACACACACACACACACATATATATATATATATATATATATATATCTGTAAACAGATATAGTATTCAACAATCCAACGATAACAACAATCTAAACATTCACATCTCAATTTAATGCATTTATATTTTTATAAACGTCACCACGAGGTAAGTTACCTCATTTGGAAATAATCATTAAAATAATGATTGGTTTTAAATTAAATTAAATGAACGTTTAATTTAATCAGTTCAGTCGCAACATATAAATATATATTCAGCATCCATCACACAATTAACAATCATAGCACACAAATATTTAACCCGACTTATAGAAAAATAAGTGGGATAAAATTGAGTGAGTTGAACTCACATTGATTCATTTGTCGCTAAAATCGTTTGTTCTAATTAAATTAAATTGACGTTTAATTTAATTAAACTCCGATAGCTGCCAACTCTGATCAAACAGTTCCATAATGAAGCGTTTGTCGGTACGGTTCCATTGTCCCTTGTTTCATCAATTTTGTTACTGTATGGCCAAGATATAATTTATACACGTTATTTACTTATAATTTAATATTACTAGAACCTAAATAATATTATATTATTAATCTATATCCATGTTTTATAAATCTGATTAGGCTAATTTAACCATAACCAGGCATAATCAAAAGTTTACGGTCAGGTTATGTACACAATTTAAAGTAATAATATATCTAATACATACCAGTAGCTTAATCTTTTAACTTACCTTAGTTTAGTCCAAGATTGGTCATGTTAAACATGAAGGCATGCTTCGGCATCTGTAGCGTATAACCGGCTTGGCACCTTATAATGGAACACGTCCACAGCAGGCCACCTCATCTGACCACATTCGAATTGCTCTCTCTCTCTCTCTCTCTTTTTTAAACGAAAGCCCACTGGCCCAATTTTTCAATACAGCCCACGTCACCCTATTCTTCCCCAACACATCCATTCTTTATTCCCCTACTCCTTTATGTCTTCCACATATACATTTATTTCCCACTTCTGTATTTTCGTTCCCTCCTTACATTTTTTTTCCTTTTTTCGTTAGTATGAACAACTACGGTCTTCACTTCAAACAAAGACTCCCCCGTTATTATCATATTGACACCATTCCACCTTCACTTCATCACTGTTGTACCATCTCTTTTACCCTGCATAACCCGTCTTAAAGTATTTTGTCCATGCCTATAGTTCAATAATTCACCATGTCACTGAACCGCCTTTCACTGTTGCTTCCACAACCCTGTCACCATCTCTCTCTTCCATCACTCCACCGTTGCTACCATCCCCTGACATTGACAGCGCCACCTCACTGAACGCTTCCCCCTCGCGACACTCCTCTCGGATTCCCCTTACCGCGGGCTTCACTATATTGGCCAGAGCCGTGAAGCCTCTGATGGTTTGTGAAGTTATATATATATATTATATGGGAGCTTGCGTGTGGTGTAATGGCAGGGGATTTTGGTTTTTAACAAAATGCAGCTTGCAATTTTAGTTGGTGAGAGGGAAAGTTAGATTTCCATTTCCTCTCCAAAACGAGAAAAATAAGAACTAAGGAATAAGCTAATATATAAAGTGTAGAGAGACGTGGTTGGCACGGCGTTGGGACGTCATGTAAAAACCCGTAACTTCCCCGTAAAGGAAAGAGCGGATAGTTCGAGAACAAGCCACAACAGAACGCAGACGGAAGAACATTTCATTGTTAATTACAACAATGCATCAGATTACAAGAATATACAGAGTATAAACGAATCAATATTACACAGAAATATCAGAGATTACAATTACATTTAAAAACACAGCAACGGAAAATAATATAATGCACAACTAGAAGTAGATATACAGATACAAAGCTTTCCGGATATCATTCCAGCTGTAAACCAGGATCCTGTGAATATAAATCTGCAAAACCAAAACTACTAGCTGCCCGTGTCGAAAATAAGGGCACCCAGAGTTTAGGTTAAAACAATAAACTCCAGGTCAGTCATGGGACTGGTGTGAGAACTAAAACAGTTATTAATCTTTATTTTTAAAGCTAGGTAAATCAAGGGACCACACCGTATAACACGGAACGGGTTTCCTCCCAAGAATACCAGTGCATAAAACAAACAGCGCGATGCTAAATAGAGAAAAATGAAGCTATTATAAGACCCAGGTCCTATCACACAATGCAACGCAAGCCGGGGGATAGGGTTTTCCCTTATAACAGCCAAAGAATGCTTGATACGTTTAAAACAATTCTTTTGATACTATTATAAGTGCATAGTGTATAAAACAATTTCAAATCATAAGTATCAATCATAGGCGGCATGGGTACCATATATCATGTCGCTATACTAGTTCTACAATTAAAACCGCAAAATCACATATTTGGAAATTGGATTTCCATCTATGAACCGAGGCTAGGGATCGTCCTCTACCGATTCGAGACTCTCTAGCCCGAGCCTCAGGCAAGCGCGCAGGCAAGCCTTGGATCCTCAAGGCCGGTACACCGATGTGGATTATTATGCCTGAACACTACGTTTCCCCGCCCTTTGGGGGCGTAAATGAGCCAACGAATGACTCCATCGGACCCGGATCGTCTGATCAAACCGAGGCGCCTCGCAACAGCAACAACTACACAGGTGAAAAGTATATAAATGTCAGGGCTGGTAGGTCACTGACACCACCCTAGCTAGAAAGAAACGCATGCCCTCCCTGAGGTCCTCTCCCGTTTTTGGTTCACAATCGGGGTGCGAGGCTCGCGAATTCACGTTACACAAAGCTGTGCCACACAGGCTGTGCTTTGATCATCACCACAAGACTTTGCTTTTCAACAGAAGCCTCGATCAATTGCCACTTAGGCATGCCACACAGGCAATTCACTCCATACGTTTGATATCCATCAATATATAACCCCTGAGCTCGTACGTCTCAGAGAAGGGCGTTAAGCAAGAGAATAAATTCTCCGCCGCCAAACAGATATATATTTAATAGGCATCAATCTCATGGACTAAAACCCAATGTCAGACACCCAATCCATTTACAAGTTCGCTCTGGGTCTGAACGAAACCGGAGGCACCTAGTACCCCGCATATCCATCGATCTCCATGTACGTCTGGACGATCACCAACTGTTTCCATCTTCTTGGGTGTACATCCCAATCAAGATCATCAGTAATCACCCAAACGACGTGAAGACTTCTGGTCTTCGACCATCGTCTTCATCTTCGACTTACCGTCGTATCAGTTATTCAGAATGGGATAAACCCGGTCTTCCCGAATAACTTGCGTATATTTTAAATAAGTGTTACACAAACACAACATACGCCTCATTCCAATTCATCAGTCACTAACCGTAAATTAATCAAGAGAATAATTCCCCAAATATTAACCCCGAAGGCCGAAACCAACATCAGATCAATATCCAGGAAACCATTCTGCTTAGCTAACCGACAGTTAGTTTCTAAATTTCACATTCATAGGGAAAGGTTCCCATTAATTTTATCAAAGATAAATTCTTTATATTTATTCTTTAATCTATCCTTTTGAATTTCGATTCAACTAGTCGGGATTAACGAAACTTACCGAAGTAATCATTTGTTTTAATTTCCCAATCCCAACCTATTCATCCCATGAAGTAAAACTGGTAATTCTTCATATCTAACACCACAGTGTTATCGGTAAATTCAATTACCATTTCACATTCAAATCTAATTAAAGATTTAACTATCGCCTGGAGTAAAACTGGTGATACTCCATTCTCGATCTTTTCAATCTAATTAAAGATACATTAAAACTCCACTTAGTTTTAATCGTTAACTGGGTTAAAGAATCAGTGTCATTTAAAACACGGTTCACGATAAACCCAAAACCGCATTCCATTAATTAACGGATTAAAGAACGAGTGTTATTTAAAAACACTGTCCACGGTAAACCCAAAAATCAATATCAATTCAATTTCCAATTTAATATTATTTAATTGGTACACTTCATTAAATCTAAATAAAAAGATTTAATCTTTTCTCCACTGGGTTCAAGAACAGTGTTAGTCAAGACACCATTCACGACAAACCCAAATCACATTTGATATTAAATACAAGGCTCTGAATAGAAAATATCCTGGCTTATATTCAATATCAAATTCTACGACCAACAAATATCGTATTGGAAATAACGATATATATATCTATATCTTTCAAATTTCCATAACAACATCTGTATAATCAAGAAATCCAACATCGAAATATTCCGAAGGCAATTTCGAATCAAATCCATTCCAATGCAATCATTGGAAATTCTGGTTATTTTCAAAACCATTTCAAATTCAATTTATTTATTTAAAATTAAATAGAATTATAATTCTAGTTCAAAACTAGTTCATTTCGATAAAAATCTATTTTTATCTTTTCAAATATGGAGTTTTTCATCCCAATTCTTTCTAAATCATTTCTTATGATTTTACACAAATTATTACTATTTTTAATAATTTTATCAAGGCCCGTACAGTCGATTTCCATCAACGGCCATCGAACTGCACTTACAACGACCTTTTCCAAATTTGATTTGGACATAATTCCAAATCCAACCGTTAGATTTCAAATTTCTAATATTCGTTAGAAAGCTCTTTTCGATACGAACCCAACGGTTCCGGTTTTAGGAGAATCCGACGGTCGGATCTCCCGTAATATCCGTTCGAAGTCAATGGTCGAAATTCGCGAACTGCCGCGGCGCGTTCTATTCAGGCCATTATATTATATATATAATATATATAATATATACTTCGTCGATTTCCTTTAAAACGTATTTAATAAATCGTTTTAAATTCGTTTTCAAAACGATTTCAACTTCTTTTTCAAATTCAAATCAAAATTGAATTTTCCCTAACTAATTCGTTTTAAATTCATTTCAAATTTATTTCAATTCAAATCGATTTTTAATTCAATTTCAGTTCGTTTTCAATTCAATTCAATTTCAATTGGAATTCATTTCTATTCAATTTCAATTCGAATTCATTTCTATTCAATTTCAATTCGAATTCATTTATATTCAATTTCAATTCGAATTCATTTATATTCAATTTCAATTCGAATTTCAATTCTTTTCAAAATATCAGATTTTGAAATCACTTTCGATATTCATTATAAAATGAATAAAATCGATATAAATATCGTTCACGTCAAAATGGCGTCAATCTAATCAACACGGCATCATATATTTCTATTTTCAAATATTCTATTTCAAATATTTCTATTTTAAATATATTTTTTCAAATATTTCTTTTTCAAATATTTCTATTTCAAATATTTCTATTTCAAATATTTCTATTTCAAATATTTCTATTTCAAATATTTCTATTTCAAATATTCTATTTCAAATATTCTATTTCAAATATTTCTATTTCAAATATTTCTATTTCAATTATTCTATTTCAAATATTTCTATTTCAAATATTTCTATTTCAAATATTCTATTTCAAATATTCTATTTCAAATATTTCTATTTCAAATATTTCTATTTCAAATATTCTATTTAAAATATTTCTATTTCAAATATTCCTTTTTCAAATATTTCTATTTCAAATATTTCTATTTCAAATATTTCTTTTTCAAATATTTCTTTTTCAAATATTTCTATTTCAAATATTTCTATTTCAAATATTTCTATTTCAAATATTTCTTTTTCAAATATTTCTTTTTCAAATATTTCTATTTCAAATATTTCTATTGCAAAACTGGAATGAGGCCCAATCAATTACCATATAATGTTTATTATATGGATTTTCTACAACACATGTATACAATAACAACGACGAATAATCAACCATCATCCAAAGTGCATTCTACACTGTATAAGCATCGAATATAAATATTCAACGCTTATAGCAGTCTGTCAAACAATCGATCGACATACAACTAAACGATCGGGATTAGTGTACATCAAATATCATCCCAATACCCGTGTGGGGTTTCAAACAATCAAACAAAAATTTTATTTGTGCAGTTGGGCGATGTGTAAAATTTATCGTCCCAATCAATATCAGTCAAATGTGTGTATATAAACAAATCGCCCGATTTGTTTATTTTTATTTCATTTCATATACACGTTAAAATTTCTATTTTTAACTATAAAATATTTTAACTATATAAATATTTTATTGCATTTCACATCACATCACACAATCAACTACACATCAAAATCAAACAAACAAGCATACAAGTCGTCCATGGTCTGTGGACGACGGGTGTCGGGTGCTACTAAACACCGTCTGCATCCTAGTATATATTTATAACTAGAAAAATTAAATTGAAAGGTGATAAGTTCTCACAGAATAGCTAATCCAACGCCACGACTCTTCTAAGGTAGAAATCTTCGCCGTTCTTGCCTCTTATCACTTTCTTTGCCCGTATTCTCTACATATGTAAAAATCGAATTTTTACTTCGCTATTCAATATATAAAAATCGAATTTTTACTTTGCTATTCAATATATAAAAATCGAATTTTTACTTCGTTATTCAATATATAAAAATCAAATTTTTACTTCGTTATTCAATATATAAAAATCAAAATTTTACTTCGTTATTCAATATATAAAAATCGAATTTTTACTTCGTTATTCAATATATAAAAATCGAATTTTTACTTTGCTATTCAATATATAAAAATCGAATTCTTACTTCGCTACTATATAGATAAAAATTCCATTTTTACACGCTATCCTCTACATAATGATTTCGCCTTTTCAAATATAAAGATTTAATTTTTATTTCACTACATATATAAAGGTGATATTTTTACTATCTTACCTATATAAAAATTATATTTTTATACTTCTACAATATAAAAGATTATATTTTTATATCTCTACAACATAAAAGATTATATTTTTATAACTTCTATTTTATAAAAATTATATTTTTATATTTCACATATGATAAAAATCATATTTTTATTTTTTCTATCATGTAAAAATTATATTTTTCCTACGCCTCTCATAGAAAAATCATATTTTTAATCGTCTACTAATATCAAAATCATATTTTTATCTCTAACGAACTAATTACTTTATAAATAAATAACCTAGACAATTAAATAAACCAAAATAAAAATAAAAATAAAATAAACTTACATTGTATCGGATTTTCAGAGGGGGGGTCTGGTGGTGCTCCATTGGTCGGAGGCGCGGCGCTTTGGGTTTTCCGGCGATGGGTTTTAAAATTGAAGAAAAGGGGGAAGGAGGAGGGGGCGCAACAGCCTGAGGAGGGGGGGGGGAGAAGAAGAAGCGGCGGTGGTGGGGGTCCGATGAGGCGGCGCTTGGGTGTAGGATTTGGGTGTTGGAGCGGGAAGAGGAGAGAACGGAGGAGAGAGGGGAAGGGAAGGGTCGCGGTCAAGGGAGGAGGGTCGGGGATGGACGGCGACTGCGTGGAGGGGAGGCGGAGGTGGAGCGGCGTCGGGCGGTGGCATCCAGGGGCTAGGGCGGTTTTTTTTTATTATCTGAGAAGTGAGAGAGAGAGAGAGAGGAATTGAGTTATATATTATAATATATTTTTAATTATTTTTAAATTTTAAAAGCAACTTTTTATTTTCAACTCGGGACGAGGCCCACTGCCTATCATCCATAGTGTTTCACCCCCATTTCGAACACAATGGCATATGTATCATAAGCTGATTCGACCGTCTCGATCAGTTTCCGTCAAATTTACATTTAAATCATTATATTGAATTTTAAACGTACATTTCAATTTACCGGGGTCACATACTAACTAGAAAAATTCCCGAAAAATATTTTCTAGCTTCGTATTGACGATACGGTCCTAACAAAACTAGTTTCGTCGAATTCTGAGACTGTTTGAAAAATGGCCAATTTCCAGTCGATTAAAATCAACTGAAACTGGTCAAATGCGTTTTCCTTTGCCACGCTCACATATTGATTCGAAAAATTATGAAATTTGAAACCTAGCAATAATTTGACATCACAGACCCAACAAAATTGGTTTCGTCGAAATCCGAGGTCGTTTGCAAAATTCCCATTTTTAAGGGCCTGAATTCCATAGCGACTATTCTGAAATTTCAACAGGACATATCTTTTGATTCCCGCTATGAAATTTTGATTTTTCGGATTCGTTGGAAAGATATTCTCAATTAGATTCAAATCTTTTTGGTTTCACTAAAATCCGGTTTATTTTGCACCCGGTACATTTATTTGAAGTTTGAAATCGAATTATCGAACTACCGCGCCATTTTCAATTCCTTTTTATAATTATGTATAATTATATTCTAACGACGACGTATATAATATATACGTTCAAATTCTATTCAAAATAAATTTCTCGTCGATATTATTTAAAATAATTCATTTTAAATAATCAAAATTCGCCAAAATTGCCAAAATAAAAATTTTAAACTGGCCCAGATTTCCGGGTTATTACAATCTCCTCCACTTAAAACTTTTCGTCCCCGAAAAGGAACAAAGCCGAAAGTTGTTTCACAAATCAACTCAACGTTCGATCTGGCTTCCATTCTCCAACTTTTCAGTTTCTGAGAATTTTCAAATTCTTCAAAAATTTGGCTAACACCCGGAATTTTCGAAAAATTTCGCCATAACCTCCCCTGCACCGGAGCCACGGGAAAATCCCGAAATTGCCATATCGGCCTTCTGATCTCAAAAAGAAAAAGCCAATCGGCTAGCCAATAGGCTCATAAAATCATCATCACCCAAACAAAACAGTAAATTATGATAAACATGTACCTATTTGTCGGGCAAACAAATTTTATTCTCTGCTCTAGCCTCCTTGCTATGACCTGTTCAATGTAAGTACAAGCATATGCAAGCAAATGCAACCAATTTCAATACAATTCAATATTTGACCAATTTGGTTAAAGGTTCAACATTTTAATTATTCAAATTAGTATCAAACAACACAAACATCAATCCATTAGTTGATTAGCTTTTGAAATTCATAACTTTGATATATAGTCAAAAATCACATTTTTGATGCCAAATCACAACAATAAGCACTATCTAGTTTTGGTTCTCACACCAGTCTAATGGAAATATAAAGAAATCCCACCTTCGAAACTCGAACATAAATGTTGATGATGCGATCGCTATCATCAATATCATCTCCGGGTGACTAGAGTGTGATGCTATATCTATCCAATATATTAAAACTTTGAATATACGTTTGCAAGGCGTATATGCAAATTCTTTATATACTGAATTGTCCAAAATCAATATAAATAAATTATTCAAATATGTGTAAAACGATTTAAATTTCAATACAGAATTATTTTCATTTGAAAAATATACTCTTCACACTCGTTCTAGGATACTACTGATCCCATCTCTAACGAGTCATTTCATTGGATATTACTAATCCAATATCTGATGAATTCTTTCGTATGGTTCTAATGTGCCTTGTTCTCTGAGCTTTGTAAACCAAAGCTCTGATACCAACTGTAAAAACCCGTAACTTCCCCGTAAAGGAAAGAGCGGATAGTTCGAGAACAAGCCACAACAGAACGCAGACGGAAGAACATTTCATTGTTAATTACGACAATGCATCAGATTACAAGAATATACAGAGTATAAACGAATCAATATTACATAAAAATATCAGAGATTACAATTACATTTAAAAACACAGCAGCGGAAAATAATACAATGCACAACTAGAAGTAGATATGCGAAGCTTTCCGGATATCATTCCAGCTGTAAACCAGGATCCTGTGAATATAAATCTGCAAAACCAAAACTACTAGCTGCCCGTGTCGAAAATAAGGGCACCCAGAGTTTAGGTTAAAATAATAAACTCCAGGTCATTCATGGGCCTGGTGTGAGAACTAAAATAGTTATTAATCTTTATTTTTAAAGCTAGGTAAATCAAGGGACCACGCCGTATAACACGGAACGGGTTTCCTCCCAAGAATACCAGTGCATAAAACAAACAGCGCGATGCTAAATAGAGAAAAATGAAGCTATTATAAGACCCAGGTCCTATCACACAATGCAACGCAAGCCGGGGGATAGGGTTTTCCCTTATAACAGCCAAAGAATGCTTGAAACGTTTAAAACAAATCTTTTGATACTATTATAAGTGCATAGTGTATAAAACAATTTCAAATCATAAGTATCAATCATAGGCGGCATGGGTACCATATATCATGTCGCCATACTAGTTCTACAATTAGAACCGCAAAATCACGTATTTGGAAATTGGATTTCCATCTATGAACCGAGGCTAGGGATCGTCCTCTACCGATTCGAGACTCTCTAGCACGAGCCTCAGGCAAGCCTTGGATCCTCAGGGCCGGTCCACCGATGTGGATTATTATGCCTGAACACTACGTTTCCCCGCCCTTTGGGGCGTAAATGAGCCAACGAATGACTCCATCGGACCCGGATCGTCCGATCAAACCGAGGCGCCTCGCAACAGCAACAACCACACAGGTGAAAAGTATATAAATGTCAGGGCTGGTAGGTCACTGACACCACCCTAGCTAGAAAGAAACGCATGCCCTCCCTGAGGTCCTCTCCCGTTTTTGGTTCACAACCGGGGTGCGAGGCTCGCGAATTCAAGTTACACAAAGCTGTGCCACACAGGCTGTGCTTTGATCATCACCACAAGACTTTGCTTTTCAACAGAAGCCTCGATCAATTGCCACTTAGGCATGCCACACAGGCAATTCACTCCATGCGTTTGATATCCATCAATATATAACCCCTGAGCTCGTACGTCTCAGAGAAGGGCGTTAAGCAAGAGAATAAATTCTCCGCCGCCAAATAGATATATATTTAATAGACATCAATCACACGGACTAAAACCCAATGTCAGACACCCAGTCCATTTACATGTTCGCTCTGGGTCTGAACGAAACCGGAGGCACCTAGTACCCCGCATATCCATCGATCTCCATGTACGTCTGGACGATCACCAAATGTTTCCATCATCTTGGGTGTACATCCCAATCAAGATCATCAGTAATCACCCAAATGACGTGAAGACTTCCGGTCTTCGACCATCGTCTTCATCTTCGACTTATCGTCGTATCAGTTATTCAGAATGGGATAAACCCGGTCTTCCCGAATAACCCGCGTATATTTTAAATAAGTGTTACACAAACACAACATACGCCTCATTCCAATTCATCAGTCACTAACCGTAAATTAATCAAGAGAATAATTCCCCAAATATTAACCCCGAAGGCCGAAACCAACATTAGATCAATATCCAGGAAACCATTCTGCTTAGCTAACCGACAGTTAGTTTCTAAATTTCACATTCATAGGGAAAGGTTCCCATTAATTTTATCAAAGATAAATTCTTTATATTTATTCTTTAATCTATCCTTTTGAATTTCGATTCAACTAGTCGGGATTAACGAAACTTACCGAAGTAATCATTTGTTTTAATTTCCCAATCCCAACCTATTCATCCCATGAAGTAAAACTGGTAATACTTCATATCTAACACCACAGTGTTATCGGTAAATTCAATTACCATTTCACGTTCAAATCTAATTAAAGATTTAACTATCGCCTGGAGTAAAACTGGTGATACTCCATTCTCGATCTTTTCAATCTAATTAAAGATTCATTAAAACTCCACTTAGTTTTAATCGTTAACTGGGTTAAAGAATCAGTGTCATTTAAAACACGGTTCACGATAAACCCAAAACTGCATTCCATTAATTAACGGATTAAACAACGAGTGTTATTTAAAAACACTGTCCACGATAAACCCAAAAATCAATATCAATTCAATTTCCAATTTAATATCATTTAATTGGTACACTTCATTAAATCTAAATAAAAAGATTTAATCTTTTCTCCACTGGGTTCAAGAACAGTGTTAGTCAAGACACAATTCATGACAAACCCAAATCACATTTGATATTAAATACAAGGCTCTGAATAGAAAATATCCCGGCTTATATTCAATATCAAATTCTATGACCAACAAATATCGTATTGGAAATAACGATATATATATCTATATCTTTCAAATTTCCATAACAACATCTGTAAAGTCACGAAATCCAACATCGAAATATTCCGAAGGCAATTTCGATTCAAATCCATTCCAATGCAATCATTGGAAATTCTGGTTATTTTCAAAACCATTTCAAATTCAATTTATTTATTTAAAATTAAATAGAATTATAATTCTAGTTCAAAACTAGTTCATTTCGATAAAAATCTATTTTTATCTTTTCAAATATGGAGTTTTTCATCCCAATTCTTTCTAAATCATTTCTTATGACTTTACACAAATTATTACTATTTTTAATAATTTTATCAAGGCCCGTACAGTCGATTTCCATCAACGGCCATCGAACTGCACTTACAACGACCTTTTCCAAATTTGATTTGGACATAATTCCAAATCCAACCGTTAGATTTCAAATTTCTAATATTCGTTAGAAAGCTCTTTTCGATACGAACCCAACGGTTCCGGTTTTAGGAGAATCCGACGGTCGGATCTCCCGTAATATCCGTTCGAAGTCAATGGTCGAAATTCGCGAACTGCCGCGGCGCGTTCTATTCAGGCCATTATATTATATATATAATATATATAATATATACTTCGTCGATTTCCTTTAAAACGTATTTAATAAATCGTTTTAAATTCGTTTTCAAAACGATTTCAACTTCTTTTTCAAATTCAAATCAAAATTGAATTTTCCCTAACTAATTCGTTTTAAATTCATTTCAAATTGATTTCAATTCAAATCGATTTTTAATTCAATTTCAGTTCGTTTTCAATTCAATTCAATTTCAATTGGAATTCATTTCTATTCAATTTCAATTCGAATTCATTTCTATTCAATTTCAATTCGAATTCATTTATATTCAATTTCAATTCGAATTTCAATTCTTTTCAAAATATCAGATTTTGAAATCACTTTCGATATTCATTATAAAATGAATAAAATCGATATAAATATCGTTCACGTCAAAATGGCGTCAATCTAATCAACATGACATCATATATTTCTATTTTCAAATATTCTATTTCAAATATTTCTATTTTAAATTTTTTTTTCAAATATTTTTTTTTCAAATATTTCTATTTCAAATATTTCTATTTCAAATATTTCTTTTTCAAATATTTCTATTTCAAATATTTCTATTTCAAATATTTCTATTTCAAATATTCTATTTCAAATATTCTATTTCAAATATTTCTATTTCAAATATTTCTATTTCAAATATTATATTTCAAATATTTTATTTCAAATATTCTATTTCAAATATTTCTATTTCAAATATTTCTATTTCAAATATTCTATTTCAAATATTTCTATTTCAAATATTCCTTTTTCAAATATTTCTATTTCAAATATTTCTATTTCAAATATTTCTTTTTCAAATATTTCTTTTTCAAATATTTCTATTTCAAATATTTCTTTTTCAAATATTTCTTTTTCAAATATTTCTATTTCAAATATTTCTATTGCAAAACTGGAATGAGGCCCAATCAATTACCATATAATGTTTATTATATGGATTTTCTACAACACATGTATACAATAACAACGACGAATAATCAACCATCATCCAAAGTGCATTCTACACTGTATAAGCATCGAATATAAATATTCAACGCTTATAGCAGCCTGTCAATCAATCGATCGACATACAACTAAACGATCGGGATTAGTGTACGTCAAATATCATCCCAATACCCGTGTGGGGTTTCAAACAATCAAACAAAAATTTTATTTGTGCAGTTGGGCGATGTGTAAAATTTATCGTCCCAATCAATATCAGTCAAATGTGTGTATATAAACAAATCGCCCGATTTGTTTATTTTTATTTCATTTCATATACACGTTAAAATTTCTATTTTTAACTATAAAATATTTTAACTATATAAATATTTTATTTCATTTCACATCACATCACACAATCAACTACACATCAAAATCAAACAAACAAGCATACAAGTCGTCCATGGTCTGTGGACGACGGGTGTCGGGTGCTACTAAACACCGTCTGCATCCTAGTATATATTTATAACTAGAAAAATTAAATTGAAAGGTGATAAGTTCTCACAGAATAGCTAATCCAATGCCACGACTCTTCTAAGGTAGAAATCTTCGCCGTTCTTGCCTCTTGTCACTTTCTTTGCCCGTATTCTCTACATATGTAAAAATCGAATTTTTACTTCGCTATTCAATATATAAAAATCGAATTTTTACTTTGCTATTCAATATATAAAAATCGAATTTTTACTTCGTTATTCAATATATAAAAATCGAATTTTTACTTCGTTATTCAATATATAAAAATCGAATTTTTACTTCGTTATTCAATATATAAAAATTGAATTTTTACTTCGTTATTCAATATATAAAAATCGAATTTTTACTTTGCTATTCAATATATAAAAATCGAATTCTTACTTCGCTACTATATAGATAAAAATTCCATTTTTACACGCTATCCTCTACTTAATGATTTCTCCTTTTCAAATATAAAGATTTAATTTTTATTTCACTACATATATAAAGGTGATATTTTTATTATCTTACCTATATAAAAATTATATTTTTATACTTCTACAATATAAAAGATTATATTTTTATAACTCTACAACATAAAAGATTATATTTTTATAACTTCTATTTTATAAAAATTATATTTTTATATTTCACATATGATAAAAATCATGTTTTTATTTTTTCTATCATGTAAAAATTATATTTTTCCTACGCCTCTCATAGAAAAATCATATTTTTAATCGTCTACTAATATCAAAATCATATTTTTATCTCTAACGAACTAATTACTTTATAAATAAATAACCTAGACAATTAAATAAACCAAAATAAAAATAAAAATAAAATAAACTTACAATGTATCGGATTTTCAGAGGGGGGGGTCTGGTGGTGCTCCATTGGTCGGAGGCGCGACGCTTTGGGTTTTCCGGCGATGGGTTTTAAAATTGAAGAAAAGGGGGAAGGAGGAGGGGGCGCAACAGCCTGAGGAGGGGGGGGGGGAGAAGAAGAAGCGGCGGTGGTGGGGGTCCGATGAGGCGACGCTTGGGTGTAGGATTTGGGTGCTGGAGCGGGAAGAAGAGAGAACGGAGGAGAGAGGGGAAGGGAAGGGTCGCGGTCAAGGGAGGAGGGTCGGGGATGGACGGCGACTGCGTGGAGGGGAGGCGGAGGTGGAGCGGCGTCGGGCGGTGGCGTCCAGGGGCGACGGGATCGAGGGCTAGGGCGGTTTTTTTTTTATTATCTGAGAAGTGAGAGAGAGAGAGAGGAATTGAGTTATATATTATAATATATTTTTAATTATTTTTAAATTTTAAAAGCAACCTTTTATTTTCAACTCAGGACGAGGCCCACCGCATGTCGTCCATAGCGTTTCACCCCCATTCCGAACACAATGGCATATGTATCATAAGCTGATTCGACCGTCTCGATCAGTTTCCGTCAAATTTACATTTAAATCATTATATTGAATTTTAAACGTACATTTCAATTTACCGGGGTCACATACTAACTAGAAAAATTCCCGAAAAATATTTTCTAGCTTCGTATTGACGATACGGTCCTAACAAAACTAGTTTCGTCGAATTCTGAGACTGTTTGAAAAATGGTCAATTTCCAGTCGATTAAAATCAACTGAAACTGGTCAAATGCGTTTTCCTTTGCCACGCTCACATATTGATTCGAAAAATTATGAAATTTGAAACCTAGCAATAATTTGACATCACGGACCCAACAAAAGTGGTTTCGTCGAAATCCGAGGTCGTTTGCAAAATTCACATTTTTAAGGGCCTGAATTCCATAGCGACTATTCTGAAATTTCAACAGGACATATCTTTTGATTCCCGCTATGAAATTTTGATTTTTCGGATTCGTTGGAAAGATATTCTCAATTAGATTCAAATATTTTTGGTTTCACTAAAATCCGGTTTATTTTGCACCCGGTACATTTATTTGAAGTTTGAAATCGAATTATCGAACTACCACGCCATTTTCAATTCCTTTTTATAATTATATATAATTATATTCTAACGACGACGTATATAATATATACGTTCAAATTCTATTCAAAATAAATTTCTCGTCGATATTATTTAAAATAATTCATTTTAAATAATCAAAATTCGCTAAAATTGCCAAAATAAAAATTTTAAACTGGCCCTGATTTCCGGGTTATTACAATCTCCCCCGCTTAAAACTTTTCGTCCCCGAAAAGGAACAAAGCCGAAAGTTGTTTCACAAATCAACTCAACGTTCGATCTGGCTTCCATTCTCCAACTTTTCAGTTTCTGAGAATTTTCAAATTCTTCAAAATTTTTGCTAACACCCGGAATTTTCGAAAAATTTCGCCATTACCTCCCCTGCACCGGGAGCCACGGGAAAATCCCGAAATTGCCATATCGGCCTTCTGATCTCAAAAAGAAAACGAAAAAGCCAATCGGCTAGCCAATAGGCTCATAAAATCATCATCACCCAAACAAAACAGTAAATTATGATAAACATGTAACTATTTGTCGGGCAAACAAATTTTATTCTCTGCTCTAGCCTCCTTGCTATGACCTGTTCAATGTAAGTTCAAGCATATGCAAGCAAATGCAACCAATTTCAATACAATTCAATATTTGACCAATTTGGTTAAAGGTTCAACATTTTAATTATTCAAATTAGTATCAAACAACACAAACATCAATCCATTAGTTTATTAGCTTTTGAAATTCATAACTTTGATATATAGTCAAAAATCACATTTTTGATGCCAAATCACAACAATAAGCACTATCTAGTTTTGGTTCTCACACCAGTCTAATGGAAATATAAAGAAATCCCACCTTCGAAACTCAAACATAAATGTTGATGATGCGATCGCTATCATCAATATCATCTCCGGGTGACTAGAGTGTGATGCTATATCTATCCAATATATTAAAACTTTGAATATACGTTTGCAAGGCGTATATGCAAATTCTTTATATACTGAATTGTCCAAAATCAATATAAATAAATTATTCAAATATGTGTAAAACGATTTAAATTTCAAAACAAAATTGTTTTCATTTGAAAAATATACTCTTCACACTCGTTCTAGGATACTACTGATCCCATCTCTAACGAGTCATTTCATTGGATATTACTAATCCAATATCTGATGAATTCTTTTGTATGGTTCTAATGTGCCTTGTTCTCTGAGCTTTGTAAACCAAAGCTCTGATACCAACTGTAAAAACCCGTAACTTCCCCGTAAAGGAAAGAGCGGATAGTTCGAGAACAAGCCACAACAGAACGCAGACGGAAGAACATTTCATTGTTAATTACGACAATGCATCAGATTACAAGAATATACAGAGTATAAACGAATCAATATTACACAAAAATATCAGAGATTACAATTACATTTAAAAACACAGCAGCGGAAAATAATACAATGCACAACTAGAAGTAGATATACGGATACAAAGCTTTCCGGATATCATTCCAGCTGTAAACCAGGATCCTGTGAATATAAATCTGCAAAACCAAAACTACTAGCTGCCCGTGTCGAAAATAAGGGCACCCAGAGTTTAGGTTAAAATAATAAACTCCAGGTCATTCATGGGACTAGTGTGAGAACTAAAACAGTTATTAATCTTTATTTTTAAAGCTAGGTAAATCAAGGGACCACGCCGTATAACACGGAACGGGTTTCCTCCCAAGAATACCAGTGCATAAAACAAACAGCGCGATGCTAAATAGAGAAAAATGAAGCTATTATAAGACCCAGGTCCTATCACACAATGTAACGCAAGCCGGGGGATAGGGTTTTCCCTTATAACAGCCAAAGAATGCTTGATACGTTTAAAACAAATCTTTTGATACTATTATAAGTGCATAGTGTATAAAACAATTTCAAATCATAAGTATCAATCATAGGCGGCATGGGTACCATATATCATGTCGCCATACTAGTTCTACAATTAAAACCGCAAAATCACGTATTTGGAAATTGGATTTCCATCTATGAACCGAGGCTGGGGATCGTCCTCTACCGATTCGAGACTCTCTAGCACGAGCCTCAGGCAAGCGCGCAGGCAAGCCTTGGATCCTCAGGGCCGGTCCACCGATGTGGATTATTATGCCTGAACACTACGTTTCCCCGCCCTTTGGGGCGTAAATGAGCCAACGAATGACTCCATCGGTCCCGGATCGTCCGATCAAATCGAGGCGCCTCGCAACAGCAACAACTACACATGTGAAAAGTATATAAATGTCAGGGCTGGTAGGTCACTGACACCACCCTAGCTAGAAAGAAACGCATGCCCTCCCTGAGGTCCTCTCCCGTTTTTGGTTCACAACCGGGGTGCGAGGCTCGCGAATTCAAGTTACACAAAGCTGTGCCACACAGGCTGTGCTTTGATCATCACCACAAGACTTTGCTTTTCAACAGAAGCCTCGATCAATTGCCACTTAGGCATGCCACACAGGCAATTCACTCCATGCGTTTGATATCCATCAATATATAACCCCTGAGCTCGTACGTCTCAGAGAAGGGCGTTAAGCAAGAGAATAAATTATCCGCCGCCAAATAGATATATATATTTAATAGACATCAATCACACGGACTAAAACCCAATGTCAGACACCCAGTCCATTTACAAGTTCGCTCTGGGTCTGAACGAAACCGGAGGCACCTAGTACCCCGCATATCCATCGATCTCCATGTACGTCTGGACGATCACCAAATGTTTCCATCATCTTGGGTGTACATCCCAATCAAGATCATCAGTAATCACCCAAATGACGTGAAGACTTCCGGTCTTCGACCATCGTCTTCATCTTCGACTTATCGTCGTATCAGTTATTCAGAATGGGATAAACCCGGTCTTCCCGAATAACCCGCGTATATTTTAAATAAGTGTTACACAAACACAACATACGCCTCATTCCAATTCATCAGTCACTAACCGTAAATTAATCAAGAGAATAATTCCCCAAATATTAACCCCGAAGGCCGAAACCAACATCAGATCAATATCCAGGAAACCATTCTGCTTAGCTAACCGACAGTTAGTTTCTAAATTTCACATTCATAGGGAAAGGTTCCCATTAATTTTATCAAAGATAAATTCTTTATATTTATTCTTTAATCTATCCTTTTGAATTTCGATTCAACTAGTCGGGATTAACGAAACTTACCGAAGTAATCATTTGTTTTAATTTCCCAATCCCAACCTATTCATCCCATGAAGTAAAACTGGTAATACTTCATATCTAACACCACAGTGTTATCGGTAAATTCAATTACCATTTCACGTTCAAATCTAATTAAAGATTTAACTATCGCCTGGAGTAAAACTGGTGATACTCCATTCTCGATCTTTTCAATCTAATTAAAGATTCATTAAAACTCCACTTAGTTTTAATCGTTAACTGGGTTAAAGAATCAGTGTCATTTAAAACACGGTTCACGATAAACCCAAAACCGCATTCCATTAATTAACGGATTAAAGAACGAGTGTTATTTAAAAACACTGTACACGATAAACCCAAAAATCAATATCAATTCAATTTCCAATTTAATATTATTTAATTGGTACACTTCATTAAATCTAAATAAAAAGATTTAATCTTTTCTCCACTGGGTTCAAGAACAGTGTTAGTCAAGACACCATTCATGACAAACCCAAATCACATCTGATATTAAATACAAGGCTCTGAATAGAAAATATCCCGGCTTATATTCAATATCAAATTCTATGACCAACAAATATCGTATTGGAAATAACGATATATATATATATATATATCTTTCAAATTTCCATAACAACATCTGTATAGTCACGAAATCCAACATCGAAATATTCCGAAGGCAATTTCGATTCAAATCCATTCCAATGCAATCATTGGAAATTCTGGTTATTTTCAAAACCATTTCAAATTCAATTTATTTATTTAAAATTAAATAGAATTATAATTCTAGTTCAAAACTAGTTCATTTCGATAAAAATCTATTTTTATCTTTTCAAATATGGAGTTTTTCATCCCAATTCTTTCTAAATCATTTCTTATGATTTTACACAAATTATTACTATTTTTAATAATTTTATCAAGGCCCGTACAGTCGATTTCCATCAACGGCCATCGAACTGCACTTACAACGACCTTTTCCAAATTTGATTTGGACATAATTCCAAATCCAACCGTTAGATTTCAAATTTCTAATATTCGTTAGAAAGCTCTTTTCGATACGAACCCAATGGTTCCGGTTTTAGGAGAATCCGACGGTCGGATCTCCCGTAATATCCGTTCGAAGTAAATGGTCGAAATTCGCGAACTGCCGCGGAGCGGCGCTTTCTATTCAGGCCATTATATTATATATATATATATATATAATATATAATATATACTTCGTCAATTTCCTTTAAAACATATTTAATAAATCGTTTTAAATTCGTTTTCAAAACGATTTCAACTTCTTTTTCAAATTCAAATCAAAATTGAATTTTCCCTAACTAATTCGTTTTAAATTGATTTCAATTCAAATCGATTTTTAA
The DNA here is from genome assembly GCA_030737875.1 of Allium sativum. Taxonomy (NCBI): domain Eukaryota; kingdom Viridiplantae; phylum Streptophyta; class Magnoliopsida; order Asparagales; family Amaryllidaceae; genus Allium; species Allium sativum. The sequence goes on from CM060922.1 coordinate 887,597,002, forward strand.
TTCAATTTCAGTTCGTTTTCAATTCTATTCAATTTCAATTCGAATTCATTTCTATTCAATTTTAATTCGAATTCATTTATATTCAATTTCAATTCGAATTCATTTATATTCAATTTCAATTCGAATTTCAATTCTTTTCAAAATATCAGATTTTGAAATCCCTTTCGATATTCATTATAAAATGAATAAAATCGATATAAATATCGTTCACGTCAAAATGGCGTCAATCTAATCAACACGGCTTCATATATTTCTATTTTCAAATATTCTATTTCAAATATTTCTATTTCAAATAATTCTTTTTCAAATATTTCTTTTTCAAATATGTCTATTTCAAATATTTCTATTTCAAATATTTCTTTTTCAAATATTTCTATTTCAAATATTTCTATTTCAAATATTCTATTTCAAATATTTCTATTTCAAATATTTCTATTTCAAATATTCTATTTCAAATATTCTATTTCAAATATTTCTATTTCAAATATTTCTATTTCAAATATTCTATTTCAAATATTTCTATTTCAAATATTTCTATTTCAAATATTCCTTTTTCAAATATTTCTATTTCAAATATTTCTTTTTCAAATATTTCTTTTTCAAATATTTCTATTTCAAATATTTCTTTTTCAAATATTTCTATTGCAAAACTGGAATGAGGCCCAATCAAACACCATATAATGTTTATTATATGGATTTTCTACAACACATGTATACAATAACAACGACGAATAATCAACCATCATCCAAAGTGCATTCTACACTGTATAAGCATCGAATATAAATATTCAACGCTTATAGCAGCCTATCAATCAATCGATCGACATACAACTAAACGATCGGGATTAGTGTACGTCAAATATCATCCCAATACCCGTGTGGGGTTTCAAACAATCAAACACAGATTTTATTTGTGCAGTTGGGCGATGTGTAAAATTTATCGTCCCAATCAATATCAGTCAAATGTGTGTATATAAACAAATCGTCCGATTTGTTTATTTTTATTTCATTTCATATACAAGTTAAAATTTCTATTTTTAACTATAAAATATTTTAACTATATAAATAATTTATTTCATTTCACATCACATCACACAATCAACTACACATCAAAATCAAACAAATAAGCATACAAGCCGTCCATGGTCTGTGGACGACGGGTGTCGGGTGCTACTAAACACCGTCTGCATCCTAGCATATATTTATAACTAGAAAAATTAAATTGAAAGGTGAGAAGTTCTCACAGAATAGGTAATCAAATGCCACGACTCTTCTAAGGTAGAAATCTTTGCCGTTCTTGCCTCTTGTCACTTTCTTTGCCCGTATTCTCTACATATGTAAAAATCGAATTTTTACTTCGCTATTCAATATATAAAAATCGAATTTTTACTTTGCTATTCAATATATAAAAATCAAATTTTTACTTCGTTATTCAATATATAAAAATCAAATTTTTACTTCGTTATTCAATATATAAAAATCAAATTTTTACTTCGTTATTCAATATATAAAAATCGAATTTTTACTTCATTATTCAATATATAAAAATCGAATTTTTACTTTGCTATTCAATATATAAAAATCGAATTCTTACTTTGCTATTATATAGATAAAAATTCCATTTTTACACGCTATCCTCTACATAAAGATTTCGCCTTTTCAAATATAAAGATTTAATTTTTATTTCACTACATATATAAAGGTGATATTTTTACTATCTTACCTATATAAAAATTATATTTTTATACTTCTACAATATAAAAGATTATATTTTTATAACTTTATAACATAAAAGATTATATTTTTATAACTTCTATTTTATAAAAATTATATTTTTATATTTCACATATGATAAAAATCATATTTTTATTTTTTCTATCATGTAAAAATTATATTTTTTCTACGCCTGTCATAGAAAAATCATATTTTTAATCGTCTACTAATATCAAAATCATATTTTTATCTCTAATGAACTAATTACTTTATAAATAAATAACCTAAACAATTAAATAAACCAAAATAAAAATAAAAATAAACTTACATTGTATCGGATTTTCAGAGGGGGGGGTCTGGTGGTGCTCCATTGGTCGGAGGCGCGACGCTTTGGGTTTTCCGGCGATGGGTTTTAAAATTGAAGAAAAGGGGGAAGAAAGAGGGGGCGCAACAGCCTGAGGAGGGGGGGGGAGAAGAAGAAGCGGCGGAGGTGGGGGTCCGATGAGGCGGCGCTCGGGTGTAGGATTTGGGTGCTGGAGCGGGAAGAAGAGAGAACGGAGGAGAGAGGGGAAGGGAAGGGTCGCGGTCAAGGGAGGAGGGTCGGGAATGGACGGCGACTGCGTGGAGGGGAGGCGGAGGTGGAGCGGCGTCGGGCGGTGGCGTCCAGGGGCGACGGGATCGAGGGCTAGGGCGGGTTTTCTTATTTTATTATTATCTGAGAAGTAAGAGAGAGAGAGAGAAATTGAGTTATATATTATAATATATTTTTAATTATTTTTAAATTTTAAAAGAAACTTTTTATTTTCAACTCGGAACGAGGCCCACCGCCTGTCGTCCATAGCGTTTCACCCCTATTCCGAACACAATGGCATATGTATCATAAGCAGATTCGACCGTCTCGATCAGTTTCCATCAAATTTACATTTAAATCATTATATTGAATTTTAAACGTACATTTCAATTTACCGGGGTCACAAACTAACTAGAAAAATTCCCGAAAAATATTTTCTAGCTTCTAGTTTCGTCGAATTCTGAGACTATTTGAAAAATGGCCAGTTTCCAGTCGATTAAAATCAACTGAAACTGGTCAAACGCGTTTTCCTTTGCCACGCTCACATATTGATTCGGAAAATTATGAAATTTGAAACCTAGCAATAATTTGACATCACGGACCCAACAAAAGTGGTTTCGTCGAAATCTGAGGTCGTTTGCAAAATTCCCATTTTTAAGGGCCTGAATTCCATAGCGACTATTCTGAAATTTCAACTGGACATATCTTTTGATTCCCGCTATGAAATTTTGATTTTTCGGATTCGTTGGAAAGATATTCTCAATTAGATTCAAATATTTTTGGTTTCACTAAAATCCGGTTTATTTTGCACCCGGTACATTTATTTGAAGTTTGAAATTGAATTATCGAACTACCACGCCATTTTCAATTCCTTTTTATAATTATATATAATTATTTATATTCTAACAACGACGTATATAATATATACGTTCAAATTCTATTCAAAATAAATTTCTCGTCGATATTATTTAAAATAATTCATTTTAAATAATCAAAATTCGCTAAAATTGCCAAAATAAAATTTTTAAACTGGCCCAGATTTCCGGGTTATTACACGTCATTTCATTCTAATTCCTTGGTCGGCACAGTTCACAAATGCTGAAAAGAAAATACACGAGTAGGCTTTGCAAAAGTAGGAAGGTTAGGTAGCAGCTTATATTTCTTTTCATATATGTAGCCTATTCTATCCAAGGGTAGTTTGTATCTCGGGTTCAATGAAAAGAATAGGGTAATATATTTGTATATTTAGCAGTGTTAGCAGAAGTTTATATTTGGATGGGACTAGTGCATGTCTTTTCATGCCAAGTAGCATGTCGCTATTTTTCGAGTTGTCTCCAGTTTCTATCTTTTCATATCTTACTATTTTCCACGTGTTTACAATCTAGGTTAGGTGTGTGTATTTCTTTTACTTAGAAATTAAGTTATATTTCATTTTATATTTTATTACGGTATCTAATTTCTACCTCTAACCGTTATTCACCAGTAACCATTAAATATACACACCACTATATCTAAACTCCAAACACAACGAAAATGAATGTACTGCTACGTCTCAACGTTCTAATCCCAATGAAATTAATTTCGTTGAAAACCGACTCCGTTTGCACAATGGAGTTATTTTAAATTCCAATTTATTTACGGTTCACCTTTAAATTGCACACACCGATAAAACATCTCCGATTGGCTCCAAACTGAAAAGTTAGCGATAACTAACAATACATATTCCAATATAATTCATTTCGTCAAAAACGGAGATCGTTTGAAAAATAATTGTTTCTAATGCTTGTGTAATATCAATATAATATAGTTAAATATAAAATAATAATAATAAATTATTATTATCATATTCCCAAATTAAATATTATACAGCTTCAAAAATAAACCAATATAGATTTTAAACTCAACACTAACACTCCTGGGCTAGAAGATATTCAAATATATATAAATTCCCTTACTATTTATATAATAAACATTATTGTTTATCAACGAATACCATAGCGACTATTTTGAATTGGACATAATTAACAATTTATAATATGAAATCTCCAATTTTCTCTTTTATTAGAAAAATATAATCAGATAGATTCAAACATTTCTTGTTTCACAGAATTCAGAGTTGTATCGAATCTAGTATATTCAAAATCGTAAATTACGAACTATCGCGACATTACGAGCTTGTTTTATAATTATATATATATATATAAATTATATGTTCAGACGTCATTTAATAAATGAATTATATATTATAAATCTATTTAAAATCCCAGTTCAATATTTAATATAATTAAATATATTAAATATCTGACTACCAAAAATACGGGATGTTACAATAATTCCACGAACACAAAGCCAGAAATGACAAGGCATTGGAGATCGGTATCGATCCTACCCATATATTTTCTTGGGTTTAGGGCCACCTCCTTAGACCTCTTCCCATGCACCTTCTCATCTCCCCTCTATCTCTCCACCTATAAATAGCCACCATTCAACATAGTGAAGGGGATTTTTGGGATTTTGATCTTTTGGCATTTTGAGAGAACATTGGGATCTCTGGTACTCCGGGAAGAAGAAGTTCATCCCCTTTTTTGGACTCTTTCCACTATTGCTATTGTAGCTAATCTGGAATACCGATTCCACTCTTGTAAAGTTGACACATAAGTGAATTGAGTGCTAAATCTTCAAAGTGGACATAGGTTCTGATGAATCGAACCTTTATAAACACTGTGTCACTTACTCTGCTGCTTTTCTCCACTAAAAATCCAACTTTTTACATTTATTTTCACTTATATGGAAATCACTGGGCATTGTTCCAATTTTGAGGCATTAACAAGTTTATAATCAATGTATAGAAATTTATAAATATCAAAATTATTGTATCGAATTATAATATCAAATTATAATTGTTAAGGCTAAATTATAATATAAAACCAAAGTATAATTTAAAATCAAAGTAGAAATATAAAAACCAAAGTATAAGTATTGGAATCAGAGATACAAGTGTAATATCAAAATCAACGTTACAAGCAACATATAAAATTATTTTTAATTAGAAATATTAAAAACTTAAAATTACTTTTTGTAAGCACTTTGAAAAAAACCATTTTGGAAATATTTAAAAATACGAATACTTTGGAAATATTTTTGTAAAATAGATATGCGGGGATAATGTAAGTGCAACTAGATTTTTAACATTTAATCTAAGATTCAATAACTTGTTTGGAACATCTTGAATTCTTAAAGTATTCAATACTTACGAGTCTTCATTCTCTGACTCTTGAATCTTCATATCAGCATCAATCCGAATCTTCGATCTTGATACTGTATAGTCTTCAATATCAACACCTTTCTGGTAACCAGTACTATGTACAATATATATCTAGATAATTATTAGTAACATGTGTAAATATAATTTATATCATTATTGAGGTTGTAGTCATCAAAACTTCCATTTGTGGTACTAACATCTCCCGCTTCTAACAATACGGAAGAAGTTGTCCTATTGGAGAATCAAACATATTTGGTGCCTTCTACTATTGATGAAGCTAAATGATAAAAGATATGTGCCAAACATAAGATTCCACTAAAAGATACTTTGGTTCTAGGCCATAGTGATAGGGAACACATGCCTTCAAAAGGCTAGGCCATATGTGATTGATATATTTGTATCATTTGTTGTGTTCCTTCTTTCAACTCTTACAATTGAAACATTCTCCATTGTATAAGTATTGCCTCCATGCAACTTGATCCAAATGCACATGCTTATCCACTATGTGTGTATGTCTTATACTTTGAATACATTCATCGTGTGTCCACCATTCATGATGTCCGCTTCTTATTTAACTTTAAGAGAAGAAGAGGTTCACCATCCTTCACATTTTTTGAGGCTATCCAGAGCAACCAAGTAATAATAAGAGGCTGAATGAAACTTAATGGCTTCAAATCAGACTAGTGCTACTTCTAATGCTTGATAGTTTCGCCAAACGATGGATGGAATGAAGCAAGTGTTACTTTTTCGAGGTGTATCTTTAATTCAACTCATGTGGCAAGGTGTCATCATTTTAGTTGATAAAAATCTTTCTTTAGTTTAGGAAGTCCAGGAAGACAATCTAGGAATATATTTCGTGCACCGCTCACTGGACTACCTGGCATTTCGGCTAGCCACCGGAATGGTTAGAGCTGTGTAACTGATAAACTCTTATATGGTTTTGGTTTGCAAATGAATGGCGTAATTATTGGCCATGATAGAATTAGAGAACTAGGACTTGGCCAGATGAAAGGGGAAGGTTTTGGCGAAGAAGAGAGATTAGAGGTAGTCGGCTAACCCTGCCTTCAGTTCATAAGCATGAAATTAAGGCATCTTAGGGCCAAACTAAAGGTGATGGCACAACGTTGAGTTAAGAGCTAGAGATAACAGGAAGAGAATACGTCAATCCTTGTAACACCCCAAAAAATAAACCTAAAATAGACACAAGATATTTTTATTTAAAATTAATAGTAATATTCATGAATAATTAATAGGCTAAAAAATGGAATTAAGAATATTTAGGAACTGGGCCATGAAAGTATTGCTATTGCATTTGTAGCGAGATTCTGATCCGCTTTCATATTTTATTTCTTAGAAACGGAGTTCGTATGAAAAAGATATCAATAAAACAAGTTATGCATTAATATTAACATGTAAGGTATGAAATTCTAATAGATTATATATAAATCCGGAATACAATTAATTGTATATTGGCACAAAAGAACATTTCAAGAGGATTTCAATTTGTGCATATACATTCATATGCAAAGGGGACAAAGATAATCAATATAAGAGAGTAAATCAAAGCAATCAATTTTGAATTAATAGAAAACGATGTTACAGGAGGTTCAAATCCTCCTGGCTCGACCTTAGAAGGGGGTTCGACCACTCGTATAGGATGGGGGGTCGACCTGGGGGTCAGCCGCCCTCTTAGGTAAAGGGGTGATGGGTGTGTAATTTTCTAGGGAGATTTATATGGTATGTATCCGATAGAACATCCATATTAATTCTAAATAATCTAATGATCTATACTCACACTTGCAACTATAAATATGACTCCCTGTTCTCACTCCAAATCCTACTTTCATTTCTTTTTGCTTCTACATATTGTCCTTCTGCCATTGCTAATTCCAGAGAAAAAAGTTAGCATTCTCTTTTATTCCTCTAACCTTAATTCTATCCTCTCTATTCTAGATTAATATAGATTTAAGTTCTAGAATTTAGTTATATATATATATATGAGATTTAAGTTTTGATTCTTATATATATATATATATATATATATTAGAAGGACTGGAGCATGATTTTGAAGGCTAAATCCGAATTTGATTCTATACAAATCTAGTTATTCTCCATTCTCAGATCATTGTGAGTGAAAATCCTATAAGTATCTATATTCTAGCTTTTGTAGTTTGGATTATTATGCCCGCATGGGATTTGGATGAAATGAAAATAAAACGATATAAACCCACCAAATCCTATATTTTGTTTATCGCTGAAATGGTCAATTAATAGTGATATATTTGGGTTTGTGTTATTTGAATAATGGAAGATAGGCTTAGGGCATTGTGAAATTCTTTGTTTTTGGTTCGGATTCACTTGATTCTTTTTTAATGTTCATATATGTTTGTGTGCTAAAAATGTAAGATTTATGTATTGTAAATTAATAGGTTTAAATGTCTATTTTAAATATATTTTTTAAACATATTATTTACAATTTATTATCTTAAGTTTTTGTATGTAGTTAATTAACAAGTGAAGCAGCGCCAAATGAAAGATTTTTGCATATGTAATTGGATTTTCCGCACTTTGCCTATACTTTAACTATTTAAATAATTATTCAAGCCTAGGTTGTAATTTTTATTCATATATGTTGTTATTTCCCTTTTTATCATTAAATGAGAATATGCATGTTGCGTCATGTTAATTGATAGGGAAATTAACCTATATACCTTAATTGTGATGGTTAGGATTGACATTTCAAACATATTAGGCTGTTATTCTCGTGTGCTAAATTCACCCCTATTTATTTATATATTTATAGCGTAATTAAACGTAATATTAATGCATATTAGACTACGTACTAAATATGTTTTAATTAGGAAATAGAATTTGAATATCCCCATAGGAATTTGTATGTGTGTGAGTTAATGGCTTTAATTATAATTAATGACACATAAACATAAGGTTAACCATTACTTGTAGTAGCAGCCTGCCCGAAACTGACTGGCATATCTAGCATCTACAACTTAGATTGTTTAATGTGAGAGGTCTCGTCATGGGCCATTATAATTAATATACTAAGTGTGAGGCTAAGACAAACTTATGGTAGAAGTCTGCCCGGAACCCGCCCGACAAATCCAGCATCTACAAGTTGTTGGTTTAATGTGAGATGTCCAGTGTGTGTGTATATTTGTGTGTGAGAGGTAGGCATGCCTTGAGAAAGCATTAAGTGGATGACCTACCTCTTGTTGGGTATTGAGTGGTTCACTTCTTGGTTTTGGACCAAAGTCATAGGACCTGCCCTTCTACGTTATAAGTGGTCATTGGGTCTGCCTTTCTCTTTTAAGGTATTAAATGACCCTAATAGATGATAGCGTATGAGCAAGGTGATTCTCCAAGTAATGCCGGCTTCTTATCTAAGGGCTTAGTGAGGGCTGACCTAGGGATGATTAATATAAATGGCCTAAAGGAACTGCTGTCTAAAAGAAGTATTAAGTGTCTAGGAGTTCACTCGTAGGGATAGCTAGGTGGTAACAAAATGGTCCACCAGGAGGGTCCCAAATGAAGCTATGTATGTTTAGTTGTGTATGTAGAACTTAAGTGACTGTAAGGATGTCCGCCTCATATGTTTAGTTGTGTATGTTTATGTAGACATAACATGAAGAATTTACACAACCAAATATAGAAAAAAGTCATTCCTAAACTTATATGGTTTTCACTCACCAGAACATTATATTCTAACCTCCCTCCTCTTAACATAAACATGCTAATAGGTGAGGACGCTTGGATCAGTGATGATTGGTGATGCTTGGCGGTGGAGCCCTACGATGGAGGCTTTAATTATTTATTGCAGTATTATTGTCATTGATATCATAATGTATTGGGATAATTATTGATGAACCTTTTTATCTATTGAGACTCATTGTATCTGACATTTGTGATGTTTTAATTTTATGATACATGTAACAGCCCGTATTTTCGGTAAACATTAAAGTTACGAATTAAAGAATAATTAATTTCAAATTTAAGAACTAAGAGAAATGGGTTACACCATTGCGTTCGTATCGGAATTCTGCCTGAGATAGAGTCGGAGTTTGCGTAAACCGGATTCCGTATGAAGGAGTTATGACCTTCAGAAGATTCAAGAATTTAAATAAACAGTTCAGAAATTCAAAATTCAAAATCTGAAGCAAAAGCGGGCTAAATGGGAAATTTCCTGCCCAAGACCTGGGGATCGACCTCTCCCTCGGGTCAGATCTAAAATCTGACGTGTTCTCTCCTATGACGAATTTCTGTGTCATTAGGGCTTGCGTGGCGTGTTCTGGTTGGTTCTCTTAGGTTTGAATGGCTTTGATTTGCTCTAGGTTAATCTGACAGCTCCTATTAAATCGAACTTCTATATAAGCAACCTAAATCTAAACCCTAAAGCCACACAAAAATATTCCTTAGACCGTCATGCTGTCAACACTCAACCTTGAGTAGCCGCCATTCTCATTCAAGTAGAAAGCAAGTAGGAATTGCAAATCAAATCTAATTCATCTAAGAGAATTCAACATCTATAACAAAGGAGAGCTATTCAAATTTAGAATACAGATCCCAGAACTCAAGACTAGCCTCCTTTTTGTAAGTCCAGTTATCATTTAGACCTAAACGATGTTAGAATTGTGACTAAATAACTGGATATAGAACATCGCCTATGTATATCTATGCCTATCCTTTTTGTTAAAACTGAATTGATTGAGACTATGATTCTTTCTATGCTAAGTTGTGAATCTTGTATGTAATTTGATGATCAAAGTTAAATGCTTTGGACCCATATGTTGTATAATTTGCCAATGACATATATGTTGTATAGTTTAGCGATGACATATTATACTTTGGCAATAACATATCACATTGAATAAATTGGAGACGACATATTATGTTGTATACTTGGTGATGACATAAATTGGAGATGACATATAATAATTTTGGCGATGGCATATCATATTGTGTAGTTTGGCGATGACAAACCATATTGTATAATTTGGCGATGGATATCACATTGTGTAGATGTTGGCAATGACATTTCATGTCACATGATTTGATAATAACACCTATATGTTATATGACAATTTGGTAATTTTGTTATGGTTATGCAAGTTCAACCATGTTCACATATATGACCAAAACTACATGTTAATATGATTAGGTTCATGTTAGATTAGATCCAACTAATTTGCGAAGTTCACAATTACATGCCTAATGTTAAGTTTATGTAATTCTGTGTAAAACCCCTATTTCATGATCCATGTTAAGTAGATCTAAATTTGCAAGTTCATAATTGAATGTATATTGTTCTATGCCAAGTTCATATGATACATGTGTAGTTAGATCCATATTTTTATGATGTTGGAATTATTACATGTTCCTTTTTTTCCTTTTGTGTATAAGTTAGGCTATGTATCGAGCCTACCATTTTATGTGATTCATGCGAACGTTTAACGGGGGTAGCGTTGGGGGAAAAAATGAAATCGTATATAATTGGCATATTTGGCTCATGAACATGAAAATGTTTTATGGCATAAAGTGGTATAAATTTTTATACCTAAAATTATGAACTCGATTTAAAAGGAAAGCGGGGCTTGACTTGAATGACAAGAATTTACATGTAAATATAAAGAAATAAATATGTAAATCTAGAAAAGATGAATATGCCTAACCCGAGGTTAGATTGAGTTACGGTGTAAGACTGCCCGGAACCGCCCGGAACATCCAGCAACCGTAATAATATATATTTAATGTAGGAGGTTAGTGCATCAAGCCCAAAGGAACCCGAGGTTAGACCGAGTTACGGTGTAAAACTGCCCGGACCTGACCAACACATCCACTAACCACAATAATACTTGTCTAATGTGAGTGTTTGGTGCTTTAATAAATGAATTATAGCTAAGTCAGGAATGGTACGGTTAAGTTAATTAAGGTAACACTTAACCAATGCAACATGTTAACTAAACTGATGGGTGGGGTTAGGTTAACTTGGACACTTAACCAATTTAACATGTTGACTAGGAAACCCTAGTAACAGGGACCCATTTCAACAGTAACCCACATAGATGTATCATGGTACCCTGAACTAGGCAGGGTGGGGCATGATTACTAGGATGATTATAAACGGTCAAAACGACGGCGGTTGGTGCATCAGTGTAGGTTCCGACGGAGTACGGGCGTGCACGTACTCCGGAGTGGAAAAAGCAGGCATTGGGCAACAGCAGTTATACTCTGTGCATCTGGAATCGTGTCGGGTTGCCACCATAGGATTTGATACACCCCATGGTGGGACCAGCACAGGTATCTACAATCGAGCGGGGCCGTATGACACAGGTGGTAAATGCGTGCGAGTAGGAGCCGATCAATGAAGAAGAGATCACTGGATTTTGAACTCACGATAATGGTTAAAATATCTAGTAGGTGCTGAGAGTATGGACATGAGTGTGATAGTATGATTAGTTTATCTTGCCCTGTTTAGCATACATTATCTTATGTTACCTTATTTCCTTATTATTGTCCTGTGTCCAGCTTATTCAAGTCATGGTTCTCTTATCATTTTAGTGCTGAATAATCACTGGACTTACCAAACTTATGTCTAACCCATTTTCTTTCGCTCTCTTTTCTTCTGTTTCCCCCCGGTACCCAGGGAGGGAATAGCTCAGCCTAATTTGGACCGCTCATCTTTCCAAACTTGAAGACTCTGTGATGCATAGCTTGGAACTTCTTATCTTTGGCTATGGCTTTGGACACACTACTACTACTTGGGGATTTATGCGGTTTTATTGTGTTTTATGCTTCTTTATGTAATAATCAAGACAGATATTTTGATATAGTGATTTGGAAGTTGATTTGAAACAGTTTGCTGTAATGTTTTGTTATGAACCACATTTGAAATAAAGTTAGCTTTTCCGTTGCTTATATATATCTATCCTATAAATTATCTGTGTCCTTTACCCATAATGCTCCATCGAAGTTAAGGCATTCCCCTTGTGAGTGACCTTAACGAAGGTGGGGTGTTTCACTTGGTATCAGAGCAAAGGTTTACCAGATCAGATGAAATTTTTTGAAAACTGTTTTTTAGAAAGAAGTTTAAAGAAGCAATTTTCAAAAAAAAATGTTTTATTTTAAAAAGGCATAATCCACCAAAGCCATATGCACTATCTTTTTTATCCTTTGTTTTGAATATCTCCTTTTTTCGTTTTAGCATGTCTGGGGATCTTAACCTTCCAGAGGGCGTGCCGGTACCTGGCTGGCTCAGAAGGTACCTAGAGGCTAGGGCTATGCCGCAGGCCCACCAGACGTTCCTCCTCCCTCAGCTGCTGCGGTTCCTTCTCCTCCTCATCCTCGTGCAAATGCTTTCTCAAAAATATGTAGGGACTTTCGAGCCATGATTGGAAAGAACTTCAATGGAAATGAATCCTTCGTGGAAGCAAGAAACTGACTCAAAGAAACTGAGGATTTGTTCGATATCTTCGGAGTGGATGATAGGCAGAAGATACAGTTGGCGGTATGGTTGCTCAAAGACGAAGTTTCCTATTGGTGGGAAGTCATTAACGCTGAAAGACCAATTGAAACTTGGATGTATTTTAGAATGAGGTTTGAAATGAAATTCCTCTCACAAGCTGAACGAAGCCTACAGATGGAGAAGTTCTTAGCTCTCAAACAGGGAAGTATGTCGGTCAAGGAATACGTTAACCAATTCAATCAGCTGGCTAGGTTTGGATTGGAGTTAGTGAACACTCCATATAAGAAGGCTCTCTGCTTTGTTAAAGGATTGAATGAGCAACTGCACATTGTAGCTATGTCCCAATATACCTATGGGTGCGACTTATGAGAGACTGGTGGACATGGCACTGTTACAAGAAGAAGATAAGGTTGGTAAGAAGGTGACAAAGGTGGAAGCATCTGAGGATAAGAAAGAGGAAGGACCACAGAGCAATAAGACAAATTCCTAGAAGGGCGAGAAAAAACAACATAACCCATGACAAGACGAAGTGTAATTTTTGTGGCATTCCTGGACATCTGGTTAAGGACTGCAGGAAGAAGAAAAGGAAGATGGGTGGATGTTTCCATTGCGGCGAGGTAGGACACATGGCTAGGGACTACCCAAGAAAGCAAGGGCAAGGGCAGAGAGATGGATCTACTTCGGGAGGACAGGTTCACGCTCTCATGGCACCTCCGCAAGAACGAGGTAGAAATGTTCCTATTGAGAGTTTAGTTTATCTTTTTGATCATCCTGTTCGTACACTCTTTGATTCTGGCGCATCACACTCTTTTATATCTACTACTTTAGTTGAATCTCTGCACCTAGACACCAGTTTAGTATAGGATCCCTTGGTTGTTTCAAATCCAATTGGGGGCTCAACTTATTTGTCAATGATTTGTTTGGATTTGGAAATTTATATACTAAGTGTGGGGTTTAGATGCAATGCCCATGTTTTGGGCTTCACGGGCTATGGGTTGATTCTAGGCATGGATTGGCTATCCAGTAATGGTGCCATCCTCGATTGTGAAAGGAGAGTGGTTAGACTCATGACTCACCTCGGTAACACTTTCGAAATTTCTTGTAATCCCATGAACTCTGTTATGCTTAACTATCCAGAATCTCTTGATGCGTCTATTGAGAATTTGCAGTTTGTTAGAGTAGTCCATGAATACTTGGATGTCTTTGAAGAAGTTAAAGGGTTACCTCCGAAGCGGGAGATAGACTTCCTCATATACCTCGTTGATAATGCAAAACCCGTCGCTTTACCTGTTAGACACATGGCTCCAAGGGAGAGGAAAGAACTCAGCAAGCAAGTTAAAAAGTTGCTTGAGAAGGGGTTTATAAGGTAGAGTATTTCTGAATAGGGTGCTCTTGTAGTGTTCGCAACTAAAGCGGACGGTTCGCTTCGCCTATGCGTTGACTATAGGGAGCTAAACAAGCTGACCAAGAACAATAAGCACCCACTTCCAAGAATAGATGACTTGTTCGATCACCTTGTAGGTGCATCGGTTTTCTCCCAACTAGATTTAGCAACCGGGTCTCATCAACTGAGAGTGGCTGAAGACAGCGTTGATAAGACCACGTTCAGAACTCCGGATGGTTTCTTTGAGTGGCTTGTCATGCCTTTCGTCCTGACAAACGCACCCACTTACTTCTAGGGTGTTAAGGAAGTTCCTCAATAAGTTTATGGTGGTCTTCGTAGATGACATTTTGCTCAAAGAGTGAGGAAGAGCATGCTCAACATTTAAAAGAAGTCATGGATACTCTTCGAGCATATCAGTTGAAAGCCAAATTCTCCAAATGCCACTTTTGGAGAGAGGAAGTAAGACTTCTTGGACATGTGGTATCCAAGGAAGGGTTAGCCGTGGACCCTGCAAAAGTAGTTGCGGTGCAAGATTGGAAGGTTCCACGGAATGCGACCGAGGTCCGGAGCTTCCTCAGGCTAGCGGGCTTTTACCGGAAGTTCATCAAAGACTTTGCAAAAATCTCAGCTCCTCTTATAAAGTTGACGAAGAAGAACCTAACTTTCAATTGGGATTTGGATTGCGATATTGCTTTCCAACGATTAAAGAGAGCTCTAACAACAGCTCCAGTTCTGACATTGCCGGATGGGAGCAAGATGTTTACCGTATACACGGATGCATGTGGTACGGGATTAGGTGTTGTCTTGATGCAAGAAGGGAAGGTAGTAGCTTATGGAGGCAGGCAGTTGAAAGCACATGGGAAAAACTACCCAACGCACGACCTAGAGTTGGCTGCCATCATCTTTGTGCTTAAGTCTTGGCGCCATTATCTCCTAGGTGAGAAGTTTGAGTTGATACTTATCATAAATCGTTGAAGTACGTTTTCTCGTGGAAAGATCTTAACTTGAGGCAACAAAGGTGGATGGAATTCTTGGCATCCTACGATTTCGAGATTTTCTATACCCCTGGCAAGGGCAATGTAGTTGCAGACACCTTGAGTAGAAAGAAGCTGACCTTAAGCCCTCTCTTTTTTGAAAGGCAGAATTTGGATGACATAGCCAATTTTGACTTTACACCCTCCAACGATCATGTGACTGGGTTGTTAGCATCGCTAGAGGTGCGGCCTACTCTTTTGGACTCAATAGGAACCGCGCAACGCGAAGACCCTCAGCTAGTTGATGTGATGGACGAGTTACTTAGGGGTGAGACTTCTAGTCATCTCAATAGATACTCCATCGACAATAAGGGATGGTTGAGGCGGGATGGAAGGCTATGCATCCCACAAGCAAGGGATTTGATGAAGAAGGTTCTTGAAGAGGCGCACCATTCCAAGTTGACCATACACCCCAGTGGAGACAAGATGTATAAAGACGTAAAAAGGGTTTTCTTTTGGGATGGCATGAAGAGGGATGTAGCTGAATTCATCTCGAAGTGCTTAGTATGCCAGCAAGTCAAGGTGGAGCAAAAGAAGCCTGGTGGTTTGCTTCATCCTCTAGAGGTCCCACAGTGGAAATGGGATAGCATTTCAATGGACTTTATTGATGGGCTGCCTAGATCAAGAAGGGGCAATACCAGTATTTAGGTAATAGTGGACAGGCTCACAAAAAGCGCTCACTTTATACCCGTTAACTGTAGAAGAACTGCCTCATGTTTAGTATCCATTTACCATAAAGAGATAGTTCGACTCCATGTGATACCCTCCAGCATTGTTAGCGACCGAGATCATATCTTTACGAGTGAGTTTTTGAAGAGCTTGCAAGAGGCTGTAGGCACACAGCTATGCTTAAGCACGGCCTATCACCCCCAAACTGATGGTCAGACGAAAAGGGTAAACAGAGTATTAGAAGACCTATTAAGATTATGCATTATTGACTTCGAAGGAACATGGGAGGATCATCTTCCTTTGGTGGAGTTTGCCTACAACAATAGCTACCAATCCACCATAGGCATGGCACCCTTCGAAGCTTTATATGGAAGACCGTGCTGATCACCAACTTGTTGGTGGGAGTCTACAGATAAGCTCATACTTGGACCAGACGTGATTAGAGAAACTTCAGAGAAAGTGGACTTGATATGAAAAAGAATGAAGACTTCCCAAGATAGACAGAAGTCCTACGCAGATAAGAGAAGGACCGACCATGAGTTTGAGGTTGGGGACAGGGCTTTCCTTAAAGTATCTCCTTTGAGGAACGTCGTTCGCTTTGGATCCGCAGGAAAGTTGGCACCAAGATTTGTAAGGCCATTTCCGATCATTGAAAGGATTGGGAAGATGGCTTACAGATTAGAGCTACCCGAAAGATTGTCGGGAGTTCATAATGTCTTTCACGTTTCTCACTTACGAAAGTGCTTACATGAGTCTGCGGAAGTGGTGGAACCAAGCATATTAGAGGAAGTAGAGTAGAACGAGAGGCGACTGTGAGAAGAGCTCCAACTCATATCTTGGGTACAGAATTCAAAAAGCTACGCAACCGCAAAGTCAAACTTGTAAAAGTTCAATGGAGCGACGTTGAGGAAGATGCAACTTGGGAGACTGAGGCCAAGATACGCGCAGCCTACCCTTTTCTTTTTGAGGGTACATCTATGATATCTTTTTCCTTAAATTTGTTCATGCTCGTATCTATCTTTTTAGTATTTTTCCTTAGTGTTGTTCTCGATCCTTAGGTAGAAACCAATGGATGTAAACATGTTATGATTGATGGTTGCAAGTGGTTGCAAGTGATTGCAAGTGGTTGCTCGTGGATGCATATACACACTCATTAGGTATTAGATCGGCTTAGTCACTTTCATATTGCATATGCATATATGTACTTGTATATAATTGAAGCTTGATGTGTTATCATGTGGATGTTGCATTTGTATGAATTATTGTGCACTCATGTAGAAAATATGACTAGGGAAGATTGCATACATTATGGATGCATGACACCGACATGACTTGCATTAAGGAGGTCAACTGAATCAGCGGACCGCCTGATTTTGCATTAGATAAGGACATGTACATAAACTATGCATATGATCATGAAGCATTAGAAGTCTTTTAAGGATAATGGACGCCTGTGTGTGATGGTTGAGTAGATGGACGATTGGGTGGTAGGATATACGTTCTTCTTGACTTGAAGATTTCGGGGACGAAATCCTTTAAGGAGGGGAAAATGTAACACCCCGTATTTTCGGTAAACATTAAAGTTACGAATTAAAGAATAATTAATTTCAAATGTAAGAATTAAGGGACACGGGTTACTCCATTGCGTTCGTATCGGAATTCTTCTTGAGATAGAGTCCGAGTTTGCGTAAATCGGATTCCGTATGAAGGAGTTATGACTTTCAGAAGATTCAAGAATTTAAATATATAGTTTAGAATATAGTTCAGAAATTCAAAATTCAAAATCTAAAGCAGAAGCGGGCTGGGCGGGGAATTTCCCGCCCAAGGCCAGGTCGACCAGAAGGTCGACCTCCCCTCATACAGTTTGACCTGGGGGTCGACCTCCCCCTCGGGTCAGATCTAAAATATGACGTGTTTTCTCCTGTGATGAATTTCTGTGTCATTAGGGCTTGCATGGCACGTTCTAGTTGGTTCTCTTAGGTTTGAATGGCTTTGATTTTCTCTAGGTTTATTTGACGGCTCCTATTAAATTAAACTTCTATATAAGCAACCTAAATCTAAACCCTAAAGCCACACAAAAATATTCCTAAGACCGTCATGCTGTCTACACTCAACCTAGAGTAGCCTCCATTCTCATTCAACTAGAAAGCAAGTAGGAGTTGCAAATCAAATCTAATTCAACTAAGAGAATTCAACATCTACAACAAAGGATAGCTATTCAAATTCAAAATACAGATCCCAGAACTCAAGACTAGCCTCCTTTTTGTAAGTCCAGTTATCATTTAGACCTAAACGATGTTAGAATTGTGACTAAATAACTGGATATAGAACATCGCCTATGTAAATCTATGCCTATCCTTTTTGTTAAAACTGAATTGATTGAGACTATGATTCTTTCTATGCTAAGTTATGAATCTTGTTGTATGTAATTTGATGATCAAAGTTAAATGCTTTGGACCCATATGTTATATAATTTGCCAATGACATATATGTTGTGTAGTTTAGCGATGACATATTATACTTTGGCAATGACATATCACGTTGAATAAATTGGAGATGACATATTATGTTGTATACTTGGTGATGACATAAATTGGCGATGACATATTATAATTTGGCGATGGCATATCATATTGTGTAGTTTGGCGATGACAAACCATATTGTATAATTTGGCGATGGATATCACATTGCGTAGATGTTGGCAATGACATTTCATGTCGCATGATTTGATAATAACACCTATATGTTATATGACAATTTGGTAATTTTGTTATGGTTATGCAAGTTCAACCATGTTCACATATATGACCAAAACTACATGTTAATATGATTAGGTTCATGTTAGATTAGATCCAACTAATTTCGAAGTTCACAATTACATGCCTAATGTTAAGTTTATGTAATTCTATGTAAAACCCCTATTTCATGATCCATGTTAAGTAGATCTAAATTTGCAAGTTCATTATTGAATGTATATTGTTCTATGCCAAGTTCATATGATACATGTGTAGTTAGATCCATATTTCTATGATGTTGGAATTATTACATGCTCCTTTTTTTCCTTTAGTGTATAAGTTAGGCTATGTATCAAGCCTAACATTTTATGTGATTCATGCGAACATTTAACGGGGGTACCGTTGGGGGAAAAATATGAAATTATATACTATTGGCATATTTGGATCATGAACATGAAAATGTTTTATGGCATAAAGTGGTATAAATTTTTATACCTAAAATTATGAACTCGATTTAAAAAGGAAAGTGGGGCTTGACTTGAATGAAAATAATTTACATCTAAATATAAAGAAGTAAATATGTAAATCTAGAAAAGACGATTATGCCTAACCCGATGTTAGATTGAGTTATGGTGTAAGACTACCCAGAACCGCCCGACACATCCAGCAACTGTAACAATATATATCTAATGTGGGAGGTTAGTGCATCAAGCCCAAAGTAACCCGAGGTTAGACTGAGTTGCGGTGTAAAACTTCCCGGACCCGACCGGCACTTCTAGTAACCGCAACAATAACTGTC
This sequence comes from Allium sativum, assembly GCA_030737875.1. Classification (NCBI taxonomy): domain Eukaryota; kingdom Viridiplantae; phylum Streptophyta; class Magnoliopsida; order Asparagales; family Amaryllidaceae; genus Allium; species Allium sativum. The sequence continues at coordinate 887,616,650 of CM060922.1, forward strand.
TATATGAGTGGTTGGTGCTTTAATAAATGAATTAAAGCTAAGTCAGAATGATAGGGTTAAGTTAATTAAGGCAACACTTAACCATGCAACATGTTAACTAAACTGATGGGTGGGGTTAGGTTAACTTGGACACTTAACCAATTTAACATGTTAACTAGGAAACCCTAGTAACGGGGACCCATTTCAGTAGTAACCCACCTAGATGTATCATGGTACCCTGAACTAGGAATGGTGGGGCACGATTACTGGGCTGAATATAAGCGGTCAAAACGATGGCGGTTGGCGCGTTAGTGTAGGTTCCGACGGAGTACGGGCGTGCACATACTCTGGATTGGAAAAAGCAGGCACTGGGCATCAGTAGTTATACACTGTGCATCTGGAATCATGTCGGGTTGCCACCATAGTATTTGATACACCCCATGGTAGGACCAGCACAGGTATCTAAAATCGAGCAGGGTCGTATGACACAAGTGGTAAACGCGTGCGAGTAGGAGCCAATCAATGAAGAAGGGATCACTGGGTTATGAACTCACGATAATGGTTAAAATATCTAGTAGATGCTGAGAATATGGACATGAGTGCGATAGTATGATTATTTTATCTTGCAATGTTTACCTTACCGTATCCTATGTTACCTTATTTCCTTATTATTGCCCTGTGTCCAACTTATTCAAGTCATGATTCTCTTATTAGTTTAGTGTTGAATAATCACTGGACTTACCAGACTTATGTCTGATCCATTTTCTTTCGCTCTCTTTTCTTCCATTCGCCCCCCAGGTACGCAGGGAGGGAATAGCTCAGCCTAATTTGGACCGCTCATCTTTCCAAGCTTGAAGACTCTGTGATGTATAGCTTGGAACTTCTTATCTTTGGCTATGGCTTTGGACGCACTACTATTACTTGGGGATTTATGCAATTTTATTGTGTTTTATGCTTCTTTATGTAATAATCAAGACATAGATTTTGATGTAGTGATTTGGAAGTTGATTTGAAACAGTTTGCTGTAATGTTTTGTTATGAACCACGTTTGAAATAAAGTTAGTTTTTCCGCTGCTTATATATATGTCTTGTAAATTATCTGTATTTTACCTATAATGCTCCATTGAAGTTAAGGCATTCCCCTTGTGAGTGACCTTAACGGAGGTGGGGTGTTTCTGTACATCAATTTTGAGATATTATATTTTACTCCTTCCATTGTGTGAGACTCTGATTTCATTTAGATTTCTCTGTTATATCTGCTTTAGTATTTCCTTATAGGAACCAATGATCCATTTAGAATGGTTCTAAGTTCCAATGGGTCTTTTCGGGATCATAATTTAGTCCCATTCCGGGCAGGTTGTTATATTTGGTATCAGAGCCTAGGTTACGCGATTACAGGAAAGTTATATGTATTAGAGACATACTTATTATTTAAAAGAATTTTCAATAGTTTTACTATATTTATGTATATATATTTATTTAAGGTACGTGTATCTCTAGAAAATGGTATATGTAGGTCCTTCTAGGAAAGAGTTGACATTGATTTCTAAAAAAATACCCTTGTGCAGTGACTAAGTAGCTTCCTTTTCAATTTAGAAGCCAATAAACACATAAGGACCATAAAGTTTGAAATGTGGAAAGGATTGGAACTCCCTATTTAATAGGTAATAAACGGAGATTAATTTAGTGGCTTATTTATCATTTATGGGAATGATAAGAATAAATTAATGTCCATAACATAAGGATATGTTAAGGTTTCAGGAAAAGTAGAAGAATATCTTTTGTTAAATGGAATAAAATTCTATATTAGTAAATATGGAAATCTGAGATTTGAAAGAGCGCTAAAAGGTGTCAATAAGTGAAAGAACATTGAAACTGGAAAATATGAAGAAAAAAATTAGTGCCATTTATGCAAAAATATGAATATTTGATTTCGAATTTAATGTCCATAAGAATGAGCATTATTTATGAATAAAATGGACATAAAGGACATTTAAGAGGCACCAATTAGGAATGTCAAGAATGAAAATAGTAAGAACATGGAAGAAAGAATTTAATAAAAGAGATAGACTTTCATAGAATAGTGTGTCAGGAAGTTTAGACGAAAAGATCAAAATGTTAAGAAACCTATAAGGATGATTTTTGACACACCAATAAATTATTTTGAACAAGGAAAAATTGAGGTGACTATTTAACAATTCATTTATAGGCTCGAGTTACACAATAATTCCATTCGAAAAGAAATTGAGAATAGTATTTTTGGAAATATAACGTTTTAAGAGAAAAATTTGAAGGTTTGTGAATTCTTCTATTAGACCAACTTTCGAGAAAACAAAAAAAAATCTTTAGGATAATAAAAGGTTAATAATAAACGTTTGCATTTATGAGCTTTAATAGAAAAGAAATGCTAGTTTCCAAAGCGACAAACAATGAACGATTATGATAAATTACAATTGTCATGGCCTTGAAGCTTTTAAAATTCAAATGAATATAAAAATATTATTTTCTTCAAAATCCTATACAAACAGTGATAATAAATTTGACATTTAATTATAAAAGAAAAAAAAAGACATATAAAGGTTTGGTAAGATATACGAAATATATATACTCATTTGAAAGAAAAATGGATAGAGAATTTATTTTCCATAATTTTGGTAGAATTTAAACTATTAAATTCTCATATAATAAGGAGTATATGAGGAGGTAATAGTATTAGGAGCATAATAATGGTAAACAACTACTCCAATAAATTAACGTAGAAATTTATTTATGATTATTAAATTAAATTCTGTAAAGCAGTCTCATTGTGCGAATAAATGAATAATTAAGGATTTTCAAAAATTCAAGCGTACATTAATGTGAAATTTGATAAGGGTATACATGCGTGGGGTAAGAGTTTTATACTTTGTTGCCAAAATGAATACAGTCTCAAACTAATATTTTAAAACTTATTTTCGGCAATAACAACATAAATTGAGAATACATAAATGAATGGGTTAAAAGGCTTAATTGCTACTTAATTTAATTTTGTGTTATTAAAGTCTTGTTTTCAAATAAAAATAAGCATTTATCTCAAACATTCCTCGTTTTAAAGGGTATTAAAGGCTAACATTCAAAATACAAATAAAAATAAGCGTGAATAAGAGAGGTTATTTAAATCTTAATTTAAGAATTCATGGGCATTTAATAAATGTTATAATTTTTAAAATGGGGCATTAATTTGGAATGTTTTGTAAGGAAAAAAAGAAGTTATTAAGCCTTATTGTTAAAAGGTACACAAAGCTTGAGTAATGCTTCAAAAATGTTATTGTGTGAAGTAGTAATGTATTGAAAATTTAGTAATAAATGTCATTAGACATTTTAGGAGACTTAATCACCACCCAATACAATCTTGGATATTCAATAATATAAAAATAGAATAATCATTTGTTTTACTATCCATTAAAAGTATTTATTAACCGTTTTGAAAGTGATAATGGCTAAAATTCAAATTGTTAATAAATATAAGTGTTTAAAAAGAAAAATTATCCCACTCTTATTTTAAACATTTAATAAAAACTTGGAAAGAGACATTTAAATCCATACTATAACATTTTTCTTAATAAAGAATGTTTCATTAAAATAAAACATGTGTTTCAGTAAGCATTAAAGTCTTCGCAAAACTTTAATGCTCCAGGGTTTAATAAAGTATTAAACAACTATTTTTGAATTTGTTTAATTTTGAGAAATAATAAAGATGTAACAATATTATGGATTGTATATTTTTCTAAAAAGAAATTACTCTAGAGTAAATGGGGATAACTAATTAGGTATCTTAGAATTAGGTTCTAGGATTAAATAAGGTTAAGTTGAACAACCTAATCTGGAAATTTTAGTGTCGGTCCCAGAAGTTTATATTTGAAAAGATGGAGTAGTATAAGTATTTCCAGAATCGAGGGTTGTAAACTAGGATACATAAGACAATTTAGGAATTAGCACGTTTACAACCATATCTAACGATTAGCAATATATATATATATATATATACACGTTTACAACCATATCTAACGATTATCAATATATATATATATATATATATATATAGCATAGCGTAACTAATGTAATTCGTGATTTTTGAAATTAGGATTCATGGATATTATTGCAAATTTAGTGGGCAATAAATTTTTAATTAATGAGATTAAAAGAAAATTAATTTTGGGGAATGACTTAAAATAGAAATTTAATTGGAAATAAATGGATAAATTTTCAAGGTTGAAGGAGTTTGAAGGAATTAAGTAAGTATTTATGGAATGGTCTAGTTTTGATGATGAATGCACCACAAGTATAAGAAAAATGAAGATGAAAAATTCAAAGGAATGGATTGGCATCTTAAGGGATTATACTAAAAATATTATGACCTCGGCACTATTTGAACCACTTTATTGTAGCAGAAGAGTTCCAAAAGATTTTTTAGGTTGCTAATGGTCCCCAGTAGTGATGGGAAAAGTACGTAAAGTAACATAAGTAATGAATCCCTGTTTATGCTTTTATTGTTTGGTATTTAAAACCCTTATTGAATTTTAAGTTAACTGAGTAAGAAAAATTTCATACATACACCAAACTAAGTGATTTACCATATATTAAATTTGGAAGCTCACGATGGAATTAGATTTGCAGCCTATAAGGAGGAAGCGCATCGATCTCAAAATTTTGGAATATTGAGTATAGAAGAATTTTAGCTTTTAAGAATGTCATTCTTGAGAATAAGAATTTAAAGCACGAGATTACGGAATAGGCTTAAATATTAGATTTGCATAAATTGGTCTTTTTAGTTTAGATATGACTGTGTTCTGGGTTGCTTAAGGATATTTGTTTGATTTTCATAAACTAGCCCTTTTGTCACTTTTCATAAAAAGACTATATTTGAATTTATAAGGAATCTACATTAAATGTAAAAGGTGTGATGTGTAATTAAAACAGTACCCTTTACTTATAATTTTAAGTATGTCAATGTTATTGGTTGGACAATTAATGGAAATTACGGCAAAAGATTTTTATTGGAATTTAAATTCCAGCATATTGGAACATTAAAAAAATATTCTAGTTATTAGTGTATACTAGAACGTAGATTATTTATAATTAGATATTTTGATTTAGGAAATTTTGTGACTTTTGGATCATGCCTCAATTTAAAACTGAAGGGCAAATTTAAGACAACCAGAGCTTTAGCTATAAGAGGAAAAGCTATATCTTGGATCCCTTAGATGATAGGAATAATAATTATCTTTATAGGGGTAGCATAATCGCCTTTTTGGTAATTAGTAGATGCTCTTAAAGGATTTTAAGAGACCATCTAAAAATTTCAAAGTGTTGATAGATAACCATCAACAATATTTTAGTTGAACTAAATTTATGATTAGATTTTTGGGAAAAAGACTAATTTGATTAGGTAGCTTGTGAAGATTAGAAAGTTAGTATTATATTTTGGGTTTTCCTAATATCAGGGAAATGAAGGAAAATTTTGTTGATAGGAGCCAATTACGTTTTTATACTTTTATATTTGATAAGACACCTTCACACAGGCTAATTGGGTTAGGGCCTAATCAAGGAATGAGGACAAAGACAAAGTCTTGGAGGTCCCGTGCCACCACTGATAGTGTAGAGCACGGGATTTCAAGACTCAACCATATTTAGTTAGATTGGTTAGAGTATATAAGAAAGAAAATTCGATAAAAGGCATGAAAACTTTAAATTTTTTAGCCTTTCCTGGAAAGTTTAGAATTTTATGGTTGCATTGTGGTTGCTAGATTGGATAGTAGGAGATGGTTGCAACACGAATGCGCCATGCACTCATATAGAATTATATGCATGTTAGGATATTTTACATACATATAGCATCACTTACTACACGTACACGATAGGACTGAGCTCATTTTAGCAAGCCTGCAGTACATAATCACTATTGAGTTATAGTTATTTATGGGTGCTTATAAATTAACATGGTTGTTTAGGAGAGTTGTGTTCTTCGCCCCTTCAAAAGATTTTTGGACGAAATCTCTTATAACGGAGGAGAATATAACACACCGAAAAATAAACCTAAAGTAGACGTAAGGTAATTTAATTTAAAATAAATAATAATAATCAGAAATAAATTAATGAGCTGAAAATGGAATTTTGAATAATTGGGAATTGAGCCACGAAAGTAATGCTATTGCGTTCATGGCAAGATTCTGATCTATTTTCATATTTTATTTACTGAAAACGGAGTCCGTATGAAAAAGATATTAATAAAACAAATTATCGTAAATATTAACACACAAGATTTGAAATTCAAATAAATTATATATAAATCTGGAATATAATTAATTGTAGGTTGACATAAAAAAATATTTCAAGAGGATTTGAATTTGTGTGTATATTTACATATGCAAAGGAGACAAAGACAATCAACATAAGGAAATAAATCAAAGCAATCAATTCAGAATTAATAGAAATCGATGTTACAAAGGTTCAAATTCTCCTGGCTTGAACCTAAAAAGGGGGTCGATTGCCCTCATGTGACGGCAAGGAATTTCGCTCGATCTGAATCAGTCGTTAAACCGATCTAGACCGTTCGAAACCCCTGATCGTTTGAGAACAGGACAAAATAGAACGCAGACGGAAGAACATTTCATTGCTATTACAACAATTCCATCAGATACAAGAATATACAGAGTATAATTGAATAAATTACATTCGATAAATATCAGAGATTACAATAAATTACATAGCAGCGGAAAAATAATACAAAGCACAACTGAAAGTAATACACGGATACAGAGCTTTCCGGATATCATTCCAGCTGTAAACCAGGATCCTGTGAATATAAATCTGCAAAACCAAAACTACTAGCTGCCCGTGCGGAAAATAGGGGCACCCAGAGTTTAGGTTAAAACAATAAACTCCAGGTCAGTCATGTGGCTGGTGTGAAAACTAAAACAGTTATTAAAACTTTATTTTAAAAGAGGGTAATTCAAGGGACCACGCCGTATAACACGAAACGGGTTTCCTCCCAAGAATACCAGTGCATAGAATAAACAGCGCAATGCTTTTTCGAAAAATGAAGCTATTATAAGACCCAGGTCCCATCACACAATGCAACGCAAGCCAGAGGATAGGGTTTTACCTTATAACAGCCAAACATGCTTGGTACGTTTAAAACAATCATTTGATACTATTGTAAGTGAATAGTGTCAAAACAATTTCAAATCATAAGTATCAATCATAGACGGCATAAGTGCCCCATCCCACTATGTCGCCATACTAGGCTCTACAAATAAAGCCGAAATACACGTATTGGAAATTGGATTTCCGTCATGAGTCGAGGCAAGGGGCAAGCTCCTCTCCGCGTTCGAGACACTCTAGCAAATGTCTCAGGACTACACACTCTGGGCAATCCTGGATCTTCAGGGCCGGTCCTCACTTACGTTAGAGGATTAATTATTCCTGAACACACGTTTCCCGGTCCTTACAGACCTAAAATCGAGGCGCCTCATCCAACAACCACATAGGTGAAAAGTATATAAATGTCAGGGCTAGTAAGTCACTGACACCACCAAAGCTAGAAAGAAACGTCGTGCTCTCCCTGCAGTCCGTATCCCGTTTTTGACTCATACCGAGGTGTGAGGCTCGCGAATTCACGTTATACACAAAGCTACGCCACAAAGGCCGTGCTTTGATCGTCAACCACAAGACTCTGCTTTTCCACAAAAGCCTTGATCATTGCATCTTAGCGTGCCACACAGGCAATTCATGCCATGCGACTGATGTCCATCGATATACAACCTCTGAGCTCGTACGTCTCAGAGAAGGGCGTTAAGCAAAAGAATAAATTCTCCGCCGCCAAACAGATGTATATTTAATAGAAATCAATCAACACAGAATAAAATCCAATGTTAGACACACAATCCATTTACAAGTCCGTTCTGGGTCTGAACGAAACCGGAGGCACTTTCCTCGCATATCCATCCATCTCCAAGTACATCTGGACGACCACTAACTGATTCCCTCATCTTGGGTGTACAGCCCAATCAAGATCATCAGTAATCACCCAAACGATGTGAAGACTTCCGGTCTTCAACCACCGTCTTCACCTTCGACATATCGTCGAATCGGTTATTCAGAATGGGTATAAACCCGGCCTTTCCGAACAACCCTCGTATATTAAAACGAATGTTACACAAACACAACATACGCCTCATTCCAATTCATATTCTCAGGGAAAGGTTCCCATTAATTTTATCCAAGATAAATTCTTTAAATTTATTCTTTAATCTTCCTTTGGATGTTATTTCAAACCAAATTATGGTTTTTTGAACTAGTCGAGAGTAGTGAACCACACCGAAGTAATTATTTATTTTATTTCCCAATCCCAACCTATTCATACCATGAAGCAAAACTGGTAATACTCCATATCTAATACCACAGTGTTATTGGTAAAATTAATTACCATTTCACGTTCAAATCTAATTAAAGATTTAACTATCGCTTTGGAGCAAAACTGGTGATACTCCATTCTCGCTCAATTCCTAAATTTGATAATTTAGATTATCAATTCACATTTCAATCTAATTGCAGATTCATTAAAACTCCTTTTACTGGGTTAAAGAACTAGTGTCATTTAAAACACAGTTCACGACAAACCCAAATTACATTCTATTTATTATCAGGTTAAAGAACAAGTGTTATTTAAAACACTGTTCACGGTAAACCCACAAATCAATTCTATTTGAAAACTCGTTTCAAATCCAATTTATTTATTTAAAAATAAACGGGTTTAATTTTAGTTCAAAACTAGTTCATGTCGATAAAAATCTATTTTTATCTTTTCAAATATGGAGTTTTTCATCCCAATTTTTCCCAAATCATTTCTTATGATTTTACACAAATTATTGATATTTTTAATAATTTTATCAAGGCCCGTACAGTCGATTTCTATCAACGGCCACCGAGCTGCACTTACAGCGACCCTTTTCAAATTTTATTTGGACGTATCTCCAAATCCAACCGTTAGATTTCAAATTTCAAATATTCGTTAGAAAGCTCTTTTCGATACGAACCCAACGGTTCCGGTTTTAGGAGAATCCGACGGTCGGATCTCCCGAAATGTCCGTTTGAAATAAATGGTCGAAATTCACGAACTGCCGCGGCGCGGCGCGTTCTATTCAGGCCATTATATTATATATATATATAATATATTTCATCGATTTCTATTTAAAACGAGTTTTATAAATAGTTTTGAATTCGTTTCAAAAACATTTTCAACTTCCATTTCAATTCAAATCAAAATTAAATTTTTCCTTATAAATTCGTTTTAAAATTCATTTCTATTCAATTCAAAATTCAATTCAATTTGAATTCATTTCAAATTGATTTTACTTCTATTTCAATTCGTTTTCAATTCAATTTAATTCGAATTCGTTTTCTATTCAATTCAGTTCGAATTCGTTTTCTATTCGATTCAATTCAAATTGGTTTTCTATCTAATTCAAATCAAATTCGTTTTCTATTCGATTCAATTCAAATTGGTTTTCTATTCGATTCAATTCAAATTGGTTTTCTATTCGATTCAATTCAAATTGGTTTTCTATTCGATTCGATTCAAATTGGTTTTCTATTCGATTCAATTCAAATTGGTTTTCTATTCGATTCAATTCAAATTGGTTTTCTATTCGATTCGATTCAAATTGGTTTTCTATTCGATTCAATTCAAATTGGTTTTCTATTCGATTCAATTCAAATTGGTTTTCTATTCGATTCGATTCAAATTGGTTTTCTATTTGATTCAATTCAAATTTCATTTCAAAATATTCGATTTTGAAATCACTTTTCAATATTCATTTTAAAATGAATAAAATCAATATAAATATCGTTCACGTCAAAATGACGTCAATCTAATCAACACGGCTTCATATATTTCTATTTTCAAATATTCTATTTCAAATATTATCAAAATATTTCTATTTCAAATATTTCTATTATCAAAATATTTCTATTTTCAAATATTCTATTTCAAATATTTCCTTTTCAAATATTTCTATTTCAAATATTTCTATTTTCAAATATTCCTATTATCAAAATATTTCTATTTCAAATATTTCGTTTTCAAATATTTCGTTCAACACATGGCTAATCTCAACGGATGAGTACTGTCAACACATGAACCTTTATTTTATATTGATAAAGATGTAAATTTTATTATTAAAATATTTCGTTCAACACATGACTAATCTCAACGGATGAGTACTGTCAACACATGAACCTTTATTTTATATTATTCTTTATTTTCTAAATTGGAATGAGGCCCAATCAATCACCATATAATGTTAATTATATGGATTTTCATACATCACACGTATATAATAGCATTGAAAAATAATCAACCATCAACCAAAGTGCACTACACTGTATAAGCATCAAATATAGATATATAACGCTTATCACAGCCTATCAATCAATCGATCGACATATTCAATCAATCAGGATGAGTGAGCTTCAAATTTCATCCCAACACCCGTGTGGGGTTTCAAACAATCAAACACAGATTTTATTTGTGCAGTTGGGCGATGTGTAAAATTTATCTACCCAATCAATATCAGTCAAATCAGTGTATATAAACAAATCGGTCGATTTGTTTATAAATATTTATATATTCACTTTCACGTTAAAAATTATATTTTTAACGACCAAAATATTTTATTCAAACTATGAATATTCTATTCGGTTCATTTATTCAATAAAATGATATTTTTATTTTTCTAACATATTTTAGAAAATTTTGGCGGCATAACGGCACGATACTAGAAATGGGACAAGGCCTAGCCTTATCCCCGGTCTAGTGAAGGCCCACGCCATTCACACATCAATCAAATCAATTTCCTTTCACTAAACCATTCAATTCAAACCAAATAATCTAACCAACTATACAATCAAACAAACAAGTCCATGGTCTGTGGACGATTGTGTCGGGTGCTACTAAACACCGTCTGCATCCTAGTATATATATATATAACTAGAAAAAGAGATTGAAGAGTGAGAAATTCTCACCGATAGCTATCCAATCATCTTGACTCTTCTTTTGTAGAAGTCTTCGTCGTTCTCGCCTTTCGTCACTTTCGTCGCCCGTAGTCACTACATATGTAAAAATCATGTTTTTACTTCACTATTCAATATATAAAAATCGAATTTTTACTTTGTTATTCAATATATAAAAATCGAATTTTTACTTTGCTATTCAATATATAAAAATCGAATTTTTACTTCGCTACTATATAGATAAAAATTATATTTTTACCTCGCTATTCTCTATATAAAGATTTCGCCTTTTCAAATATAAAGATTTCTCCTTTTCAAATATATCATTATAAAAATCATATTTTTATTTTTCTACCCATACAAAGATGATATTTCTAATATTCCTATCATGTAAAAATTATGTTTTTAATTCTCTACATATACAAAAATCATATTTTTACACCTTCTATATAATAAAGATTATATTTTTAATACTTTAAAAATATAAAAATCATATTTTTATTACTTTAAAAATATAAAAATCATATTTTTATTACTCTAAAAATATAAAAATCATATTTTTAAAACTTCACTTTCATATTGCTATTTTTATTTTAAAGACCACGCCCTTTCTATTTTATGTTTTTAAAAACAATGTATATTAATATTTTTATTAAAAACAATGCTTTATATAAATAAAAATTATAAGAGAAAGAGGAGCTCACCGTTCATCGTTCTGGCCACTTCAGAAAACCCTCGACATGAAATCTCGCCGGCGATGGCCTTTCTGGTGGAGGGGGTCGCAGTTCGCAACAGAGGGGGGGGGGGGGGTTTCGCAGGCGGCAGATGGAGGAGGGGGGGCGAGGCTAGTGGCGGCTCGACGGAGGTTGCGCGAGGTCTTCAGGCGGGGGTGGCTCGAGCTGGAGTTGATCGGAGGGATGGACGGAGGCGGGGGAGAAAGGAGGGTGGCGGCGCGATTGCTGAGAGGTGGGGGGGGGGGGGCGCCTCGCTTTCGATCAGGTTTTTTTCTTTCTGTTTCGATTTGATTTTGAAGAGGGGGGGGGGGCAGAGGAGATAAAGGAAGAGAGAAGGATATTTTTTTTAATTCAAAAAGTTGACTTTTACATACGACCTCTAAACGAGGCCCACCGCCTGTCGTCCCTAGCGTTTTACCCCTATTCCGAACACAATGGGATATGTATCGTAGGCTGATTCGATCTTTTCGATCAGTTTCCGTTAAAATCAACATATAACTCTATATATTGATTTTAAACGCGCATTTCAATTTACTGGGTTCCACATACTAACTCGAAAAATTCCAGAAAAATAATTTCTAGCTTCGTATTGACGATACGGTCCTAACAAAACTAATTTCGTCGAATTCTGAGACCGTTTGAAAAATGGCCATTTTCCAGTCGATTAAAATCAACTGAAACTGGTCAAACACGTTTTCTTTTGCCACGCTCACATATTGATTCGAAAAATTATGAAATTTGGAATCTAACAATAATTTGACATCACGGACCCAACAAAAGTGGTTTCGTCGAAATCCAAGGTCGTTTGCAAAATTCCCATTTAGAAGGGCCTGAATTCCATAGCGACTATTCAGAATTTTCAACTGGACATATCTTTTGATTCCCGCTATGAAATCTCAATTTTTCGGATTCGTTGGAAAGATATTTTCAATTAGATCCTATTATTTTTGGTTTCACTAAAATCCGGATTGTTTTGCACCCGGTACATTCAATTGAAGTTTGAAATCGAATTATCGAACTACCGCGCCATTTTCAATTCTATTTATAATTATATATAATTATTTATATTCTAATGACGACGCGTATATAATATATACGTTCGAATTCTATTCAACATAAATTTTTGTCGATATTATTTAAATTAATCTATTTTAAATATTCAAAATTCGCTAAAATAGCCAAAATAAAAATTTTAAACTGGCTCGCATTTCCGGGTTATTACAATCTCCCCCACTTAAAACTTTTCATCCTCGAAAAGGAACAAAGTCGAAAGGGGTTTGATTAATCAACTCTACGTTCGATCTGGCTTCCATTCTCCACTTTTCAGTTTCTGAGAATTTTCAAATTTTTCAAAAATTTGGCTAACACCCTAGATTTTCGAAAAATTTCGCCATAACCTCCCCTGCACCGGGAGCCACGGGAAAATCCCGAAATTGCCATATAGGCCTTCTGATCTCAAAAAGAAAAAGAAAAAGCCAAGCGGCTAGCCAATATGCTCATAAAATCATCATCACCCAAACAAAACAGTAAATTATATAGTAAACATGTACCTATTTGTCGGGCAAACAAATTTTATTCTCTGCTCTAGCCTCCTTGCTATGACCTGTTCAATGTAAGTACATGTATATGCAAGCAAATGCGACCAATTTTCAATATAATTCACTATTTGATGCAATTAGGCTAAATGGTTAAAAATTATCAAACAAATAAACAAACAACACAAACATCAATCAATTAGTGAATTAGAGTTTCAAATTCATAATTTTGATATATATACAGAAAATCTTGTTTTTGATGCCAATTCACAACAATGTGTTCTAGCTATATAAGTTTTGGTTCTCACACCAGTCTAATGGAAATATATAGATATCACACCTTTGTCACTCGAATATAAATTCTGACGACGAGTACTCAACCATCAGAATCATCTTCGGGCCACTAGAGTATGATTCTATATCTATCCAGTATATTAAAACTTCGAATATACGTTCATGACACGTATATGAAAAATCTTTATATACTCGATTGCCCAAATTCAAAATAAATAATCAAATACGTTTAAAACGATTTAAATTTTCAAAACAAAATTGTTTTCATTTGAAAAATATACTCTTCACACTCGTTCTAGGATACTACTAATCCTATCTCTAACAAGTCATTCTAATTGGATATTACCAACCCAATATCTGATGAATTCTTTCGTATGGTTCTAATGTGTCTTGTTCTCGAGCTCTGTAAACCAAAGCTCTGATACCAAATGTGACGGCAAGGAATTTCGCTCGACCTGAATCAGTCGTTAAACCGATCTAGACCGTTCGAAACCCCTGATCGTTTAAGAACAGGACAAAATAGAACGCAGACGGAAGAACATTTCATTGCTATTACAATAATTCCATCAGATACAAGAATATACAAAGTATAATTGAATAAATTACATTCGATAAATATCATAGATTACAATAAATTACATAGCAGCGGAAAAATAATACAAAGCACAACTGAAAGTAATACACGGATACAGAGCTTTCCGGATATCATTCCAGCTGTAAACCAGGATCCTGTGAATATAAATCTGCAAAACCAAAACTACTAGCTGCCCGTGCGGAAAATAGGGGCACCTAGAGTTTAGGTTAAAACAATAAACTCCAGGTCAGTCATGTGACTGGTGTGAGAACTAAAACAGTTATTAAAACTTTATTTTAAAAGAGGGTAATTCAAGGGACCACGCCGTATAACACGGAACGGGTTTCCTCCCAAGAATACCAGTGCATAGAATAAACAGCGCAATGCTTTTTCGAAAAATGAAGCTATTATAAGACCCAGGTCCCATCACACAATGCAACGCAAGCCGGAGGATAGGGTTTTACCTTATAACAGCCAAACATGCTTGGTACGTTTAAAACAATCATTTGATACTATTGTAAGTGTATAGTGTCAAAACAATTTCAAATCATAAGTATCAATCATAGACGGCATAAGTGCCCCATCCCACTATGTCGCCATACTAGGCTCTACAAATAAAGCTGAAATACACGTATTGGAAATTGGATTTCCATCATGAGTCGAGGCAAGGGGCAAGCTCCTCTCTGCGTTCGAGACACTCTAGCAAATGTCTCAGGACTACACACTCTGGGCAATCCTGGATCTTCAGGGCCGGTCCTCACTTATGTTAGAGGATTAATTATGCCTGAACACACGTTTCCCGGTCCTTACATACCTAAAATCGAGGCGCCTCATCCAACAACCACACAGGTGAAAAGTATATAAATGTCAGGGCTGGTAAGTCACTAACACCACCAAAGCTAGAAAGAAACGTCGTGCTCTCCCTGCAGTCCGTATCCCGTTTTTGACTCATACCGAGGTGTGAGGCTCGCGAATTCACGTTATACACAAAGCTACGCCACAAAGGCCGTTCTTTGATCGTCAACCACAAGACTCTGCTTTTCAACAAAAGCTTTGATCATTGCATCTTAGCGTGCCACACAGGCAATTCATGCCATGCGACTGATGTCCATCGATATACAACCTCTGAGCTCGTACGTCTCAGAGAAGGGCGTTAAGCAAAAGAATAAATTCTCCACCACCAAACAGATGTATATTTATTATTTAATAGAAATCAATCAACACAGAATAAAATCCAATGTCAGACACACAATCCATTTACAAGTCCGTTCTGGGTCTGAACGAAACCGGAGGCACTTTCCTCGCATATCCATCTCCAAGTACGTCTGGACGACCACTAACTGATTCCCTCATCTTGGGTGTACAGCCCAATCAAGATCATCAGTAATCACCCAAACAATGTGAAGACTTCCGGTCTTCAACCACCGTCTTCATCTTCGATATATCGTCGAATCGGTTATTCAGAATGGGTATAAACCCGGCCTTTCCGAACAACCCTCGTCTATTAAAACGAATGTTAAACAAACACAACATACGCCTCATTCCAATTCATATTCTCAGGGAAAGGTTCCCACTAATTTTATCCAAGATAAATTCTTTAAATTTATTCTTTAATCTTCCTTTGGATGTCATTTCAAACCAAATTATGGTTTTCTGAACTAGTCGAGATTAGCGAACCACACCGAAGTAATTATTTATTTTATTTCCCAATCCCAACCTATTCATCCCATGAAGCAAAACTGGTAATACTCCATATCTAATACCACAGTGTTATTGGTAAAATTAATTACCATTTCACGTTCAAATCTAATTAAAGATTTAACTATCGCTTTGGAGCAAAACTGGTGATACTCCATTCTCGCTCAATTCCTAAATTTGATAATTTAGATTATCAGTTCACATTTCAATCTAATTGCAGATTCATTAAAACTCCTTTTACTGGGTTAAAGAACTAGTGTCATTTAAAACACAGTTCACGACAAACCCAAATTACATTCTATTTATTATCGGGTTAAAGAACAAGTGTTATTTAAAACAGTGTTCACGATAAACCCACAAATCAATTCTATTTGAAAACTCGTTTCAAATCCAATTTATTTATTTAAAAATAAACGGGTTTAATTTTAGTTCAAAACTAGTTCATGTCGATAAAAATCTATTTTTATCTTTTCAAATATGGAGTTTTTCATCCCAATTTTTCCCAACTCATTTCTTATGATTTTACACAAATTATTGATATTTTTAATAATTTTATCAAGGCCCGTACAGTCGATTTCCATCAACGGCCACCGAACTGCACTTACAGCGACCCTTTTCAAATTTGATTTGGACGTATCTCCAAATCCAACCGTTAGATTTCAAATTTCAAATAATCGTTAGAAAGCTCTTTTCGATACGAACCCAACGGTTCCGGTGTTAGGAGAATCCGACGGTCGGATCTCCCGTAATGTCCGTTTGAAATAAATGGTCGAAATTCACGAACTGCCGCGGCGCGTTCTATTCAGGCCATTATATTATATATATAATATATATAATATATTTCGTCGATTTCTATTTAAAACGAGTTTTATAAATAGTTATGAATTCGTTTCAAAAACATTTTCAACTTCCATTTCAATTCAAATCAAAATTAAATTTTTCCTTATAAATTCGTTTTAAAATTCATTTCTATTCAATTCAAATTTCAATTCAATTTGAATTCATTTCAAATTGATTTTACTTCTATTTCAATTCGTTTTCAATTCAATTTAATTCGTATTCGTTTTCTATTCAATTCAGTTCGAATTCGTTTTCTATTCGATTCAATTCAAATTGGTTTTCTATCTAATTCAAATCAAATCCGTTTTCTATTCGATTCAATTCAAATTGGTTTTCTATTCGATTCAATTCAAATTGGTTTTCTATTCGATTCAATTCAAATTGGTTTTCTATTCGATTCAATTCAAATTGGTTTTCTATTCAATTCGATTCAAATTGGTTTTCTATTCGATTCAATTCAAATTGGTTTTCTATTCGATTCAATTCGAATTGGTTTTCTATTCGATTCGATTCAAATTGTTTTTCTATTCGATTCGATTCAAATTTCATTTCAAAATATTCGATTTCGAAATCACTTTTCAATATTCATTTTAAAATGAATAAAATCGATATAAATATCGTTCACGTCAAAATGGCGTCAATCTAATCAACATGGCTTCATATATTTCTATTTTCAAATATTCTATTTCAAATATTATCAAAATATTTCTATTTCAAATATTCCTATTATCAAAATATTTCTATTTTCAAATATTCTATTTCAAATATTTCCTTTTCAAATATTTCTATTTCAAATATTTCTATTTTCAAATATTCCTATTATCAAAATATTTCTATTTCAAATATTTCGTTCAACACATTGTAACAACCCGTATTTTCAATAACCTGTTATAACGTAAATCGAGGCAGAATTTAATTCTAAAATCTGAATCAAGGGAAACAGGCTATGCCATTGCGTTCGTCTCGGAAAAATACGCGAAATAGATTCCGAGTTTTCGAAAATCGGAGTCCGTATGACCCGATTAAGGCCCAACGAAGTTTTCAGAAAAATTCAAAGTAAAAACAGATTTCAAATTCAAGTTTGAATTTGAAAATTTGGACAGATTGGGCCAGGCGGGAAAAATCCCGCCAGAACACCCAAGTCGACAGCCCTGTCGACTTGGGAGTCGACTTGGTTGGACCCAAGTCGACAGCCCTGTCGACTTGGCTGTCGACTTGGTCCAGCCGGGCTGTTTAGCCTGGTGCACCATTTTGAGATTGTGTTGAGCTTGGGGGCCAGATTCGGTTTTAAGGGCTGAGATTGCAACTAGGGTTTAATCCTATGGCCTAAAACACTTGCCTAATCTATAAATAAGGCCCTAACCTAGCCCTAAATCATCATTAATCTATCCTACAACTAAACTATGGCAAAATCAATCCTCTCATGGCCTCCACTCTCTTCATACAATTTCTAAATAAATTTCTAAGTGATTTTCCATGCATACAAGTGTTTTCAAACTTGTATGAGCATCATTAGCTTGCATTCAAGTCAAGTTTCTATATTTGCATCATAAAGAAAGAGTTTTGATCATTTTGGCTCAAGGGTTTTTATGTTAGAGCTTGCATTTTGGGTTTGATTGATTTCATAAGGGCTTTGTCATATTTTTGTGACTTCTTAAGCATTGTAAGCCCTATTCTACTTTCATACTTAAACTCTAAAGTTAAATGTATGATATGCGAGTTTATATGCAAGTTTACTATGCTATGAAATGCAAGTTTACCAAGTTATGTTATGCAAGTTTGATATGCAAGTTTGCCATATGATATGCAAGTTATGTTATGCAAGTTTGATATGCAAGTTTGCCATATGATATGCAAGTTATGTTATGCAAGTTTGGGTTGAACATTTTGTTCATGCTATCACGTTATGCAAGCTTATCTTGGGTTTATGAACATAAAGCTTTAAGCTTTATGCCAAAGGTTGCATTTTGGCAACATGTAAGTTATCATATCTCTTATGATAACTTGCATGTGAGGCTAAATGCGAACTTATGGCCATCTCTACATGCCATTCATCACCATGTATCATCAATATGCTAAGTTTGGTTTTATGCATGCTTTTGAGGCCTAAAAATGTAATATGCAAGTATATGAACATATGTACATTTCATATGCCACCATGTTGAACTTGTGGCTTCAATACCTTTATGTCATGATTATGCCAAGTTCCCTCTTTCTATCCTTTATGCGCTATTGTGATATGTAAGCGATGGGATTGCGTTTGGGATTGGGTACATTTAAAAGACACAAAACATAAGCTTGGGAATTTACCTATTAAGTTAGGTCTACCCATTGGGAATTTACCTATTAAGTTAGGTCTACCCAATTGCTTGAAAACTTGTAGCATGTTTTGGAAACATGATGGACATGACACTTAGAAAAGATAAGTGTGGCCAACTCGAGGTTGGGTTGAGTTTGTAGCGTAAACCTACCCGGAACCGACCGGCTTAACTAGTTGCTACAAACAATAGGACCCAATGTGAGAAGTTGGTCATGTTGTACCTTGAACCCGAGGTTAGACCAAGTTGTGGTGTAAAGCTACCAGGACCCGCCCGGCTTAACTAGTAACCACAACAAGGTCTAATGTGAGAGGTTAAGGCGCATTAAATTAATTAATGCCTAGTGATTAGGGTTAAGTCATGGTCCACTTAATACTTAACCAATTTGGGCTTGGTAGATTAATCAGGATTAAGTCGTGAACTCATCGTTACACTTAACCAAGTTAATCCATGATTAGCAAGAGGGTTAAACCGTACCTAACCCACTAGAAAATCCTAGCAATGGGGGGCCCACTCCGCAGTAATCCCAAAAATTGGTATCATTAAGGCCCTAGGGACTAGGCTAGGGAGGGGGCACGATTACTGGGCTGGAGGTAAGCGACCCAATAAACGACGGCCGGGTGGTACGCCGGTGTAGTTCCGGACGGACTATGGTCGTGCACGCAGTCCGTATTTGGAGAAGTCACCCATGGGTACCAGTAGATCGAGACTGTGCACTCATGTTTATGGTGTCCAGGGGTTGGCACCCTAGGGCTTGATACACCCGAAGGGTGGACCCGGCACAGTTCGACTACAATTATGTTTGGGCCGTATTGACACCAACACGTGACGAGTTAGGCTTAGGGAGCCGATCGACTAGACCGTTTGGTTGGACCTTGTATTAGGGTCATTTCATGTTATTGGGCCAAAGCTTGGGCCAAGGGATCAATACTTGTTTACTCCAGTAATGTTAGTTTGCTAGTACACCTGTGGTGCAAACCCTTAAACCTGATTATGCGATGACACCTTTATCTACCTTGTTAGTTAATCACCATGCTAGTATGTTGTTATCCTTATGATCATACCTGCTTCTCATGCCAGTTAACTTTATCAGTTTACATTGATTGTAGTAGGGCTTACTCAGTCTTTTTGACTGACCTGTTTTCTTTCGCCTCTTTTCTTCCGTTCCCCCCCCCCCCCCCAGGTTCTCAGGGAGGGAATATTGGAGCTTAGCTGGATTTCTGATCGCTTGCTTGTGGGATTTTAGCTCATGTACGGTCTTAACGTGAAGCTAGCTATGGTTATCACTTATTTTGGGGATAGTACTTATGTATTTCAGTTTTTCAGTCATGTTGTTTTTATCTAGACTTGTGTATTTGGGAAGTTAACATTATGTTGTACCAGACTTGTTTTGAAATGGTTTGAAAGTCTTCCGCTGTTTTATCTGTGTTATTTACTCTGTTTACATATATACATATGTTCTTGTTCTGCCTTGATATATCATTATGCATGTTTACCTGATTCAAACGCCCCTCCAAAGTCAGAGTGCTTGCAAGAGTCACCCTGGCGGAGGTGGGGTGTTACATTTAGTATCAGAGCATATGGTTTACGAGAAGGAACAAAAAGGTTTTTAGAAAACTTTTGGAAAACTATTTTCAAAATCAAGTATAAAGTATTTTCCAAAGAAAAGTCTAGTTTATTTTAAAGGCTATTCCCCAAAAAGCCATTAGCAAAATTCCTTCGTTTTTCTCCATTTTGAATCTATCTTTTTCTTCGTTTTCAGTATGGCCGATAACTTCGCTATTCCGGAGGGAGTACACGTACCTGTTTGGTATAGGAGAATTTTGGAGGCTAGGGCGACTGAAGCCGGCCCCGCAGATGTCCCTCCTCCTCTAGTAGTTAATGTTCCTCCTCCTCCTCCTCCTCCGGTAGTTAATGTTCCTCCTCCTCCTGTCGCTGAGGTTCCTCTTCCTCCTCCCCCTCAGCATCCTCAAGATGACTTCGCAAAGACTTGCAAAGATTTCAAAGCAATGGGTGGCAAGAACTTTCAAGGCACTGAGACTTTTGTAGAGGCCAGAAATTGGTTGAAAGAGACCGAGGATTTATTTGCTATCTTTGGGTTAGATGATCAGAGGAAGATCTTGTTGGCGGTTTGTCTTATGAAGGATGAAGCCGCTTATTGGTGGGAAGTCACCAATGGTACTAGGCCTGTTGAGACTTGGGCCGATTTCAGGGCAAGGTTCATGTTTAAGTTTCTATCTTCTGCTGAGGAGAATCTGCAAATGGAGAGGTTCATAACTTTGAAACAAGGAGATATGTCTGTCAAAGAGTATGTGAACAAGTTCAATCAGTTAGCTCGTTTTGGCTTGGATATGGTGAATACTCCTCAGAAGAAGGCTCTTCGTTTTGCTAGAGGATTGAATGAGCCGTTGCAGGGATTGGCTATGTCACATATTCCCCAAGGGGCCACGTTTGAGAGCTTGGTTGATATGGCGTTACTTCAGGGAGATGTCAAGAAAGAGACCAAGATGAATGATACTCAAGCCAAGAAGACTGATTCCCAGGGAAAAGGAAATCAGGGTAATCCAAGTGGTCAAAGCAGTCAAGGCAATCAGAACAAGAACAAGGGTCAAGGCAACAAGGGGAACAACAACAAGGGCAAGAACAACAAGGAGAAGTGCCATTATTGCGGTTCAGTTGGGCATCTTATTAAGGAGTGTAAGAAGAGGAAAAGGAAGAATGGTGAATGCTTTTTCTGCGATAAGAGTGGACATTTCAGTAGGGATTGCCCGAAGAAGCCAGGGCAAGGCCAGGGTCAGACTCAGCGTTCTGGACCTTCAGGAGGGCAAGTTCATGCTCTCAATGTCGCTCCAGTTCCCGACCGAGGTAGTATTTCTGTTGGGAGCCTTGTATATATATTTGATTTTCCAGTTCGTACCTTGTTTGATTCTGGTGCATCGCATAGCTTTATCTCATCTGATCTTGTTGATAGTTTGCACCTTAGTACTAGCTTGGTAGATGATCCCGTCTGTGTCTCAAATCCTATTGGGGGTTCCGCCCATTTGTCTATGATATGTGGGGATTTGAGGATCTCTATACTGAGTGTAGAGTTCTTGTGCAGTGCTTATGTTCTTGGTTTTAGGGGATACGGATTGATATTGGGCATGGATTGGCTGTCCAGATATGGAGCCATTCTTGATTGTGAGCATAGGGTTGTGAGGCTCGTGACTCGCCTCGGAAACACCCTAGAGATTTCTTGTGATCCGAGAGGTCCCGTCATGTTGTGCTATCTTGAATCACTCGACTCGTCAATGGAAACTCTTCAGTCTGTGAGAGTGGTTCGAGAGTATCCGGATGTTTTCGATGAAGTTAGGGGGTTGCCCCCTAAGCGAGAGATTGATTTCCGCATTTATCTGGTGGATAATGCAAAGCCGGTTTCTTTGCCCGTTCGGCACATGGCTCCGCGTGTAAGGTGGGAGCTAAGTAAGCAAGTAAAGGAGTTGCTTGAAAAGAACTTCATTAGACGAAGCATATCTGAATGGGGAGCGCCTGTGGTATTTGCTACCAAGGCAGATGGTTCTCTCCGACTTTGTGTTGACTATCGAGAGTTAAATAAGCTGACTAAGAAGAACAGATACCCGTTTCCGAGGATTGATGATCTCTTTGACCAGCTTGTCGGTGCGTCTGTTTTCTCTCAGCTTGATCTTGCTACTGGATTTCATCAGCTCAGGGTAGCTGAAGATAGTATAGACAAGACTGCGTTCAGAACTCCAGATGGATTCTTCGAATGGCTTGTCATGCCGTTCGGCTTGACTAATGCACCCGCATATTTCGTGGACTTGATGAGTAGGGTGTTCAGGGAGTTCTTGAACAAGTTTGTCGTGGTCTTCGTAGATGATATTCTGATCTTCTCTAAGGATGAGGAAGAGCACGCAAGGCATCTCGTGGAGGTGATGGATACGCTTAGAGCGCATCAGTTAAAGGCCAAGTTCTCCAAGTGTCACTTTTGGAGAAGGGAAGTTAGATTCCTTGGGCATATAGTGTCTAAGCAAGGCTTAGCAGTGGATCCCGCTAAGGTAGTTGCAGTCCAGGATTGGAAGACTCCAAGGAATGCAACCGAGGTGAGAAGTTTTCTAGGTCTTGCGGGTTTTTACCGGAAGTTCATCAAGGACTTCGCGAAGATTTCCGCTCCTCTCACTAAATTGACGAAGAAGAATTTAGTTTTTGCTTGGATCATAGAATGCGAGCTTGCTTTTCAGAAGCTCAAGAGAGCCCTCACATCAGCACCTGTTCTAGCTTTGCCCGATGGAGGGAAGTTATTTACAGTATACACCGATGCATGTGGCACGGGGTTAGGAGCTGTTCTTATGCAAGAAGGAAGGGTGATATGCTTTGGCGGTAGACAACTCAAAGTGCATGAGAAGAATTATCCCACTCATGACTTAGAGTTGGCAGCAATAGTATATGCACTCAAGGCTTGGCGCCATTATCTTCTGGGAGAAAGATTTGAGCTTTATACCGATCACAAGTCATTGAAGTATCTCTTTTCTCAGAAGGATCTGAATCTGAGACAACAAAGATGGATGGAATTCTTGGCGTCCTACGATTTTGAGATAGCTTATACCCCTAGCAAGGGGAATGTGGTAGCAGATGCATTGAGTAGAAGAAGGTTGACCCTAAGTCCTTTATTCGTTGAGATGAAGAATTTAGAGTATGTGGCAACCTTTGATTTCTCTTTGGCGATTGAGTTGATGACCGGTTCTTTAGCATCTCTGGAACTCAGACCGACCCTTCTTGATCAAGTTGGGGCTTCGCAGAGAGAAGACCCTCAGATAGTTGAGATTATGGATAAGCTGATTCGAGGAGAGACGTCTAGTCATCTCGCTCGATATTCTATTGATGACAAGGGTTGGCTGAGGAGAGACGGAAGGTTATGTGTTCCAATGGTAGAAGACCTAGTAAGAAGAGTTCTTGAGGAAGCGCATCGCTCTAAGTTGACTATACATCCGGGCGGAGATAAGATGTATAAAGATATGAAGCGCATTTTCTTTTGGCCTGGGATGAAGAAGGATGTGGCAGAGTTTGTCTCTAGATGTATCATTTGCCAGCAAGTTAAGGCCGAGTCAAAGAAGCCCGGTGGGCTATTACATCCTCTAGACGTTCCACTTTGGAAGTGGGAGAGTATTTCCATGGATTTTATCGATGGGCTACCAAGGTCAAGGAAAGGGAATACGGGCATTTAGGTTATTGTGGACAGACTTACGAAGAGTGCTCATTTCATTCCGGTAAAGAGCAAGAGGACCGCATCTTGGCTAGCGTCTGTATATCTTCGTGAGATTGTGAGACTTCATGGAGTCCCTTCTAGTATAGTCAGTGACCGTGACCCAATCTTTACAAGTCAATTCTGGAATAGGTTGCAAGAAGCTATGGGCACGAGGTTGAATCTAAGTACGGCTTATCACCCACAGACGGACGGTCAAACCGAAAGGGTGAATAGGGTACTCGAGGATCTGTTGAGGCTTTGTATTCTGGATTTTGGTGGTACTTGGGAAGACCATCTTCCTTTTGTTGAGTTTGCATATAATAACAGTTATCAGGCAAGCATAGGGATGGCACCATTCGAAGCTTTATATGGGAGGCCGTGCAAGTCGCCTACATGTTGGTGGGAGACTACAGATGAGCTTATACTTGGGCCTGATATGATCAGAGATACATCCGAGAAGGTCGAGTTGATTCAGAGACGGATGAAAGCGGCCCAAGACCAACAGAAATCCTATGCTGATAAGCGGAGAACTGATTTGGAGTTTGATGTTGGGGATATGGTTTTCGTGAAGGTTTCTCCTTTGCGGAATGTGGTCCGATTTGGAGCCGTTGGGAAGTTAGCACCGAGGTTTGTTGGACCATTCCCTATTATAGAGAGGATCGGGCAGATGGCTTATAGAGTGAAGTTGCCCGAGAAGCTTGCCGGAGTACACGATGTTTTTCATGTCTCGCATCTCCGGAAGTGGTTACATGAAACAACAGAGGTTGTTGAGCCAAGTGTTCTGAAAGATGTGGAAGTGGAGAAAGAGGCTACCTTGAGGAAAGCTCCGATTCGTATCTTGGGGACGGAGACCAAGAAGCTAAGGAATCGAGAGGTCAAGTTGGTGAAGGTTCAATGAGGTGAAGCCGAAGAAGACGCAACTTGGGAAACCGAGGAGAAGATGTGTGGGCTTTATCCATTCCTTTTTGAGGGTACACTCTCAATCTCTTTTCTTTGTTAGCATATCTTTCTCTTTGCTATCCATGTTTATCTAGTTTATCGTGTTAATCTTGTCATGAGAACCTTAGGTAGAAACCCTTTGGATGAAACATGTGTTTGAAACATGTTATGCTTGATGATTGCAAGTGGTTGCAAGTGTTTGCAAGTGGTTACTCATGGATGCATTATACACGTTAGGCACTAGATCGGCTCACACACTCCTCATATTGCATATGCATGAGTGTTTATGCTTATTCATGGATGAAAATTTTTGTGTTATCACATGGATGTTGCATATGGATGTATGTTATGTGCACACATATAGATGTTATACATTATGTTAGGAATTGCATACATATGGATTCATTTCACTAACATAATTTGCATTGAGGATATTTGCATTAGATAAGTACATATACACACACCTTTGCATATGTTCATACAACATTTAGGATCTTGTAAGGACAATGATTGCTCGTGGATGATGTTTTGAGTAGATGGATGATTGGATGGTAGGATACGTTCTTCCTAACTTGAAGATTTCAGGGACGAAATCCTTTAAGGAGGGGAGAATGTAACAACCCGTATTTTCAATAACCTGTTATAACGTAAATCGAGGCAGAATTTAATTCTAAAATCTGAATCAAGGGAAACGGGCTATGCCATTGCGTTCGTCTCGGAAAAATACGCGAAATAGAGTCCGAGTTTTCGAAAATCGGAGTCCGTATGACCCGATTAAGGCCCAACGAAGTTTTCAGAAAAATTCAAAGTAAAAACAGATTTCAAATTCAAGTTTGAATTTGAAAATTTGGACAGATTGGGCCAGGCGCGAAAAATCCCGCCAGAACACCCAAGTCGACAGCCCTGTCGACTTGGGAGTCGACTTGGTTGGACCCAAGTCGACAGCCCTGTCGACTTGGCTGTCGACTTGGTCCAGCCGGGCTGTTTAGCCTGGTGCACCATTTTGAGATTGTGTTGAGCTTGGGGGTCAGATTCGGTTTTAAGGGCTGAGATTGCAACTAGGGTTTAATCCTATGGCCTAAAACACTTGCCTAATCTATAAATAAGGCCCTAACCTAGCCCTAAATCATCATTAATCTATCCTACAACTAAACTATGGCAAAATCAATCCTCTCATGGCCTCCACTCTCTTCATACAATTTCTAAATAAATTTCTAAGTGATTTTCCATGCATACAAGTGTTTTCAAACTTGTATGAGCATCATTAGCTTGCATTCAAGTCAAGTTTCTATATTTGCATCATAAAGAAAGATTTTTGATCATTTTGGCTCAAGGGTTTTTATGTTAGAGCTTGCATTTTGGGTTTGATTGATTTCATAAGGGCTTTGTCATATTTTTGTGACTTCTTAAGCATTGTAAGCCCTATTCTACTTTCATACTTAAACTCTAAAGTTAAATGTATGATATGCGAGTTTATATGCAAGTTTACTATGCTATGAAATGCAAGTTTACCAAGTTATGTTATGCAAGTTTGATATGCAAGTTTGCCATATGATATGCAAGTTATGTTATGCAAGTTTGATATGCAAGTTTGCCATATGATATGCAAGTTATGTTATGCAAGTTTGGGTTGAACATATTGTTCATGATATCACGTTATGCAAGCTTATCTTGGGTTTATGAACATAAAACTTTAAGCTTTATGCCAAAGGTTGCATTTTGGCAACATGCAAGTTATCATATCTCTTATGATAACTTGCATGTGAGGCTAAATGCGAACTTATGGCCATCTCTACATGCCATTCATCACCATGTATCATCAATATGCTAAGTTTGGTTTTATGCATGCTTTTGAGGCCTAAAAATGTAATATGCAAGTATATGAACATATGTACATTTCATATGCCACCATGTTGAACTTGTGGCTTCAATACCTTTATGTCATGATTATGTCAAGTTCCCTCTTTCTATCCTTTATGCGCTATTGCGATATGTAAGCGATGGGATTGCGTTTGGGGTTGGGTAAATTTAAAAGACATAAAACATAAGCTTGGGAATTTACCTATTAAGTTAGGTCTACCCATCGGGAATTTACCTATTAAGTTAGGTCTACCCAATTGCTTGAAAACTTGTAGCATGTTTTGGAAACATGATGGACATGACACTTAGAAAAGATAAGTGTGGCCAACTCGAGGTTGGGTTGAGTTTGTAGCGTAAACCTACCCGAAACCGACCGGCTTAACTAGTTGCTACAAACAATAGGACCCAATGTGAGAAGTTGGTCATGTTGTACCTTGAACCCGAGGTTAGACCAAGTTGTGGTGTAAAGCTACCCGGACCCGCCCGGCTTAACTAGTAACCACAACAAGGTCTAATGTGAGAGGTTAAGGCGCATTAAATTAATTAATGCCTCGTGACTAGGGTTAAGTCATGGTCCACTTAATACTTAACCAATTTGGGTTTGGTAGATTAATCAGGGTTAAGTCGTGAACTCATCGTTACACTTAACCAAGTTAATCCATGATTAGCAAGAGGGTTAAACCGTACCTAACCCACTAGAAAATCCTAGCAATGGGGGGCCCACTCCGCAGTAATCCCAAAAATTGGTATCATTAAGGCCCTAGGGACTAGGCTAGGGAGGGGTCACGATTACTGGGCTGGAGGTAAGCGACCCAATAAACGACGGCCGGGTGGTACGCCGATGTAGTTCCGGACGGACTATGGTCGTGCACGCAGTCCGTATTTGGAGAAGTCACCCATGGGTACTAGTAGATCGAGACTGTGCACTCATGTTTATGGTGTCCAGGGGTTGGCACCCTAGGGCTTGATACACCCGAAGGGTGGACCCGGCACAGTTCGACTACAATTATGTTTGGGCCGTATTGACACCAACACGTGACGAGTTAGGCTTAGGGAGCCGATCGACTAGACCGTTTGGTTGGACCTTGTATTAGGGTCATTTCATGTTATTGGGCCAAAGCTTGGGCCAAGGGATCAATACTTGTTTACTCCAGTCATGTTAGTTTGCTAGTACACCTGTGGTGCAAACCCTTAAACCTGATTATGCGATGACACCTTTATCTACCTTGTTAGTTAATCACCATGCTAGTATGTTGTTATCCTTATGATTATACCTGCTTCTCATGCCAGTTAACTTTATCAGTTTACATTGATTGTAGTAGGGCTTACTCAGTCTTTTTGACTGACCTGTTTTCTTTCGCCTCTTTTCTTCCGTTCCCCCCCCCCTGCCAGGTTCTCAGGGAGGGAATATTGGAGCTTAGCTGGATTTCTGATCGCTTGCTTGTGGGATTTTAGCTCATGTACGGTCTTGACGTGAAGCTAGCTATGGTTATCACTTATTTTGGGGATAGTACTTATGTATTTCAGTTTTTCAGTCATGTTGTTTTTATCTAGACTTGTGTATTTGGGAAGTTAACATTATGTTGTACCAGACTTGTTTTGAAATGGTTTGAAAATCTTCCGCTGTTTTATCTATTACTCTGTTTACATATATACATATGTTCTTGTTCTGCCTTGATATATCATTATGCATGTTTACCTGATTCAAACGCCCCTCTAAAGTCAGAGTGCTTGCAAGAGTCACCCTGGCGGAGGTGGGGTGTTACACACATGGCTAATCTCAATGGATGAGTACTGTCAACACATGAACCTTTATTTTATATTGATAAAGATGTAAATTTTATTATTAAAATATTTCGTTCAATACATGACTAATCTCAACGGATGAGTACTGTCAACACATGAACCTTTATTTTATATTATTCTTTATTTTCTAAATTGGAATGAGGCCCAATCAATCACCATATAATGTTAATTATATGGATTTTCATACATCACACGTATATAATAGCATTGAAAAATAATCAACCATCAACCAAAGTGCACTACACTATATAAGCATCAAATATAGATATATAACGCTTATCACAGCCTGTCAATCAATCGATCGACATATTCAATCAATCAGGATGAGTGAGCTTCAAATTTCATCCCAACACCCGTGTGGGGTTTCAAACAATCAAACACAGATTTTATTTGTGCAGTTGGGCGATGTGTAAAATTTATCTACCCAATCAATATCAGTCAAATCAGTGTATATAAACAAATCGGTCGATTTGTTTATAAATATTTATATATTCACTTTCACGTTAAAAATTATTTTTTTAACGACCAAAATATTTTATTCAAACTATGAATATTCTATTCGGTTCATTTATTCAATAAAATGATATTTTTATTTCTCTAACATATTTTAGAAAATTTTGGCGGCATAACGGCACAATACTAGAAACGGGACAAGGCCTAGCCTTATCCCCGGTCTAGTGAAGGCCCATGCCATTCAGACATCAATCAAATCAATTTCCTTTCACCAAACCATTCAATTCAAACCAAATAATCTAACCAACTATACAATCAAACAAACAAGTCCATGGTCTGTGGACGATTGTGTCGGGTGCTACTAAACACCGTCTGCATCCTAGTATATATATATATAACTAGAAAAAGAGATTGAAGAGTGAGAAATTCTCACCGATAGCTATCCAATCATCTTGACTCTTCTTTTGTAGAAGTCTTTGTTGTTCTCGCCTTTCGTCACTTTCGTCGCCCGTAGTCACTACATATGTAAAATTCGAGTTTTTACTTTACTATTCAATATATAAAAATCGAATTTTTACTTTGCTATTCAATATATAAAAATCGAGGGGGGGGGGGGCGCCTCGCTTTCGATCGGGTTTTTTTTTTTTTTTTCTTTTCTGTTTCGATTTGATTTTGAAGAGGGGGGGGGGGTAGAGGAGATAAAGGATATTTTTTTTAATTCAAAAAGTTGACTTTTACATACGACCCCTAAACGAGGCCCACCGCCTGTCGTCCCTAGCGTTTTACCCCTACTCCGAACACAATGGGATATGTATCGTAGGCTGATTCGATCTTTTCGATCAGTTTCCGTTAAAATCAACATATAACTCTATATATTGATTTTAAACACGCATTTCAATTTACTGGGGTCCACATACTAACTCGACAAATTCCAAAAAAATATTTTCTAGCTTCGTATTGACGATACGCTCCTAACAAAACTAATTTCGTCGAATTCTGAGACCGTTTGAAAAATGGCCATTTTCCAGTCGATTAAAATCAACTGAAACTGGTCAAACACGTTTTCTTTTGCCACGCTCACATATTGATTCGAAAAATTATGAAATTTGGAATCTAACAATAATTTGACATCACGGACCCAACAAAAGTGGTTTCGTCGAAATCCGAGGTCGTTTGCAAAATTCCCATTTAGAAGGGCCTGAATTCCATAGCGACTATTCAGAATTTTCAACTGGACATATCTTTTGATTCCCGCTATGAAATCTCGATTTTTCGGATTTGTTGGAAAGATATTCTCAATTAGATCCTATTATTTTTGGTTTCACTAAAATCCGGATTGTTTTGCACCCGGTACATTCAATTGAAGTTTGAAATCGAATTATCGAACTACCGCGCCATTTTCAATTCTATTTATAATTATATATAATTATTTATATTCTAATGATGACGCGTATATAATATATACGTTCGAATTCTATTCAACATAAATTTTCGTTGATATTATTTAAAATAATCTATTTTAAATATTCAAAATTCGCTAAAATAGCCAAAATAAAAATTTTAAATTGGCTCGCATTTCCGGGTTATTACACCTCATGGGTAAGAGGTGGTGGCTGTGTATTTTTTTAGGGAGATTTATATAGTTTGCATCTGATAGACCATCCAGATTGAACGGTCTATACTTACATGTGCAACTATAAATGACTCCCAATCCTCACTCCAAACCCTACTTTCATTTCTCTATGCACCTCCATACTGTCCTTCTACCATTTCTAATTCTAGAGAAATAGGTTAGGATTCTCTTCTATTCCTCTAACCTCAATTATATTCTCTCTATTCTAGATTAATATAAATTTAAGTTCTAGAATTATATATATATATATATATATGAGATTGTGAGTTTTGATTCTTATATATTAGAAGGATTGGAGAAAGATTTCTAATTCTAAATTTGAATCTAATTCTACACAAAACCTGTTATTCTTCATTCTTAGATCACTATGGGTGGAAACCCGATAAGTTTCTATTTTCTGTCTTTTGTAGTTCATATTTGAATTATTATGCATGTATGGGATTAGGATTAAACAGAAATAAAATGCTATAAACCCTCCTAATCCTTTTTTTACACTTGAAATGGTACATCAAAAGTGATATATTTATGTTTATGTTATTTGAATAATGCAAGATAGGCTTAGTATTTTATGAAATTTTGCGCTAGAGTACAAGCATTATGGGATCGGGATCATGGAGGTGAGGAGCAATGTGGTTATGATAGTGAGTATCGCTATCTCTGTCTTGAAAGGATTTCGAAAAGTTGTGTGGCGATAGTAAGCAACCAAGGGTGTAACACCCCATATTTTCTATGAACATAAGAGTAACAAATAAGAGAATAATTAAATTGTAACAAAATAATTAAGGGAAACGGGTTATGCCATTGCGTTCTTCTCGAAATTTTGCTTGGAATAGAGTCCAAGTTTGCATAAATCGGACTCCGTATGAAGAAGATATGGCCTTCAGAAATTTCAATAAAAACCAGCCCGAAATTAAAAAATTTAGATTTCGAAATTCAAAACAGACACCCGGGCTGGGCAGAAAAATTCCCACCCAGGACCCAGGTCGACACTAGGGTCAACCTGGGTAAACAGGTCGACAATAGGATCGACCTTAGGGTCGACCTTCCCCCTTCCCTCTTTTCCAGATCTGGAGACAGATCCATTTTTCTGCACCTGGATGCCTTTTTGACCGGATTCGTGAGCTCTAACCTATTTAAACACCCCCAAACCTAGCTTTCTCTCCAACAATTTCATTCTGCCTATACTCTGCCTCTATTCTAATTAAAAATAAAAATGGCTTCGCTACTCTACTAGAATCAAAACTTGAACTAGTGCATCTTCTTCCAATCTGAATAAAGTTAAAAGAGAATAACTATTTTCTGATCTAATCGATAGTCTATGCTAAAGGAGCGCTTTTCAGTGTCAGAATACAAATCCCAGAAATCAAGATTTACCTTTTCGATTGTGAGTACAGTTATTTTCAGATATGAAATTTAATAATTATCTTGACATTTTTGTGAATCTGGATCTGAGGTTATGCATACTTTTCTGTGGATCTATCTTGTTAATATTATTGTGACTGTTCTGTATCTGTTCTCTCTTTTCTTCCTTTTTGTTTATAGCCAGGCTACCAAGAGCTTGCGCCAAATCTCATAAGAAATTAACGCACGAACGCTAAATTTTGGGACAAATAATGGATAATGCATAATTAGACATGACTGATCTTTGACTGATTTAAGAAATGGGCATATGTTGTAAATTAGATCTAGATCTGTGTATACTCTGTAATTTGGAAGAAGAGGAATCATTTTATGATAGCATATGACTTAAGACTTGGGGGCAAAATGCATATAAAAATTAAGATCAGATTTTGAGATGTTATAATTTAATAATCTAGACTTGTGGGGTAAATTTTATGTAACGATTCATGACTTGAAAAAGGAATATGTGACTTAGGCGTAGAGACCCATATTATAATAGGATAACTATCAATGTGAATACACCTAAAAGTGGATTTTTGGATATTTGGCATTAAAGGCTATAATTTGTCATAATTCATATGGTATATCATGATTGGGGCTTTTAGAGAATATTCTGTACTGTGCAAAGTTTAACTAAAGATTTGGACATATGTGGTATTATGAATTATGACCATGATTTATGCATGTAAGTTTAGGCTAAATTTATGAATAGGCAAGATATGTAAACAAAGTTTTAGGAATGTATAATCTGTTGAATTGCCTAATCTGCTAGATCTGTTATCTGCTAAATCTGTTGAATTGCCTAATCTGCTAAATCTGTTATCTGCTAAATCTGTTGAATTGCCTAATCTGCTAAATCTGTTATCTGCTAATCTGTTGAATCGCCTAATCTGCTAGATCTGTTATCTGTTGAATTTCCTAATCTGTTAAAAGCTAAATAATTGTAATTTGGGTATGAAAATCCGCAGGCTCGATATAAGATTGAGTAAAACATGGAAATTTGATTAATCTGTTGTTACCTGTAGAGAAGTTTAATCTGTTAAATGGACATAATTAGTCTGGTATCTGTATAATCTATATTTGAATAAATTGGCTATGACACGATGTTAGACCCTGTTTGCGGTAGAAGCCTGCCTGGAACCAACCGGCTTAACCAGCAACCGCAAACTGTCAGTCTAATGTGAGAGGTCGTAGGCATAACTAAAATATGCTTAGACACGAGATTAGGTCTGGCTTATGGAAGAAGTCTGCCCGGAACCGCCCGGCACATCCAGCGGCCACAAGCTACCGACCCAATGTGAGAGGTCTATGCATTAATATTTAATTAATGCAAATTTAAGAGAAATGTGGTGTTTGAAAACGTGTTGGGTGGATAGGGTTAAACCAACTGGACTGATGAATCTAATAAACCCATTTTGTGAATCTGTAGGCCCAATACAAAGTTAGACAATCTGTAAGTCTGTTAAATCCGTACATCTGATCTGTTAATCTGAGAACTTGTTAACTTGATTTTCTGATCTGTGAACTAATAATCTGAACTCTGTCTGAAACTTGTAAACAAGTTAATCTGAAATCCGCTAGTCTGGGGACACAAGGTTAGGAGGGGAAATACTTGTGTCACCTGTTGTTTGGGACCCATATTATTTAGTCACCCTTCCTGGTATCAAAACTTTGACCCCACGCTATGTTGGGGTCCGGGCACGCTTACTGAACTAATTATAAGCGGTTCATTCTGATAATGGCGAGGGGTGTTGATGGCGCGTTCCAGTCGGGTCATGTGCGTGCATGGATCCGGTCTGCTCTAAGGGTGTAAGACACCGGGCCATCTGTAAATAGGTCTGTGCCAATAGGTTGACACTTTAGAGAGTGATACACCCTACTGTGGGGCCGACACAGGGTATTTATGTATTAGGGAGCTGATCGCTTGGGGTAGGACTTTGGGTACACTTAGTTCTGTCTGTTTCTGTTGGTACCGTCTGTTTCTGTCGGGTGGTAACACCTATCTATTTCTGCATGGTACCGTCTTTTGGGGTGGTAAAGGCATATTACTAGTGTACACCTAATTCTAACATTCTATTTCCGTAGGGATTATTCTGTTTTCGTCCCTGATTTCGTTTCCGATTCTGTTTCTGTACCTTCTGTCTGTTGGGGTGGTAAAGGCCCATTACTAGCATTCTGTTTCTGTATAGATTATTCTATTACCATTTCTGTTTCAGTCTAGACATTAGGGTAACACCTAATCCTGTTATACTAGTATTAGTGCAGAGAAGTGAAAAGCTTAGCTTAGCCTATATCATTCCGTTTCTTCTGTTAACCTGCTATTCCTGTTATGGTTATCTCTCATCCAGTTTTATTTACATGTCATGATACTATTATATATTTATATGCTGAAAGTCACTGGACTCACCAGATTTATGTCTGACCTAGTTTGTTTCGCCTCTTTTCTTTATGTTTCCCCCCTCCCCAGGTTTTTAGGGTGGAAACATAGGAGCTTGATTCAGTTTTCTCTTCGCTTGAAGTGTTTAAAGTATTGCTTGGCTTTGGCTCTATCTTTCCATGGCAGTTTATATCAGGGATTATGGCTTTAAAAACTATGCATTCTAAAGGCTTTTGTACAAGACCGGTATTTATGTACTTGAATTCCGATATTGTGATTTTGAAAGATGTAACCAAAATTATTTCTATTTCTGTTGTAATAAAGTTATAAATTTTTCAAGTACTACTTTATCTGTCTTGTAAATTTCTGTTCTGTCTACTAAAAACGCTCCACCAAAGTTAAGGCATTCCCTTTGCGAGTGACCTTAACGGAGTTGGGGTATTACACTTGGTATCAGAGCTGAAGGTTACCAGATTTGATAAAAAGTTTTTGAAAACTATTTTCAAAAAGGTTTAAAAAAGGAAGTATTTTCAAAAGTAGAGTTTGTTTTGAAAAACATAATCCCCAAAGTCGTGTGCCTATCTTTCTATCCTTTGTTTAGAATCTTTCCTTTTCTTTTGTTTCAGCATGTCTGGGGATCTTAACCTTCCGGAGGGCGTACCGATACTTGGCTGGTTCAGGAGGTACCTAGAAGCTAGGGCTAATGATGCGGGCCCAGCAGACATCCCTCCTCCCCAACTGCAGCGTCTCCTCCTTCTCCTCCTCCGCGCGTGAATACTTTCCCTAAGATATGTAGAGACTTTCGAGCCATGGGTGGGAAAACTTTAATTGAACTAAATCCTTTGTGGAGGCAAGGAACTGGCTCAAAGAAACTGAGGATTTTTTCGTTATCTTCGAGGTGGACGATAGGCAGAAGATATAGTTGGCGGTATGGTTGCTTAAAGACGAAGCTTCTTTTTGGTGGGAGGTCACAAATGGAGAGCATCCGTAGAGAGATGGATGGATTTCAGGCACAGTTTCGAGATGAAATTTCTCTCACGAGCGGAAGAGAGTCTATACATAGAGAGGTTCTAGGAGTTGAAGCAGGGGAATTTATCAGTGAGAGAGTACGTCAACAAGTTTAATCAGTTGGCGAGATTCGGCTTAGATTTGGTAAATACACTACATAAGAAGGCACAAAGGTTTGCTAAAGGTTTGAACGAGCTGCTACACGGATTGGTAATGTCCCACATTCCTATTGGGGCTACCTTCGAGAAATTAGTTGACATGGCATTGATGCATGAAGAGGAAACCAAAAGTGAGAAGAAAGAATAAAAGCTTGAAGGACTACAGAACAAGAAGGCGGGTCCCAAAAAGGAAAAACAAAAGATGGATGAGAAGTCTGAAGATAAGAAGGAGAAGAAGTGATTTACTTGTGGAAGCTCGACCCATCTGAACAAGGATTGCAGGAAGAGGAAGGGCACTTACTTTAGCTTGGGAGAAATGGGGCACTTCACTAGGGACTGCCCAAAGAAACGAGGACAAGGGCAGAGGGCAGGACCTACTTCTTGAGGGCAGGCGAATGCTCGTGAGGCTGGTGGATAGGAAAGAAATAAGAAAATTTATGTAGAAGGTTTAATTTCCTTATCCGATTGTGGAGTTAAAACTCTTTCTGATTCTGGCATTTTGATTCTGTAATTGAAACTCTGAACTTTAATACTAGTCTTGTTTCTGATACCGCTGTAGACTCAAACCCATAAGGGTTATGACCCATCTGTTTGTGATAAGTTGGGGTTTGAGGGTATCTTTGCTGGGCATTAAGTTGATTATGACGCATACATTCTGGGTTTTTATCATGCTTAGTTTCCTAAGAATCATTTGGTAATCTGATCTGTACCAGTAGTCTGTAAGTATCTGAATATTTCTGAAAAGGATAGGGGTTTTTACTCAAAGCATGAAGTAGATTTCCAGTTTCGCATTGTTTAATGGGAGTAATTCACTAGGTGTCAATATGATGTTGATTTTGGTCTTCAGGGTTGATACTTAGGGAATTATTTTCTTAACCGATGTCTAATAGGAAAAAGCTCTTGTTCTAATCGTACTTGCTTCTGTCACTCAGTTGTATCATATCGATCGAATCTTCGACCTTTAGGTAGAAACTAATGGGTGTAAACATGTGTTTGAGACATGTTATGTTTGATGGTTGCAAGTGGATGCAAGTGGTTGCTAGTGGTTGCTCGTGGTCTCATACTGCATATGGATGTATGTGCATTTTTAAATTTTTATGGATGCGAAATGGTTGACTCAGCACATGGATGTTGCATATGAATGAACGGTTGTGCACTCATATATAAATGATATTATCAAATAGGAAAATTGCATACATGTTGGACTCATGGCACTGACATAATTCGCATTAAGGAGGTCAACTGAATCAGTGGACCGCCTGATCTTTGCGTTAGATAAGGAACATATACACACACTTTTGCATATGTTCGTACAACACTAGAAGTTTACTAAGGACAATGGATGCTTGTGGATGATGGTTGAGTAGATGGGTGATTGGATGGTAGGACACATTCTTCCTAACTTGAAGATTTCGGGGACGAAATCCTTTAAGGAGGGGAGAATGGAACACCCCGTATTTTCTGTGAACATAAGAGTAACAAATCAGAGAATAATTAAATTGTAACAAAATAATTAAGGGAAATGGGTTACGCCACTGTGTTCGTCTCGAAATTCTGCTTGGAATAGAGTCTATGTTTGCGTAAATCGGACTCCATATGAGAAAGATATAGCCTCCCGAATTTTCAATAAAAACCAGCCCGAAATTCAAAAATTCAGATTTCGAAATTCAAAACAGACACCCGGGCTGGGCGGGAAAATTTCCGCCCAGGACCCAGGTCGACACTAGGGTCAACCTGGGTAAACAGGTCGAACTAAGGTCGACCTCCCCCCTTTTCCAGATCTAGAGACAGATCCATTTTTCTGCACCTGGACGCCTTTCTGACCGGATTCGTGAGCTCTAACCTATTTAAACACCCCGAAACCTAGCCTTCTCTCCACACAGTTTCATTCTACCTATACTCTACCTCTATTCTAATTAAAAATAAAAATGGCATCGCTACTCTGCTAGAATCAAAGCTAGAACTAGTGCATCTTCTTCCAATCTGAGTAGAGTTAAAAGAGAACAACTATTTTCTAATCTAATCGATAGTCTACACCAAAGGAGCGCTTTTCAGTGTCAGAATACAGATCCCAGAAATCAAGATTTACCTTTTCGATTGTGAGTACAGTTATTTTCAGATATGAAATTTAATAATTATCTTGACATTTTTGTGAATCTGGATCTGAGGTTATGCATACTTTTTTGTGGGTCTATCTTGTTAATATTATTGTGATTGTTCTGTATCTGTTCCCTCTTTTCTTCCTTTTTGTTTATAGCCAGGCTACCACGACACTGCGCCAAATCTCATAAGAGATTAACGCACGAACACTAAATTTTGGGACAAATAATGGATAATGCATAATTGGACATGACTGATCTTCGACTGATTTGAGAAATGGACATATGTTGTAAATTAGATCTAGATCTGTGTATACTCTGTAATTTGGAAGAAGAGGAATCATTTTATGATAACATATGACTTGAGACTTGGGGCATAATGCATATAAAAATTATGATCTGATTTTGAGATTTTATAATTTAAAAATCTAGACTTTTGGGGTATATTTTATGTAATGATTCATGACTTGAAAAAGGAATATGTGACTTAGGCGTAGAGACCTATATTATAATAGGATAACTATCAATGTGAATACGCCTAAAAGTGTGGATATTTGGCATTAAAGGCTATAATTTGGCATAATTCATATGGTATATCATGATTTGGACTTTTAGAGAATATTCTGTACCGTGCAAAGTTTAACTAAAGATTTGAGCATATGTGGTATTATGAATTATGACCATGATTTAGTCATGTAAGTTTAGGCTAAATTTATGGTTAGGCAAGATATGTAAATAGAGTTTTAGGAATATATAATCTGTTGAATTGCCTAATCTGCTAAATCTGTTGAATCGCCTAATCTGCTAAATCTGTTGAATTGCCTAATCTGCTAAATCTGTTATCCGCTAATCTGTTGAATCGCCTAATCTGCTAGATCTGTTATCTGTTGAATTGCCTAATCTGTTGAAAGCTAAATAATTGTAATTTGGGTATGAAAATCCGCAGGCTCGATCTAAGATTGAGTAAAACATGGAAATTTGATTAATCTGCTGTAACCTGTAAAGAAGTTTAATCTGTTAAATGGACATAATTAGTCTGATATCTATATAATCTGTATTGGAATAAATTTGCTATGACACGAGGCTAGACTCTGTTTGCGGTAGAAGCCTGCCCGAAACCAACCGGCTTAACCAGCAACCGCAAACTGTCAGTCTAATGTAAGAGGTCGTAAGCATAACTAAAATATGCTTAAACACGGGGTTAGGTCTGGCTTGTGGCAGAAGTCTGCCCGGAACCGCCCGGCACGTCCAACGGCCACAAGCTACCGACCCAATGTGAGAGGTCTATGCATTAATATTTAATTAATGCAAATTTAAGAGAAATGTGGTGTCTGAAAATGTGTTGGGTGGATAGGGTTAAACCAACTGGACTGATGAATCTAATAAACTCGTTTTGTGAATCTGTAGGCCCAATACAAAGTTAGACAATATGTAAGTCTATTAAATCCGTACATCTGATCGGTTAATCTGATAAATTGTTAACTTGATTGTCTAATCTGTGAACTAGTAATCTGAACTCTGTCTGAAACTTGTAAACAAGTTAATCTGAAATTTTCTAGTCTGGGGACACAAGGTTAGGAGGGGAAATACTTGTGTCATCTGTTGTTTGTGACCCATATTAGTCAGTAACCCTTTCTGGTATCAAAACTTTGACCCGACGCTATATAGGGGTCCGGCCATGCTTACTGAACTAATTATAAGCGGTTCATTCTGATAATGGCGAGGGGTGTTGATGGCGCGTTCCAACCGGGTCATGTGCGTGCATGGATCTGCTCTGCTTTGAGGATGTAAGACACCGGGACATCTGTAAATAGGACTGTGCCAATAGGTTGCCACTTTAGGGAGTGATACACCCTACTGTGGGGCCGACACATGGTATTTATGTATTAGGGAGCCGATAGATTGGGGGTAGGACTTAGGGTACACTTAGTTCTGCATGTTTCTGTTGGTACCGTCTGTTTCTATTGGGTGGTAACACCTGTCTATTTCTGCGTTGTACCGTCTGTTGGGGTGGTAAAGGCCCATTACTAGTGTACACCTAATTCTAACATTCTGTTTCCGTAGGGATTATTCTGTTTCCGTCTCTGATTCCATTTCCGATTTTGTTTCTGTACCTTCTGTCTATTAGGGTGGTAAAGGCCCATTACTAGCATTCTGTTTCTGTATAGATTATTCTGTTACCGTTTCTGTTTCAGTCTAGACATTAGGGTAACACGTAATCCTGTTATACTAGTATTAGTGCAGAGAAGTGAAAAGCTTAGCTTAGCCTATATCATTCCGTTTCTTCTGTTAACCTGCTATTCCTGTTACAGTTATCTCTCATCCAGTTTTATTTACATGTCATGATACTATTATCTGTTTATATGCTGAAAGTCACTGGACTCACCAGACTTATGTCTGACCTAGTTTGTTTCGCCTCTTTTCTTTCTATCCCTTACCCCCCAGGTTTTCAGGGTGGAAACATAGGAGTTTGATTTAGTTTTCTCTCCGCTTGAAGTGTTTAAAGTATTGCTTGGCTTTGGCTCTATCTTTCCATGGCAGTTTACATTGGGGATTATGGCTTTAAAAACTATGCATTCTGAAGGCTTTTGTACAAGACCGATATTTATGTACTTGAATTCCGATATTGTGATTTTGAAAGATGTAACCAAACTTATTTCTGTTTCTGTTGTAATAAAGTTATAACATTTTCAAGTACTACTTTATCTGTCTTGTAAATTTCTGTTCTGTCTACTAAAAACGCTCCACCAAAGTTAAGGCATTCCCTTTGCGAGTGACCTTAACGGAGGTGGGGTGTTACAAAGGGTATATATCCGAGCCTCTCTTTAAGTTCCCCAATTCCTCAACATATATAACTTGAAGTCACACTGTAAGGGCTTTGTCCCCATCTAGAAAATCATTGCGATACCCCACATTCCTTAGCACACCCCTAACAATTCGCACCAGGAAATCTGGATCATCTAGGGATAGTTAAAATATTTACAGAGACTAATATTCATAAGACAAATAAATTGTAGTGGGAACATTTTAGAATAAGGCTCTTACTATTCAAAATAAACTTTATCTAATAACCATCACAACTCAAAATGTCTTACCATCTCAATCTCTCATATCATATCAGAGCACGTCATAAAACAAAACATCCTAAATCAGGATCTGACATAACCAAAAGTGAAAATTAGGCACACATCCCTATTTTGAAACTTAATGTAGCCTACATCCCTTACATGTTTTAAATACATTTCTGCCCCCTGTTTTTGAATTGTCGCCTCCTTTTTTTGGATCCACTTCCTATTTTGATGGTTCCGCCTCCTGCTTATTTCCTTTCGCTTCCTTCATTTTCTTCCAGAAAAAAGTGTGGTCCTGGTTAAAAAATAATAATCTAAAATCTGGAAATAATCCCAGAAGTCCACACCAAGGAAAAAAAATAGTTGCATATATGTATGCAAGTATTGTCAATACTTGCATGCATATATGCAATTATTGCATAAAGGAAATTATGCTAACATTTTGTCTGCAGATATGTTGCACACATGTGTGCATGTTTTGGATTTACTAGCATACTTGAATGCAAATAAAAAATGAACTGAGTTGCACTGTTATGAAATATTGCATATTTTTATGCGAAAATGATGCAATACTTGCATAGAAATATGCAAAAAAATCAAATGCGGATGTAACACTGGAATACTTACACATATATGTG
The DNA here is from genome assembly GCA_030737875.1 of Allium sativum. NCBI lineage: Eukaryota > Viridiplantae > Streptophyta > Magnoliopsida > Asparagales > Amaryllidaceae > Allium > Allium sativum. Next base: position 887,658,356 of record CM060922.1, read on the forward strand.
CAAGAAATTGGAATTCTTGCATAACATTATGCATTTAACTGCATTTTTCGCTTTTTTGCTGTTTTTTGCATGTTTTTGATTATTTATTTATCGAATGCATAATCTATTTTAATATTAATTTTTGTATTTTTTTTAAAAAAATTTATTTGTTTTTTGAGCTACTTTTGAAAAATAGGGACCTAATTTATAGTAAGTTTATGACCGGATGTAAGTCTAATTTTGAAACTTAATAGGGATCTGTAAAAAACGCACCCTAACCAAAATAGATAAAATGGCAAAGATGAAGTGAACATATAAATAAAAGAGAATATTAAACTCCAAGAAGAACTATTCCAACTTCCTGTATCACACACTACCATGTGATCTTATATAAGGTAAAAATAACGAATAATGGATCAAACATAAAAGTCTGGTGATTATAAAGTGACTACTAAAAAGAGAATAATTAAGAGATGATTGACTTAAGATTAGTTCTAGTGTTACAAGGATTATGTGTTTGTGACTTACTTAAGATGATTACTATGGTTGATTGTTGCACTAAATTTTTACTATATAAGAGTTATGAAGAATGATTCCTACTTCTACAACGATCGGTCGTCTACTCTCTACCATGAAGCTATAATAGTACTCGATGCCCCTTACACCAAATTGTAATCCGCTCAAACTTGAATTATTGGTATGGGCCACCCTTAAGCTCTTGTGGTCACTTATCTACCCCCTTTGAAACATCCTGCATCCCCATTCTAATGGACCTCTATCTAGCACAAGAACCAACAATGAATTATCCAACCTAGTCTATGATGCACACTCGTTAAATGCTGGTATGCACCGAGTATGGTACTTTCTCTATATCAGTCATTTATCAATCCCCTTCAACATAGGTGTTTGATTTTTCATTGGTCAACCCTCAAACAATATCCTATTTACACCTCCGCCTCAGTCCAATATGGTTGAATCTTAACTATGCAATTTTAATGCTATGATATTTTGTTCCTTTTAGGTCTTTAACTTATTCATAATAGTCTTTATTTTAAAAGTTGTCCAAATCTATCATGTTTTTTTTAAAGATAGTCTCTGTTTAAAAATTGTCCCCCACCTATCAGGAGCTAATATCATATTAATCTTAATTTTTTTTATTTGTTAAACTTATAATAAAGATTATAATTTATCTATAAATTTGAAGACTTGCCTCTTTCATCTTTTTAGAACTGTCTATTTTATTCTACTACGGATTTACATATATTGCATGTGTTTTAGGTCTTTTCTATATATAAAAACTATTTAATCCGTACTACGTGAAAACTTTTCTCTTTTTATGATGTTTCAAATATATTTTAGGATTAAATCTTCCTTTAAAATCTATAAATTTACATAATTATATGATACTTTAACATGCATAGAAGAAATGTAACTAACTGTAAATAGACTGCAGATTTAAGAATAAATGAAAATAAACTAATACTAAACTGGAAATAAAATGAAAATTAAAAACAATAAATTAAACTAAAAATAATTTTAACCCTAAATTCTAAATTAATCTGATCCTAAATAGTAACTTTCCACTCAACCATAGTCCTGTGTTGATACCCCATGGTTCTCCCTGATCCTCTTCCTTAGAACTTCATGTTGGAGAATGGAGTTTTGATGACAATAACCTTATTTCAATTATCATTAATTATAAAATATATGCTAACACTTTTTGTGTAGAACATATATATATATATATATATATATATATATATATATATATATATATATATATATATATATATATATATATATATATACGTGTGTGTGTGTGCAAGGATTATATACAGGAAATATTACTGAAGACTGTACAGTTATAAAGATGATAGAGATTCAACGATAAGAGAAATTTCTAGACTCATGAGTAATCAAGATTTCAAGAGTTCAAGATCAATATAGTTATAGAGTCTAGATTTTGTAACACTCTAAATAGCACTCCAGGTTCAATATTCAAATTCTAATTTTCAAATTCTGATTTTCAAATTCTGATTTTCAATTCTATCCTCCATCCTCTCTATTTTATTTTTCTATTTATCCTCAATCCTCTTTATTTTGTTTTTCTATTTTGATTCTATTTTTATTCTTCTTGATTTTTCTAACTTAAATTTTTTATACTTTATATTTATAGTTTTTATAGTTTGAAACCTAATAATTTTATAAATATATTTATACAGTTTAAAAATATGATTTCATATGATTTTCTATTATATAATATTAATTTACAACACTAGAATTTTACTCAAGAATTTCCAGAATTAGTTTTATATAAAAATACTTGAAAAATGTTTTGAAAATAAAAAAATACACATGACTGTGACGACATTGTAAAAAGTGAATGTCGACATATAACTACTATTTTTTCTAATTTTGAAGGGAAGTGTCTTTTCACTATTTGAAACGCTTCAGAATCGTTGCAACCCTTCATACTCTATAAAAAGAGGTTAAAACTGAATTTTTAACATATCTTCTTCTCTAACTTCATACTCTTTCATTCCACCATTATTCTTAATCATTTTTATGGTTTTTACACTTATACTCTGTCGAATTCAATTCTGTTTTGATAAAACTTCTTCTCTCTACACTCTCTACTCTCTACTCTCTACTCTCTAAATCAAGTGATATTGAAGAGTTATAGGGTTGTTTTGTAATTGGTTGGGTTGAATAAACCTTATTGTGATTCAAAGAGGAGTCAGTGTGTCATTGTGGGCCTTGAAATCAGTGAAATAGGAGTCGGTGTGTTCTTGTGAGCCATGAAATCAAGAAAGTAGGAATCGGTGTATCTTTATGAGCCGTGAAATCAGAGAGGGTGTAATTGACTGTTGAAAGAGTAATAAAACTCTGCACAATCCAGCGTTGTGCGGGACTGAACGTAAGAGTGATCCAAACCAATATAAAATCCGGTGTATTCTTTCCTTTTCTGCATTTCTATTTCTGTTTATTTTGCATTTGTGTTTGAATCTGTGTCTATGATTGTGTTTGTGTTGTTTGATTCATTCCATAATTCTCTAGTTTTAAGTTTTGGTTAAATTCTTGTAGACACTATTCACCTCCACTCTAGTGTTTGCTTTGCCTTAATGATCCATTCTGTGGTCCTAACAATTGGTATCAGAGCAAGGTCTTTCGAAAAGTTCATATTCTGATTTTTGAAAATTTTAAATGGAAAAGTTTGAATACTAGTTATAATTCATGTATTGCATCAAGTATTAGATGAGTCTGCATTCAATTTTATTAAAAAATCAAGTTGTTTTGATTTGATTTTTGAATTTTGAGATGTTTTAAATTTTGAAAATTTTGATCTATGGATACGTTACAAAACCTTCATGATATTATTGTAGTTAGTTATTTTGAAAAGTCATTTGATTATTTGAAAAGTCATTTGAATATTTGAAAAGACATTTGAATTATTTGAAAAGTTATTTGATTATTTGAAAAGTTGTGTTGTTTTACAGGAAAAGATGTGTTATATGGCCATTGGATAATCAACTCTGAAAAGATGATTGACATGGCTGTTGGAAATTCAAATTCCGAAATGGTAGCTATTGAAAATTCAACTTCTGAAAAGAAATTAAAAAGAGGAGAAGAGTGACGACGGTTGGTGAAGAGGCATCAAGAAGAAATGGAAATATATAATATAAATCAATAAAGAAATGGGTACCAGGTCACATTATAACTTTGTATTTTCATCTATAACTTATTTTCATACTGTACTTCTCTTTATTTGCTTCGCAACGCCGCTGGTTTCATATAAATCCACCAAAAATTGATAAAGTAATGATCAAATGAAGTTTTGATGAACAAGGAGAGAAGGAAACCAAAACTATCTTCAGTTATCTTCAAATTTCATCAACAAGTTAGACTATTTTGTCTCAAATCCTTTTCCTTACTGTATTTCTTGTTCTTGCGGTCGATTTGATGGGTAGATCGTCAAATTCCGATCAAAATTAAGTGAGATATGGCAGTTTGAAGTTGGCGACTCAAAACTGGAAACTGTTATGGGATTTTATGCATGCCTCTTACTGTTTTGACTTTCTGCACCCTAATACCATCCAAATTCGTCCTCAAACAGCTACTAGATCGAATTCCTCAAATTCCTCTTTAATTTGCCGCTGATTTCATCCAATTCCGTTAAGAAACGAAGAAGTTATGCCCCTTGAAAGTTTGATTAAAAATGAACAACAACAACAAGAAGAAGAGAAGTGATTATGAAGTGGCATGACTTTTGGGCATTTATATAGTAGTAGAAGTGTCCGTTCATTCAAAATTCAAAATTCAAATTCAAATTTTGGTGCCAAGTTGGTTGAACTACTAAATCTTCAATATCTTTCTCATACAGTGTTCAAATTCAACAAACGAATACACTATTCTGATCAGAAAACCGAGCCCATCGCAATATAGCAGATCTCATCATCAAATTTCAGAAGACCAATTTAGAATTCAGGGAATATTGGAGAAATGGATCTAAAAACCGGGTATGCCTTAATTAATTTTTAATTTTTTGGTTGAATGGATGTTTTATTTGCTTTGCTTTGTTTTGAATTTGAAATTTAGAACTTTAAAATTCAAACTTGAAATTTAAAATTCAAAAGTTGATATTTAAAATTCAAATTTGAAATTTGAAATTCAAAATACTAATAAAATAATAAATATAAAATAAATTTTGGATATTTGTCAGGATTAATATTATTTTAGGAAATAGTTAAACCTGAAATATAAATCGATAATTTAAAACCAAAGTCACAAAACCATATGTTCTTTGAAAATTATGCATGAACATCGACATACATATGTTCTCATGTAAACATAAAGGCTTGTAAAATGAAATTCAAATTTTGAGTTCCAAAAGCTTAAATTTCAAACTTCTCTTCATATTTTAAAATGCCAGTTTAAATTTTAGTTGTTAACTTTGTCTTTCTACTTATTTTCTTAATATATCTTGTTTCAAAATATATATATAAATTAATAGGCATGTTAATATGATTTAAATATATTTTAAAGACATTTAATATTGTTAAAAATATAAGTTTATATATATTTTTTATATGTAGTTTAAACATTCATAGTTTAACTTATATATTCATGACAATTTTTGGGTTACATTATCATATAAATTATTTGAAATTATATACTAATTTTGATTTCTTGGTTTATTAAGATTTATGAAACTTGTATCTTCTAACTTAATATTCTGATATATATTATATATGTACATACACACACTTTTATGTCTTAAATATAAGAAGTTATAGCTTTATAGGTTACTTTACATTAACAAAAATATTTTTTATATAACTATAGGTTTCTTTTATAGTTTTAACATATAAATGGTTCTTTAGCAGATTAATATATTTTGCTTTCTAAAGTTTAAATGAAAAATTGATTTGTATCGAAAGATAAATAATAAATTAAATTTTAAGTTCTTTTTAAATTAGTTTTATATATACTTGTGAATATATATTTATATAGCTTACTTTATATTATACAAATTTTATATTCTCTTTAGAAATATCTTGAATTTTTTACAATATTTATCATACTAATATTATTTAACTTCATGATTTTTCTGAATATGTTACTACTTATCATGAATATTTTTCAATTAAACTCTTATCTTTATTATTATTTTAATCAATTTCATTAAAATAATTAACGTAAGTCTAGAAATTAACATTATCTTTGTTTGATTCAAATAATTTATAATAGTTAGATAGTACTTTGAATATATTTTACCAAAATAGATATTATCGCCAAATCATTCTGCATACTATTATTATACATCTTATTTCATTTCATCATTATAAATTACAATTGCATTTCAAATCAAGATTATTCACACCATAAGTTGCATTTCATATTGTTTTGCATATGGCATACATTTCATACCACATTATAATCAACGTACTTCACACACTGCATTACATGTTAACTTTAACTCCACACATAACAAGTATATAGTATGAAAGGTTTTTATTAGAAATTTAGGATCGTTAATTAAATACATAACATATTTACTTTGTCTTGATTAATTTGATTGAATTCATTGACTCATTTGGTTTGTTTGTTTGTTTGTTTGACTTGAATAACTTGATTTACTTACTTGACATGGTTAAATTTCATTAGTGGTTGATAGGTTTGTTAGAAATATACTTATAAATTTATAGTTGATAGGAGCTTTATAGGTTTTAGGATATCTAGAAGTTACAAGAAATGTTTAGTTCCATGTTTGAGTTGATATTTTATGGCAACAAAACTTAAATTGATTCATTGATTGGATTGAATTACTTTACTTATATCATAATTTTAAGGATATCATATCAGAGTTATTTCTAAGTCAAGATTAAGGTCTTATTATAGTTTAAGGGAACTAGAGTATATGCTAGGCCAATGGTTAGTGATGACCCCTAACAATTGGAGGTTTAGTCTTATATTAGATTAAGGGAGAGTTTTATAGTTTCTAGGTTAAATTAAAGGTTCAAAAATTGTTTATTAACACATATTATTTAATTTTATTGATTTGGTTGATTACTTACATTGATTGCTTGAATTAATTGCTTAAATAGATTGCTTGAATTGCTTGTTCGCTTGAATTATTTGCTTGAATTGTTTGTTTGAATTATTTGGCTGAATTGCTTGTTTGGATTAATTTTCTTGTTTGAATTAATTGGTTCGCTTAGTTTATTATCCTTCTATTTAGTCTACTAGACTAGTGTAGTGAAAGATTTAGGGGGAGTATTTTATAAGTTATAGATAGATTTAGAATTCAGGAGGAGTACTTTACTTTAGTATAGGAATTATTTAGATAGTTCTAGCATTTAAGGGGAGTGGCTATAGAATTTCTTTTTGATAATGCCAAAGGAGGAGAAATTATAAAATATAGACATAGTTTATAGGATACTTACAGTCAATGGGAGCATAGAAGGAACATCATCAAGTAGGTATATACATACATGATATTTTATAAACTAAGGTTGTCATCATCAAAAAGGGGGAGATTGTTGGAGAATGGAGTTTTGATGACAACAACCATATTTCAATTATCATTGATTATAAACTATATGCTAACACTTTTTGTATAGAATATATATATATATATATATATATATGTGTGTGTGTGTGTGTGTGTAGGGATTATATACAGGAAATATTACTGAAGACTGTATAGTTATAAATATGATAGAGATTCAAAGATCAGAGAAATTTCAATACTCTATAAAGTCTAGATTTTGTAAGATTCTAAATAGCACTCCAGGTTCAAAATTCAAATTCAAATTTTCAAATTCTGTTTTTTAATTCTATCCTCAATCCTCTCTATTTTGTTTTTCTATTTATCCTCAATCCGCTGTATCTTGTTTTTCAATTTTGTTTCTATTTTTATTCTTCTTGGTTTATTAAACTTAATTTTTTTTATTTTATATTTATACTTTATATAGTTTAAAACCTTACAATTTTATAAATATATTTATCTAGTTAGAAAATATGTTTTCATATCTATCATATAATATTAATTTACAAAACTAGAATTTTACTCAAGAATTTCAAAATTTAGTTTTATATCAAAATACTTGAAAAAAAATTGAAAATAAAAAAATACACATGACTATGACGACATAGTAAAAAGTGTATGTCGACATGTAACTGCTATTTTTTCTAATTTTGAAGGGAAGTGTATTTTCACTATTTGAAACGCTTCATAACCATTGCAACCCTTCATACTCTATAAAAAGAGGTTAAAACCGAAATTTTTAACATATCTTCTTCTCTAACTTCATACTCTTTCATCCCACCATTATTCTTAATCATTTTTATGGTTTTTACACTTATACTCTGCCGAATCCAATTTTGTTTTGATAAAACTTATTCTCTCTACACTCTCTACTCTCTGAATCAAGTACTATTGAAGAGTTATAGGGTTGTTTTGTAATTGGTTGGGTTGAATAAACCTCGTTGTGAGTCAAAGAGGAGTCAGTGTGTCCTTGTAGGCCGTGAAATCAAGGAAATAGGAGTCGGCGTGTTCTTTTGAGCCGTGAAATCAAGAAAGTAGGAATAGGTGTCTCCTTGTGAGCCGTGAAATCAAGGAGGGTGTAATTGACTATTGAAAGAGTATTAAAACTCTGCACAATCCAACATTGTACGGGACTGGACGTAGGAGTGATCCGAACCAATATAAAATCTGGTGTGTTCTTTCCTTTTCTGCATTTTATTTCTGTTTATTTTGCATTTGTGTTTGAATTTGTGTTTGTGATTGTGTTTGTGTTGTTTGATTCATTCCGTAATTCTCTTTAGTTTTAAGTTTTGGTTAAATTCTTACAAACACTATTCACCCCCCTCTAGTGTTTGCTTTGCCTTAACGATCCACTCCGCGGTCCCTAACACTTCTAATATTCTTATTTACAATCGCTTTCCTTAAGAAAACATTTAATTTAAGATTAGAACTCTAAATATAGAGAGGGAACCCAGAGGGAAAGCAAGAAGAAATGTGTGAAATGAAATTGCTAGGCCGTTATGGGCATGCAAAAGATTTCAGGCCAAAGTATTAGCTTGATTAAATCTGGGTTTGCCATGTTATAGGCCTAGATCTAACTGTCTATTTCAAAATCTAATGTCTTAAGTTTATTAGAAATTGTATCTCACTCCGTCCTTCGCACATGTCCATATTTTAGGCCAAGTTTCGCATGCAGGTAGACCCGACTGCTGTGGGAAGTCGACCGCTGCGTTTGATAGGCCATGAAGGCAGTCAACCCGTGTTATATATAAATATAAATAAATAAATAAATATATTAAACTCGGCCTTATAATATTATATACCGACCCTAACTTCTGACAATTGAATTCTCTCATAGCTTTTTCATGTATTTGGATTTTAGCAAGTTATATATGAAAATTATACAAAATATTTCCACGGCCTCAATGGTGGAACTCCCATAACTCAGACGGTTTCCTAATCTTATTTTCTTATATAATTTATTTCTTACTTAATTTTATTATTAAAATATCGAGGTGCTACATTCTCCCTTCCTTAAGGGATTTCGTATCTGAAATCTCCAAAGATAGAAAAATATAATTAATGTAACAACCCAAATTTTAACAAAACAATAATTAATTAACTAATTTTATTTCAAGATAAGTTGAGAAATAATCAGGAATCCGACAACGAGGGTTAAGCCATTGGGTACATCACGAGTTTATGTTCAGATAGACTTTTCATTTGTGTAAAACGGACTTAAAACAAGTAAATTCTGATCAGTTAAAGTTTGAATTTTAAAATAAGATTTAAAATAAAGTTAAGAAATAAATATAGTGAAATCAACATACATCTGGGACGACCCGATCCCGGATGGGTCGACCTAATGGTCGACCAATGACATGTATGGGTCGACCCCTGTGACGACCCACCAAGGCGGGTAGGTCGACCCAAATAATGTTGCCAGGTATGAGCCAAACTTGTTGCTAAATTCTGGAAACTTCTTGTTGACGTGGCTTTGAGAAATGTGATTAGAAGCTTAATAATCCTAAGGCTAAGATTTTCCTTCTACACCTATAAATTGACCTTTACTCCTCCCTCTTCCCACACACTTATCCTTTTTCATTTTCTCAGCCTCCACTTCACCACTTCTCTTAATTAAAATATATTAGGGAACAAATTAAAGTACTGTCCATTTGTAGATTTGAAAGATTGTTCTACTGGGGCCTTTTTGGATTTGTAATCTTTACGTGTGTTTTAGTAATTTTAGGTATCTTTTGAGACTGGAATCAAATCTATAAAATAGTAGTTGGGTATGAATTATTCTCAATTCTTGATTCGAATTATACAACAGATTTAATTCTTTTCTGAATTCCACTAAATTTTATTCGTAATTCTTGTGGTTAGTTATTCGGGGTCTCTTTTACTGTTTCTCCTTTCTTTCCCTTTGGATTTATGCAGCTGCGCTAAAAATATGCCTAAAAGAGCATATGAATTTGTTGAAACTGGCTTGAACCTATAAGCCTTATATTTGCATTGGATTATCTTTTCGCCCCTTTTTCTTTGTTTTACATTTGGGTTAGGGAAATGAAATACATTAAATTGAAATTATAAAAATTAAGGCTAAAATCTGGATATGTTCAAATACTGCAAAATGGAAAGAATAACTGAAATAAAGGAAAATGAACTAATTAAATGCATATTTAATAGTTGACAAGAATAAATTGTAATTGATAAAACGATATAACCATGAGAATTAAACTGTAAGCATGCTTATTTGTAAACATGCTAACCCAGTACTGCTTGTTGTCGGTTTTAGCTCAGTACTCCTTGTTGTCGGGCGATAAACATGTTAGTTTATAGTAGAAATCCAGTACTTCTCGTTATTGGATTTTAAAGCTTAGTACTCCTTGTTGTCGGGCTATAAACATATTAGTTGGTAGTAGAAATCTAGTACTCCTCGTTGCCGGGTTTTAAAGCCCAATACTATGGTTGTCCAGCTATAAACATGTCAATTTGGAGTAGGAACCCAGTAATCCTCATTGTCAGGTTTTAAAGCTTAGTACTCCTAGTCGTCGGGCTTTTTGGATATAAACATAACATAAATAAAATTTAAGCTCAGTACTCCTTATTGTCGGGTTTAATAAAATTTATTGTTTTGGGGGCCAAATCATGGGTTAGAGGATTTGAGCCAAGTTATTTGGGGCCCATTCCATGTAGCATACGCTAGTTATCATTTCATCCTTGAGGTAAGGGCACGCACCATGTTATGTTGTGGATGCAAGTCATTCCAATACAGAGGGTGTGAGTGTCGTTAACGGCAAGTCAGTATGCGTGCTCTGCCTTGATTTGGGCATAATAAATCATTTTCACATCTATAGATGAGGTTATGTCAAATCGCTAATAGGCTAGGACCTGATAAACCTAAATTCATAGTGGGCATTGGTTATCTATGATTCTACGCAGCCGATCGTTTAGGCAGTATTAGTGATTTATTCCTAATTTGTTCTAGTTGTAGAAGTGCGAAACAATCAACACCACTGTCAAATATCTTGATATAGCATCCTCTGTTTTACCCCTACTTTATCCTGTTGTACACAGACACTTACTCCCTTATTTTATACTAGACTATTGTTTTATTTATTTGTTCCCTCATGTTAGTTGTGCTAGAAATTACCACAACTCACTAAACTTTTTATCTGATCCATTTTCTCCTTTTCTTCTTTACTTTTTCTTCCCCCTATGATCCTTGGGAAGAACTGCTTAGCTCGGATTGCTCTTTTGACTTCACTTGGAATATTCTTTTGGAAATGTATTGTTCATCTTATTTTTATTCCATTGTTTGCTTGTATTTTACTTTGGCTATTTGGAGATACTTTGGTTTTGTACTCTGATGTTTCCTTTGTGACTGATTAAGACCTGGTACTTTTATGACACTTCGGTTTATTTGAAATAATTAAGAATGGTTAATATTTTTTGTCATTTTACTATAAAGTATTTGTTTGTTTTCCACTGGGAATTTATCCTTTTATGTCTTGTGAAATCTTTGTCTATGTGATGTTTACTGTCTTTATACCTAGAACGCTCTGCATTCCTTAATGAGATTCTATATTAGGTTAGCGTTAAGAGGTGCGGGGTGCTACATTCGGTATCAACACCTAAGTTTTTCAAGGTTAAAAAGATTTATATTTGAATTTAAAGTATATCCCCGCTAGTCAAAGTTACAACATTCTTTTGATTCCTCCGAACTCTAAATTTCTATTTTAATCTTTTACCAAGCATGTTACGAGCACCAAATTTTCATGAGGGCATTTCTGTCCCTGGTTGGTTTCGTAGATATTTAAAAGTTATAAGGAATGTAGAAGGATAAGGACATGCGCGGGTTCCAGCACCCACTGCAGTGGTTCCTCCTAGCCCACCTACGGCCAAGAATTTCTCTAGGCTTCGTAAGGATTTCTCTAGTTTGGGCAGTAAAACTTTTTGGGTAACGAGACGCTCGTAGAGGCTCTCACCTGGATTAAGGAGACTGAGAGAGTTTTTGAGTTGTTGGAATTGAGGATGGGATAAGAAATTTGACTTGCAGCTTGACAACTTGAGGAGGAGGCGTCATTTTGGTAGGAATCTGTAGAGGCTAAAGGAAGGAATGTGAGTTGGGTCGAATTTAGAAATAGGTTGGAAGGACATTTCTATCATCTGTTGAGGAGAGAATGCAGTTGGAACGGTTTTGAAATATGAAGCAAAGAGATATATTAGTAAAGAACTACATCAATCGGTTTAACAAATTATCGATGTTTTGGCATGGACTTGGTAAATACTACTCTCAAGAAGGTTGTTCGTTTTATGAGAGGTTTGAATTAACATCTCCAAGGTTTGGATATGACTCACATCCTATGGGAGCGACATACGAGGATTTGATTATGATGGATTTGATGCATGAGGATAAGAAAGAAGAAGTCAAGGAGAAAAAAATGAGTCTCCTAAGTTCTTGTAACGACCCAACTCTCGAACACATCGGATGTTTTATCATTATATAAGAATAAAAGATAGATAGAAGATAAAACTAAATAGAACATCAGAATCTCACGACGGAACTTGAACATAACATAATAACCCAAAATATTACATATCATAAGTTAAGTACATTTGAGTACTTCATACATACGTATACATGTCATCGCAAATTACATACTTAACATTCGTGATACTAACTTGCAGAAAATTATGTATAATATCATGGATAAAGCAAATTGCAGATAATTATACATAAACATGATTGATAGGCCAACATTCAGATCCTTCCCATCCAACTACTCCCAAAAGTTAAGTTAATACCTGGATTTACCCAAGGGTTTAAGAAAAACACAGAAAAATAAACTCTGGGTCAGTTGAGGGCTGGTGTGAGTAAACGATTTTAAAACAAGTTAAGAAATAAAATCATACTTATAAGACCACGACATAAATACGGAACGGGTTTTTACCTTATGATAATCAAACCGTTTGTATATTTAAATTAGATATTATGATAATGTATAGGGTTTCCACAAATAATTTAGAATCTAATAGAAATGTTTTCATCTCACATTTCTACTTAAATAATACGCAAGCAAAACCGCTTAACGCTTATGGTTAATGGATTTCCAACTATGACAAGGTATGTAACCACCTTCTGATAGTGTATCTCTAGAGAGGACTACACTGGGTTCAACAAGAACTTCTTCTAACCCGGCCACACATGACCAACCACTTATTTCTCTTGAGTGTATCGAATATATGTCACCAACGGTTCTGTATGGCAACCATTTCCCGAATGGGACAACATCGATAGAATAAGGAATAAAAGAAATATCTCTAGATAGGTGATAATACACCCTAATGGGAGCTACTCACATAGCCATGTTGCCTGCCCGATTTTTGTCATTTCCTTGTTGTGAAGCTTGAGACTGAACTTACCTTGGAAAACACTTTTATTAGCTTTGAATGCCGCATCATCAAAACCCACTAATCACTAATCGACTTCTCCAAAAATATGTTACAGGTATAAAGAAAGAGAAACGAATTCTTCTGCCACCACATAACTACGTTTGAAAAGATCAATGTACGTGATTAGTTAGGAATACTCTGTCAGACATTCGTCCATACAAGTTGTCCTGGGACTGGACAAACCGAAGATATTATTTTATAAGCCCATCTTAGGCAATTTCTACCTAGGATTTATAAAACAATTCTTGCATAACTGTGTCTTTTATTATCTTTGATAATCTTCGTCTTGCAACGTAAAGATCGAATCGAAGTGGAATCTATATTCCAGACTCTTTGAAACAATCGACGTTAGTATCTTTTAGGGACAAGTGATGCTTAAATGGATCAGATTATAATATAAAATTTGATCTTTAATACTCACCTTCTTTTTTTGTCGTTAATTTAATCATGCCATGATATTTAAAAGATTTCAGCTTAATTCGATAAAATAAACTCTGGGTTTTTATTCAAAACATTTGTATTTATCCTTGACAGTTAATCATCTTCCATTCGTTACGATAGATCATTTAGTTTGATTTAACTCATTTACTTTTATTTGTTCTTAGTCTTGAAATGATTTAATAAATTCTTCCCTTTATTTAAATTTATTCAATTTAAATTAATTAAACTGCACTAATACTACTTTGATTTTTCATATATAAATATATAAGCGTATATATAAAATTCTATTTCTCATTTGTTTACATTATTTCTTATAACCGACTTCTTTGTTATAATCTTTACATATATATATATATATATATATCAAAGAATATTGTTTACATTGGAAACTTTTATTTAAACAAATGGTTTAAATCTAACAAGACAACTCTATTTTGTCATCAACTTCATTAAACAAGCCTGGTTTAAAAACATCAGCCCACCCTACCTTTTTTTTCTTTTTCTATTAAATTTAAAAGCCCATTCTCCTTTATATACTTTCATTTGTTTAAGCCTGAAGCCATTTTCGCAGGCCCAAGTTCGAGCCCAAATAAATCAGTCTGTCACCCTAAAAGCCTCATCCTCATTTACTTCTTGTGTGGCTTGCTACCCTATTTCCTTGGAATGGAAAAAGTAAAGAACCTGCTATCATTCTTTAAATGGAAAAACCCCGCCACCTTAGTTTATTTCCTGTCGAGACCTGCTGTAAATAATCCCATTTGCTAAATTCCTTCCTACTTCCAATTACACTTCGATGCTCCCATCCATTCTGCCATGAACCCCTACTGCTTAGCCAAAACTCTCCCACCCCGATGGTTCATCCCCTCCGTCCCCCAATGTTTCACAGACCTGATGACACTCAAAGTCATGCACCCATGTATTCCTTACTTTACAAAACCTATTATGTGCACTTATCCAACTAACTTTGCTTACCCCTTCTTTGTTACACTTCCAGTTTAAGATTTACATTTTACTTCCATTATGGTTTGTTTTTATTAAATGTTTTATTTTTCTTCACTTGCGTGACCTGCCACCCTTCAAACTCCAGTGAATAACCTTCCCCCGGACCTGCTACCTTATATTTTTCTTTTTGTTTGCCAAGAATTGTTATTTATATTTAGTTCTGTAATATCTTCTACTGTTAATCTGTAACGACCCAGAAAATCTGAACCAATTTAAAATTTTTAAATTGGCTAAAATAATGGATTTTAAATATTTAAAATAAATATTTTAAATAATGGCGATGAAAACTGAGTTGAATCGACATTTGAAAACGAATATAATTAATTATAATTATATATAGAATTGAAAATGGCGCGGTAGTTCGATAATTCGATTTCAAACTTCAATTGAATATACCGGGTGCAAAACAATCCGGATTTTAGGGAAACCAAAAATATTTAAATATGTTAGTGAATATCTTTCTAACGAATCCGACCAATCGAAATTTGATAGCGGGAATCAAAAGATATGTCCAGTTGAAAATTCTGAATAGTCGCTATGGAATTCAGGCCCTTAAAAATGGACATTTTGCAGATGACCTCGGATTTCGACGAAACCACTTTTGTTGGGTCCGCAGTGTCAAGTTATTGCTAGATTTCAAATTTCATAATTTTTCGAATCAATGTGTGAGCGTGGCAAAAGAAAACGCGTTTGACCAGTTTTCGTTGATTTGAATCGACTGGAAATTGGCCATTTTTCAAACGGTCTCAGAATTCGACGAAACTAGTTTTGTTAGGACCGTATCGTCAATACGAAGCTAGAAAATATTTTTCTGGAATTTTTCTAGTTAGTATGTGACCCCGGTAATTTGAAATGTGCGTTTAAAATTCAATATAGTGATTTAAATGTAAATTAAAAGGAAACTGATTGTAACGATCAAATCAGCTTGCGAGACATATCCCATTGTGTTCGGAATGGGGGTGAAACGCTATGGACGACAGGCGGTGGGCCTCGTTTCGAGGTCATATGTAAAAGTCAACCTTTTTGAAAAATTAAATAATAAAATAATAATAAATTTTTTTTTTCTTTCCCCCCTTTTTTCTTCTGCTTGCCCCCCCCCCCCGATTCAATAAGTCAGAAAGGAGAAAAAAAAAAGAAAAAAAACCCTAGCGATCAATCGACCCGCCCCCCCTCGTCTCGACGCCGACGAAGACCCCCCCCCCCCGTCTCGACGTCTGCGAAGACCCCCCCCCTTCATCGATCGAAGCAGCGACGCTCCCCCCTGGAAGCAAACGCCTGCCGCCTCCGCCTGAAGTTGCGCACCTCCTCCGTCGAAGGGCAGATCGAAGTAAGTTGTTTTATTTTTTTTATTCTTAATAAAAAAAAAAACTGATTTTAGAAATGGTGTTAAAAAAAAAAAGAATTTGAACCTGTTTTTTTTTTAGGTATTTAAACTGATTTTAAAAAGTATAAAAACCTGTTTTTGAAATAAAGTAAAAACTGAATTTTATAAAAAGTAAAAAAACTGATTTTGTTTTTAAAATAAAAACGGATTTAGTTTTAAAGGTAAAAGCTTTAAATAGGAAGAAAGGTTTGAACTTTCAAGAGAAGTAAAAACCATATTTTTATATATCGAAAGTCGAAGTAAAAATCATATTTTTATATATCGAAAGTCGAAGTAAAAATCATATTTTTTATATATCGAAAGTCGAAGTAAAAATCATATTTTTATATATCGAAAGTCGAAGTAAAAAAATCATATATTTATATATTGAATAGCATCGTAAAAATTCGATTTTTACATGTGTAGAGAATACGAGCGAAAGCGACAAAAGGCGAAGATTTTATACAAGGAAGTGTCGTGCAGTTGGATAGCTATTGGTGAGATTTCTGATTTAAAATATTTTATATATGTGAAATGAAAGTGAATAGCTATATATAAATATCTATATATATATATATATACGCCCCTCGTCCACAAACCATGGACGATATTTATTGGTTGAAATTGTTGTGATAATTGGTTGATAACGAATGGTTGTTTGGGATTGTTTGTGATTGATATTGGTTGATTGAGGTTGAAAAATACCCGTTTGTGGTTGAGAAATATTTGGTTGAAACCACATAGGATTAGTTTGTGGAAATGAAATAAAAAAATATACATGCCGCCTGCGTGCGAACTAGATGCATGATCCCCATTGTCAAAAACCGCGAGGTTTTAAGGTAGAGCGAGGAGCCGTACTAGGGATGGTGCCGGTGTAACTACCCTGCCGTTATGCTGCCGAAATTTTGAATAATATTTGTGTGTTTGAATTATTTTCATATGCTTAAACTATATCTATTCATTGTATAGAAAACATTCATGTGTTGAATTGATATTCATTCGTTGTTTAGAAATTCATGTGTTGAATGGTATTCATATTTTGAAATAAATTGTTCGATAATAAAAATCACATTTTTATCTATATATAAAAACTATTGAAAACATTCATGTGTTGAATTGATATTCATTCGTTGATTAGAAATTCATGTGTTGAATGGAATTCATATTTTGAAATAAATCGTTTGATGATAAAAATCACATTTTTATCTATATATAAAAACTATTGAAAACATTCATGTGTTGAATTGATATTCATTCGTTGTTTAGAAATTCATGTGTTGAATGGTATTCATATTTTGAAATAAATCGTTTGATAATAAAAATCACCTTTTATCGACTATATGAACTATATAGAAAAATAGTGTTTTGAAATGAATTGTTTTACAATAAAAATCACATTTTTATTGTATGCATAAATCGTTGAAATGTGAAGTGTTAAAAATAGCCACTTGTTCAAACTAAACATATATGAGTTGAAATATTCATTAATTAGCTAATGAAATGATTTGCACCTATGTATGTAACATTAGAATAAATGGTGTCTTTAAACCAAACAGAAATCAAATATGAAGTTGAATAGAAAAGGATAAATGATAAGAACTGTATATATATGTATATGCATATACATTGAACAGGTTATAGCAAAGGGACTAGAGAAGAGGAATAAAATTTTGTGCCCGACAAATAGGTACACATTTACTGATTTGTTTGGGTGATGATTTTGAGCCTGTTGGCTAGCCGCTTGGCTTTTTCTTTTTCTTTTTGAGATTAGAAGGACCGGGACGCTATTTGCGATTTCCCGATGCTCCCGGTGCAGGGGAGGTTATGGCGAAATTTTTCCAAAATTTAAGGCGTTAGAAAAATATTTGAAGTGAAAACGATATGGAAATCATTGAATGAACTATATTTATATAAATATATAAATATAAATAAAATTAAAACGAAACGAGGCCATGCAGTTCGTATTTTGAAACCGTGATTTCAAACGACTAGTGAGGGAAATCCGACCATTGGATTTTCCCGAAACCTCAACCGTCGGGTTCGCCTTGGAAATATCTTCCCAACGGCACCAACTTTGTAGAAATCCAACGGTTGGATTGTCTGGAATGTTTAATTCAAATCTGAAGAAAAACAGCGCCAGAAACGATTATATTTATTTATATATATAAATATAATTATATTAAATCGAATAACGACGCTGTAGTTCGTAATTTGAAATCGAAATTTCAAACGATTGTACCGGGAGATCCGACCGTCGGATTTTCCCGAAACTGGAACCGTTGGATTCGTTTTGAAAAGACCATTCTAATGATGTAAATTTTGTGAAGATCCAACGGTTAGATTTTCAGATATGTGTAAATCAAATCTGAAGAAAAACAGCGCCACGGCCGCATTATGGCCCGAAGCGTCGTTTTGAATAAAATGGCTATTTTAAAATAAATAAAAATAGCGATAAATCGTTATAAAATATTGGAAACGATATGGAATGGAAATAAACTGAATTTGCTTGATTTGTGTGGTTTTTGATGGTTGAATGTGTTTGGTGTGAAAATTACATTAAAGAACACAATTGGTGTTGTCGAATAATTTAACCATTGAAATAAATCGATTTGAAATTCTAAATATACGTGAATTATTTGGAAAGGCCGAGTTAATTCTCATTTCGAATAATCGACCGACGATTGAAATTCGAAGATGAAGACGATGGTCGAAGACCGGAGATCTTCACCTCGTTTGGATGGTAACCGAGGTCCTGATTGGGAGGCATCCCGAAATATGGATAATGAGTGGTGATCGTCCAGGCGTACGTGGTGATCGAAGGGTTTGCGAGGTATTTAGTGCCTCCGGTTTCGTTCAGACCCAGAACGGACTTGTAAATGGACTGTGTGTCCGACATTGGATTTTATTCTGTGTTGATTGATCTCTGTTAAATATACATCTGTTTGGCGGCGGAGAATTTATTCTTTTGCTTAACGCCCTTCTCTGAGACGTACGAGCTCAGAGGTTGTATATCGATGGACATCAGTCGCATGGCATGAATTGCCTGTGTGGCATGCTAAGATGCAGTGATCAGGGCTTCTATTGAAAAGCAAAGTCTTGTGGTGAAGATCAAAGCACCGCCTGTGGGGCGTAGCTTTGTGTATAACGTGAATTCGTGAGCCTCACATCCCGGTATGAACCTAAAACGGGAAAAGGACCTCAGGGAGGGCATGCGTTTCCTTCTAGCTAGGGTGGTGTCAGTGACCTACCAGCCCTGACATTTATATACTTTTCACCTATGTGGTTGTTGCTGTTGCGAGGCGCCTCGGTTTGATCGGACGATCCGGGTCCGATGGAGTCATTCGTTGGCTCATTTACACCCCAAAGGGTGGGGAAACGTAGTGTTCAGGCATTCTTAATCCACATCGGTGGACCGGCCCTGTCGCTCCAAGGGTCGATGCGTTCTGATCCTGAGACATGGGCTAGATTGTCTCGAATTCGGTAAGGACTATCTTTTGCCTTGGTTCATGACGGAAATCCAATTTCCAAATACGTGATCGTGCGGTTTTGATTGTATATATATATGGCGACATGATATATGGTACCCATGCCGTCTATGATTGATAGTTATGATTTGAAATTGTTTTCAAAACATATAAACACTAGCAATAATATCAAATGCCTTTGTTTTATTCGTATAAATCATATTTTGGCCATTATAAGGTAAAACTCTATCCTCCGGTTTGCGTTGCATTGTGTGATGGGAACTGAGTCTTATAATGGCTTCATTTTTATAAAAAGCATAGCGATGTTTAAAAGAAAGATTTGTTTTAAAGCACTGGCAATCCAATGGAGTAAACTCGTTCCATGAAAGTGGCGTGGTCCTGTGATTAGCCAATTATATATGTGTTGAGTAGATTTCTCATACCAGTCCCATGACTGACTCGTAGTTTGTTTCACTCTCAAACTCGGGTGCCCCTTTTTCTACACGGGCAGCCTTGTATTCAGGTTTAGCTGGTTCTTTCTGGATAGCTGGAGCTGAAGATGGATTCTATCATTTATTTCTTTTTATGCTGTTCAGCTCCTATTGTACATATTTTGTTTATTTCCGCTGTAGACATTTATGTATAGCTGAACTGAATTTGTACTAAGTAAGATCCTGTATACTGTGTAACTCTGATGATTACTTTTATCCAGTATATTTTGTTGTTCATATCTGGTG
Source organism: Allium sativum (assembly GCA_030737875.1). Classification (NCBI taxonomy): domain Eukaryota; kingdom Viridiplantae; phylum Streptophyta; class Magnoliopsida; order Asparagales; family Amaryllidaceae; genus Allium; species Allium sativum. The sequence goes on from CM060922.1 coordinate 887,678,828, forward strand.
TATTTATTTAATTTTGTTCTGCTATTATATGTTTCTGTGTTATATTCCAAAAGATAACCTTGTTTCCGTGAGAACGGGAAATCGGGTCGTCTCATAATCCTAGTAAAATCCACAAAAGAACCCCACTATGCATGATTCATGTGCGCATGTACATCCAAGTTCGCCAATAGCCAGGCCATTTAACTAGGGCTGTCAATGGATATCCGAAATATCCGAAATCCGTCTGCATCCGTATCCGAAAAGCAGATAAATATCCGATATCCGGGGAAGCGGATGCGGATGCGGATATAGGCATATCCGTATCCGAAAATTATCCGTCCGCTTTTTTTTCGATTATAGCTTAAATTATGTGTATTTTAACATAATTAAATATGCTAATTTATTAATTTGCAAAATTAAAAGTCTACTAAATGCATGTTAATTGCTCAAAATTATATATTATCATCATATTTATTTGTTTTTAGCAATTTAATAATCAATTAGGTTGAAAAAGATTAATATTAAGCTAAAAAAATTCATTTATATTCATTGATTTATCGATTGTGAGCGGAGCGGATAATTATCCGATATCCGTCCGTATCCGCGGATACGGATATCCGATATCCGAAAATGGTTTCGGATGCGGATACGGATATGGCACTATCCGTATCCGAAAGTATCCGTTGACAGCCCTACATTTAACCGACTCCACATGCGCACGATCTGGACTGAAACTATCTGCTGTTGTTCGACCATTTTCCGATTATCGGGATCGCAAAACAAACATGTTTGGTTGAACCAGAAAATTTACACACTAACAATCACGATCAAAACGATCTACTACCTCTAAAACATATCTTCAAACAACCCCAAACTTTTGCCATGCGTTGTCGATACTATGTACTTACCCGGCTCCGTGTTTTCTCGACATTTGGTTGGCTTAGAAACTAAATAGTTTAAAAACTATTTTACTATATGTTTTTAAAATGGCATACATATTATATTTTGTTCTATGTTAAATGTTATAAAGTACAAACCAACCTGAATGTTTATTTCTACTTATAGAACTGAAATCTAACATTCCATAGTAACCAGTTATCCAAATTTGGAAAAACAGAGTAATACTTCTTCTAATGATTTACACAGTTGGGTAATAAATAGTAAATGCCCTCAACATGATCAACACCCAATATGGTTTGTATGATAAGGCTTTTGTAATGCCATCTTGATAAGCTGCAACATATTCACTAACTAACAGTTTACCTTAATCATAACTGGTGATCTAACATAACTAGTTTCATAAAGGAATCAAAGTTCCTACGTACTAGAATAAAACTGGGAGAGTCACTAAGATACACAATGTATGTTAACCACATGTATATTTGTTAAGTAAAAATACAAATGCCAGGTTTAAACAGAGCATGCATAGTTGTATTATAGGGTGTCTAGTGTGATCAACAAACATTTATTCTGTAATGAAGTTCCAATATAATCATTAAATCATACATAAAAACAAATAAACTTGCATGGTTTTAGAGAAATAACATAGTGAGTGTTTACTCTTTTTTCCCTCAGCTTCCTATGAATGAAAGTTCCATGTTTTTAGTTCTTAGATCGGAAAATTAAGTGCACAAATTTATGAAAGCATGTTGCTACTTATAGACACGAAAATATACTAAATTAATGATGTATTTAATGCTAGCATGGGGAAGGAACTCTTTAAAATGAGCAGAAATGTTCAGATGTAAAGAAGTGAATATTTTCTCCTATACTTTAGTAACTGATGCCTAGTTTTGTTTATTAATAGCCTGCGCATGTTTAAATTTATGTACTTTACACACAAAGTCTTCCACTGTCCATTCTTGTTTATATTTTGACAAAAACAGTTAATGCCATGGTCTTTTTGGCAATAAATATAAATTCTCCTTACACATTTTGATGGAAATATATATGATAGTTCTTACAGCTGGCTAGATGCTTTGATATTTATTCTATCATACAGCAACAGTTTTATTTTCCACATGTTCATATGTTTAGCTTTGAATTCATTCTTAGTTGCTAAGTATCCTTGCATTAAATGTTCCCGGAAAAAAAGTGTCCAGTTCTTCATGATATGGGAGGACAACTAACATCCATCAATCTTGTTTTAAACACTTAAATGTTTATCTTTATGTCCATTATCCTTATGCATGAAGTAATCATTTAAAAAAAAATACTTAATTAATATAGTTATTACATAAATTGACTTTACTTAGTATGGTAAAATTAAGAGGTCTGATTACACGTTTTCAAAATGTGATAAGTACACAAGTTAGAAACTACATATACAGATGTATATGTATGAAGTAGGAAAGATTAGTTATAATTTATTTTCAAGTATGAAGTCAATCTCTATTAATTAAATTAGTTATTAATATAATCATTGATTTATGGTTTTAGAAATATTAAGTTTAAAAATCCCGAGACATTATCTAACCCCCTTATAAAAAACTCATCCTCAAAATTTGTAAACAACAGATATATAAAGCCAAAAGGTGATATGTCATAAACCATCATACCAGTTACTACAGATAGTACGATAATAAGTGATATACTCGATTAGCTCGAGTTATAGTCAGATAAAAGCCCTATGTACAAACATACCATACTATCCTACTTGGAGTCATCACTACTGATCTCAATCACGTCATCCACTTCGTCATCAGAAATATTTATTACTTCCACTACCTCGTCATCTCCTCTACATCCTCATCATCTGAGATATAAATGACCTTGACAGGTGAAGGCAGGTACAACATCATATCTGGATAAGAAAAGTCCATCGAAAACTCCTAGTTACCCCCTGCAGCATGGAACTCCAACAAGTCATGTATAATCTGCACCCACAGAGCAGTCAACTGGTCATCTGGCTCCACGTGTGGAGTCTCTACTATTGGGTCGACATGCATCGATTCCGGTATGACCTCCTCTTCTTCTTCTGGCTCTTCCTCCTCCTTTATTTCCTCGTCTTCCTCTATCTCCTCTAATCCCATATCCGAGTCATCGTCATCATCGCTACTACCATCACCCTCCCCATCACCATCATAACCTATCTACTGGCCTACCTCGTCCTCTACACCATCTTGATCCTCAGAAAAATCCATGCTCTCCTCCTCTGACATAGGCTCGACCTGGCCTGTGCGGGACTCGTTTGAATCCGCGTCTCTACCCTTATCATCATGGGGCGTACTGTTTCAGTCCTATCTCTAGAATCTACTATCTCATGAATACTGATACCGACACGGAACCTCAGTATCTGTAAGGGTGTCAACTTCTTCCTAGCATTTCTTTTGAACATGGTTCCATTTAATAATAAGGAATAGATATAAGAAAGTAAAAATAAACTTTACAAGTTCATAATCCCTAAGAATAACTGAATCCTCAATAAACGCATGCTGATAAAATGAAAAATCCATAACTTTATTTCCAACATAGGGTAACATCCAAAACAATACACATGATAACATCTTACATATGATAATATCTAATCAAACATACAATAAACCAACACTTAGTTCATAATAAAGTTTGGATAAAACTCCTTGACATGCTTCTCCATCTCCCAAGTACAGTCATTTGGATTTTCGCTCCACTGTATCTTGAGTAGCTTCACAATCTTACTCCGGAGTCACTTCTCTTCTTTATCAACTACATAGACTGGATATCGAATCATAGTCATATTTGGTTCAATCTCAAGATCTTCCTAAATGGATGGTTCCAAAATCAAAGACGGGTCATGAACACACTTCCGAAGATGAGACACATGAAAAACATTGTGAATCCCTGCCATCCTTTCTGGTAATTTCACTCTATAGGCAAGTGATCCAATCTTCTCAATAACACGAAAAGGTCCTATATATCGTGGAGGTAACTTTTCAGTTTTACCAAATCTAATCACTCCTTTGATAGGTGAAATCTTCACAAACACCAGATCTCCCTCAGAAAAATTAAGATCCCTTTGCCTCCTATCTGCGTAGCTCTTCTATCGATCCTGGGACTCTTTCATTCTAGTCTTAACTAATTCAACCTTCTTCGTGGCCTCTCGGATCATATCCGGGTCGATAACAAGTTTATTACCGGACTCAACCCAACAAGTTGGCGATCTGCATGGTCTTCCATCGAGAGCTTCGTAAGGTGCCGTACCTCTACTGGCTTAATAGCTGTTATTGGAGGAGAATCCTACTAGATGCAAGTGATCTTCCCATGATCCACCAAAATCAAGAATACACACTCTCAACAGGTCTTCTGAAATTTGGTTCACCTTCTCCGTTTGGCCGTCTGTTTGAGGATGGTAAGCTGTTCTTAGATTCAGTCTGGTACCCAAAGTTGTTTGAAGCGCTTCCCAGAATTTACTAGTAAAAATGGGATCTCTATCGCTTACAATACTTACTGGAACTCCATGTACACGTACAATCTCTCTCATAAAAATCTTGGCTAGCGAAGCTGCAGTTCGTGTCGGTTTCACCAGAATGAAATGTGCACTCTTCGTTAGTCGGTCTACTATAACCCAAACTCCTTCATATCCCCTTCTAGTCTTGGGTAACCCATCGATAAAATCCATTGATATCATTTCCAGTTTGGAATCTCCAAAGGTTATAGTAATCCTGCTGCTTTCTGATGATCACCTTTGATTTTGTCGCAACATAAACGTTTATTCACATGAGTCAAAATGTCCTTCTTCATTTCGGGTCACCAAAATACTCGTCTCGTGTCTTTATACATTTTTTGAACTCCCGGGTGAATATTCAACTTTGACTTATTGCATTCAGTTAACACTTCTTTCCTTACCCCATTAATATCAGGAATACACAATCTTCCATTTATCCTGAGAACACCTTAATCATCCAAGTCAAAATCTGACTCCTTTTTCTTCATAACTCCTTGAATTGATTTTTCTAGAATAGCATCTCTTCTTTGATTTCCCATTATTCTTCCTTAAAGTGTTGGAGTAACTTCTAGAAGAGATAAGATTGCATTTCTGCTCAGAGCGTCTGCCACAACACTAGCTTTTCCTGGCGTATAGATAATATCCAGGTCATATGCTGCAAGGAATTCTAACCACCTTTGTTGCCTTAGATTTAGATCTTTCTGAGTGAACAGATACTTCAATGGTTTGTGGTCTGTGAAAAGCACGAACTTCTCTCCTAAAAGATAATGTCTCCATATCTTCAATGCAAAGAAAACTACCAATATTCTAAATTGTGTGTAGCGTAATTCTTCTCATGTAGTTTCAATTGTCTACTAGCATACGTAATTACATGCCTATTCTGCATTAAGACTGTGCTAAGTCTAACTCCACAAGCATCAATATATATATTGTGAATCCACTCTTTCCATCGGGAACTACTAGAACTGGTGCTTCCGTTAACTTCTTCTTTAATTCCTTGAAAGACTGTTCATATTTCGGAGTCCAAATACCTTTCTCAACCTTCTTAGTCAACTTAGTTAGATAATAGGATATCTTAGAATAATCCTGGATGAATCTCCTATAGTATACCTGCCAATCCTAGGAAACTACGAACTTCTATCAGCGTTCGGGGTTGTTTCCATTCTTGCACTTCTTCTACTTTGATTGGGTCCACAGAGATACCATCTCCACTCACAATATGCCCAAAGAATCTCACTTCGGATCGCTAGAAATGGCATTTGGAAAACTTTGCCTTCAATACATGCTTCCTTAGAGTTTCTAATACTAGTCTAAGATGATATCGGTGTACTTCTTCAGTCTTTGAATAAATTAGAATATCATCAATAAAAATTAGGACAACTTTGTTTAGAATTTTCCTAAAGACACAGTTCATTAGGTCAACAAAATATGCAGGTATGTTGGTTTGTCCAAATGGCATAACTACCATTCATAAAAGAAATCTGGTCCTCTTAAGGCATTTAAAGGAATATTATCTTCAAAAATTCTTAACTAGTGCAAACCTATTGCTAAATCCATTTGGGAAAATACTGTAGCCCCAAAGATCGTCGATTCAGGGTAAAGGATATTTATTCCTAATGGTCACTTTATTTAATTCTGTGTAGTCAACACATAATCTTAGTGACCCATCAGACTTAACCACAGAAACTACTGTTGAACCCCATCTTGAAAAACTTGTTCTAATTAATCCTTTAGCCAATAAATCTTGTGTCTGATTCATAAGTTCAATGTCTTCTCTTGGTGCCAATCATTTTTTAGGTTGAACTAACGGTCTTGCTCCTAGAATAAGATCGATTCAGAACTTTATTTCGTGATGTGGAGGTAAACTAGTAACCTCTTTAAATATGTCAGAGAAATCTCTGACTATTTCTACCATCTCCAAATTTTCATGTGGTGCTTCCAAGGCATACAAGAAACTACAAATATGAATACCGGTTTTCCCACACGGTATCCTAGCTTTTCTTCCAATACTAGTTATTAGAGTTACCATTTCTTTGTCACATTTTATCTTAGCTTGGAATTTACTTAACTAGTCTAACTCGAGTATAAAATTAAAATCTTTAAAATCCAAAATGTAGAAATTAAATAGGAAAAAATGTGAAAGATACGAGATGGCTATACTATCACAAAACATTTTTAATTCCGTCTTTCTGCCAATGGGATTAGATACACAAATCGTATTTGGGGAATTTTTTGGGATAAGTTGAAATTTTCCTATGGTTCTAGATGAATTGAAACTATGCGAGGCGCCGGTAACAAATAAAACATGAACGTCAATTCCATTAAATTTAAGGTACCTTCTAGAACTCCCGTCCCTTTCACATCCTTAGAAGTTGATGCTTCATTCTTAATAGCATAAACCTTGGTTTGTTGTGCCCTCTTCATAATCGGACAATATTTGATCAGGTGTCCGGATTGATGACAATTAAAGCATAGAGTCTTCATAACCATGGCATTTCCAGGTCCTTGCTACTGTTGATGCTGTTGAGGTTGTTGTGGCTTTTTCACTGCTGACTTCTTACAGAGCCTAGCGATGTGTCCCTTTTCCTTATAGTTGTCGCACACTGTATCCTTGAAACGTTGTTTAGCCTTCTCCCCCATATTTCCTTTTCCCTTCCAATTCGGATTAAACTTCCTCTTCAGAGGATTTTCTCCACTGGCTTCTCCCATTTGTGCCTTTGCTACTGGCTTCTTGGTATCAAGTGCTTCATATCGGATTGCCGTGTCTACTAAGTCAACAAATGGACTCTTCAGATGCCAAATCATCTTTACTTGCAAATTATCCATCAAACCCTCTATGGACATTTCGTTTTTATTAAGTGGCGTATTGATCAGTTCTGGCCCAAAACAGGGTAGTGCATTAAACTTATCCTCGTATATCGCTATCAGCATGTTTCCTTGCTTACGATCTATGAAATCCCAGTACATCCTCGTTTTACCTGCTGCGGGGAGAAACTGTGCTTCAAACTCCTCTTTGAATTTTTCCCAAGTAAAGTCGTCTTCAGGAACGTTCGTTGTCTGCGTCCCACCAGATTGCAGCAGCTCCTTGAAGTTGCCACAAAGCCAAAAGATGTTTGTGCTCATCACTCAGTTTTAGTCCTTTAAAAACCCTTTCACAAGATCTCAGCCATGCTTGAACTTCAATGAAAGATTTGATTCCTTTGAAAAATTCCCTCCTAGAGTGTTATACTTCTTACAAATAGTTGCAAAATTCGATCTCGGTTGAATTGGCGCAATTTCTTCTACGTTTTTTTACTGGATCCTGAGTAGTGTTACAACCATTTGTAGTGGCGGTTACACTAGCTCGTCCTCTTCGTCAACGGGTACTCATACTTACTGACCTGAATATAACAGGATGATAGTCAAAACTTGATCGGATGGTAGAATACTTAATTATATAACTCAAGCCGATCACTCCTAAGTATATATATATATATTATATAATAATATCTAATTTCAAATACGCTCTCTCAATACTCATCCAAAGCTTAGGTATTCAGTAACCTAAGCTCTGATACCAACTGTAACGACCCAACTCTCGAACACCTCGGAAGTTTTATCATTATATAAGAATAAAAGATAGATAGAAGATAAAACTAAATAAATTATCAAAATCTCATAGCGGAACTTGAACATAACATAATAACCCAAAATATTACATATCATACGTCAAGTACATTATAGTGATTCATACATATGGATACATGTCAATACAAATTACATACTTAACATTTGTGATACTAACTTGCAGATAATTATACATAACATCATGGATAAATCAACTTGTAGATAATTATACATAAACATGATAGATAGGCCAACATTCAGATCCTTCACACCCAGTTACTCCCAAAAGTTAAGTCAATACCTGGATCACTTGTCTACTCATAACAAGTGTTATGAGTGCCCAACGGTTTAAGGAAAACATAGAAAAATAAACTTTGGGTCAATCGGGGACTAATGTGATTAAACGATTTTAAAACAAGTTAAGAAATAAAATCAAACTCATAAGACCATGCCGTAAATGCGGAACGGGTTTTTACTTAATGAGAATCAAACAGTTTGTATATTTTAATAAGATATTATAATAATGTCTAGGGTTTCCACAAATAATTTAGAATATAGTAGAAATGTTTTCATCTCACATTTCTACTTACATAATACATAAACAAAACCGCTTAACGCTTATAGTTAATAGATTTCCAACTATGACAAGGTATGGAACCACCTTCCGATAGTGTATCTCTAGAGAGGAATACACTAGGTTCAACAAGAACTTCTTATAACCTGGCCACACATGACCGACCACTCATTTCTCTTGAGTGTATCGAATGTATATCGCCGATGGTTGTGTACGACAATCATTTTCCAAATGGGACAGCATCAATAGAATAAGGATAAAAGAAATATCTCTATATTGGTGATAATACACCCTAATGGGAGCAACCCACATAGCGATGCCGCCTGCCCGATTTTTTTCATTTCCTGGTTGTGAAGCTTGAGGCTGAACTTACCTTGACAAACACTTTTATTATCTTTGAATGCCACATCATCAAAACCCACTAATTACTAATTGACTTCTCCAAAAATATATTATAAGTATAAAGAAAGAGAAAGAATTCCTATGCTACCACATAACTACGTTTGAAAAGAATAATGTGCATGATTAGTTAGGAATACTCTGTCAGACATTCGTCCATACAAGTTGTCCTGGGACTGGATAAACTGAAGATATTATTTTATAAACCCATCCTAGGTAATTTCTACCTAGGATTTATAAAACTATTCTTGCATAACTTTGTCTTTTGTTATCTTTGATAATCTTCATCTTACAACGTAAAGATCGAATCGAAGTGGAATCTATATTCCGGACTCTTCGAAACAATCGACGTTGATATCTTTTAGGGACGAGTGATGCTTAAATGGATCAGATTATAATATAAAATTTGATCTTTAATATTCACCTTCTTTTTTTGTCGCTAATTTAATCATGTCATGATATTGAAGAGACTTCAAATTAAGTTGATAAAATAATATTCCAGGTTGTTATTCAAAACATTTGAATTTATCCTTGACAGTTAATCACCTTCCTTCCGTTACGATTGATCATTTAGTTTGATTTCACTCATTTACTTTTATCTGTTCTTAGTCTTGAAACGATCTAATAAATTCTTCCATTTGTTTAAATTTATTCAAATTAAATTAATTAAACTACACTAATACTACTTTGATTTTTCATATATAAATATATAACTGTATATATAAAAATCTATCTCATTCGTTTACATTATTTCTTATAACCGACTTCCTTGTTATACTCTTTATATATATATATATATATATATTTCAAAGAATATTGTTTACGTTGTAAATTTTTATTTAAACAAATGGTTTAAATCTAACAAGACAACTCTATTTTTTCATCAACTTCATTAAACAAGCCTGGTTTAAAAACATCAGGCCCACCCTATCTTTTTTTTCCTATTAAATTTAAAATCCCATTCTCCTTTATATACTTTCATTTGTTTGAGCCTGAAGCCATTTTCGCTGGCCCAAGTTCTGGCCTAAATAGATCAGTCTGTCACTCTAAAAGCCCCGTCCTCATTTACTTCTTGCGTGGCTTGCTACCCTATTTCCTTGGAATGGAAAAAGTAAAGAACTTGTTATCATTCTTTAAATGGAGAACCCCTTTCCACCTTAGTTTATTTCCTACCGAGACCTGCTGTAAACAATCCCATTTGCTAAATTCCTTTGTACTTCCAATTACTCTTCGATGCTCCTATCCATTCTCCCGTGAACCCCTACTGCTCAGCCAAAACTCTCCAACTCCGATGGTTCATCCCCTCCGTCCTCCAATGGTCCACAGACCCAATGCCACTCAAAGCCATACACCCATGTTTCCTTACTTTACAAAACCTGTTATGTGCACTCATCCAACAAACTTTGCTTACCCCTTCTCTGTTAAACTTCCAGTTTAAGTTTTACATTTTATTTCCGTTATGGTTTGTTTTTATTAAATGTTTTATTTTTTCTTCACTTGCGTGACCTACCACCCTTCAAACTCCAGTGAACAGCCTTCCCTGGAAATGGACCTGCTACCATGTTATTTTCTTTTTGTTTGCCGAGAATTGTTATTTACATTTAGTTCTCTAATGCCTTCTACTCTTAATCTTTGTAAAATCTACAACCGAACCTCATTGTGCATGATTCTTGTGCACATGTACACCTAGGTTCGCCAATAGCCAAGCCATTTAACCGACTCCACATGCGCACGATCTGTACTGAAAATATCTCCCGCTATTCGACAATTTTCCAATTATCGGGATCGCAAAACAATCAAGTTTTGATGAACCGTAAAATTTACACACTAACACTCGCGATCAAAATGATCTACTACATTTAAAACATATTGTCAATTAACCCCAAACTTTTTCCATGCGTTGTCGATACAATGGTCATACCCTGCTCCGTGTTTTCTCGGCATTTGGTCGACTCAAAAAGTAAATAGTTTAAAAACTGTTTTAATTTATGTTTTAAAAAGGGCATATACATATTATATTTGTTCTATGTTAAATGTTATTAAGTACAAACCAACCTGAATGTTTATTTCTACTCATAGAGCTGAAATCTAACATTCCTTAGTAACCAGTTATCCGAATTTGGACAAATAGAGTAGTACTTCTTCTAATGATTTGCACAGTTGGGTAACAAACAGTAAATGCCCTCAACATGATCAACACCCAATATGGTTTATATGATAATGCTTTTGTAACACCATCTTGATAAGCCGCAACATATTCACTAACTAACAGTTCACCTTAATCATAACTGGTGATCTAACAGAACTAATTTCATAAAGGAATCAAAGTTCCTATGTACTAGACTAAAACTGGGAGATTCACTAGGATACACCGTGTATGTTCATAGCATGTATATTTGTTAAGTAAAAATACAAATGCCAGGTTTAAACAGAGCATGCATAGTTGTATTATAGGGTGTCCAGTGTGATCAACAAACATTTGTTCTGTAATGAAGTCCCAATATAATCATCAAGCCATACATAAAAACAAACAAACTTGCATGGTTTTAGAGAAATAACATAGTGAGTGTTTACTCACTTTTTCCTCAGCTTCCTATGAATAAAAGTTCCCTGTTTTCATTTCTTAGATCGGAAAAATAAGTGCACAAATTTATGAAAGCATATTGCTACTTATAGACACAAAAATATATTAAATTAGTGATGTATTTAATGCTAGCATGGGGAAGGCACTCTTTAAAATGCGCATAAATTTTCAGATGTAAAAAGTGAATGTTTACTCCTATACTTGAGTAATCGATGCCTAGTTTTGTTTATGAATAGCCTGCGCATGTTTACATTTATGTACTTAACACACAGCAAATTCTTCCAGTGTCCATTCTTTTTTATATTTTAATAAAAATAGCTAATGCCATAGTCCTTTTGGAAATAAATATAAATTCTCCTTACACATTTTGATGGAAATATATATGTGATAGTTCTTCCAGCTAGCTAGGTGCTCTGTTCTTTATTCTATCATGCGGCAGCAGTTTTATTTTCCACATATTCATATGTTTAGCTATAAATTCATTCTTAGTTGCTAAGTATCCTTACATTAAATGTTCCCCGAAAGAAAGTGTCCAGTCCTTCATGATATGGGAAGACAACTAACATCCATCAATCTTGTTTTAAACACTTAAGTGTTTATCTTTCATGTCCATTATCCTTATGCACGAAGTAGTCATTTAAAAAATTACTTAATTAATCTAGCTTTTACATAAATTGGACTTTACTTAGTATGGAAAAACTAAGAGGTTTGATTACACATTTTCAAAATGTGGTACATACACAAGTTAGAAACTACATATACTGATGTATATGTATGAAGTAGGAAAGATTAATTACATTTTATTTTCAAGTATGAAATCAATCTCTATTAGTTAAATTAGTTATTAATATAATCATTGATTTACGGTTTTAGAAATATAAATTTTTGGAATAAGAAAGACAAGAAAAAGTTGGATGGAAATCCGTAGAAAGGACCAATCAAGGCTAAGGTCAAGTGTCATGGTTGTGGGGTGCCATGGCGTCTCATCAATGACTATATGAGTCTTAAGGTAAAGTGCTATAATAATGGGCAGTAGGGACATCTGAGTAGGTTATGTCCATTGAGGACTGGATAGAGTGCTAGTACAGTAGCAGCGTCAGCTCAGGTAAATGTCTTGGAAGTAGTATCGACTAGTAGTGGCCCTAAGAGGGGAAGGCAAGTCTTTGTAGAAGGTTTGATATCTATCTCTGATTTTCCTGTTTTGTACTCCTTTCTATTTGGGAGCTTCATAATATTTTATTTAGAGATTTTTGGTTGAATGCTTACACTTAGAAATCTCACTTGTTACCGATCCCATAATAGTTTCAAACCCTATAAATGTTTCTGCACACTTATTTATGAGTTGTAGATGTTTGAGGATTTCTATTTTAGGCATGGATTTTGATTGTGATGCCTATGTGTTGAGATTCCCGTGGTACTGTTCGATTTCCAGGATGGATTCGTTGCCTATGCATGGGGTCTTACTTGACTGTGAGAGGAGGGTCGTTCGTTTGATGACTTGTAGTGGTAGGACACTAGAAATTTCTTGCCACCTACAAGGGTCAGTCATGTTCAGTTTTATTTACTCCCTAGATTCTTTTATTAATATCTATTCCATATCCGTTGTTTGTGAGTATTCAGATGTATTTGAGGAGGTTAGAGGTTTGCCACCTAGGCGAGAAATTAATTTTCGGATTTATCATAGTGAGAGCACAAAGCCCGTGGACTACCAGTTCGTCATATGGCTCCGAGGGAACGTAAAGAGCTGAGAAAGCAAGTGGGTGTGCTTCAAGAGAAGGGTTTTATTAGGCATAGTATTTATGAATGGGGAGCACCAGTTTTCTTCGCCACTAAGGCCGATGGTTCCCTTCGTCTATGTGTAGATTACCAGGATTGAATAAGCTAAAGAAAAAGAACCGTTACACTCTCCCTCAGTTTGAAAAATTATTCTATTAGTTGGTAAGTGCGTTAGCATTTTCTTAGATGGATTTGGCTACTGGTTTCCATCTGTTGCGCGTGGCATAGGATATCATTGATAAGATGGCTTTACGAACTCCTGATGGCTTGTTCGAGTGGTTACTTATGCCTTTTAGGCTAACCAACGCACCAACATATTTTTTGGATCTGATGAGTTGGGTCTTCAAAGACGTTCTAAATAAGTTCAACGTGGTTTTTGTGGATGTTATCTTGGTCTTATCAAGTAATGAGGATGAGCACACTTTGCATTTAAGGGAGGTTCTCGGTACTCTTTGAGTTCACCAGTTGAACACAAAATTTTCCAAATGCCATTTTAGAGGAAGGAGGTGCGTTTCTACGGAATATGGTCTCTAAGGATGGGTTGTCTATTGACCCCGCCAATATAGTAGCAGTACATGATTAGAGAAACCCCAAGAACACGACTGAGGTGAGAAATGTTCTTGGCTTAGCGGGTTACTGCAGAAAGTTCGTTATGGACTTCGCATAGATCTCAGCACCATTAACCCAATTTACTAAGAAGAATCTGGCTTTCTTTTAGGATAAAGATTATGAGGGTACTTCCCATAGGCTAAAGAATGCTCTTACCAGTGCACCAGTTTTGACATCACCCAATGGATCTAAGTTGTATATAGTATATGCCGACGCTTGTGGGACGAGTCTAGGTGCGGTGCTGATGCAAGAGGGTATAGTAGTATGCTACGGTAGTAGGCAACTTATAATTCATGAAAGAAATTACCCTATGCTTGATTTGGAGTTAGCCGCTATAGTATTCGCACTTAAGTCTTAGAGACACTACCTGTTAGGAGAAAGGTTTGAGCTCTTTACAGATCATAAGTCATTCAACTATTTATTCTCTCAGAGGGATCTAAATTTGGGGCAATAAAGATGGATGGGATTCTAGGCATCATAGGATTTCGACATTTCGTATGCCTAGGCAAGCGGAACGTGGTGGCTGATGCACTGAGCAGACAAAAAGCGACATTGATTTCTTTGTATGTTGAGTGATAGAGCTTGAAGTCTATAGCCACCTTCGATTTTCGACCGTCTACAGAAGTCACAGCAGGATTGTTGGCATCTTTGGAGGTGAAACCTACTTTATTAGAGCAGACTGGATCTAGACAAAGGGAGGATCCTGAGCTTTCAGATATTTTTGATAAATTGATCAGTAGAGCAAAAGATTCTAGACACCACCTTAGGTATACTGTGGATTGTAAGGGATGGCTTCGTCGAGATGGTAGGTTGTGATTTCCCCGTACAGATGATTTGATGAGTGCAACTTTGGCAGAAGCTCATCACTCATGGATGACTAGCCATTCGGGTGGTGATAAGATGTATCGTGATAAGGGGTGAGTCTTCTATTGGTCTGACATGAAAAGGTGTATCATTGAGTTGTAGCTATATGTATGACTTGCCAAAGGGTTAAGGAAGAGCAAAAGAAACCCGGTGTACTACTTTATCCCTTAGATATACCCTTATGGAAATAGGAGAATATTTCTATGGAATTTGTGGACGGATTGCCAAGGTCTAGAAAGGGCAACACTAGCATTTAGGTTGTAGTGGAATAATTGACCAAGAAGGCCTATTTCCTTTTGATTAAGAGTAAAAGGATGATGACATGGTTGGCTGCTTTTTACGTTCGCGAGATAGTCAGGTTGCATGGTATCCCTACGAGCACTATCAGCGACAGAGACTCCATTTTCATTAGCGAATTCTGGAAGAGTCTACAAGAAGTTTTAGGAACACAACTCAGGTTGAGTACCACGTATCACCCTCAGATGGATGGCAGACGGAGGGAGTGAATAGGGTTTTCAAAGACCTACTAAGGATGTGTATCTTAGAATTTGGAGCGACTTGTAAGATAATCTACCACTCATGGAATTTTCTTATAATAGTAGCTTCAAGTTCAGCATTGACATGGCACCTTTTTAGGCCTTGTATGAGCATCCTTGTAGATCTCCAACATGTTGGTGGGACTCTACAGACAGACTACTGCTAAGGCCAGAAATGATCAGAGAAAATTCAGAGAAAGCTGAGTTGATTAGAAAGAGGAGGAAGGCAGCACAAGATAAACAGAAGTCCTATGCTGATAAAAGAAGGGCCAATTTGGGAAAAGATTTGGAGAATTAGTCTTCATTAAAGTTCATCGCTAAGGAACGTGGTAAGGTTTGGATATCTGGGCAGGTTGGCCCCAAGGTTAGTTGGACCATTCACGGTCATAGAGAGAATTAGGAAGATGGCTTATAGGGTTTGACTACCCGAGAGACTGTCAGGCATTCATGACATATTCCACGTATCACACTTAAGGAAGTGTCTGCATGATTCAGCGGAGGTTCTTGAGCCCAGTACATTGGAGGATATGGAGATCGAGCACAAAGCATCCATTAGATGAGCACCTCGGAGGATCTTATATTGGGAGACCAATAATTTTAGGAATAAGGAAGTGAAATTAGTCAAAGTACAGTGGGGATATGATGATAGTGAGGCTACTTAGGAACCCGAAGACAGAATGTGAAACTCTTACCCCTATCTGTTTTGACGGTACATTTCGACGATTTTCTTTTTCCGTCTCTAGTTCATAAGCTCTATCTCTTGAATTCCTTTGAATCCGATCTTTGGAAAAATCTATAGCGAATAGGATATGGTTGAAACATGCTATATTTGATGTTTGAAAATAGAGAGAAGTGTTTTCAAGTGGATGCAGTGTATGCATATACACACAATAGGCACTATGATCAGATGAATATGACACTTGCAAATGCCTATGGATGTGCAAGCATTTTATTTATTTGTATGGACACCTTCATATGGTTGTTGCATATAGATGATGTTTGATGCATGAATATAGAACTAACTTCTACCATTAGGGTTTTGCATACATTTGGACGCATGACACCGACATATTTGCATAAAGAAGAGGTCGACTGAATCTGTAGACCACCTAATCTTTCACATTAGTAAAGGTCATGTACATTACAGTACTTGTACAAATACATAAATTTGCATTAGATAAATTAAGAACAATGGCTGCTAGTGGATGATGGAAGTAGAGAACATTTATATTATTCTTTTACCTTAGTGGTTTCGAGGATAAAATCCTTTAAGGAGAGAAGAATGTAACAACCCAAATTTTAACAAAACAATAATTAATTAACTGATGTTAATTTAAGAATAAGTTGAGAAATAATCGGGAATTGGAAACGGGGGTTGTGTCATTAGGTCCATCATGATTTTCTAGTCTGGATAGACTTTTGGTTTGCGTAAAACGGACTAAAAATGAATATATTATGATCAATTAAAGTTTGAATTTTAAACTAAAGATTTAAAATAAAGTTAAGAAATAAATATAGCGAAATCAACGTGCATCTAGGATGACCCGGTCCCGGATGGATCGACCTAGTAGTCGACCCATGACCCATGTGGGTTATAACAACCTGTATTTTCAATAAACTGTTATAACATAAATCGAGGCAGAATTAAATTCAAAAATCTGAACCAAGGGGAAACGGGCTATGCCATTGCGTTCGTCTCGGAAAAATACACGAAATAGAGTCCGAGTTTTCGAAAATCGGAGTCAGTATGACCCGGTTAAGGCCCATTGAAGTTTTCAGAAATTTCTATGCTAAAAACAGATTTAAAATTTCAAATTAAAAACAAGGATTAGGGCTAATTGGTGTCAGGCGGGAAAATTCCCGCCAGGGCCCCCATGTCGACAGGCATGTCGACAGGGGTCCTAGGGTGTCGACTGCCCTGTCGACACGGGGTAGCCAGGCAGTATTGCCTGGCGCACCATTTTGATTTGGGCATGGTCTTGTGGCTTGGTTCTAGAGAATTCCGAGATCTGACGAGCCAAAACTAACCTAGGGTTAATCCTAGGGCTTAAAACACTCTAATCTTCTATAAATATACCCCTAATCCTACCCTAAAGCCTCATTAATCAATCTAGCAACTAAACCATGTCAAATTGAATCCTCAAATGGCCTCCACCCAAAAACCCTAGCCTCCACCTTCCTCAAAGTTTAATCCTATGAAGATATGATGATCATACAACCTTTTCTATGTTGTATGAATGCTTAATAACTTGCATACTTCATTAAGTTGCAAGTTTGATTTGCTAAGTTTGTGTTTTTGGGATTTTGCAAAAGGGTTTTCTTATTTGAAGCTTTGTTTTGGGTTTTTAAAGGGCTTCTTCATCTTATTTGGTGGATTTGTGACTTGTTTATATTTGTAAGCCCTCTTACCTTCACTTTACAAACTCTAAAGTTAATATGTGGTGAAAGTTGAGATTTATGTGAGTTTATTTGATTATGCATGCTTATGCGAACTCACTATGCCATGTTTTACATGTTTCATAAGTTATGCATGCTTATGCGAGGTTACTATGCCATGTTTTACATGTTTCATAAGTTATGCATGCTTATGCGAGTTTACTATGCCATGTTCTACATGTTCAATGGATTATGCATGCCTATGCAAGTTCACCTTACCATGTTATACATGTTTTATGGGTTATGCATATTTATGCAAGTTCACCTTACCATGTTATGCAAGTTTAATGGGTTATGCATGCCTATGCAAGTTCACCTTACCATGTTATATTTAATAAGCTATGCATGTTTATGCGAGTTCACTATGACATGATTTGCAAGTTTAACATGTATGCATGTTTATTATGATATGTGAAGTTCATCATGTATGTTATGCCAAGTTACCTTTTATACCCTTATGCGTTATGACGAATATGTAAGCGAGATAATGACGTTGGGAGGGTTTGGGTAAACTTAAAAATACATAAAACTAAAAGATTGGGAATTTACCTATTAAGTTAGGTCTACCCCTTGGGAATTTACCTATTAAGTTAGGTCTACCCAAGTATATGTTAACTTGTAAATATGTCTTAAAGTGGACATGACATTAGATAACATGAGGCCAACTCGAGGTTAGACCTAGTTGTGGTGTAAATCTTCCCAGGTAACCACAACGTAGGGTCTAATGTGGGTAGTTGGTCATGTTGCACCATAGGACCCGAGGTTAGACCTAGACGTGGTGTAAATCTTCCCAGGTAACCACGGATGTCTAATGTGAGAGGTTGGGTGCGTTAATTAATTAATGCCTCATGATTAGGGTTAAGTCATGGCCCACTAATACTTAACCAATAATGGGGATGCGGGGATTAGATGGGGTTAAGTGGTTGCACTTAACTAATTTAATCCATGATTAGTGAGGGGTTAAAACCACACTTAACCCTCTTAGAAACCCTAGCAACGTGGTTTGTTCCAGCAGTAATCCCAGTTTGGTATCACCACAACCCTACAGCTAGGTTAGGGCGGGGCACGATTACTAAACTGATGTAAGCGACCAAAGCGACGGCTGAGTGGTACAGCGGTGCGGGTCTGGCGGGCTACGGACGTGCACGTAGTCCGATGTTGGACAAACTCGAGGCACGGGTACCAGTAGACTTAGACTATGTATTATTGCTTAGGTGTCTGGGGTTGACACCTTAGGGCTTGATACACCCGAAGGTGGACCCAGCACAGTCTAACTACATCCATGTGGGCCGTATGGACACCAACACTTGACGTGTTAGGTTTATAGGGAGCCGATCGACTAGACCGTTGGGCTGGACCTTATATTAAGGTCACTTCACGTTATTGGGCCAAAGTTTGGGCTAAGGGATCAATATCTGCTTTGCGGGTTTGCTAGTACACTGTGGTGCAAAAACTTAATCTTCTTATGTGATGTCACCTTTATCTATTATCAGTATGTTTACCTCAGTTTCCATCATGCTGTTAACTTTATTAGTTTATAGATTGATCGTAGTAGGGCTTACCAGTCTTTTTGACTGACCTGTTTTCTTTCGCTTCTTTCCTTCCGTTTCCCCCCCCCCCCCCACAGGTTCTCAGGGAGGGGCTACATCTGCTTAGTGGATCTTTGGCTTGCTTGTTGGATAGCTCATGTATGGATCTGAGCTAGCTGTGGCTTATCTTTTATTTCTGGGGATTAGTACTGATGTTTTACCATGTATTTTGTTTCTACGTATCTAGACTTATGTTGTATTTTGGATCATGACATTTTGATACTATGTACTTGACTATGTTGGTTTTATGAGATGATGATGATGGGTTTTTATCTGCTACCGCTGCTTTACTTATATTTATTTTTATACATTCTGTCTTGCGATATCTCTGTGCATGTTTACCTTCACAATAACGCCCCTCCAAAGCTAGTACATTCCAAGGAGTGATTCTAGTGGAGGTGGGGTGTTACATTTGGTATCAGAGCACAAGGTTAACAAGATTGAACAAAACTTTTGAAAAAAAAAAACCCTTTTTGAAAAACTATTTTCAAAAACCTACTAAGTATTTTCCAAAATAAAGTCTAGATTATTTTAAGGCTAATCCCCAAAAAGCCATGAGCGTTATCCTTCGTCCCCTTGACCTAATCTTATCTTATCCTTCGTTTCAGTATGGCTGAGGATCTTGCCATCCCCGATGGAGTAAATGTGCCACTCTGGTATAGGAGACTTCTAGAAGCTAGGGCGGCAGCTGGCCCCGCAAACCCTACTCCCACTCCTCCTCCTGTAGTTGAGAATCCTCTCCCTAATATCCCTCCTCCGGTGGTTCCTGCTCCCCCTCCTCCAGCAGTTAATATTCCTCCTCCCGTTGCTAATGTTCCTCCCCCTCCCGTTGCTCAGGCTCCTCTTCCTCCTCCTCCCCCTCAGCATCCTCAGGTTGAGTTTACAAAGGTTTGTAAAGACTTCAAGGCGATGGGAGGCAAGAATTTCCTAGGAACGGAATCTTTTGTTGAAGCTAGGAATTGGCTGAAAGACACGGAGGACTTGTTTGCTATCTTTGGAATTGATGACGAGAGGAAGATTTTATTGACAGTGTGGCTTTTGAAGGATGAAGCGGCCTATTGGTGGGAGGTCACCAATGGGACGAGGCCCGTTGAGACTTGGGCCGATTTGAGGGCTAGATTTGTGACCAAGTTTCTATCTTCTGCTGAGGCGAATTTACAGATGGAGAAGTTCATTGCATTAAAGCAAGGCGATATGTCTGTTAAGGAGTATGTGAACAAGTTTAATCAGCTGGCCCGTTTTGGTTTGGATATGGTGAACACTCCGGAGAAGAAGGCTCTTCGATTTGCTAGAGGGTTGAATGAGCCGCTACAGGGCTTGGCAATGTCACATATTCCGCATGGGGCTACTTTTGAGAGTTTGGTTAATATGGCTCTGCTTCAGGGAGATGGAAAGAAAGAAGTCAAGTCGAGTGATACCCAAGCAAAGAAGACTGATTCTCAAGGCAAAGGCAATCAAGGTGGTCAAAGTGGCCAGGGGAATCAGGGCAAGAACAAGAAGGGGAACAACAACAACAACAAAGGCAAGGGAAAGTGCAATTACTGTGGCATAGCTGGGCACTTTGCTAAGGATTGCAGGAAGAAGAAAAGGAAGCTTAGTGGTGGATGCTTTTCTTGTGGAGAGACTGGGCACTTTAGCAAGGAATGCCCGAAGAAGAAAGGACAGGCTGGACCTTCAGGAGGGCAAGTTCATGCTCTCAATGCCGCTTCAGTTCCCGAGCGAGGTAGTGTTTCTGTTGAGAACCTTGTTTATATCTCTGATCTTCCAGTGCGTACCTTGTTTGATTCTGGTGCTTCACATAGCTTTATTTCATCTGATCTTGTTGATAGCTTGCACCTTAGTACTAGCTTAGTGGATGATCCCGTTTGTGTTTCGAATCCCATTGGGGGTTCTGCTCATCTATCTATGATATGTGAGGATCTGAGGATCTCTATACTCAGCGTAGAGTTCTTGTGTAGTGCATATGTTCTTGGTTTCAGGGGAAACGGATTGATCTTGGGCATGGATTGGCTGTCCAGATATGGAGCCATTCTGGATTGTGAGCATAGGGTTGTAAGGCTTGTGACTCGCCAGGGCAACACCTTGGAGATTTCATGCAATCCGAAGAATCCCGTCATGTTGTGCTATCTAGAATCTCTCGACTCATCAGAGGAGGCCCTTCAGTCTGTAAGGGTGGTCCGAGATTATCCAGATGTTTTTGAAGAAGTTAAGGGGTTGCCCCCTAAACGAGAGATTGATTTTCGCATCTATCTGGTGGATAATGCTAAGCCCGTTTCTTTGCCCGTTCGGCATATGGCTCCGCGTGAGAGACGGGAGCTGAGCAAGCAAGTGAAAGAATTGCTTGAGAAGAACTTCATCAGAAGGAGTATATCCGAATGGGGAGCGCCTGTGATGTTTGCTACTAAGGCAGATGGCTCTCTTCGACTCTGTGTGGATTATAGGGAATTGAATAAGCTGACTAAGAAGAACAGACACCCGTTACCGAGGATCGATGATCTCTTTGACCAGCTTGTTTGTGCTTCTGTTTTCTCTTAGCTTGATCTTGCTACCGGATTTCATCAGCTTCGAGTGGCTGAAGATAGTATAGACAAGACTGCATTCAGAACTCCAGATGGATTCTTTGAATGGCTTGTTATGCCGTTCGGTTTGACGAATGCACCCGCGTATTTCGTGGACTTGATGAGTAGGGTGTTTCGGGAGTTCTTGAATAAGTTTGTCGTGGTCTTTGTGGATGATATTCTGGTCTTCTCCAAGGATGAGGAAGAGCATGCGAGGTACCTAGTAGAGGTGATGGATACGCTCAGAGCACACCAGTTAAAGGCCAAGTTCTCCAAGTGCCACTTTTGGAGAAGGGAAGTCAGATTCCTTGGGCATATCGTATCCAAGCAAGGCTTGGCGGTGGACCCCGCTAAGGTGGTTGCAGTTCAGGATTGGAAGACGCCAAGGAATGCAACCGAGGTGAGAAGCTTTCTGGGTCTTGCGGGTTTTTACCGGAAGTTCATCAAGGACTTCGCGAAGATATCCGCTCCTCTTACTAAGTTGACTAAGAAGAACTTAGTTTTTGCTTGGGATATGGATTGTGAGCTCGCTTTTCAGAGACTCAAGAGAGCCCTTACCTCTGCACCCGTTCTAGCTTTACCGGATGGTGGTAAGATATTTACCGTGTACACTGATGCTTGTGGCACGGGATTGGGCGCCGTTCTGATGCAAGAGGGAAGAGTTATATGTTTTGGTGGGAGGCAACTTAAGGTGCATGAGAGGAATTATCCCACTCATGATCTAGAGCTGGCAGCGATTGTATATGCACTCAAGGCTTGGCGTCATTACCTTCTGGGAGAGAGATTTGAGCTGTATACTGATCATAAGTCTTTGAAGTATCTCTTTTCGCAGAAGGATCTGAACTTGAGGCAGCAGAGATGGATGGAGTTTTTGGCGTCTTATGATTTTGAGATATCCTATACCCCTGGCAAGGGGAATGTTGTAGCGGATGCGTTGAGTAGGAAAAGGATGACACTAAGTCCTCTATTTGTTGAGATGAAGAATTTAGAGTTCTTGGCAACCTTTGATTTTTCCTTGACAATTGAGACGTTGACCGGTTCTTTGGCATCTCTAGAGCTCAGGCCTACCCTTCTGGATCAAGTCGGTGCTTCACAGAAGGAAGACCCTCAGATAATTGAGATCATGGATAAGCTGATTCGAGGGGAGACATCTAGTCACCTTGCTCGATATTCTATAGACGATAAGGGTTGGCTGAGGAGAGACGGAAGGCTTTGTGTTCCGATGGTAGAAAACTTGGTGAGGAAAGTTCTTGAGGAAGCACATCGCTCCAAGATGACTATACATCCGGGTGGTGGTAAGATGTATAAGGACATGAAGCGCGTTTTCTTCTGGCCTGGAATGAAGAAGGATGTGGCGGAGTTTGTCTCGAGATGTGTTATTTGTCAGAGAGTAAAAGCTGAGTCGAAGAAGCCCGGTGGGCTATTACATCCGCTAGAGGTCCCGCTATGGAAGTGGGAGAGCATTTCTATGGACTTTATTGATGGGCTTCCAAGGTCAAGGAGAGGGAATACGAGCATATGGGTCATTGTAGATAGGCTTACGAAGAGTGCTCATTTTATCCCAGTGAAGAGCAAAAGGACCGCATCTGGACTAGCATCAGTATATCTTCATGAGATAGTGCGACTACATGGAGTCCCTTCCAGCATAGTCAGTGACCGAGACCCCATCTTTACTAGTCAGTTCTGGAACAGTTTACAGGAAGCTATGGGCACGAGGTTGAACCTGAGTACGGCCTATCACCCACAAACAGACGGCCAAACAGAAAGGGTGAATAGGGTACTTGAGGACTTGTTGAGGCTTTGCATTCTGGATTTTGGTGGTGCTTGGGAAGACCATCTTCCTCTTGTTGAGTTTGCATATAATAACAGTTATCAGGCGAGCATAGGGATGGCACCATTTGAGGCTTTATATGGGAGGCCGTGCAAGTCACCTACATGTTGGTGGGAGTCCACAGATAAGCTTATACTTGGACACGACATGATTAGAGATACATCCGAGAAGGTCGAGTTGATTAGAAGACGGATGAAAGCGGCCCAAGACCGGCAGAAATCCTATGCTGACAGGCGAAGGTCCGAATTGGAGTTTGAGGTTGGGGACAAGGTTTTCGTAAAGGTTTCTCCTTTGCGGAATGTGGTCCGATTTGGAGCTGTTGGGAAGCTAGCACCGAGATTTGTTGGACCCTTCCCTATCATAGAGAGAATTGGGAAGATGGCTTATAGAGTGCAATTGCCCGAGAAGTTGTCCGGAGTGCATAATGTCTTTCATGTCTCGCATCTCCGAAAGTGCCTGCATGAGTCCGCTGAGGTGGTTGAACCTAGCATTCTTGAAGACGTGGAAGTAGAGAAAGAAGCAACTTTAAGGAGAGCTCCGATCCGTATCTTGGGGACAGAGACCAAGAAGCTAAGGAATCGTGAGGTCAGATTGGTGAAAGTTCAATGGGGTGAAGCCGAAGAAGACGCAACTTGGGAAACCGAGGAGAAGATGCGTGGGCTTTATCCATTCCTTTTTGAGGGTACACTCTCAATCTCTTTTCTTTATTTATTTAGCATAACTTTCTCTTTGCTATCCATGTTTATCTAGTTATCGTGTAAACCTTGTCATGAGAACCTTAGGTAGAAACCCTTTGGATGAAACATGTGTTTGAAACATGTTATGTTTGATGGTTGCAAGTGGTTGCAAGTGTTTGCAAGTGGTTACTCGTGGATGCATGATACACATTAGGCACTAGATCGGCTCACACACTCCTCATATTGCATGTGCATGAGTGTTTATGCTTATTCTTGGATGAAATTTGTATGCAATCACATGGATGTTGCATATGGATGTATGATTGAGCACGCATGTAGATATTATACATTATTTTAGGGATTTGCATACATATGGATACATTTCACTAACATATTTTGCATCGATCTTTGCATTAGATAGGTACATATACACACACTTCTGCATATGTTCATACGGCATTTAGAATCTTTTAAGGACAATGGTTGCTCGTGGATGATGTTTTGAGTAGATGGATGTTGGATGGTAGGATATGTTCTTCCTAACTTGAAGATTTCGGGGACGAAATCCTTTAAGGAGGGGAGAATATAACAACCCGTATTTTCAATAAACTGTTATAACATAAATCGAGGCAGAATTAAATTCAAAAATCTGAACCAAGGGGAAACGGGCTATGCCATTGCGTTCGTCTCGGAAAAATACGCGAAATAGAGTCCGAGTTTTCGAAAATCGGAGTCAGTATGACCCGGTTAAGGCCCATTGAAGTTTTCAGAAATTTCTATGCTAAAAACAGATTTAAAATTTCAAATTAAAAACAAGGATTAGGGCTAATTGGTGTTAGGCGGGAAAATTCCCGCTAGGGCCCCCATGTCGACAGGCATGTCGACAGGGGTCCTAGGGTGTCGACTGCCCTGTCGACAGCCCTGTCGACACGGGGTAGCCAGGCAGTATTGCCTGGCGCACCATTTTGATTTGGGCATGGTCTTGTGGCTTGGTTCTAGAGAATTCCGAGATCTGACGAGCCAAAACTAACCTAGGGTTAATCCTAGGGCTTAAAACACTCTAATCTTCTATAAATATACCCCTAATCCTACCCTAAAGCCTCATTAATCAATCTAGCAACTAAACCATGTCAAATTGAATCCTCAAATGGCCTCCACCCAAAAACCCTAGCCTCCACCTTCCTCAAAGTTTAATCCTATGAAGATATGATGATCATACAACCTTTTCTATGTTGTATGAATGCTTAATAACTTGCATACTTCATTAAGTTGCAAGTTTGATTTGCTAAGTTTGTGTTTTTGGGATTTTGCAAAAGGGTTTTCTTATTTGAAGCTTTGTTTTGGGTTTTTAAAGGGCTTCTTCATCTTATTTGGTGGATTTGTGACTTGTTTATATTTGTAAGCCCTCTTACCTTCACTTTACAAACTCTAAAGTTAATATGTGGTGAAAGTTGAGATTTATGTGAGTTTATTTGATTATGCATGCTTATGCGAACTCACTATGCCATGTTTTACATGTTTCATAAGTTATGCATGCTTATGCGAGGTTACTATGCCATGTTTTACATGTTTCATAAGTTATGCATGCTTATGCGAGTTTACTATGCCATGTTCTACATGTTCAATGGATTATGCATGCCTATGCAAGTTCACCTTACCATGTTATACATGTTTTATGGGTTATGCATATTTATGCAAGTTCACCTTACCATGTTATGCAAGTTTAATGGGTTATGCATGCCTATGCAAGTTCACCTTACCATGTTATATTTAATAAGCTATGCATGTTTATGCGAGTTCACTATGACATGATTTGCAAGTTTAACATGTATGCATGTTTATTATGATATGTGAAGTTCATCATGTATGTTATGCCAAGTTACCTTTTATACCCTTATGCGTTATGACGAATATGTAAGCGAGATAATGACGTTGGGAGGGTTTGGGTAAACTTAAAAATACATAAAACTAAAAGATTGGGAATTTACCTATTAAGTTAGGTCTACCCCTTGGGAATTTACCTATTAAGTTAGGTCTACCCAAGTATATGTTAACTTGTAAATATGTCTTAAAGTGGACATGACATTAGATAACATGATATGGCCAACTCGAGGTTAGACCTAGTTGTGGTGTAAATCTTCCCAGGTAACCACAACGTAGGGTCTAATGTGGGTAGTTGGTCATGTTGCACCATAGGACCCGAGGTTAGACCTAGACGTGGTGTAAATCTTCCCAGGTAACCACGGATGTCTAATGTGAGAGGTTGGGTGCGTTAATTAATTAATGCCTCATGATTAGGGTTAAGTCATGGCCCACTAATACTTAACCAATAATGGGGATGCGGGGATTAGATGGGGTTAAGTGGTTGCACTTAACTAATTTAATCCATGATTAGTGAGGGGTTAAAACCACACTTAACCCTCTTAGAAACCCTAGCAACGTGGTCTGTTCCAGCAGTAATCCCAGTTTGGTATCACCACAACCCTACAGCTAGGTTAGGGCGGGGCACGATTACTGGACTGATGTAAGCGACCAAAGCGACGGCTGAGTGGTACAGCGGTGCGGGTCCGGCGAGCTACGGACGTGCACGTAGTCCGATGTTGGACAAACTCGAGGCACGGGTACCAGTAGACTTAGACTGTGTATTATTGCTTAGGTGTCTGGGGTTGACACCTTAGGGCTTGATACACCCGAAGGTGGACCCAGCACAGTCTAACTACATCCATGTGGGCCGTATGGACACCAACACTTGACGTGTTAGGTTTATAGGGAGTCGATCGACTAGACCGTTGGGCTGGACCTTATATTAAGGTCACTTCACGTTATTGGGCCAAAGTTTGGGCTAAGGGATCAATATCTGCTTTGCGGGTTTGCTAGTACACTGTGGTGCAAAAACTTAATCTTCTTATGTGATGTCACCTTTATCTATTGTCAGTATGTTTACCTCAGTTTCCATCATGTTGTTAACTTTATTAGTTTATAGATTGATCGTAGTAGGGCTTACCAGTCTTTTTGACTGACCTGTTTTCTTTCGCTTCTTTCCTTCCGTTTCCCCCCCCCCCCACAGGTTCTCAGGGAGGGGCTACATCTGCTTAGTGGATCTTTGGCTTGCTTGTTGGATAGCTCATGTATGGATCTGAGCTAGCTGTGGCTTATCTTTTATTTCTGGGGATTAGTACTGATGTTTTACCATGTATTTTGTTTCTACGTATGTAGACTTATGTTGTATTTTGGATCATGACATTTTGATACTATGTACTTGACTATGTTGGTTTTATGAGATGATGATGATGGGTTTTTATCTGCTACCGCTGCTTTACTTATATTTATTTTTATACATTATGTCTTGCGATATCTCTGTGCATGTTTACCTTCACAATAACGCCCCTCCAAAGCTAGTACATTCCAAGGAGTGATTCTAGTGGAGGTGGGGTGTTACATGGGTCAACCCCTATATCGACCCACTAGGGCGATTGGTTGACCCCTATATCGACCCACCAGGGCGGATGGGTCAACCCAAATAACGTTGCCAAAAATGATTTCGTGCCTGGAACGAGCCGAAATTACTGCTATGTTCAGAAGACTTCCTGCTGACGTGGTTTTGGGTTTAGAAACTAATAATCCTAAGGCTAAGATTTTCCTTCAACACCTATAAATTGACTGTACTCCTCGCTCTTCCCACACACTTTTCCTTCTTCGTTTTCTCTGCTTCCACTTCATCTCTTCTCTAAAATAAAATATATTGGGGAACGAACTAGAGTATTGTCCATTTGTAGATTTAAAGGATTGTTCTACTGGGGCCTTTTTGGACTTGCAATCTTTAGGTGAGTTTTTAGTAATTTTTAGGTTTTTTTAGATTGGAATCAAATCTATAAAATAGTAGTTGGATCTGAATTATTCTTCTTGATTTGAGTTATACAGTTGTTCTAATTCTTTTCTAAATTACTCTAAAATTTATTCAAAATTCTTGTGTTTGTTATTAAGAATCTCTTTTCTTCTTTCTCCTTTCTTTTCCTTTGGATTTATGCAGTTGCGCTAAACATATGTCTAAAAGAGCATATGAATATGTTGAAACAGACATGAACTTATAATCTTTATATTTTAGTTGGATTATGTTTTCTTCCCTTTTTCTTTGTTTTACGTTTGGATCGGGGATATGAAATACGTGAAATTGAAATAATCAAAATTAAGCTAAAATTTAGATATGTTCAAAAACTGCAAATTGGAAAGAATAATTGAAATAAAGGAAATTGAACTGAATAAACACATATTTAATAGAATTGACTAGAATATACTGTAATTGAGAAAAACGATATAATTGTGAGAATTAGAATGTAAGCATGCTTATT
This sequence comes from Allium sativum, assembly GCA_030737875.1. Lineage (NCBI taxonomy): Eukaryota > Viridiplantae > Streptophyta > Magnoliopsida > Asparagales > Amaryllidaceae > Allium > Allium sativum. The sequence continues at coordinate 887,707,621 of CM060922.1, forward strand.
TGTAAACATGTTAACCCAGTACTCCTTATTGTCGGGTTTTAGCTCAGTTCTCCTTGTTGTCGGGCTATAAACATGTTAATTTGTAGTAGGAACCTAATACTCCTCATTATCGGGATTTAAAGTTGAGTACTTCTTGTTTTGGGCTATAAACATGTTAATTTGTATAGGAACCTAGTACTCCTCGTCAGATTTTAAAGCCCAGTACTCCTTGTTGTCAGGCTATAAATATTAAACACATTTGTTTGTTGTAGGAACCCAATACTCTTCGTTGTCGGATTTTAAAGCTCGGTATTCCTTGTTGTCAGGATTTTTGGATATAAACATAATAAAAATAAAATTTAAGCTTGGTACTCCTTGTCTTCGGGATTAATAAAATAAATTATTTTGGAGGCCAAATCAAGGGTTGAGGGATTTGAGCCAAGTTGTTTGCGACTCATTCCATGTAGCATATCCTAGTTATCATTTCAGCCTCACTTGAGGTAAGGGCACACACCATATTACGTTGTGGATATAGTCGATCCAATTGAGAGGGTGAGAATGTCGTTTCAGCGAGTCAGTGTGCGTGCACAGCCTCGATTTGGGGGACATAAGTCATTTTCACATCCATGGATAAGGTTATGTCAAATCGTTGATGTGCTACGACTTGATAAACCCAAACCCATGGCGGGGATAGATTATCCATGATTCAACGTAGCCAATTGTTTGGATGGTATTAGGGATTTATTCCTAATTTGTTCTAGTTGTAGAAGTGCAAAACAGTCAACATCATTGTCGAATATCTTAATATAGCATCCTTTTTTTATCCCTAATTTATCCTATTGTACAAAGACACTCATTTCCTTATTTGTACCAGACTATTGTTTTATTTATTTGTTCCCTCTTATTAGTTGTGCTAGAAATAACTACAGCTCACCAGACATTTTGGCTGGTCCATTTTCTCCTTTTTTCTTTAATTTTTCTTTCCTCCAGGATCTTAGGTAGCAACTGCTTAGCTCGAATTGATCTTTTGACTTCCCTTGGAAGATGCTTTTGGAGATGTATTATTCATCTTATTTTCTTTCCATGGTTTGCTTGCATTTTTTCTTTGGCTATTTGGGGATACTTTTGTTTTGTAGTCCGATGTTTCTTCTATGACTGAGATTAAGGCATTGTACTTTTATGACACTTTGGTATATTTGAAATAACCAAGAATGATTAATGGTTTTTGTCATTTTATTAAAAAAAATTGTTTCCTTTCTGCTGCGAAATTATCCTTTTTTGACATGTGAAATCTTAGTTTATGTGATGTTTATTGTCTTTATACATACAACGCTTTACATTCCTTAACGATTCTCTATATTAGGATAGTGTCATAGGGTGCAGGGTGTTACAATTAACAATAAAAAAATGTGTCATCAGTACCTTCTGTAGACTCTTCCAAAATTCACTTATGAAAATTTGATCCATGTCACTAACAATTATGGAAGTTACTTCACGAAGTCGGACTACCTTTCTGATATAAAGGAATGCCAAGAAACTACAAATCTCTTACTTCAGATGGGTAAGAAGTGGGATCTCTTAGTCAATCTATCAATAATCACCCAAATACTAGTGTTTCCCCTCCTATGTCCAAGGTAAACCATCTATAAAGTCCATTAATACACTTTTTCACTTCAATTGGGGAACTTCCAAGGGTTAGATCAGCCCTTCGGGCTTCCGTTACCCTTCTTTAACACTTTGGCAGGTCAAACATTTCACTACAAATTCTACAACATTTGTCTTTATTCCATGCCAAAAGATAAATCTCCTCATACCTCTATATACCTTATCATTATCAGGGTGGATTGTTATTCGGGAGTGGTGTACCTCACCCACTGGTTTGGGGGTACACATAACCTCTCATCTCTCCTATGCTAATACTATCTATGATATCAACACACTCTATATCCTCTCTCGGTCTTGAACCACACTTGTTTATAAGGGTATGTAGAATCTCTAATGATGTCGGCAATTAAGGAGTGAAATCTATAAAAGGCTTTAAACCAAAGGTAGTTATGAACTCTAAACTATTCCACTCTATGAATACAGGAATTAATGTTTCTCTCTTCCAAGTCAAAGAATTTGTAACTACATTCACCTTACCGGGTATATAAGAAATCTCAAAGTCATAGTATGCTGCCCTCAATTTCAAATCCTTTTGGGAAAACAAGTACTTCAATGACTTGTGCTTCATGAACAACTCGAACCATTCACTAAGTAAATAGTGTCTCCAATACTTGAGTGCGAACATGATGGCGAGAATTCCAAGTCATGGGTTTAGTAGTTCGTTTCATGGGTTTCAATGGTCTACTTCCATGACTTTCTACCCTCGCCTCTAGCATCAAAACTACACCTAGACTGTTACTACATGCATCTATGTAGACTGTAAAAGACAGTACCATTTGGAAGTACTAACATCTGTGCACTTGTAAGAGATCTTTTCCTTTTCTTAAAGGAATCCTCATCCTCTTCATCCCAAACAAATGTTGGATTCTTCTTGGTAAGACTAATTAGCGATACATGAAATCTTAGCAAAATCCTTGATTAACTTCCGGTAATAACCTGCTTTAATGAGAACGCTTCTGACCTTTCTAGCATTGTTGGGATATTTCCAATCTTGCCACCACCTTGGTAGGGTCTACTGCTAAACCCTCCTTAGAAATTATATGCCCCAAGAAACGCACCGCTTCCCTCCAAAAATGACATTTATAGATTTTAGCATTCATCTTATCCGCTCGGAGGGTGTGGAGAACCTTCTCCAAGTGCAGAGCATGCTCCTCCTTACTTCTAGAGAAAATTAGAATGTCATCAGCGAAAACTACGACAAGCTTATTGAGGACATCTCGGAAAGTTCTACTCTTAAGATCTATGAAATAAGCTTGGGAAGTGGTTTGCTCGAGGGCATAACCAATTACTCAAAGAACCCATTTGGTGTCTGAAATGTTGTCCAGTCTGTTTTATCCCTACTATCCTTAACTGAAAGAAACCATTGGCTAAATCTAATTGAGAAAACACTGTAGCACTTACCAATTGGTCAAAAAGGTCGTCTATACAAGGGAGTACGTAGTGGTTCTTCTTAGTAAACCAATTTAATTATCAATAATCAACACATGGTCTGAGGGAAACATCCTCCTTTGCAGCAAAGGCAGTTGGTGCCACCTACTTTGAGATACTCCAATTTATAAATCCATTCTCCAAAATCTCTCCAATTTGCTCGCCAGTTCTTTTCCTTCTCTCGGTGTCATGTGTCTTACTAGTAATGTCATGGGTTTGGCATTTCCAATAAGTTATATACAAAACATGATCTCTCTCTTGGTAGGTAGGCCTCTCACCTTCTTAAATACATCTGGGAAATGTCAGACTATAGGAATTGAACTAATCTTGTCTAAGGCTACATCAAGGGAATTCAAGTAACTCAACATGGATGACCTTCTAAGGTCATGAAATCTCTAAGATATGTCCATTGCATTTGCCTAGTCAGTTACACTCCTTCAATAATCTCGGATACCCCCATATGCGGTTAATCCCTAAAATACACCATAACACAAATATCACAAAACATATGCATAAAAGTTGAATTCTAACCCTAAAATCATGATTTTCAAACCTCGGCATATCACGGATAAGTGTGCTGATCCTTCCACAGAGTTCGAGACAACTACTGGATCTGGGACTAGGGATATGTCTAAGTGAAAGCAATACACTAATGAACTAGAGTTAAAAATGTATGATGCTCCGAATAAAATAGAGTATAGATAGGAAAATATAAAATATAGATCAATCCTTCAACAATAACTTTTATACCTCTAGCCTATATGTTGCTGCTTGATGGGGCTGCCTCTATAATTGAATATGTACTAACCGAGTGTTAGTCCTCTGCGTAGCTCCCATCTTCCAAGGGAAATTTCTACTTATATGCATCGGTTGCTCACATATAAAGCATTTCCATTTAATTCGATTCATCTTGCAATCTCTAGGATAATGTCCAAGTAATCCGTGATTACAATACTTTTCATCTTACTTTATCCGACTCCTCTACTATCCTACAAACTTCTTATTATTATTCCTCCTTGCCTACTCTTCCATAAGAGTCAATTTCACTAGAGTCTCAAAAGTAGATCTCATTTGTACATGATTGAGTGCCAGTCTTTGAAGGGGTTTCCTCAACCCTTGGGTAAACTTTAATGCCTTCTTGCACTGAACATTGACAAGCTCTAGACCAAACCTCGGTGATTCGTTGAACAGATTGATATATTTCTTAATCATCAAATCCTTCTACTTTTGATTAATAAACCTCTCCAATTGGTCCTCATCCCCTACTTGTAAATAGAACTTCCTCCTTAACCTCTCACAGAAACCATTTCAATCTGGCTCGTATGCCTTTGCCTCAAGCACTTCCCATTAGTACAGATCCTCTCCCTTCAAATGCCAAGTGACAATCTGAACCCTCTCCCTATTAATGGATTTTAATAAAATGCTTAATGCCTTAGGAAAACTAACTGTTATGGTCATTAATATCATGTGACTGTTATCAAAATTAATGAACTTAATGGAAAATTGGGTAATAATTACCATAGTTAATACTAGGTCCAATAAATAAAAATAATAATAATCCTTATCTCTAGTTTCATTCTAAAAATAATGTTTCTAATTAATATAAGAATTGGACTTTGTAGGTTAATTATGCGAGGTTAATTGTGTTATTCGACATAGATCTGCGTTTTCCAATAGTTGGATATATGTATAACTGATGTGAGATATCATTAGCTATAGGAACCCGTGACAACCATTATATAGCATGCGACAAATTTAGCTTATATGTTTAATTCAAGTGTTGCAGTTTTAAGTGGTTGCAGGGCCCATCTCTTTTCCAAAAGAAGCAACCTAAAGGGACAATTTAATAGCATAACCTGCTTCGACAGTAAGGTCTTAAGTAGTCGGATCCGCATATTAGGGTACTAAGTGATTGTATTCTCCCTTTCACTTTTGAGGAATAAAGATAAAGTCATAGGGTTCTCCCTTATAAGGTATTAAGTGATTGGATAACTCACATTTTTCCAGTATGAAGTATTAAATGTATAATTGGGCATGAGTTTGGAAATCCCTGAAGTGGTCCGTTTTCTTTAGGTAGTAAGTGACAGGGATAAAGTTCGCCTTTCGATAATGTATCAAATAGTTTCTACGGATGTACCAAAGGTCTTCCAATCCTACAGGCAATATTAAGTGGCTCGGGGTTTTTCCAAAAAGGTTAGTTAGATTGTAGTGTAGGGGTCCGTCGGGGGAAGGTCTTAAACGATGGTTAGTCAACTACCTATCTTGTAGGTAATAAGTGGTTGCTTACTATCTCTTGCCTTATGCATGGTTAGGGTATGCAAATGATTTATGCCTTGAATTAATAGGACTTAGTAGCTAGTGTCCTCTAATTTGTAATAATGTATTCGTAAATCACCTAGCAAGGTATTAAGTGACCATTGGACCCGACTTGGGCCTTAAGTGATTGTTGGAATCCGCCTTATATATTATATTGTGAGTGAGGCCATAAGTGACTACATAACCCACCTCTTTTGTTAGTATGGTATTAAATGGTCAAAAATCCCGCCTCTTAGTTTTTTGTATCAGTTTGTATGGTGGTTTAAAGGATTCATATATTCGTAAAAGTTCTATCTTAATATTCATCGATAACCTATCTTTGTGATGTCCGACCTTGGTTATTGTAGTTAATTATCATGCAAAATCTTTGCAAGGTTAGGTTAGAATTACTAACATTGTTAGACATATAGTTTGGGTGAAACCAAATGAGATGAATTTGTGTATTGTGGACAGTGTTAATATGTTTTCTACTCACCTGGACTTGTTGTTCTGACCTCTCCTGATAATAAAGATAGGTCCTTGGAAGTGTTCAAAATATTTTTATGTTCTTGTTCTCTCATTCTAAATATTAATATGATGATTAACTATTAAGGTAGTTGCTTTGGTCGATACTTTTTATCCAACAATGTTTCCATTATGAGTTTTTTTTATTGTACTTCGATTATGCTTATGCGCATTATTTGAAGGTACCAGATTTATATAATCCATGCTCGGATGGGTTTAACTTTCAATTATTTTTCAAATTCAGGCTCAGAAAAGTGTGGTTTAAATTTTATATCAAAGCTTAGGTTTAGACAATTAGAGGAATTAATATATTAGGATTTAGTGAGAGAACATATTGGAGCTTTGTTTCCATTTTCTTTGGATCTTTACGCTTGACTCTAAATAATTTTGAAGATGAAGTAGTCGTGATCCTATTTAGTAATAATGCGATTATGAGTTAGAAATATCTTTTAGAGTTCAACCTTTTTGCTAACCCTAATTTAACCCCATGGTGCACTTGGCGATTGTCTTGAAGAGCATGAGTATGACATATGGTGAATATCGTGGACCTGAGCTTTATGATTGGATGAAAAGCTAGCTACAACCGAGATAGTCACTATTTTTAGGTTTTGTTTAGGAGTTTCAGTCGAAGACCTTTTCTTGGTTTCTGAATTGAACGAGAAATTCATGTTAGATGTCATATTAAATCAAAGACACTGTAACGATCCAGTATTTTTGACCAATTTAAAATCGGAATTTTGAATGTAAATGAATTTAATTTGGTAAATATGAATTTGGGTAAAATATAATATAAATTTCTAATTTAAATATGGTCAAGTAAATAGAATGGATATTTTAATTAGAAAAAATATAACGGTAAGATATTAAGTAAGAATTCATCAGATCTGTTTTAACGATTTTTCCAAGTATGTATTTACAAAACTATTTTTTCTAGTTAAATATATATATATTAAATATGAATAATAAAATAAGTATTTTTATTTTGTGAATTGGCTCACCAATATCGTCAGGTTTTGATAACGTTAAACGTCGGATGTTGAAACGATAAAACTATAGCCTAGAATTGAATTTTTGGGACATATATAAGGGTAAAAAAATTGAAACACTTCCAAAGTGTTGCTAAAATTTTTCCATGCAAAACCATGGATTGGAACATTGTATCCTAAGGTGGTTTTTGGATGGAAGCATGCATTAAGCCTTAGCTTTAGGGATGGACAAGTGTCCATGGTGAAAATGGCCAAACTACCCTTGGACAAGCCTCTATAAGGACGCCCTTACCTTCATTTTTTCCCATCCTATTCTCTACTCTTTCCTCCCTCTTTTCCCTCTCCATCTCCTTCTTTCCTTCCCCTCCACCCTCAGCCTTGTTCCCCTCTGGCCATCTCCCCTCCCTCCGGCAAACCACCTCCTCCTTAACCTTCCATTCCTCAGCCAAGACCCCCTCCTACACTTAAGACTTAAGTATACATAATAGGCATTTTTTGGAAGCCTTCATATTCGACTTCATCGGATGCTTACGACACGTAAGAATCCTATCGACATGTCCATTGCCCCTTGGTCCTACCTGTCAACATGCATTCTTTTTTCATTACTGCTTAATCTCAGTGTGATGATTACCTCAGGAGGACAGTGAGAATTTGGGAATGGTTTGAGCCTTGGGAGGATGGAGACCGTTGAAATTGGAAAGAAAAAGAAATGTGCCCTTCTTTCCATTTTCTGCTTGTTCCATATATTAATTCGGGCGTAATGTCGTTCCCAATAGCTTTTCTTTTTCTTTTTCTCAAGAACAGAAAGAGAAAGATAGCGAGTGGTTCTTTGGCGGAACTGGAATTGACAAGACACCTTGGAGAATTGAATAAGGTGAAAGAACCTAAGAAGGCTTGGGTAGCTGATCAATCGTCTATTGATAGAGCAAACAGAGTCAAGGGGCCTAAAGAAGCCAATGCGAATTTATCTAAGTGCAAACGTTACTCAATATGTCTATCCCCTAGGGAAATGGATGGGAGCAAAGCACCAATTGAATGGGACGGACTAAGCTAATAGGGACTCACTCAAACAGGAAAAAATGAAGACTCCAGCATAGGCGATGGAGGCGAGCTTGCAGGTAATCCTTGCTTCAATGTAGGCCAATGAGTTGGAGTTCTTCTTCCTCTATAAAGTTATACATTCATCGGACTAATTTTTGGAAAATAATATTACTTTATTAATATTAAAATATTCAATTTTGATTTAAAATTGAATTTAAAGTGGAATTTTGGAAAATATCATTTTAAACGAATATATATATTTACATAAAGGCTTATAATCATATTGAAAGTAAATTGGACAAACTTTTATTTTAAGTCGTAATGTGGTCTGAATAGGACAAGTCGCGCTGCGATAGTTCGTGAATTTCGACTATAAAATTTAAACGTTAATAACTAATGCAGTATGAATCAGATTGACGTGAAACCAAGTTTGCTTTCTAATGATAATAGTTTTCAAATAGATTTTTCTTCTTCTAAATTTCAAAATAGAGTTCAAGTTATGTTCAAATCTATTTTCAAATAAAATTACGGTTTTGCAATTCGGTGATCGTAATTGTAAACTGAGTAAAACAACTTTATAAATTTTTTTAAATATGGAAAAATTATGATAAATCATAATTAACTATTCTAAAGTGATTTGAATTCAAAAGACTAAGTTTTGGACAATTAAAAGGTTATGTTGTTCAAACTAGCTATTTAGCAATGCTTTTGTAGCGCTTTTGTAACACTTTTGCAACATTTTCTGAAAATAATATGTTTGAAGTTTTAAACTTACTAATTATTATTTGAATCTAAAATAAATATTTTTAAATAATTAATGAAATATTTTTGGAATTTTATAATACTTAAAAATATTAGTTTTAAATAAAATCTAATTTACTTTAAAAGTTTTCCAATTATTTATAAAATTAGAAATGGCTGGAAGTGATCTTCGAGTGTTAATATTAATTCCATATTTGGGGAATTTAAAAGGTAGATTCAACGTTATTCCGCTGGTAGTGTCGGTTGAATACGAGAATTGATATTAAACATGAGCTGATATAATTTCTATCCAATTCTTATTGTTTTAGTTTTATCTTTGATTAAGGACAAGGTTTTCAAGTTTAAATAAGATGGGTTTTGAAGCACCCCACCTCCATTAAGGTCACTCACAAAGGGAATGCCTTAACTTTGGTGGAGGTTTGTAAGTAAAAGTCATAGATAAAACACAAGACAGATATAAACACATATATATAAGCAGCGGAAAACAAACAGACTTTTTATTTCATAAATACGTGTTCATACAAAACATTTCCATAACTGTCACACAATAACTTCCAAAACATTACATCATCATTTTCTGTCTTGGTTATTAAATAAAGAAGCATAAAACATAATCAAAACTACATAAATCCCCATAGAATGTGTCCAACAGCCATAGCCAAGGAAAGAGAGTCCAAACCGCACATCAACTATCATGAAGCATGCAAAGAGTCTGACTAAGCTGTGTTGTTTCCTCCCTGTGGACCTGGGGGTGGGGGGAAAACGGAAGAAAAGAAGACGAAAGAAAATAGGGTCAGACATAAAGCCTGGTAAGTCTAGTGACTCTTCAGTATGAGAATAAGAAAAAGGGCATGATAGGTATAAACTGGAAATAGGAAAGTATCATAAACTAAGGTAAAGCAGTTGTGAATCGAATATACTATCGCACCCCACTCTATATCTCTGCACCTACTTGCATTGTCTCAACTGGCACCCCATGATCGGGGTGAAGTGATCCCCTTTCTAAAGATCGTCTCCAACTCGCATAATCATATGTGTCATACGGCCCCCAAAGATTGTAGATACCTATGTTGGTCCCACCATGGGGTGTATCAAGTCCCATGGTGGCGGCCCGACACAATCCTAGAATGCATAGGGTATACTACTGGTGCCCCCAGTGCCCTGTTTGTCTGCTCTGAAGTGTGTGCACGCCCGCACTCCGTTAGAACCCACACTGTTGCACCCACCGCCGTCGCTTTTGACCGCTTACAATCAGCCCAGTAATCGTGCCCCACCCTGCCTAGTTTCAGGGTACCCTGATACCTAATTGGGTTACTGCTGAAATGGATCCCCGTTACTAGGGTTTTCTAGTCAAACATGTTAAGTGGTTAAGTGTCTATATTTGCCAAACCCCACCCATTAGTTTAATTAACATGTTGAATTGGTTAAATGTTTTAGTTAACTTAACCCTACCATCCTGGCTTGTCTGTCCTTAGCTTTTAAAAGCACCGACCACACACATTAGACAGGTATTGTTACGGTTACTGGATGTGCCGGTCGGTTCCGGGCAGGTTTACACTGTAACTCAGTCTAACCTCGGGTCCTTATTGGGATCAATGCTTAACCACCCACATTGGATAGGTATTGTTTGGACAGCTGGGCGGGTCTGGGTCGGTTTACATCACAGCTCAATCCAACCTCGTGTTAAGCATACTCGTATTTTCTAAATATACATATTTGTCTTTATTACTTGTTATATGTAAATTCATCAACAATTAAATGTCGTGGTCCACTTTCCCATTTCATCATTTCTGGTATAAGAATTTTACACCATTTAAATGCCACCAATTTTTGGCATGTGACAAACATGACAATACATATATTTTTCACCAATTTATGTCAAGTTTCCTATAATTACCAATTTATCCCAACGTTACCCCGTCTAAATATTAGGCTAACAATCTTAGCCTAATTTTTCGTTCGCTTGATTTTTAACATATAATATTAAGCTAAAAACTTAGCCTAATTTAGCATACACAAAATTGGCAAAAAGAAATTCATAAACATGACATAGGTGTAAACTTGGCATTATTGACATAGTCAATATGAACATCATAGGTGTGAACTTGCAAAATAGTCAACATGAATATATATATGTGAACTTGCATTGAAATAGGGATCTAACTAAATAGGTGTCACATGAATTAGCATATGATTTAGATAGCATAAGCCTAAACATGTTTAGATCTGTTGGAGTTTATGCCCTAGAGGCAATTCATTTGATGAGATTGATAACATTGGTGATGTTATTATTTTATTTGGAATGAAATAATATTCTATTATATTATATTTACTGCGTAATATAAATAATAATATAATAGAAGTCCTTAGAATTATAATACGGAATTATATAGTTCGAGTAAGACTTGAATTTGAGATTATATAATATGATAAGTATTATAATTCTTAAATGTCCCTAGTCGAGTTTTATTGTTTATATAGGATAACAATAAAGCGTTGAGACTAGTATATTGATTGACTGATGATCACATCTCATTGATCATTAATATATGTGATATTAAAGTCAAGATATAAATACGTATTGAAGAATAGCGTATTGGGCTGACCCATCGTGAGATAACTCCATGGAATATAATTAACAGTATCATGAGTTGTTCTCATAGTGATAGTGATATAATGGTCCTCAGACCTGAAATCATTATAATTTTATTCGAAGATATTTATGTTTTGATATCATCTAAAGTTATTTCGTAACAGAGTAATGATAACGGTGATTATTGGATATATCTAGAATCGAATACAAATTATGAATGATCTAGATGGAATTTAACCTTACGATATATTCGTAGTGATATCCATGGGCCTCTTGATTGAGTGAGACTGTGAAATGCATGGCCGTGCTCAAATATTGATTTGCTCTGAACAGTCTACTCATCGATCAAGAAAACAGATTAAATTAAAAGAGGATGATACGATCCATGCCTTCAGTTTAATCTAGGAAATAACGGTTAAAAGGATTAAATTATATTGAGACAGTATTCACAAAAGGTTGTATTGAATCATTACTATTATAGCTTGGGTAATAATGATGTGTTACTAGACGCCGCTCATTGTTTACAGTCAAAATGTGTTTAAACTGTTGGCAACGCTATCATAGCCTATAGGGTCACACTATATACGTTGTAAAAGGGTGAGGATATTTAAATAGGAGGGTTTGTGACTAATTCTTCTATTTTAAATAAGGATAAAAGGGTAATATGGAGGTAGATAAAGTCGGCTATAATCAATATAAAGGGGAGGTCAGACCTTTACATCTTTTGTAAGAACAGCCGAATTCCTCAAAAACCCTAGAATCCCAAAATCAGCTAGTACTACCTCATCCTTCCTCGATTTGATTCGAGAGCAACGTGAATGGATCTCCTATGGAGGTGTTTGAATTCAAGCACTCGATTCGCCAGATATGGAATTTGATTCAGCAATATCAAAGTTAGGGTTTTCGTTCGAATCTGCTACAGAAAAGGAAAGGTACCCATCTCGATTTAAATTCTGTTCGATTTCATTAACTAGGGTTTCTAATTTTGTTTGTTTCCACTACAATTCGATCCTAAATTACCTTCAATGGTATCAGAGCGAGGTTGTAGTCGATTCAGCTATTGATTCATCCATGTAATTATTATTGTAATAGTTAAACGGTATTATGAATACTGGTATGTATAGATCTAGAGTATTTAAAACATGTGATTCAGAAAAATTGAATTTTTCCTTTTCTCGTATTGATCAAAATTGTGTTTTGATTCAGTACAGAGTTAGAATTAACATTAGATGTTAATTCGACAGTATGTGTTTTAATTGCAGTTCTTATATGGTTTGAATCAGTAGTTGTCTCTGTAATCTTAATTTGGGTAAAAATGTTACCTTTTGATTAAATGATCGAATCCCGTATTTTGCAGTCACCACTGATTTATTTTTGATACAAATCATTTTAACTATCAGTATAATCCAAGCTGTTGGATAAAAGGATCTGAAATTACAGAGCGTGTTAATTTAAAAATGTATAACTTTAAAATGCTTCACTGAAATTAGTATAAAACATGATATGCCAGTTATTATCTCTATGTTGATTTAGTTTGTACTTAAAATCCTATTGTTTACAAACTGGCAAGTTCAAATTGTTTTATACTGATTATTTACTTTTGTATATGTATCATGCTTGACTGGCAAGTTTAGTTGTCCTGTTTCCATTTTGACTCACAGAACAATTGATATTACATGATATATAGATATCATAATTATCCTGGATGCTGTTGAGTGTTTGGATAATTAACACGGCTTTGAATCATGTACATCTGAATATTTTCAATGTATCCCACACCAGCTACCTAGAACACTGGATTTTGATTCTGCGGCAACATGTTTATATTTTGATAACTTTGACTGTTTTGACACTAGCAAAACAGAAGTGATTTATCACACAGTTTCTTATCCTGATCAAATGATTCTATTGATTAATAGAATCAGAAAGATGATTTTCATTTACTGAAATTGTTCATATGGAAATCTAAGATATTTTTTTTTTGGTTTTGTTCTTTAAACCTGAAAATAAAATCCAGATTTTGTTTGGTCCATGAACATTAAATATGTGAATCTGTTATAAATTTAATTTTATGGTTTGGTTTTAAATCTGAAAGTCATAATTTTGATTGATGATCAAATAGATGAATGCAAGATTCATAGTTGAAAGTATTTTGAGATTATGATGTTGATCATAACTTTATAATGGCTTTCAGACAATTATTTATATTTTATGTTATATATAATTTTGTTATGTCTTTAATCATTGAATGCAGATTCAAAACAGTTGTAAGGATTTCATATCAATAAAATTGATCTGTTTTTCTTATAACAAACCTGCAATATATATATGTATATATATATATATATGTATATGTATATACAAATAAATATACATATATGTGTTTGTTATATTATGAGTTTTAAAATGATCAGTTTCTGAATAAACTCTGAAATAAAGCAGAAAAGGGATTATGATTTAATATATGATATTTATTGAAAAACCACTTTCAGATCTTATATATATCATATCTGATAATACAAGATCTGAATACTCGGTTTAAACATTGCCTTTGTATGCACCATTTCATGATTGATTGGTTTTAAAATTATATCTCTTGAACAATACATAATTTTAAACCAATTTGATTAGTTCTATTCACTTGTTTAAGGCAAAAGATTGATAATGAAACCTTTCAATATAATTTAGATTAACAGATTTTGTATTTCCTTGTGGTGGTATATATATACAGATATATATATAAGACAATGGATAAAAATGAAATAGGTTTCTTTATGAGTGTATGATCAGTTGATATATATGTATAAATGTAAAACTGATACATAATTGTCAAGTTGTGATAATATTAGTTCATAGATAGTAAAACATATGTTTGATATGTTCACGGACTTTTCTACATCAAGCCTATTTTGTGAATTCAATTGCAAATATGATTTGCAATGATATATTTATATATAATTTTTATATATATATATTATGTATGTCATGTTACATATACACTATCATCATACTGGATTGAACAATGTATTAAATCCAGAACTGATCATGGTTTTAACATTGTGCTTGACCCAATGATTAAAACCATGTGCATGTAATATGTTTTTCACTATATTCCTTTTAATTGACAGTATCATTTTAGTTTTGAACTCAAAATGATATATGATGTACTGGATTCACATTCAGTAAGTTGATGTGTATTTTGTTAACTCATTACATGTATGACAAATTCATTGAATTTAATCTGGTTTATTCTCTTGGTTAAGTTAAAATCTGGGTCACATATCTTTTAATTTTTGGCAGATATCATTATGTGGACTGTTTATATAATCTTCTTGTATTCTAGCAAATACATACATAAAATTTTGTATATATGTATTTGTTAATACAATGTGTATATAGATACACTAATTGATTTTAGTTCATAAATATGATCTGTAAAATGCTTTTTCACAGACCTTGACATTGAGATGTCATTTTCTGAAAATACCTTTAACCTTATGTATATATGTGCAGGGTATTAATAATATCTTTTCTGATATTGTTTTATGTTTATAATGCTATTTCATTTCTGATTGGATTTCTTATCTGATTAAACTATTGTTTGGATAACTTAATAAACAATGTTGTTATCCCATTAGTGCTTTATCTTTAAGAATATTTAAAGGTTGGTTTCATGATATTTGTTGAGTTCGGTTTAACTGAAGGGAACTGATTAGTAGTATTGTGATTTACTGAGTGGCATGCATCATTGTTTTACAAACTACAGTTCTTTTGGTTTTAGCAAAGCCTCATCACTTGGTTATTTACTGCAAATACATTTGAACTGAACACTACAGCTATTTATAAATGTTGATTTATAGTTATAGATTGCCTGGATCATGATTAGGCTGTTACTTATATTTGTTTGTTGTTTTACCTAGCTGTAAAGCATTAAACTAATATATTGACCATTGATGAATGCATATAGATGTTGTATATACATACATTCAATGTATATATATATATATAAATGAAAGTATAAATATTAAATACATATGATGTATTTAACATTGCCTATACTCATGGATTGAAATAGTTTCAAACATGCAGGAATCATGATGGATGAAATTGTTTCAACTCAGCTAGAGAATCATTTCGAAAGAGCATGATTCCAAAGAGGCACAGATTCATTTTCTGTTATGGTGAAAAACTGTACAAGACGGTGAAAAGCTATATTTGTAAATTTTGTTTAATGTATAAGCTTTTGAACTTGTTTCAAATACCTAATAATATGTACTAGCATGTATTATCACAAAGCAAGTTTGTAGATAACCTATTGAATTAAGTTATGCTGGAAAGGGGGTCTGACCCTTTTATTTGTGCATGTATGTATATAAGTTTTGTATATTTGATACAAAATCAAACAAGTATGACTTATTTAAGGGGCTGATTTGTATGTGAAATTATTATACATATCTAGTGTTCTAATGCATGAAAGAGGGTCTGACCCTATATGTATCTGCTGCTTGATTTAAATTTATCATGCGAAATATTTTGGGTTTTGTTTTGTTGTATGGAGTATGACACTGGGTAAACTGACAAAGTGAATTTGATAATTTTATCTATGATTCTAAGTATGGTCATGTTTATATAATTGTATACATATAGTTGCAACATTCCATTTGAAATCATATGATCATGAATACTGTATACGAGTCATCATATTTGTGAGTTGCTACTTGATAGTTTCATTATGATTACTGACATTATGAAATGTTTAAATAAGCTTGCAATATATATGTATAACATTGAATTTAAATAAATATATATTTTATATATTTTACTTAAGTTCACATTACTAATGTGAAATACATATGTTATGATATATATGTAATTAACTCTGATATTGTTTTCTGCTACGAAATAAAAATTCCCTTCAAAGCAAACTATTTTGTTATATTAAGTCATGGTGAAGTTTTCCAATAGTACACCCATCACTGTCCAATCTCACTAGGATGTAACTAACGCCAAAGCGTTGTGCACCTTTTGTTTTGGTTATATGCAGTAGGAGTAATTGTGTTGCTTCGACTGTATTATTGGGTTTGACTTAACTAAGCTGCATAATAAGATTATGGCTTAGAGACAACAGCGTGAATTATTCTATATTTTGAGCAAATGAGTAATATCGAACGAAAACGTTCAACATGCGATCCAAGAGTTATATATGTGATATAATTGATATAAGATATCTACCTAAAAGGTTGTGTTTTGGGTTCAGCCAAAGCAGGGTCAAGGCACGACTAGATATGGATCTTGGAACACCATTATATATATATATGCTGATATATGTATATAAACAGATGGATGTTAATTCGAGTGGGAGCATATTTTAGTTTAAATTTTACGTTAGTATAAATATAAAGTTTGATTGTCAAAATTTTGTATTTATATATAATAGAATCAGTTAATATTTATTATCTACTGTAGATATTAAATAAAAGATAACTCCGTTAATTTAAATTAATCTTTAAGAAGGATAAGTTGAATTAAATCAAATTTCTTGACTAACATTGAAATTTAGGATTGTCCTTAAACAAATTGAAACATAAATTGTTCTAACAAATAGGGAGGATCTAAAAGTTAAAGTGTGACTTCAACTGAATAACATATAAATGTTATAATAATCTACTTATACATTTCTAGTACTAGATACTAGATATAAAATCATATAAATGTATGTTGATATATAAAATAGCGGTATAAGTAGAAATTTGATAAAAGGACAAGTGAACTTACAATTGGAAATGAAGCAAGTGTTGTTGGATTATCCATAGGAAGTTGATTCTTGTTGATTAGACTGGCTTAATTAAATAAATAAAATAATTGTTATATTGAAACTCCACTTAAGATAAACGTTATAATAGATCTTGTTTAGACAAGTTTGAATTTTATTTGTAATGAAATGAACAATTGTTATTCATTTTATTTAAATAAAATATCGTTCGGAGTTTCACAAATAGTTAATGATTCTATAAATCCTTAACTATAATGTACTAGAAATTAACATTAAGTGGATTAAAATTAATAATTTAAATCCAATGTACCTTTAGCATTACCGGTTAGCCGAGTAAAACAAGAAAGTATATCAAAACTCCATAATGATGGAATTTTGAGACCACTTGATTTTGAATCATATGAAGAATACTAATCTTGTTTATTAGGGAAAATAATCGAATCTCCTTTCCATGACACAGTGAATGAGTGATAAATATTGGGTCTCATATATAATGATGTAAATGGAGCAATGAATACATAAGCTAGAGATAGGTTTTGTTACTTCATTATATTTACTGATGATATCAGTAGATACAGATATGCGTATCTTATGAAACACATATCAGAATCCTTTGAAAAGTTCAAAGAATTCAAAGTGGAGATAGAAACCGATTTTAATAATAAATAAATACCTTTCGAACAGATCGAAAAGGAATATTTAAGCCAACTATTTAATGACTATCCAGATAAGTTTGAAATAGTTTCACGACTCACTCCACTTAGAACACCATATTAAGATGGTGTATCTGAAAGGAGTAATCACAGCTTATAAAATATGGTACGACCAAGATAAGTCATATAGATCTTCCAATAAATTAAATTTAGAACAATTGCATTTAATCCTACTAAAATTGACTTAAAAATGCCATATAAGATATGGACTAGGAAATGTCCTAGTGTGTCTAATGCACAGATTTGGATGCAAGGCGTTTATTAAACGTCCTTCCTCTGATAAGATCAGACCCGAATAAAATAACTATTTTGTGTAATGTCCATAAGATATAAATGGATATTATTTCTATAAATTCTTTAAGAATAAAATGTTTATTGCTAAAATTCGTATCCTTATAAAGAAGAGCTAGTCTCTGCGATACCGATAGGAATGAAACAGAAGTCGAGATGTCTCGAAACCACAAAATGTTATTGAATCTTGTATAGACAAGAAATTGAGTGGGAGTGTGACAATAATTCTAATGTCATTTGATAACACATTAATTATTGTAAATTATGTTAGTTTTAAAACAGAATAAATACTGATTCTGAGAAAGAAAATGTTTGGATTAAGAAGTTCATATTTGAACTTAATTCATTGTTGATCCAATGATTTGCATTGCGATAACAATGTGGCTGTTGCTCAGGCCTAATACCTTAAACCCATTATCGATTCAAACATATATTTAAGAAATATAACGCTTATGTGAAAGTGTTCACATAAGGAAATGAACATATCTGCAAAGTTATAAACGTTGTAATGTTGCAGACCTACTGAATTAAACTCTGTCGCAGCAGAAGTTTAATAGTCACACTAGTTTCATGAGTATATGATACGTGAATGATTGACTCTAGTGCAAGTGGGAGATTGTTGGAGTTTATGCCCTAGAGGCAATTCATTTGATGAGATTGATAACATTGGTGATGTTATTATTTTATTTGGAATGAAATAATATTCTATTATATTATATTTACTGCGTAATATAAATAATAATATAATAGAAGTCCTTAGAATTATAATACGGAATTATATAGTTCGAGTAAGACTTGAATTTGAGATTATATAATATGATAAGTATTATAATTCTTAAATGTCCCTAGTCGAGTTTTATTGTTTATATAGGACAACAATAAAGCGTTGAGACTAGTATATTGATTGACTGATGATCACATCTCATTGATCATTAATATACGTGATATTAAAGTCAAGATATAAATACGTATTGAAGAATAGCGTATTGGGCTGACCCATTGTGAGATAACTCCATGGAATATAATTAACAGTATCATGAGTTGTTCTCATAGTGATAGTGATATAATGGTCCTCAGACCTGAAATCATTATAATTTTATTCGAAGATATTTATGTTTTGATATCATCTAAAGTTATTTCGTAACAGAGTAATGATAACGGTGATTATTGGATATATCTAGAATCGAATACAAATTATGAATGATCTAGATGGAATTTAACCCTACGATATATTCGTAGTGATATCCATGGGCCTCTTGATTGAGTGAGACTGTGAAATGCATGGCCGTGCTCAAATATTGATTTGCTCTGAACAGTCTACTCATCGATCAAGAAAACAGATTAAATTAAAAGAGGATGATACGATCCATGCCTTCAGTTTAATCTAGGATATAACGGTTAAAAGGATTAAATTATATTGAGACACTATTCACAAAAGGTTGTATTGAATCATTACTATTATAGCTTGGGTAATAATGATGTGTTACTAGACGCCGCTCATTGTTTACAGTCAAAATGTGTTTAAACTGTTGGCAACGCTATCATAGCCTATAGGGTCACACTATATACGTTGTAAAAGGGTGAGGATATTTAAATAGGAGGGTTTGTGACTAATTCTTCTATTTTAAATAAGGGTAAAAGGGTAATATGGAGGTAGATAAAGTCGGCTATAATCAATATAAAGGGGAGGTCAGACCTTTACATCTTTTGTAAGAACAGCCGAATTCCTCGAAAATCCTAGAATCCCAAAATCAGCTAGTACTACCTCATCCTTCCTCGATTTGATTCGAGAGCAACGTGAGTGGATCTCCTATGGAGGTGTTTGAATTCAAGCACTCGATTCGCCAGATATGGAATTTGATTCAGCAATATCAAAGTTAGGGTTTTCGTTCGAATCTGCTACAGAAAAGGAAAGGTACCCATCTCAATTTAAATTCTGTTCGATTTCATTAACTAGGGTTTCTGATTTTGTTTGTTTCCACTGCAATTCGATCCTAAATTACCTTCAAGATCTAGGCATAACATCGAACATCACTAGCATATGACAAGAATATGACATGTCCATAAAATATGAATAATTTCATCGCATGTGTGAACTAGATCCAATCATATTTACTACTATAACATGAAACTTTATTAAAATAGATCTTGGCATGGATCCAATCATGAACTTTGTAACTTTTGTATAAACATATGAGCATGTATATGAACTTAATCATTTAGGCATAGAGGTTCTAGCGTAAAATATATACATGAGATCTTAGCACATACCACCTATATAATCACATAAACATATAGGTGTAGATTACAACATGAACTATACAACTTGCATGTGATGTTGTTTTCATTCTAAATGTACAATAGGATCAGCATCAACTCAACTATACCATAAACATCCCAATTCCATTCACAACATAATCATTTCAATACATAGATATGAATTAACATATACAATAGCACAATTCCATTTCCATTTTACATCGAATCAAGTCTTAATTTTATTTACATCGGGAAAATCACTATACTTACAACAAACGACGGTCTTGTTTTCTGATTTCTGAGTTCTGAATTTGCAATGCTTTCCTTTGGGTAGACAAACGTTGTTTTGATTCTTGATTTAACTTTAATTTTGCACGTCTCTAAGCTTTCTCTAACTGACGGCTACTCTTAGTTTCCTCCCAGCAGCATAACGGCTCTAGTTCTATATTATTTGTGTGAATTTAGGTTGAGTGTTGAGTTGTATTTATTGAATTTCAGATTGACTTGAGCCGTCAGATGATCTTAGAGTGAATCCAGACCATGCACACTAAGAGAAGTCAATCAGAAAGTGACAAATCAGCACTAGTGACACAGCCAAGCTCAGACATTCGACCAGAAACCGACCAGGCCAGCCAGGGCCAAACCAGGTCGACCCCCAGGTCGACCTGGTGCCTGGGCGGGAATATTCCCACCCAGCCCAGTTTGGGTCCGTTTTTCGAATTTCGAACTGAATTTGAACTGTTTGAATATTAAATTGAATTCTGGAACTTTCGGAGGTCATAACTCCTTCATACGGAGTCCGATTCACGCAAACTCGGACTCTATCTTAGGCAGAATTCCGAGACGAGCGCAGTGGCATAACTCCTTTCCCTTAATTCTTTCATATAGAATTAATTATACTTTAATTTGTTAATTTATAGTTAACAGAAAATTCAGGGTGTTACATTCTCCCCTCCTTAAAGGATTTCGTCCCCGAAATCTTCAAGTCTGAAAGAACGTATATCCTAACATCCAATCGTCCATCTACTCAACCATCAAACATAGGTGTCCATTGTCCTTAAAAGACTTCTAATGCTTCATGATTATATGCATAGCGTGTGTTTATGTCCTTATCTAATGCAAAAATTAGGCATTCTACTGATTCAGTTGACCTCCTTAATGCGAATCATGTAAGTGTCATGAATCCATTATGTATGCAAATTTTTCCTACTCATAATTCTACATGAGTGCGCAACCATTCATACAAATGCGACATCCATATGACAACATATCAAGTTTCATCCACATACAAATATGAATACATATATGCACATGCAGTATGAAGTGACTGAGCCGATCTAAAACCTAGGTTGTGTGTGTATATGCATCCACGAGCAACCACTTGCAACCATCAACCGTAACATGTTTCAAATACTTGTTTACATCCAAAGGGGTTTCTACCTAAGGATAAAGGATAATATCGAGGAGATATTCCTAAAAAGATAGGTACAAGCACAACTTAAGGAAAAAGAGAGATCAAATATGTACCCTCAAAAAGAAAAGGGTAGGCCGCGCGTATTCTGTCCTCAGTTTCCCCAATCGCATCTTCCTCGGCGTCCCTCCACTGAACTTTGATAAGCTTGACCTCGCGGTTGCATAGCTTTTTGATTTCAGTTCCTACGATTCGAGTTGGAACTCTCCTCATAGTTGCTTCACGTTCCACTTCGGCTTCTTCTAGAATGCTTGGCTCCACCACTTCCGCAGATTCATGTAGACATTTTCGGAGATGAGAAACATGAAAGACGTTGTGAATTCCAGCCAACCTTTCAGGCAGCTCTACTCTATAAGCCATCTTCCCAATCTTCTCGATGATAGGGAATGGTCCTACAAATCTTGGTGCTAGCTTTCCTGTGGACCCAAAGCGAACGACGTTCCTTAAAGGAGATACCTTAAGGAAAACCCTGTCCCCAACCTTAAACTCAAGGTCGGTCCTTCTTTTGTCTGCGTAGGATTTTTGTCTATCTTGGGTAGTCTTCATTCTCCTTCGTATCAAGTCCACTTTTTCTGAAGTCTCTCTAATCATGTCTGGCCCAAGTATAAGCTTGTCTGTAGACTCCCACCAACAAATTGGTGATCGGCACGGTCTTCCATATAGAGCTTCGAAGGGCGCCATGCCGATAGTGGCTTGGTAGCTGTTGTTGTAGGCGAATTCCACTAATGGAAGATGATCCTCCCATGTCCCTCCGAAGTAAAGAACGCATAGTCTCAGAAGATCTTCTAATACTCTGTTCACCCTTTCTGTCTGACCATCAGTTTGGGGATGATAGGTCGTGCTCAAGCATAACTGTGTGCCTACGGCTTCTTGCAGATTCCGCCAAAATTCGCTTGTAAAGATGGGATCTCGGTCACTCATTATGCTGGAGGGTATTCCATGGAGTCGAACTATTTTCTTGAGATAAGGAGAAGCAAGAGACGAGGCAGTACTTCTACTCTTGATAGGTATAAAGTGGGCGCTTTTAGTAAGCCTGTCCACTATCACCCAAATGCTAGTATTGCCTCTTCTTGACCTACGCAACCCATCAATGAAGTTCATTGAAATGCTATCCCACTTTCATTGCGGGACTTCGAGAGGATGAAGCAGTCGTCCAGGCTTCTTTTGTTCTGCCTTGACCTGTTGGCATGTCACGCACTTAGAAACGAAATCTGCCATGTCCTTCTTCATGCCGCTCCAATAGAAAACTCTCTTTATGTCCTTGTACATCTTGTCCCCACCTGGGTGTATTGTCATCTTGGAATGATGCACTTCCTCGAGAACTATCTTTACTAAATCCGTTGCTTGTGGGATGCATAGTCTTCCATCACGTCTCAGCCAACCTTTATAATCGATGGAGTACCTATTGAGGTGACTGGAAGTTTCACCCCTAATTAGTTTTTCAATCAAATCAACAAGCTGAAGGTCTTCGCGTTGTGCGGCCCCTATTGAGTCTAAAAGAGTGGGTCGTACTTCTAGGGATGCCAATAAACCAGGTACAAAATCAGAGGAGGTCCTAAAGTCAAAACTAGCTATATACTCCAAGCTTTTCCTTTCTACAAAGAGAGGGCTTAGGGTCAGCTTCTTTCTGCCCAACGCGTCTGGTACTACGTTGCCCTTGCCAGGAGTATAGGAAATCTCAAAATCATACAAGGCAAGGAACTCCATCCACCTTTGCTGCATCAAGTTAAGATCTTTCTGCGAGAAAAGATACTTCAACGATTTATGGTTAGTATATAATTCGAACTTCTCACCTAGGAGATAATGGCGCCAAGACTTAAGCGCAAAGACGATGACGGCCAACTCAAGATCGTGGGTTGGGTAGTTCTTTTCATGAACTTTCAATTGTCTTCCACCATAAGCTACTACCCTCCCTTCTTGCATCAGAACAGCGCCTAGCCCCGAACCACAAGCATCCGTGTACACTGTGAACATCTTGCTTCCATCCGGCAAAGTCAGAACTGGGGCTGTTGTAAGAGCCCTTTTTAAGCATTGGAAAGCAATATCACAGTCCAAATCCCAAGCGAATGCAAGATTCTTCTTTGATAGCCTTGTGAGTGGAGCTGAGATTTTCGCGAAATCCCTAATGAACTTTCGGTAAAAACCGGCTAGCCTAAGAAAGCTTCGGACTTCAGTTGCATTTCTTGGTGTCTTCTAATCTTACATTGCCACCACCTTCGCGGGGTCCACAGCTAACCCCTCTTTGGACACTATATGTCCAAGAAATTTTACTTCTTCTCTCCAAAAGTGGCACTTGGGGAATTTGGCTTTTAGCTGACGAACTCGAAGGGTTTCCATGATCTCCTTCAGATGCTGAGCATGTTCTTCCTCATTCTTTGAGAAGATCAAAATATCGTCTACGAAGACCACCACGAACTTATTAAGGAATTCTCTGAACACCCTGCTCATTAGGTCCACGAAATAAGCGGATGCGTTTGTTAAGCCGAAAGGCATGACAAGCCACTCGAAGAAACCGTCTGGGGTTTTGAACGCCGTTTTATCAATGCTATCTTCAGCTACCCTTAGCTTATGGAACCCAGTAGCCAGATCAAGTTGGGAGAAGACCGATGCACCTACAAGCTGATCAAACGAATCGTCTAGTCTGGGAAGAGGGTGTCTATTCTTTTTAGTCAACTTGTTTAGCTCCCGATAGTCCACACAAAGACGTAGTGAACCACCTGCTTTGGTGGTGAACACCACTGGAGCACCCCATTTCGAGATACTCCTCCTTATAAACCACTTCTCGAGAAGCTCCTTAACTTGCTTACTGAGCTCCTTTCTCTCCTTTGGAGCCATGTGTCTAATACGCAGAGCTACGGGCTTTGCATTATCAACAAGATATATGCGGAAGTCTATTTCCCGCTTCGGAGGTAAGCCTTTCACCTCTTCAAAGACATCCAGATATTCCCGGACCACTCTAACCGACTGCAAATTCTCAACAGAAGCGTCAAGCGACTCTAGATAACTAAGCATAACAACATTCAAGGGATTACAAGAAATTTCTAGAGTGTTACCGTGCCGAGTCAAGAGTCTAACCACTCTTTTCTCACAATCAAGAATGACACCATTACTGGATAACCAGTCCATGCCTAAGATCAGTCCATATCCCGAGAAACCCAAAACAAAGGCACTACATCTAAATTCAACACTTAGAATAGAGATTTTCAAATCCAAGCAAACCATCGATAAATAAGCCGAGCCCCCAATTGGATTTGAAACAACCAAGGGATCTTCTACCATACTAGTGTCTAGGTGCAGAGATTCTACTAAAGCAGATGAAATAAAGGAGTGTGATGCACCAGAATCAAAGAGAGTGCGAACTGGATGATCATAGAGATAAACTAAGCTTTCTACAAAAATATTTCTACCTCGTTCCTGTGGAGGTGCCACCAGCGCGTGAACCTGTCCCCCTGAGGTGGATCCAGTCCTCTATCCCTACCCCCGCTTCTTTGGGCAGTCCTTAGCCAAGTGTCCAGTCTCGCCGCAATTGAAACAACCACTATTCATCTTTGCGTTCTTCTTTCTGCAGTCTTTTGCTATATGTTCAACAATGCCACAGAAATTGCACTTTCTCTTTTCATGGGATTTGTTGTTCTTCCCGCCTTTCTTGAAATCTGTTTTCTTAGCCTGTAAACCCTCTTTCTTTTCTTGAGGCACTTCCACCTTTGCCTCTTTCTTGCCTTTATCTTCCTCGTGTAGCAGCACCAAGTCCACCAAGCTTTCATAGGTTGCTCCCATGGGTATATGGGTCATAGCAAGGCTGTGTAGAGGCTCATTCAGACCTTTGACAAAGCGAAGGGCCTTCTTGTGTTGGGTGTTTACTAAATCTAGCCCAAATCTGGCCAGCTGATTAAACTGATTGACGTACTCCTTGGTTGTCATACTTCATTGTTTAAGAGTTAGGAACTTCTCCATCTGTAGGCTTCTTTCAGCTTGAGAGAGGAATTTCATCTCAAACCTCGTCCGGAAATTTTCCTAAGTTTCCACTGGCCTCTCAGCATGGGTAACTTCCTACCAATAAGAAGCTTCATCTTTGAGCAACCACACTGCTAGCTGTATCTTTTGCCTGTCGTCAACTTCGAAGATAACGAATAAATCTTCAGTCTCCTTCAGCTAGTTCCTTGCTACCACAAATGATTCAGTTCCATAAAAGTCCTTTCCTCCCATAGCCTTGAAGTCTCTACATGTCTTAGCGAAAGTATTTCCACGAGGAGGAGGAGGAGGAGGGGGAGGAACCGCTGCCACTGTGGGAGAAGGAATGTCTGCTGGGTCCGCACCATTGGCCCTAGCCTCTAGGTACCTTCGGAACCAGCCAGGGATCGGTACTCCTTCTGGAAGGTTAAGATCTCCAGACATGCTAGAACAAAAAGGAAAGTATTCAAGATAAAAGGATAGAAAGATAGTGCATATGGCTTTGGGGAATTATTCCTTTTAAAAACAACGCTTTTATTCAAAAAAATGCTTCTTTGAACTTCTTTTTGAAAATAGTTTCAAAAACTTTTATCTTGTCTGGTAAATCTGTGCTCTGATACCAAGTGAAACACCCTACCTCTATTAAGGTCACTCACAAAGGGAATGCCTTAACTTTGGTGGAGGTTTGTAAGTAAAAGTCACAGATAAAAATCAAGGCAGATATAAACACACATATATAAGCAGCGGAAAACAAACAGACTTTCTATTTCATAAATACGTGTTCATACAAAACATTTCCATAACTGTCACACAATAACTTCCAAAACATTACATCATCATTTTCTGTCTTGGTTATTAAATAAAGAAGCATAAATCATAATTAAAATTGTATAAATCTACATAGAATGTGTCCAACAGCCATAGCCAAGGAAAGAGAGTCCAAACCACACTTCAACTATCTTGAAGCATGCAAAGAGTCTGACTAAGCTGGGTTGTTCCCTCCCTATGGACTTGGGGAGGGGGGAAACGGAAGAAAAGAAGACGAAAGAAAATAGGGTCAGACATAAAGCCTGGTAAGTCTAGTGACTCTTTAGTATGAGAATAAGAAAAAGGGCATGATATGTATAAAGTGGAAATAGGAAAGTATCATAAACTAAGGTAAAGCAGTTGTGAATTGAATATACTATTGCACCCCACTCCATATCTCTGCACCTACTTGCATTATCTTAACCGGCACCCCATGATCGGGGTGAAGTGATCTTCTTTCTAAAGATCGGCTCCTACTCGCATAATCATATGTGTCATACGGCCCCTAAAGACTGTAGATACCTATGCTGGTCCCACCATGGGGTGTATCAAGTCCCATGGTGGTGGCTCGACACAATCCTAGAATGCATAGGGTAAAACACTGGTGCCCCCAGTGCCCTGTTTGTCTGCTCCGAAGTGTGTGCACGCCCGCACTCCGTTAGAACCCACACTGTTGCACCCACCGTCGTCGCTTTTGACCGCTTACAATCAGCCCAGTAAGTGTGCCCCACCCTGCCTAGTTTCAGGGTACCATGATACCTAATTGGGTTACTGCTGAAATGGGTCCCCGTTACTAGGGTTTTCTAGTTAAACATGTTAAGTGGTTAAGTGTCTAAACATGTTAAGTGGTTAAGTGTCTGTATTTACCTAACCCCACCCATCAGTTTAATTAACATATTGAATTGGTTAAATGTTTTAGTTAACTTAACCCTACCATCCTGACTTGTCTGTCCTAAGCTTTTTAAAGCACCGACCACTCACATTAGACAGGTATTGTTACGGTTACTGGATGTGCCGGTCGGTTCCGGGCAGGATTACACTGTAACTCAGTCTAACCTCGGGTCCTTATTGGGTTCAATGCTTAACCACCCACATTGGATAGGTATTGTTGTGACTACTGGACGGCCGGGCGGGTCCGGGCAGGTTTACATCACAACTCAATCCAACCTCGTGTTAAGCATAATCGTATTTTCTAAATTTACATATTTGTCTTTATTACTTGTTATATGTAAATTCGTCAACAATTAAATGTTATGGCCCACTTTCCAAGTTCATCATTTTTGGTATAAGAATTTTACACCATTTAAATGCCACCAATTTTTGGCATGTGACAAACATGACAATACATATATTTTTCACCAATTTATGTCAAGTTTCCTATAATTACCAATTTATCCCAACGTTACCCCGTCTAAATATTAGGCTAACAATCTTAGCCTAATTTTTTATCCGCATGATTTTTAACATATAATATTAGGGTTAAAACTTAGCCTAATTTAGCGTGCACAAAATTGGCATAAAGAAATTCATAAACATGACATAGGTGTAAACTTGGCATTATCGACATAGTCAATATGAACATCATAGGTGTGAACTTGCAAAATAGTCAACATGAATATATATGTGAACTTGCATTGAAATAGGGATCTAACTAAACAGGTGTCACATGAATTAGCATATGATTTAGACAGCATAAGCCTAAACATGTTTAGATCAAGGCATAACATCGAACATCACTAGGATATAACAAGAATATGACATGTCCATAAAATATGAATAATTTCATCGCATGTGTGAACTAGATCCAATCATGTTTACTACTATAACATGAAACTTGTATTAAAATGGATCTTGGCATGGATCCAATCATGAACTTTGCAACTTTTGTACAAACATATGAGCATGTATATGAACTTAATCATTTAGGCATAGAGGTTCTAGCATAAATTATATACATGAGATCTTAGCACATACCACCTATATAATCATATAAACATATAGGTGTAGATTACAACATGAACTATACAACTTGCATGTGATGTTGTTTTCATTCTAAATGTACAATAGGATCAGCATCAACTCAACTATACCACAAACATCCCAATGCCATTCACAACATAATCATTTCAATATGTAGATATGAATTAACATATACAATAGCACAATTCCATTTCCATTTTACATCGAATCAAGTCTTAATTTTATTCACATCGGAAAAATCACTGTACTTACAACAAACGACGGTCTTGTTTTCTGATTTCTGAGTTCTGAATTTGTAATTCTTTCCTTTGGGTAGTTGAAACGTTGTTTTGATTCTTATTTTAACTTTAATTTTGTACATCTCTAAGCTTTCTCTAACTGACGGTTACTCTTAGTTTCCTCCCAGCAGCATGACGGCTCTAGTTCTATATTATTTGTGTGAATTTAGGTTGAGTGTTGAGTTGTATTTATAGAATTTTAGATTGATTTGAGCTGTCAGATGATCTTAGAGTGAATCCAGACCATGCACACCAAGAGGAGCCAATCAGAAAGTGACAAATCAGCCCTAGTGACACAGCTAAGCTCAGAAATTCGACCAGAAACCGACCAGGCCAGCCAGGACCAAACCAGGTCGACTGGGCAGGTCGACCCCTAGGTTGACCCCAAGGTAGACCTGGTTACCCAGGTCGACCCCTAGGTCGACCTGGTGCCTGGGATGGAATTTTCCCGCCCAATCCAGTTTGGGTCTGTTTTTCGAATTTCGAACTGAATTTGAACTGTTTGAATATTAAATTGAATTCTGGAACTTCCGAAGGTCATAACTCCTTCATACGGAGTCCGATTCACGCAAACTCGGACTTTATCTCAGGTAGAACTCCGAGACGAGCGCAATGGCGTAACCCGTTTCCCTTAATTCTTTAATATAGAATTAATTATACTTTAATTTGTTAATTTACAGTTAAAAGAAAATTCGGGGTGTTATAGGTTTGTTTAGAGGTAATCTTCAGGTTTTTGATATGAAATTCCATTGTTAGACATATACTATCTGAGAATTTAAAAGATGTTACATCATTATTCCCCTTATAGTATTCGCTGGTTTCGAGAATTGGTATTAAATAAAAGTTGATACAATTTCTATACAAATCTTATATTTGATATCAATCGGTTTGGACTAAACAAAATTATAAATCAAGTTAATTAGTGAAGGTTTTGGGAACACTAAATTATAGTAATATGATTAAGACTTACAAGTCTTAATCACCTTGGTTTTAAAGGATGTGCTTTTAAAAGGAAGAATTTAAATTTAAATAAGGATTTGAAAAAGGAAACCTTGATTAAGTTCGATTAATGAAAAATTAAATGAAGTATTAGTTAAAATTTATTAAATATAAATTTTGTTAAAAGATAAGATACTAAGAATGGTTTTAAAGATAGATTTGATTAACCAAATTTAAGTGAAGGGTAACTTGATTAAGATCTAATATAATCGGTAATTATTTTTAAATTGCGTTGATTATTCGGAGAGACCGGGATCAGATCTCTATTCGAAAACAAATTCAAATAGTCATATGACGAAATCAAGCATAATAAATTGAAGACCGCGGGTGAAGACCGGAAATCTTCACATCCAAGGGATTGCTTGTTGATGTCTCTATTAGGAGACATCCCATAATGAGATTCTTTTGTAGTAGTGATCCTGATGTACTTGGAGATTTTCCGAATTTGCAAGGGCTTCTCTACTTCATTGGACAAAGAATAAAGCACCTTCGGTTTTATTCAAACCCAAAATGAACTTGTATAGATTTATGTTTGATAGTGTTTTTGTAATGTATTGATTTGTTTTTACTAAATATATTTCTGTTGGTGGCGGGGAATATGTTCTTTGCATAACACCCTTCTTTGAGACGTACGAGCTCAAAGGCACTGTGGTTAGTAATTATCAATTATATGTTATGAAATAACAGTGTGGCATACCAAGTGATAAGCTATAGATGATCAAAAGGATTAATTAAGTGCAGCTTCGTGTAGTGAAACTTTGACAAGCCTCACTCTACGTAAATGTGCAAAACAAAAATAATACAGCAAGGATATGGGTGTGTCATTTCCTTCTAGATAAAAGTGCACCATGGTATGGAGCCCTGGTGTTACTAATGTGGAAACTTCTACTAATGTGGATGTTGATGTTGTCGGCGCTCAGTCAAAGGTTGGTAACAACCGGAAGACGACATACATTGGCGCGATCTAATTCATCCAGTTAAGGGATGGACCGGCCTTGTGTTGGAAGAGAGCCAGTTTGTTCTCCGGGCATCCCTCTAGAGGTATACCTATCGGATAAGGAAGTTCCTTAGCCTGGTCATTTCTTGGAAATCCATTCTCCACTACGAGCCCTTACATTTTTAGTTATATACCTATATATCAACATAATAGTATGGGATATTATGTTGGCTAGGATTGATACGTTTACTTGCGAAATATATTTTTCACATTACATACTAATAATAATATCAGAGGATTTTCCACATATCAAGCATTTTTGGTTATCATAAGGAGAAATCTCGCCTAAGTCTACGTTTACATTGTGTATGTGCTGCAAGACCTTATTGGTAGCTTCATTTTCCAAAAAGCATTACAAATTTTATGCACTAGTAGTTTTGTTTTGCAGATAGTCTTGGAGTTGTCATAGCACAAGTTCTGGATTAGGGCTGGAGCTATATGTTGGACCATTATTCTTCCGCTGAGAGTTCTATATTTTTCCGTTGTGTATTCGTTGTACTTTGATAATCATTGTAAATCTAATGTAAAATTATTGTTATGATAATAAAAGTTCTTTTTTTCTGTTCCAATGTGTAAGTACCCCTAACAATAAGTCTTTATAAACATCCTGAGTAAGTTTAATTATCGGTTTGAAAAGGGCAAAAAGGCGAGTTGTTACAGGCATGATTTATTCGATACTCTTTATGGAAATTCATATATTCTTTTGTTTGAAAATATTCCTTTGAGTTTTTGGTCTTATAGTTGGGAGATATTTAATTTTTAAACTTTTCTGAAAAGGAAAAGGGTTTTGAATATTCCAATTATTTTTCTAGAAAAAACATTTTTATGAAAATAAGATTTAATATGGAAAGAGATAATAATAATAATAAGAGAAACATATAGTATGGTACACTTAGTTCATAAACAAGTAGAATTTCAAAAAAAAATAAAAAAATTCTCTCTATTGGACTAAGGAAAAATATACTTACCTTGGGGTATTTGCTTCTTAAATCTTTGGTTGACCCAACAGCTAGATAAGGGGATAATTTCGTGTAATATTAATATGAAACACTAGCTTAGACATTTTCGGGTATTCTTGAGATGTGTGTGGTCGCAACCTTTTGTTGAGACTACCATGAATCTTGGAAGGATGGTTTGGAACTTAATGGTGGTCTACGTCACTACCATGGTGACGACAATAATTTTTTAGATCACGTCAAATCTTAAGAGATGATGTGGGATGATTAATATTTTAATCCGGCCCTATTAGATCAAGGTTCAACCTTTTTCCAAAACCCGTTTAGCAATTGACCGTCTAGTGTTATACCTAAAGTGGTCAACTAGCAGATGAGTTTTGGCATAACTTGAACCTAAGACTCAACCATAAAAGTAGCATTCAAATTCCTATCCTTAAACATCTTTGTTTCGTCTTTCTTTCCTCATTTAGCTGAA
Organism: Allium sativum; assembly: GCA_030737875.1. NCBI lineage: Eukaryota > Viridiplantae > Streptophyta > Magnoliopsida > Asparagales > Amaryllidaceae > Allium > Allium sativum. The sequence continues at coordinate 887,739,845 of CM060922.1, forward strand.
ACATATCTTTATTTTTTTTCTCCCTCTTTTTTGTAGTTGTCTCGTCTTCTACTTTTCCATGCTATTTTGTGCATTAGATCTTGCCATGCTATTACTCCAAGATCTAAACATAATTTCTTCTCTCTATCCATTTCTTAACCACAACACCTACTTGTATTATCCGATCTTCCTCTTGCCATTTAAGTCTCATCCCTAGAGAGATAATTTGGTTGGACCAGAATGATCATAAGGTTCTATCACTTTAGGGTTAAAAGAATTAGTCACAGCAATTGGTCTTGCATCAATCCTTTGCTTCAAGATTTTTGAATGGGATATTAACCCGTGTTGCATTTGACTTTGCTATATCTCGTTGAATAGATTTTGATGAAGCAAATTGTTGTTTTGGAGGTAAAGATTGAGTTGTCTTTGGATGGCCTTTCTAAGGAGAATCTCGATGAGATTTTAGAGGCATTTATGTTGTATTCAGACTTGATTGATCTTTGCTTTGACTAGCTTCGAAGATTTTGCAGTTGATCTCTTTTCCCTAGATGTTTCTTTTCAAGTTAGATAATTTATGTTCAGACTTCCCATCCGATGTGTGACTCAATTAGCACATTATTCTAAAATTGGGAAGTTACGAATAGATTCATCCTAAGATGCAGAAATTAGCCTTTGCTTTGATCGAAAGTGTTACCATTAAATTGTACGACATCATCTTTGATTCATCTTAATTGTTGTTGTGTGCTATTTCGTGAAGTTATTTCTTGTATTTTCACCTATCCTCTTTTGTCTTTAGGTAAATTTAGATGAGCCTCCAAAGAAAGAAATTTAGTGGTAGGTTTCTTTTGTCATTGCTAATTCTCTCGTGGGAGAGGTAGTGACATGGAAACTTCCAACAACACCATCAATGTCTGCAACACAAGATTGACCATATTTCTACCGTGACATGACTTGTTAGGTCCTGGAAATGATTTGAACTCCAGACTTGGAGTAAGACATCTTGATGTTTATAGGTAATGTTTTAGGTTTTTAGGGTTATTGTCTTTGTTCTTTTCCCTTTCTACGATTTTATCTCCTTGCTTTGTAGTAGTTTGTATTTGTAACTATTAGTGCTTATTGTCTTTGTAAAATTGCACAATGGTGCGATGGCATTTATTTTTTTCAAAAAGATTGTGTATGTCATTCGCACTTATTTATGATTTGAATAGGAAGTGAAATCTCATATCTTTATCTAACTAACAGTTATTTTAGAGCTGGAAAGAATTGATTTTCATGATAATAAATTTTAGCCGAGGATAAGGTATGCTTTGTTAGATAGTAATAAATGGCCGCTACAGAGGATAAGGTATGTCATGGGTATTAAATGGCCACTACAGAGGTACCAAAGGTCTACCTATCCTACGAGAAGTATTAAGTGGCTTGAGGATTTTCCAATAAGGTTAGTTAGATAGTAACGTAGAATTCCATCAGAGGAAGATCTTAAATAATGGTTAGTCGTCTACCTATCATGTTGGTTATAAGTGACCACTTACTGTCTCTTTCCTTATGCGGGGTTGTGGTACGCAAATGATAAAACTCTTGAATTAGTAGGATTTAGTAGCTAGTGTCCTCTAATTTATAATAGCGTTTAGTAAACCACCTAGCAAGGTATCAAGTGATCAATGGATCTGCCTTGGTTCATAAGTGATTGTAGGACTTCGCCTTATATATTGTATTTTTAGTGGGGCCATAAGTGGCTATATAACCAGGCTCTTTTGTTAGTATGTTATTAAGTGGTCAGAGAACCCACCTTTTAGTACTTAGTATCAGTTTGTATGGTGGTTTATAGGGTTCATATATGCGTAAAAGTTCCATCTCAATATTCATTAGTAACCTATCTTTAGGAAGTGCTACATTGGGTATGGTGGATAATCATCATGCAAAATCTTTGCAAGTTGGGTTAAAATCACTAACCTTGTTAGACATATAATTTGAGTGAAACCAAACGAGATGCATTTGTGTATTGTAGACAGTGTTATACATTTTCTACTCACTAGGACTTATTGTTCTGACCACTTTCTCATAAAAACTCTCATGTTTCTCTTGGGGAAGATAGATATTTGGAAGTGTCCAAGTTTGGTTTTATATTCTTGTTCTTTCATGCTCGGTATTGATGTGACGATTCAGTATTAAGGTAGTTGCCTTAGTTGATACTTGTTATCCTATCTTGTTTCCATTGTGACTTGTTTTATTTTATTCTTTATATGCTCATGCTTATTCTCAGCAGGTACAAGACATATACGATCCATTCTTAGATGGGTTTGACTTTCGATTTTTGGCGAAATTTGAGCTCAGAAAAGTGCATGTAGCTACATATACCAAGTGTGACACATCATACCCCTAAACATACCTGTAACAAGTCATACAAACGAATATGGGGCATCTAACAGATAACTAAAAACTTTACAGAGACTAAGATTCACAAGACATAAAATAAATAACTATGGAAAATATTCAGAACAAGCATCTTATTATTCATAATTAACTTTATTTAAAAACTGTCACAACACAAAATGTCTTACAAGCTCAGTCTCTCAAATCATATCAGAGAATATCATAAAACAAATCATCTTCACTCAATATCCAGCGTAATCAAAATAGATAAAATGACAAAAATGAAGTGAACACATCAATAAGAGAATAAAAAACTCTAAGAAGAATTATCCCAACTATTTATGTTATGAATACCTTACGATCCTAGGGGAAAAAGAATAAAGAATGAATCGAATATAAAGGTCTAGTGAATAGAAAGTGACTACTACAAAGAAAACAATTAAGAAGAAATAAACTTAAGAATGGTTCCAGTGTTACAAGGATTAGGTAACCGTGCTTTACTTAGGATGACTACTAGGGCTGATTGTTCGCATTGAAATTTCTTGAAAAATTATCAGGAATGATTCCTACTTCTACCCTTATCAGGAATGATTCCTACTTCTACTCTTATCGGCCTCCTACTCTCTTCTATGATGAGAGCATGGTAGTAGATACCCCTTACACCAAATCAGAATCTGCTCAGACGTGAATCGTTGGTACGAGCCACCTTGAAACTGTTTTGATCACTTATCTACCTTATTTGAAAAAGCATGCATCCCCGTTTAGATGGACATCTATCAAGCACAAGGACCAACAATGACTTACGTACCCTGATCGATATTGCACGCCTGGTCATCGTTAGTATGCACTGACTGAGCTCCTTTCTCTATATTGTGTCACTTTAACATGTGTAAAAGAAATGTAAATAACTGTAAATATACTAGAAATTTGAGAAAAAATGAAAAAAAAAACTTGTAATAAATTGAAAATAAATGAAAGATAAGAGCTGTAAATTAAACTAAAACTATATTTAACCCTGAATTCTTAATTAACCAGATTCTAATTAGTAACATTACACTCACTAATAGTCCTGTGCTGATGCCCTATGGTCCACGCTGATTCCCTTCCTTTGGACTTTTGATACTTTTATTTTAGTTGTGCTTCGTTAAGAAAATACTTAATTAGGGTTCAACCTTAAAATATTGAGAGGGTACCCATAGGCAGAGGAATAAGAAATGTGTGAAATAACATGTCTAGGCAAGGTTCTATTTGTAGGTATGTTAGAGGATCTCCAACCATAGGATTAGCTTGATTAAATCCGTATTTTCTATTTCGCAATCCCAAATATAACCATATGGTTCAAAATCTAACATCTTAAGTTTGCTAAAAATTAGATCTCATTTCCTCCTTTTCTACCTAATTAAATTTCAAGCTAGGTTTCGCATGCAGGTCAACCCCGCCGCCATAAGCAATCGACCACCATAGTCGATCGGCCATGGAGGCAGTCAACTTTATATATATAAAACTTGGCCTTAAAATCTTATATGTTGATCCCAACACTGATAGTTTAATTCTTTCATAATTTTTTTGTGTTAATTCGGATTTTACCAAGTTATATATAAAAATTGTATAGAAAATCGCCACGATTCCAATGGTGCAACTCCTGTAGCCAAATTTGGGAAATTTCCAAAGTTTTTTATTATTTAATTAATTTTTTAATTAGTAATATTAATGGAATATTGGGGTGTTACAATATCTACCCACGCTGACTGGTTTAAGTACAAAATAATCCAAGTTGATGCAACTTTCGGGCAAAGTATCTCTTTGTAGGAGTATAAACCCAAGTTTCAACATTTATTCCCCAGTCTCCACTTTTATAAGTTGATGTTTCTCCACAAATCTTCCCAATTCCTCGTGATGCTGAATAGGACATTATGGATTGGGTCTTTATGTATATAAATAGTATAGAGAAATGAGTGAGTAACCAAAAAGTATTTTGCGATCTTAAAGGAGTTGGAGATGGATATCGCTAATGCTACGCTTGAGGCCAGTTTTGAGAAGGATATAGCAAACATGTTAATGCGGAAGTGGCTGAATATAGGGCTGAGTTGGTCATTGAAGAGAAGCAAATTGGGCTCGTTAAAAGAGAATCTAGCAATAATAGGGATTGATTATAAAGGAACTCAAATAGCATGTATTTCAAGACCGCATCTTTCGAAGACGACAACAAAGCCATCGCAAAAGGAAAACAAAAGCTAAAATTCAGAAAGATGCCATGTAAGAGGAAGTGGCCAACGTTAAAGCTAAGCTCGTCGAGGCTGAAAAGGAAAAGGTAGAGGCTTAGAAGGTGACTCAACTGACATGTGAGGAATCCGTCAAAGCTAGGCTCAAATATGAACGAGAAACTTAAGAGGTACAACCCAAGTTTGACAAGGCAAAGAAGGATAGAGAATAGTTTGATCCCTTTATTCTTATATTTTATGTGTAAGTTCTTCATCATCAGGACTTATCATGTATCTAAAAATATTTGGTGACGCTTACCTAAGCTTGGGATTATTTTACTAATGATAAAAATATTTAACCCATAGTCATAAAGTCAACGATGAGTACCTGGTTAAGCTATACTTGAGAGGGTATGAACTAACCGTTATCTAAAAATATCACTACATCGTTAAAGAAGAAAAGGAGGCTGGGGGGCATCTTAACTTGAGAGAACGGAAAAGAAATTGTTGCTAAAGTTTCTAATGTTGTGCACGATGTTAATTGATGGGTCAGACATTGATCTAGGACATTCCCATGTAGGCTCCCATCACTTATGCTCCTCAATCATCATTTATTAACCCCGGATACGATCCTGAATACCTAGACCCAACAACCCAGTTGGATCTTACTCTAGTCCGAGAGGTTGAGACTCCTTAAGAAGGTAAAGATAAAGGGACTGAAAGTGAATTTATGCTCTCTCTCTCCATCTTTGAAAGTGTTCTCATTGCGTGTAAGCAGGTCGGTAGACTTCCGCTTCGGCCTTTAGAGGAAAATAAGAATCTAATTATGATAGATATTCCAACTATAGGTATCCATTGTGGAAAACTCTTGGAGGCTGCTTAGACCACTTCATTTCCTAAGTTTCAAGTGCCTTTAGTTGATTCCTCCATCGAAGAGATCCAATGGAAAAAGTTAACCATTGATGTTTTACTGGGGACTGATAAAGGAGTTGCTGAGGTAGATAAGGAGGAAGAAGATGTCACATATATCAGATAAATTTATGAGATTGGAAAGCTCAGTGTGGAAGAGTTGCTAAAAAAAATAGAGGCGAAATTGCTCGCCAAACAAAGGAGGCCATCATCTTTCCAAAACCACTTGCAGCACTTCCACTAGGCAATCCTGGTTATGGGAAGATGAAGTGCATATTTTCTGAGTAGTTTGTAGTCAGATTTACCTCACTCAAAATCTACGTCTAAGAAGAATGATAAGATCGAAAGTGGCAGAAGGTAGAAGCAAAATGCAGATAAAACTTCTAATAGCAATTTGTGAAAAAAAATCCAAGAAAGAAAAGAAGAACAAGTGAGAGTCGATTATTGGAATGCTTTTTTATATAGCAGTTTCTTGCCTTTTTTTGGCCGAACTTATGCATGTATGACCATTTCTTTCAGATACGTATAGAATAATAAGTATGTATTTTTTGTCTCTACATTTTTTGTGTATAAATGTGTTTTTATCTATGTGTTTTGAGTGTTTATGTTTTCCATTTAATGTCTCGCAACTGGTCACCACTCATTAACACTTAAGCTATGCGTAATTGATTATGAATTCAAGTATTGACTCAACAAGTCACTCTTAATCTCTCCTTTCGGTCATGGCCTTGAGTCATATGCGGGTTAAGTGCGATATTTGAAGTTCTAGTGTCCCAATCAGTCATTAATATTTATACTCATGCCATATGCATTGGTTTGGCAAAGTTGATATGAATGTCGATTTCCTTTCCAAAGTCAACTCCTTCTCGTCAAATTTTGAGTTCTAGTGTCCCAATGCGTTTGAATCACATCTCCCTTGGCGTTGTTCCCTTTCCTTTTCATTAGCAATAATAGTTTCATTATGGATTATCTTGTCACATTATGTCGAGTTTATACTCCTCCCGTCGAAGCCTAGGTTAAAATTATAGGCATCATCGAGAAAATGGTCATATCACGCTCGCCTTCGCCTGTTGTGTCTCATTTTTGTTTTGAAACGTTATCTAACAAAGTAGATGGTCAATTCACATCTTCTCTTCAGGTCTAACAAAGTAAACAGGCCGAGTGGAACACCCTTTCCCACTTGGGTCGACTTTGTATCAACCGAAGCCAGGTTGGGTCAACCCATCGCGCCTGTAGGCGTGACTTGGTGCCCACGAAATTTTCAATGAATGTTTATTTGTTTCGAACGTTATTTTGGCTGATATGGCTTTGTTTTATTAGTTTAATTATGAACGAAAGCTGACGTGGCACCTTTTAATTGGTCTAGTGATATGGCTAGCTCGGATTTAATCTTAAATTTGAACGGATAGGTACAACTAGTTAACCCTATTAGTAGACAAGTGGAGCCTCTCTCATTTCTTCATATCCATTACTTCTCTTTTCCTTCTTCTTCCTCAACTTATCCTCAAAATTAGGAAGGCCCAAATAATTAATTTTTCATGGGAATCAATAAGTTATTACCTTTAAATATCTATTTTTATAAATACTTTTAGAGGCGGAGGTTCTACTAGAAGAAAGAAAGGCCACGGGGGAAGCTTTTTTCATTAGATTTGTGAGTTTTTATGTGATTTCTAGAATAGTAATTTATGCAAGAAAAGTTAGATAGTTAAATAGTTTTTAAGTTTGCAAGTTTAATGTTTACAGTTATTAACATTATTTATATGTTTAGCTTTTCCTGTAAAGTTACTATAATTTATTTACTGTCTATTCCTATTTCTGTCCAGCCATTTACTGTTTATAAGTAATTCTCCTTCTTCTATCCCCTTTTCTTTTGTGGTTTTATTTACAGTCGGGCTATGCCTATTTTAATTGTTTTGTTTCTTTTCGAGTCTAGGTCTTGCGAGTATCCTAGACCCTTATCCCTTTTTGTTTTAGCACTGAGCTTAGGCCTAAAGAGAGCTTTAGCCTTTATCGTTAATTTTGCATTAAAATTGGAATAATGTTGAAATGAATAAAAAGGGATAATTGGGCATGTTAAAATTGGTTAAATATAATAATTAGTGTTGGACTGTATATTAGGGATAAAACTTGGTATTGTAATTGGAGAACATGCAAACATATAAATCGGAGTAGGCAACTTATCTGGACGCTAAGTAACACAGGGTTGGGTTATATAAAAAGTTGAACATCATTAGTAATGTTTAATGCAACCTAAGATTATAACATGAGGTTATATTGGGGATTATTAATAAACTTAAATTGTGTTAAGTTAAATTGAAGATAAAAAATAATAAGCTAAGATAGTGGGAGCATGTTCTGGCAGCATAGGGCTGATTAGAGAAAATAAGTGGCTCGTAAGTCCGTTCCAGCAGCATGGGGCTGATTAAGGAAAATAAGAGATGTAATAAAATAATGAAATTTTAGTGGGAGTCCATTCCGGCAGCATGGGAATGATTGGAGAAAATAAGCGGCTCGTAGGTCCGTTCTGGCAGTGTGGGGCTGGTTGGGGAAAATAAAAGGCCTAATAAGATGATAAGATTGTAGTTTAGGACCGTTCCAACAACGCTAGAATGATGAGGGAAAATAAGTGGCCTAATAGAATAATCAATGAGGACCAAGCTTAGAGGGTGACTTGTGTCAATTGCATATTTGGTTGGAGACCCATGTCAGGTAGAGGTAAGGGCACGCTTTACTGTGCTGGATAGTAAGAGGTCCAAATGAGGTAAGTACGGACGTGTTCCGGCGGGACAATGAGCGTGCATCGTGCCGATTGGGGAAACAAGCTTTTGTAACGCCTATGATTAACATCTATATGCTTTTAGTTGGCTGGCATAAGTTTTCGCATTGTGGTTATAGGAGCCCATCGACGGGTAGAAATTAGGTAAAGCCTAATTTTGATATCTTGGTAAGAGGGTGCAGAAAATCTTGGATATAAATGAGAAGTAAATCTTTATTCGTGTTTAACTTTGTCTACTATTTGTATACCTTTATGTCTTATACCCTTAAAATTGTCCATCTGTCTAATACTTCCTTTACTTATGCTCATGCTAGAAATTACTAGAACTCACCAGACATATGTATGACCTAGTTTGTTCTCTCCATCCCTCTTCCTTTTCCACCCCCCGGGTTCGCATGATGGAGGTTCTCAGTAGTGATTCTTAACTTTTCTATTCATCTTGGATTCAGACCTATTTCAAACTCATGTATTGGTTTATTTCTCATTTTCTGGCTATTGTATTGACATTGAGAGGGATAGTTTTACTTATGTACTCTGGTATTATGATTTTCCATGAGACATGTATTTGGTTTTATGTGTTGACTATTTGGTATTTATGAAATATAATAAATACTGTGTTTTGACTTGCTTTATTAAATGTTGTGTTAAAAATTCCGTTGTGTTTTATAATTCTGTCTTATAAATTTTAGTTTATATGTTGTTACTTTATATCTAATCGCTTCATAAACCTTAACGCATCTTCATATGGATGACATTAAGGGGTGTGGGGTGTCACAATCTCCACCCAAGACAAGTAGACTACTCTCATAGCTTGATCTAAGGTACACGATCCTAAAGGACGTCCTTACGACACCCCTACTTTAAGCCTGCTTAAACCTTCGATAATCAACTATTCCTTGGAACTTCAAATCTGTTGAGCCTTTCTTCTCCGTAATCACATCTTTAGTTTGATCAACCAATCAAACCAATTCCATTATCATCATCGATCACCTCCCACCTAAGTTAATATATCATCATACTAGATCGTACATCATTGCGCGACTAGTATCACATCAACCTAGCTCTGACCACTCAAACTTGAGTTCACAATCGAAGCACCATTCATCTTTGAGTTGCACACCAATTATCCGAAGTCCATTCATTACATAACTTCATCAATAACCCCTAGAAACCATTACAGCCGAGCTTTAAAAATTGAGCCCTATCTGTCTCAACATTACGGATCGGTACCGGTCCATTGGCCATGAATGGGTATCGATCCATATACTTAGTCAAAATTGGCTAAGTGCTTTCCTTTCTGCGATCCTCGTCTAGTGTACTTCCTACTAGTCCGTTATCGAAGCATTTTACACATCCAATTAAAACTTCTGTCGGTTCATTATTTCACTTGAGCAATCAACCTTCGACCCATCCAAAGAAATATCTGAATGGCTTGAAAATTTGCAGGACACCTCGATTTATCACCATGGCACTCGCCTTAATAATCATCGCAGTCTAACCATTATGCATGGATTGGTACAGGTCCATCGAGCATGGATCGGTGTTGGTCCATGTACTTAGTTAGTTTCAACACAAAATTTTCCATATCGCCTCTCTTCATTATCCAGAGCTCCTCCACTAAGTTTCGTCTAAATCCATTCATCTGAACCTCCAATTTGCTCTATACTTCAATCTTGAGATCAACAACAAACGATTTTAACAAATAATTCAAGCAACGCATCCAATTCAAGCAAAACAAACAACAATCTAACAATTCTTGAACATGCAAACATGTACATATCATGAACATAACATACATGAATGGATCTAACATGATTTGGATCTAAACATATGCGAAACTTAATTAAACTAACAAATTACCAGCACATGTGATTAAATCAAGTTTCCCAGGGCGTCTAAATCTGAGTTAAACATATGTGATCAGATCTAGGGTGAATTTAGCATATAAAACATGAATTTGGTCATAATTACCCATATAACCCATAGCTTCTATGTGATAGATATCTATCACTCAACGTTTTCTAAATCAAACGCAATACCGATGAAATCAGATCTGGATAGCAATAAAAAACCAGAATCGATGCAACTCTGATGATCTAATCTTCGTTGATGACGATCTGGCCTCTAGAAGCAATATATGATTAATTAGAATGAATATGATGAAGAATTAGGGATTAGGTTGAACCGGAGAATAATAAGTGCCCAACCTAATGTTTGAATGAAGAGAGAAACCCTAATTGTGACACCCTACATCCCTTAATATCACCCATATAAGGATGCATTAAGTTTTGTGAAGCTCAATAGATATAAAGTAATAAAACAAAGGCTAAAATTTACAAGACATAATATAATATGCAGCGGAAAACTTTCAAAAACTTTTATTATTACTAAACCAGCATCACAACATTACAATTTCAAATACCATAAAGTCATAAAACATATGTCTCATGGAAATCAAAGTACGAGCATAAAACCATAAAAATCATATCCCTCTGAGTCATAACAATCGCCAAAGAACAGAAATCAAAACAATACATGGAGTAAGAAATAGTCTAAATCCAAGCTAAATGAAAGAGCCACGGTCAATGTTGCAATCCATTATCCTGAAAACCTGGGGGGAAAGAAAGAGAGAGAAGGGAAAACAAAACAGATTGGACATAAAGTCTGGCGAGTTCTAGTGATTTTTGCATAAGCATGAGATAAAGAAGTATCAAGACAGATCAATAATACTGGATACAAAAATACAGTAAAGTAGGAAACACGGAAAACGAGGTAAGATAAACTTCTCATTCATATCTCAGAATTTTTGTACCAACTATCATATGCTAAAAATTAATCTTTCCTTAATTTTTACCCATTGATCAGCTTCTTAAACAAGATGTGAATAATCTGTGTCAGCTATGGTATAAGGGGTTACCACTCTCGAACTCATCAACTAAGAAAGACATAGCCTTAATCACAAGCGTAACAATGTCTTGTCTTCCACTTTTGGACCTATGCACACTAATGACTCTACCGGAATGCGCTCGTACCAACCTCTCATTTCGACCTCTTACTATCTATTTCAGTATAAGTGTGCCTTGGCCTCTACCTATTGCGAGGCCCCGTTGATAACCAAAGGATACTGATCCCACAAAAAATGCATATGACACAAGCCTCCCCGAGACTTGGTCCCCAAGATAATTAGATTTTACACTTATCCCTTATATCTCAAAGGAACGGGCCCCTCTCGCTTATTACTCAAGCGTTTCAACTTAAATCTTTTATGTTCACTAATAAGCCCATAACATGTTTTTCCAAAGATTGTAATTAACGGAAGTAATCTACAGCCCCTTTCCTCACTTATTAATCCAGTGTTTTAACTTAACCCATTTAAGTTCATCAATAAGCCTATAACATGTTGTCTCCTAGATTGTAATTAATGAAAGTAGTCTACAACATTTGTCCATCAAACTGTAATCAATTAAAGTAATCTACAATCTTTTTTCTTGCTTATTAATCCAGTGTTTTAACTTAACTTGTTTAAGTTCATTAATAAGCCTATAACATGTTATTCCCTAGATTGTAATTAACGAAAGTAGTCTACAACTTTTTTCCTTATTACCATGTCATTTATTGTCCAACTACAGGTTTATAAGTTACATTAACTTGTTCTACTTAATGTATAATTAAGTACACCTTACCCTAAATCCTTATGACATGTCCACTTAATATATAATTAAGTTCCACCTATTCCGATTCATTTGTTTGCATATTCTTCCTTTTTAATTACCCCAATTTTTACGGTCCAAGGCTCACAAATTCCAATATACCTAAATCTCCTATTTATTGTTAATTCATATTATTCTAATTTTACGTAATTCTATCGGAAAAGGAATAAGCTCTCATCGGCGTAGGCTCAACGCAAAAAAAAGGAAAAAAAAGGAGAGAATAGATCTAATCTCATAAATGAACAAACTGAATAAATAGGCGTAATAAGACTAAATAAAACGAATGACGGATAAGGGATAGGGAAGAAGAATGTACATATAAACAACTAATAACTGAAAAAGGAATAGGTAACCGACAGTAATTCAAATAAATGATAACATGTTAAAGATGAACATATAAACACTGACTTTCAAATCCAATATAATTACTGTCAAAATCCTTTTTAAATTGCAAATCAAAAAATAACATAGAACTCACAGAGGTTTGTAATAGATCCAGAAAAGGTCTTTAAAATTGAAGTTGAACAAGAAATATCCTTTCAATCTACGTTTTGACAGTACCCTAACCATTTTTCTAATTTTATTTCAGAACATAACTTAGAGGAGGAAGAAGATGAAGAAATATTTGGCGTAGGAAAATAGTGAGGGTTGCTAGTATATATATAGGTGTGCTAGGATAATTTAGACCATAGGATTTTTGGATTTCAATTCATGCCATAGAATACACATTATGCTGAGTTATCAAAAGAACATTCTGCACACAAGCTAACCCGACCAGGTGCAGGCACGCTGCCTAGCATCGTGCGGGTCAACCCACCTTCTACGTGGGTCAACGCTAGTGTCGACCCACGGGCCGACACAGAGCTTGACCCACATAGGGTCCGGGTTTCCCTATTACCGTTACATCTTTTCTAAATTAATTATTTAATTATTTATTTTAATTCAAACTTTGTTTACTCATAACTTGTTAATACTTAGTCTGATTTATTCAAACCAAATGTCTATCTGACTCAAAATTTCGTAATAAGCACAATGGTAAAGTCCATTTTACCTAGTTCTTTATATTTTATTAACTAATATCCAATTAGTTAATCTTCTTTATATAATTATTATTTATTAAAATTCGGCGTGTTACATTTTTCCCTCTTTAAAGGATTTCATCCCCGAAATCTCCAAGTTAAGAAGAATGTTATTAATGTTATCAATCATCGACTACATTCATCTACTCATCCATCTACAACTGGAATCCATTGTCCACAAAATTTCAATGCTTTGTATGAACATATGCAAAGGTGTTGTGTATACGACCCTAAGCTAATGAAAAAATCAGGCAGTCCACTGATTCAGTTGACCTCCTTAATGCAATTTATGTGTCATGTATCCAATTTGTATGCAAAAGAATCCTAATAGTACGTATAAATTATATATGGGTGCAACAATCATTCACCAAAATGCAACATCCAAGTGATGATTCAACCATTTCCATCCATTAAAATTTAAAATGTGCACACATCCATATGTAATAGTAAGTGCTCTTGTTAAGTTGATCCCTACTATAATGCTCGGTGTGTGTGTATATGCATCCATTAGAAACCACTTAAATCCACTTGCAAACATCAAACATAATATATCTCAAACACATGTTTCCAATCATTACTATCATCCATAGGCTTCTACTTGAGAATCGAGATTCAAGCGATAGAAAAACAGATTCAAACTCAAAATCTTAGAGAGGAATTAAGAACATACTCTCAAAGAGAAACGAGTAAGAAGCACGAATCTTATCTTCGGGTTCCTAAATCACATCGTCATGCTCTTATCCTACTATACCTTCACCAACTGAAACACCCCACCTCCGTTAAGGTCACTCACAAAGGGAATGCCTTAATTTTGGTGGAGGTTTATAGGTAAAAGCCACAGATAAACTCAAGATAGATATAAATACACATATTTTAAACAGCGGAAACCAAACAGACTTTTATTTCATCAAAACGTGTTCAAAACAAAACATTCCATAATTGTCTCAAAATACTTCCAACATTACAACCTCATTACTGTCTTGATTATTAAAGAAGCATAAAACATAAATAAAGTGACAAAAATCCCCATAGTGATATCCAAAGCCATAGTTCGAGCAAAAGAGATCCAAATCATACATCTACGGTCTTGGAGCTTGTAAAGAGTCTGACTGAGCTGAGCTGTTTCTTCCCAGTGGACCTGGGGGGAACGAAAGAAAAGAAGACGAAAAGAAAATAGAGTCAGACGTAAAGCCTGAGTAAATCTAGTAACTCTTCAGTATATGAATAAGAAAAGGGCATGATAGATATATACTGAAAATAGGAAAGTGTCACAAGCTAAGGAAGTGTCGAATGTACTATCGCACCCATACTATATCTCTGCACCTACTTGAGTTTATTCCAACTGGCACCCCATGTTGAGGGTGAAGTGATCCCCATTTTCTCAAGATCGGCTCCTACTTGCGTTAACATATGTCATACGCCCCCCAAGAATTGTAGATACCTATGCTGGTCCCACAATTGGGTGTATCAAGACCCATGGTGGCGGCCCCGACACAAATTCTAGAAGGCATAGGTTATACTACTGGTGTCCCCAGTGCCCTGGTTGTCTGCTCCGGAAGGTGTGCACGCCCGCACCCCGTCAGACCTACACTGTGCACCCAACGCCGTCGTTTGACCGCTTACAATCAGCCCAGTAATCGTGCCCCACCCTGCCTAGTTTCAGGGTACCATGATACCTAACTTGGGTTACTGCTGAAACGGGTCCCTCGTTACCAGGATTTTCTAGTCAAACATGTTAAGTGGTTAAGTGTCTGTATTAACCTAACCCCACCCATCAATTCTTGTCAACATGTTGAATTTGGTTAAGTGTTATAGTTGACTTAACCCTACAATCTGTCCTTAGCCTCTTAGGAGCACCTGACCACTCACATTAGATAGGTATTACTACGGTTACTGAATATGCCAGTCGGTTCCGGGCAGGTTTACACCGTAGCTCAGTCTAACCTCGGGTCCTTATTGGGCTCAATGCTTAACCACCCACATTGGATAGGTATTGTTGTGACTACTGGACAGCCGGGCGGGTCCGGGCAGGTTTACATCACAACTCAATCCAACCTCGGGTTAAGCATATCGTGTTTTCTAAATTTACATATTTTATTACTTCTCAATTATATATGTAAATGTCGTATCTTTTATTCTTGGGTATATCAATTCATACCACTTAATTGTCATTGTCATTGGCATGTGCCAAACATGCCAACATATATTTTCATGTTTTACACCCAACGTTATTACCCCCATATATACGTTCGCAACATTATAACAAATGTTGGGCTCGTCACAATTCAGCCCAACTTTATAAGCGTGAGAAAAGGTGAAATCAAGAACATGTAATATTTTACAACATATAAGGGTGTGTGGCGCATGAACTTGCAATTTAGCAATTCAACATAAACTATGGGTCATGTGAACTTGCATTCAAATCAAAGTATAACTAAGTAGGTGACATATGAAATGGCATAGTTTAGGCTAATACAAACTTGTGTTTAAACATAATTAACTTGGCATAATGTCAACCACAAAACTAGCATGTTGTATATTCACCAAAATGCCCAATTATAACATCTAATCACATAGCCTATTTCAACATGAACTTGCATAGTTTTTGAACCCAAACGATACTTAACATAGATCCAATTATACTTGCAAATAAACATGGAAATGATATCATAGGTTTTGGGTCATGTAGGCATAAAAGGTTTCAAATCTAAAACATGTTTACATAAGCCTTAATTTAGACTTAGTGAATGTATAAGGTCCATGTCATAGGCATAAACATAAAGGGATCAAATTCTAGTTTTTGCCACAAACTTGCAAGTGCCATTGTTTTCATATACAATTGTTCAATAGGCTTGCATCAATCAAATTTGTGCCACAAACATCAATGCACAAGTCACGATAGAACCGTTACAATACACAGAATTTATACAATACAATAACACAATTCTATTTTCATTTACATCGAATCACATCACAGTTTTAATTCATATTCTGAAAGGTCACTATACTTACAATGAATGCAGAATCTTGAATTCTAGATTCTGAATTCTGAAATTGGGATGCGCTCCTTTGGTTAGATTAACGTTGCGCTGATTAATTTGATTAAACTTTTATATTCTTCTTAATTTGATTCTTCTCTAGGCTTTCCTCTCTTGACGGCTATGTTCAATTCCTCCCTAGCAGCATGACGACTCCTTTCTTATTTTTTTGTGTGAATTTTCAGTTGAGACTTAGCGTGTATTTATAGATTTTTAAATTGTTTTGAGCCATCAGATGAAGACAGGAGGCATCTAGACCATACAAAGTTCAAAGAGCCAATCAAGAGGTGACACGTCAGCCCTAGTGACACATAGACCCACAGAAATTCGAGCCAGAGCCAGACATAGCCAGCCAGTTCGACCAGGCAGGTCGACTGGCAGGTCGAAACCCAGGTCGACACTATTGTCGACCTTGGGTGGCCAGGTCGACACCATGGTCGACCTGGGGAGGCTAGGTCGACACCATGGTCGACCCTATGGTCGACCTGGTCTCTGGACGGAAATTTTCCCGCCCATCCCAGTTTGAACCTGAAATTCGAAATTTGAATTTCAAACTGAGCTGTTTGAATTTAAATTTTATTCTGAAACTTCCGAAGGTCATAACTCCTTCATACGGAATCCGATTCGCGCAAACTCGAACTCTATCTCAAGCAGAATTCTGAGACGAACGCAATGGTGTAACCCATTTCCCTTAATTCTTTCATTTAGAATTAATTATACTTTAATTTGTGAAGCTTAACGTTATAGAATTCACGGGGTGTTACATTCTCCCCCCCCCCCTTAAAAGGATTTCGTCCCCAAAATCTTCAAGTTAGGAAGAATGTATATCCTACCATCCAACACTCCATCTACTCAACCAACAAACACAGGCTTCCACTGTCCTTAAAAGACTTCTAATGCTTCGTGATCATATGCATAGTGTGTGTATATGTCCTTATCTAATGCAGAAATCAGGCGGTCTACTGATTCAGTTGACCTCCTTAATGCGAATCATGTAAGTGTCATGAATCCATTATGTATGCAAAATTTTCCTACTCATAATTCTACATGAGTGCACAACTATTCATACAAATGCGACGACCATATGACAGCATATCAAGTCTCGACCATATACAAATGAGAATACATATATATGCATATGCAATATGAAGAGACTGAGCCGATCTATAACCTAGGGTGTGTGTGTGTATGCATCCACGAGCAACCACTAGCAACCATTTGCAGCCATCATCCATAACATGTTTTCAAATACATGTTTGCATCCATTTGTTTTCTACCTAAGGAGTTAGGAAAATGACCGAGGAGATATACCTAAAAAGATAGATAAAGCATAACTTAAGGAAAAAGAGAGATCAAAGATGTACCCTCAAAAAGAAGAGGGTAGGCAGCGCGTATTCTGTCCTCGGTTTCCCAAGTCGCGTCTTCCTCGGCGTCGCTCCACTGAACTTTAACGAGTTTGACTTAGCGGTTGCATAGATTTTTCACTTCAGTTCCTAAGATGCGAGTTGGAACTCTCCTCACAGTTGCTTCACGTTCCACTTCGGCTTCTTCTAGAATGCTAGGTTCCACCACTTCCGCAGACTCATGCAAACACTTCCGGAGGTGAGAAACATGAAAGACGTTGTGAACTCCGGCCAGTCTCTCGGGTAGCTCTAATTTATAGGCCATCTTTCCAACCTTCTCGATGACAGGAAACGGTCCTACAAATCTTGGTGCTAGATTTCCTGCGGATCCAAAGCGAACGACGTTCTTTAAAGGAGATACCTTAAGGAAAACCCTGTCCCCAACCTCAAACTCAAGGTCGGTCCTTCTTTTGTCGGCGTAGGATTTATGTCGGTCTTGGGCAGTCTTCATTCTCCTTCGTATCAGGTTCACTGTCTCCGAAGTCTCTCGAATCATGTCTGGCCCAAGTATAAGCTTGTATGTAGACTCCCACCAACAAGTTGGTGATCAGCACGGTCTTCCATATAGAGCTTCGAAGGGCGCCATGCCGATAGTGGCTTGGTAGCTGTTGTTGTAGGCGAATTCCACTAAAGGAAGATGATCCTCCCATGTCCCTCCGAAGTAAAGAACGCACAGTCTTAAAAGATCCTCTAAAACTCTATTCACCCTTTCCGTCTGGCCATCGGTTTGGGGGTGATAGGCCGTGCTCAAACATAACTGTGTGCCTACAGCTTCTTGCAGACTCTGCCAAAACTCGCTTGTGAAGATAGGGTCTCGGTCACTAATAATGCTGGAGGGTATCCCATGGAGTCGAACTATTTCCTTGAGATAAAGAGATGCTAGAGATGAGGCAGTCCTTCTACTCTTGATAGGTATGAAAGTGGGCACTTTTATTAAGCCTGTCCACTATTACCCAAATGCTAGTGTTGCCTCTTCTCGACTTAGGCAGTCCATCAATGAAGTCCATTGAAATGCTATCCCACTTCCACTGTGGGACCTCTAAAGGATGAAGTAGTCCTCCAGGCTTCTTCTGTTCCGCCTTGACCTGTTGGCAGGTCATGCACTTAGAAACGAAATCTGCCACATCCTGCTTCATGCTGCTCCAAAAAAAGTCCTTTTTATATCCTTGTACATCTTATCACCGCCAGGGTGTATAGTCATCTTGGAATGATGCGCTTCCTCGAGAACCTTCTTTTTTTGTCAACTCCCTTGCTTGTGGGACGCATAATCTTCCATCTCGCCTCAGCCAACCCTTATCATCGATGGCGTATCTACTGAGGTGACTAGAAGTCTCACGCCTAATAAGTTTATCAATCACATCAACAAGCTGAGGGTCTTCACGTTGTGCAGCCCCTATTGAGTCTAAGAGAGTAGGGCGTACTTTGAGAGATGCTATCAAACCTGGTACAAAATCTAAGGAGGCCTAAAGTTAAAACTGGCTGTATACTCCAAGCTTTGCCTTTCCACAAAGAGCGGGCTTAAGGTCAGTTTCTTTCGGCTCAATGTGTTTGCTACTACGTTGCCTTTTCCGGGAGTATAGGAAATTTCAAAGTCATATGAGGCAAGAAACTCCATCCATCTTTGCTGCCTCAAGTTAAGATCCTTCTGGGAGAAGAGATATTTCAACGATTTATGGTCAGTGTATAATTCAAACTTCTCACCTAGGAGATAATGGCGCCAAGACTTAAGCGCAAAGAGGATGGCGGCTAACTCAAGATCGTGGGTTGGGTAGTTCTTTTCATGAACTTCCAATTGTCTTCCACCATACGCTACTACCCTTCCTTCTTGCATTAGAACAGCACCTAGTCCCGTTCCACATGCATCCGTGTACACTGTGAACATTTTGCTTCCGTCAGGCAGAGTTAGAACTGGGGATGTTGTAAGAGCCCTTTTTAATTGTTGGAAAGCAAACTCGCAGTTCAAATCCCAAGTGAACGCCAGATTCTTCTTCGTTAGCCTTGTGAGTGGGGCTGAGATTTTCGCGAAATCCCTAATAAACTTTCGGTAAAAACCTGCTAGCCCAAGAAAGCTTCGAACTTCGGTTGCATTTCTTGGTGTCTTCCAATCTTGCACTGCCACTACTTTCACGGGGTCCACAACCAACCCTCTTTGGACACTATATGCCCCAGAAATCTTACCTCCTTTCTCCAAAGTGGCACTTGGAGAATTTGGCTTTTAGCCGATGTGTACGGAGAGTTTCCATGATTTCTTTCAGATGCTGAGCATGTTCTTCCTCATTCTTTGAGAAGATTAAGATATCATCTATGAAGACAACCACAAATTTGTTGAGGAATTCTCTGAACACCTTGCTCATTAGGTCTATGAAATAAGCGGGTGCGTTTGTCAAGCCGAAAGGCATGACAAGCCATTCGAAGAAACCATCTGGGGTTCTGAACGCCGTTTTATCAATGCTATCTTCAGCTACTCTTAGCTGATGGAACCCAGTTGCCAGATCAAGTTGGGAGAAGACCGTCGCACCTACAAGCTGATCAAACAAATCGTAGATTCGGGAAAGAGGGTGCCTATTTTTCTTGGTCAATTTGTTTAACACCCTATAGTCGACGCAAAGGCGAAGCGAACCGTCTGCTTTGGTTGCGAACACCACTGGAGCACCCCATTCCGAAATGCTCCGTCTAATGAACCCCTTTTCGAGAAGTTCTTTAACCTGCTTACTGAGCTCCTTTCTTTCCTTTGGAGCCATGTGTCTGACAGGTAAAGCTACAGGCTTTGCATTATCCACAAGATATATGCGGAAGTCAATTTCCCGCCTCGGAGGTAAGCCTTTCACCTCCTCAAAGACATCCAGATATTCCCGGACTACTCTAACTGATTGCAAATACTCATCAGAAGCATCAAGCGACTCTAGATAACTAAGCATAACAGCATTCAAGGGATTGCAAGAAATTTCTAGAGTGTTATCAAGCCAAGTCAAGAGCCTAACTACTCTTTTCTCACAATCAAGGATGGCACCATTACTGGATAACCAGTCCATGCCTAAGATCAAACCATATCCCGAGAAGCCCAAAACAAAGGCATTACAGCTAAACTCAACGTTGAGAATAGAAATTTTCAAACCCAAACAAACCATTGACAAGTAAGCGGAGCCCCCAATTGGATTTGAAACTACTAAGGTATCTTCTACCATACTAGTGTCTAGATGCAGAGATTCTACTAAGGCAGATGAAATAAAAGAGTGCGATACGCCAGAGTCAAAAAGTGTGCGAACTGGATGATCATAAAGATAAACTACACTTTCTATAGAAATATTACTACCTAAAGTTATCAAGATAGGATTGAGAAGATAAGCAGGATAAAACAAAGCATCTAGGAGAAGAAGTTAAAGAGGTACCCCCAGAAGGTCCTGCTTGCGGGCCTTGCCCTTACTTCTTAGGGCAGTCCTTAGCCATGTCTCCAGCCTCACCGCAATGGAAGCAAGTAGCACTCATCTTCCTCTTCTTCTTTCTACAATCGTTCACCACATGTCCAACAATGCCACAGAAATAACATTTCCTTTTCTTACGTGTCTTGTTATTATTGTTGTGGCCCTTTCCTCCTTGACCATTATCCGTCTTCTTGTTCGGCGATTCTCCCGTTTGCTGGTTCACGTAGAGGAGGAGGAGGAGTAAAAGCATCTGTAGATGGGGAGTAAGGTCCCCAGACATGCTGAAACAGAAAGGAAAGATTCAAAACGAAGGATAGAGAGAGATAGATAGGGCACATGGCTTTGGGGGATTTTGTCTTTTTATAAATATAACACTTTTTCTTGAAAAACGCTTCTTTAAACTTTCTTTTGAAAACAATTTCAAATTTTTTTTCTTATCTGGTAAACCTATGCTCTGATACCAAGTGAAACACCCCACCTCCGTTAAGGTCACTCACAAAAGGAATGCCTTAATTTTGGTGGAGGTTTATAGGTAAAAGCCACAGATAAACTCAAGACAGATATAAATACACATATTTTAAACAGCGGAAACCAAACAGACTTTTATTTCATCAATATATGTTCAAAACAAAACATTCCATAATTGTCTCAAAATACTTCCAATGTTACAACCTCATTACTGTCTTGATTATTAAAGAAGCATAAAACATAAATAAAGTGACAAAAATCTCCATAGTGATATCCAAAGCCATAGTCCGAGAAAAAGAGATCCAAATCATACATCTACGGTCTTGGAGATTATAAAGGGTCTGACTGAGCTGAGTTGTTTCCTCCCTGTGGACCTTGGGGGGGAACGAAAGAAAAGAAGATGAAAAGAAAATAGAATCAGATATAAAGCCTGAGTAAATCTAGTAACACTTCAGTATATGAAAAAGAAAAGGGCATGATAGATATATACTGAAAATAGGAAAGTGTCACAAGCTAAGGAAGTGTCGAATGTACTATCGCACCCATACTATATCTATGCACCTACTTGAGTTTATTCCAACTGGCACCCCACGTTGAGGGTGAAGTGATCCCCATTTTCTAAAGATCGGCTCCTACTCGCGTTAACATGTGTCATACGGCCCCCAAGAATTGTAGATACCTATGCTGGTCCCACCATGGGGTGTATCAAGACCCATGGTGGCGGCCCCGACACAAATTCTAGAAGGCATAGGTTATACGACTGGTGTCACCAGTGCCCTGGTTGTCTACTCCAGAGTGTGTGCACGCCCGCACCCCGTTAGATCTACACTGTGCACCCACCGCCGTCGTTTGACCGATTAAAATCAGCCCAGTAATCGTGCCCCACCCTGCCTAGTTTCAGGGTACCATGATACCTAACTTGGGTTACTGCTGAAATGGGTCCCTCGTTACCAGGATTTTCTAGTCAAACATGTTAAGTGGTTAAGTGTATGTATTAACCTAACCCCACCCATTAATTCTTGTTAACATGTTGAATTTGGTTAAGTGTTATAGTTGACTTAACCCTACCATTTGTCCTTAGCCTCTTAGGAGCACCTGACCACTCACATTAGACAGGTATTGCTACGGTTACTGGATATGCCGGTCGGTTCCGGGCAGGTTTACACCGTAGCTCAGTCTAACCTCGGGTACTTATTGGGCTCAATGCTTAACCACCCACATTGGATAGATATTGTTGTGACTACTGGATAGTTGGGCAGGTCCAGGCAGGTTTATATCACAACTCAATCCAACCTCGGGTTAAGCATATCATGTTTTCTAAATTTACATATTTTATTACTTCTCAATTATATATGTAAATGTCATATCTTTTATTCTTGGGTATATCAATTCATACCGCTTAAATGTCATTGTCATTGGCATGTGCCAAACATGCCAACATATATTTTCATGTTTTACACCCAACGTTATTACCCCCGTTTATACGTTCACAACATTATAACAAATGTTGGGCTCGACACAATTCAGCCCAACTTTATAAGTGTGAGAAAAGGGGAAATCAAGAACATGAAATATTTTACAACATATAAGGGTGTGTGGCGCATGAACTTGCAATTTAGCGATTCAACATAAACTATAGGTCATGTGAACTTGCATTCAAATCAAAGTATAACTAAGTAGGTGACATATGAAATGGCATAGTTTAGGCTAATACAAACTTGTGTTTAAACATGTTTAACTTGGCATAATGTCAACCACAAAACTAGCATGTTGTATATTCACCAAAATGTCCAATTATAACATCTAATCACATAGCCTATTTCAACATGAACTTGCATAGTTTTTGAAACCCAAACGATACTTAACATAGATCCAATTATACTTGCAAATAAACATGGAAATGATATCATAGGTTTTGGGTCATGTAGGCATAAAAGGTTTCAAATCTAAAACATGTTTACATAAGCCTTAATTTAGACTTAGTGAATGTATAAGGTCCATGTCATAGGCATAAACATAAAGGGATCAAATTCTAGGTTTTGCCACAAACTTGCAAGTGCCATTGTTTTCATATACAATTGTTCAATAGGCTTGCATCAATCAAATTTATGACACAAACATCAATACACAAGTCATGATAGAACCGTTACAATACACAGAATTTATACAATACAATAACACAATTCTATTTTCATTTACATCGAATCACATCACAGTTTTTATTCATATTCTGAAAGGTCACTATACTTACAACGAATACAGAATCTTGAATTCTAGATTCTGAATTCTGAAATTGAGATGCGCTCCTTTGGGTAGATTAACGTTTTGCTGATTAATTTGATTAAACTTTTATCTTCTTCTTAATTTGATTCGTCTCTAGGCTTTCCTCTCTTGACGGCTATGTTCAATTCCTCCCTGGCAGCATGACGACTCCTTTCTTATTTTTTTTTGTGAATTTTCAGTTGAGACTTAGGGTGTATTTATAGATTTTTAAATTGTTTTGAGCCGTCAGATGAAGACAGGAGGAATCTAGACCATACAAAGTTCAAAGAACAAATCAAGAGGTGACACGTCAGCCCTAATGACACACAGAGCCACAGAAATTCGAGCCAGAGCCAGACCTAGCCAGACAGGTCGACCAGGCAAGTCGACTGGCTGGTCGACACCCAGGTCGACACTATGGTCGACCTGGGGTGGCTAGGTCGACACCATGGTCGACCTGGGGAGGCAAGGTCGACACCATGGTCGACCCTATTGTCGACCTGGTCTCTGGGCGGGAATTTTCCCGCCCAGCCCAGTTTGAACCTGAAATTCGAATTTTGAATTTCAAACTGAGCTGTTTGAATTTAAATTTTATTCTGAAACTTCCGAAGGTCATAACTCCTTCATATGGAGTCTGATTCACGCAAACTCGGACTCTATCTCAAGCAGAATTCCGAGACGAACGCAGTAGCGTAACCCATTTCCCTTAATTCTTTCATTTAGAACTAATTATACTTTGATTTGTAAAGCTTAACGTTATAGAATTCATGGGGTGTTACACCAACTTGATCTCCTTGTTATGTAGCTTCTTAACTTCCGATCCAAGTATACTGGTAGGTTCTTTTCTAACCAATGCCTCTCTCTCTATCTCTTCCTCCTAAAGGGTACTCACCTAAACTACCTCTGTGGAATCATGTGGACACTTCCTCAAGTGGGAAACATGGAACACATTGCGAACTCCCGCTAGTCTCTCTGGTAGTCTCTCTCTGTAGGCCATCTGACTTACCCTCTCAACTATGATGAATGGCACAACAAACCTTCGCGCCAACTTCCGTACTGAGCCAAAGCAAAAAATGTTCCTTAGAGGCGACAACTTGATAAAGACCATATCTCCTACCGCGAACTATAAGTCAATCCTCCTCTAATCAGCATATGACTTTTGCCTATCCTGAGTTGCTTTCATCCGTCTTTGAATCAGGTCTACCTTCTGTGAAGTTTCTCTAACCATCTCAGGCCCAAATAGAAGTCTGTTCATTGACTCCCACCAATATGTGGGTAATCTACAGGGTCGTCCATGAAGTGCCTCGAAGGGAGCCATACCAATACTCGTTTGACAACTATTATTACAGGATAACTCTACCAATGGGAGATGCTCCTCCAAGTCCCTCTAAAGTCAAGGATACATAGTCTCAATAAATCCTCAAAAACCCTATTGACCCTCTCAGTCTGTCCATCCATTTGAGGGTGATAGGTGGTTCTAAGTCACAACTGTGTCCCTAGTGCCTCCTGAAAGCTCCTCCAAAACTCACTCGTAAAGATGGGATCATGGTCACTAACAATACTAGATAGTACCATATGAAGTCAGACGATCTCTCTAAGATAAATCAATGCTAACCAAGTTTCCATCCTCTTGCTCTTGAATGGGATAAAGTGAGTGCTCTTAGTCAATCTGTCAACTATAACCCAAATGCTGGTATAGCCCTTCTTAGATCTAGGAAAACCATCTATAAAATCCATGTAGGTGCTCGCCCACTTCCACGTGGTATGTCTAGAGGCTAAAGAAATCTACCAAGTTTCCTCTGTTCAGCCTTCATTTGCTGGCAAGTCAAACATTGTGCCATATACTCTGCCACGTCCTTCCTTATACTAGTCCAATGAAAATTTCTCTTCATATCTTAGTACATTTTGACCCCACCCGTATGGATAGTCATTCGAGAGTAATGAGCCTCCTCTAGAACTGATCTCAACAAATCACCAACTCTGGGAACACACAACCTTCCATCTCGACGTAGCCACCCCTTCTCGTCCACGGAATATCTAGCAAGGTGGCTAGAGGTCCCTCCTAAGTCGATCTAAGATGCCCACTAATTTCTAATCCTCGCACTAAGTCGATACAATGCGCTCCAAAAGAATAGGTCTCACTTCCAACGATGCTAACAAACCAGGTGTAAAATCCTTAGATGGTCTGAAATTGAAAGATGAGATAAACTCCAAGCTATGCCACTCTACGGATAATGGACTCAAGGCCATTCTCTGCCTATTCAATGCATTTGCAACCACATTCCCCTTCTCCGGGGTATACGCTATCTCAAAATCATAGGATGTAAGAAACTCCATCCAATGCTACTGTCGAAAATGGAGGTCTTTCTGCTAAAACAAGTATTTTAGCGACTTGTGATCCGCGTTTCAAAACCTCTCACCAAGTAAATAGTGCCACCAAGACTTGATTGCAAACACTATTGCCGCCAACTCTATATCGTGGGTAGGGTAATTCTTCTCATGCACCATCAACTGTCTACTTATGCAGTAGACTACCCTATCTTCCTACATCAATACTGCACCCTAACCCGTGCCACAAGCATCCATGTAGACATTAAACATCTTAGTACCATCAGGAAGAGTCAAAACTGGAGCTAATGCAAGAGCCTTCTTTAATCTCAGGAATGCATCCTCACAATCTACATCCTAAACAAAAACCAGAGTATTCTTCATTAAACGGGTTAGTGGAGCTGGGATCCATGCAAAGTTCTTAATGACCTTTCTGTAATAACCCGCCAACTCCAAGAAACTCCTAACGTCTGTTGCATTCTTAAGGGCTTTCCAATCTTGATCTGCGACAACTTTAGCCGAATCCATCGCTATTCCATCCTTAGAGACAACATTCATAGGAACCTTACTTCCTCCCACCAGAAATGACACTTAGAAAGCTTAGCCTTTAGATGATGCAATCTGAGGGTGTGGAGAACCTCTCCTAAATGTATGGCATGTTCTTCCTCATTCCTCAAGAAAACAAGGATATCATCCACAAAACCAATATTGATTTATTTAGGTACTCCCTAAATACCCAACTCATCATATCCACAGTATGTGAGTGCATTGGTCAGCCCAAAAGGCATGACCAGCCACTCAAAGAATCCATCAGGAATCCTGAAAGCAGTCTTGTCGATACTGTCATCCGCTAACCTAGGCTGATGAAAACCGGTGGCTAAATCCAACTGTAGGATAATCGAAGCACCCATTAACTGGTCAAACAAGTCATCTATCTATGGGAATGGGCATCTATTCTTCTTGGTGAGCTTATTCAACTCCCTTAAGTCCACGCATAGACGGAGAGAGCCGTCTGCCTTGGTCATAAAGACGATTGGTGCCCCCTACCCGGAAATGCTCCATCTAATGAATCTCTTCTCGAATAACTCACCCACTTTCTTACTGAGCTCCCTCCTCTTTATAGGAGTCATGTGGCGCACTGGTAATGCAACAAGCTTTGCATTCTCCGCCAGGTATATCCGGAAATATGTTTACTTGTTTGGGAGGTAATCCTCTCACCTCAACGAACATGTACAAAAAGTCTCTTAGTATGGGTACTGAACTAAGATCATTAACAGAAGCATCAAGGGAATCTAGGAAACTATGCATAACTGACCACCATAGGTCATAAGAAATCTCGAGATTTCTGCAATGGCATGTCAAAAGCCTAACAACTGTCATCTCACAATCAAGAATGGCACTATACATGGCTAGCCAATCCATTCCTAGAATAAGCCCGTAACCCATAAAGCCTAGAACATAAGCGTCACATTCAAGCTCGACGCCTATAACAGAAATTCTCAAACCCCTACGTATCATATACAGGTGAGTCGTACCTCCTATGGGGTTTGAGACCACTACCGGATAAGAAACTATACAAGTATCTAGGTGCAGACAATCAATAACAAAATTGGATATGAATGAATGAGAAGCACTGGAATCGAACAAAGTCCTAATAGGAGAGTCGAAAAGAGAAATCAAAACTTTTGCTGTGATTTTCTTACCTCGGTCCTGACTACCAGCCCCAAGCGCATGAGCTTTAGCTCCGGATGATCCTACCCCTAACCATGTTTCTGAGGGCATTACTTGCTAAAGTGTCCCTTCTGCCCGCAATTGAAACAAGAATTATTAGTCTTCTTACAATATCTTACAAAGTGTCCTGCCTTTCCATAGCCATGAAACTTAATTTCTGCCTTGCTTTTTGCTTTCTCAGGATCCCTCCCTTCTTCGCTACACCCTTCCTGAGCGACCACTTTTTCTTTTCTATCTTGGGCTTGGTCTCTTAAGACTTAACTTCTTGCTTATCCACATTCTCATCCTCATGCATCAAAGACATATCCATTAGCCTCTTAAATGTAGCTCCCATAGGGATGTGTGTCATTGACAATCCTTGGAGAGGTTCATTTAACACTTTTGTGAATCTTAAAGCCTTTTTATGAGGAGTGTTTACTAAATCCAAGCCAAATCTTGCCAATTAATTAAAGCTATTGATATATTCCTTCACTAGAATACTACCTTGTTTCAGATTTAAGAACTTCTTCATTTGCATTCGTTCCTCGTCTTGTGATAAGAACTTCATTTCAAATCTATTCTTAAACTCATCCTATGTGGCCACTGTATGTCCTGCCTGAGTTACCTTCCACCAATATGATGCTTTGTCTTTCAACTGCCAAGCGGCCAACTAAATCTTCTTCCTATCTTCCAGCTCCATTAATTCAAACACATTCTTCGTCTCCCTAAGCCAATTGCCAGCCTCCACGTAATTCTAAGTACCGTGAAATGGTTTGTCGTCTGTCGCATATAAATCCTTACAGAGCTTAGAGAAGTTATCTACCGGATTGAGTGAAACTACTACCGCTGTAGATGGAGGTGGGATATTTCCTTGCACTTCGGCAAGTGTCGTAGCCTCTACATATCTACGAAGCCATGTCGGAATTGAATGCCCTCAGGGAAATCAGGATCCCTGGACATGTTGAAAAGAGAAGAAACAAGGATTCAAAAGGAGATCAAAGGAATATTGTAATTGATTTGAGGGGATATATTTTTAATAATAGGTTTTACTTGAAAATCGTTTCCTTTAAAACCTTTTTTTCAAGAATTTTTTCCTGATCTTGTAACCTTAGTATCTGATACCAAATATGACACCTCACATCCCTTAATGTCACACATATGAGGATTAATTAAGTTCTATGAAGCGCAATAGGTATAAAGTAATAATAAAGAGGCCAAAATTTACAAGATAGAATATAAAATGCAGCAGAAAACTTCCAAAAACTTGTATTATTATTAAACCAGCATCACAACATTACAGTTTCAAATACAATAAAGTCATACAACATCTATCTCATGGAAAATCAGAGTACAAGTACAAAACCATAAAAACCATATCCCTCATGAGTCATAACAATAGTCATAGAACAGAAATCAAAACAACACATGGAGTAAAAAATGGTCCAAGTCCAAGATGAATCAAAGAGTCACGGTCACTGCTGTAATCCACCACCCTGAGAATCTAAGGTGGAAAAGGAATAGAAAGAAGAAAAAACAAAATAGGTCAGACATAAAATCTGGCGAGTTCCAGTGATTTTTAGCATAACCAAGAGACAAAGAAGTATTAAGGCAGATCAATAATACTGGATATTAAAATACCGTAAAGTAGGAAACATGGAAAACAAGGTAAGATAAGATTCTCATTAATATCCAAGAATTTCCACATCAACTATAATATTGTAAAGATTGGGATTTCCCTGATTTCTACCCAGTGATCAGCTTCTTAAACACGATGTGAATAATCTGCATCAGCTATGGCATTCGGGGTTATCACTCCTGAACTGATCAACTAAGAAAGACACAGCCTTAATCACAAGCATTAAAACATCTTATCTTCCACTTTCGGACCCATGCACACTCATGACTCCGCCGGAATGTTCTGGTAGTCACCTCTCATTTGGACCTCTTACTATCCATTTCAGTATAAGCGTTCCTTAACCTCTACCTAGTGTGAGGCCTCGTTGATAACCAAGGGATATTGACTGATATGGATCCCACGCAAAATGCATATAATACAAGCCTTCCCGAGACTTGATCCCCAAGCTAACTATGTTTTCCATGAGTCCCTTATATCTCAAAGGAATGGACCCCTCCTTCTTATTAATCTAGTGTTTTAACTTAACTCATCTAAGTTAATTAATAAGCCCATAACATGTTTTTCCCTAAAACGTAATTAACGAAAATAATCTACAACCCCTTTCCTTGCTTATTAATCCAGTTTTTTAACTTAACCCATTTAAATTCATTAATATGCCTACAACATGTTATTCCCTAGACTGTAATTAATGAAAGTAATCTGCAACCTTTTTTACTTGGGTTGTAATTAACGAAATAATTTGCAGCCCTTTTTCCATGCTTATTAATCCAATGTTTTAACTTAATCTATTTAAGTTCATTAATAAGCCTATAACATGTTATTCCCTAGATTGTAATTAACAAAAGTAATCTACAACCTTTTTTCCTTATTGCTGTCATTTATTGTCCAATTACATGTTTATAAGTTACAATAACATGTTCTACATAATGTGTAATTAAGTACATCTTACCCCACATCCTCATGACATGTCCACTTCATATAAAGTCCAACCTATTCTGATTCTTTTGTTTGCATATTCTTCCTTTTTAATTACCCAAATTTTTACAGTCCAAGGTTCACAAATTCCAATATGCCCAATCTCCTTTTTATTGTTAATTCAGAATATTCCAATTTATTCCAATTTTAGGCAATTCTAAGGGAAAAGGCCTAGGATCTCATTGACCTAGGTCCAACGCAAAATAAAAGAAAAAAGGAGAAAACAGATCTAGACTCAAAAATGAACAAACTGAGTAAATAGGCATAATATGACTGTAAATGAAACAAATGACAGAAAGAGGATAGGGAAGAAGGATGTACATATAAACAATTAATAACTGAAAAAGGAATAGGTAACTAACAGTAATTCAAATGAACGATAAAATGAACATATAAACACTGACTTTCAGATCCAATATAATTACTGTCAAAATCCTCTTTAAATTTCAAATCTAAAAATAACGTATAACTAACAAAGAATTGTAATAGGTCCAGAAAAGGTCTTTGAAACTGAAGTAGAAGAAGAATAATCCTTTCAATCTATATTTTGACAGTACCCTAACCTTTTTCCTAATTTTATTTCAGAACATAACTCGGAGGAGGAAGAAGATGAAGAAATATTTAGTGTGGGAAAATAGTGAGGGTTGCTAGTCTATATATAGGTGTGCTAGGATAATTTAGACCATAGAATTTCAGGGTTTTAATCTATACCATAGAAGACACATTATGCTGAGTCATCAAAAGAACCTTCTACATACAAGCTAACACGACCGGTGCAGGCACGTTGTCTGGCCTCGGGTGGGTCGACCCACCTCCTACGTGGGTTAACACAGGGGTCGACCCTGTAGTGTCTGGGTCTCCCTATTACCGTTACACTTTTCCGAACTAATTATTTAACTATTTATTTTAATTCAAACTTTGTTTAATCTTAACTTGTTCATACATTGTCCGATTTAAGCAAACCAAAGGTCTATCTGACTCAAAATTTCGTAGTGAACACAATGGTAAAGTCCATTTTACCCAGTTCTGAATATTTTATTAATTTATATTCAATTAGTTAATCTTCTTTGTATAATTATTATTTATTAAAATTTGGGGTGTTATACTAATTATCTCCCCAAGCCCCTCAATTTATAGCTACAGGTTATTAGCCTAATTGTAACTTCCCGTATTTTCCATAGTCATATATTTAATTTAATTTATTATATTAAATATTGATTTTGGAATTTTAAATGGATTTAAAATATGTAGTTAGTTATAAAACGAAGTTTAAACATTTAATATATGCATATATATATAAATGAGCTCGTAATGTCGTGGTAGTTCGTAATATTGAATTTTGAACTTCACTTGAATTCACAAGATCTGATATAAGTCGAAATTCGGTGAAACAAGAAACATTTGAATCTGTTTGATTATAATTTTCTAATAAAAGAGAAAAATCGAGATTTCATGTTATAAATTGATAGTTACGTCCAACTCAAATTTTCAAATAGTCGTTATGGAATTATTTATAAATTATAGCAATTAATTTAATAATTTAATTTGATTTAATAGGGTTTTTGATCATAACTTGAGATAACGATCGAATTAAGCTACGAAACGAATTGCGTTGAATTCGTATTGACATTTAGAGTCAGGATAGATATATAATTTGTTATTTTTGGAGATCAGGTATTTTGGGTATCTAAAATAGCGTTGTTTTACATGTAAAATAGAATAACCGGTATGCAAATGAACTCCGTTTTAAGTGAAACTAATTTTATTAAATCTGGATTGATGAGATGTCGTAGTGTTTCAAGTTATTCGGATTTATTTTGTGATCAGGGAAAATTTAAACGTGTGTTTTTCACCTGTGATTTATAAAGGATTTTTCACAAACGACCTTGGAATTTGATAAAACATGTCCCATCGAGTTAGGAATATTTTTATATGCTAGGGTTAGAAGTTTTACCTCAATTGGAGATCGTACGTGGTAGATTCAACGCGTTACTTCATAGTGAAATTTTGTTATAATTTTATATTAATAAATTATACCCTCTATATATACCCATTACTTGAGCTAACCCTAATTTCCCAAAAAGACAATTCTGCATGCTCAACTGAGATAATAGGCCTCCTCCGTTTTTCTCAATGAACGAAAACCACTGAATCTTTTCTCCCTCTAATCTCCAAATCCGCTCATTAAAATCGAAACATCCTAACTGCAAACATGTCGAGCTCTTCGAGGTCTATGTGTCTACCGGTGGTCATCTAAAACCTTAGTCTTTGGTAGCCATTGTCTTGGTTTAAAGGAATGGCGGTTCATGTGGATTTACTGGACGAGGAAGGCATCAAGTTGCAGGCGGTTGCTGGTAAAGGTCGAGCAGGCAAAGGGGTAGTTGCTCGTTTTTCCAATCGGGCTCAGGTGATTCTATGGTGGTGCAATAGTGGTATATTGGAGGGCGAGCTGTTGTTTTCATCATGGCGTGGGTATGTAACTAAAAAGGGGGAATGAACTGGGTACAAAAGCTAATGGGGACGTGCGTATAAAGTTGAAGGAGATGTTGAATAATGGAAACAAGGCCAGCATTGACGTGAGGGCTTTAAACAAATGCATGGGATCGGACTTGATATTATTGAGGCAGTATGCGTGTAAAGTAAGGAGTTGGCTAATGGATAAACAACAGCAATTCGAAAATAAAAGGGATTAGCATGGAATGTGTACGTTCAGAACAGACAACTTAGAGAAGAGCGGAAGTTTTTCGTTTGGGCAAAAAAACAATGGGTTACAAAGCAAGGTGAATTGGTGAAGAATAAAACAAATAAAATAAAACAAGTTGTTTATGAAGAAGTCTTTCGATGTTCGTGAAGAAGCATATGCATGGAGAACAACAAAAAGGAATGGAAAACTTGGTTGCCTGAAGTAGTTAGTGTTGCATGGAAAGAAAGTGGGATTCTAGGAACAAGTTGCATGTAGAATTCATGGGGAATGCAGGTGGAAACGAACGGAAGCAAGTAGAAAATGTGTAAGTATGTGGCTTTGAAGAGAAAAATTATGAGGAACGTTTAGGAAGGAAAGTCTAAGACTTGGGAAGTGTTATGCGAAGATAAGGTTTGAGCAAAATTAAAAGGGAACGAAGCACAATAACTCAGGGCTTTTGTGGATTCCACGTGGAGAAGCAAGATAAAGTTGGGGAATATACTGTTAAAAAAAATTTGCGTGAGTAAATTTGAAATGGAAGAGATAAAACATCAGGCATTTTTGGTTGCGTGAACAGTGAAGAAAAGGAGGCTATAATGGAACATAGCAGATGGATAAATCAAAGAGAAGTTTGGATATGGCGTTACGAGGAAGAAGAAAAAGTGGCATATCAAAACGTGAACAGTGGAGTGCAACGTATTTCCAAGGTCAACAGTAATTAAGTTAATAAAATACTTAATTAAGAAAAGCTAAATTAATAATTTATTTATATTGTATACACTTTTAATCGTAAAACCCTTTTGTGACGTTATCAGAACTGAACCAGATAAGAGACATTGGAACCCTATCGAGGAACACAACCTTATGGAACTATAGTGGATAGAAATGGAGAAAGCTAGAATTACAGTTAAATTAAACACTGTTATATTTAACGGTAACCAAACCGCTAAAGCGAAAAAATCGAAATCAAAGTGAGTTTAACTCACTCAGTTTACCCACTTATATTTATATAATTTGGGTTTATTATTTGTGTGCTATGTTTGCTAATTGTTTGATGGATGCTATATATATATATATATATATATATATATATATATATATATATATTTGTGTGTGATTGTTAAACTGAACTGATTAAATTAAACGTTCATTTAATTTAATTTGAACTAATCGTTATTTTTAACGATTATTTCCAAATGGGGTAACTTACCTCGTTGGTTACATTTATAATAATATAAACGTATTAAATAATAATAGGGATGACTGGATTGCTGTGATTTATTTATTGTTGAATATCATATCTGTTTATTGAATTGAATAATATTATTTGAGACAACGTATTTGGATGCAGAGAAAACAGGTTGGAGGGATCCAACTGGATTCCTCAAATTTATTGTTTATTTTTCATATTACCATTGTATGAACTATATGACCAACCCGATTAGATGATTGATATGTTTATAGTTTGTTGAATCATACTTCAACATTTGTTATGATATTAACCAATGGACAGTATTAGTCGGGTAATTGGCATCACATGGCCTATAAATCAATCATTTGATAAATATGGATTTACCATCGGTGGATTTTATTTATAACAGGAGATATATTTTTAAATCTATAGATTTGAATAAAAGTTATTAAAAGGAAACAATCATTTATTATTTTAATTTTAAATAATTATTAAATGGTTTTATAAGGAAAATTCTTATGTTAATAAGATTTATAAGCAGTTGAGCAACATTTAAAGTAACAGTGAAGAATTGGATTTATTGTTTATAAGAAACAATCAAATGAAGTTATTTAAATTAATTATATATTAAAGGTGAAATTAATTGGAATCGTTAAAGAAATAATCATGTTTTGAGTTAACCAAGTCGACCGTTTCAAGTAGGTTCTGATTATTAAGTTGAATTGGTTTATTGTCAAGTAATATATTGAAATAGCTTAACATATATTTGTTTAAATATTAATAAGGTGTCTAAAGGAAATTTATTATTTATTTTAGTTAAACAAGCAATTAACTAATTTTATAATAGTTAATTTGAAGTAAATTATTATTTTTAATAATAATCATTTAAGTAATTACCTTGTAAATGAAATTCATCGAAGTAAGGAAATCGAAAACTGAAATGAAAACTAGTAGGATTGTGAAAGGAGATTATGAACGGGTTTTATATTAAAACCCGAGTTTTATGAATTAAGTTATAAAAGGAATTTTAAGCGAACACGATAGCTTAAAACAAATATTTAGTTAATAATTGAATTAAGTAAAAAGAAATCGAGATAGAAAGGGGTTTATATAAGACCTGAGATTTTATAAATAAGACTTATAAAAGAGATGTGAAGTCGAGGTGTTGATTTTAAATTGATGATACTTAATAATGAGATTAGATGAATGAATGGAATTGAAACGAGATTTTCAAAGTCGAAAATGGTCAACGAATTAGAAATGGAATAGTATGGGTTGATAACGAGTAAGACAAAAATTGGAACCTAACAGGAGATTGGTTGAGTCAAGTGATTTTCTGAATATTAATCTGATGTCGATTTTGGTCTTCGAGGTTAATACTTAGGGAATTGTTCGCTTACCAATTTACGATCAAGGACAACGAATATTGTGGTGTAAATGATAATTAATAGAGAAATTGGATATTGTTAAGTGTGATAATAAAATAGTTTGAAATAGCCTTATGTTAAATAAGAAATGAAAAGCTATATTCGGAATGTTGAAATATTTAAGAGTTTAAAATTTACTATCGTTAATCGTTTTTAATTAAAGAGACCATGTAATGCTGGTACTGAACTAGTATGCTCATTTTATTATCATGATTATTTATTTGATAGTTAAATAACTAACTATCAAATCTGACCCATACGATTGTTGGTACGGAAAACCGGGATTGAATTTATATTCGATAACCATTCTGAACCAGTGAATACGTAGAAGATGATTATTGAAGATGAAGCAATTTAAGAACGTTGATCTTCCTGAGTGGGAGAACTGCTTGTTGAATTTCTTTGGTTTAGCGGCCAGAGATATTTCGACAGTGATTATGTCGTGATTGGAATCCATGGGTTTACAAGGACTACTCACTATTGATCTATAGGGTGATACCTAGGATATGGTAAGAGGTACCTTCGGTTCATCCTGTTCCTGGATGACTTGTATGGACGAATGTCTAACAGAGTATTTCTTGAGAGTCACGTATGTTGATTTTTACAAATATATCGAGTATGGTGGCATAGAAGGAAACTTCTTTTAGCATAAACACCTAGAGTATATTTTTGGATGTTAATTAGTGATTTGATGGATCTGACAATGTGGCATTCAAAATGAATGGTGATGTGATGTTCTAAAGGTAGTGGTAAACCTCAAACCTCTTCAACTGGGAAATGACAAAAATCGGGCAGGTAGCATGAATAAGTGGGTAGCTCCTAAGTAAGGTGTATAATCACCTATCTAGAGAAAATTCATTTCCTCGTTTAATCTATTTCGATGATGTCCCTTATCGGCAAACGGCGGGTCGCACCCAACCATTGGTGATATACATTCGATACACTCAAGTGAAATGAGTGGTTGGTCATGTGTGGCCGGATTGCAAGATGTTCTCGTTGAACCCAGTGTATTCACCTCTAGAGATACACTATTGAAAGGTGGTTCCATACCTTGTCCTAGTTGGAAATGCAATCTCCAATAAGAGCCCGCAGTTTTGATTATATACTATATATGTGGAGTGTAAGACGCAAGCATTCCGCTAGATTGATATTCATTTGTATTTAAACATTATTATAATATCACAATAAGATATGATTTAAAAAAGAAATGGTTTGACTTTAAAATCAAGTTGGGTGATGTTTTAAACTTAGTGAGTTTTCTCACTCTGGTTCACTAGACTGATTCGACATTTGTAAATGCTCGGGTTAGGCAGGGTTGTACAGGGTGAGGTTATTGGATGTCGTGAAGTCCGGAGACGAGCTGAAGGTGTTCAGACGTATGATATCTAGTATTTATTTAGTTGTGTGTTGTATATGCGGACAGATTATTATAACTGTCTAAATGTATTGATGTACGTCGAGGATTGTAAGTTTTTATTTCCAAGCTTTCAGTAAAAATTTATTTCTATATTATATTTTGTTCTGCTGCGATTGAGACTCTATGTTGTCCTGGTTAGTTGGTTCTTTTTCTTCTATTCTAATATTTCTTTCTTTCTTATCTCACTCTCTATTTTCTTTCATGAACTATTTGGTGTTTTCGAACCATGAGTTCTGGCAAGTAATATGGGTTTATGTATTATTGTTGGAATTCAAGCATCGAATTCCCTGGGTCGTTACACTAATGGGCTTGACTAATCAACCCATTAGCAGCTAATTAGTCTACCAAACAGAAGCTAAAACTTACAATAGCAATTCCTTCCTAACCGTTGAACCAAATCTTTCATGTGACCATTTTATAGAGTTATAAACCAACAATTTGATCCGAGGAGACTGATTTGAGCACCTGATTCGATCCATATCAAAAGTTATAGCTAAAACAATATTCAAAAGGGAAAAATGGTCACAAGTCGATCTGGTAAAAATCATGGATATGTCTCACATCCCCATAAACATATTAAAATTTTAGAATGATCTGACCACTAGCGAATTAAATATATTTACTTCTACTATCCTCCAATACGTAAAATGCAGGACGTTACAGTCTCGGGGTGGGGCGTTACACTATCCAGGCCTAGAATTCGTCTCCTCAGCATAACTAGCACAAACTTCCAGTCAATATATTGTGTGTGGCTCAAAATGGTTAGTGAAATACCACACATGTTAGCATGAGTCTTGGCAAACACCCAGGTTAGTCTTAAGGAAAATTGCCTATTTTTTCATATATTTTTATAGGATCTAAGTCTTTGGAAAGCTTGTTGTGTTGTTTGGGCGAGGATTTGATCTTTCCCCTTCTCTCTGTAGCGGGCATCCATCCATTTAGCCATATAGCACTCCCTTTAGCAGCATGATCTCCCTGTACTATTCTGACCCTACCATCAGACTGAAACTTAATTAGCAAACACCAGAGGGCGATGCATGCCCTCAAATAAACAAGGGCAAGTTAGCCTAAAAAGCATTCTATAGAGAGTAAATATCCAATATAACAAATAGAAGGATTTTTAGTCTCTGATGATCTCCTTCCCCTAGTACAATCGTTAACTCAACCATCCTTCTCGATTCTTTAACATATCCACTGAAGCTGTTACACCCCAAATATTTTTGTCTTTAATTCAAATCAATAGTCTTGATACGAAGAAGATGGCTTCAAAGGGAAGGTAGCAGTAAATCCCTATATATTACTTTAAAAGGAGAGAAGCATTTAGGGAACCAAGAAAAAAGGAAGGTCACATGAAATAATACATTGCTTCGAAATAACTTCCTAATTAGACAAAGTAGAGTTTTAGTTAGAAAAATGTATTTGTCGCTATGATGCTTTATGATGTCAAAACTACATCATAATATGCTTCAACTCACTTGGATAAAGTAAGATAAATGCCCTAGTTATCCTAAACTCAAATCAATCAAATTATAAAGATGAAGGTGGAGCAAAATCCAAAGTCATTTGAGATGGAGGAGCTTTGAGGCATTGTAAGACAATTCAAAACAAAGAGCTTCAAAGCAATTCAGAACAACCAAAACTAAAAGATAAATTAAATATTAGGGAACATGAAATAATCGAAGCATAATGCTTCAAAATAGGTCGAAGAAGGTCCGAGCTGGCTTGAGCCTTCGAAGAAAAAGGCCATTGAAACAGTGTAGAGGTTATCGAAGCAGCATAGATGGCTATAAGCCTTCGAAGTAAAAGGACATCAAAACAACATAAAGGTTCAAGGCTAAGTGGGGATTTGAAGCATCAACTATCTACCTATTCGAACTCCCTTCCAATAAATAGGGGTGGAGTAACACTAACAAGAGGTTGATTCTCCGATTATCTCTTCCCATTATTCCCATCTTCTTTCTTTCGCAATTATTGTAAATTAATAATGGGAATATTTCAATTTCAAAATTATAACATGACTTATAGTAACGAAAAATGAGATCATGCCAAGCCTATGCCTATATTATCGACGATATGATTTTGACTTTGTGAGATGATGCATATTTGGACTTATATGACTATGATATTGAAACAATGCATAGTTAACTCAATACCTGGACTTCAGGATCATACACATTGTACTTATATAAGTAATACATTTTGACTTGGCATGTCATATAATTCTTCTAGCCTTAAGGACTAGCACAGCGTATCCATATTAGATCTGATTTGATTTT
This sequence comes from Allium sativum, assembly GCA_030737875.1. Lineage (NCBI taxonomy): Eukaryota > Viridiplantae > Streptophyta > Magnoliopsida > Asparagales > Amaryllidaceae > Allium > Allium sativum. The sequence goes on from CM060922.1 coordinate 887,779,109, forward strand.
TACTAGATCAAACTGTACCATGGACCTAGAAGCTTATGGATTGATTAATTCATGTGATGAATCACATTATGCTTTATGATTCCTTCCAAGTACGATAGAAATTAAGTGAAATAAGGTGTTTCGATTCGAGCCTAATTGCTTCGACTGGGACTGATTTGTCTTTAAAGAATTGTAGATGCTTCGAAACCAAATGAAATATGTATATCTTGTAATTTTAAAGCCACTCTTTATAGATATAAGCTCATGGTTTGTACGAAGTATATTGAAATTCTGGATGGATCGAAGCTGATCCCTCGAGAATGATCGGTGAACAAGATCAACTTCTTAGAAGAAACTCACTTCGATACTTATATGGCTCATTTTGGAGTAATATGTTCCTATGTTTATTCAAGGGCTCCAAGCCAACCCTCATAAGTCATCTAGAAGCAAGAAATCCTTCGGTATAGAAGGAATTTTGATTGTTAACTCGAATTGACTTATAAAGTATTATTCATTATGATTAATAATAGAATTATTAGACTATTTTTTTATTAATAGAAGGAAGGAACGAACTTTTGACTTATCTTCCCTTCTAATAGATATTTTCATTTTAGGTCAAAAATGGTGAAAGGAAGGAAAGCTAATGCTCTTTCTCAATAAACAATTCAAGAAACAACAATAGAAAAGAATGCAACATCTTAATTTGATCCTAACAATGCAAAAAAGGGAAAGATATCCAAACAACGACACATTGGTGCTAGTGAGGTAATGATCAAAGAGTCGACTTTACGGATTAACATAACAGAGGAGTTATTAGGCAAAGTGATATCCTAAAATTCTTCCAAGATTAGTGTTGAAGAAGAACCCGAGTCCCCCATGATAGATGCTAACTTAACCAAAAGAAACGCGAGGAATTCTCATAATCACGAAGCCAAAATCGACAACCAAGGGAAAATGGAAGGTTAAACTCTTGAACATGCCATCTGCTTGACTATAAGGGATAAAAACCAGACAAAAAGGAATAGAGAGGAAGCTTATCGTGAACTCGCTGTAGAGAGGGTTCTAAAAGATTATCTAGCTAGAAAAGGGAAAAGAGTTTTAGATGATGAAACAAATGAACATCATAGAGACATCCCTTTCATATGCGATTAAAATTCTTGCTCATTTTATGATTCCAACTCTTTGATATAACGAAATGATTGATCTAGATGATCATCTGATATCCTTTGAAAGTCAAATGGATCTATATAATGCAACCAAAATTGTTCTCTTGCATCTCTTTCTGACCAGCCTCTTAAAAGTTGCTAAAAATGGTATAGTTGTACCAAGGGAATACCATTTACTCATGAAAGCGTTTTGCATAAGAATTTGTAGCACAGTATTACATATCTAAGGATCCCTCCATCGATTACACTATCCTGGCATAAGTTAAGCAAAGACCAAGGGAAATCCTTAGTGTTTAGTTGAAAAGGTTTAATGACGAGGATTTGAATGCCAAGGATATGAATGATGGGGATAAGTTTCATGTTGTTCATTCTATATTACGTAAGGATACATAGTTCTAGAGCGAACTATATGTTCATGAATGCAAAGATTTTTAGGACTTTCACTTTCAACGGGATAAATTCATAAGTGGGTTACGTACCGTACCAAGAAATGAAGCGCCACATAAAGAAAGTAGAAAAAGAAGGAATTAATAGGAGATCGATGTACGAAAGAGACTCTTCCACTGGGAACATTGCTTTAAATCAAGAAGTATCTTATGTCTAAGTTGTCACTAAAGAGAAGAGCATTCAATCATCAAAGAAATAACAAGTTATGCCCAAGCTAAGAAGAGGAGATAATTATTACTCTTACCATCAAGACAATGGACATATAATTGATGAGTGTAGGGATTTAATCCGTACAATCCAGCACCTAGCTAGAGAAGGCCACCTTAAAGAGCTCATCAAAGAGAGTTCTTCCATTAACCAACTCAATAAGGGAAATTAGTAAAATCCCATTAGAGCTACCAAGTTCATATGGGATAACATCTAGCCAAACTTCGTCCACCTAATAAATAGGGTTGACGTCATTTATAGAGACACCCATATAGCAGGAGAAAGCAAGGATCCAGTAATTGATATGTTAAAGAGAACATGGAAGTAATCTACTCAATCTAGGAGGAAACCCTAGTGAAGAACAAAAATTATCAAATTCAGATACACACTATCAATGTCACTACACAAGAGCTAAGAGGGATCCATCATTCTCATAATGACCCGCTAATGAAAATAGCATAAATAGGGCTTCTATTGTGTAGAAAATTCTTATTAACACTGGAAGCGCAGATCTTCGTATATGTCTTCATTATCATGGATCAACCAATGGAGAAGCTAGAGCCTAGCCCAGAACTAATCTTCGACTTTAACATTGTAGGCTCTATAAATGTTGGTCACATAAAGCTTTTGGTTCAAATGGGAATCACGCCTTGCTCCCGAACCTTTGAAACCATATTCATCATTGATGATCAATCATCTTTTTATAACGCAGTTGTCTCATCAAAATATTTGATGTTGAATTTTTTTACAAATACTAGATGGGGAACCATCAAACGTGAACAATTTTGCTCTAGTAAAATGTATTTTTTCACCATGGAAAAAAAATATAAACACGATAATGCTTCTTGTTATGCTCTTGAGCACGATCCTCCTTTATGAAATGAAAAAGCAAGCCTTTGGGATCATCTGGAAGAAGTATGCATTGGTACCAAAAATTTGACGAAAATAGTGAAAATCAGGAAAGCTTTGGACGAGTACATGAAGACAGTCATGATTCTATCTTTACAACAAAATAAGGATTTATTGCTAAGAATTAATCAATGAGTGGATGCCAAGAAACAAACAACTTTTGTCTTTTATGAATGCCTACTAAAGGTACTGTAACAACCCGAAAATCTGGGCCAGTTTAAAATTTTTATTTTAGCAATTTTAGCGAATTTTGATTATTTAAAATGAATTATTTTAAATAAAATCGACGAGAAATTTATTTTGAATGGAATTCGAACGAATATATTATATGCGTCGTCGTTAGAATATATAATAATTATATATAATTATAAAAGGAATTGAAAATGGCGCGGTAGTTCGAAAATTCGATTTCTAATTTCGAATGAATATACAGAATTCAATATAAGTCAGAATTGAACGAAACAAGAAATATTTGAATCTGTATAACTATATCTTTGTAACGAAGTTAACAAACTGAGATTTCATCTTAGAAATGATAAGATATGTCCAGTTTAAAATTAGAAATAGTCGCTGTGGAATTTATATATATTTTTATATATATAAGGCCCTTAAAAATAGCAATTTTGCAAACGACCTCGGATTTCGACGAAACCAGTTTTGTTGGGTCCGTGATGTTAAGTTATTGCTAGATTCCAAATTTCATAATTTTTCGAATCAATATGTGAGCGTGGCAAAAGAAAACGCGTTTGACCAGTTTCAGCTGATTTTAATCGACTGGAAAATGGCCATTTTTCAAACGGTCTCAGAATTCGACGAAACTAGTTTTGTTAGGACCGTATCGTCAATACGAGGCTAGAAAATATTTTTCTGGAATTTTTCTAGTTAGTATGTGACCCCGGTAATTTGAAATGTACGTTTAAAATTCAATATAATGATTTAAATGTAAATTCAAAGGAAACTGATTCAAGCAATCAAATCAGCTTGCGATACATATTCCATTGTTTTCGGAATGGGGGTAATTAGCTAGGGGCGACAGTCGGTGGGCTTGATTTCGAGTTCAAATGGAAAGTCAACTTTAAGTTGAATTAAATAATTAAATTTAAAAAAAAAATATAATCCTTTCTCTCTCCCTCCCCTTTAACCCGCGATGGCCTCCCCATTCGATTTCCCCAAATCGATTTTCACAGTAGAAAAAAAAAAAGAAGAAGAAGAAAAATCCCGTCGCATTCGCTTCCTCCGCCACCGGAGAGCCAGCGCCGCCGCCTGGGGTTGCGCTTCCCCTTCCCCAACGTCGACCGCGCCCTCCCTCTTAGCCCCACGTTCCCCTCTTCCATCTAAAACCCTACGTTCGAGCTCCCCACCGAATCGACCGCCAGTTAGTTCTGCCCTCCCCTTCCCTTTCGGAGCCGCCTCCGCCACCTGCGAATTCCCCCGCCACCTCTGACTCTGACGAACGGAGATGCCCCCCTGTAAGTATTTTATTGTTTTTTTTTTATTTTAATTCGTTAAAAACTGAATTGTTTTTTTTTTTAAAAAAAAAGATTAAAACAGTTTTTTTTAAAAAAAGGATTTAAAAACTGATTTTGTCATACTTTAAAAACTGATTTTAACATAATTTAAAAACTGATTTTATTTTGAGTTATAAAAGATGTGATTTTTGAGATATAAAAGATTTGACTTTTTTTAAAATGATTAGAGAATAAAGATAGGATTTTTATCTAAGAAAAAGTTCATATTTTTGTTTAGAAAAAGATCGTGGTTTTGATTTAGGAAAAAATTAGATTTTTGATTTAGAAAAGATTAGATTGTTATTTCTATAAAGACGAGATTTTTATTCAATAAAAATATGATTTTTATATGTAGAACTTCGAAATAAAAATATGATTTTTATATGTAGAACTTTGAAAGAAAAATATGATTTTTATATGTAGAGCTTCGAAAGAAAAATATGATTTTTATATGTAGAACTTCGAAATAAAAATATGATTTTTATATGTAGAACTTCGAAAGAAAAATATGATTTTTTATGTAAAGGAAAATGGGATTCTTCTTATGTATAAAAGTATAATCTTTAGGCGTTATAAAATAAAGATTAGATTTTTAAAATAAAGATTAGATTTTTAAAATGCAAAAGATTAGATTTTTTTAAAATGCAAAAGATTAGATTTTTAAAAGTAAAAGTTTGATTTTTATATATTGAATAGTATAATAAAAATTCGATTTTTATATAGTGAATAACGAAGTAAAAATTCGATTTTTATATATATAGTGGCTACGGGCAACGAAGCTGACGAAGATGCGAAAACAATGAAGATTTCTATCAAAGAAGAGTCAAGATGATTGGATAGCTATCTGTGAGAATTTCTCACCTTTCAATTTATTTTTCTAGTTATATATATATACTAGGATGCAGACGGTGCTTAGTAGCACCCGACACAATCGTCCACAGACCATGGACTTGTTTGTTTGACTGTTTGGTGATTGATTGCGATATTGGTTTGAATGTGGTTTGTGGTGTGGAAAAAAAATCGAATCGATAAATTGGTTAGGATTAGACGTGCGCCGTTATAAGGCGTAGGAGTAAGGCTAGGTTAGACCCTTACTCCAAATTTAGTGGTTTGCAAAATGAAATTGATTTGATTGATGTGTGAATGGCGTGGGCCTTCACTAGACCGGGGATAAGGCTAGGCCTTGTCCCGTTTTTAGTATCGCGCCGTTATGCCGCCGAAATTTTCTAAAATATGTTAGAAAGATAAAAATATCATTTTATTGAAGAAATGAATTGAATAGAAATTCATAGGTTGAAATAAAATGTTTTATCGTTAAAAATATAATTTTTAACGTGAAGTGAATAAAATAGAATATTCATTTACAAACCAGAAGGTTTGTTTATGTACACCTATTTGAATGACATTGATTGGGACGATAAATTTTACACATCGCCCAACAGCACAAATAAAATATGTGTTTGATTGTTTGAAACCCCACACGGGTGTTGGGAAGAAATTTGAAGTTCACTCATCCTGATTGATTAAATATGTCGATCGATTGATTGACAAGCTGTTATAAGCGTTGAATATCTATATTTGATGCTTTTACAGTGTAGTGCACTTTGGTTGATGGTTGATTATTTTCAATGTTATTATATACATGTGTCGTATGAAAATCCATATAGTTAACTTTATATGGTAATTGATTGGGCCTCATTCCAATCGTGAAAATAAAGAATATTTTGATAATAGGAAATATTTGAAATAGAATATTTGAAAATAGAAATTTATGAAGTCGTGTTGATTAGTTTGACGCCATTTTGACGTGAACGATATTTATATCGATTTTAAACGGTTTCGAAATGAATTGAATTGAAAGTGATTTCGAAATGAATTGAATTGAAAACGAATTCAAAGTGAATTGAATTGAAAACGAATTCAAAGTGAATTGAATTGAAAACGATTTCGAAATGAATTGAATTGAAAACGAATTCAAAGTGAATTGAATTGAAAACGGTTTCGAAATGAATTGAATTGAAAACGATTTCGAAATGAATTGAATTGAAAACGATTTCGAAATGAATTGAATTGAAAACGATTTCGAAATGAATTGAATTGAAAACGATTTCGAAATGAATTGAATTGAAAACGATTTCGAAATGAATTGAATTGAAAACGATTTCGAAATGAAGTGAATTGAAAACGAATTCAAATCGAATTTGAAATTTGAATTGAATAGAAATGAATTTTAAAACGAATCTATAAAGAAGAATCCAATTGTGATTTGAATTGAAAAGGAAGTTGAAAATGTTTTTGAAACGAATTCAAAACTATTTATATAATTCGTTTTAAATAGAAATCGACGAAGTATATATTATATATATTATATATATAATATAATGGCCTGAATAGAACGCGCCGCGCCGCGGCAGTTCGTGAATTTCGACCATTTATCTCAAACGGACATTACGGGAGATCCGACCGTCGGATTCTCCTAAAACTGAAACCGTTGGGTTCGTATCGAAAAGAGCTTTCTAACGAATATTAGAAATGTGAAATCTAACGGTTGGATTTGGAGATACGTCCAAATCAAATTCGAAAAAGGTCGCTGTAAGTGCAGTTCGATGGCCATTGATGGAAATCGACTGTACGGGCCTTGATAAAATTATTAAAAATAGTAATAATTTATGTAAAATCATAAGAAATGATTTGTGAAGATTTGGGATGAAAAACTCCATATTTGAAAAGATAAAAATAGACTTTTATCGAATTGAACTAGTTTTGAACTAGAAATATAATTCTATTTATTTTTAAATAAATAAATTGAATTCGAAAAGGGTTTTGAAAATAACCAAAATATCCAATGATTGCATTGGAGTGGATTTGAATCGAAATTGTCTTCGGAATATTTCGATGTTGGAATTCGTGATTATACAGGTGTTGTTATGGAAATTTGAAAGATATATATATTATATCGTTATTTCCAATACGACATTTGTTAGTCGTAGAATTCGATATTGAATATAAGCGGATATACTTTCTATTCAGAGCCTTGTATTGAATATCGAATGTGATTTGGGTTTGTCGTGAATGGTGTCTTCACTAACACTGTTCTTGAACCCAGTTGAGAAAAGATTAAATCTTTTTATTTAGATTTAATGAAGTGTACCAATTAAATAATATTTAATTGGAATTGAATTGATATTGATTTTTGGGTTTATCGTGAACAGTGTTTTAAATAACACTCGTTCTTTAACCCGATAATTAATGGAATGTGATTTTGGGTTTATCGTGAACCGTGTTTTAAATGACACTGATTCTTTAACCCAGTCGAAGATTAAAACTAAGTGGAGTTTTAATGAATCTTTAATTAGATTGAAATGATCGAAAGTGGAGTATCACCAGTTTTGCTCCAGGCGATAGTTAAATCTTTAATTAGATTTGAACGTGAAATGGTAATTGAATTTACCGATAACACTGTGGTGTTAGATATGAAGTATTACCAGTTTTACTTCATGGGATGGATAGGTTGGGATTGGGAAATTACAACAAATGATTACTTCGGTAAGGTTCGCTAATCCCGACTAGTTTGAATTGATATTCAAAAGTAGATTAAAGAATAAATTCAAGAATTTATCTTTGATAAAATTAATGGGAACCTTTCCCTATGAATGTGAAATTTAGAAACTAACTGTCGGTTAGCTAAGCAGAATGGTTTTCTGGATATTGATCTGATGTTGGTTTCGGCCTTCGGGGTTAATATTTGGGGAATTATTCTCTTGATTAATTTACGGTTAGTGACTAATGAATTGGAATGAGGCGTATGTTGTGTTTGTGTAACACTTATTTAAAAAATACGCGAGTTATTCGGAAAGACCGGGTTTATCCCATTCTGAATAACTGATACGACGATAAGTCGAAGATGAAGACGGTGGTCGAAGACCGGAAGTCTTCACGTCGTTTGGGTGATAACTGATGATCTTGATTGGGCTGTACACCCAAGAAGATGGAAACAGTTGGTGATCGTCCAGACGTACTTGGAGATCGATGGATATGCGGGGTACTAGGTGCCTCCGGTTTTGTTCAGCCCCAGAACGGACTTGTAAATGGACTGTGTGTCTGACATCGGATTTCATTCTGTGTGACTGATATCGGTTGCATAGGATGGTTTGCCTTTGTGGCATGCTAAGATGCAAATGATCGAGGCTTCTGTTGAAAAGCAAAGTCTTGTGGTGATGATCAAAGCACGGCCTTTGTGGCGTAGCTTTGTGTAACGTTTACTTCGCGAGTTTCACACCCTGTATGAACCAAAAACGGGAGAGGACCTCAGGGAGGGCATGCGTTTCCTTCTAGCTAAAAAGTGGCGTCAGTGGTTTTACACGCCCTGACGAGTTTGACTTATGTGGTTGTTGCTGTTGCGAGGCGCCTCGGATTGATCGGTCGTTCTCGAACCGATGGAGTCATTCGTTGGCTCATTGACACCCCAAAGGGTGGGGAAACGCAGTGTTCAGGCATTTTAATCCACATCGGTGGACCGGCCCTGACGATCCAAGGGTCACTCGAGCTCTGATCCTGAGACATGGGCTAGAGCGTCTCGAATCGGTTGAGGACTATCTTTTGCCTCGGTTCATAGATGGAAACCCAATTTCCAAATACGTGACTTTGCGGTTTTATTTGTAAACCTATATATGGCGACATAGTGGCATGGGACGCTCATGTCGCCTATGATTGATATTTATGATTTGAAGTTGTTTTATACACTATGCACTTATAATAGTATCAAATGATTTGTTTTAAACGTATCAAGCATTCTTTGGCTGTTATAAGGGAAAACCCTATCCCCCGGCTTGCGTTGCATTGTGTGATAGGACCTGGGTCTTATAACAGCTTCATTTTTCTTTATTTAGCATTGCGCTGTTTGTTTTATGCACTGGTATTCTTGGGAGGAAACCCGTTCCGTGTTATACGGGGTGGTCCCTTGATTTACCTAACTTTCAAATAAAGATAAATAACTGTTTTAGTTCTCACACCAGTCACATGACTGACCTGGAGTTTATTGTTTTAACCTAAACTCTGGGTGCCCTTATTTTGGCACGGGCAGCTAGTAGTTTTGGTTTTGCAGATTTATATTCACAGGATCCTGGTTTACAGCTGGAACGATATCCGAAAAGCTTTGTATCCGTATATCTCCTTCTAGTTGTGTATTGTATTATTTTCCGCTGCTATGTATTTAAATGTAATTGAAATCTCTGATATTTCTGTGTAATATTCATTTATACTCTGTATATTCTTGTAATCTGATGCACTGTTGTTATATATAGTGAAATGTTCTTCTGTATGTGTTCTGTTGTGGTTTGTTCTCGAACTATCCGACGCTTTCCTTTACGGGGAAGTTGCGGGTCTTTACAGTTGGTATCAGAGCTTTGGTTTACAAAGCTTAGAGAACAAGACACGTTAGAACCATATGAAAGAATTCATCAGATATTGGATTAGTAATATCCAACGAGAATGACTCGTTAGAGATGAGATCAGTAGTATCCTAGAACGAGTGTGAAGAGTATATTTTTAAAATGAAAACAAATTTTGTTTTGAAAATCTAAATCAATTATTCGTATTTGATTATTTATTTGTATTGATTTGGACAGTCCAGTATATAAAGGTTTTGCATATGAGCCTTGCAAACGTATATTCGAAGTTTTAATATACTGGATAGATATAGAACCACACTCTAGTCACCCGGGGATGATCCTGATGATGGTGCATCATCATCAGCATCTATATTCGAGTGACGAAGGTGTGATATCTATATATTTCCATTAGACTGGTGTGAGAACCAAAATTAGATAGGGCCTATTGTTGTGATTTGGCATCAAAAATCTGATTTTTGACTATGTATCAAAATTATGAATTTGAAACTCTAATTCACTAATTGATTGATGTTTGTGTTGTTTGCCTATTTGTTTGCTAATTTTGAACCATTTAGCCTAACTAAATCAAATATTGAATTATATTGAAAATTGGTCGCATATGCTTGCATATACATATACTTACATTGAACAGGTCATAGCAAGGAGGCTAGAGCAGAGAATAAAATTTGTTTGCCCGACAAATAGGTACATGTTTACTACAAAATTTCATGTTTTGTTTGGGTGATGATGATTTTGTGAGCCTATTGGCTAGCCGCTTGGCTTTTTCTTTTTCTTTTTGAGATCTGAAGGACGGGGGAAGCTATTTGAAATTCCCCGATGCTCCCGGTGCAGGGGAGGTTATGGCGAAATTTTTCAAAAATTTAGGGTGTTAGCCAAATTTTTGAAATTTTGAAAATTCTCAGAAACTAAAGAGTTGGAGAATGGAAGCCTGATCGATCGTAGAGCTGAATAATCAAACCACTTTCGACTTTGTTCCTTTTCGGGGACGAAAAGTTTTAAGTGGGGGAGATTGTAACAACCCGAAAATCTGGGCCAGTTTAAAATTTTTATTTTAGCAATTTTAGCGAATTTTGATTATTTAAAATGAATTATTTTAAATAAAATCGACGAGAAATTTATTTTGAATGGAATTCGAACGAATATATTATACGCGTCGTCGTTAGAATATATAATAATTATATATAATTATAAAAGGAATTGAAAATGGCGCGGTAGTTCGAAAATTCGATTTCTAATTTCGAATGAATATACAGAATTCAATATAAGTCAGAATTGAACGAAACAAGAAATATTTGAATCTGTATAACTATATCTTTGTAACGAAGTTAACAAACTGAGATTTCATCTTAGAAATGATAAGATATGTCCAGTTTAAAATTAGAAATAGTCGCTGTGGAATTTATATATATTTTTATATATATAAGGCCCTTAAAAATAGCAATTTTGCAAACGACCTCGGATTTCGACGAAACCAGTTTTGTTGGGTCCGTGATGTTAAGTTATTGCTAGATTCCAGATTTCATAATTTTTCGAATCAATATGTGAGCGTGGCAAAAGAAAACGCGTTTGACCAGTTTCAGCTGATTTTAATCGACTGGAAAATGGCCATTTTTCAAACGGTCTCAGAATTCGACGAAACTAGTTTTGTTAGGACCGTATCGTCAATACGAGGCTAGAAAATATTTTTCTGGAATTTTTCTAGTTAGTATGTGACCCCGGTAATTTGAAATGTACGTTTAAAATTCAATATAATGATTTAAATGTAAATTCAAAGGAAACTGATTCAAGCAATCGAATCAGCTTGCGATACATATTCCATTGTTTTCGGAATGGGGGTAATTAGCTAGGGGCGACAGTCGGTGGGCTTGATTTCGAGTTCAAATGGAAAGTCAACTTTAAGTTGAATTAAATAATTAAATTTAAAAAAAAAAATATAATCCTTTCTCTCTCCCTCCCCTTTAACCCGCGATGGCCCCCCCATTCGATTTCCCCAAATCGATTTTCACAGTAGAAAAAAAAAAAAAAGAAGAAGAAAAATCCCGTCGCATTCGCTTCCTCCGCCACCGGAGAGCCAGCGCCGCCGCCTGGGGGTGCGCTTCCCCTTCCCCAACGTCGACCGCGCCCTCCCTCTTAGCCCCACGTTCCCCTCTTCCATCTAAAACCCTACGTTCGAGCTCCCCACCGAATCGACCGCCAGTTAGTTCTGCCCTCCCCTTCCCTTTCGGAGCCGCCTCCGCCACCTGCGAATTCCCCCGCCACCTCTGACTCTGACGAACGGAGATGCCCCCCTGTAAGTATTTTATTGTTTTTTTTTATTTTAATTCGTTAAAAACTGAATTGTTTTTTTTTTAAAAAAAAAAAGATTAAAACAGTTTTTTTTTAAAAAAAGGATTTAAAAACTGATTTTGTCATACTTTAAAAATTGATTTTAACATAATTTAAAAACTGATTTTATTTTGAGTTATAAAAGATGTGATTTTTGAGATATAAAAGATTTGACTTTTTTTAAAATGATTAGAGAATAAAGATAGGATTTTTATCTAAGAAAAAGTTCATATTTTTGTTTAGAAAAAGATCGTGGTTTTGATTTAGGAAAAAATTAGATTTTTGATTTAGAAAAGATTAGATTGTTATTTCTATAAAGACGAGATTTTTATTCAATAAAAATATGATTTTTATATGTAGAACTTCGAAATAAAAATATGATTTTTATATGTAGAACTTCGAAAGAAAAATATGATTTTTATATGTAGAGCTTCGAAAGAAAAATATGATTTTTATATGTAGAACTTCGAAATAAAAATATGATTTTTATATGTAGAACTTCGAAAGAAAAATATGATTTTTTATGTAAAGGAAAATGGGATTCTTCTTATGTATAAAAGTATAATCTTTAGGCGTTATAAAATAAAGATTAGATTTTTAAAATAAAGATTAGATTTTTAAAATGCAAAAGATTAGATTTTTTTAAAATGCAAAAGATTAGATTTTTAAAAGTAAAAGTTTGATTTTTATATATTGAATAGTATAATAAAAATTCGATTTTTATATAGTGAATAACGAAGTAAAAATTCGATTTTTATATATATAGTGGCTACGGGCAACGAAGCTGACGAAGATGCGAAAACAATGAAGATTTCTATCAAAGAAGAGTCAAGATGATTGGATAGCTATCTGTGAGAATTTCTCACCTTTCAATTTATTTTTCTAGTTATATATATATACTAGGATGCAGACGGTGCTTAGTAGCACCCGACACAATCGTCCACAGACCATGGACTTGTTTGTTTGACTGTTTGGTGATTGATTGCGATATTGGTTTGAATGTGGTTTGTGGTGTGGAAAAAAAATCGAATCGATAAATTGGTTAGGATTAGACGTGCGCCGTTATAAGGCGTAGGAGTAAGGCTAGGTTAGACCCTTACTCCAAATTTAGTGGTTTGCAAAATGAAATTGATTTGATTGATGTGTGAATGGCGTGGGCCTTCACTAGACCGGGGATAAGGCTAGGCCTTGTCCCGTTTTTAGTATCGCGCCGTTATGCCGCCGAAATTTTCTAAAATATGTTAGAAAGATAAAAATATCATTTTATTGAAGAAATGAATTGAATAGAAATTCATAGGTTGAAATAAAATGTTTTATCGTTAAAAATATAATTTTTAACGTGAAGTGAATAAAATAGAATATTCATTTACAAACCAGAAGGTTTGTTTATGTACACCTATTTGAATGACATTGATTGGGACGATAAATTTTACACATCGCCCAACAGCACAAATAAAATATGTGTTTGATTGTTTGAAACCCCACACGGGTGTTGGGATGAAATTTGAAGTTCACTCATCCTGATTGATTAAATATGTCGATCGATTGATTGACAGACTGTTATAAGCGTTGAATATCTATATTTGATGCTTTTACAGTGTAGTGCACTTTGGTTGATGGTTGATTATTTTCAATGTTATTATATACATGTGTCGTATGAAAATCCATATAGTTAACTTTATATGGTAATTGATTGGGCCTCATTCCAATCGTGAAAATAAAGAATATTTTGATAATAGGAAATATTTGAAATAGAATATTTGAAAATAGAAATTTATGAAGTCGTGTTGATTAGTTTGACGCCATTTTGACGTGAACGGTATTTATATCGATTTTAAACGGTTTCGAAATGAATTGAATTGAAAGTGATTTCGAAATGAATTGAATTGAAAACGAATTCAAAGTGAATTGAATTGAAAACGAATTCAAAGTGAATTGAATTGAAAACGATTTCGAAATGAATTGAATTGAAAACGAATTCAAAGTGAATTGAATTGAAAACGATTTCGAAATGAATTGAATTGAAAACGATTTCGAAATGAATTGAATTGAAAACGATTTCGAAATGAATTGAATTGAAAACGATTTCGAAATGAATTGAATTGAAAACGATTTCGAAATGAATTGAATTGAAAACGATTTCGAAATGAAGTGAATTGAAAACGAATTCAAATCGAATTTGAAATTTGAATTGAATAGAAATGAATTTTAAAACGAATCTATAAAGAAGAATCCAATTGTGATTTGAATTGAAAAGGAAGTTGAAAATGTTTTTGAAACGAATTCAAAACTATTTATATAATTCGTTTTAAATAGAAATCGACGAAGTATATATTAAATATATTATATATATAATATAATGGCCTGAATAGAACGCGCCGCGCCGCGGCAGTTCGTGAATTTTGACCATTTATTTCAAACGGACATTACGGGAGATCCGACCGTCGGATTCTCCTAAAACCGGAACCGTTGGGTTCGTATCGAAAAGAGCTTTCTAACGAATATTAGAAATGTGAAATCTAACGGTTGGATTTGGAGATACGTCCAAATCAAATTCGAAAAAGGTCGCTGTAAGTGCAGTTCGATGGCCATTGATGGAAATCGACTGTACGGGCCTTGATAAAATTATTAAAAATAGTAATAATTTGTGTAAAATCATAAGAAATGATTTGTGAAGATTTGGGATGAAAAACTCCATATTTGAAAAGATAAAAATAGACTTTTATCGAATTGAACTAGTTTTGAACTAGAAATATAATTCTATTTATTTTTAAATAAATAAATTGAATTCGAAAAGGGTTTTGAAAATAACCAAAATATCCAATGATTGCATTGGAGTGGATTTGAATCGAAATTGTCTTCGGAATATTTCGATGTTGGAATTCGTGATTATACAGGTGTTGTTATGGAAATTTGAAAGATATATATATTATATCGTTATTTCCAATACGACATTTGTTAGTCGTAGAATTCGATATTGAATATAAGCGGATATACTTTCTATTCAGAGCCTTGTATTGAATATCGAATGTGATTTGGGTTTGTCGTGAATGGTGTCTTCACTAACACTGTTCTTGAACCCAGTTGAGAAAAGATTAAATCTTTTTATTTAGATTTAATGAAGTGTACCAATTAAATAATATTTAATTGGAATTGAATTGATATTGATTTTTGGGTTTATCGTGAACAGTGTTTTAAATAACACTCGTTCTTTAACCCGATAATTAATGGAATGTGATTTTGGGTTTATCGTGAACCGTGTTTTAAATGACACTGATTCTTTAACCCAGTCGAAGATTAAAACTAAGTGGAGTTTTAATGAATCTTTAATTAGATTGAAATGATCGAAAGTGGAGTATCACCAGTTTTGCTCCAGGCGATAGTTAAATCTTTAATTAGATTTGAACGTGAAACGGTAATTGAATTTACCGATAACACTGTGGTGTTAGATATGAAGTATTACCAGTTTTACTTCATGGGATGAATAGGTTGGGATTGGGAAATTACAACAAATGATTACTTCGGTAAGGTTCGCTAATCCCGACTAGTTTGAATTGATATTCAAAAGTAGATTAAAGAATAAATTCAAGAATTTATCTTTGATAAAATTAATGGGAACCTTTCCCTATGAATGTGAAATTTAGAAATTAACTGTCGGTTAGCTAAGCAGAATGGTTTTCTGGATATTGATCTGATGTTGGTTTCGGCCTTCGGGGTTAATATTTGGGGAATTATTCTCTTGATTAATTTACGGTTAGTGACTAATGAATTGGAATGAGGCGTATGTTGTGTTTGTGTAACACTTATTTAAAAAATACGCGAGTTATTCGGAAAGACCGGGTTTATCCCATTCTGAATAACTGATACGACGATAAGTCGAAGATGAAGACGGTGGTCGAAGACCGGAAGTCTTCACGTCGTTTGGGTGATAACTGATGATCTTGATTGGGCTGTACACCCAAGAAGATGGAAACAGTTGGTGATCGTCCAGACGTACTTGGAGATCGATGGATATGCGGGGTACTAGGTGCCTCCGGTTTTGTTCAGCCCCAGAACGGACTTGTAAATGGACTGTGTGTCTGACATCGGATTTCATTCTGTGTGACTGATATCGGTTGCATAGGATGGTTTGCCTGTGTGGCATGCTAAGATGCAAATGATCGAGGCTTCTGTTGAAAAGCAAAGTCTTGTGGTGATGATCAAAGCACGGCCTTTGTGGCGTAGCTTTGTGTAACGTTTACTTCGCGAGTTTCACACCCGGTATGAACCAAAAACGGGAGAGGACCTCAGGGAGGGCATGCGTTTCCTTCTAGCTAAAAAGTGGCGTCAGTGGTTTTACACGCCCTGACGAGTTTGACTTATGTGGTTGTTGCTGTTGCGAGGCGCCTCGGATTGATCGGTCGTTCTCGAACCGATGGAGTCATTCGTTGGCTCATTGACACCCCAAAGGGTGGGGAAACGCAGTGTTCAGGCATTTTAATCCACATCGGTGGACCGGCCCTGACGATCCAAGGGTCACTCGAGCTCTGATCCTGAGACACGGGCTAGAGCGTCTCGAATCGGTTGAGGACTATCTTTTGCCTCGGTTCATAGATGGAAACCCAATTTCCAAATACGTGACTTTGCGGTTTTATTTGTAAACCTATATATGGCGACATAGTGGCATGGGACGCTCATGTCGCCTATGATTGATATTTATGATTTGAAGTTGTTTTATACACTATGCACTTATAATAGTATCAAATGATTTGTTTTAAACGTATCAAGCATTCTTTGGCTGTTATAAGGGAAAACCCTATCCCCCGGCTTGCGTTGCATTGTGTGATAGGACCTGGGTCTTATAACAGCTTCATTTTTCTTTATTTAGCATTGCGCTGTTTGTTTTATGCACTGGTATTCTTGGGAGGAAACCCGTTCCGTGTTATACGGCGTGGTCCCTTGATTTACCTAACTTTCAAATAAAGATAAATAACTGTTTTAGTTCTCACACCAGTCACATGACTGACCTGGAGTTTATTGTTTTAACCTAAACTCTGGGTGCCCTTATTTTGGCATGGGCAGCTAGTAGTTTTGGTTTTGCAGATTTATATTAACAGGATCCTGGTTTACAGCTGGAACGATATCCGAAAAGCTTTGTATCCGTATATCTCCTTCTAGTTGTGTATTGTATTATTTTCCGCTGCTATGTATTTAAATGTAATTGAAATCTCTGATATTTCTGTGTAATATTCATTTATACTCTGTATATTCTTGTAATCTGATGCACTGTTGTTATATATAGTGAAATGTTCTTCTGTATGTGTTCTGTTGTGGTTTGTTCTCGAACTATCCGACGCTTTCCTTTACGGGGAAGTTGCGGGTCTTTACAGGTACTACCAAATTCTTATGTTTAGACTCAATAAGGAGTACAGTAGCTTTATTACAGACTGGGAATCTACTATTATAAGGTGATACCCCTTAGATTGAAGAATGCCAGAGTAATGTATCAAAGATTGGTAAAACAAATGTTCAAGGAACAGATTAGTCAAAATATGGAAGTATGCATTTATGATATTTTATTATTAGTAAAGTTCCAAGAAGGAAAATGAACATTTAACTAATTTAGCAGAAATGTTTGTAGTTCTGCTAGAAAATCAAATGCTGAATAACCCATAAAAGTATTTCTTCACAATCCAGTCCATAAAATTCTTGGGCTACGTTGTGATTGCATGTGGTATTGAAGCCAATCCGGAATAGATTAAAGCTATTAGAGACATGGTAGAACCTAAGACGAGCAAGCATGTGATGAGCCTAACAGGATGAGTTGCAACACTAAAATAATTTGTTTCTAAAGAAACTGATTAGAGCATACCTTTTTAAAAAAATAAAGAAAAAAGAACTTCAAGTGGGTAGAAGATCGCTAAAAAGCTTTCTAAGAACTGAAAGATCATTTAGGAAAACCGCCTTTTTTATCTAGTCTCATTACTGGGGAGACCTTATATGTCTATCTTGCTATTTCCAAACATGCACTCAATGCAGTATCAAAAAGAAAGGAAAGTAATGTTCTGTTACCGATACATTACACAAGCAAAGGACTGAAAACATGGAAACAAGTTATCCCATACTCGAGAAGTTGTCTTATTTCTTAATTCTTACTACCTAGAAACTATAAGCAAATTTCTAAGCTTAACCAACTTGAGTTCTAACAAGCTTTCTTTTGAAACAAATTTTTCACAAACTAGAAACTTTTGGAAGATTGGTAAAGTGGAGAATCGTGTTAAGACAGTATGACATTGAGTATCAACCTCATAATATAGTAAAAGGTTAGGTTAGTGGGGGGATTTATTAATGAATGTACTGGATTTATTGAAGAATAATTGGACAAAGAGGAAGAACTTAAACCAAAACTATTATTATTCGTCGGTGGGGCTTCAAACAAGCAAGAAGTCGGTGCAAGTATATAGTCACAACTCCGAATGGATTCTACTTGTATCATGAGACGAAACTTGGATTTCAAGCCATTAATAATGTTGTTGAATAAGATTCCATGATATCTAGGTTAGCATTGGCCCTACAGCTAAAAATTCCTTTAATCGAAATATTCATTGCTTCACAATTAGCGTTCAATCAGTTAAAACAAACACCCAAATGAAGGATTTGAAATTGGTAAAGTATGCAAAAAAAATCTTTGAATATGCTTATTAAATTAGAAAACTATTCAATCCACCAGATACCACGGAAGAATTGAACAAGCAGACTCCTTAGCTAAATTAATTTTCAGGGGATGCGCACCAAAAGCTAAAATTGTACCACTCGGGTATCAAACATATCCTAACATCAATTAAACAACAACCAGAAAGGATTTAATGATCTTAGATTGATATTAAGCATCTAAATAAGAGGAATAAAATGCCCCTTTCCTTGGATAAGTCATCCTATAGCCAATTTAATGAAGGTTACAAGAGTACGTAGGTGGAGCCCGTCATCAAGTATCCAACAAATGGGGTGTTATCGATTGACAAAAATAAAGCCAGCAATTTGAAGTATCAAGTGCTAATTTTTATCATTTAAGGAATGTTATGTAAGAACAAAGAAGGTATACTTGATACCATATTTAGGGTGTGCAACCCCAGGAACTGGATTACAATTACTAAATGAAGCTCATGAGTAATTCAATAGAGATCATTCCAGTGGCATAAAAATAGCAAAGAAAATAATGTGATAAGGATATTACTGGCCCCATATGACTGAACATGCAATCGATTATGTACAGAAGTATGACATATGCCAAAAAAATTCAAAAGTTTTCCATTAACCTCCAAATGAGTTGACTCTGGTCTTAAGCCCATGGTTATTCAGTGTTTGAGGGATTGATTCAATTAGACCATTACTCATTTCAAAAGAAGGAGCCAAGTTTGTCGTAGTTGCAATTGACTATTTCACCAAATATTTAGAAGCACAAAATTTATAAAAAATTATAGCATGAAAAGTCTTGATATTTGTAATAAAGAATATGGTCACCAGATTTGGACTCCCTTAGAGGATAATATCAGACAATGGGACATAGTTCGAAAGCGAAAAATTCACTCAATTTTATAATCAAAATGGAATCATAAAAATATTTTTATTTCTAGATTATTTGATATAAAATGGATCTATCAAAGTTTCCAACAAAACAACCAAGACCATTCTTAAAAAGGGCTAGCTATCAAAGTTTCCAACAAAACTACATCATAATATGCTTCAACTGCTTCAAAACACTTGGATAAATGAAGCACAATGCCTCGATCATCACAAATCGAAGAGGTCCCATTATAAAGATAAACATGGAACAAAACCCAAGGTCATTCGAGACATAGGAGATTCATGGCATTAGCAGATAGTGTGAAACAAATAATATTTTAGCAATTCAAAATGACCAAAGCTAAAAGATAAAAGTAAATATAAAGTTGTAAGGAATACTCGAAGAAGAATTGTTTGAAATAAGCCAAAGAAGGCTTCGAGAAGGCTTGAGGCTTTGAAGCAGAAGGACACTGAAATAACATAGAGGGATCTGAGGCTTCAAAGCAGAAGGACATCCAAACAACACAGAGGACACCAAGGCTTCGAAGCAGAAATGCAACAACCCTGAATTTTGGGGTAAATTTAAAAATTTATTTTAAGTCATTTTAAGGAGTTTGACATTTAAAAATAATTTATTTTAAATAATAACGATTAAAAATTTATTTTTAATCAAAGTCAGAAAGGATTAATTTAAAATTAATTATAAATGAAGTTAAAATGGCAAGGCAGTTTAAAATTTTGATGTTAAACTTTAAATAAATATATAGAATTCATTTTAAACAGAAAAGGGATGACCCAAGAAATTGTAACTCTGTTTAACAAATATCTTTCTAACGAATGTGCAAAACTGAAATTTTATAATATAGGTTGAAATTTATGGCCAGTTTAGATTTTTAAATAGTCGCTATGGAATATATAATTATTCATATATATTTTAATTAAATATATAGGCCTTAAAAATAGTCATTTTACAAACGACCTCCGTTTTCGATGAAACCACTTTTGTTGGATCCGGAATGTCAAAATATCGTTAAGTTTAATTTTTCATAATTTTTGGAATTAATTTGTGGCCGTGGCAAAAAGACTTCTGTTTTGTCAATTTACAGTTAAATTTAAACGACTTAAAAAGAGCCATTTTTCAAAAAGTCTCAGAATTCGACGAAATAAATTTTGTTGGATTCGTATCGTCATAAGAAAGCCAAAAATAATTTTTCCGGATTTTTCTGACTTCGTATGTGGGCCCGGCAAAATTATATTTACGTTTGAATTAAAAATAAAAGATTTATTTTAAAAATAAAAGAAACATGCGTATAACTTCAGAATTGGACTTTGGGAATAGCGCCATCGCGTTCAGAAGGCGTCAAAACGTATAGATCGACAGTCGTTGAGCGCGAATCGGAGTTCGGACAGAAAATCACTATTTTCTGGAATTAATTAATAAAAATAATAATTAGAAAAACCTAAAAATACTCCATATAAATACGGCCGTATACGTTCTTCTTCTTCCTTCGTTACTATGGCCGCCGAAACCCATAAAACCTCAAATCTTTGATCTTCGATTTCTTCCTCATTTCTCAACGAAAAATCGCAAACTTATACTCGTTTCGAAGAGATTCTCGAGCCCTACGATCTCCGACAAGAATCACCGAGAACCGTGCCCTGTAGCTCTCGAATTCCATGCCCGAAGTCGCCGCCTTTACACCCCCGCCGCCACCACCGCGTGCGTGCGCACGCCCCAAGACTCCCGGCGAAGATCGGCCCCTCCGAGCACTCCAACCTCCAACAAACGGTTCGTGAAACCATCGCCTTTAACTCCAGAAATTCGCAATCAAAGTTTTGAACAAATTGGGTTTCTAAGGTATTATCTATTTCAGATTTAGCCACGCTTATAAGCATCGCTGGGTCAGTTGTTAAAGGCTGAAATCTGATTTTTCATATGAATTTGTATTTGAATCATTTCAGATCCGAAATCAATTTGAATTCGAACACCAAATCTGACCAAACTCGAGTCTTCTTTTCAGATCCGACCTCGGTGAGAATTTATTTTTAATTTAATTTAATTTATTTAATTATTAATTCTTAGTGATTAAAGAATATTTCTTGATAAATCCACTATGTAGTAATATTTTGAATACGGATCTAAGTTGTTTATGACCGTATGATGTTAGATCTATGAACCTAGATATTAGATCTGAATTCATTGACTAATTAAAATGATTATTTGTTAATTCATTTACATCATCCCTCGTTGATTTGTCATATGCCATCAAAAATATCACTTTGTGTAAAATTTGGATGTGAAGTGTTAGATCTATGCTGGTTGGTTTATTTGATTTTTTTTGTTTTTTTTGTTGATTGTGATGATTTATGTTTTAGTATGCAAATCAAAAATTTAGAATTTGCGATGATCTACATTTTACTATGTAAACCAAAGATTTGGAATTTACGATGATTTACAATTTAGTATGAAAATCAAAATTTTAGCATTTGCGATGATATACATTTTAGTATGTAAATTAAATGGTAAGAATTTGGCGTTGACATGAAATTTACATTTTATTTTGTAAATTAAAAGTAGAATTTGGCGTTGACATGAAATTTACATTTTATTTTGTAAATTAAAAGTAGAATTTGGCGTTGATATAAAATTTACATATTATTTAGTAAATTAAAAATAGAATTTGGCGTTGACATAAAATTTACATTTTATTATGTAAATTAAAGTTAGAATTTAGTGGTGACATGAAATTTTCATTTTTATTATGTAAATTAAAGTATTTTCATCGCACGTATAAATTTACATTATTTTCAATGTAAATTAAATAGTAAATTTAACCGTAGGATGCCATTAACATTGTTAATGTTAACATAACACTATGGGTTGTCATTAACATTTTTAATGTTAATATTTAAAGGGAATTTAATCGTAGGAAGATTTACATTATTTTTAATGTAATAAAAAGAATGGGCTTTACATTGTAATTAAAAAGTCAATTTTACATTGTAAAGAAAGAATTTCATATTGTGATTAGAGAATAAAAATTTACATTTTCCTAATGTAAATATATATGAATTTCACCGTATATGAAAAATTACATTTTCTTAGAGTAAATAGTATGAATTTCACCGCGTATGAAAATTTACATTTTCTTAATGTAAATATGTGTGAATTTCACCGTATGTGGGATTTACATTTTTTTTATGTAAATATGTATGAATTTCACCGTGTGTACATTTTACATTATTTTAATGTAAATTATATAGTAATTACAACGTAGGATAATTTTGCATTATTCTATAATATAAATAAAAAGGGGGATTTACACTGTAGGAAATTGACATTATTTATGATGTTAATAAAAAGAAATTTGACCGTAGGATAAGTTACATTATTTTATAATGTAATTTAAAGGAATTTAGACTGCATGAAATAAATTACATTTTTATATGTATTTTATGAATGAATTAACATCGCATGAAATAAATTACATTTTTATATGTATTTTATGAATGAATTAACATCGCATGAAATAAATTACATTTTTATATGTATTTTATGAATGAATTAACATCGCATGAAATAAATTACATTTTTATATGTATTTTTTTATATGTATTTTATGAATGAATTAACAACGCATGAAATAAATTACATTTTATATGTATATTATGAATGAATTAACATCGCATGAAATAAATTACATTTTTATATGTATTTTATGAATGAATTAACATCGCATGAAATAAATTACATTTTTATATGTATTTTATGAATGAATTAACATCGCATGAAATAAATTACATTTTTATATGTATTTTATGAATGAATTAACATCGCATGCAATAAATTACATTTTTATATGTAATTTATGAATGAAATAAGAACG
This sequence comes from Allium sativum, assembly GCA_030737875.1. NCBI lineage: Eukaryota > Viridiplantae > Streptophyta > Magnoliopsida > Asparagales > Amaryllidaceae > Allium > Allium sativum. The sequence continues at coordinate 887,802,490 of CM060922.1, forward strand.
TATGAAGCTAACATTATTTTTATATGTGATTTTGATGTAAATTAGAACGGTAAAATATAAATGACATTTTTATATGTAATTTATATATGCATTTACACGTATAATAAAAATTACATTTCTATATGTAATTTAAACATGAATTTACATCGTATGTAAAATATTACATTTTTATATGTAATGTATGCATAAAATTACACTGTAGGATAAGGAAAAAAAATACATTTTTCTATGTAATTAAAAGATGCATTTACATCGTATGATAGAATTCATTTTTTATACATATATAACATAGGATGAGAATGATCATGAAATAAAATTCATTTATTATATGTAATTGAAAGGTAGGGATTTGACAGGATATTAAATTTAAACTTTTATTTGTAATATAAGATGTAGGATTTGACATGATAAGAAAATTTACATTTTATTATGTAAAATTAAAGTAGAAATTTGTTATGACATGAAATTTACATTTTAATATGCAAAATGTAATGAAAGAAATTGACATGTATGAAATTTTACATTTTTATAATGTAAATAAAAGTAGGATTTACTTTGAATATAAAAGTAGGATTTATGATGTAAATATAAAGTAAAGGTCTCATGAAATTAAGATTTACATTTTTTTTACAAGTAAGGAAATTGACTTGAAATTAAACTTACCTTATTATTAATGTAAATAAGATAGGAATTTCACCATATGTAAACTTACATTATTTTTAATGTATATGAAATTGGAAATGTCACCATATATAAACTTACATTTTTATTAATGTAAATAAGGTAGGGATTTACACTGGAATTAGATTTACATTATTTTTATAAATAAAATAGGAATTTACACCGTAGGCAAAATTTACATTATTTTAATGTGATTAAAAGTGGGAATCTTCACCGTATGAAAATTTACATTTTTTTTATCAAGGTAAATAAAGAATAAATTTCACCGTAGGATGAATTAACATTTTTTTTATGTTAATATATAGGAATTTCACTGTATGATGATTTAACATTATTTTTAATGTTAAAATAAAAGAATTGACCGTAGTATAATTAACATTATTTATAATGTTAATGAAAAGAGAATGACACCGTAGGGTAATTTACATTATTTTATAATGTAATTAAAAGGAAATTTCACCGTAGGATTAAAGTACATTATTTTTAATGTAAATAAAATAGTAAGTTCTACCGTACGTAAACTTTACATCTTTATGTAAATTAAAGAATTAAAAGAATGGTTCAACGAGAAATTTTAATTTACATTTTCATGTAAAGATGGATGAAAGGATAAGAAGTGGAGAATGCATATAAGAATAAGAAGTTTAATTATTGTAAATACTTAAGACAAGAAGTAGCCGTTATAAAAGAATACAACGACATGAAATATGTTTTCTCAAAACTATATATATGCGAGATTATTTGGGAAGTCCGAGTTACTCTCATTCCAAATAGTCGAACGACGTTAAAAATTGAAGTATGAAGACGGCGTGTGAAGACCGTAAATCTTCCCTCGAATGGACATCGATCAAGACTCTGAATTGACTTGCTCCCAATTCAAGGGTTGAGATAGTTGCCCAAACGTACGTGTTGATTTCACGGATTTGACTTTCGCTCAGACCCAGAGCATAAGTTTAAATGGATGGTGTGTCTGACATCGTACCCCGTTAAATATCATGTCGTTGATTTTCTGTTAATATATAAATGTTTGGTGGTGGAGAATTTATTCTCTACTTAACACCCGTTTATACATTGACGGACGATCAATGGTACGATATGGAGTGACAGTGTGGCACACTAAGATGCAATGATCAAGGTTTCTTGTTGAAAAGCAGAACCTTGTGGAGACGATCAAAGCATGGCCTGTTTAGGCGTAGCTTTGTGTAACGTGACTTCGCGAGCCTCACCCACCGGTTGAGTCAAAAACGGATGAAGGGAACGCAGGGAGAGCAGCACGTTTCTTTCTAGCTAGAGTAGTGTCAGGGACCTCCTAGCGCTGATACTTTACATATGTGGATGATGGAATGTGGCGCGCCTCGGATAGGTCCTATAGGACCGGGAAACGTGTGTTCAGGAATTGCCAATCCGCTAAGCTGTATTTGCGGACCGGCCCTGCAGCTATCCAAGGGTTCACTGCGGGGGATCCTGAGATATTAGCTAGAGTGTCTCGAATCGATAAGGAGCTCCGCCCTAGCCTTGACTCATGATGGAAACCCAACTTCCAATACGACCCCACGGACTTGATTGTATTACTAGTACGAAAGCATAGTATATGGTAGCTATGTTTCCTAGGATTGATACATTTATTTGGAATGTTTTAAAACATATTATATAGCAATAATACGAAATTTGTACGTATCAAGCATGTTTAATCATCATAAGGAAAAACCCTATCCTCTGGTGTGCGTTGCATTGTGTGATGGGACCTGGGTCTTATGGTGATTCCATTTTTCCAAAAGCATTGCGATATTTTACGTTGTATTTATTTTATCATGACACTTTAATTTATGCACGGCAATCCATTGGAGAATACCCGTTCCGCGTTAAGGGCGTGGTCTTTGGGTTTGCCATTTTATTAGTAGTTAATTTAGTTAAGAATTCTCACACCAGTCCCACGACTGACCCGTTGTTTGTTTCCACCTTTTTGCAAACTCGGGTGCCCTCTTTTCTACATGGGCAGTCGAGTATTTTATCTACAGGTTCTCATTTCAAGCAGGATTCTGGGTTGAAGCTTAAAGTTGTGTCCAGAGCTTAGATTTCTTTCCGCAGCAATGTATTAAAATATTGTAATTTACCTTCCGTTGTAATTCTACTTGCTGTATACTCTGATATTCTGTACTCTGATGTAATCTTATATGATGTAATAAAGTCTGATGTTGTTGTTCTTGTGAGTTGTATGTCCAAAGTAAGCGTATCCGGCGATTTCCCGCAAGGGCGATTTTCGGGTCGTTTCATTTTGGTATCAGAGCTCTGGTTAGCTCAAATCTTTGGGGTACAACTCGTTAGAACTAAACAGAAGACTCATCAGAGATTGGATTAGTAATATCCAATAAGAATATTCATTAGAGATAGGATCAGCAGTATCCTAGAATGAGAAACTCATTAGAGATGGGGTTAGTAATGCCCTAGAATGAGTTCAGAGTGAAAAGTTTGGGATTAACGTATTTATATAGTCCGATCTTAGGAAATATGATTTTTGAATATATGAAAATTATATATATATTTTTGAAAGGTTAATCAACCAATGAATTAAAGAATGAAAGATGAGTTAAGTAATTAAACAATTTTTAGCTTCGTTCCTTTTCGAGGACGAAAAGTTCTTAAGTGGGGGAGATTGTAACAACCCTGAATTTTGGGGTAAAATTAAAAATTTATTTTAAGTCATTTTAAGGAGTTTGACATTTAAAAATAATTTATTTTAAATAATAACGATTAAAAATTTATTTTTAATCAAAGTCAGAAAGGATTAATTTAAAATTAATTATAAATGAAGTTAAAATGGCAAGGCAGTTTAAAATTTTGAAGTTAAACTTTAAATAAATATATATAGAATTCATTTTAAACAGAAAGGGGATGACCCAAGAAATTGTAACTCTGTTTAACAAATATCTTTCTAACGAATGTGCAAAACTGAAATTTTATAATATAGGTTGAAATTTATGGCCAGTTTAGATTTTTAAATAGTCGCTATGGAATATATAATTATTCATATATATTAAATATATAGGCCTTAAAAATAGTCATTTTACAAACGACCTCCGTTTTCGACGAAACCACTTTTGTTGGATCCGGAATGTCAAAATATTGTTAAGTTTAATTTTTCATAATTTTTGGAATTAATTTGTGGCCGTGGCAAAAAGACTTCTGTTTTGTCAATTTACAGTTAAATTTAAACGACTTAAAAAGAGCCATTTTTCAAAAAGTCTCAGAATTCGACGAAATAAATTTTGTTGGATTCGTATCATCATAAGAAAGCCAAAAATATTTTTTTCGGATTTTTCTGACTTCGTATGTGGGCCCGGCAAAATTATATTTACGTTTGAATTAAAAATAAAAGATTTATTTTAAAAATAAAAGATTTATTTTAAAAATAAAAGAAACATGCGCATAACTTCAGAATTGGACTTTGGGAATAGTGCCATCGCGTTCAGAAGGCGTCAAAACGTATAGATCGACAGTCGTTGAGCGCGAATCGGAGTTCGGACAGAAAATCACTATTTTCTGGAATTAATTAATAAAAATAATAATTAGAAAAACCTAAAAATACTCCGTATAAATACGGCCGTATACGTTCTTCTTCTTCCTTCGTTACTTTGGCCGCCGAAACCCATAAAACCTCAAATCTTTGACCATCGATTTCTTCCTCATTTCTCAACGAAAAATCGCAAACTTATACTCGTTTCGAAGAGATTCTCGAGCCCTACGATCTCTGACAAGAATCACCGAGAACCGTGCCCTGTAGCTCTCGAATTCCGTGCCCGAAGTCGCTGCCTTTACACCCCCACCGCCGCCACCACGTGCGTACGCACGCCCCAAGACTCCCGGCGCAGATCGGCCCCTCCGAGCACTCCAACCTCAAACAAACGGTTCGTGAAACCATCGCCTTTAACTCCAGAAATTCGCAATCAAAGTTTTGAACAAATTGGGTTTCTAAGGTATTATCTATTTCAGATTTAGCCACGCTTATAAGCATCGCTGGGTCAGTTGTTAAAGGCTGAAATTTGATTTTTCATATGAATTTGTATTTGAATCATTTCAGATCCGAAATCAATTTGAATTCGAACACCAAATCTGACCAAACTCGAGTCTTCTTTTCAGATCCGACCTCGGTGAGAATTTATTTTTAATTTAATTTAATTTAATTTATTTAATTATTAATTCTTAGTGATTAAAGAATATCTCTTTATAAATCCGCTATGTAGTAATATTTTGAATACGGATCTAAGTTGTTTATGACCGTATGATGTTAGATCTATGAACCTAGATATTAGATCTGAATTCATTGACTAATTAAAATGATTATTTGTTAATTCATTTACATCATCCCTCGTTGATTTGTCATATGCCATCAAAAATATCACTTTGCGTAAAATTTGGATGTGAAGTGTTAGATCTATGCTGGTTGGTTTATTTGATTTTTTTTTTTTTTTTTTTTTTTTGTTGATTGTGATGATTTATATTTTAGTATGCAAATCAAAAATTTAGAATTTGCGATGATTTACATTTTACTATGTAAACCAAAGATTTGGAATTTACGATGATTTACAATTTAGTATGTAAATCAAAATTTTAGCATTTGCGATGATATACATTTTAGTATGTAAATTAAATGGTAAGAATTTGGCGTTGACATGAAATTTACATTTTATTTTGTAAATTAAAAGTAGAATTTGGCGTTGACATGAAATTTACATTTTATTTTGTAAATTAAAAGTAGAATTTGGCGTTGATATAAAATTTACATATTATTTAGTAAATTAAAAGTAGAATTTGGCGTTGACATAAAATTTACATTTTATTATGTAAATTAAAGTTAGAATTTAGCGGTGACATGAAATTTTCATTTTTATTATGTAAATTAAAGTATTTTCATCGCACGTATAAATTTACATTATTTTCAATGTAAATTAAATAGTAAATTTAACCGTAGGATGCCATTAACATTGTTAATGTTAACATAACACTATGGGTTGTCATTAACATTTTTAATGTTAATATTTAAAGGGAATTTAATCGTAGGAAGATTTACATTATTTTTAATGTAATAAAAAGAATGGGCTTTACATTGTAATTAAAAAGTCAATTTTACATTGTAAAGAAAGAATTTCATATTGTGATTAGAGAATAAAAATTTACATTTTCCTAATGTAAATATATATGAATTTCACCGTATATGAAAATTTACATTTTCTTAGAGTAAATGAGTATGAATTTCACCGCGTATGAAAATTTACATTTTCTTAATGTAAATATGTGTGAATTTCACCGTATGTGGGATTTACATTTTTTTTTTATGTAAATATGTATGAATTTCACCGTGTGTACATTATACATTATTTTAATGTAAATTATATAGTAATTACAACGTAGGATAATTTTGCATTATTCTATAATGTAAAAAAAAAGGGGGATTTACACTGTAGAAAATTGATATTATTTATGATGTTAATAAAAAGAAATTTGACCGTAGGATAAGTTACATTATTTTATAATGTATTTTAAAGGAATTTAGACTGCATGAAATAAATTACATTTTTATATGTATTTTATGAATGAATTAACATCGCATGAAATAAATTACATTTTTATATGTATTTTATGAATGAATTAACATCGCATGAAATAAATTACATTTTTATATGTATTTTATAAATGAATTAACATCGCATGAAATAAATTACATTTTTATATGTATTTTATGAATGAATTAACATCGCATGAAATAAATTACATTTTTATATGTATTTTATGAATGAATTAACATCGCATGAAATAAATTACATTTTTATATGTATTTTATGAATGAATTAACATCGCATGAAATAAATTACATTTTTATATGTATTTTATGAATGAATTAACATCGCATGAAATAAATTACATTTTTATATGTATTTTATGAATGAATTAACATCGCATGCAATAAATTACATTTTTATATGTAATTTATGAATGAATTAAGACCGTATGAAGCTAACATTATTTTTATATGTGATTTTGATGTAAATTAGAACGGTAAAATATAAATGACATTTTTATATGTAATTTATATATGCATTTACACGTATAATAAAAATTACATTTCTATATGTAATTAAAACATGAATTTACATTGTATGTAAAATATTACATTTTTATATGTAATGTATGCATAAAATTACACTGTAGGATAAGGAAAAAAATTACATTTTTCTATGTAATTAAAAGATGCATTTACATCGTATGATAGAATTCATTTTTTTTATATATATAACATAGGATGAGAATGATCATGAAATAAAATTCATTTATTATATGTAATTGAAAGGTAGGGATTTGACAGGATATTAAATTTACACTTTTATTTGTAATATAAGATGTAGGATTTGACATGATAAGAAAATTTACATTTTATTATGTAAAATTAAAGTAGAAATTTGTTATGACATGAAATTTACATTTTAGTATGCAAAATGTAATGAAAGAAATTGACATGTATAAAATTTTACATTTTTATAATGTAAATAAAAGTAGGATTTACTTTGAATATAAAAGTAGGATTTATGATGTAAATATAAAGTAAAGGTCTCATGAAATTAAGATTTACATTTTTTTACAAGTAAGGAAATTGACATGAAATTAAACTTACATTATTACTAATGTAAATAAGATAGGAATTTCACCATATGTAAACTTACATTATTTTTAATGTATATGAAATTGGAAATGTCACCATATATAAACTTACATTTTTATTAATGTAAATAAGGTAGGGATTTACATTGGAATTAGATTTACATTATTTTTATAAATAAAATAGGAATTTACACCGTAGGCAAAATTTACATTATTTTAATGTGATTAAAAGTGGGAATCTTCACCGTATGAAAATTTACATTTTTTTTATCAAGGTAAATAAAGAATAAATTTCACCGTAGGATGAATTAACATTTTTTTTTATGTTAATATATAGGAATTTCACCGTATGATGATTTAACATTATTTTTAATGTTAAAATAAAAGAATTGACAGTAGTATAATTAACATTATTTATAATGGTAATGAAAAGAGAATGACACCGTAGGGTAATTTACATTATTTTATAATGTAATTAAAAGGAAATTTCACCGTAGGATTAAAGTACATTATTTTTAATGTAAATAAAATAGTAAGTTCTACCGTACGTAAACTTTACATCTTTATGTAAATTAAAGAATTAAAAGAATGGTTCAACAAGAAATTTTAATTTACATTTTCATGTAAAGATGGATGAAAGGATAAGAAGTGGAGAATGCATATAAGAATAAGAAGTTTAATTATTGTAAATACTTAAGACAAGAAGTAGCCGTTATAAAAGAATACAACGACATGAAATATGTTTTCTCAAAACTATATATATTAGAGATTATTTGGGAAGTCCGAGTTACTCTCATTCCAAATAGTCGAACGACGTTAAAAATTGAAGTATGAAGACGGCGTGTGAAGACCGTAAATCTTCCCTCGAATGGACATCGATCAAGACTCTGAATTGACTTGCTCCCAATTCAAGGGTTGAGATAGTTGCCCAAACGTACGTGTTGATTTCACGGATTTGACTTTCGCTCAGACCCAGAGCATAAGTTTAAATGGATGGTGTGTCTGACATCGTACCTCGTTAAATATCATGTCGTTGATTTTCTGTTAATATATAAATGTTTGGTGGTGGAGAATTTATTCTCTACTTAACACCCGTTTATACATTGACGGACGATCAATGGTACGGTATGGAGTGATAGTGTGGCACACTAAGATGCAATGATCAAGGTTTCTTGTTGAAAAGCAGAACCTTGTGGAGACGATCAAAGCATGGCCTGTTTAGGCGTAGCTTTGTGTAACGTGACTTCGCGAGCCTCACCCACCGGTTGAGTCAAAAACGGGTGAAGGGAACGCAGGGAGAGCAGCATGTTTCTTTCTAGCTAGAGTAGTGTCAGGGACCTCCCAGCGCTGATACTTTACTTATGTGGATGATGGAATGTGGCGCGCCTCGGATAGGTCCTATAGGACCGGGAAACGTGTGTTCAGGAATTGCCAATCCGCTAAGCTGTATTTGCGGACCGGCCCTGCAGCTATCCAAGGGCTCACTGCGGGGGATCCTGAGACATTAGCTAGAGTGTCTCGAATCGGTAAGGAGCTCCGCCCTAGCCTTGACTCATGATGGAAACCCAACTTCCAATACGACCCCACAGACTTGATTGTATTACTAGTACGGAAGCATAGTATATGGTAGCTATGTTTCCTAGGATTGATACATTTATTTGGAATGTTTTAAAATATATTATATAGCAATAATACGAAATTTGTACGTATCAAGCATGTTTAATCATCATAAGGAAAAACCTTATCCTCTGGTGTGCGTTGCATTGTGTGATGGGACCTGGATCTTATGGTGATTCCATTTTTTCAAAAGCATTGCGATATTTTACGTTGTATTTATTTTATCATGACACTTAAATTTATGCACGGCAATCCATTGGAGAATACCCGTTTCGCGTTAGCGGCGTGGTCTTTGGGTTTGCCATTTTATTAGTAGTTAATTTAGTTAAGAATTCTCACACCAGTCCCACGACTGACCCGTTGTTTGTTTCCACCTTTTTGCAAACTCGGGTGCCCTCTTTTCTACACGGACAGTCGAGTATTTTATCTACAGGTTCTCATTTCAAGCAGGATTCTGGGTTGAAGCTTAAAGCTGTGTCCAGAGCTTAGATTTCTTTCCGCTGCAATGTATTAAAATATTGTAATTTACCTTCCGTTGTAATTCTACTTGCTGTATACTCTGATATTCTGTACTCTGATGTAATCTTATATGATGTAATAAAGTCTGTTGTTGTTGTTCTTGTGAGTTGTATGTCCAAAGTAAGCGTATCCGGCGATTTCCCGCAAGGGCGATTTTCGGGTCGTTTCAAGAAAGGCATAGAAGCAACATCAAGGTTTTAGGTAAAGCAGGGATTAGGAGCATAAGCTTTCTGCCTACTTGAGCCTCCACCTATGAATAGTAGGGTAACACTAATAAAGGGTACGATTCTCTGATTTTCTCTTCACGTTATTTTCAACTTCTTCCATTCGCAATTATTGTAACCCTAAATCAATCAGGGGAAGATTTCAATTCTTACATTGTAATATGACTTATGATAATGAGAAATAAGATCTTACTGAGCCTATGGCTATATTCTTGATGATATGATACTAATTTTGTGAAATCATGCATATTTGGACTTATATGACTATGATATTAGAACTATGCATACTTCACTCAATTTGACTTGGACTTTTGGATAATGCATAATGGGTTGTATAAGTAATACCTTACAACATGTAATTCTTTTGACCTAAGGACTAGCATAGCATATTTATATTAGATCTAATTTGATATAAGTCGAACCAGATCATACCATGGACCAATAAGCTTATGGATTCATTAGGTCATCGACTAAATCACACTATGCTCAATGATTTTCTCCTTATTCCATAGAAATTACATGAAAGGAGATGCTTAGATTCAATCCTAATTGTTTATGGTGGCCCAGATTTTGCTTCGAAGCATTGTAGATGCATCGAAACAAATATGTATATCCCATAATTTCAAAACCACTCTTTTGGGATATAAAGAGATGGTTCGTATGAAGTATGTTGAAATAATACATATCGAAACTGATGCATCTAGAATGATCTATGAACAAGATTAACATATTATAAGAAACTTTCTTTGATACTAGTATGTCTCATTTCATAGTAATATGTTCTTATGTTTATTCAAAGGCTCAAAGCCAACCCTTGTAACTCAACTCGAAGTAACAAATCCTTTAGTATAAAAGGAAATTTAGTTGTTATCCCCATATGGATTATAAGGAATTATTCTTTATGATCAATAATCAGAAATGTTAGATTATTTTTTAGGATAATAAAAGCCAAGAGCAATGCATGGCTTCAAGTCTTTGGTCTCCAACTTTATTTGATCATAGGTCCTTCTAAACAAAATATTAATTGACCACCCGCAGTCAACAAGGATCTTCCATATCGAAACTATGCCATTCATGGCTGAAATCACTAATGGGTCAATGGATGAATACTTTACCTTGTTTAAGTCTTTGTTTTTTAAGACGATATTATCCGATATCTTCCTCCTTTGCTTAGCCGGTGTCATTTCCTCTACAGTGTTACTCTCTTCATATTCGACATGTTTCACTGCATTGACATATTGTTTCATCATGCCCTAGTTCTTTCCAACTAGTTAGGGTCTACCAACTATTGTATTAATTAAAACCCCATTTAATTTTTTGCTAGTGGTATTTTTAGGTATTAGCTGACCTTGATCGCTTCTTCTAGATCTATCCCTTATCCATTAGGGCATCCTTGTACTTGTCCAATCTTCCTTGACAAATTAGATTTTCAACAACATCTCTTACATGATAGCATTCATTAGTTATGAGGTTATGAATCTCATAAAATAAACAAATTTTCTCTAACTTCTTCTCCCTCTTGTCGATTATTTGAGATGAGCCTTCTTATATTGAATTGTACTGCGGGTGTCTAGATATGCATTTTCTAGCGAGCAGTTAACCATAGTAAAATTGTTGTAAGACAGAAACCTTTTGTGTTTCCAAGAGTTCCTTTGTTGATTTCTACCTCCATCACCATTGTTGTCTCAACTCTGATTGTTACTATGCCTATTTTGGTTCTTGATGTTCATTTCCACTTTATTGGAACTTGCTTCGCACTATTTTACTTTAACATTGCTCTGAACACCTTCATTACTAGATCCCACAGCTTCTTTCTTACGAGACTTCCCTATAAACTCCTTCCTTAGAATTTGGGATGCCCTGGTATAAAATTAGTCTGGTGTCTAAGGAAATTTTCCAATCAACCATTCTCCAAACTCGGATTAGGAGTTAACATCCCTAGTCAAAGCCATCAAAATGGTCTCACCATTTGGTTCACTAACTTCAACTATTGCTACATTGAATCTCTCCAGATAATCGTTAATGTCTCTCGTGGAGCATATCGAATACTAGAGAGTGTCAATATGTGATCTAACTACATGTCTATAAAAACTAATTAAGAAATTTCCTTCCCAGCTCATCAAATGACGTGATAGACTTGTAGGTAGATTCATAACCCAACTTGTAGCCACATATTCAAGAAAAATTATAAAAGATTTACATGTGATTAAATCTATGGCTTCGGTTGAATCCAAGCCATCGGTACCTGGTCAAATGATGCATTGGGTCAGGCTTATCTGCATAATGTGGCATTGTTGGAAAATTAAACTTATATTGGTATTCAGACTCCAGAATACTATTACTGAACGAAGTACATCTTCTTTCTACTCCTCGGTTTTTATTATAGCGACCCTAACTATTTTTCATTATTTGTCGAACCATGTATGTTGGGTCTAGAGCCTACATTTCTGCAAGTTAATTAGATTCTGTCTTGTGTGTATATTTCCTAGGTTCTCGCCTGATAGGTTGAACCCCTGAAGTTGCATTTATGATATCATTTCCTTGATCACTAATGCCCCAATCAATCATAGGATAAGTAAGAAGTGTAGCGACGATGCGTGAAGACCAAGACCTTCTCAGTTCGGTCCAATAGCCCTAAATTTAGGTTAGTATGGTTTCCTCAACTCGGGTCGGTGTGTGCCTTGGCATATGATTCAGTCTTCCATGGATACATCGGATCGATAAGTTTTTGCACCCTAGATTGACACGACCCACTTAGATTTATTTTGACTTTGTACTGATCCAGATCTGGCGAGCTATATTATCTATCCCATCTTTATTCATTCCCAATGTTAGCTCTTATAGCTTTGTTTTGACAATGAAGATCGCTCTAGTTTATAATATTTCAAGGTTGGATACTACTTTCTCATCTCACTCCGCTTTACATTCGACCTATTGACCAGATTCCTTAAGTTAATATTGTCCCTGATTTGTTGGTTCAACATCTTTATGTAGCGATTGTGGTTGTGAGAATGTTGGCAGTATCAAAAATAGCATTCTGACTTCCATGCCAAATGTTTGCCTCTTCCTGATCCTGGGTGTTTGCATAGGACGTGGAGGTTCTTCTCTTGACTATTATCGCTCTTCTTTCGAGATACAATGAATCTACGTAGATAAAAGGTCAAATTTTGAATCTCCCCTCAATGGAAATGTTACCTACTAGTAGGTTAGTAGATCCATCGATTGAGAATGGATCTCTTGTGAAAGCACCAAAATATTACTGCTAAAAATGGCGCTCACACCCAAAAACAAGATTTATAAAATATTAACGAAGCAAAATAAATAGAAAATGAGAGAAAAATAGTAAAATCAAATATAACAGTTTATAGTTGTTCGACGTTAATGAACTTATATCCACTTTTTAAGTTTATTACCTTTTTCTTGATTTTTGGAGTTTCACTGATTCAGATCGGTGAAGATCTAGAGTACAAATAATAACTAAAATTTCTCAAGTGTCAAAAGTCCTAAATTCTTCTAAGGAAACCCATGTTTATAGGTGAGGATGAACTTGGATCAACCGAATATTAGCAGTGGGATTGAAGTTAGTGGAGATAATAGGAGTAGCAGATTTAGTGGGACAACTATATTCCAAGAATTAGGTTAGATCAGTTAGGGGCGAGTAATATTTGGTTATAATTGAATTTACTGACCAACCGGTTCATTTCGGTTGATTCGATTCAGTATTGAAACTAAATCGGTTTGAATTCGTCTTGTAAAATATATGTTTTGTTATTAGTTTATCTCAATTAATCGAACATTTATTTTATTATTGAATGTTGAGGTATTATTATATTTTAAATAGTTAGTTTAGTGATAAAATGCAAAGAAGTTTGTTAGAAATAAGTCTAATTTTATTATAAATGTAAAGTTTACTAAATAAAATTTCTCTAAACATAAATCTACGTTTTACTTTGAGTGAAATTATCATTTAAATAATAATATATCATTAAAGTTTTGTTGAACTGGTTACCGGCGAATTAATCGAAATTATTTTAGTTCGGTTTGATTTTGAATTTTTTTGATTTTAATTTAGTTAGAAATTTTTTACCTTAAAATGAAGAATCAATCGAACGCTCACCCCTAGGATTGGTTATGATTAAAGTTCGGATCGATGCCAATATGGGTCAGCATCGATCCAGATTCAACTAGCCACTACCAATTCAGATCTGGTTATCTCCATTCATTGATGTTGCTTCCACTTTGTCTTCTAATTTGGAGCTCTTGAGGTAGTTGCTTTCTCATGCTAATTAGGGTATGATTGCTTGAATTTGAATAATAATGACCCAAAATTGTATCATGATCCCTAAGGTAGATCAATACATATTAGTGTAGTCACCTCTTGTTTTAGTAGGAGCTAGGGTGGACCTATGATGTCTCATTTCTAAGGCTCAAAACTAAGTGCAACGTATGTTGCGATCAACTATAGTATTAATTTTGGGAACTGAATGTGGGCTTGTCATCGATATTATTACCAAATGCACATGAATACAAAACAAATTTTAACATTAATTCTAGTATAGCATTTACATTTTATATTAATTGCATTATATAATTCCATAAAATTTCTGAGCACTCAGATAAAATATAAATACAAAATACTTCTAGAGCGACGTATGAAGATGCCTCTAGATTGATCAAAGCAATCATTATACTATTACAACATTAGCATAAATTCAAACATGGGTTCAATCAGCGCAGTGAAATCAAAATAATTTCACAAGATAGAAAATGATGCCTCCTTCATATCTCTGTCAACTTTATTCATCAAAAGAGCTAATAGCCTGAAATATACTCCCGAAATTCTCAACAGAGCACACGAGAGTTAAAAGGAAAAAAAATTGGGTCAGACAAACGACATGGTTTGAATAATAATATGCCAACTCATAATACATAATCTAGTGAGATTAATCCTCTTAATGGAATGGTTTTTCCTTCGCTAATATTCTTACAAAAATACATCACTAAATCAACCAATCCATGCCAACCTACATCTGAAATGGTTAATAACGTAATAATCAATAACTATTTATGAATGAATGTATGCATGCATGTCTTGACCAACTATTTGTAGGATAAATTTGACTATCTATCTCAACCTAATCTTGACTTGATATCTCTAAAGTTATCATGAATTATTGTCTAATTCTAGGTAATATTTGACTATCCATCTGTTCCTAATAATTTATCTTCCATTAAATGGCTGACTCGGGGCTTTTAGGTTTACAAAATATCTAATTACCCTTTAAAACTAAATCGGATGATCTGTTCCAATTTGACTCCTTCATGAATATCAGTCTCTCTTAGTTCTGCAAGGCAGACTAAGAACCTAATGGTTTTGCAAGCACAACAACAACATTCCCAATCGTATCCCTTTTTGTGTGTATCAAACTTCTGTTCTTACTCTAATCTAGCCCTACACATTGGAATGCTAGTCAAATTCAACTAGGGGTGATAATTGAAGTATAGGATATGACCTTACACCGGTCCCTGATGGTATTCTAATCATATTAGTCATTAGTATTAGTATCCTCTTCTCATATATCCAATGTGAAGGCATTATTAGATTAGTAAAATACTTAGTTAAAAACTTTATAAACTGTTTTCCATGAGACGTAAACCTTTATCATTCAATCCCTTTGAATATCATCTCTTAAATGAAGAAATTCAATAACCCGTTACTTCAAAAAAATTATGCCAAATATTTGCTTTCAAATCAATGTTGATGATATTTCAAATTTTGGAAGTAAACATACTTCGAAAAAATGTGATATTGAAGCCAAATTCATTCGAAACAAGCACATTCTAAAAATAAATTCAAACCCCTTCGGACTTACTTAAAACAAGTTATTAAATAGCTTTGGTTCGAAGCAAATCGATATGGTTCAAAACACAAAAGTATTTAGGGATTTGCTGGCACAAATATGTAATAATTAGTTCAGAGTCTATCCAGATTTAAAATGGAACAAAATTGGATTTCGAGCCCATATGATTCGATTCATGTGACACCCACGTTCGTTAATGTCACTCATTAAGAGAATGCATTAAGTTTCGTGAAGCGTAATATGTAAACAGAAACGGAAACATTACAAGATAGATATAAAAGCAACAACGGAATTCAAATGTTTATTTTAAACATAAATCATAACATCATGGTCCAAAATATCACAATTCTGAAACTACATAAAAGCCATTACAAAATTGTAAAACTTCTCTATCTTGTTCCATCAGAGTACATAAAAAGCATAATTCCCCAAAAAGAGACAGAGCCATAGTAGAGATAAGAACTTGAGCAATACTTCAAGAGCAGCTCCTGGCAAGATAAAAGTAGAATTACGGTCAAGCCTGAGTGTTTCCGCCCTGAGAACCTAGGGGGAAATAGAAGAAAGAAGAGGAAACAAAAAGGATCAGACATAAAGTCTTGCGAGTCCAGTTACTTTTAGTAAGTAAATAAATAAAAGTAGCATGACAGGCATATAAAGTGGATAAGAAAGATAATATCACAAAAGGTAAGTATAACAAGGTAACATGATAGAGTGTATGCGCTTCTCTAATGATTACTCTGCACTATTATTAGTATAACCAGAATGAGATTATCCCTTCCACTATAAGGTGGTTGTAACATCCCGTATTTTCAGCAGTCATATATTTAATATATTTTATTATTTTAAATATTGATTTGGAATTTTAAACGGATTTAAAATATATAATTCTATTATAAATTGATGTTTGAAAGTTAATTTATATGTAATTATAAATCGAGTTCGAAATAGCGCTGCAGTACGTAAAATGGAGTTTTGAACTTCAACTTAGTATAACGGATCCGATATAAGTCGAATTTCTGTGAAACAAGAAACGTGTGAATCTAATTGGTAGTAATTTTCTAATGAAAGAGAAAAATTCGGGTTTCGTATTATGGATTATTAAATATATCCAACTCAAATTTTGGAATAGTCGCTATGGAAATCGTTTTTAAAATATAACGTTTATTTATATAATTAATAAGGGTTTTAAATAAATTTAAATAACGGTTAACCCGAAATTGACAATATTAAGTTGTATAATTTATATTGGAAGTTGTATATATATTATGTTGGATATATATGATAAAAATAATTTATTATTATTTAATTGAATTTATTTGGAATTTATATAGTATTTTATTCGATATTATATAAGCGTTAAAAATAGCCATTTTTGCAAACGGTCTCGGTTTTCGATGAAATTAGTTTCATTGGAACCGTATTGTTAAATTATTTTCAGAAAATCAAATTTTGTGGCAAAACGGAAGTCGTATGTGACTTTGGTGGCCAAAAACATCTTTGTTTTTGTTTAATTGTTTATACAATTTAGACAGGGGTAACTTTTAACGAATAAACGACTGACCAAATAAACTCCAAATTTAACAAAACAAGATTCATTGGATCCGTTAGGAAGAGGTCTAGTAAAATGCCAAGGTCTCATATTTATTGGATTTTTCTGTAATTATAGGAATTTTAAATGCTTGATTTTTCATCGATAATTATAATAGACATTTCACAAATGACCTCGAAATTCGACGAAACCTATCCCATTGGGTCCGGAATATTCTTTTATGCCAAGATTACATTATTTTGTCAAAAAAAAGCTCGTATGGATTTGTTTTACTAGGATACTTCATGGGTAAGCTTTGATTATTAAAAAATAAATAAAATTCATTCCATTCTTAGTATAAATACAACACTAAGTCATAACCCTAAGATTTTAGCAGCTGTGGTCAACATATTTTGGCTGCCATCTTTAACAAATGGATGGATCCGAACTTCCCAACTTCACTCCTCTCAATCACAAAATCCATTACTCTAATCAATAAACTCCTAAGTGTAAACTTGCTTGGCTCGGCGACGGCTATAACATCGATGGCTATGATGATCTCTAGGGCTTCGTGGTAGCAAGGATTAGAGAGGGAAGCCAGCGCCGCTCGGTCGATTTTCTGGTGCGATGCTGATGTTGAGTTCAACGCCGGCTGGGGAAATGGAGGACGACGGTGAGGCGTAGGGTTCGGTGGTCGTAGATGATATTCCGGTGGACTGTGGAGCGACTGGCGGTGGAGGAAAGGCAGTGAACTAGGTCGAGGATAAATAGCGGTTGATAGGAGCTGCTCTGTGGCTCAGGACTGCCAGTGTTGGTCGAGGGACTAGAAATTGTGCTTCGGTGATGATGGGTCTGTTAGGAATTTCAGTGTACTTTAACAATATCCAATCGTGAAACCCTAGATCCAAATATGTAACCATATTGATTTAATTGAGAACAAATCAGAAAATAAATAACTTGATTAGCGGAAGCGTACCTGAATCTGTATTTAATCAGTGCAATACCTGAATCCGTAGTCGGTTGTTAAACGAGAAGATGAATTAGGTTTGGTCTTCCAAATTGACACAAACCCTAGATCTGAAATCAGCTCTCCGTAGAAGAGGTTAGAGAGTTGCTAAGGCTTGTGTAATTCGGGGACCATAACCCTTTATTTATAGAGTTGGCATTTTGTAATTCGGCCCTTCAACAAATTATAAAATGCCCCGGTATCTACACATTAGGCCCATGATAACTTAAACTTTAAGCCTATTGATTCTAATAAAAAATTAGATCACTTTAATTAGGCTTTACACCAAAATAGCATAACACATTTTATTTTACATATGTGACCCAATTGTCGAAATATTCCAACAATCTCCCCCTGGGCCACATATGAAATAACCTTAAAATGTGTTTAACTTTATGAGCTCCAAAATTTGCTATTTATAACATACGGTGTATCTGAAACAATCTCGTCCATTAATTGGGTTGACAAAGGATCAAAGCGGCATTCGTTACATTTATCGTAACTAAACCTATCAATGGTCACATATATCAATACAATTAAACGACATAGATCAATCATGGATGTGTAGCATGGAAATTACATGAAATGTGATCTATACATGTCTATTTCCAACTGGTCCTTCTTTAGTGAGATCAAATGTTTAATATTTAAACAACCTGAGTGCAAAGAAAAATTCATTACTTTATTTCTGATCAGAAAAAGAACTTGATTTACATATATCTGTAACCGAAACATAGAGCAGTGAGTCATACGATAATACCAAATACAAACTCCCCCTGAACCAGAATATCCTTACATAAAAGTTACACCAATTGAGCTATATGCTCATGAAAGACCTTAGGTGATAGTCTTTTGGTAAGTGGATCCGCCATAATGGAGTTTGTCTAAATATGCTCTATGATTTACAATATATGTTGCACTCTTCCATTATTGGAAAATAATATATACTTTACTGTCACAATATTACTTGGTCTTTCAATTCTTTATCAATAACTGGAGTCTTGTGACAAAATTTCATTATTATTTTCCATATTTCGATGTCTTATAATTAACCAAAGACGATATTTTCAAAGTGGTGAAAACTATAAGTGCCTAAGTGACACTTTTCCCTTATGTAGTTTCACCCATAAAATATATTATCATTGCTAGAAGTGGATCTTTTACAGTAATGACATCCAAAATATCTGGATCATAATTCTTTATGATCTCCAACCGATCCGATCTTTTATCTATGAGCATATGATCTTTTATTTTATTCCTTAGAGATATCTCATAACTATTTTGGCTACTAAATCAGTGATCCACTTTTAATATCAGTAAGGTATCTGCCAAATAATACACGCATATCCATATGTGTATATACATTAGTATGCATTGGAATTCAAACTGCAAATGCATGAAAAATCTTTTGCGTTTCTTTAGTTTCAAGGATGGCAACATTTATCTGTTTTGGTAAAAGAAAATCAACTGAATCGTAGTTTACATACTTAACCTTTGAAGCATTTATCTTTCTAATTCTTTTGTAATAATCCAAAATATCACACCATGAACAATAATGGTGAATTTGAATCCCAAATACAAAAGACTAATCCATAAATGAGTTTCTTAAGTAGTTTCACCAATGTCTCCATTGAGAAATATAACTTTAATCTCCATCAGATAATGCTCAAAAGTACAAACTGTAGTAAGCTCCAAAGTGATCGATTCAGAATCGTTTACTAAGTCCAAAATGAAACATTCTTAAAAGAAAATAAAATTTCCTTTTATTCGATAAAGTGCCTTATAAAATTCAATATTACCCACTTGATCCCTTTTGGTTTTGAATAGTTATTCATAACCAATGATCTTATCACTTAAGTTAGAGGGAAATTTCAAACTTTATTATCCATATAGATTTATACTATATGTTCATTTCTTAAATCCACATTTTAAATTGGTACCTTACATGGATTGATGTAAGTCCGTAGCATCATCTTTATCAATCCATTATTTATCTTTATGAAGAAATACTACACAATAATCTGAAATAGCATTTCTTCCCATTTGTATCTTTGAGGTTGTTGAGTTTGTTTTCTTGAAGCAGTATCCTTAGCATAAAGAAAAATTATCTTCAACATCGTCTTGTTATGGTTCTTAATTTACTTCTTCTTAATAAAAGAAAACAAGTCTTAAACTTTAAGCGAAGAAGCAACCGCAGTTGAATCAAAGATAATGATTCTCTTTAAAGACAATGGTATTATCTCCCCCCAAACTCAACATCCTCAAAAAACTATTGCATTTCCCGCTTTAAAACTTTTCCTTAGTGTGGGTTCATAAAAAATTATAAACTTTAAATCGCTTAGAATATCAATAAAGTATTTTCTATCTTTATGATATCTCAATCTATAACTCCTTAGTAAACTGAAACAAATAATTATATTAATCACCAAAACAAGATTTGAGATATCATTACAAGCTATTTAGCATAAGTAGCCATAACTTATATATCAGACATTAAGAGCTTCAATTACATAAAAATTTGAATTTATTCATAAATCGACACTATTATTACTTGATGAATATGTTCATATTAGAAATATAAAACCGAAATCTATCTAAATGACATCATAAAAAGTATCGAATAAATTTGTAACGACCCAACTTTCCAGTACCTCGGAAGTTGTATCATTATTTAAGAAAAGAAATAGATAGAAGAATAGAACTAAGAAAAGACATCAGAATCTCACAGCGGAACTTGGGACAATATATAATAACCCAAAATATTACATAACATAATTCATGTACATTGTAATACTTCATACATAGGGATACATGTCATCACAATTACATACTTAACACTTGTGATACTAACTTGCAGATAATTCTACATAACATATGATAGCTAAGCCAACACTTCAGATCCTGCCATCCAGCTACTCCAACGTTACTTTAAAACCTGGATCACTTGTCTACTCATAATAAATATTATGAGCACCCAAGAGTTTAAGGAAAACACAGAAAATAAACTCCGGGTCAGTCATGGACTGGTATGAGTAAACGATTTATAAACAAGTTTAATAAATTACAATGATTCATAAGACCACGCCGTGAATACGGAACGGGTTTTTACCTTATGAGATCAAAACAGTTTGCATATTTAAACAGATATTATGATAATGTCTAGGGTGTCCACAAATAATTCATAATCTAATAGAATGCTTTCATCTCACATTCTACTTATAGTATACAAACAAAAACCGTTAAGTGCTTATGGATATTGGGTTTCCACTATGACAAGGTATGGGATCACCTTCCGGAGGTCTATCTCTAGATACGAATACACGGGTTCAACAAGAACATCTTGTAACCCGGCCACACATGACCGACCACTCATTTCTCTTGAGTGTATCGAATGTATATCACCAACGGTTGGGAGCTACCCACCGTTTCCCGAAACGGGTCAGAATCGACAATAGATTTTAAGAAGTAATTGAAACTCTAGATCAGATGATGATACATCCTAATGGGAGCTACCCACATAGCCATGCTGCCTGCCCGATTTTTGTCATTTCCGGTTGTGAAGCTTGAAGCTAAACGTACCCTGACACATGCTTTTGATTTGCTTTGAACGTCACATCGTCAAACCCGCTAATCCACTAATTGACTTCCCCAAAAATACATTACAAGTATAAAGTAAGAGAAACGAATTTCTCTACCACTTATAACTACGTTTGAAAAGATCAACGTACGTGATTAGTTAGGAGTACTCTGTCAGACATCCGTCCATACAAGTTGTCCTGGGACTGGAAAAACCGAAGGTACTATTCCGTACAACCATCTTAGGCACTGTTATCTAAGATTTATACAATAGCCCTTGCATTTTTCACCGTCTTCAAATATATTCAGCATACCTGACTCGCAACGCTTATGCCAATACGGAGTGGTTCTTCGGATAAAAATCCAACCGGTCTCTCCATATTAACAACGTTTATAATAGTCAAAACTTTGATAGTCGATGACTTAACTATCAAATGAAAATGCGTGTGCACACAACAAATGTTATTTCCAATTGAAATTTCTATTCGATCAATCATCATCATATATATATATATATATATATTCATATTACTGTGTTTACGTATCACTATCCTTTCACATCAACCAGTCGCTGACTGTAATCATTTAGAGAACAATTTCCTAAGTATAAACCCCGAAGGCCGAAACCAACATCAGATAAATACTCAGACAATCATTCAACTTATTAATTCTAGTCAGTTCCTAATTTCTGTCATTCCATTTGAGTTCTTATTTCAAAAATTCACATTCCTTTAATATTTTTATTTCGAAAAATATTAGCTTAACTCTTTTATTTTATATCATGCTATACCGTGTGCGAAGCACGGGCCTAAAACATTCTTATGTAAAATCTTCCCTTATAAAAATCCGATGTTAGAACATTTGGATCTCATATCGACAGTTAAATCTTTTCTCTTGATCTAATCTTATTTTATTTATCGTTACTTAATAAATAAAATAAACATTTGCCTTTTACTCAATTTTAAATTATTATAAATATTTTACACACCGGTTTCCATTTTTGTACATGATCAAAATGTCCGACGATATGATATATAAATCTTCCCTAATTTAAAAGATAATTTAATGTGTCATTTATTCAATTATTTAATTTATTTATAAATAAATTAATTAAATAAATCCGTCGACTTCCTACAGTCAAGCTCTGTCCTTGATGTTCTGCTGTTTTCTTCCTCTGCCACCGTCTATGCTACTTTAAATAAAAACTTCTCTTTTTATTTAATTATATAAATTTCCCTTTATTCATTTTTATTTTTAAATTAAAATATTTTTAATTTAAAACTAATGTAAAAAATCACTTTTTATAACGTTTTGACCAAAGTACCAGTACCACTTTTCAAACTGCGGTGTGCACCTGGCAAACCAGCTCCAGATCACGTGTTCAGCCCACGTTACCAAAGTATCAGGTGGTACTTCCGATTTTCGCCAACTACCAGATTTTTCCAAAATACCACTTTTCAGAACACTGGTGTGCGCATGGTAAATTAGCTCCTTGATCTTGTGTTCGCATCCATCAACCAAATCTCGCCAAAACCCAAAGTTCTCGCCAAAACCCAATGTTCTCGCCAAAACAAACTAAATATGAAATGTCGCTATTCTCACCCCTCTTTTCTTCCCAAATCCTCATCCCTCCTTTTCTTTTAAAAAAACCCGTCTCATAATCGGGGTGAAAATATCACTTTTCATTTTTACTTATTTTTACGTGACCTGCTTTGATATTTGTTCTTTTAGTTTTTGTTCCCACTCCCTTAAACTCACGCCCTCCCTCCTGTATGTATGGTTTCCTACCCTTTCTTCTCATTATTTGTTCATTTCGGTTGCCACCATTATTCTGCCGTGAAGCCCTTTCATGTCTCCATCTCTTCTTCTTATTATTACTGTTGCTTCCATCCTTCTTCTTGCCCTATGCGGTCTGTCAACTTTTATATGCACAGTTTCTCCAATCGAAGAAACTTCCTCCACCTCACGCCACAGGCCACCGGGCCTCGGACGCCTCCGTCCATGTGTTGCCCCCGACCAGGCGCCTCCCTCGCCGTTGGTGCGGCGGTCCCACTCGCCTCCGGCGAGTAGCAGTTCGGTCTCGAACTCGAGACAGTTGAACACGAGGAAACCCATCCCAAACTCTCTCAAACTCAAAATTTATACGTTGAAAAACATCGTTTAGTATTTTTCTGGTGATCTAGGGTCTGTCACGATCATACATGCTCGTTCGTTTGGATTAAAACAACCTATATCATTCATTCTTGACAATAATCTAAGTTTTGGCAAAACTGATCGTTCTCATTATCTACTCTACTAAAAATAGTGAAACTTGTTTCTAATTTCCTCAAATCAGAGGCCGCACCCCCCCTATACCCTGTATTTTTAATTCGAGAGGTTTGAATTTTCATGTGTTAAAGCTTTTGACAGTAAACAAAGCATGTACAGGTTCTTATGAGTTAAAGCATGCAATTAGACTTATCAATGCATAGTATATGTGTGTATGGACATATATATGAGCATGATTCTGATCCCGAATCACATATGTATTTATACTGTTGAACATAGCAGTAAAGTTTTTAACAGTCCTACATATTATAAACATCATGACCGTAGTTAACACTATGCAGAAGAATGTCCAAAGCTTCATAAATACCGGAAGGAATTAATGATCATGTATATGTGAGATCTACTCACTGGAAAAACATAGCAAGCATATACTTAGGTGTTCAAGATGGTTTTCATCATGCAAATATGTGTACACAGCAGTAAAACTTCAGCACTATAACATATATGAATTCTTATCAACTTGCATGCATATATAACTTAAAAATAGTGAGGTTTACTCACAGCTTTGTGTAGGTATGATGGTGTAATATATTTCCAGATCTCCTTTCTTTGCTCAAATTTTTGATGCAGCAAAATGGAAGAATGATCACATATATATAGGCTTATATATTTTGTATTATATTAGTTTTCTATTTACATTAAATAACTAAATCTATAATCTTCCTTTGATCAAATATTTGCGCAGAGATGGCAGCAAGAAATATATGTTGAAAGCAACATATGGATTTGTTTTACATGCATAAGCATTGCGGGAAGAAGGCTGTCCACACAATGTATTATTTAAACTATAACAAAACATCCACTTGCTGTCCTTATTCTAGAAGGATGATTAAACAATTCTATGTTTCTATGGTTAAAACATTTGCATAGGGATTTTGGGTGAGGAGAATATATGTTGATAGCTAAATTTAGTTTTGTCTCACTTGCACAAAACTTTCTGGAAGAATACTAGCCATACACTTGGTTTTCCACCTATTAATGTATTAAATCTTAAACCTAAACTAGGCTAAGATTTTTGTCTTTGTTGTAGGATATGTTCTGCGCAATCCTATGAGTCATGGCAACAAATATCTCATTTGTTTTAACTTTAACAACATGTCACTCTCATTAATGTATCTAAAGACTTAACTATGAAGTATTTGCTAACATATGGGCTTTGTTTTCTAGCTGAGAATGGGTGTATGAGTGCGTAGAAATGGGATTTGATTTCTCAGATGTACATGTTTGTTTTAATGCGCAAAAGGCTGGAACTAAAGGCCTTCAAAGTTGCATTATTTTATGGGTGTTAGGCTTAGCGAATTTCGAGTGTTTTGGTGTAGTGTTTAGGTCCACATATACCACTAGTCTTTTGCTGTTGTGTTTGGCGCAAACATGCTTGAGTTCTAAGCATTTTAAGTTTTATGAAATTCCTATTTTAAATCACTCGTCATCCTTTTATTTGTTGTAAATAAATCCTACTTATCGGTTCTGGCTTTTTAAATGAATTAACAACATTAATACTTAATTTATAAATGTATTGTTAAATTTTTAAGTTTATTCACAAATTTGTTTTTCGTCCAGAATTCCGGGTCATTACAATCTTTCCCCCTTATAAAAATTTCGTCCTCGAAATTTGTAAGTAAGGCGTAAATTCAAGTTATAATTAAAGTTATAAACTTATATCCATAAATAATCAACACACATCAGCCAATTGTTATTTATCACAGTTATTTTCATAACTAAAATATTTGTTACTACCGTTAGAAAATATTTCCAATACTGCATTACTATT
This sequence comes from Allium sativum, assembly GCA_030737875.1. Taxonomy (NCBI): domain Eukaryota; kingdom Viridiplantae; phylum Streptophyta; class Magnoliopsida; order Asparagales; family Amaryllidaceae; genus Allium; species Allium sativum. The sequence continues at coordinate 887,828,255 of CM060922.1, forward strand.
CCTTATTATTCATCAGTTCCTAACCGTAAATTTGTAAGCGAATAACCTTCTAAATATCAAACCCGAAGATCGAAATCAACATCAGATTGATACCTAGAAATTTATTCAACTTAAACAATTTCTAGTTAGGTTCTAATTTATTAACTTCACAACTTAATTCCTCGTTATCCATATTCCTCAAAATATCATCGATTTCATTCGGAAAATAAATCCCAAATCGTTATTAACTTCCTCCATTTTGAATTGACTCATTTCAGAAACACTCATCTACTCTGAATTCCCTTTTTACTTGAATCCATATCCAACGATCTCTAGCCTACTCCACTTAACTCCGTTAAGTATTATACTAATTAATTCCTAAATTAGTTCTCTTCGTTTTCAGGACTCCTTAAATCTAATTTTATTTCAATAATCAATAAGTTCACTGTTCTTAAGTTTTAATTAACTTAAGTATAGACTTAATTTGGTGAAAATCCAAATTTTAAAACAAATTTAAAATCCTAACTTGTTTCCTATATCAATATGATTAGATATTATTCTAATTCAATTCAACCCTTTTTCAATTTATTCTAAGGCTCTGATACCAACTGTAACGACCCAACTTTCCAGTACCTCGGAAGTTGTATCATTATTTAAGAAAAGAAATAGATAGAAGAATAGAACTAAGAAAAGACATCAGAATCTCACAGCGGAACTTGGGACAATATATAATAACCCAAAATATTACATAACATAATTCATGTACATTGTAATACTTCATACATAGGGATACATGTCATCACAATTACATACTTAACACTTGTGATACTAACTTGCAGATAATTCTACATAACATATGATAGCTAAGCCAACACTTCAGATCCTGCCATCCAGCTACTCCAACGTTACTTTAAAACCTGGATCACTTGTCTACTCATAATAAATATTATGAGCACCCAAGAGTTTAAGGAAAACACAGAAAATAAACTCCGGGTCAGTCATGGACTGGTATGAGTAAACGATTTATAAACAAGTTTAATAAATCACAATGATTCATAAGACCACGCCGTGAATACGGAACGGGTTTTTACCTTATGAGATCAAAACAGTTTGCATATTTAAACAGATATTATGATAATGTCTAGGGTGTCCACAAATAATTCATAATCTAATAGAATGCTTTCATCTCACATTCTACTTATAGTATACAAACAAAAACCGTTAAGTGCTTATGGATATTGGGTTTCCACTATGACAAGGTATGGGATCACCTTCCGGAGGTGTATCTCTAGATACGAATACACGGGTTCAACAAGAACATCTTGTAACCCGGCCACACATGACCGACCACTCATTTCTCTTGAGTGTATCGAATGTATATCACCAACGGTTGGGAGCTACCCACCGTTTCCCGAAACGGGTCAGAATCGATAATAGATTTTAAGAAGTAATTGAAACTCTAGATCAGATGATGATACATCCTAATGGGAGCTACCCACATAGCCATGCTGCCTGCCCGATTTTTGTCATTTCCGGTTGTGAAGCTTGAAGCTAAACGTACCCTGACACATGCTTTTGATTTGCTTTGAACGTCACATCGTCAAACCCGCTAATCCACTAATTGACTTCCCCAAAAATACATTACAAGTATAAAGTAAGAGAAACGAATTTCTCTACCACTTATAACTACGTTTGAAAAGATCAACGTACGTGATTAGTTAGGAGTACTCTGTCATACATCCGTCCATACAAGTTGTCCTGGGACTGGACAAACCGAAGGTACTATTCCGTACAACCATCTTAGGCACTGTTATCTAAGATTTATACAATAGCCCTTGCATTTTTCACCGTCTTCAAATATATTCAGCATACCTGACTCGCAACGCTTATGCCAATACGGAGTGGTTCTTCGGATAAAAATCCAACCGGTCTCTCCATATTAACAACGTTTATAATAGTCAAAACTTTGATAGTCGATGACTTAACTATCAAATGAAAATGCGTGTGCACACAACAAATGTTATTTCCAATTGAAATTTCTATTCGATCAATCATCATCATATATATATATATATATATATTCATATTACTGTGTTTACGTATCACTATCCTTTCACATCAACCAGTCGCTGACTGTAATCATTTAGAGAACAATTTCCTAAGTATAAACCCCGAAGGCCGAAACCAACATCAGATAAATACTCAGACAATCATTCAACTTATTAATTCTAGTCAGTTCCTAATTTCTGTCATTCCATTTGAGTTCTTATTTCAAAAATTCACATTCCTTTAATATTTTTATTTCGAAAAATATTAGCTTAACTCTTTTATTTTATATCATGCTATACCGTGTGCGAAGCACGGGCCTAAAACATTCTTATGTAAAATCTTCCCTTATAAAAATCCGATGTTAGAACATTTGGATCTCATATCGACAGTTAAATCTTTTCTCTTGATCTAATCTTATTTTATTTATCGTTACTTAATAAATAAAATAAACATTTGCCTTTTACTCAATTTTAAATTATTATAAATATTTTACACACCGGTTTCCATTTTTGTACATGATCAAAATGTCCGACGATATGATATATAAATCTTCCCTAATTTATAAGATAATTTAATGTGTCATTTATTCAATTATTTAATTTATTTATAAATAAATTAATTAAATAAATCCGTCGACTTCCTACAGTCAAGCTCTGTCCTTGATGTTCTGCTGTTTTCTTCCTCTGCCACCGTCTATGCTACTTTAAATAAAAACTTCTCTTTTTATTTAATTATATAAATTTCCCTTTATTCATTTTTATTTTTAAATTAAAATATTTTTAATTTAAAACTAATGTAAAAAATCACTTTTTATAACGTTTTGACCAAAGTACCAGTACCACTTTTCAAACTGCGGTGTGCACCTGGCAAACCAGCTCCAGATCACGTGTTCAGCCCACGTTACCAAAGTATCAGGTGGTACTTCCGATTTTCGCCAACTACCAGATTTTTCCAAAATACCACTTTTCAGAACACTGGTGTGCGCATGGTAAATTAGCTCCTTGATCTTGTGTTCGCACCCATCAACCAAATCTCGCCAAAACCCAAAGTTCTCGCCAAAACCCAATGTTCTCGCCAAAACAAACTAAATATGAAATGTCGCTATTCTCACCCCTCTTTTCTTCCCAAATCCTCATCCCTCCTTTTCTTTTAAAAAAACCCGTCTCATAATCGGGGTGAAAATATCACTTTTCATTTTTACTTATTTTTACGTGACCTGCTTTGATATTTGTTCTTTTAGTTTTTGTTCCCACTCCCTTAAACTCACGCCCTCCCTCCTGTATGTATGGTTTCCTACCCTTTCTTCTCATTATTTGTTCATTTCGGTTGCCACCATTATTCTGCCGTAAAGCCCTTTCATGTCTCCATCTCTTCTTCTTATTATTACTGTTGCTTCCATCCTTCTTCTTGCCATATGCGGTCTGTCAACTTTTATATGCACAGTTTCTCCAATCGAAGAAACTTCCTCCACCTCACGCCACAGGCCACCGGGCCTCGGACGCCTCCGTCCATGTGTTGCCCCCGACCAGGCGCCTCCCTCGCCGTTGGTGCGGCGGTCCCACTCGCCTCCGGCGAGTAGCAGTTCGGTCTCGAACTCGAGACAGTTGAACACGAGGAAACCCATCCCAAACTCTCTCAAACTCAAAATTTATACGTTGAAAAAAATCGTTTAGTATTTTTCTGGTGATCTAGGGTCTGTCACGATCATACATGCTCGTTCGTTTGGATTAAAACAACCTATATCATTCATTCTTGACAATAATCTAAGTTTTGGCAAAACTGATCGTTCTCATTATCTACTCTACTAAAAATAGTGAAACTTGTTTCTAATTTCCTCAAATCAGAGGCCGCACCCCCCCTATACCCTGTATTTTTAATTCGAGAGGTTTGAATTTTCATGTGTTAAAGCTTTTGACAGTAAACAAAGCATGTACAGGTTCTTATGAGTTAAAGCATGCAATTAGACTTATCAATGCATAGTATATGTGTGTATGGACATATATATGAGCATGATTCTGATCCCGAATCACATATGTATTTATACTGTTGAACATAGCAGTAAAGTTTTTAACAGTCCTACATATTATAAACATCATGACCGTAGTTAACACTATGCAGAAGAATGTCCAAAGTTTCATAAATACCGGAAGGAATTAATGATCATGTATATGTGAGATCTACTCACTGGAAAAACATAGCAAGCATATACTTAGGTGTTCAAGATGGTTTTCATCATGCAAATATGTGTACACAGCAGTAAAACTTCAGCACTATAACATATATGAATTCTTATCAACTTGCATGCATATATAACTTAAAAATAGTGAGGTTTACTCACAGCTTTGTGTAGGTATGATGGTGTAATATATTTCCAGATCTCCTTTCTTTGCTCAAATTTTTGATGCAGCAAAATGGAAGAATGATCACATATATATAGGCTTATATATTTTGTATTATATTAGTTTTCTATTTACATTAAATAACTAAATCTATAATCTTCCTTTGATCAAATATTTGCGCAGAGATGGCAGCAAGAAATATATGTTGAAAGCAACATATGGATTTGTTTTACATGCATAAGCATTGCGGGAAGAAGGCTGTCCACACAATGTATTATTTAAACTATAACAAAACATCCACTTGCTGTCCTTATTCTAGAAGGATGATTAAACAATTCTATGTTTCTATGGTTAAAACATTTGCATAGGGATTTTGGGTGAGGAGAATATATGTTGATAGCTAAATTTAGTTTTGTCTCACTTGCACAAAACTTTCTGGAAGAATACTAGCCATACACTTGGTTTTCCACCTATTAATGTATTAAATCTTAAACCTAAACTAGGCTAAGATTTTTGTCTTTGTTGTAGGATATGTTCTGCGCAATCCTATGAGTCATGGCAACAAATATCTCATTTGTTTTAACTTTAACAACATGTCACTCTCATTAATGTATCTAAAGACTTAACTATGAAGTATTTGCTAACATATGGGCTTTGTTTTCTAGCTGAGAATAGGTGTATGAGTGCGTAGAAATGGGATTTGATTTCTCAGATGTACATGTTTGTTTTAATGCGCAAAAGGCTGGAACTAAAGGCCTTCAAAGTTGCATTATTTTATGGGTGTTAGGCTTAGCGAATTTCGAGTGTTTTGGTGTAGTGTTTAGGTCCACATATACCACTAGTCTTTTGCTGTTGTGTTTGGCGCAAACATGCTTGAGTTCTAAGCATTTTAAGTTTTATGAAATTCCTATTTTAAATCACTCGTCATCCTTTTATTTGTTGTAAATAAATCCTACTTATCGGTTCTGGCTTTTTAAATGAATTAACAACATTAATACTTAATTTATAAATGTATTGTTAAATTTTTAAGTTTATTCACAAATTTGTTTTTCGTCCAGAATTCCGGGTCATTACAAAATTCAAGCAGTTTGACTTAAATCTCAATAATAACTTTATATGTCTGTATATCCCAATAAAGAAATAACTATAAATATATCCTTATGTTATTTCTTTTCTTTGAGATCCTTAGCGACTTCTTAATCCTTATTCACACATTTATTTACAATGTATATCAAATGAGTACTTTTCAATCATAAAAACTTCAATCTCTATTTTAATTACCAAAGCGCTAAATTAGCCCAATAAAATAACATATTATTCTTAAAATAATTTTAATATTTAAATGAATATACTGAAGATAGCACCAAAAATAACGATAACTTGAGCGTCTTTAGCTTTTGAAGCAATATCTTTTTTCGTATAGTACTCATTTATATTTCTTTTACTTTGACTTTATGTAATCAAGCACCACAAAAAGTGCTTGATTTCCCTTATTGTTTTCACAAAAACCGTTTCCATTCTCAGTAGATAACTTATACAAAATTAGTTATCGTTACCTATAGCACATCCTTGAAAACTTCTGAAGTATTTACTTAATGATCATTTAACTCTTGCCTTTGAATTCTATCACCTTTCAATATTCTTCATAACATTATAAGAATATTTAACTGTAGTAGGGTTGGCTGTAACCCTCTTAGTTACAAGAGTTAAATCTATAAAGTCAAGAACAAATAACATGCTCTCATACAAATCCTTATGTTTATCCCAAAACCAGATGGAAATATTCTTTAAATTGACAGATAATTCAGTTAAATTAAATGAAAAAATAAAATGAAGATTGACCGTATATGCTCATAGCCAAATATCAACCATAGTAAATTCAAATAATTGGTAAGTCTCTTCTCAAGATACCTAGTACACATTAATATCAAGTCTTTGGACAGTAATATTAACTGTAAGTGGTATTCTTGTTGTAATGATCAAACACTGACAATAAATTCAAGTCAAATAACAACCTTCCTTTGGGCCGATTAATTATTCACTCGAAAAACTTTATAATTGTCACGTATTTATCATCACACATGTGTAAGTGATTCGGCCAAACATTAGCCTTCCTTTGGGCCGACTAATATTCGCATGAATAACTACACAAAAATATTAAACATTTTCATGAACCACCAAAATATAGAGGTCACTTTGGTGACATATTATTTTAAAGTTAATTCACTACTAATGTAAAATATTTACAGCTGTAAAGAGACGCCAAAATTATATTTGAATTTATCCTTAATATATGTACAGTATATTTTGAGTGTTATAAAACACTCTCAATGCTTTAGGTCTATATGACATCTGAAAAACTCAAAATTATAATAATAGCATAACGAGTTTTAGTCATAGTTGTCATAATCTGTTGCTTTAGGTATGTAGTTACATTCATGATATTTCCTTAATAAATATGATATAAGACATCATAAATAAATCACGATATCATAGATGAATGTCATGATCAATTACCACATAATATTATGTGTAAATAACATAATAAATATCATACTGAATAACCTGAATGACTGAAGTAACCATGATGTATATCCGAAGCATAATATAACATGTGCCTTTTTATACTGTCAACCGAACCAAACAAAAAATTTTTTTTTTTTTTAAACTATAGAAGTTACTGTAGTTTGACCATATTAAAGTAACCTACTAATCATCATCCTAAAACGTAGGTGAAATGGTCAAAGATTCAAACATGATAGCTAATTAGATTAAGCAACACAAATGCAAAATTTTATATACCAATCCCAAAAAAAATAAAATAAAAGCATCATGACAGGTTACCGAAGCATCATACACATGCCATGAAACATTATTTGCATATGAAAAATAAGTTAATGTGGCATGTCCTACATCCATACAATAAGCAATAATTGTTCCAAACAGTACACATGGTATATAAAAAAAAAAAATTTTTTTTTTAAAGCCTATAAGGATAGCATGAGATTCGCTCAGTAGAGCTTCCAAAACTTTATGCATAAAACGGGTTCAAGACTTGGTCAAAACAAATAATATAGTATAATATATGACATCAGAAGTAACAATAGACCGGCGGCTGCAGAATGCAACTTACAACTAGACGTAATTAAACATATATTTTTAAACAAAAAACCAGAACCCGTAGAATTAACATATTGACAAACTATGTTATATTAACATTATTCATGCTGGATCCATAGAACCAATGAAAGAACGTGAAGGAGATAATAGATCTTAATCCATATAGATCTGAGACTTAACCCAAATTTAAAAAAAAACTTTTTTTTTTTAATTATTAGCCGCAGTTAATAAACTCAACCTGATTGTGAAATGAAAACATAACATATAAACCGTATGAACTGAAAACACAATTCAACCTTTGTTCTGAAATGGCAAAACAACATGTATAAAAGAAAAAAACAAAATTTCCCAATAGAATCAATAATGGTTGGCTCTGATACCACTTGTAAGGAATTTCAGTATACTTTAACAATATCCAATCGTGAAACCCTAGATCCAAATATGTAACCATATTGATTTAATTGAGAACAAATCAGAAAATAAATAACTTGATTAGCGGAAGCGTACCTGAATCTGTATTTAATCAGTGCAATACCTGAATCCGTAGTCGGTTGTTAAACGAAAAGATGAATTAGGTTTGGTCTTCCAAATTGACACAAACCCTAGATCTGAAATCAGCTCTCCGTAGAAGAGGTTAGAGAGTTGCTAAGGCTTGTGTAATTCGGGGACCATAACCCTTTATTTATAGAGTTGGCATTTTGTAATTCGGCCCTTCAACAAATTATAAAATGCCCCGGTATCTACACATTAGGCCCATGATAACTTAAACTTTAAGCCTATTAATTCTAATAAAAAATTAGATCACTTTAATTAGGCTTTACACCAAAATAGCATAACACATTTTATTTTACATATGTGACCCAATTGTCGAAATATTCCAACAGGGTCATCCTCTGGTGGACTGCGAGGCAGTGCGTCAGTGATTGGAAGAGGGGCTGGGGCGGCTCTTGGCGGCGGCATCGGATCAATCTCCGATGATCAGAGCGGAGCACAGCAAGGATGGAGCATGGTCGTGCATGGTCTCAAACTGAAGGCGAGCAAGGAAGAAAAATGTAGCAGGCAAAACAAAGGCCTGAGAAGAAAAGGACAGTTGAAAAAAATGGAACAAAGCAACGTGGTATGGGTTGGACACATTTTGATCATGCAACTGTGTATTGTCCTCATGGGCTCTCGCGTGTGAAAGAGGGTAGGGAACTAAAGAAGCATCCTATCGAAATCGCATTTTCAAATGAGAAGTAAGGGACCTGAGGAATTGTTTAACGATAGCGATTAAGTTAGAACTAATGTACGATTAATAATTTATTAATTTGATTAATATTATTCAATGCACATGAAATGGTATCAAAGGCCGTGAAATGAACGACATTGGGAATAATCGAAATTCGGCCTGAGTTGTAAATCTGAAATTTATCAGCCTTATTATTTGGGTGATCAACGATTAGTTAAGTAATAGTTGTTAAGTAATTGATTTTATTAATATTCCTAACTAAGATTTATAGTCAACAATCATAGAACACTGAACTAAGGAATTAATGTGAGACTGCCAAGTAACTGAACACTGCATTTCCAGGATACCAGAAACGATTAAAAATTTATTTAGGAATGCTTAGATTTAGTAATTAATAGCAATCAATTTAATTATTAATTAAGGAGTTAGTTTAATTTAAAAATCGTGTTAACTTTAAACATCAATAGCTTTTTATTACATTATCAGAATCCGACCAAACAACGAGACCGGAATCGTATTGACGAGCAGAACATTCTGGAACAGAATTAGATGGGATTGGAATCAACTGGATTTTTTGATTAAATTAAAGATTGTTTAATTAACTGAAACGAACCATTTAAAATAGAGAATCAGATCAAGATGAGTTAAACTCACTTAGTTTTCCTTCCCACTTATATTTATATAAGTCGGGTTTTATCGTGTGTTATGGATGTTAATTGCTTGTCGTATGCTGAGTGTTTACATATATATTGTCTGAATTGATTGAATTGCATGTTAGTTAATCTAAATGAAAACCAATCGTTATTTTTAACGATTATTTCCAAATGAGGTAATTTACCTTGTTAGTCGTGGTTATAAAATAACTGTGTTTAATTTAGTGAATTGTTTAAATTGGTTGTTAGTGTTAAATAAATTGATTGATATTCGATTGTTATTATTTTACTGTTATAGAAATAATCAGTAAAATTGAATTGAATGATATTATATGAAGTAACCCGTTTGGATGCTGAGAAGAACAGGCTGGAGGAATCCAACCGGATTCCTCGTATATACTAGATGTTATTTATTTTCATATTTTCATTATATGAATTGTTTACACCCACCTGCTTGGATGATTAATTTGATTGTTGACCATTGCACTGTATTCAACAAATTGTTTTGTTTTAACCGATAAGAAATATTGGTTGAGTAATTGGCAGCGGTTGGCCTATAAATATCGTTTTGAAATATGGATTTACCATCAGGTAAATCGATAACAATGAAGTTATGAAATATAATTATAACTGAATACAGATTTTTAAATATATGATTTAAAATGAAGTTTATAAAAAAAATCAGTCGTGTGCGAAGCACATGCTTCATCTAAACTATTAAATGGTTGATAATTGAGATTAATTGTTTTTAAAGAAACAATTTAAATGAGATTATATTATTATTTATTTAATATTAATCGAAGCAAATGAAGTTATTTAAATTAATTCATTAATTAGTTTAAATGAAGAGATAAGTTAAAGTTGATCAACGAGTTAATCATGTTTTAGAGTTGACCAAGTCAACTGTTTTAATTAAAACTAATTATTTTATATTAAATTAGTTATGTCAATTAGAAATGAAATAATTTAGAATATATTTGTTTAACTTGAATAAGATTTTAAAAAGAAATTTAATACTAATTCTAGTTAATAATGAAGTAAATTATCATTTTAATAATTTAAGTAATTACTTCTTAAATGAAATACATTTAAGTAAGTAATCGATTTGAAATGGAATATGGTTGAGTTTGGAAAAGAGATTATAAATGATTTTCGATATAAAACTCGAGTTTTATAACGAAGTTATAAAAGGAATTATAATCGCATACGATGGTTTAAATAAATATTTACTCAACATTTGAGAATAAGATGGAAAAAGGAATGATTTAAAAGGGATTTGGATTTGAGTTTGGTAAAGGATTTAGAGATGAGATTTGGTAATAATAATTGTAGTTATAAAATGAACTCTTTGAAAGAAGTTAAGGTTAGAAGGTGATTTTTGTTAGCTAATTACTTCATCAACATACTAAGTAATAATAATTTATATTTAAAAAGTAATGTAAAGTAAGAAGGTTTTATGAACCACCATTTAAATAAAATAGTTTAACGAGATTGGGCTAATACAAAAATGAATATGGATTTTTAGTTACAACTCGTATCTATCTTAAGATAAGAACGTTGTTGATCAAGGTCTGAGAGGTAAATGAATACCCCAACTTGAATGGCTTTAGGATTATCTGAAGGTGATATATGTTGTAATGGGAAAGGAGTTAAGAACAATTTATTATTTCCATACAAGGAAATAATAATACAATGTAAACTGCGAGGTTTGATAATATGAAGGAGATTTCCAAAGTAACGGAAACAAAAAGATTTGAAAATATAAAATGTGATTCCCAAAGTAACAGAAATGGAAAGATCTGAGAATATATATGTATATAATGAATTCCCGAAATGAAGAAGAGTGCTGAAAATATTATGATATTTTCGGATTAAAAGGTGAATGAAAAGTAACGTGTTGAAATGAGTTAATCGAAAGGAATAAGTGTTGGTTTTGTTTCCAAATAATGAAACAAAAGGGATTCGTAACATTATTTTACGAATGTTAAGACGAAGTGATTTTCCGCATTATATATAATAAGAAATGATATAGGAAATGTTTTGAAATGATAATAGATTAGGAAATTAGTTATGATTATAGGATATTTTCCTAAACATTAAAATGAAATAGCTTTTGAAATAATCTTGTGTTAAATAAGAAGTGAGAAGCTATATTCGTTATATCAAAAGATTAAAGAATTTGAATTGACATTCGTTAATTGTTTTTAATTAAAAAGTCCAAATAATGCCAAGTAGTGAATCAGTAAACTCAATTTATTTTCACAATTGTTTATTTGATAGTTAAATAACCGACTATCAAATCTGACCCATACGATTGTTGGTACGGAAAGACCGGGATCGAATTTGAATTTGAAAACCATTCCGAACCAGCAAATACGTTAAGATATAAGATGGAGCAATTGAAGATCGTGGTCTTCATAAGCGGAAGAGTTACTTCTTGAATATTCTCTGTGTTGCAACGCAGAGGTACTCTGATGTGAGTCGGTCGTTGTTGGGATTTTGCGGATTGCAAGGACTACTCGCTACTAATCTTTGGGGTGATACCTATATAGGATGTGGTATGAGGGTGCCCTCGGTTCATCCTGTTCCTAGATGACTTGTATGGACGAGTGTCTGATAGAGTATTTCCAAAGGAATAACATACATTGATTTTCACAAACGTATTTCTGTTGGTGGCGAAGAGAGGGGCACTTCTCTTAGCTTAAGGCACAGAGTATTTTTGTGGAAATCAATTAAGTGATATCTAGCGGATCTGACGATGTGGCACTCAAAGTGAATGATGGCCAGATGTTTAGAAGAATTAAACAATAATATCATAATGATAAATTAATTAATTTGGACCTCAAGCCTCATCAACCGGGAAATGGTATAAAATCGGGTAGGTCACATGGCTATGTGGGTCGCACCCATCAAAAGGGTATATCATTACCTGGTTTGGTGAAATTAAATGCCTTCGGTTGTCCCTTTATTTTATTTGTATGCTATCGGTTTGGTTGACTGGCCCCCAACCGTGATAATGATATATTCGGTACTCTCAAGCGAAGTGAGGGGCCGGTTATGTTTAGCCGGGGTTGCAAGACGTTCTTGTTGAATCCCCAATATATTCATCTCCAGAGTTACATTGTCGGAAGGTGGTCTCATGCCTTGCCATAGTTGGAAATCCATTCTCCAATAAGAGCCTGCGGTTTTTGATTGTATACTATGTATGTAGAGCATAAGATGCAAGCGTTTTGCTAGATTGCTATTTACTTGATATTAGACATTATTATAATATCAGCCGATATATGATTTCAAAAATGATTTGGGTTATAGTAAGGTAAAAATCATCTGTATTTATGTGTGGATTGGTCTTACTATTATCCTTTCTTTCGAAATGGTTTTAACTTTAAAATCTAGTTGGATGTCACCCATAAACTTAGTGTGTTTTTCTCACTCTGGTTCACCAGACTGGCCCGTCGTTTGTAATGCTCGGGTTAGACCGGGTCGTACAGGTTCAGGTTATCAGATGCAGTGAAGAAATGAGCTGGAGAAGTCAAGATGTATAATATATATTTATTCCACTGTGTATTGTATATGAGGACAGGACATTATAACTGCCCAGATGTATGATGTAATCTGATGGCTGTAAGTTTATTTTCAAGCTCTCTATAAAGATTCAATTCTATATTATATTTTGTTCCGCTGCGATGTGAAACTCTATGTTGTGTGTTCTTCTCCTTTTTTCTTCTTTTCTAATATTTCTTTCTTTCTTATCTCACCTTCTATATTCTTTCAATGACGATCCGGTGTTTTCGATGCTTGAATAATCGACATGATGTTCTATGTCGATTTTCGGAGTGGAAAATCTGTCGAGACGTTACATTGTAGACATAGGCATACGTCCAAATGTACCCTAACTACTACCCTAATCGATCAGCCCCCTAATCCGCATAGATACTCTATGTCGGCCCCACCGTAGGATGTATCACGTCCTAAAGTGGCAACCCTTCGCTGATATGCATAGCCCCATATCTACAGGTGTCATGATCGTCTTATCCCCCTCTGCCCGGCCCATGCACACACATGACCCGGTCGGTTTGCGCTGCCCACACCGTCCTCCATGTTTGGATCTCTTACAATCATTCCAGTAAGCGTGCCCCACTTCAACCTAGGGTGGAGTACTCGTTTTGATACTTATTAAGGGATACCGACTGAAACGGGTACCCCACACAAGATGATACAAGCTCTCCCCCTTGTCTTGTATCCCCACTAGGATTTCCACAGGTTGTGCTTACCAAAAGGTGTCTTTAATACATAACCCACAAATGGTTAAGTTTTGTGGGCCTATATTTAAATATTACCCACGCAACCCAAATATACTTAACTTAACCCTCCCATTGTTCAACCAAGTTTACTTAACCCCTATTCATGTTCATATTCACAAAATCCCTATGGATTCAACTAGGTTAAGTATTCCAATTCGTTACCATGTCCATTTATGGTTACAATGGGCTAGACCTCCCACTTAGGCCTACAACTTGTGAATGCTGGATATGCCGGTCGGATCCACGCAGACTTCTTCCATAAGTTGAGCCTAACCTCATGTCTTAGCCCATCTCGTATTTGTGCACTTAGACCCCTCACATTAGATTCAACATTTGCGGTTACTGGATATGCTAGTCGGGTCCTGCCAGACTTCCACCACAAATGCAATCTAACCTCGTGTCATAAGTGCAGTTATAGTTTCTAATTACTGTAATCCTAGGCATTTCATTATTATCCAATTTTTCACCTATGTCGTTATAGGTGTTCATGCCCGTTTACCCAATTATATTCATTATTCAAGTTATGCCAATACTAATGTTTTTCCTCGTTCCCTAAATAACGCATTCGCATATATTTGGCGGCATGCATAGGCTAGAAAGTAGCCTGGCCATAAATTATAAAAGGGAAAGGTGATGGGAAGATGACAATAGTGATTATTCTAACAAAACTAGCATAAACATATATATATATATACATACTGATATAGACATGTAATTGACATAGTAATAAGGTGGACATATAAAAATAGATCTAGTGAACATGTCATAATAAAACTAGATCTAACATACTAAGGATATCATAATAGGCATGGATATATCTAAATAAGGATTCACATGTCCAATTGATGACAGATCTAAATTAACCACAACGTGATAGGTACAAGATGATCTAGATGGAGAATTAGATCTAAACAAGGTTTTAACTGTCCAAATAATGATAGATCCAAATCAGCCACAAACATAGATAAAGGTTAAGATCCATAAATGTGACATGATAAATTAACCACAAGTGAATTAGATCTATAAAAGTAGATCTAGCATGATAAAGGTTAAGATCCAAGAATATCAGAGATTTACAATTAATAACAGATCCAAATCACAGTCATATAACATTTTACTTTTAATCATTTAAATTTAAAAGTAAGTAAACTCACCGTGTTTAGATTTTAGAAGATAGAAGAGAAATTGTTGGTGTTGAATCTCAGATCTATACGTGAATCTCTAACTGATTAGCTCTTAGTTGATTTTTGTTGAAGAAAAGGATTCGTTTCAGTTCAGGCACCGACAACATTTGGCCTCCATTGATTTCCAGTGAAGAAAACAAAAGAAATGGACCTTTATTTATATTTGTCTGTCCCTAGAAATTGACTGCCACCTCAACCCTAGGGGGGTCGACCCCCCCCCCCCCTTTATGGGGTCGACCCCCTTATGGGGTCGACACCCCTGAGGCGGGAATTTTTCCACTTACGGGATTTTTGAAATTTGAACTGAAATTTGGTTTTCTGGATAGGTTTGAACTATTATATATACATATAATTATCTTGCATGTATACAAACTTCAAACCTTCATAACTTCTCCATACGGTGTCCGTTTTACGCAAACCAAATGTCTATCTTGACTAGAATTTCAAGACGGACGCAATGGCATAGTCCTTTTCCCTTAATTCTGAATATTAAATTAATTATTATTTAATTTGTTCTCTTTAGTGTTGTTAAAATTGCGGGGTGTTACATTCCCCCTACTTAAAGGATTTCGCCCCCAAAATCTCTAAGTTGAATAGAATGTATATCCTACCATCCATCATCCATCTACTCATTCATCAATCACAAGCATCCATTATCCTTAAAGACTTATAATGCTTATATGAACATATGCAAAGATGTGTGTATATGTCCTAATAATAATGCGAAGATGAGGCAGCCTACTGATTTAGTCGACCTCCTCAATGCAATGTATGTTAGTGCCATGAATCCAATATGTATGCAAATAATCCTATTATAACATGTAAGTTCTATATGTGTGCACACTCATTGGTCCAAATGCAACATCCATATGATAATACATCCATTTTCACCCAATAAAAGAAAAGAAAAATGCACACACATCCATATGCAGTTTGACAGTGATTGAGCCGATTTAGTGCCTAATTTGTGTGTATATGCATCCACAGGCAACCACTAGAAAACACTTGCATCCACTTGCATCCATCAAACATAACATGTCTCAAACAAATGTTTACATCCATAGCACTCCTATCTAAAGGTCGAAAATACTATAGATAGGACATATTCAAATGATAGAAACAAGCAGAGATAAAACTTTGGAAAAGGAGTTAAGGACATACCCTCGAAAAAGAAAGGGTACGAAGCACGAATCTTGTCTTCATAACTTTATCAGCTTGATTTTTTTATTGTGCAGCTTCTTAATTTCTGATCCAAGAATACAGGTAGGGACTCGTCTAACTGTCGTCTCCCGCTCCACTTCTACTTCCTCCAATATACTTGACTCAACGACTTCCGCGGTGTCATGCAAGCACTTCCGCAGATGAGAAACATGGAAAACATCATGAATGCCTGATAGATTTTCTGGTAGCCTTACTCTATAGGCCATTTGGCCGATCCTTTCGGTTATGGGAAATGGTCCCATAAATCTGGGTGTCAACTTTCCTACAGATCCAAAGAGAACCACATTCCTTGGAGGTGATACTTTAATAAAAACTAAGTCTCCTACTTCAAATTCGATGTCAGTCCTTCCCTTGTCTGCATAGGATTCCTGTCTATCTTGAGCTGTCTTCATTCGTCGTCGAATAAGATCAATTTTCTCGGACGTTTCTCTAACCATATCAAGTCCAAGTAATAATCTTTCTGTAGATTCCCACCAAAAATTGGTGATCCACAGAGTCGTCCGTACAATGCTTTGAAGGGTGCAATGCCGATGCTAACTTGATAACTGTTGTTGTAGGCAAACTCTACTAAAGGAAGATGCTCTTCCCAAGTCCCTCCAAAGTCTAGGATACACAGCCTTAAAAGATCCTCAAGAATTTTGTTCACCCTTTCCGTCTGCCCATCGGTCTGTAGGTGATAAGCAGTGCTCAAACAAAACTGTGTACCTAACGCTTCTTGTAAGCTCCTCCAAAATTGACTAGTGAAGATGGGATCACAATCGCTCACGATGCTGGAAGGTACTCCATGAAGACGGACTATCTCGCGAACGTAAATTTCTGCCAACCATGATGTCATCCTCTTACTCTTAACTGGATTGAAATGAGCGATCTTAGTGAGTCTGTCCACCACAACCCAGATACTGGTGTTGCCTTTCTTCGATCTAGGAAAACCATCTATGAAATCCATAAAGACACTCTCCTACTTCCACGGTGAAACCTCCAAAGGATGAAGTAAACCACTGGGCTTCTATTGTTCAGCTTTGACTTGCTGACAAACTAATAATTGAGAAACAAACTCTGCCACATCTTTCTTCATCCCAGCAAAAAAGAAAACCTTCTTCATGTCTCTGTACATCTTATCACCGCCTGGATGAATAGTCATCTTAGAAAGGTGGGCTTCTTCTAGGACTGCCTTTATCAAGCTTCCAGCATGAGGAACACAAAGCCTTCCATCTCGTCGCAACCACCCTTTTTCATCTATGGAATATCTACTGAGGTGACTAGAAGTCTCCCCTTTTCTGAGCTTATCTATGAAGTCTAAAATCTGTGGATCATTTCGCTGCGAAGCTCTATCTGATCCATATGAGTAGGTCGTATCTCTAATGATGCAAACAAATCAGGTAAAATCTCGATGGAGGGTCTAAAGTCAAAAGTTGATATGAACTCCAAGCTCTTCCTCTCCACAAACAGAGGACTTAAAGCCATCCTCTGCCTACTTAGTTCGTCGGCCACCACATTACCCTTGCCAGGGGTATATAGGAATTCCATCCACCTTTGTTGCCTTAAATTAAGATCCTTCTGCGAGAACAGGTACTTGAGAAATTTATGATCGGTGTATAATTCGAACTTCTCTCCAAGTAAATAATGACGCCTCTACTTAAGCGTGAATACTATGGCAGCTAGCTCTAAATCATGGGTGGTGTAGTTCTTCTCATGAACTCTCAGGTGTCTAACCCCATAACATACTACCTTTCCTTCTTGCATCAAAACCGCACGAAGCCCTGTACCACATGCATCAGTGTAAACCGTAAATACTTTGCTCCCATCAGGCAAGGTCAAGACTGGGGCTGTTGTTAGAGTCCTCTTTAAACGTTGGAAAACAACATTACAATCTATATCCTATGAAAATGCCAAGTTCTTCTTTGTCAGCCTGGTGAGTGGGGTTGATATCTTTACGAAGTCCTTAATGAACTTCCTATAATAACCTGCCAATCCAAGAAAGCTTCTCACCTCTGTTGCATTTTTCGGAATTTTTCTATCTTGCACTACAACTACCATTGCGGGATCTACAACTATCCCTACTTTGGAGACTACATGCTCTAAGAATATCACCTCTTTTCTCCAAAAATGGCATTTGGAGAACTTTGCCTTAAGCTGATGCGCACAGAGAGTTTTCAAAACTTCCCTCAGATGTTGGGCATGCTCTTCTTCGCTTTTGGAGAAGATCAAGATATCATCAACAAAGACCACGATAAATTTATTTAGAAACTCCCAAAACACCCTACTCACCGGATCAACAAAATAAGCGGGTGCATTTGGCAACCCAAAAGGCAAAACTAGCCATTCACAGAAACCATCCGGAGTCCTAAAAGGGATATTATCTATACTGTTTTTAGCCACCCTCAACTGATGAAATCCTGTGGCCAATTCTAATTGAGAAAATACGGAGGCACCAACAAGTTGGTCAAACAAATCATCTATCCTCGGAAGTGGGTGCCTATTCTTCTTTGTGAGTTTGTTCAACTCTCTATAGTCCACACACAAACGAAGCGAACCATCCTTAGTTGCGAATACAATTGGAGCACCCTATTCAGATATGCTTCGTATGATAAATCCTTTCTCAAGTAGCTCCCCTACTTGCTTACTCAGCTCCCTCCTTTCCCTCGGAGCCATATGGCGCACTGGTAATGCAACTGGCTTTGCATTGTCTACCAGATATATACGAAAATCGATCTCACTCCTCGAAGGTAAACCCCGTACCTCATCAAAAATATCAGAATAATCACGGACCATTGGAACAGATTGCAGATCATCGGTAGATGCATCAAGAGACTCTAGGAAACTAAGCATAACCGACCATTGCGGGTTACAAGAAATATCGAGGGTCTGCCTATGATAAGTCAGAAGCCTAACGACCCTCCTCTCGCAATCTAGAATGGCACCATACATGGTTAGCCAATCCATTCCTATAATCAACCCATGAACCATAAACCCGAGCACATACGCGTCGTACTCAAACTCGACGCCTAAGATAGATATCCTCAAACCCCGACAAACCATAGACAAATGAGCCGAACCACCAATGGGGTTTGATATAACAACGAGATCCACTACCATACTAGTATTTAAGAGTAGAGATTCAACCACAGAACTAGATACAAATGAATGTGAAGCGCCAGAATCAAAAAGTGTTCTAATAGGATGATTGGAAAGAGAAATTAAACCTTCCACAGAAATTTTTCTACCTGTATCAGGAGCACTGATCGCCAGAGTATGCACCTGCCCTCCAAAAGTTCATACCCTTTGACCTTGTCCCTGTTTCTTCGGACATTCCCTAGCAAAGTGTCCGACCTCTCCGCAATTGAAGCAAGAATTCTTCCTTCTTTTGCAGTCCTTCACCAAGTGACCCTCACGTCCACAACTGTGACACTTCCTCTTATCCTTAACCTTGTCATTCTTTCCACCCTTCTTCTGTTGCTGCTGTTGTTGTTGTAGTCCCTTCTTGGGCCATATCTTCTTGTTTTGCGTTGTTTCCTCAGCTTTAACCTCCTTCTTTTCTCCCTTGTCTTACTTATGCATCATGGCCATATCAACAAGTCTTTCAAAAGTTGCCCCCATTGGGATATGGGACATAGCTAACCCATGAAGGGGTTCATTCAGCCTTTTAGCAAATCGCAAAGCTTTCTTATGCGGAGTATCTACCAGTTCCAAACTAAACCAAGCGAGCTAGTTGAATTTGTTCACATATTCTTTAACAGTCATGTTTCCTTGTTTAAGCGCCAAGAACCTCTCCATTTGCATGCTTTTCTCAACTTGAGAAAAAAACTTCATTTCAAACCTCTGTCTAAAATCATCCCAAGTTTCCACCGGACGGCCTGCATGGGTTAATTCCCACCAGAACGAAGCTTCGTCTTCCAGTAGCCAGGTGGCTAGCTGAATCTTCCTACGATCATCCAATTCAAAGATTACAAACAAGTCCTCAGTCTCCTTGATCCAATTCCTTGCCTCTACGGTCTCGGTCCCATGGAATGGCTTTCCTCCCATAGCACGGAAATTTACGCAGATCTTAGAGAAGTTGTCTGCACGTGGAGAAGGAGGAGGAACAACGGGTGCAGTTGGGGGAGGCACATTTCCTTGGCCTTCGGCAGGCGCTATGGCCTCCAGATACATACGGAGCCAGCCTGGTATCATAACGTCGTCGGGAATATTAGGTTCCCCGGATATGCTGGAAAAAAAAAGGAAAGAGATTTAGACAAGGGATCGAAAGATATTACTTTTGGCTTTTTGGGGAATGTTTTTCAAAAAAAACTTTTCTTTTTGAAAGGGCTTTCTTTTATACCCATTTTGAAAATAAATTTTTAAAAACTTTAATCTAATTTGGTAACCTTCAGCTCTGATACCAAGTGTGGCATCCCACGTCAGTTAATGTCACTCATTAAGAGAATGCGTTAAGTTTCGTGAAGCGTAATAGGTAAACAGAAATAGAAACATTACAAGACAGATATAAAAGCAACAGCGAAATTCAAATGTTGATTTTAAAAATAAATCATAACATCGTGGTCCAAAATATCACAAGTCTGAAACTACATAAAAGCCATTACAAAAATATAAAACTTTTCTGTCTTATTCCATCAGAGTACATAAAAAGCATAATTCCCCAAAAAGAGGCAAAGCCATAGTAGAGATAAGAACTTGAGCAATACTTCAAGAGTAGCTCCTAGCAAGATAAAAGTAGAATCACGGTCAAACCTGAGTTTTCTCGCCCTGAGAACCTGGGATGAAATGGAAGAAAGAAGAGGAAACAAAAAGGGTCAGACATAAAGTCTGGCGAGTCCAGTGACTTTTAGTAAGTAAATAAAAGTAGCATGACAGGCATATAAAGTGGATAAGAAAGATGACATCACAAAAGGTAAGTATGACAAGGTAACATGATAGAGTGTATACGCTTCCCTAATGATTACCCTGCACTATTACTAGTATAACCAGAATGAGACGATCCCTTCCACTATAAGGTAGCAGACTTAGGCATACATCCAAATGTACCCTAACAACTACCCTAATTGGTCGGTTCTCTAATCCGCATAGATACTCTGTGCCGGCCCCACCATAGGATGTATCACGTCCTAAAGTGGAAACCCTTCGCTGATATGCACAGCCCCATATCTACAGGTGTCACGGTCGTCTTATCCCCCTCTGCCCGGCCCATGCATGCACATGACCCAGTCGTTTTGCGCCGCCCACACCATCCTCCACGTTTGCATCTCTGACAATCATTCCAGTAAGCGTGCCCCACTCCGACTTAGGGCGGAGTACTCGTTTTGATACTTATAATGGGTTACCGACTGAAACGGGTCCCTAACACAATATGATACAAGCTCTCCCCCATGTCTTGTATCCCCACTAGGATTTTCACAGGTTATGCTTACCGTAAAAGGTGTCTTTAATACATAACCCCCAATTGGTTAAGTTTTGTAGGCCTATATCTAAATATTACCCACCCAACCTAGATATACTTAACCCTCCCATTGTTCAACCAAGTTTACTTAACCCCTATTCATGTTCATGTTCACATAATCCCTTTGGATTTAACTAGGTTAAGTATTCCAATTCGTTACCATGTCCATTTATGGTTATAATGGGCTAGACCTCGAACATTAGGCCTACAACTTGTGAATGCTGGATATGTCGGTCGGGTCCGGGCAGACTTCTTCCACAAGTTGGGCCTAACCTCGTGTCTTAGCCCGTCTCCTATTTGTGCACTTAGACCCCTCACATTAGATTCAACATTTGCGGTTACTGGATATGCCAGTCGGGTCCGGGCAGACTTCCACCACAAATGCAATCTAACCTCCGGTCATAAGTGCAGTTACAGTTTCAAATTACTGTAATCCTAGGCATTTCATTATTATCCAATTTTTCACCTATGTCGTTATAGGTGGTCATGCCAATTTACCCAATTATATTCATATTGAATTATATGTCCAAATTCATATTCATTATTCAAGTTATGCCAATTCTAAAGTTTTCCCCCCGTTCCCTAACTAACGCATTCGCATATATTTGGCGGCATGCCTAGGCTAGAAAGTAGCCTGGCCATAAACAATAAAAGGGAAAGGTGATGGGAAGATGACAATAGTGATTATTATAACAAAATTGGCATATATATATATACTGACATAGACATGTAATTGACACAGTAATAAGGTGGACATATAAAAATAGATCTAGTGAACATGTGATAATAAAACTAAATCTAACATTCTAAGGATGTCATGATACGCATGGATAGATCTAAATAAGGATTCACATGTCCAATTAATGACAGATCTAAATTAACCACAGCATGATAGGTACAAGATGATCTAGATGGAGAATAATATCTAAAAAAGGTTTTAACTGTCCAAATAATGACAGATCCAAATTAGCCACAAACATAAATAAAGGTTAAGATCCACAAATATGACATGATAAATTAACCAGAAATGAATTAGATCTATAAAAGTAGATCTAGCATGATAAAGGTTAAGATCCAAGAATATCAGAGATTCACAGTTTATAACAGATCCAAATCACAGTCATATCACATTTTACTTTTAATCATTTAAATCTAAAGTAACTAAACTCACCTTGTTTGGATTTTAGAAGATAGAAGAGAAATTGTTGGTGTTGAATCTCATATCTATACGTGAATCTCTAACTTATTAGCTCTTAGTTGATTGTTGTTGAAGAAAAGGAATCGTTTCACTTCAGGCAACGGCAGCATTTGGCCTCCATTGATTTCCAGTGGAGAAAACAAGAGAAATGGACCTTTATTTATAGTTGCCAGCCCCCAGAAATCGACTACCAGCCCAGCCCTAGGGGGGTCGACCCCGCCTTATGGGGTCGACACCCCTGGGGCGCGAATTTTATCGCCTACGGGATTTTCGAATTTTGAACTGAAATTTGGTTTTATGGATAGGTTTGAACTGTTATATATACATATAATTATCTTGCACGTATACAAACTTCAAACCTTCATAACTTCTTCATATGGTATCCATTTTACGCAAACCAAATGTCTATCTAGGTTAGAATTTCGAGACGGACGCAATGGCGCAATCCGTTTCGCTTAATTCTGATTATTAAATTAATTGTTATTTAATTTGTTCTCTTTAGTGTTGTTAAAATTGCGAGGTATTACAATTCGTATATTTGGAAAAATTTGGCCTCGTTTCATCTTCTAAGCAAAAAAATACTTCAGGGGTGCTTTTAAACTTAAGTGGGGCATCAAGCCTGAAAACCAAAACAATTGACACAAGCTCTTTAAATCCTTTGAAATTAATTAAAATGGTCGGGGAATGGGGTTTCAAAGCACTCCTTCATATCCAATGGCTTCAAAAAACTACATGCAAAGCTGCCTTAGCATCGTGTGCTTCTCTATGGTTCGAATCATCAAAGCCACTTCACTCGAAGCCTTTTAGAGCTAAGCTATTCTTCAAGCTGTAGAATTGTGAACTTAATAAAAAAAATGCAAAACTGCTATGTTAAGAATTACTTTTCACCAACTCCATATTATTTGGCGAATTTCTATTAGTTTAAACAATTTTTTTAGTTTTGTATCGCAGATTTGAAAATCTGAAATAATAAATTATACACTTGAGTTGAAATCATTAATTAATCCTTGATATGATTCTTAAGTTGTTCTACCATATAAAATTTATATTAAATCACAAACCAATGGGGAAATTTCCCAAAAATCAAGATAAATCCTTTTTCATATATATATATATATATATTAACATATATAAATTCCAAAACCAAATTAATTATTTAATAGCTTTACCTAAAATAAATGAATCCTTGACTTAGAAAATTAATAAAATATTCATGCTTGTTAGAAAAAAATTAAAATTTTAAACACATCTCTAAAATATTATTCCTTACCATATCCCATAATCTCAAGGTATATGGGCGTCGTAAAAGGTTTTCAGTGCAAATCCTACATGGATACTTCATGAAAATACAGCATATCATCAACAACATATGTATATGATTTCCAATGCATGACTAGGAAACTTCACTTTCATTTCCCAAGAGTGACATTTCGAGAACTTGGTCTTTGATTGATGTTGCCTCTAGGTCTCGAGCACTATCCTGAGATGAAATTTATGATCATGCTCACTCTTGGAATACACCAAGATAATATCTATAAATACCAGCACGAACCTATCCATGTAGTCTCAGAAATTTAGTTCATCAAGTCCACAAAGAAAGTTGATACATTAATTTGCCTGAATGGAATGATTAATAACTCATTTGAACAATACCTTGTTCAAAACATCGTCAATAGAATACTTTCCTCTGCTATCCACAACTGATTGAATACAATAGCCAAATCCAGTTGAGAAAATACTTAGGCTTCACTGAGTTGATCAAGTAAGTCATCAATTCTTGGAAAATGATATCTATTCTTCACCGCCTTCACTTTGAGCTACCGGTAGTCAATGCATAACCTTAATGATCCATCTAGCTTCTTCATGAATACCAAAACTTTTCCTTATGATGAACTGCTTGGCCTAATGAAATTCTCTCCCTCTAAATCCATTAGCTACACCTTGATTGCTTCATCTTAGTTGGTGTCGTTCTGCTTTGTGGTATACTCATGGATTTAACTCCAATTACTAGATCTATTCTGGATGCGGTAGCCTTCTCAGGAGGCATTCCTGTAACTGGTTCAAGAATATCTACAAACTCCTTTACTATAGGAACTTGATTTATTCCGATATTTAATTCCTTGGTCCCAAAAATGCACACATCCTTGAATTTCATCCTCAACTGAGTATACATTTAGGTTGCTACAACTAAGGTATCTTAGTGTTATTTTACTAGCTTTGCAAAATATCGTAGCACCATATTTATCTAACAGAACCATATCCAATATGATTCCAAAACCAACAAAATCAAACACAAACAAAGAACAAGTAAAAGTGTATCCTGTCAAATCAAATTTTGGGTTGCTGCATCTCTTCCCTAGGGTTGCATAATCACCTATAGAATTAAATACCCTAGTGGATGTAACAAAGTATGATGATTCTAAAGATAACTTCTCTACCAAACAGTAAGATATAAAAGAATGTGATGCACCAGTATTAAACAATACTTTAATAGGTAAGCCATGAATCAAAAGCATACCTGCCATTACAGACTATTCCTTTTCCTTGGTAGTCGGCTTTGAGGTAAAAGGCTCCAAAACAAAATCATTTCCTTCGGCCACCTCTAGACATTTATTCTTATAGTGTCCTACCTAGTCATAATTGATGCACTTGACACTCTTCTTCCCGACAATGGCTTTGTTATCTCTTGAATGACAATCATTCGTATAGCGACCCTTCTTGTTGCACTCAAAAAAAATCAAATTTGTTTCTCCTTTCTTGCTAACTCTGCCCTTCTAAGCTTCCTTTTTTAGATAGAACTTCCTTTTTTGACTTGGCCCACTTTGAGCACTCCCAGTCTTACCATCAAGAAATGAAAACATATCGTCATTCCTCAGTGCTATCTCTACCAATACATCACAAGAACTTTGGATGTACAATAAAGTAGCCTTAGCCTATTTCGGCATTAATTAGTCCTCTTATAAAATTCTCTTTACTTTTCAACATAGTATCCACCGTTGCATAGCAATAATGAGAAAGTCCCCCAAATCTTTCAGCAATTGCAAGAATAAACATGTCTCCTTCCTCAAACTCTAAAATCTTCTGAAGCCAAGTAAACTTAGCGACTTTTGATATATATCTTTCTTCGAATCTATATCTAAATTCAGCCCATTGCATCTCCTCCTCTACTACTCCTAGGTGACACTGTTCCATAACAAAAGAGCAGTTCCTTGGTAACTATCTACAGTTAAGTCTCCTCTTATTCTCATGGTTTAGTCCAAGATCAAAATCCTTCTGCAATAAAGTAACCAATTCTCTAATTCAATTGCATCTTTAGTTCCAGTGAACAGTTTTCCTTCTAAACCTTGCATAGTCACGACTCAAAGTAGCATAATTAGTAGCAAGAACTTTGAGATGTTCAACCCCAGCATTCCCTCCACCCAATTCAGCAGCATTCTTGGTTTGGATCAGATTGACAAAGAAATTATAGATAGCTCCCATATCCACCGATGGTGTTCCAACAACAATATTTGTAGCAGTAGGTTGTTAACCTTGTGTCCCCCCTCGTAGTTGGTCCAGCATTACCGTTGGTAGTAGTGCATCCTTCTCCTAGATTTAATTTTTCGTTTCCTGCTTCCATATCTTACGTCCTTTGTCTACATCTGAATCCTTATAAGATATAGGAAAATAGTTTGGAGAGCCAAAAGAAAGAGAGAAGGATGCAGATAGGAAATACATACTTACATAATACATATACAAATATATCAATATAACATTATCGCATAGCCTGATCACTTCTTTAATTTATTGGGATTATATTTTAAAATATTTGATGACTGTTATACACCATGGATGCTTATATAACTCAATAACATATTGTAAAAGCACTCGACCAATGCAAAGCGATTGTCAAGAGAAAGAAATAATAAAAATAAGAGAGAAGAGAAAGAAAGAAATAAAAGAGGAGAGAAAGAAAATACATAAACATAATCATAGAACCTATCGTATATCTCACAGGGCATCAGATGACATATAACAGTAACAATCACAGATATTAAACAGGCGAGACAGTAATAACTTTATAAACCACGTAATTAGAGTACATAAGCTCATACAGTTATAGAAAATAGTAATAAAGTCCGTACAAGCGATAAATAAACTCAAATTGATAATTTAACTCTAAAAAAATACATAAACATTGTCAAGGATTCACAGTGTCACCCAGTGGAACAGACAATAAGGATACAAGTATAAATATGTATGACGTCTCATCTTGTTAATCCAATGCGTAGCTCCGAATAATACATATACATAACACTTGGTCTTCTCATCAGCATCATCGATGAGCATCCAAGGTAATAAAAGGAAAATAAAACCCTGGGTCAGAATCTAAGGTAATAAAAGGAAAATAAAATCTTAGGTCAAACAACATTATGGTGTGTGCGATAAGCAAATCTCAAATTACTATAAAAGTCGTAATAATACATATGACATGGAGGGTATGGAGAACCATACCTATCTTGTCCCTACATCGACAAATCTAGATCATAACAGTCAATATATGTTAAACTATGATAAACATCAAGTAGAGAAGGCGTGAAGATGTCTAAGTATTAAATGATTATAAATAAGTAAACAACCATAACATCTATCAACCATCTCACATTCACTCACCTAGTGCGTTAAGTATACGATACTAATACTTTGGTCACCAAATCCCTCGAAGCACTGGTAGTCCCTATTGCAACAGGCTTTACTAGACTATTATTACACCGGACTATAGTAGATAACCCTATCCAATCCATACTACAACTGACGCTCAGGTCCGTGCCAACCAGTCCACATTGCAATTGTCGTCGATTCATCTCTTTGCCCCTCCCTCAAAGGTGTATGATAATAGTGAGTATCAATAACTTCTTTGCACACGTTCTCCGCAGCAGAAAACAAAAATGATAGTGTTCCAAATAACCGTTACATAACATTCAAATAAGATATTTTACATTTTCTCATATGCAAATAATTATGAATTTATTCAACGTTTAAGGGTTTTACTAAAAATATTAAATAATGTTACCATCATACTTACGTTATTTTACAAATATCAACATAAACATTAATTTTTTACAAAGTACGTAGCTAGGGTCGACCCTTGAGTTAGACTTATAAGGTCACCGCCTTGGGCAACCCCCTTTGTTCGGAGCAACCAAAGTCGAAGATAACAAAAGGTAGAAGTAAAACAAATAGTTTGTTTCTTGAAACTAGAATGAAATGTCCTTTAGCTTGGTTGGTTATGTGATAGACCCTTATATAATGTGACGACCGCCCATAACCCCCGCACTAAACAAGAGGAATAATGCGCTGAAAGGCGTGCCAGGCTGCTATGGACGATCATCATAGTAAGTGAACACATCGAAACCTATCGTAGAACTCACAGTGCAAGGATAAAATATAATAGAACATATACAACAGGTGATAGTAATGAGGTATCATATAGCAAACTTTTGAAACTCTTTCAACATCCAGAAAGATTATCCAACTGATATCCAAGTTTGTACATAAGGCCTCAGTACAACTCTCAAGCAACTCAAACAGCGGAAACAGAAATACTAGATAGAATAAAACTGGTACGCCAGCCTCCTGCTCGTCATCGCTCAGCTTCCTCGTATCACTAAGCTCCATTACCTGTAACCTGCTACTTAGTCTGCCCATCCACAACCGGATGAACAGCCCAAGGTAATAAGAGGAGACATAAAACCTTGAGTCAGACAATAGTCTTAGTGAGCGATAATACAGCTAACAAACTTCAACAAGAAAGCATATGAGAATGGGTAAATGAACAACTTATCTACCCACATCACCAGAGAAGAACTCAACCTTATCTTCCCCACATCGGACAGTGATAGCCTTTACACCAAGCATTTCAACCATTCATCCATAGAAACCAGAACACCCATTCAATCATAGAGAACACACATAACATCCAGATTATATAAGTCTCACACAGACAACCCTAATCGAGTTTAACATTCCTCAAGTACCCTCGCCAGAGGCCTAAACCAATATCACTTAAGCACTCAAAGAACATCTCCCTCGACTTTGGATAATCTATGTGAGATAGTACAAACAGAACAAACAATCATCCATAACCGACTCTGGCTATCACCGCCAATCCTGCTTCGAAACCATCATTATCGTATGACGGCCAACCTTGCCATATGTCAAGGGCTAATGATAACCCCAGTTCTAGCATGAACTCCATATGCCCAACCTTGGCAATGTCCAACCTTGACACTAGGCCTTTCCCCAACCAGAAAGACCCAGGGTACTCGACCAACAACCGGTCTTTTGGGCCTTTCAACGATACCCATCGTACCCCTGCTTTGAGCCTGCTAGAACTTACGACAACGATGACTTCTCGGCCTTCGCATCTCTAATCGTCCAACCTTGACGATGTTTCATAGCTCAAGCAACCTTCTCGAGCAGCCATTATCCACCAACTCACGACCTTTGAGTTGTTTCTGCATTCGTTGTTCCACCTTGATCAACGAACACATTCATCACTTCGAGTCTTCCTACTTGAATCACCTCGAAGTCACGCCATCACCGAACCAAAACACATCACTGCGCTTAACCGACCCGAGTCGTACCCGAAAACGTACTTTTTTAGAAAACGACCCTGCCAAAACCGACCAGAACCTTGCTCCAGAATGACCAGCCAAAAACCGACCAGCCTTGCTCCAGAACGACCCGCCAAAAACCGACCAGCCTTGCTCCAGAACGACCCGCCTCCATGCAGCTTTGGATCGACTCGACCTCCTTGCAGCTTTGGATCGACTCGACCTCCTTGGGACCGACCAGCTTTGGATCGACCCCGTCAAGACCGACCAGATTTTGCTCCACCTGACCGACCAGCTCCTTCAGAGCGACCAGGATTTGCTTCCAGTAAAAACCAACCAGAATGCCACCATCTAAAACCGACCAGAAACACTTCTGCTCCTTCTGGACCGACCAGCTTAAACCGACCAGCTCCCTGACTTGCTTCCCAAGCCATACTATGACCGACCACCTCATTCCAGACCGACCCGACCAACTCCAGGACGACCAGAAACCTGCACATCTCCAATTCGACTCTGATTTCGACCAAAACTTCGCCAAACGACGAATCCGACGAAACCAGCTTATCCGATTCATCCAAACGCAATCACAAACATGTTATGCAACCAACAATTTCCATCAAAACACATAAATTTCCCAAAACATGATAAGTGAATCATATGAACATAAAGACGGATCTAACTTGCATAATCTTGAGAAAAATCATAAAATTAACCATTTAAATTATCTAGATCAGATCCTAAGGTGATTCATATATAAAATGGACTTGGCATGGTGTGGATCTAAGGAAAATAACATGGAAATGATGAAATTAACATCCTAAA
Source organism: Allium sativum (assembly GCA_030737875.1). Lineage (NCBI taxonomy): Eukaryota > Viridiplantae > Streptophyta > Magnoliopsida > Asparagales > Amaryllidaceae > Allium > Allium sativum. The sequence goes on from CM060922.1 coordinate 887,858,382, forward strand.
ACCCATATACTTGCATGAATCCGAATGAGAGATGTAAATCACTCACCAATTATCCAAATCTAAGCAAAAGCAATGAAAACGCAATCCGGACAGCGAACACTTCGAATCAAACTCTTCAATTCGATGAATTCGCCCTTGAGACGATGTAGATCTAGCCTCTTATGGTGTAGATCTTCTATTTCCCTCCTTGGATTTTGGAATTTTAATGGTGGAAAGATGTTAGAGGAAGAAGGAGATCAAAGCCTCCCCATAAGAGAATGGAAAATGCCAACCTTTCTCCATACCCCTTACCCCCTATTTATAGTCTCCACCCACCCTCTAATGGGCCTTCTCCAAATCAGCCCATTAGCCTTCCAAAACCTGAACAGCCAACTGAAAAACCTTAAAACAGCGATTTCTCCCAAACCGCTGAACCAAATCCTTAATGTAACCACTCTACGGAAAGAGAATCATCAATTCCTTTCCAATGGCGCAGGTCTCACCCTCTGATTCGACCTGAGTCAAAAGTTATGCCCTGTACAAGACTGACAGGGGCAAAATGGTCACAAACAAAATCGGTAAAATTTATGGACATGTCTCACATCTCCATAAGCAACATACTAAAAGATGAGAATGATCCAACCCTCAGGGAATAAAATAAAATTATTTTATGATCTTCCGATACATAAAATGCGGGCTGTGTAAAGGCCCGCAAATCCGAGCTATCTGAGTTGACTAAATACACCACACGTCCAACCCAAATAACACAGAAATACGACTCATTATTAGAAAGAAGTTAGAGGGTGAGAATAGATAAGATAGAAAACTTAGAATAGAAGAAAAACGAAGATCACAAACTCACAGCGGAACGAATAAAATATATTATATAACATAAGCTTCGAAATACAAATCTGTTTTGTACATATATACATACCATCATCAGAGTACACATAACATTTGATCCAGCGGAAGTAACTCTAAATAACTAACGTTGAAGCCTCCTGCTTCAAGCTCCTCCAAGTGTATCTGTAAAAGCCTGAAACACTTGACTGCCCGTACAAATTTGGGCACCCAAGAGTTTAGGAAAACAAAACAAAACAAACTCTGGGTCAGTGTGAAGACCCCCGACTTCCCCGTAAAGGAAAGCGACGGATAGTTCGAGAACAAACCACAACAGAACGCATACAGAAGAACATTTCATTGTATATTACAACACTGCATCAGATTACAAGAATATACAGAGTATAAATGAATGAATATTACACAGAAATATCAGAGATTTAAATTACATTTAAATACATAGCAGCGGAAAATAATACATTACACAACTAGAAGAAGATATACGGATACAAAGCTTTCCGGATATCGTTCCAGCTGTAAACCAGGATCCTGTGAATATAAATCTGCAAAACCAAACTACTAGCTGCCCGTGTCAAAATAAGGGCACCCAGAGTTTAGGTTAAAACAATAAACTCCAGGTCAGTCATGTGACTGGTGTGAGAACTAAAACAGTTAATCTTTATTTTTAAAGTTAGGTAAATCAAGGGACCACGCCGTATAACACGGAACGGGTTTCCTCCCAAGAATACCAGTGCATAAAACAAACAGCGCAATGCTAAATAAAGAAAAATGAAGCTGTTATAAGACCCAGGTCCTATCACACAATGCAACGCAAGCCGGGGGATAGGGTTTTCCCTTATAACAGCCAAAGAATGCTTGATACGTTTAAAACAAATCATTTGATACTATTATAAGTGCATAGTGTATAAAACACTTCAAATCATAAGTATCAATCATAGGCGGCATGGGTACCATATATCATGTCGCCATATATAGGTTTACAAATAAAACCGCAAATGTCACGTATTTGGAAATTGGATTTCCGTCTATGAACCGAGGCAAAAGATAGTCCTCAACCGATTCGAGACAATCTAGCCTACCATGTCTCAGGATCAGAGCTCGAGTGACCCTAGGAGCGACAGGGCCGGTCCACCGATGTGGATTAAAATGCCTGAACACTACGTTTCCCCGCCCTTTGGGGCGCAAGTCTGGTCCGTCAGCCGACCAGAAGCATCGGCCGAAACCGATATAACCGAGGCGCCTCGCAACAGCAACAACCACATAAGTCAAACTCGTCAGGGCGTGTAAAACCACTGACGCCACTTCTAGCTAGAAAGAAACGCAAGTCCTCCCTGAGGTCCGTCTCCCGTTTTTGGTTCATACCGGGTGTGAAACACGCGAGGTAAACGTTACACAAAGCTACGCCACAAAGGCCGTGCTTTGATCATCACCACAAGACTTTGCTTTTCAACAGAAGCCTTGATCATTTGCATCTTAGCATGCCACACAGGCAAACCATCCTATGCAACCGATATCAGTCACACAGAATGAAATCCGATGTCAGACACACAGTCCATTTACAAGTCCGTCCTGGGTCTGAACGAAACCGGAGGCACCTAGTACCCCGCATATCCATCGATCTCCAAGTACGTCTGGACGATCACTAACTGTTTCCATCTTCTTGGGTGTACAGCCCAATCAAGATCATCAGTTATCACCCAAACGACGTGAAGACCTCCGGTCTTCGACCATCGTCTTCATCTTCGACTTATCGTCGTATCAGTTACTCAGAATGGGATAAACCCGGTCTTTCCGAATAACTCGCGTATATTTTAAATAAGTGTTACACAAACACAACATACGCCTCATTCCAATTCATTAGTCACTAACCGTAAATTAATCAAGAGAATAATTCCCCAAATATTAACCCCGAAGGCCGAAACCAACATCAGATCAATATCCAGAAAACCATTCTGCTTGGCTAACCGCCAGTTAGTTTCTAAATTTCACATTCAAATCTAATTAAAGATTTAACTATCGCCTGGAGCAAAACTGGTGATACTCCATTCTCGATCTTTTCAATCTAATTAAAGATTCATTAAAACTCCACTTAGTTTTAATCTGTGACTGGGTTAAAGAATCAGTGTCATTTAAAACACGGTTCACGATAAACCCAAAGTCACATCCCATTAATTATCGGGTTAAAGAACAAGTGTTATTTAAAACACTGTTCACGATAAACCCAAAAACCAATATCAATTCAATTCCAATTAAATATTATTTAATTGGTACACTTCATTAAATCTAAATAAAAAGATTTAATCTTTTCCCAACTGGGTTCAAGAACAGTGTTAGTGAAGACACCATTCACGACAAACCCAAATCACATTCATTAATTATCGGGTTAAAGAACAAGTGTTATTTAAAACACTGTTCACGATAAACCCAAAAATCAATATCAATTCAATTCCAATTAAATATTATTTAATTGGTACACTTCATTAAATCTAAATAAAAAGATTTAATCTTTTCTCAGCTGGGTTCAAGAACAGTGTTAGTAAAGACACCATTCACGACAAACCCAAATCACATTCGATATTCAATACAAGGCTCTGAATAGAAAATATATCGGCTTATATTCAATATCAAATTCTACGACTAACAAATGTCGTATTGGAAATAACGATACAAATATATATCTTTCAAATTTCCATAACAACACCTGTAATATCACGAATTCCAACATCGAAATATTCCGAAGACAATTTCGATTCAAATCCACTCCAATGCAATCATTGGAAATTTTGGTTATTTTCAAAACCATTTCAAATTCAATTTATTTATTTAAAAATAAATAGAATTATAATTCTAGTTCAAAACTAGTTCATTTCGATAAAAAATCTATTTTTATCTTTTCAAATATGGAGTTTTTCATCCCAAATCTTTCTAAATCATTTCTTATGATTTTACACAAATTATTACTATTTTTAATAATTTTATCAAGGCCCGTACAGTCGATTTCCATCAATGGCCCTCGAACTGCACTTACAGCGACCTTTTTCAAATTTGATTTGGACATAATTCCAAATCCAACCGTTAGATTTCAAATTTCTAACATTCATTAGAAAGCTCTTTTCGATACGAACCCAACGGTTCCGGTTTTAGGAGAATCCGACGGTCGGATCTCCCGTAATGTCCGTTTGAAATAAATGGTCGAAATTCGCGAACTGCCGCGGCGCGACGCGTTCTATTCAGGCCATTATATTATATATATAATATATATAATATATACTTCGTCGATTTTCTATTCAAAACGAATTATATAAATAGTTTTAAAATTCGTTTCAAAATCTATTTCAACTTCCATTTCAATTCAAAGCAAAATTGAATTCTTCTTTATAAATTCGTTTCAAAGTTCATTTCTATTCAATTCAAATTTCAATTCAATTTGAATTCATTTCAATCCACTTTCAATTCAATTTGAATTCGTTTTCAATTCAATTTATTTCGAAATCGTTTTCAATTCAATTTATTTCGAAATCGTTTTCAATTCAATTTATTTCGAAATCGTTTTCAATTCATTTCATTTCGAAATCGTTTTCAATTCAATTCATTTCGAAATCGTTTTCAATTCAATTTATTTCGAAATCGTTTTCAATTCATTTCATTTCGAAATCGTTTTCAATTCATTTCGAAATGAATAAAATCGATATATATATCGTTCACGTCAAAATGGCGTCAATCTAATCAACACGGCTTCATATATTCCTTTATTTTCAAATATTCTATTTCAAATATTTCTTTTTCAAAACTGGAATGAGGCCCAATCAATTACCATATAAAATTAATTATATGGATTTTCATACAACACAAGTATATAATAGCATTGAAAATAATCAACCATCAACCAAAGTGCACTACACTGTATAAGCATCAAATATAGATATTCAACGCTTATAACAGCCTGTCAATCAATCGATCGACATATTTAATCAATCAGGATGAGTGAACTTCAAATTTCATCCTAACACCCGTGTGGGGTTTCAAACAATCAAACACATATTTTATTTGTGCAGTTAGGCGATGTGTAAAATTTATCGACCCAATCAACGTCATTCAAATAGGTGTACATAAACAAACCGTCTGGTTTGTAAATGAATATTTATTTATTCACATTCACGTTAAAAATTATATTTTTAACGATAACACATTTTATTTTATCATATGAATTTCTATTCAGTTCATTCTTTAAATAAAATGCTATTTTTATTTTTCTAACTTATTTTAGAAAATTTCGGCGGCATAACGGCACGATACTAGAAACGGGACAAGGCCTAGCCTTATCCCCGGTCTAGTGAAGGCCCACGCCATTCACACATCAATCAAATTCACTTTCGTTACGCAAACCACAAAATTTGGAGTAAGGGTCTAACCTAGCCTTACTCCTTCGCCTTATAACGGCGCACGTCTAATCCTAACCAATTTATCGATTCGATTTTTCACACCACAAACCACATTCAAACCAATATCACAATCAATAACCAAACAGCCAAACAAACAAGTCCATGGTCTGTGGACGATTGTGTCGGGTGCTACTAAACACCGTCTGCATCCTAGTATATATATATAACTAGAAAAGTAAATTGAAAGGTGAGAAATTCTCACTTATAGCTATCCTAGCTCCACGGCTCTTCTTTTGCAGAAGTCTTCATCGTTTTCGCATCTTCGTCAGCTTCGTCGCCCGTAGCCACTACATATGTAAAAATCGAATTTTTACTTCGCTATTCCATATATAAAAATCGAATTTTTATTTCAAAGTTCAATATATAAAAATCGAATTTTTATTTCAAAGTTCAATATATAAGAATCGAATTTTTATTTCAAAGTTCAATATATAAAAATCGAATTTTTATTTCAAAGTTCAATATATAAAAATCGAATTTTTATTTCAAAGTTCAATATATAAAAGTCGAATTTTTATTTCAAAGTTCAATATATAAAAGTCGAATTTTTATTTCAAAGTTCAATATATAAAAATATGATTTTTACTTTTGAAAGAAATCAGTTTTCAACCTTTCAAGAAAACCAGCTTTTTATATTTTTATAAATCAGTTTTATTCTTTCATAAAAATGCAGTTTTTAGTTTCTTTTTCTAAAAAAAATCTGTTTTTAAAATATTTTAAAAATTCAGCTTTAAAGGTTTTAACAAATCAGTTTTTTTTTATTAAAAACAAAAATCAGTTTTAAATTCCTAATTAAAAACACAGTTTTTAATTTCTGTTTTTTTTTTTTTTTTTTAATTTCAGTTTTTTTATCTTTTTAAAACAAAACAGTTTATATATAAAATAAACATAAAATAAATAAAAATAAAATACAATTAAAACTTACAGAGGGTGGGCTAGGGGCGGAGGGTGTCGTTGTGGTGGCGGCGCACCTCTGGCGCGGCGGCGGAGCTCTAGGGTTCCGATTAGAGGGAAAGGGGGGGTGCGCTGTGTACTGGAGAGGAAGAGAGAGGAGGAAGGGTTCGAGGCTGGAGGCTCGTCGCTGGGGGGGGGATGCGGCATCGACCGCCGTCGAGGGGTGCGGCTGCGCCTTCTTATTTTTTTTTTTTTTTTTTTTCGAATTCCGATTTGAAGAAACGGGGGGGGGCCAGAGGGAAATAAGGAGGAGGAGAGAGAGTAATAGTTTTTAACTAATAATATATTTTTTTTTTTTTTCAAAAAGGTAGACTTTTACAAACGAACTCGAAACGAGGCCCATCGCCTGACGTCCATAGCGTTTTACCCCCATTCCGAACACAATGGGATAAGTATCATAAGCCAATTCGACTGTTTGAATCAGTTTCCGTTAAATTTACATTTAAATCACTATATTGAATTTTAAACGTACATTTCAAATTACCGGGGTCACATACTAACTAGAAAAATTCCAAAAAAATATTTTCTAGCTTCGTATTTACGATACGGTCCTAACAAAACTAGTTTCGTCGAATTCTGAGACCGTTAGAAAAATGGCCAATTTCCAGTCGATTAAAATCAACTGAAATGGTCAAAACACGTTTTCCTTTGCCACGCTCACATATTGATTCGAAAAATTATGAAATTTGGAATCTAGCAATAACTTAACATCACGGACCCAACAAAACTGGTTTCGTCGAAATCCGAGGTCGTTTGCAAAATTGCTATTTTTAAGGGCCTTATATATATAAAAATATATATAAATTCCACAGCGACTATTTCTAATTTTAAACTGGACATATCTTATCATTTCTAAGATGAAATCCCAGTTTGTTAACTTCGTTACAAAGATATAGTTATACAGATTCAAATATTTCTTGTTTCGTTCAATTCTGACTTATATTGAATTCTGTATATTCATTTGAAATTAGAAATCGAATTTTCGAACTACCGCGCCATTTTCAATTCTATTTATAATTATATATAAATATTTATATTCTAACGACGACGCGTATAATATATACGTTCGATTTATATTCTAAATAAATTTCTCGTCGATATTATTTAAAATAATTCATTTTAAATAATCAAAATTCACTAAAATTGCCAAAATAAAAATTTTAAACTGGCCCAGAATTTACGGGTTGTTACAATCTCCCCCACTTAAAACTTTTCGTCCCCGAAAAGGAACAAAGTCGAAAGTGGTTTGATAATTCAACTCTACGCTCGATCTGGCTTCCATTCTCTAACTCTTCAGTTTCTGAGAATTTTCAAAATTTCAAAAATTTGGCTAACACCCTAAATTTTCGAAAAATTTCGCCATAACCTCCCCTGCACCGGGAGCATCGGGGAATTTCAAATAGCTTCCCCGGTCCTTCAGATCTCAAAAAGAAAAAGAAAAAGCCAAGCGGCTAGCCAATAGGCTCACAAAATCATCATCACCCAAACAAAACAGGAAATTATGTAGTAAACATGTACCTATTTGTCGGGCAAACAAATTTTATTCTCTGCTCTAGCCTCCTTGCTATGACCTGTTCAATGATATATATGTATATGCAAGCAAATGCAACTAATTCTCAATACAATTCAATATTGGGTTCAATTAGGCTAATGGTTCAAAATTAGCAAACAACTAAACAAACAACACAAACATCAATCAATTAGTGAATTAGAATTTCAAATTCATAATTTTGATACATATACAAAAAATCATGTTTTTGATACCAATTCACAACAATGTGTTCCTAACTATATAAGTTTTGGTTCTCACACCAGTCTAATGGAAATATATAGAAATCACACCTTCGTCACTCGAAAATAAATGCTGATGATGTTTCGAACCACCATCAGAACATTGTCGGGCTACTAGAGTGCGGTTCTATATCTACCCGGTATATTAAAACTTCGAATATACGCGGATCAGACGTATACGCAAAATCTATATATACTGAATTGTCCACATCAATATAAATAAATAATCAACTACGAATAATTGATTTAAATTTTCAAAACAAAATTTGTTTTCATTTGAAAGAAATATACTCTTCACACTCGTTCTAGGATACTACTGATCCCATCTCTAACGAGTCATTCTAATTGGATATTACTAATCCAATATCTGATGAATTCTTTCGTAGGGTTCTAATGTGTCTTGTTCTCTAGCTTTGTAAACCAAAGCTCTGATACCACGTGTGAAGACCCCCGACTTCCCCGTAAAGGAAAGCGACGGATAGTTCGAGAACAAACCACAACAGAACGCATACAGAAGAACATTTCATTGTATATTACAACACTGCATCAGATTACAAGAATATACAGAGTATAAATGAATGAATATTACACAGAAATATCAGAGATTTAAATTACATTTAAATACATAGCAGCGGAAAATAATACATTACACAACTAGAAGAAGATATACGGATACAAAGCTTTCCGGATATCGTTCCAGCTGTAAACCAGGATCCTGTGAATATAAATCTGCAAAACCAAACTACTAGCTGCCCGTGTCAAAATAAGGGCACCCAGAGTTTAGGTTAAAACAATAAACTCCAGGTCAGTCATGTGACTGGTGTGAGAACTAAAACAGTTAATCTTTATTTTTAAAGTTAGGTAAATCAAGGGACCACGCCGTATAACACGGAACGGGTTTCCTCCCAAGAATACCAGTGCATAAAACAAACAGCGCAATGCTAAATAAAGAAAAATGAAGCTGTTATAAGACCCAGGTCCTATCACACAATGCAACGCAAGCCGGGGGATAGGGTTTTCCCTTATAACAGCCAAAGAATGCTTGATACGTTTAAAACAAATCATTTGATACTATTATAAGTGCATAGTGTATAAAACACTTCAAATCATAAGTATCAATCATAGGCGGCATGGGTACCATATATCATGTCGCCATATATAGGTTTACAAATAAAACCGCAAATGTCACGTATTTGGAAATTGGATTTCCGTCTATGAACCGAGGCAAAAGATAGTCCTCAACCGATTCGAGACAATCTAGCCTACCATGTCTCAGGATCAGAGCTCGAGTGACCCTAGGAGCGACAGGGCCGGTCCACCGATGTGGATTAAAATGCCTGAACACTACGTTTCCCCGCCCTTTGGGGCGCAAGTCTGGTCCGTCAGCCGACCAGAAGCATCGGCCGAAACCGATATAACCGAGGCGCCTCGCAACAGCAACAACCACATAAGTCAAACTCGTCAGGGCGTGTAAAACCACTGACGCCACTTCTAGCTAGAAAGAAACGCAAGTCCTCCCTGAGGTCCGTCTCCCGTTTTTGGTTCATACCGGGTGTGAAACACGCGAGGTAAACGTTACACAAAGCTACGCCACAAAGGCCGTGCTTTGATCATCACCACAAGACTTTGCTTTTCAACAGAAGCCTTGATCATTTGCATCTTAGCATGCCACACAGGCAAACCATCCTATGTAACCGATATCAGTCACACAGAATGAAATCCGATGTCAGACACACAGTCCATTTACAAGTCCGTCCTGGGTCTGAACGAAACCGGAGGCACCTAGTACCCCGCATATCCATCGATCTCCAAGTACGTCTGGACGATCACTAACTGTTTCCATCTTCTTGGGTGTACAGCCCAATCAAGATCATCAGTTATCACCCAAACGACGTGAAGACCTCCGGTCTTCGACCATCGTCTTCATCTTCGACTTATCGTCGTATCAGTTACTCAGAATGGGATAAACCCGGTCTTTCCGAATAACTCGCGTATATTTTAAATAAGTGTTACACAAACACAACATACGCCTCATTCCAATTCATTAGTCACTAACCGTAAATTAATCAAGAGAATAATTCCCCAAATATTAACCCCGAAGGCCGAAACCAACATCAGATCAATATCCAGAAAACCATTCTGCTTGGCTAACCGCCAGTTAGTTTCTAAATTTCACATTCAAATCTAATTAAAGATTTAACTATCGCCTGGAGCAAAACTGGTGATACTCCATTCTCGATCTTTTCAATCTAATTAAAGATTCATTAAAACTCCACTTAGTTTTAATCTGTGACTGGGTTAAAGAATCAGTGTCATTTAAAACACGGTTCACGATAAACCCAAAGTCACATCCCATTAATTATCGGGTTAAAGAACAAGTGTTATTTAAAACACTGTTCACGATAAACCCAAAAACCAATATCAATTCAATTCCAATTAAATATTATTTAATTGGTACACTTCATTAAATCTAAATAAAAAGATTTAATCTTTTCCCAACTGGGTTCAAGAACAGTGTTAGTGAAGACACCATTCACGACAAACCCAAATCACATTCATTAATTATCGGGTTAAAGAACAAGTGTTATTTAAAACACTGTTCACGATAAACCCAAAAATCAATATCAATTCAATTCCAATTAAATATTATTTAATTGGTACACTTCATTAAATCTAAATAAAAAGATTTAATCTTTTCTCAGCTGGGTTCAAGAACAGTGTTAGTAAAGACACCATTCACGACAAACCCAAATCACATTCGATATTCAATACAAGGCTCTGAATAGAAAATATATCGGCTTATATTCAATATCAAATTCTACGACTAACAAATGTCGTATTGGAAATAACGATACAAATATATATCTTTCAAATTTCCATAACAACACCTGTAATATCACGAATTCCAACATCGAAATATTCCGAAGACAATTTCGATTCAAATCCACTCCAATGCAATCATTGGAAATTTTGGTTATTTTCAAAACCATTTCAAATTCAATTTATTTATTTAAAAATAAATAGAATTATAATTCTAGTTCAAAACTAGTTCATTTCGATAAAAAATCTATTTTTATCTTTTCAAATATGGAGTTTTTCATCCCAAATCTTTCTAAATCATTTCTTATGATTTTACACAAATTATTACTATTTTTAATAATTTTATCAAGGCCCGTACAGTCGATTTCCATCAATGGCCCTCGAACTGCACTTACAGCGACCTTTTTCAAATTTGATTTGGACATAATTCCAAATCCAACCGTTAGATTTCAAATTTCTAACATTCATTAGAAAGCTCTTTTCGATACGAACCCAACGGTTCCGGTTTTAGGAGAATCCGACGGTCGGATCTCCCGTAATGTCCGTTTGAAATAAATGGTCGAAATTCGCGAACTGCCGCGGCGCGACGCGTTCTATTCAGGCCATTATATTATATATATAATATATATAATATATACTTCGTCGATTTTCTATTCAAAACGAATTATATAAATAGTTTTAAAATTCGTTTCAAAATCTATTTCAACTTCCATTTCAATTCAAAGCAAAATTGAATTCTTCTTTATAAATTCGTTTCAAAGTTCATTTCTATTCAATTCAAATTTCAATTCAATTTGAATTCATTTCAATCCACTTTCAATTCAATTTGAATTCGTTTTCAATTCAATTTATTTCGAAATCGTTTTCAATTCAATTTATTTCGAAATCGTTTTCAATTCAATTTATTTCGAAATCGTTTTCAATTCATTTCATTTCGAAATCGTTTTCAATTCAATTCATTTCGAAATCGTTTTCAATTCAATTTATTTCGAAATCGTTTTCAATTCATTTCATTTCGAAATCGTTTTCAATTCATTTCGAAATGAATAAAATCGATATATATATCGTTCACGTCAAAATGGCGTCAATCTAATCAACACGGCTTCATATATTCCTTTATTTTCAAATATTCTATTTCAAATATTTCTTTTTCAAAACTGGAATGAGGCCCAATCAATTACCATATAAAATTAATTATATGGATTTTCATACAACACAAGTATATAATAGCATTGAAAATAATCAACCATCAACCAAAGTGCACTACACTGTATAAGCATCAAATATAGATATTCAACGCTTATAACAGCCTGTCAATCAATCGATCGACATATTTAATCAATCAGGATGAGTGAACTTCAAATTTCATCCTAACACCCGTGTGGGGTTTCAAACAATCAAACACATATTTTATTTGTGCAGTTAGGCGATGTGTAAAATTTATCGACCCAATCAACGTCATTCAAATAGGTGTACATAAACAAACCGTCTGGTTTGTAAATGAATATTTATTTATTCACATTCACGTTAAAAATTATATTTTTAACGATAACACATTTTATTTTATCATATGAATTTCTATTCAGTTCATTCTTTAAATAAAATGCTATTTTTATTTTTCTAACTTATTTTAGAAAATTTCGGCGGCATAACGGCACGATACTAGAAACGGGACAAGGCCTAGCCTTATCCCCGGTCTAGTGAAGGCCCACGCCATTCACACATCAATCAAATTCACTTTCGTTACGCAAACCACAAAATTTGGAGTAAGGGTCTAACCTAGCCTTACTCCTTCGCCTTATAACGGCGCACGTCTAATCCTAACCAATTTATCGATTCGATTTTTCACACCACAAACCACATTCAAACCAATATCACAATCAATAACCAAACAGCCAAACAAACAAGTCCATGGTCTGTGGACGATTGTGTCGGGTGCTACTAAACACCGTCTGCATCCTAGTATATATATATAACTAGAAAAGTAAATTGAAAGGTGAGAAATTCTCACTTATAGCTATCCTAGCTCCACGGCTCTTCTTTTGCAGAAGTCTTCATCGTTTTCGCATCTTCGTCAGCTTCGTCGCCCGTAGCCACTACATATGTAAAAATCGAATTTTTACTTCGCTATTCCATATATAAAAATCGAATTTTTATTTCAAAGTTCAATATATAAAAATCGAATTTTTATTTCAAAGTTCAATATATAAGAATCGAATTTTTATTTCAAAGTTCAATATATAAAAATCGAATTTTTATTTCAAAGTTCAATATATAAAAATCGAATTTTTATTTCAAAGTTCAATATATAAAAGTCGAATTTTTATTTCAAAGTTCAATATATAAAAGTCGAATTTTTATTTCAAAGTTCAATATATAAAAATATGATTTTTACTTTTGAAAGAAATCAGTTTTCAACCTTTCAAGAAAACCAGCTTTTTATATTTTTATAAATCAGTTTTATTCTTTCATAAAAATGCAGTTTTTAGTTTCTTTTTCTAAAAAAAATCTGTTTTTAAAATATTTTAAAAATTCAGCTTTAAAGGTTTTAACAAATCAGTTTTTTTTTATTAAAAACAAAAATCAGTTTTAAATTCCTAATTAAAAACACAGTTTTTAATTTCTGTTTTTTTTTTTTTTTTTTTTCAGTTTTTTTATCTTTTTAAAACAAAACAGTTTATATATAAAATAAACATAAAATAAATAAAAATAAAATACAATTAAAACTTACAGAGGGTGGGCTAGGGGCGGAGGGTGTCGTTGTGGTGGCGGCGCACCTCTGGCGCGGCGGCGGAGCTCTAGGGTTCCGATTAGAGGGAAAGGGGGGGTGCGCTGTGTACTGGAGAGGAAGAGAGAGGAGGAAGGGTTCGAGGCTGGAGGCTCGTCGCTGGGGGGGGGATGCGGCATCGACCGCCGTCGAGGGGTGCGGCTGCGCCTTCTTATTTTTTTTTTTTTTTTTTTTCGAATTCCGATTTGAAGAAACGGGGGGGGGGGGGGGCAGAGGGAAATAAGGAGGAGGAGAGAGAGTAATAGTTTTTAACTAATAATATATTTATTTATTTTTTCAAAAAGGTAGACTTTTACAAACGAACTCGAAACGAGGCCCATCGCCTGACGTCCATAGCGTTTTACCCCCATTCCGAACACAATGGGATAAGTATCATAAGCCAATTCGACTGTTTGAATCAGTTTCCGTTAAATTTACATTTAAATCACTATATTGAATTTTAAACGTACATTTCAAATTACCGGGGTCACATACTAACTAGAAAAATTCCAGAAAAATATTTTCTAGCTTCGTATTTACGATACGGTCCTAACAAAACTAGTTTCGTCGAATTCTGAGACCGTTAGAAAAATGGCCAATTTCCAGTCGATTAAAATCAACTGAAATGGTCAAAACACGTTTTCCTTTGCCACGCTCACATATTGATTCGAAAAATTATGAAATTTGGAATCTAGCAATAACTTAACATCACGGACCCAACAAAACTGGTTTCGTCGAAATCCGAGGTCGTTTGCAAAATTGCTATTTTTAAGGGCCTTATATATATAAAAATATATATAAATTCCACAGCGACTATTTCTAATTTTAAACTGGACATATCTTATCATTTCTAAGATGAAATCCCAGTTTGTTAACTTCGTTACAAAGATATAGTTATACAGATTCAAATATTTCTTGTTTCGTTCAATTCTGACTTATATTGAATTCTGTATATTCATTTGAAATTAGAAATCGAATTTTCGAACTACCGCGCCATTTTCAATTCTATTTATAATTATATATAAATATTTATATTCTAACGACGACGCGTATAATATATACGTTCGATTTATATTCTAAATAAATTTCTCGTCGATATTATTTAAAATAATTCATTTTAAATAATCAAAATTCACTAAAATTGCCAAAATAAAAATTTTAAACTGGCCCAGAATTTACGGGTTGTTACAGTCAGTCATGGGACTGGTGTGAGTAAACTCCAATCACTTGTTTAACTTTCAAAACCCTTTTCGAAAGAAGAGATAATAGTAAGACCAGCCCACACATAAACATGGACGGCTTTTACCTTACTATAACCCAAAACACTTTGATACGAAAATCCAGTGATATTATAATAATGTCTACACCAAGTAAATAACCAAATAGCAGAACGCTTGCATCTCACGCTCCACATATATTATAAAATCAAAAACCCGCATGGCGCTTATTGGAGATTGGATTTCCAACATGACAAGGTATGGAACCACCTTCCGATGATGTATCTCTAGAGGCAAATACACCTGGGTTCAACAAGAACATCTTGCAACCCGGCCCACACATGACCGACCACTCATTTCGCTTGAGTGTATCGAATGTATATCACCAACGGTTGGACTCAAACCACCGTTTCCCGAATGGCAGAATCGATAGATTTAGAAACAAAAGGAATTTCTCTAGATAGGTGATTATACACCCTAATGGGTGCGACCCACATAGCCATGCTGCCTGCCCGATTTTTGTCCTTTCCCGGTTGTTGAGGCCTGAGGCTACGCATACTTACCATCCATTGATAGCACAATCACTTTGAATGCCACATCGTCAGATCCGTTAATCACTAGTCGAGTTTGCACGAATATTCTGGATATTATGCTAAGGGATAAATCCGTTGCAACCATATATATTCATACAGACCAACCCATTTGATCATTGGAAATACTCTGTCAGACATTCGTCCATTTACGTTCGTTCTGGGATTGAACGAAACCGAAGGCACCATTTCTATTAATAGAAAAAGTCCTTGCACTTCACTCCGTCTTCAATATATTCAGCATACTTGGTTCGCAACGCAAATGCCGATACGGAGTGGTTCTTCGGATAATAATCCAACCGGTCTCTCCATATTGACAACGATGGTCAAAACTTCGATAGTCTGTGATTTAACTATCGAATAAAAACAAGTGTTCAATCAACACATCAAACAAATCACTGGGCTCTTTAATTAATATTCAATAATTAAACCCTTTTTCCATTTTCTCTATCAATATTGTTAACCAAATATTTTCAATAATCAATCTTGGCCCTTTACGCTATTTTTGATTTCGTTTCCTTATCGAATTCTATATATATCGATATATAGATTTCTAATTGTCAAATTTCTCAAAAATATTCTAACTCCTTAAATTCCCGGAAAATTTCGCCATAACCTCCCCTGTATCGGGAGCATCGGGAAATTTCAAATAACTTCCCGGTATCTTCTAATTTCAAAAAGAAAAAGAAAAAGCCAAGCGGCTTGCCGATACGGCGCATAAATCTCATATATGAATTAAACATGTACCTTTTTGTCGAGCACTACATTAATAACTTCATATACTTCATCCTTAACCTGCTTAACACATATTCACCTGTTTGCAATTCAATTCAACTCAATCCATTCGTTTGAATTCAAATTTGAATCGTTTGAATTCGGTTTCGCTTAATTATTCTTTAATTAGCCTTTTTGCCTATTTCACTTCTTTGTTTGAACATAACATGTTCAAATATTTAACTCGTTCACAACCAAATTGAATTTCAATTTCAATTCTAGTTCTCTTTTCTATTTCGAATATAAATTCTCAAATCGAATTCACTTATTCAAATCCCAATATTCATTCGAAATCTTATTAACTAATTTCTATTCGAATTAGTTAACTCTATTCAATAAATCAAAAATCTGATTTCTATTTCAAAAATCAACTCATTACTCCACTGGAGTTCACATATATTTTATAACTCAAATCTGGATTTTTCTAAATAGAAATTTTGATTTTTATTTGCTTAAAATCCTTTAATTTAATTAAATAAACCGTTATGGTTTTATAATGGTTCTGGCGCTGCTTTTCTGAAAATTTGATTTTGACATAACTCAAAATCTATACGACGAAATTCAGATTTTTCTCTTTCATTTGAAAACTATTATCAAACTGGTCCTGACGTTTCTTGTTTCAAAGGATTCCGACTTCAATTGAGTCTTATATATTCGATTGAAGTTCGAATTGCCAATTTACGAACTGCAGCGCTGCGGCGAGTTCGTTTTAATTATATTTATAAATATATATATACTTTTAAACCTCTAAACTTCTTTCAAATGAATTCAACTTCATCTAATATATATATTCATATATATTTCAAATTTCATTTAAATCTTCCCATTTCAAATTCCATAGTTTTAAATCCTGTATTCAAATCCCATTTGAAATCCTTTATTCGAATTCCATTTCAAATTCCTTATTCGAATTCCATTTCAAATTCTTTATTCGACTTCCACCTTAATTCAACTCTTTTTTTGAATTTCCATATTTGAAATCCATACTTGAATTTAGATATTCAAACTCCATTTTTAATTCCCTTTGAAATCCTTTGAATTAAATTCCACTTTAAATTCTATAATCAAATCCCTTTTGAATGGTTATACTTGAAAATCATATTTGAATCTAAATATTTAAACTCCCTTTTAAATTTCGATTTGAAATCTTATATTTAAATCCTCTTGGAATTTCTTTATTCGAACCCATTTGAATTCCTTTGAATTCAAATTCCATTTCAAACCCTTTGGATTTGCTATTCTACTTTGAAATCCTATTTTCAAAGTTTATTTCAAATTCTATTTCGAAATTCTATATTCAAATCCCTATTTGAATTTCTTTATTCAAATTCTATGTTCAAATTTGAATTTCTATTTCAAATCTCTATTTAAATTTCACATTTGAATTTCTTCCTTGAAATACCATATTTCAATTCTTTTTAATTCTTCTTTGAAATTCTATATTTCAAATTTTATTTTGAAATTCTACATTCAAATTTCTATTTGAATTTCTTTATTTGAATTCCTTTTGAATTCAAATTTTATTTTAATCTCCCGAATTCCAATTCTATTTTTCCATTCTAATTTCGTCCATTCAAATTCTATTTGAATTTCTAATATTCAATCTCCTTTTAAAATTCAAATATTTAAACTCCTTTGAATTCTACTATTCAAATGTTATAATCAAATTTCATTTGATTTATATATTTAAAAATTTCATTTCAAATCCTAATTTCACACTTGTATTTCTATTTCTGAATTATCGAATGATAATTCTTTTCACTTCATTTATAACTTCGTTATAAAAGAACTATTTTTAAATTTCGTTATAAAAGAACTATTTATAAACTTCGCTTATAAAGAAACTACTTGTTTTATTTTTCAAAACAAGTTTATATTTTTATTCCCATTCAAAATTCAAATTCTATTTAAAAATAGAATTTCCCTTTTTAAATTTCCAATATTCTTTTTACGATATTTTTGAATATCATTACTTAAGCCCAGTGGTAAAACACACAAAGCAACCAATTGTTTATTTTTCTAACACATCATATATAACAATATATATGCAAACAAATAAACAAACAGATAATATATTTTTGAGGAATCCTGTTGGATTCCTCCAACCTGTTTTCCTGCATCCACAGATGTTAGCACATAAATAATACCCATTCTGCTTCGTGGCAGAATATCGCGGTATAGAAGGTCATCCACTAATCATAGCGTGGGGCGTATAGGGTAATCATCCGCTATGAAACCGCGGGCATCCGCTAATGAGACTGCGGGAATCCAACCAATCAATCAACCCAATATATATATATATATATAGCCTAAATAACTAATATATATAAAGCAAGCAGAAAACATCCACACAAGCAACAAACAATTATTTTTAACGAAATAAAAATAATTAAAAATAAAAGGTGAGTGAGATTTACTCACCAGATTCTTCGTTTGCCAAATATCAGATAAATTTCCCATTTTTGCATCTACGAATCTACTTGAATTGTCTCTACTGGATTTATCTCGAATCAACTTATTTCGTACCTATGATTGTTTAATTTTTCTTATTGATTAAACATTTATTCAATTTAATTAACAACTACGTAAATAAATAAATTAATCTATGTATATAAATTGCGTAAAACAAACGTATACCTTCCTATCTCGACTAATGGCGGAACAAATCTCGAACAGAAATCATTGATCCTTTCCTAATAGGAAATCAGCCCACAAATCCTGCAATTATCCATTGTGGCGTTTCCGCAAACACTTCAATTGCACTCGGCATCACAAGCTTTACTGGGTCATCACCTCAAAATACTGCTTCGTTGTCACCTCCTTCAGTTCCCCCCATCACCTCAGAAAGATTGAACCTTAGTTTAGCCAGAGAAATAAAATTAGCAGAAGCCGACCCCTTCCATTTGTTCACTGTCGAGCTCCCCTAAATCTTTCATTGCGATGCCAGAAATCATGACGCACAGTCCTCACATCAATCAACCTCCTCGATCGTTTCATCGCACAACCCTGAGCCTTGCTACCCAAAATCAATCGATACCCTGCCTTTCGAAAACAGTGAAAACCCTAGCACTAAATCGAACTGCCCCTTCGCCATTTAACACAATGCATCGAGTTACAGCGCCGAACTGACCCCCTCCCACTAACCATAGCGTCGCACCCTTCCTTTTCAATCGCGACTACCCGAACCGTGTTCGTCAATTTCACCTCGCACCATCCTAGCCTCAGTCACGAATTCGGTTTCGATTTCCCCTTTTGTTTTTCGAACGAATTAAGTAATTGAATGAAGGAGGAAGGGCTTCGAAGTATTTAGGATTTGGCGATTTCCAAATCGCGGTTTCCATTGCGATACTCAATTTGATTTGAGATTTTGTGCCTGGCCATTTTTGAGGCTTTGGTTTCAATTGAAGAACGAGACGAGGGAAGGAACTGAAATGGTTTTGTGAGTTTCAGAATGAAGACTAGCTAAATTTATAGATGCGTGAGGAACAGACCGTACCCAAGCCATTAAAATCTTGCTCCCTTAGGTATCGAATAAGTGAAACATTTTGTTGGCTCGAGAAGACACTATTGCTGCCTGAAAAGTATGTCGGCCTTTGTGTAGGCTTAAGTACCAACAAAAAAATCCCTTTTTTTTTTTTTTTTTTTTTTAAAAGAAACCATTTTGGTTTAATTTAATTTCAGCATTCAATTATTCAATATATTCGATATTAATTTGTATGTCGATTTTTAATTGATAAATTCAATACAAAAATTCATTTAAAATTCGAATTAAATATTTAAAACCAAACTAAATATTTAAAATAACTGTTCAAAAATCTGGGTCGTTACATTCTTTCCCCCTTAAAATAATTTCGTCCTCGAAATTGCTAAGGTAGGAAAATGGTACAAATCTATTACTTTTCAACAATCCACTTATGTTGAAACCCAACTCCTCATATTTCAACAGATTTAATTCTACCAAAACTTTTGGTCTTCCTTTCATTTGATTCGAATGATCTACGATCAACCCATTTATATCCAATCTATATGCCATTAAATCTATTCCAATCGATACTAGTCAATTTGATTCACTCTGAAATATTTAACTTGCTTAAGTTAAATTTTAATCCCAGAATCCAAATCCCTGGGTTTTCTTTTCAAATCCTTTTGAAATCACTTAAATATATACATGTATATTTATTTTTATTTCAAATTCAAAACATTTGAATTTTCAAACCACTTGTTTTCTTTCAAACAAATTTCCATCAAAAACTTTTTCTAAGGTAGCAATTCATCACTTAGAAACTCGGAAATGAACACTGATGATGTTGCAATCATCATCAGAATAATTTCCCAGCCACTGAAGTGAGTTCAGTGCTTTATTATTTCAAAATCCATCTAAAATGATTTTCTTTCAAATCTTTCTAAAACAAATCTATATTATTTTAATATACTTTGAAAAATATTTTCAACTTCCCAGGATTTTGAATTCTTAATTCTGGTTTGAATTTAATTTTAATTCATCTCATTTGTATATTTAATTCCTATACAATTTCTATTTGGGTTATTAATAACCATTCCAATTTTATAATCTCATTGATTATAATCCTAACAATCAACACATCCATATAATTTCAGAAAATTATTCTTTCTATATCAAAATAAAATTTTGGGTAAAATAATTTCACCCACTTGAAAACAATATCATGTTCAATCTTCTGTTCAAGTGTTTAGAAATCCCTATCGACTTCGTGGCGTCCCACGATTCGACCAGAATTCATAAACCACTCAACAGACTAGCCAACACAATATAAAACAATTTTATATTAATTAACAAATACGCTCTCTCGTATATATATACTGAACTCATTCTAGGGTACTACTGACCCTATCTCTAATGAGCACATGCCACACAAGCCTAGGTATTCGCTCAACCTAAGCTCTGATACCACTGTAAAGGCCCGCAAATCCGAGCTATCTGAGTTGACTAAATACACCACACGTCCAACCCAAATAACACAGAAATACGACTCATTATTAGAAAGAAGTTAGAGGGTGAGAATAGATAAGATAGAAAACTTAGAATAGAAGAAAAACGAAGATCACAAACTCACAGCGGAACGAATAAAATATATTATATAACATAAGCTTCGAAATACAAATCTGTTTTGTACATATATACATACCATCATCAGAGTACACATAACATTTGATCCAGCGGAAGTAACTCTAAATAACTAACGTTGAAGCCTCCTGCTTCAAGCTCCTCCAAGTGTATCTGTAAAAGCCTGAAACACTTGACTGCCCGTACAAATTTGGGCACCCAAGAGTTTAGGAAAACAAAACAAAACAAACTCTGGGTCAGTCATGGGACTGGTGTGAGTAAACTCCAATCACTTGTTTAACTTTCAAAACCCTTTTCGAAAGAAGAGATAATAGTAAGACCAGCCCACACATAAACATGGACGGCTTTTACCTTACTATAACCCAAAACACTTTGATACGAAAATCCAGTGATATTATAATAATGTCTACACCAAGTAAATAACCAAATAGCAGAACGCTTGCATCTCACGCTCCACATATATTATAAAATCAAAAACCCGCATGGCGCTTATTGGAGATTGGATTTCCAACATGACAAGGTATGGAACCACCTTCCGATGATGTATCTCTAGAGGCAAATACACCTGGGTTCAACAAGAACATCTTGCAACCCGGCCCACACATGACCGACCACTCATTTCGCTTGAGTGTATCGAATGTATATCACCAACGGTTGGACTCAAACCACCGTTTCCCGAATGGCAGAATCGATAGATTTAGAAACAAAAGGAATTTCTCTAGATAGGTGATTATACACCCTAATGGGTGCGACCCACATAGCCATGCTGCCTGCCCGATTTTTGTCCTTTCCCGGTTGTTGAGGCCTAAGGCTACGCATACTTACCATCCATTGATAGCACAATCACTTTGAATGCCACATCGTCAGATCCGTTAATCACTAGTCGAGTTTGCACGAATATTCTGGATATTATGCTAAGGGATAAATCCGTTGCAACCATATATATTCATACAGACCAACCCATTTGATCATTGGAAATACTCTGTCAGACATTCGTCCATTTACGTTCGTTCTGGGATTGAACGAAACCGAAGGCACCATTTCTATTAATAGAAAAAGTCCTTGCACTTCACTCCGTCTTCAATATATTCAGCATACTTGGTTCGCAACGCAAATGCCGATACGGAGTGGTTCTTCGGATAATAATCCAACCGGTCTCTCCATATTGACAACGATGGTCAAAACTTCGATAGTCTGTGATTTAACTATCGAATAAAAACAAGTGTTCAATCAACACATCAAACAAATCACTGGGCTCTTTAATTAATATTCAATAATTAAACCCTTTTTCCATTTTCTCTATCAATATTGTTAACCAAATATTTTCAATAATCAATCTTGGCCCTTTACGCTATTTTTGATTTCGTTTCCTTATCGAATTCTATATATATCGATATATAGATTTCTAATTGTCAAATTTCTCAAAAATATTCTAACTCCTTAAATTCCCGGAAAATTTCGCCATAACCTCCCCTGTATCGGGAGCATCGGGAAATTTCAAATAACTTCCCGGTATCTTCTAATTTCAAAAAGAAAAAGAAAAAGCCAAGCGGCTTGCCGATACGGCGCATAAATCTCATATATGAATTAAACATGTACCTTTTTGTCGAGCACTACATTAATAACTTCATATACTTCATCCCAAACCTGCTTAACACATATTCACCTGTTTGCAATTCAATTCAACTCAATCCATTCGTTTGAATTCAAATTTGAATCGTTTGAATTCGGTTTCGCTTAATTATTCTTTAATTAGCCTTTTTGCCTATTTCACTTCTTTGTTTGAACATAACATGTTCAAATATTTAACTCGTTCACAACCAAATTGAATTTCAATTTCAATTCTAGTTCTCTTTTCTATTTCGAATATAAATTCTCAAATCGAATTCACTTATTCAAATCCCAATATTCATTCGAAATCTTATTAACTAATTTCTATTCGAATTAGTTAACTCTATTCAATAAATCAAAAATCTGATTTCTATTTCAAAAATCAACTCATTACTCCACTGGAGTTCACATATATTTTATAACTCAAATCTGGATTTTTCTAAATAGAAATTTTGATTTTTATTTGCTTAAAATCCTTTAATTTAATTAAATAAACCGTTATGGTTTTATAATGGTTCTGGCGCTGCTTTTCTGAAAATTTGATTTTGACATAACTCAAAATCTATACGACGAAATTCAGATTTTTCTCTTTCATTTGAAAACTATTATCAAACTGGTCCTGACGTTTCTTGTTTCAAAGGATTCCGACTTCAATTGAGTCTTATATATTCGATTGAAGTTCGAATTGCCAATTTACGAACTGCAGCGCTGCGGCGAGTTCGTTTTAATTATATTTATAAATATATATATACTTTTAAACCTCTAAACTTCTTTCAAATGAATTCAACTTCATCTAATATATATATTCATATATATTTCAAATTTCATTTAAATCTTCCCATTTCAAATTCCATAGTTTTAAATCCTGTATTCAAATCCCATTTGAAATCCTTTATTCGAATTCCATTTCAAATTCCTTATTCGAATTCCATTTCAAATTCTTTATTCGACTTCCACCTTAATTCAACTCTTTTTTTGAATTTCCATATTTGAAATCCATACTTGAATTTAGATATTCAAACTCCATTTTTAATTCCCTTTGAAATCCTTTGAATTAAATTCCACTTTAAATTCTATAATCAAATCCCTTTTGAATGGTTATACTTGAAAATCATATTTGAATCTAAATATTTAAACTCCCTTTTAAATTTCGATTTGAAATCTTATATTTAAATCCTCTTGGAATTTCTTTATTCGAACCCATTTGAATTCCTTTGAATTCAAATTCCATTTCAAACCCTTTGGATTTGCTATTCTACTTTGAAATCCTATTTTCAAAGTTTATTTCAAATTCTATTTCGAAATTCTATATTCAAATCCCTATTTGAATTTCTTTATTCAAATTCTATGTTCAAATTTGAATTTCTATTTCAAATCTCTATTTAAATTTCACATTTGAATTTCTTCCTTGAAATACCATATTTCAATTCTTTTTAATTCTTCTTTGAAATTCTATATTTCAAATTTTATTTTGAAATTCTACATTCAAATTTCTATTTGAATTTCTTTATTTGAATTCCTTTTGAATTCAAATTTTATTTTAATCTCCCGAATTCCAATTCTATTTTTCCATTCTAATTTCGTCCATTCAAATTCTATTTGAATTTCTAATATTCAATCTCCTTTTAAAATTCAAATATTTAAACTCCTTTGAATTCTACTATTCAAATGTTATAATCAAATTTCATTTGATTTATATATTTAAAAATTTCATTTCAAATCCTAATTTCACACTTGTATTTCTATTTCTGAATTATCGAATGATAATTCTTTTCACTTCATTTATAACTTCGTTATAAAAGAACTATTTTTAAATTTCGTTATAAAAGAACTATTTATAAACTTCGCTTATAAAGAAACTACTTGTTTTATTTTTCAAAACAAGTTTATATTTTTATTCCCATTCAAAATTCAAATTCTATTTAAAAATAGAATTTCCCTTTTTAAATTTCCAATATTCTTTTTACGATATTTTTGAATATCATTACTTAAGCCCAGTGGTAAAACACACAAAGCAACCAATTGTTTATTTTTCTAACACATCATATATAACAATATATATGCAAACAAATAAACAAACAGATAATATATTTTTGAGGAATCCTGTTGGATTCCTCCAACCTGTTTTCCTGCATCCACAGATGTTAGCACATAAATAATACCCATTCTGCTTCGTGGCAGAATATCGCGGTATAGAAGGTCATCCACTAATCATAGCGTGGGGCGTATAGGGTAATCATCCGCTATGAAACCGCGGGCATCCGCTAATGAGACTGCGGGAATCCAACCAATCAATCAACCCAATATATATATATATATATAGCCTAAATAACTAATATATATAAAGCAAGCAGAAAACATCCACACAAGCAACAAACAATTATTTTTAACGAAATAAAAATAATTAAAAATAAAAGGTGAGTGAGATTTACTCACCAGATTCTTCGTTTGCCAAATATCAGATAAATTTCCCATTTTTGCATCTACGAATCTACTTGAATTGTCTCTACTGGATTTATCTCGAATCAACTTATTTCGTACCTATGATTGTTTAATTTTTCTTATTGATTAAACATTTATTCAATTTAATTAACAACTACGTAAATAAATAAATTAATCTATGTATATAAATTGCGTAAAACAAACGTATACCTTCCTATCTCGACTAATGGCGGAACAAATCTCGAACAGAAATCATTGATCCTTTCCTAATAGGAAATCAGCCCACAAATCCTGCAATTATCCATTGTGGCGTTTCCGCAAACACTTCAATTGCACTCGGCATCACAAGCTTTACTGGGTCATCACCTCAAAATACTGCTTCGTTGTCACCTCCTTCAGTTCCCCCCATCACCTCAGAAAGATTGAACCTTAGTTTAGCCAGAGAAATAAAATTAGCAGAAGCCGACCCCTTCCATTTGTTCACTGTCGAGCTCCCCTAAATCTTTCATTGCGATGCCAGAAATCATGACGCACAGTCCTCACATCAATCAACCTCCTCGATCGTTTCATCGCACAACCCTGAGCCTTGCTACCCAAAATCAATCGATACCCTGCCTTTCGAAAACAGTGAAAACCCTAGCACTAAATCGAACTGCCCCTTCGCCATTTAACACAATGCATCGAGTTACAGCGCCGAACTGACCCCCTCCCACTAACCATAGCGTCGCACCCTTCCTTTTCAATCGCGACTACCCGAACCGTGTTCGTCAATTTCACCTCGCACCATCCTAGCCTCAGTCACGAATTCGGTTTCGATTTCCCCTTTTGTTTTTCGAACGAATTAAGTAATTGAATGAAGGAGGAAGGGCTTCGAAGTATTTAGGATTTGGCGATTTCCAAATCGCGGTTTCCATTGCGATACTCAATTTGATTTGAGATTTTGTGCCTGGCCATTTTTGAGGCTTTGGTTTCAATTGAAGAACGAGACGAGGGAAGGAACTGAAATGGTTTTGTGAGTTTCAGAATGAAGACTAGCTAAATTTATAGATGCGTGAGGAACAGACCGTACCCAAGCCATTAAAATCTTGCTCCCTTAGGTATCGAATAAGTGAAACATTTTGTTGGCTCGAGAAGACACTATTGCTGCCTGAAAAGTATGTCGGCCTTTGTGTAGGCTTAAGTACCAACAAAAAAATCCCTTTTTTTTTTTTTTTTTTTTTTTTAAAAGAAACCATTTTGGTTTAATTTAATTTCAGCATTCAATTATTCAATATATTCGATATTAATTTGTATGTCGATTTTTAATTGATAAATTCAATACCAAAATTCATTTAAAATTCGAATTAAATATTTAAAACCAAACTAAATATTTAAAATAACTGTTCAAAAATCTGGGTCGTTACAGGCTGTTACATATAAGAGGTCGTGGATTTGATTTAGACATGCTTTCGTGTCTGTTTTGAATACTTGGTGTTTTTCACCCTATAATAATAGACTCATGCACTATATAGTTAGGATCACATCAAATAGGTAATGTCTTATTTTTCTCAACCTATAATAATATTATAAACATACATAAATTAAATAAACCCAAACATATGTGTTTGGGATTTTAAATTTACTGGAGTTCCTTTATCGCTCTATAAAAAATATGTTTAGGATTTTAAATTTACTGAAAGTCCTATGCCAGTCTTGTTAAAAATGGGTAAGGAAAAAAGATCCAAATTTAATTTTTAAAAGCATGTGTATTAATGAGGATAATATTAGATGTAAATTAAAATTAAAATTGCAAACATTCATTCATGTTTCTACATGTGTGAATTGTTTTATGTTAAGGAGGACAAGATGCTCTTCAAATTTCATTGTTGCTTTTGACAGTTTCATGAATGATGAAAGAGAGAATATTTGAAGATGAACGAGGGAAGATTTGAAAACAAAAATCCCATGATCGTCAACAGTAGAACTTAATTTACTTTTATTCTTTTTAGTTGTTTTTCGCCTGAGAAATGTGCATATCGCATGATTCTTTAGAAAACAAACAACTTTCAGAATAGAAACTTACATGCAAAGTGAAAAAACAAATTTACTTTGTTTTTCATGTTTTAAAAAATAATACAAGAATTGAAAACAATTTATCACATCCCATTGCCATCGTAACGATCAAAAAGGCTAAATTTACATAGTAAATACCAAAAACACATCATAAGTACGAAATGTAAACAATCAGATTTTTAGGCCTTCTAAATTCTACAAAATTATCAAAAACACTCCTGAATTCCTTTTGTGTAATTCTTTTTGACAAAATCAATCCATTGTAGACATCATCTAAAAAGACAATGATGCACATTCTCACTGAAAATTTTGGGAACAAAAACAAAAAATTGGAAGACTGGCATTTTTCTTTTCTTTTTTTAAGAAAAAAAGAGATTTCATACCAAAAAGGAGAAAAATCACCTTTCCTCGGTGGCTCACAAAAGACAGAGACTTAGGAAATGCAAAGTGAACACTCAGTCAAGCCGCAAAACTTAATACAAAACCCCAAAAACCAACAATAGGACAGCCAGAGACACAACTTCCAAGGGGACTCCAACCACACAAAAATACATAAGCACTAGTGTAAACACAAGTAACAGTAAAGAACCATGGAAACCGAAAATCCCCAAGTCCCAACAAGACAGGGACTAAGAAAACGAACTCAAAAAAAAGAGCCAATAACGCCCTATCCCTTGCTACTAACCGAAAGATCACAACAAAGATGCTCATGCAACCAAAGCCCAGCAAGTTGACTCTAAAGAACAACCAAGTAGCCACCTAGCCTAAGATGCGAACTACGAAGACTGTCAGCTCCAGCACCCAATCACTGAAAGCAAGCCCCAAACATCAACCTCTAAGTCTAGCATCTGAAAATAAAAGATACACATTTCCAACGCTTAACCCACCCCTTCTCGGGGATGCGATCCCCGAGAAATAGAGAAAGCACAAGCCAAAGCTAACAAGGCAGAATTGAGGTTGCCTATAAATGGTCTATCTCGAAAAGAGAAATGGACATCGTTAGTCAGTCGGTGAATGATCAAACCTGAAACCATGGGGAATCGTCAAAAAATGCCTTGTTCCGGGAATATCACTGATGTCAGCAGATGAAACAAGGAATAAGCCTAAACATGATTCACCTAAGATCTTTTCCAAGTCTCATTCCCCAACAACAATGAAGGAAGTCAAGCAGGGAAGTGTGTAATCCCTGAGAACCAACCAAGTTCCCGAAGTAAGACCAAGTCGCGATAGTGCATTCGCCATCCCGAAATAAGTGTGTGGTCGAATCAAAAGAAGCAGACTGACAATACCGGCAGCGAGACACGAGAGGGATGCTAACCCTTATATGGTTAATATCCAGTGGAATCCCCTCATGGAGGACCTTCCACATAAGATTAGAAACCTTGGGAAAATTGCGCATGCTCTAAATGAACGAGAAATCCGGATTTCTACCTCCTGAAACTCTAGTGGAATTCCAAGCAGCCCTAAGGGAAAAGGGGACGTTATTCCAGACAAAACTCTGAGCATGGATATCAAAAAAAACTTGATTGAATGTGTTTGTTTCCACGTGTCAATAACGTACGATGGGGTCCCGGAGAAGTCGGTGGGTAAAAGACGTCTATACTTAGCATGAAGAAATGATGCCCATAGAGAGATTTGACCGGAAACGAGCCCAAAGCTTAAAAACGTGATATTTGCACACATCCTGAGGTTTCAGCAGAACAAGATCCCTCTCGCACCTGGGGCGATAGATGGTATCCCAGAAAACCCAATGTTGTCTTGAATCGTCTCTGGTACCCCCAAAAAGGACGAGGCCAACAAGCGGTAGGAATGAAAGAAAGACGAAGTGGGCATCATGGCTGCAAAAACATGTGATCCAAGAGAATCAAGCACCGACTTGAGGAGTACCAACCTAACAGCCTGGAAGATGAGTATCCAGTTCCATCTCATGACCTTCCCCTTGCTTTGTCAGTAAGAGGGTCGAAAAGTGTATTGAGATTACAACCTCGATAAAGAACGATATCGAGATAGGTAAGAGGTAGATGGGCTACCCGAAAACTCGAAAATGCCTCGATCCATAAGACCTTCCTAGGCCCCATGGATTTGGAGGGAACGAAAGCATTGATCAACTTCCCCGAGCATTGTTCGTAGAGATGGAGAAAAGTTAGGAGTCGATGGAGGGAGCGTCGATGACTATTAGAGAAGATAATGATGTCATCTACGTAGGACAAGGAAGAGATCACAAGACATCCACTGGGTATACCAAAACGATGAATCTGACCAGCGATCGTGAGAGAGTGCAATCCACGGACAAGCACCTTTGCAGCTTTGACAAAGAGCGTCGGCGAACACGATCTCCTTGCCTCAACCCCATTCCAAAGGGAAAAAACCTTTAGCTGCTCGTTGATTAGACTAGAGAACCAACAGTTCGAAATAAGTCTCCAGATAAGATAAATAATGCGCTCAGGAAAAGCCATAGGTTCGGAGAACCCGGATGATGAAGAACCAAGACATGCAATCATAAGCTTTAGTCATATCAAGCTTGATGACCACATTGTGCGACTAATTTGGGACATCAACTCTTGGGCTAAGAAGACATTATCGATGATCAATCGGCCTTTGATAAAGCTGGCCTGAGAAGAGAAAATAATACGATACATGACATGCGCGAGTCGGGAAGACAATATCTTGGAGATGACTTTGTTCGAAAAGTTACAGAGACTAATCGGTCTAAAGTCGTAGCAAGAACGAGGGTTCTCGGATTTAGAAATGACTACAAGATTGGCAGACGTCCAACTCTTGGGAAGTGTCCCCCCATAGAAAATGAATTGGATCGCAAGAATGAAGTCTTGACGAATGACCTCCCAAGCACAACTGTAAAAGACCTCGTTAAATCCATTTGGGTCACTCGCACTGTCCTTACTAAGCGAGAAAACACAAGATTGGATCTTCTCCAGTGAGGGGGGCTGCAATGATCAGGTGCCTCAGAAGGAAGGACAAGGAGGAGGATATGGAAAAGAAGAAAATGATTAGAATGGTCGGCAAAGGGACACTGCAAGAAAGATCAAAAGTGAGAAATGATAGTCTCTTCAACCTCATCCCACGGTGAAGCCATAAAAAGGTCGGAACGAAGAATTTGACGGATAGAAAGGATATTATTCTTTTTTCTAATAGTGTAATGAAAGAGTTTCGAGTTAGAATTGTCATCGATGGCCTATTTCATTTTAGCTTTCTGACGAAGAAAGTCATTCTCAATACTCAGCTCGCAGTTAAAAGCGATTTGAGCATGAACCTAATCCTTTTTGTTGAAAGCCAAAGAATCAGCATCAAAAGAAGCTTCAGCAAAGATGAGAGCATCTTCCGCAGATAAACTTTACCAAAGATATTCTTAAATACCTGGATGTTACAGATCTTAAGACAAGATTTGAGACATTTGAGTTTAAGAGAAGCAGTAATATGGTTACCTAATGCTGATAGGGACCAGGAATCCTTCACCGTAGACATAAAGGAGTGGTGAGAAGACCACATGGATTGGAAGCGGAAAGAGGTAGACCCAGGAAACCAAAGTGGGTGCACTTCAGAATCATTGGTGCATGATCTGAGTTAGCACGATGAAGGTGTCCAACAAAGAAAGAGAAAGGAAGTCCAAACCATCCCTCTGATCCGAATACCCTATCTAGGCGAGATAGTATCCTACTAGGTCCTTCTTGGTAATTACACTAAGTGAAAGCTGAACCAACAGAAAAGACCTTGGATAACCCAAATGGATGACGGATGAGTTAAAATCATCAACGACGACACATTTGATAGAAGAGCCACCACTTCTCTGCTTGACAAGAAACGACATTAAATCCTCACGATAACATAAGCTGCAAAGTCATGCACTGAAAAAGATAGGATTTCCTGCCATAAACACAGACGCTCGACGTAGTCACATCTGACGTCAACCGTAGAGAAAAGAAAGGAGAAAGGGACCTATGGAATAGAACGTTTAACCGACAGAAGTCTAGTCGAAGATTGAACGCACAGACGCATCTTTGGTCCAAAGAATCCAAATATTGTTGGAAACGTTGAGAGTGTCACCTCCAAAATTGAGAAGAATGACGATTTCGAATTGCACTTCCGTCCCTATGAAGGGTTCTGAAGGCGCCACCAACAAAATAGTGTTTCTTGACGATGCGCTTAAGACGCGATAAAGAGGCTTCGCTTCTAACATCCTTAACAATCCAAAACAAACCGTAGAGATTACGACGAGTGATCCTAACTATCCGCTCTTTTGAGGCCAAAAAATAAGCGTGAATGATGCAAGGAGTACAAGGCAGTATCTTAAATTTTCTTCGAGCAGAATGAAAAGAAGAAATGTCACAAGAGGTCACAGACCCCAAGGAGACAGACGGAAGAGGAGAGCTTTTTGCCTCTAGCAGAATAACCCCTCGCCGAGACAAAATGCAATTGTCTAAAAGATAACAGGTGTTTCTTGAAAGCTAAGACAAACGATTGTTTATAACCAATCTCATCCAAGCTAAGAACAAGGGCAACGAGCGAAGAAAAAGAGGGGGAGCGAAGAGATGTCAGAACGTCTAATGATGACCTCACGCCTTGCTGTGCGGACTCCACTATTGCACCAAACTGAAAATCCAACGAGCGAACGGATCCAAAGATCGAGGAAGGCCAAACACCACACAAGCCTCAAAGAGAAAACACACCAAGAAAGCTGAGAGCGGCGACCAACGTATAGCCACCATCAGAAATGATGGCTGTATGCCCCCTACCGACATAAAAAACAAATCAACCAAAAAGCTACAAAACCACACAAAGGCTAAAAATTACTGTCAAATCATTGATTGACATGAAGTGGTCAAAGTGGAACCACCAAGTAATAAAACGCAACGTACCCAAGCAAAAGACGAAACCAGATAAGAGCCACAAGACACAAGTCTGGACAGAAGTAGAGGCATGCAACTAAAGCAAAGGCAACATTCAATGGAACAATGACAAATTCATAAACCAGTTTTAAACTTGACAAGTCTAACGACATATGAGGTAGTACTGCTGCAGCGTACTACGAAAATACCAGCACCAGGACTGAAAGCATGTTTAAAACTGAATATAGACCACAGCAATTACACGGCAAATCTAACTCAATTCATATTCTCAACTGTTATGCCACGAGTTATGCCACGACCTTTCAGCATAAAAACATCAACAAACAAACAATAATTTGTACACATACCATGCCAGAGCACTGAACTGTGATTTTGCAGATTTACAAGCTTTCTTACCCTCGGCTTTGTCACAATCTGCTCTGCTGTTTTTAGTTAATAGTTACCAGCATGCAATGAAAATTTGCAAAGCATTTTGCAAATCTCACAGTTCATATTCTTGACCCACGGATTGCATAATACAAACAACTCCACAATCATAGCACCTCACAAATGATAAGCCATGCAGAAAAGATATTTGTTCTTATTTCCTCAACCTAACCTCATATTTATATTGTGGTCAACTATGCAGCGGTACTCAGGTGAAAGCGAAGAAGCATACAGTAGACACAACGGTAGTGATGACAAAATGCAGCAGAAGGCAATGAAGATGGTGCAACACACAACCATGATGCGCCTTCTTTCATATGATGCTTAAATAGCGAGTCGGTAGTTGAGAAGCTTTGAAGTGCTAGTAGTTAACAATGTGAAGGTCGATGAGAACCTAAAAACCTATCTAGTAGTTTTGATACTTCTCTCTCTAACAGCGTATTTGCTGAGAAGCTTTGGATACGCTATATGAATGCTATTATTGAGGTGTGCGCTGAAATAGTCAGTGGTCACAAATAGCCGCGATAATGACAAACAGAGAAGAAGAAAGCCCATTTGGAAGCATTTGAGGAGCCAAACAGATGGTTGCCATATCAAGGGCGTACCTCAAAAACACATACATGCACACAATTTTGTAAGATAATCTAGTTTACTAATATTGAAAAACACTGATAATAAGTCTGAAAAGATGCGATGTCACATGCTTAAACTAATGTACTGCATATATGCAAAGTTAAGGGAAATGGAAAATAACCTCAAGGCGCAAGCCACAAACAAACTGAGAATGTAATCTGGAGTTTGACAACTCCATACACAGCACAAATCCATGCAAGTTCGGAGAACGCTACAGATAACAGGTCATACTTTGATGATGTCTAACAAGCATAAATTCATGCAATACTTATAACCATAGAAGAAATATCCACTTATAATCAGAAATCCATTCTTGAAAGGAAGAAGTAACAGCTCAGCTCCTGCTGCGGCGCCTATCCCTATATGAAGATACAAATGTTTGAGTAGCTGAACAAAAGGTACAGAATTACAATGCACAATAATAATCTGATGTTTAGTAGCAGAGACAAACCCATTAGCATAAGGAGAGCTACGTCTATAAGGAGGAGGTGATCGGCTATATCCTCGACCACGACGAGGAGGGGTTATGCTGCGCCTTCTTGGGCTGTAGCTTCTGCAAGATGTGCATCCAAGTCCAAAAATACAAACTTTACATAACAGTGGATATTAAGTACACAGATTAACAAAAATAAAACTTCACACAATCAGCATGTTGGTAGAAAAAATAACTTGGAAGGATTATCATCCACAACCGAAGGAGGCAAATTCAAAAGTCTAACCATGAACAAGTTGATTGCCAAGATTTGTGAATTGACAACTCCAATGGTACTAAAATCATTCATGCTTCAATTTTTTCATTATGTCTGGATATCACTATGATTGTGTATCCAAGATTATGAAAACAATAATTAAAATCACAACATGAAGTTTAAACTCCAAAATGAAAGTGGATCAAAATCGTAAACTGTAGATACAAAGAATTTATACTGTAATGCACGAGGGAGGGAGAGAGATACATTCCTATGTATGTACATATGAATTATTAAAATTTGAAATTAGTCCGATCTGCATAAACTATTAAACATTTATAACTAGTATGCTAGAAAGTCCGATCTGCATAAACTATTAAACACTTTAGTATATAAAAACATTCATGGCAACAATTTACATATTTGAAATTGATTTTAATACTTGAGCCCATACATTTAAGTCTAAAATTCAAATCTTTTTCTTGTTTCATTTTTGTTTTGTTTAGGAAACAATAAACTTTGAATAGTAGATTCAAATAAACATATTGGTGCTCTTTGTTTTAACATGCACCCGATGATTTTTCTCATTTGGCTTTTCAACTCAGATTTCAGACGGGATTGTGCCAGGAGAGATCTGATTTGAAATGGGATTTGAGTGGTGAAATTTAAGACGTTGAACAGCTATGAGTGCCCTTAAAGAAGAAGATATTTTGGCTTGAAATGGGAAATTACATTAAAACCCATACCTGCGTCCATAGCTAGGACTTCTGCGGTATCTAGGACTAGGGCTACGATATCTACCCCTTCCGGATCCACCATTTCGACATTCACGCGCGAAATGACCAGGTTCACCACACTGATAGCACTTCAATTCTCCACCACCTCGTGCTGGACGATCATCACGATCGCGTCCACCTCCAACACCTTTTGAATTGTGTGACATCTCCACGCGCCAGCCATTCTTACCTAAGTCACATAATTAAGTATCGGATAAATCATTATAATTAGAAAACTCTGAGCATTTTCATTAATTCCCTACAATTTGATATTTTGAAGTCCAAGTTTCAAATTAAGTTTCATCATACAATTTATCAGTAAGGTGCTTGGCACACTCTCACCAATTCACACAAAATGAAGTTGATTCATGACCTGTTGAATAGTGGTATCCTTTATTATTATTTTGCATGTTTTCTACCTGTAAGACCGCTGGTGCTCAAATCCAATCATAACTCCGGCGTCACTGCAGATGCTAATTATTAGGTTGACAAGTGTAATGATGACTAAATGAGAAACCGATCGAATACGAAAGGTAAAAATAAAGTAATGAAACCAAATTTAAGGCCGGAAAAACCTCAATTGTGAGTAGTGAAGATTATACCATCAGTTATAATTTGATTACAGTAGCAAATTTCTTCAGCAATCACTATGACAAAAGATTGGACTGAATATTTTTATGGCGGTGGCAGTCAATTTATTTACGGCATAGTTGGTTGGCTAGTATTTGCTTGATTGACACCTCGGTTAAAGGGGTTTGAAGCAACCCTGTTAAGTAATAGTTTGTCAAGTCTATGTATTTGGTGATCTGAATATCTACTATTGCTTGTTGAAGTAATAAATAACTTGCATGCTGCAATACATTTTGCAGGTTGCTTCCAGAAACTTCCGTTTGGGTCTATGTTTCCCTTTTTCACTTAAAAAGGGTAAATAGGTGGCCAAGTGAGGTACTGCTCCCCCTGCAGTCTTGTACCTCCTGATGTACCCAAAAAAGGTCTTTTGTTAGATAACACTCTTTTCTAATAAAGTAGGGTGCTCGTTTGGAATTGGCTTTTGTAAATCTCGGGCTGGGCATGGTGGTTCAGAAGTGCTATGATGACTGAATGAGAAACTGATCAAATACGAAAGGTAAAAATAAAGTAATGAAACCAAATTTTAGGCCGGAAAAATCTCAATTGTGAGAGGAAAAACACAGCGAAGGTTATATCATCAGTTATATTTTGATTACAGTTGCATAAGCAATAGCTATGACAGAAGATTGAACTGAAATTGTTTTTATGGCGGTGGCAGTCAATTTATTTACAGCATAGTTGGTTGGCTAAATTTTGCTTGATTCACACCTCGATTAACGGGGTTTGAAGCAACCCTGTTAAATGATAGTTTGTCAGGTCTATGTTTTTGTTGAAGTAGTGGTTTGGCAGCCAATACATTTTGCAGGTTGTTTCCAACTAACTTACGTGTGAGTGTAGTGTTTTTTTTTTTTGGATTAGGGGGGCCGGGGGGGGGGGGGGGGAGGCGTCTGTCTGTTCCTTTTTTTCACTCAAAAAGAGTGATAGGTGGCCAAGTGAGGTACTGATCCTCCTCAGGTCTTGAACTCTTGATGTATCCAAAAAAAGGTCTTTCATTAGATAACACTTTTTTTTAATAAAGTAGGGTGTTCGTTTGGAATTGGCTTTCGTAAATCTCGGTTCGGGCACGGTTGCTGACATTCAAGGCACACTGGTCAAAAATCCTCACAACAAAGAAAATTACTTTACATTAGCACACAAACGCATGCATTCAGACTGTGGATGCATAAATGATGCATCAAGTATATCCTCATCAAAAAATATAAGCATAAACTGTGTAACTATATAAAGATAGATAGGTATACGACTCCTAAAAATCTAGCATATTTTTTGCATTTCAATTTACTCCGCTAAATTCATGTTAACCAACAACTATTATTAATGTTGACTTCATCATCAATCTCATTACTAACCATTTTATTTGAGCAAGGTTTTCAAAATAGGATTTAAAATGCAAATCATAAAATTCGAACTTAAAACTGAAACGAGGTTTGAATTGTAAATCAAAGTTTGAGAACTCGGTACCGGTTCCGGTCTTTCAAAAAAAAAAAAAGAATTTCGCTCAATTTTGGTGATTTTGGTTTCGGATTTTTATATAATTGTGCATAAAATAGCTCAATAGATTAATAAATTATAATTATAATTTTAATATTTAAAAGTATATCTATGATTCTGTTGCATACAACACACACATTTATTAGTACAATAGTTTGCAATGCATTATATATTGATTAATAAGGTCTAATAGAAGTTATTTGGCCCAATAATAACAATATAAGCCCGTTCTCTCAATCAGTCCATCATCTTAGTAGAAACCCTCATGTCGCATCTTACATGAGCCGCCAAATATCATAATATCAGTTCGCATCTTTGCTGGAAACCCTAAATATCAGTTCTCATCTCAATTGGAAACCAAAAATCATCGAATAAAAGCAAGGAGACAATTGCAGCATCCACTTCAAAATAAGATTAGGGTTTTCTGATTAGGTTTTAGTTATGTTTTTTTTTTTTCATATCACCTTCGAAATGAATTCTTTTTTATGTTTCTAATTTGGTTTCTTCCCTCTAAATCTTATTTTCTTTCAATTCCTCTAGCAAGACTGTGAATTTCCCAATAAAAATTGTACACTTCGACCGAAACCGGATTTACCCTCATATTTCATCTCGGTGATGGTCGGAACCGAACCGAGATGACCAAAATTTTGAGGTTCCAGCCTAAACCTCTAACCAAGTTGTAAATCATAAATTTAACCTCTAACCAAGTTGTAAATCATAAATTTAAACCTCTAACCAAGTTGTAAATCATAAATTTAAAATATTCATATTTGAGCATTTGTACACTCTTTGAAATTGATTTTGTTGTTTGAATTGCTAGATCTAAACTTAAAACTTAATTTACTCTTTTATTCAATTTTTATTTTGTTTGAAAAAAATAGAACTGAAATTCTAAATTCAAATAAATATATTAAATATGCTAGCATGTATGAAATGATGTTTTTAAATTGCAGTTTCAGCCAAGTTTGAATAGGAACATGAATCAAATCGTAAAGGGAGAGATCCGCTCTGAAATGGAATTTATATCAACCAACGAACAGTATTTAAGATTTTCAGTGTAATTAACAATCATTGACTCAAAAGCAACCCAACAGACAGTATTTAGATTAGCTGGATACATCTTTTAACGACCACCGAACCTTTTGTGTATACTAAACAGAGGCCATCTTCTACCCTCATGATATTTTTGATTCTTCATTAATGTGTTGACTATGTTTTCACACTTAATGAGACGAAACATTAAATCTCTTTGGTATCTTGTTTGACATTCGTTTTACTCAAAGATGCTAAAATCTCAAACCAAAATCTGCATCAAAATTTAGTCTGAAAAGCAAAACAGAATCACATATTTCTTACATACTTCTTTTTATATCTATCAAACTGAAATTAGCATAACTGTTTTTTTTTTTTTTCAACCCTCTAAAATTCATATGTCCGATTTTACCCATGTGAACCACGACAAAAGATTTCATATTTTTGTGACTTATAATGTTCAATTGAGCAAAAATAATTAAATCAAATTGCTACTCTCCTAAAAAAGCAGCTTTTTAATTTCATTTTTTATGATTATTAACACTTGATAATGAGAATGTATCATTCAAACGTGCTCTCAAATAAACTATATCTGCACCCACAAAATCTCCATATTCTATCCAAAACGAGTGCTACAATTGTTATTTTATAACGTTAGAAAAACTTTTCTAAAAGAATATTCGCTTTTGCAGCAATTACTTCACCGAACCCGTACATGCATGAGTTAAAGGTAGTTCAACATGTATCCAACCCTATACGAGGTTGGATATGTATTGGGTTGATGTGCAGGTTGCGTCGGGTTGAGTTGAGTTGGGTTACATAAATTAAAAAAATAGATATTAAAATATTCATCCCAAAATATTAGGTTTTAGCTAGCATAATGCATTCCAATTCATTACAACACATTTTATTAGAATTTCATTATAAAACACATCACAAGAAATTAATTCACTACATATTAAATTAAGAATTCCATTTCAAAATGCATTAAAGTGCTCATCAAAATATCTCGGTCAATCCAATGTGTTTCATACTAACATCGGGTATGTTTTTGTATGTTTAATCTAATACACAAACATTATTCTAGATTTTGACTGTTCTAATTTTACATATGTTGATATTAAATTATTATTTTATATTGGGTTGGGGTGGGTTAAAATAGAGTTGGGTTGGGCAATATCACACCGGATCTGTATATAGTATGGAATACAAATTATAACCCATATCCGACACGAAATAGAATAGATTGGGTTGGATTTATGTGTGTTGGGTCTAGTTGGTGGGTTGAGTCGGGTTGAGTATGGATTGTTTGCACCCCTAGGTACAAGATACACATGTTTCATCTGAAATCTCTAATGTAACTGCAAGATACGAGAAGATACTCAAATTTCATCTTAAACCTGTCACGTAAAATTTTGGTGTAGAAGCCCTAATACGAACCATAACTCAAAATCCGAGATGTGATGATTGAGACTCGTATCTGAAAATAACAAGTCAATCAAAATTGTAAATACAAAGAAAAAGGGTTGACAATGAATGTGAGAATATAATATACAAAATATACACATAGATCAATAATGTTCTGCAAAATAATCTTATAAAAATAATTTCAAATGACATGCCTTTCAATGACCAAATATTATTAAAAATGAATACATTGCTATATATTTTCACCAACTATTTATTAGTTTAGACTGGAGCCCTATAAAAAAAAAAAAAAAAAAAAAAAAAAATCATAAAAAATAGGTTAACATAGACATAAACCAAAACAGCATTAGACATAGATGTAATATTCCTAACGACATTTGAAATTGAAATGGTATTATGCACTATAAAGTATACCATGCTGGATTTCTAATTCAGACTGATTATAAAAACTTCGTTGAAATGTTATCATCATAAAAAATTCAGACTTCATGCACCTAGCATGCCAAGGGTGTTTGTCGAACCATTCAATTGGCTGCTTCCATCCTCTATCTTCGTCACATCGCATTGCAACCTTCATGTTACAACCACGGCC
Source organism: Allium sativum (assembly GCA_030737875.1). Classification (NCBI taxonomy): domain Eukaryota; kingdom Viridiplantae; phylum Streptophyta; class Magnoliopsida; order Asparagales; family Amaryllidaceae; genus Allium; species Allium sativum. The sequence goes on from CM060922.1 coordinate 887,898,348, forward strand.
CCTCCCTCACCTTCACACAGCCATCAGTTAGGTTTTACCATTCTGTAAGTTATCATGTCAATAATGCTTATTCACTCTGATTTGAACTTCATCATGTTGACAACACTTACTCCCTCCACCCTACTAGACTTCTGAGTTGAATTTTAAATCTTGTTGACGCCATCACTATTACTAGTGTAGTACAGTTGGTTTTTTATTAATTAGTTTAGTTTTTTGTTTAGTTAATAGTTTGACAAAAAATCAACTGAAATGCTTGTTCTTTGATTGTTAGCGTATTATGATTGATTATTTATGTATTAGTAATTAATAGACAGCTGTTACATGATTAGTACATCCTGATAGATTAACTTAAGTAATTAGTTCAGTGTCTTATTATTTAGTTTACTAATTACTATCTCGAAGTTATATTCAAGTTGATTTACCTGATGTGCCATGGTTTTCAAGTAGTATGAATATTTTTGCATCTGTATGAAAATGTCACAGAAAAATTCTGTTAATATGACCCCCCAAACCCCAAAAAAACAACCATCCCATAAAAAGAAAAAGAAATCGTGGTGTTGCTGATCTAATTTCCTAGCTAAGTGACTGGGTAAAACATCAGTGGAGACGAACTGACTGCAAGATTGAAAAGAACCAAGTAATATATGTAAGTTTATACGGGAAAGATAAAGAAGTTGAATTGAACCACTTCAAGAAAGAAAGAAAAATCAATACCATCTAGAGCACGAATGGCATCTATGGCATCTCTCCTGTCATCAAGTTCAACAAAAGCATAACCAGGAGGCCTTCGAGCAACCCAAACACTGCAAAAAGACATGGTAAGGGCTTTCTTGCAAATCAAGATGATATTCGCTAGGCTCTGCCTAAGCTTTATTTTGAACCGACATCCCACCATTTAATGACATCAGGACTACACATTTATTAATGTTGTCTATAGGATTTTTTTTTTTTTTTAGTTTTTTTTAGTTTTTTTTTTTTTTGGGAGGGAGGGTGGGGTGAATCAGTCCTTACCCAAATGCCTGTAACAATACAGTAACACAAAACAAAAATTTCACCTCCGGATTACACCAAATGTTCGAAATTCATCTTCAAGGTCTCTCTCGGTGACACGTGGATCCAAGTTGCCAATATAAACTTTTGCCATCTTCCACCTAGCAAGCTAATAAAAATATAATCAGAAGGACGAAACATAAGAGGCATCACAGCAATTTAATTATTTTTCTCAAGTCAAAAAGGAAGTAGTATCGCCATGTATACTGACTCATCAGCCTGATAACATGTAGCAATGGATCCAATATCATATTTGATACATCGTGTATTTAATAGATAACTTGTGTAGGCAAGAACCTTCGTGAGAAGCTATCGTGTATATAAACGTTGAGATCGTAGAAAATGCAATTCTAAATTAAATCATATACCACATTCTCAATGAAGGGTAAATTTTGACGAATACCTCTAATGCCATAGAACTTGCACATATAAAGTTCTCAATGGAAATTGGTTACAGAATGACAAGCCCATCCCTCACTCGTTGGGCAAATTTTTACTCATTTGGCATATCACAGCAGTATTAGAAGAAATAATTTGAATATGCAATGTTTCATCAGACGATGCTCAACCCATTAGGCATGATATTACTACAGGAACACGAAATTATGACGTTTAATTCTTCAGCCGGACTCATTTTTTAAAAGTCGGGTATTAGAAAGCAGAAAATACCACACCGCACATTCCTGAATTCCTAATGCATAAATTTACATCTAATACTTCTAAACGTGACAAATTTGCATAACAAATCAGTTTTTTACGCTGCATAAATACATAATACACGATTTGAACCCTACTTTGAACGAAACTGATGATAACATGTAAATTAATCAAACATGGCAAAAATTAATTGAAACGGGTTAGAACTTACTTTAGTTGAATCGAAAGAGTCGAAGACGAAGATAGATTTAGGATTGCACAAAAACCCTAAGTTTCTTTCCTCCGTAACTATGTAAAAAGAAAGGCAATGGTCAGGTAATTATGAATGAAAGCAAACCGTCCGATCTTTAGGCCCGTTAATAAAAGCAGATTAGTTGAGGTCCACCTAAGTAGTTGGTTAACTTTTATAACTCAAGTGTTTGCCAACACGTCACGAAGAAAGAAAGAAGTCAAGTCAAAAGCAACAAATACTACCAAGCACGATGCTAGAATAACCAAAAATTTTGCCGTATTTTGAAATGTGCGGTAGAAAATTAAAGCGATTCACGGACGTATTGTCAATCAAATGGCAGGAAATGTTGTCTCGTTTTTCTACCTACAAATTGTCGGTTGCTTGAGCATTTTAGTACTATTAATGACCTGTTTTAAGTTTCATAACTAAGTTCCATCATAATTTTAACTAACTTAGCCAACATCCTAATACTTTTATTTTACTACTATCTATGCAGTTTATGCCCCACTATTACCCTGTCATATTCCCGTTACATCGTGTATCGGGTTTCTACCGCTACGTTATTTTCAAATAGCCTCTAAAATAGCTTTTTCGCTTTAATCTGCGCTATATTCCGATATTTCCGATATATTTCATTATTTCAGTTATATTCTGCTATATTTTCTATAAATGAAATGAATTGAAGAAGGACATTTATACATTATAAAATTTACAAAATTAGTATTTTAATAGAATTTTTTGACATATATTTTTCAAAATAGAAAATACTACAATATTCTATTAAATTTAATCAAACTAAATAAAAGTTAACATTTATCTACATACATTTGCAAATGTTTTTACTTAAAATTAAAAATATACTAATTATATTTAAATTAGATGTTAATTTCCCATTTATTTATCATTTTTATATTGGTAAAAGCATTAAATACGAATTTTATTTGTTATTTTAGACTTATCTGCTATTTCCTCGCTGCAATTTTTTGTACCTCCACCGTATTGGATCCGCTGAGCGTTTTAACTGCACAACTACTATTCACTCAACATTACTTACAAATTACTGTTCAAAACTCATTACCAAGTGGCTTATTCAACTATTTATTGGTTCCCCACCATGGTAGGTGGATTGGATCAAATCAGACCTAGCGGGTCTTATTTCTATGTTGATTCACATTCAAACTAGATATCCTAAAACCTTGACCCGACTCGATTTGAATTTAGACTGGGATGCATTGAATCCAGGCGAAATAGATTGGATAGTAACACATAAAATGCATATATTTTTATGTTTTCCGCTCAGTTTTTCGAATTGAGTTGGTCCAAGTCGAGTATAAGCAGATGGTGTTGTACATTTTCATCCAAATCTAACCCAATACCAATTGAGTTCGTGTCGGGTTTGCGTATACTCGGATCGGTTTGATTCGAATTTGCAAGTTAGGGTTCTAATTATATCAATTTACTGTTTAACATGTGCAATGCACATGCCAAAAATGTTTAAAAACAAAATGGAAATCAAAATCTATCGTGCATATTAAAAACCAAAGATGATTTTTATTCATATCAAGCTAATTTGTTGGTTAATGAATGTTATGAATTACCTTAGTTAAATGCGCTAATTATTTTCTAAAAGCTAATCTTTAACGGATCAACTTCTAAAATTGTGTTGTCATGATAAAACATGACCAGTGCATATAATAGAGTGAAATGTAGTGAAAAAATAAAAATAAAAAATCATACGATTGACTTTTTTTTCAAACCCTATAGCATTTTGATTGGTCTAGACATATTTATTAGCTTTGTTATATATTTATATGTATATATATGTGTGTGTGGTGCGTATGTATGTATGTGTGTGTGTGTGTGTGTGTGTATATATATAGCCCCTTCTTATGTTTGGAAGTGCCAATGTTAATAATTTTAAAAAGACGTCTTAGATCGCAAGTTTCTTTTGAAAGCTTAAGATTCTCATATGTATGCATTAATTTTGTTACTTAAAGACATATTTTGAGAAGTTAAAGTTTCACGAGAATCCTATAATTTATGTGGTTTGCTACCAGCCTTTTGACTTGGCTATCTCTGACCAACTAGTTGGCTTGATGGTTATCGAGGTAGACAATAAAAGCCTAGATATCAAGCAAAAAAAATTCCATAAGGCAATAATTATACAAGCTCGGTAGAATAGCATGATAGAATATTCAGAACATAGATCACAAGTACCAAGTGATCTGGGTCGGCTACAAATTAAAGTGCATTTCACAACCAGTTCGACTTCAAGTAAGATCGCTCCATATCCATCGAATGTTTGAGAGATTGCACAAACCAACTTTAGAACCAAGTCATCGGTGTAAATAATTCATGTCCCAAAGGTTGAATCTTGATCCGATAGAAAGTCAGATAAACATTGGGCTAAACATGAATCGGTAATGATCTAGTTCCCCACTGATTTGGGGAACCTTTGTATGACATAGTAAATGTGATGACCACCCACAACCCCTGCACTTAACAAAAGGAATAATGCACTGAAAGGCATGCCAGACAGGTGTGGACGATCATCATAGGTAAACAACAACATTGAAACCTGTAGTAAAACTCACAGCGCAAGGATAAAATATATTAGAACATATACAACAGGTAGTAATAGTGAAGCATCATATAACAAACTTTTAAAACTTTCACAACATCCTGAAAGATTATCCATACATCATAGGAAATATCAAAGTCTATACATAAAGCCTCACTACAACACTCATAGAGTAACTCAAACAGCGGAAACAAATACTAGATAGTAGGTAAGATAATACGCTGGCCTTTTGCTTGCCTCCGAACTGCAACGTCGTACTCACTAAGCTATCATTTGTCACCTGCCACCTAGTCTGCCCATCCAAAAACCGGATGAACAGCCCAAGGTAATAAGAGGGAAACATAAAACCTTGAGTCAGACAACAGTCTTATTGAGTGATAAAACAACTATTTAACATCATCAATAAAGTATATGAGAATGAATAAATAAACAAATCAATTTACCCACAACACCAGAGAAGAACTCAACCTCGTCTTCCCCACATCGGACAATGATAGCCTTTACAACAAACACATCAACCATTCATTCACGGAAACCAAAAGCAAACACCACTAGCACTCATAGCATCCAGATTATATGTATCTCACGTAAACCATCCTAATTGAATTCAACATCCCTCTAGCACAAGCCCTAGAGACATAAACCAATATCAAACAAGCACCCAAGAAACATCTCCTTTGACGTTGGATAATTTATGTGAGACGATACAAACAAGACAACTAACCATCCATGGCAGACTCTGGCTATCACCGCCAATCCTGCTTCGAAACTATCATTAGTCGTATGACGACCAACTTTGTTATACGTCAAGGGCTAATGGTAAACCCAGTTCTAGCATAAACTCCATACTCCTTTCAACGATACGTATGCATGTCCTACCTTGACAATTAGGCCTTTCAACGATACGTATGCATGTCCTACCTTGACAACTAGGCCTTTCAACGATACCCACGGTACTCGACCAACAACCTTCCAGTCTTTTGGGCGCCCCCACTGTACCCCTGCTTTGAGCCTACTTGAACTTACGACAACGATAATCTCTCGGCCTTCGTATCTCTAGTAATCTAACCCGACGACTTTTCATAGCTTAAGCAACCTTCTCAAGCAACCATTATCCACCAACTCACGACCTTTGAGTTGCCACCTCATTCGTTATTCTGCACCGATTAACGAACACATACAACACTTCGAATATTCCTACTTGAATTTACTTCGAAGTCACAACATCACTGAGTCAAATTACATCACTGGGTTGGGGTTAAGATTCGGGGGTTTCCCCCAAACTTTTTTTTTCAAGCTCTCTTCTTCAAATCTGGGTTGTACCCAAAAATTATAATTTTTCAGAAAATGACCTTATGCGACCGACCAGACCCTGTTCGACCGACCACATCACCATCTGGCCGACCCAAATCCTGCTCGACCGCCCCCACCTTGTGACCAAACCCCAGTGTGCGACCGACCCTGGTGATCGACCACAATGTGCATGACCAAACCCACCGCTCGACCGACCGATCACTGCTCGACCGAAACCCTTGACTTGACCGACCCGAACACTTCATTGCATTAGGTGGCCAACCCATAGAGCGACCAACCCCATCTCCTGGTGCACGACTGAGCACACATGACCGACCTCTATTTCCATGCACGGCCGACCAGGCTTGCTCGAGCCCGTGTTATGCTCGACCGACCCCCCCTCCCCCTGTACTACACATTGTACTACACGCTCGATCCATGGCCTGTACCAGCCCAATTCATCACCAAATTTCACCAAAACTTCGAAAAATGGCAAAATCAATGAAATCTACTCATCTAATTCATCTAATACAACCATAAGCATGTTGTAAAATCGTAATAACATGAAAACGACGATTTTCACTAGCGATAAATGAACATATAAACTAAATTATGGATCCAACTTGCATAAACATATGAAATAGCATAAAAATTACCGGTTTAAAGTTGCTAAATTAGATCCTACTTACCATGATGTAGATCTAAGGAAAATAACTTGAATTTAATGAAAAACAAGATCAAACACTCATGTACTTGATTGAATCCGTATGAAAGATGCATATCACTCACCAATTCTCCAAAATAACCCAAAAGCAATGAATTATGATTTTGGACAGCGAAGAATTTGATCCAAACTCTTCAATTCGATGATCTTTCTCTTCGATTTGCGTAGATCTAGCCTCAAATGTTGTAGATCTTCGATTATCTAAGCTCTAATGGTGGAAAGGTATAGAAGATGGAGGAATGGAGGAACTCTAGCTCTTCCAAATGAGAGAATGGAGAAAGTAAACTATTCTGCATACCTCTTACCCCAATTTATAGCCTTCCACCAGCCCACTAACGGGCCTCTCTAAATCAGTCCATTATGGCTTTCCAATCCTAAACATCCAACTATTAAACCTTAAAACATTGATTCCTCCCAAAGCACTAAGCCAAATCTATGATGTGACCAATTTACGGAAAGGGAAACATCATTTTCTTTCCAATGACACAGGTCTCAACACCTAATTCGATGTGAGTCAAAAGTTATGCCCTATACAAGACTGACATGAGCAAAATGGTTACAAACAAGATTGGTAAAATTATGGACATGTCTCACATCCTCATAAGCAACATATTAAAATATGAGAATGATCCAACCCTCAGGGAATAAAATAAAAATATTTTACGATCTCCTGATAAGTAAAATGCAGGTTGTTACAGTAAAGTCCACTCCAAGTTTCTCTTGTCGAAATTTCAGCCCGACCTGATGTCGGCTTCACCTATAAATGCCAATTGCCTTTGAGAAATTTGGATATTTTGGCTCACTGTATTTTCTACCTCCATTGTGTACCCGTACCTTCCACGATCTGAGTTTGATAACTAACAAATTCAATAATAAAGTGATTGTGGACGCAGGCTATTTAATGACGAACTAGTATAAATATTTATGTTCAATTTACTTTAATGTTATTGTTAATTTCCTTTGTTTTCACTTTATTTTCTTTATTTATTTATTTGCAAAACTCTTCTTTAATGTTAATGCCCTTTTTGATGTTAACATTTTGGTGTTTTGCTGAGAATTGATTCTATGTTGCTTCCAGATCTCTTCATCTATTGGTTGATCTCCAAGTCTATAAGAGAAAATCTGAATTTCTGCATTCAAAATCCTTGTTCTACTCAGATTGGTGAAAGGATCTAAAAGAGAAATTTTCGGTAATGGATCAAAAGAAATGACACTCCACTTCACTTGTTAATACTGTAGAGGATGTCAACGTTCAACAAAAGAATCAGAATGATATCACCACCACAAATGTTGTTGCATCCACTCCTAATTAATCACATTCGATCACTCAAGAAAATTTGATGAACTTGATGAAAAAGCTTGAAGAAACCCAGCAGGCTTTGTATCAGCAGATCCAAGATAACTTTCAATTAAGAAATCTAGTCGACCGGACGAATGCCGAATTGATTGATAGAAATAGAAAATCTATAAACCTCTTGTGCTATGAACCTGAATACTCCTTATCATCAGAGCAAAGCTACATAGGTCAATGTTGTAAGGCCGAGGAAATGGAGCATATATGGCATCTAGACTATAAATGACCATAATCTCTAGATTGGTGCTGAACTAAGTCAAGAGAGGCACACAAGCTAAGCCAGGTAAGGTACGTCGATCCGACTTTGGTAATACCGTTGATTTGAACCGAGGAGACGTTGGTTCATCACATGTTGTTGCCTTGTTTCGTACACATCCTACGATCGATCGAGATGCTATGAACCAGGGAACTCCACTAGGGGTAAGCAATATTCAGTTCAAACGAAATTAACCAACCAAACCGGTTCATTTCGGTCAGTTCAATTCGGTTTTAAAACTAAATCATTTTGTAAAATAAAAAAATTTGGTTATCCGTTTAACCGAAATTTTAATTTATTATCTAAGGTATTGTAGTACTTTAAATAATTAGTTTAGTTTTATAAAACAAAGACATTTGTTGCAAATAGATCAAATCTTATCATAACATAAAATTTACTATATAAAATTTCTCCAAACATGAATTTATGTTTTGCTTTGATTGAATCCATCATTTGAATAATAGTACATCCTTCAAGTTCGGTTAAATTGGTTACTGGTCGAATTAACCGAAATAAATTCGGTTCGGTTTGTAAAATTTTCGGTTTCGATTCGGTTTGAGTTTTTTTAGCTTCAAACCAACTGAACCGAATGAACTCTCACCCTTACGCTCCACTGAAACATTTCTCAAGTGGTTCTCTTAAAGTAATGATAACAAAGGAGATATAGAGTTAAGGTGGAACATGGCTGTCAACATGCAGTGAACATCTAGACCCCAAACTTAATAGTTATGGTCAGATAAATTATGAGGGACAGCCAATGCTTTATAATGACCATTGAGGAGCATAAAGAAGCCACACTCGAATTAATGATAACGCATTGAATGCAATCTGGCCTTGAAGATTCAATTTACATACAATGCCCAATTACTCGGGGAAGATCGACCCTATGCAGCATCTCGTAAGGCGCCAGTGGTACATGGACTCAGCTTAGGCCACTGAGGCAATCAAGTGCTAAGCTTTACCCATTTATTTAGAGGGTGCGGTGATGATGTGATTTACTAAGTGCCCACTAAATTCAATTTCTTCGTTTGAGAAATTAGGAAAGAAATTTCTAAACTAATGTCATATTCGTGAGGCTCGCCCAAACCATTTTATGACACTGTTGAGTTTGCATCAAGCACAGGGAGAATCGCTCAAGAAATTTTTAGAACTATTTAATATTCTTGTCACTAATGTCACCTACTCAAATGAAGTCACCAACTCAAATGAAGTCACCAACTCAAATGAAGAAGCTGTTTTGATGGCACTTATCAAGAATGTTGATCATGATTGTAATTTTGTGACAAGTTTGCTGGAAAGCCTCCATTCATATTGGACCAATTTCACAATAAAGCAGCGTAGTTCCTGAGGAAAAAGAAGGTGAGAAGAACATAAAAAAGAGAAACTGTTGAACCAAGTAACGATGGAGTATAGAGCAATGTGTCAATAAGACAATCCAAAGGAGCACCTGGAAGGTTGAAATTAATGTTCAGAATCGGATGAGCAAAACGATAACTAGAAAGGCGGCTATTGTAACACCCCCCGGTTGAGATGAAATTAGAAGTCCCACACCGCGGAATTAGAGTATGAATTGGGAATTTAAACAGTAGAGCCCAACCTCTTAATAACATCGGGGTTTTTTGAGAAATGAAAAATCACTCCTACATGGATTAAGTTGGGGATAATATCTGTGTGAATGGAGGTGCGAGAGGTTATAATGGTATCAAAGCCAATACCGAGTCGAAATTGTGGCTCGCTTGTCGATCACAACTGAAACACCCCATGCCTCCTAGAATTCCCAATTAAGTCCTATTAAGCAATGTAGAGTGTCGTAGGTACGAAGAAATTAATCACGAAGACTAAGATTCACAAGACATAAAAACAAGAATAATAGAAACATTTATTTTCCAATAACTTATTATTATGAAATAATGCTTCACACAAGATAAGTTTAGTACAAAACATGTATCTTATATGTTTTTTTGCTTAAATCAGAGTACACAATTAAACAATTCCCCCTCTCAAGTACAAATCCATATTTTGGCAAATAGTCTATCATAAAATTAAGTACATCAAAAAGAAAGAAAAACGTGATCTTTAACGGTAATCTTCACAAACTGCTAGAATCAACCAATCCCTCTTAGGGAAAAAGAAAAAGGAAGGAAGATGTGTGGGTTAAATATAAAGAATGGTGAGTGTTGTAATTACTAGCATAATTAATTAATAGAGAAATGATATACTCAATAATAGTTCTAATGTTAGATATGGTAAGTACTCATGCACCACAACAAAGGTGAACATAATGGAATAATATATGAAGAAATATACTGAACATTACGAGTATAGATTTATTCGATTGTTCATCTGTTAATACCCTAGGAATTGAATTTGATGAACAACCATATTAACATTATTATTAACAAATCTTTTAAGTTGTGTAGTTACATAAGATATATTATGAAGATAAACAAGAATACAAAAGAAGAATTGCAGAGGAAGGATAATCAAAGCAATTGAAGATCAAAGCCTATTAAAGAAGAATGTTGAAGAACAGAGGTGTTTGAAGTGATGAGGAGTTTGTTGAACCTTCGAATATCTTATTAAAGATCCCATGTCAATTATACTTGAAGACAATTAACAATTGACCTTAACTGAATCACCAAATCCACAAATATAAGGAAATCTGAAGTACTGAATATTTGCGACACTTATAAGTTTGTAACGACCCGCATTTTACGTATCAGAGGATCGTAAAATATTTTTATTTAATTCCTTTAGGGTTGGATTATTCTCATATTTTGATATGTTGGTTATGGGGATGTGAGATATGTTCATAATTTTTATCAATTTTATTTGTGACCATTTTGCCCCTGTCAGTTTTGTACAGGGCATAACTTTTGACTGGGATCGAATCAGATGCTGAGATCATATTTATTAGAAAGGAAATGGTGTTGCCAATTCCATAAAGTGGTCGTATTAAAGGTTTGGATTAGTTATTTGGGAGAAATTGTTGTTTTAGTGCAATACAATTTCTATAAAGGTTTGATTAGTCATTAATGGGTTGAATTGGTGTGGCCCATTAGTGGGCTGGTTAGAGGCTATAAATAGGGGGTTAAAGGCATGGAGAGGGGTTTACTTTCTTCACTCTCTCATTTGGTTGAGCTCATAATCCTCCTTGCTCACTTAAATACATCTTTCCACCATTAAAATTCTAGATCTACGCAAGTAGATTGAAGATCTACATCAAACAAAGCTAGATCTACATCAAGTGAAGGGAGATCACATCAAATTGAGAGGTTTGAAGATCGTTCTTCGTTGTCCCGATTGGAAATTTAGTGATTTTAATTTTTTCTGAAGATTTGGTGAGTGATAAGCATCTCTCACACGGATTCAATCGAGTATATGGGTTGTTTGACCTTATTTTCATCTTTTCAAGTTGTTTTCACCTAGATCTACGTCATGGTATGTATATTTTCATTTGAATCACCATAGGATCTAATCTAGCAACTTAAAAATAGTGAATTTCTATGTTAATTCATGTGCAATTACAAGTTAGATCCATTTGTTTAATTCGTTTATTGTTTATCATGATTTTGGTGAAATTCTCATTTTAGATGATGATTAATCATTGTATTGATACTTGTTGATGGTTGATTTGGGTTGATGGATGAAATCAATGCTTTGCATAAGTTTTGAATTAGATCAAATATGGATCGGTCAAGTTTGGAGTCGGGTCGTTCGACTTGTTGCTTAAGAAATTTATGGGTCGTTGGTGGCTTCGGGTTGGCCATAGTCAGGTCATGGAAGTCGGGTCGTGGAAGCCAAGTCGCGGAAATCTGGTCATTTGGCATGGAACGCCTCAAGTGTTTGGGTCGGTTGCATGAAGATGGGTTGCATCTCCAGGAAGAAGCAAGGCAGGTCGTCCTAGCTCGGGTTGTTTAAGCTAGGTCGTGGAGATTGATCAGCCATGTAAACATGATGATGGGTTGTGGGAAATCGGGTCGCCTATTGTTGGATCGTTGGTGATAACGATGGGTCGGTGGAAGTTAGGTCGCATCTCCAAATTGTTGCGATAGGGTTGGGTCGTAGCTTAGTCGGGTTGTTGGAACCCGATAGGTCAGGTCGTTGGATAAAAGGAAGTCGGGTCGTTCGTGTGATGAAGGGTCAATACCAGATGGGTTAGGCGGAGATGGGTCGGTCGATGACCTGACTGGTGAATAGGAAACGACCCAACTATATCAAATATATTTGTTATTTTGGCTTGGAAATGAATGTAGCTTCGACGAGAGTTCAAGGTGGAATGTTCGAAGTGTTGTGTAACGTTCGTTGATCGATGAAAATCAATTAATGTGAAGATGACTCAAAATGATTTGAGTTCGTGGATAATGGCTGCTCAAGATGATTTGAGCTTATGAATGGTCGTCGATGATGACTAGAGATATCGAAGGCCAAGAAGTTATTGTTGTCGTAGGTTCTAGCAGGCTCAAAGCAGGGGTACAATAGGGATGCCTAAAAGACTAGATGATTGGTTGAGTACCCTGGGTATCGATGAAAGGCCTTGATACGTATCGATGAAAGGCGTATGGAGTTTTTGCTAGAAACGGGGTTACCATTATCCCTTGACGGACGACCTGATGTTGAGCCGGTCATACGATTAACGATGGTTTCAAAGCAGGATTGGCGGTGATAGCCAAAGTCATGGATGTTGATTTCTTTGCTTGTATTGCCTTGTGTAGATCTTTCAACGTCGAAGGAGATATCTCTCGAGTGCTTTTTTAATGTTGTTTTAAGCCTTCAGGGCTTGTGCTTGGGTGATGTCAATATCGATTCAAATGATCCACGCTTGATAACTGATTTCAATGAATGTACTGTTTGTTTCCATCTGATTATTGTAAAGGCTATCACTGTCGGATGTGGAGGAGACGGGTTGGGTTCTTCTCTAATGATATGATTGGTAGATTAGATGATTAATCTACCTATTCTCATATACTTTATTGATATGTTAGATAGTTATTTTATCGCTCATTAAGACTGTTGTCTGACTCAAGGTTTTATGTTTCCTCTTATTACCTTGAGTTGTTCATCCATGATGTTGCGGATGGGCAGACTACGTGGCAGGTGACAGGTGATTGATCTGGATGAGATGATGTTGCAGAGCGATGACTAGCAGGACACTTACGTACTATTGCCACTATACATATTTTGTTGTTTTCCACTATTATGATTTCTTTAAGTGATTATAGTGAGGCACTGTGTGCAGACTCTTATGTTGTAATCCTTGGATGTATGGCTATTATTTCATGGTGATATGAAAAAGTTTAAGATTCTGCTTAATTCTACTTCACTATTATTGCCTGTTGTACATGTTCTATTATATTTAATCCTTGCGTTGTAAGTTATACGACAGGATACGCTTGTGTTATTCTACCTTGATGATCATCCATAGCTTCCTAGCTCATCTTTTAGCTCATTATTTCCCTTGTTAAGTGCAGGAGCTGTGGGTGGTCATCACATTTAGTATTAGAGCTCTGGTTAATCGATTTCAGCCGAAGTTCGAAGACGTAATTACGTATGAGAGACGTATTTGTAGACTTCTAATGGATGTATACTATATTATAGTGTATAGTATAGTAGCATTTAAACTCCATTTGCAGTTTTTCTCGTACATGGACTAATCATTCTATATTACAGATTTAGATTGAGTCGTCGAATATCGAGATAGACAATTAGGAAGGAGACTGTTCCTGTAAGGGATAATGGTGGTATACCAGACCACCCATCTATGTTCAAGGCCATGATAGCAGCAATCATGAGGAGGGCATCCGCTCAGGAGACAGTCACGGTGGATGTAGAAGTTCAAGTCTAAGTGCCTAGGACCGTGAACTTCGCAAAGCTATACAAAAACTTCACTACTCTAGGAGGAAAGCCTTTTAAAGGGATGGAGTCGATTGTAGAGATTCAAGGATGGCTTGGTACTTGCATTCAAATCTTTGGAGACTTGGGAATTGATGATGCGACCAAGAGGAAGTTTGCATCGAGACAGCTACAGGGCAGAGCTATGGATTGGTGGAACTCTGTCACTCTAGAGACACCAGAAGATGAGATTTCATGGGAACTATTCCAAGTCAAGTTTGAGACAAAGTTTATTTCTACCATACGGAAGTCTATTATGCTTAAGAGGTTTGTCGAGCTTAAGCAAAATGATCGACCAGTGTTGGAATATGTTTCTCACTTCGAAGCTTTGTCAAAGTATGCACGTTCATATGTCGAGACTCTTTATCAGAAGAACGAGAAGTTTTCCATGGTCTTGGACAAATATATTGGGAATCAGCTGGTTTATCACTTGGATAATACTTACGAGAAGATCATCGAGAAAGCACTAAGGCACGAGAGTTTCTTTCGCAAGGAAGAGATTATTGTTGCAGCTAAAGAGGACCCAAAACCACAGCAGGGTGGAAATAACAAGAAGAGGAAGCAACAACAGAAAGTAAAAGATGGTCAGAAGAAGCAGAAAGGCGAAGTGACTTTCTTTTACTGCCAGTAGAAGGGCCATTACTCCAGGGATTGCAAGAATCCAAAGGATGAGAGTAAGTGCTACAACTGTGGCAAACCTGGATATAACAAGAAGGACTGTCCAGAACCAGCTAAGGGAAAGCAGATTGTGAAGGCGTATGCTTTGGAAGTTGTGTCATCATCTTCAAGGGCTCCTACGACGAAGGAGAAAGGGAAGAGTGTCGTCGTTCAAGGTATTCTTTCTGTTAGAGATGTTTTAATTCATATGTTGTTTGATACTGGAGCATCGCATTCTTTCATTTGTAATTAGTTTGTTTGTCACTTGGGTTTGGAACCCGAGATTTGTGATAGACCATTGATCGTGACTAATCCAGTTGGGGGTTCATCCAGTTTGTGTATGATTTTTCATGGTCTAGTGTTGTCAAGTCATGGTTGCTCCTTTATGTGTGATTGCTTCATTTTGAACTTTGTTAGGTTTGGGATTATTTTGGGTATGAACTGGCTCAAGAGGTTTGCGGCAAAAGTGGATTGCGAGAAGCTGGAGGTGACAGTCAGGAATGTGGAAGGGCGAATGGTTGTGATTTGATGTAAGCCCGAAGATGGTGCCTTCGTGAGCTATTTATATTTGCTTGTGATTCCACGGGAAGACTTGTCATCCGTGCTGATCGCTAGTTAGTTTAATGATGTCTTTGACGAGGTCAAAGGGTTGCCACCGCATCGTGAGATTGAATTTAGAATCGATTTGGTTGAAGGTGCTAGACTTATCGTCATGCCTCTTAGGCGGAATGCGCCTAAGGAACAGCGAGACTTAGAGGTGCAGGTTCATGACCTTTTGGGAAAAAGATTCATTCGGAGTAGTGTGTCCGAATGGGGTGCACTAGTCGTGTTTACAACCAAGGCTAGTGGATCTTTAAGATTGTGCGTTGATTATCGTGAGCTGAATAAGGCAACCAAGAAGAACAGTATCTGTTGCCGAGGATAGACGACTTGTCCGGTTAACTTCACGAGGCCAAGGTGTTTTCTCAGATGGATTTGGCAACGGGATTCCACCAGTTGAGGGTGGTAGGGGACAATGTGTCGAAGACTGCTTTTAGGACACCATTTAGTTTCTTCGAATGGTTGGTGATGCCATTTGGGTTGACTAACGCGCTAGCGTACTTCATGGATCTTATGAATAGGGTTTTCATATATCAGTTGAACAAGCTCTTGCTTGTATTGGTGGATGATATTCTGGATTACTCCCGGAATGAGGAAGAGCATAAGAAGCACTTGAGAGTTGTTTTGGAAGTCTTGCGAAAGCATAAGCTGAGAGCTAAGTTTTCAAAGTGTTACTTCTGTAAGAGGGAAGTGAGGTTCTTAGGCCATGTTTTTTCTAGAAATGGAATAGCGGTTGATCCCGCTAAGGTGGCAGCAACTAGGACTGGGATAGACCTAAAAATGCAATGGACGTGAGGAGTTTCCTTGGGTTGGCTGGATATTATTATCGGTTTATCAAGGATTTCTCTAAGAAAGCTGCACCATTAACATGATTGACGAAGAAGAATTAAATGTTCACATGGGATGCGAAGTGTGAGCAAGCTTTTGGAATTATGAAAGAGAGACTAACGAGTGCTCCTGTTTTGATGATTCCAAGTGGGAATGAAGAGATGGTGGTATACAATGATGTCTGCGGTACTGGACTTGGAGCAGTGTTGATGCAAAAGGATAGAGTTATTGCCTACGTGAGTCGACAGCTGAAGCTGCATGAAAGGAATTATATAACTCGTGATTTGGAGTTGGCAGCGATCGTGTTTGCTCTGAAGATGTGGAGACATTACTTGTTGGGAGTTCGATTCGAGCTATTTACAGATCACAAGTCATTGAAGTATCTTTTCTCCCAAAAGGATTTGAATCTTCGGCAGAAACGGTGGTTAGAGTTTTTGGCACCATATGATTTTGGCATAGCCTATATTCCTGGTAAAGTAAACACAGTGCTGGATGCTTTGAGTCGAAGACACACAAGTTTGGGAGCGATGTTTTCAAAATGGAAGCAACTCAAGTACTTGACAGGACTTGATTTCAGACCACTGTGTGAGTTGGAACCAGAAATGTTGGCAATCTTATTGATAAGATCTACTCTCATCGAAAGGATTGGCGAGAGCCAAAAGCGTGATGCAAAGCTTTCCAAGATTATCCAAAAGTTGGAACCAGAGGATAAGGAATTCGAGGTCGATTGAGAGGATTGGCTTCGAAAGAAAGGATGATTGGTTGTTCCTGATACAGACGGATTGAGAGATGAGGTTCTGAGGGAATGTCATCACTCAAAGTTGACGATTCATCCCGGTGGTAACAAGATGTATTAGGACATGAGGCAAGCCTATTACTGGGAAGGAATGAAATGGGATGTTGGAAGATTCATTTCCAAGTGCATGAACTGTTAGTTGGTGAAAGCTGAATAGAAGAAGCCGGGTCGACTGTTTCAGCCATTGGAAGTTCCTACGTGGAAGTAGGAGCCGATATCGATGGATTTCATCGATGTACTACCCAGAACCAGGGCAGGAAACGAAGGCATTTGGGTCATCATGGATCGTTTGACTAAGAGCACAAGATTTATTCCTATCAGATCAACTAGGACAACATCGAAGTTGGCTGAGCTTTATATTAAATGGATAGTTCGATTTCATGGTATCCCAAAGATCATAGTGAATGATTGAGATCCATTGTTCATGGGTGGATTTGGGAAGAGTTTACAAGAGACTTTGGGAGCCGAATTGTGTTTGAGTACGGCTTATCATCCCCAAACCAATGGTCAGACCGAGAGGGTTAACCGAGTTTTGGAAGGTGTCCGGAGGGCTTGTGTATTGGACTTCAGAGGATCATGGGAAGACCATCTACATTTAGTTGAGTTTGCATACAACAACAACTACCAGTTAAGTATCAGGATGGCACCATATGAGGCATTGTATGATAGACCGTGTAATTCTACGGCATGTTGGTTAAAGACTAGAGATAAGTTGATGCTTGCACCGAAGATGATTAGAGAGACATCAGATTATATTAAGGCAGCCCAAGATTCTGAGAAGAGTTATGCCGATAAGCGTCATAAATATTTGGAATTCGACGTGGGTGACTTGGTTTTCGTAAATATCTCGCTGTTGAAGAATGATGTTCGATTCAAAAGCAATGGAAAGTTAGCTACAAGATTCGCCGATAGTTGAGCGGATTGGGAAGCTCGCATATAGATTGTATTTACCCGAGAAGATGTTGAGTGTGCACAATATTTTCCGTGTGTCATTTTTGCGAAAGTGTGTGAATGATTCGTATGTGGTGGTATCTCCGGAACAACACGAAGACCTAGAAGTCGAGACCGTAGCTACGAGACCTCGTAAGCCGCTTCGCGTTATGGCGAATGAGATGAAACAGCTTAGGAGGAAGACGGTTAAGCTAGTCAAGGCATAATGGAGTGAGGATGATGACGATTGTGCGTGGGAGACGGAAGAGAGTGAGAATGATCCATCCAGAACTCTTTGTTGGTATGACCCATTAATATTGTGTCACCTTACACCATTGTAACTTGCACTATTGTCGTTAGAATTATGCATGCTAGGTTAAGGCTATGGATGCATGACTTGATGGGTGCCAGTTTGGATGGTAAAACTGCTTGCTTATGGACAATAGGCATGCAGAGTTGTTTTTGGTTGCTTAGGATTTCAGCGGTGAAATTCCTAAAGGGGTAGAATGTAACGACCCGCATTTTACATATCGGAGGATTGTAAAATATTTTTATTTAATTCCTTGAGGGTCGGACCATTCTCATATTTTAATATGTTGGTTATGGGGATGTGAGACATGTTCATAATTTTTATCAATTTTATTTGTGACCATTTTGCCTCTGTCAATTTTGTGATGGCATAACTTTTGACTGGGATCAAACCAGGTGCTGAGATCACTTTCATTAGAAAGCAAATGGTGTTGCCAATTCAGTAGAGTGGTCGCATTAAAGATTTGGTTCAGCGGTTTGAGATAAATCGTTGTTTTAGTGCTACGCAATTTTTGTATAGGTTTGACTAGTCATTATGGGATGAATTGGTGTGGCCCATTAGTGGGCTGGTTAAAGGCTACAAATAGGGGGCTAAAGGCATGGAGAGGGGTTTACTTTCTTCATTCTCTCATTTGGTTAAGCTTGTGATCCTCCTTCTCACTCAAATACATCTTTCCTCCATTAAAATTCTAGATCTACGCAAGAAGATTGAAGATCTACATCAAGCAAAACTAGATCTACATCAATTAAAGGGAGATCACATCAAATTGAGAGGTTTAAAGATCGTTCTTCACTGACTGGATTGGTAATTTAGTGATTTCAACTTTGTTTGAATATTTGGTGAGTGATAAGCATCTGTCATACGGATTCAGTCGAGTATATGGGTTATTTAACCATATTTTCATCATTTCAAGTTTTTTTCACCTAGATCTACATCATGGTATGTATATCTTCATTTGAATCACCATAGGATCTAACCTAGCAACTTAAAAACGATGAATTTCTATGTTTATACATGTGTAATTACAAGTTAATCCATTTGTTTAATTCATTTATTGTTTATCATGATTTTGGTGAAATTCTCATGTTTAGATGACGATTAATCGTTGTGTTTATACTTGTTGATGACCGATTTGGGTTGATGGATGAAATCGAATGTTTTGCATAAGTTTTGAATTGGATTGGAGATGAATCAGTCACGTTTGGAGTCGGGTCGTTCGACTTGTTGCTCAAGAGACATATGGGTCGTTGGTGGCTTCGGGTCGGCCATAGTCAGGTCGTGGAAGCCAGGTAGCGGAAATCGGGTCGTTTGGCATGGGTCGCCTCAAGTGTTTGGGTCGGTTGCATGAAGATGGGTCGCATCTCCAGACGAAGCAAGTCGGGTCGTTCTAGCTCAGGTCGTCCCAGCTCAGGTCATTCAAGCTGGGTCGTGGAGATTGAGCAGTCATATAAACATGATGATGGGTCGTGGGAAATCGGGTTGCCTAATGTTGGGTAGTTGGTGATAAAGATGGGTCGGTGGAAGTTAGGTCGCGTCTCCAGATTATCGCGATTGAGTGGGGTCGTAGCTTAGTCGGGTCGTTGGGAATCCGATAGGTCAGGTCGTTGGATAAGAAGGAAGCCGGTCATTCGTGTGATAAAGAGTCGATGCCAGATGGGTCAGTCGACGACCTAACTGATGAACAGGAAACGATCCGACTATATCGACCAAATATAGTTGTTATTTTAGCTTGGAAATGAATGTTGCTTCGACGAGAGTTTAAGGTGGAATGTTTGATGTGTTGTGGGACATTCGTCGATCAATGAAAAGCAATGATTGTGAAGACGACTCAAGATGATTTGAGTTCGTGGATAATGACTACTCAAGATGATTTGAGCTTGTAATGGTCGCTGATGATGGCGATTAGAGATATCGAAAGCCGAGAAGTTATCGTTGTCGTAGGTTCTAGCAGGCTCAAAGCAGGGGTACAATAAGGACGCCTAAAAGACTAGATGATTGGTCGAGTACCCTGCGTATCGATGAAAGGCCTTGATATGAACCTGCTGCCTAATCTCATCTAAGGGGGGCGGGCGCAGGAGCTACATGGACCCCTTCCTTTATGTTGTTCCCAGTGATAGGCTGAGCCGGAATTCCTTAAAAGGCGCGAGTGTGAGATGAGACTCGATAAAAAAGGCGGCTTTCAAAAAGCAATGGATTCTAGATAGAAAGGGATGGCTTCAGACTCACTCATGGACGCTCTCTTCACGAGATGTTCCCAGCAACCATCTCAGAAGAATCAGTTAGTGATTTTGGATTTGATTGTGTAAAGGCACCGATTGATGATAAGTTTTAAGATCTCTTGTTGTCGCAGAATGTGAACTTACCTCTGCAAATGTCTATTCAAGATGTCACCCGATTAGTTACCAGTTCTTCGTTCATAGGTACTCCCTTGCTCCACCTTTTCGGCCTAGTCACTCTCTCGCCTTATAGCTAGGAGTCTTCAATAAGTGAGTGTGAGTGACTCTAAAAAGAGAACAAGCATTGGAAGTGCTGTTGATTGTGCTCCTTGAAGAAAGAAGGTGGAGTATCTACAGTGGAGTAAGAATCCCCGTGGAACAATGGTCTTGCCCCCCCTAGTATATTCATTGGCTAGTCGTTCAGTAGTCTTAGAGAGCAGTTACTCAATGGTCCAGTTGTTTAGCCCTACTAGAGGGAGCCAAGAATGAATTGCAGTTGTTGGCAGTGCACAACATTTAGACCCGTTTAGTCCCTGCAAGACTTCCAGAGTAAGCAATCAGAGTAGGTTGATAGTAGTCGTATGTGCTCGAGTTATAACTTATACCATTATCCCTTGACGGACGACATGATGTTGAGCCGTTCATACGATTAACGATGGTTTCAAAGCAGAATTGGTGGTGATAACTAGAGTCATGTATGTTGATTGCTTAGCTTGTAATGTCTTGTGTAGATCATTCGATGTCGAAGGAGTTATCTCTCGAGTGCTTGTCTGATGTTGGTTTAGGCCTTCGGGGCTTGTGCTTGGGTGATGTCAATATCGATTAGGATGATCTACGCTTGATAACTGATTTCAATGAATGTACCGTTTGTTTCTATCTGATTATTGTAAATGCTATCAATGTCGGATGTGGAGGAGACGGGTTGGGTTCTTCTCTGATGATATGATTGGTAGATTAGATGGTTAATCTGCCTATCTCATATACGTTATTGATGATGTTATATAGTTGTTTCGTCCTTCATTAAGAATGTTGTTTGACTCAAGGTTTTATGTTTCCTCTTATTACCTTGGGTTGTTCATCCATGATGTTGTGGATGGGAAGACTAGGTGATAGATGATTGATCTTGATGAGATGATGCTGTAGAGCGATGATGAGTAGGAGGCTTATGTACTATTGCTACTATACATATCTTGTTGTTTTACGCTGTTATGATTTCTCTGAGTGATTGTAGTGAGGCATTGTGTACAAACTCTTATGTTGTAATCCTTGGATATATGGATATTATTTCATGGTGATATGAAAAAGTTTAAGATTCTGCTTAATTCTGCTTCACTATTATTGCCTGTTGTATATGTTCTATTATATTTAATCCTTTCGATATGAGTTATACGATAGGATCTGCTTGTGTTATTTTTTTTGATGATCGTCCATAGCTGCCTGACACATCTATTAGCACATAATTTCCCTTGTTAAGTGCAGGAGTTGTGGGCGGTCATCACAAAGTGTATTTTGCAACACTAGTTATGTTGACATACATCTTTTTACATGTCGACATATAACGGTTTTTTCAGATTTTCAAATTCAAATTAAGAAGTTTTTCCCCTTCATCTCTTCACCATCAGACGCATCCTTTCAAACACTATTTATAGGCTCCTAGTAACGAATTTTAATATCATCTTTTCACATTTTCTTCTACTCCTTCTTCTCCATATATTCTCTATACAAATCCATTGAATACTATCCTATTATTCTTGAAAATCCACTCTCTCTCATTCCAATTCTTCGCTAATTTGCAAGCCACACAATATCAGAGAGTTGTACTTGAATTTATATTGTTCTCTCTTTGATTTTATCCTATTTCCTTGAAGAATTCAAAGATATATTTCCATTGGAGGTCTACAGGATCATTGTACCAAATCAGCAAGAATCTGTATTGAAGATACGACTACTTGCCATTGGTTGTTGTCGTTGATAAGGAGAAGGTGTATCTTGTAGCCCATGAAATCCGGATTGTAAAGATGTTCTTCCCACCCGTGGAAAGCAAGTGATTATAGTGAAATTCTGCACGATGAAGTGCAGGACTGGATGTAGGATTGGATAATCTGAACCAGTATAAAAATCCTGGTGTTATTTACTTTATCACATTTTATTTTATTGCTTATTTCTTTCTATTTGAATTTGAATAGATATAGTACATACACTTCATCTCTCTAGTGTCTGAATAGCCTTAAGAGCCATTTACACTATGTTATAGCCACCCCAGTTCCCCAACAATTGGTATCGGAGCAAGGTTTTCAAAATTAGCATAGTCTATTTTTTGAAAATTATAAATGGCTAGTGACACTAGCAACACCATTATTAATTCTTTTATAGAAGAGAAATCTACCACTAGACCTCCTTTATTTGATGGCAGTAATTATCCTTGTTAGGCTTGTAGGATGACATTTCATTTGCAGTCTAATGGTTTAGATATTTGGAACATTACCCAAGAAGAATACATAAAGCCTCAAACTGGATATTCAAAATGGACATTAGACCAAAAGACACATGCACTTAATAATCCTAAGGCCATGAACATTTTATTTTGAATTTATATAGAAATGAATTTAATCAAGTTTCGATATGTAATTCTGCGTATGAAATTTGGGGAATACTGAAAGTCACACATGAAGGCACTAATAAAGTACAACATACAAAGATATTTATGCCAACTCACCAGTTTCAACTCTTTCAAATGAAATCAAATGAGTCTATTTCTGATATGTATTATAGATTTCAAGATACAGGACATGCCTTAATATCATTAGGAAAGAAATTTATTGAAGAAGGCCAAGTCAGAAAGATCTTGAATTCACTTCCTAGTGAATGGGATCAGAAGACTCTGGCAATCGAAGAAGCCAATGATATTGGTACAATGTCAATAGAAGAACTATTTAGTAATCTAATGTCCTATGAAGTAAAGTTGCAGGTTAGAAAAAATAATCAAGGAAATGAGAAGAAATCACTGGCACTTAATGCTATAATCGACAACGATGAATCAGATGATGATGCTATTGATGATGATCTCGAGTTTATTACCAAGAAGATTAAGAAATTCTTGAAGTGTTGGATAACAAAGTAACTTCAAAAAACTAACAACAACAATTCAAGAAATGGAAATGTTGTTAAATGTTTCGAATGTGATAAACCCGGTCATTTGAAAAGAGATTGTCCCAACTTGAGAAAGCACATTTCAAATACTTTCAATAAGGAGATGAAATAAGCATTTAATACAACATGGGATGATTAAGATACATCATTAAGTGATAGTGATTCAGAAATGGAAAAGGCTAATGTATGCTTCATGGCAATGGATGACCAGGTATAGAATGTTGATAAAGAAACTACTAAAGTTTTAATGATATGCATCCGGATTATGAAATACTTAGGAAAAAGTACAATAATAGTTTGACAGAAATAGATGGATTAAAAATATATAACAAAAAGTTGAGTAAAGAAAAAACAATGTCTAGAAGATGAAATTGAAAGCTTTAATGCTCACAAAAATGGAAAGGATTTAACACTTGGAATTTTTGAAAAATAAGAAAGCGAAAATGAGTCCTTAAAATTGGAAAATCTTTCAATGAAGTCATGAATCACTAATCTAAATGAAAAAAATTACATCTCTGGACAATGTTATTCTTAAACGTAGTAAGGATTTTGATGAAATGAAAATTGATATTGATAAATTTAACGAAAAGAAGGATAATCTTGAGAAATTATTATCTGCATCTAAACACAATAGGAATGGGCATGGACATGGCTACAACCTTAAGGATAAATCAAAGAACAATAGTACTCAATGTATTAAGTTTGTTAAAGCCACCAAGTTCAAACCAAAATGTAACACCCCATAATTTTAACCACATTAAAGAGAACCAATTAAAGAATAATTAATTTAATATTCAGAATTAAGATAAACAGATGCGTCCGTCTCCAAATTCTGGTTAAGATAGACACTTGGTTTGCGTAAAATAGACAACGTATGAAGAAGTTATGAAGGTTAGAAGTTTGTATACGCGCAAGAAGAATAGATACATGCATGCATACACACACACACACACACACACACACACATATATATATATATATATATATATATATACAAGGTCCAAAAATTCAAAATTGGTTCATAAAATTCAAAATCGCGTAGGTTGGTGTGAGCGGGAAAAATCCGCCCAGGGGTGTCGACCCCCCTAGGGCAGACATGGCAGATTAGAGTTTTGGGATTTTGGCTAAAAATATGGCCTCATTTCTCTAGTTTTCTCACACTAAGAATAATGGAGGACTAGATGTTGCCGCTGCCCAGATTGAATCAAACCTTTTTCTTCTTCTGCAATCAAGTTAATCAAATTTAGGGTTAATCAAGTGTAGATCTATAATTCAACATCTGCTATTCTCCTTCTGTTTTTCTAGATCCAAACATTGTGAGTTTAAGTTACTTTTAGATTTAAATAATTAAAAAGTAAGACATGATATGACTATAATTTGGATTTATGCCCGTAATTGCTTGAATCGTATCAGATCTGTTATAACTTGTGAACCTATGATATTCTGACATGACTATGACTTGGGTCTTAACCTTTATCAAGTCAGATCTACCTTTGATTATAGATCTAATTCACAGTTTAGATCACCTTATGACTATCATGTTGTGGTTAAATTGGATCTGTTAGTAGTTGGACATCTAAATTATTGTTTAGATCTTATCATGCCTACTATATTAGAATCAGTTCTATTATCTCATATTCACCAGATCTGCTCTTATATGCCCACCTTATCAGTATGCCACTATGTGTTTATGTCAATCTTGTTAGAATAATCATTTCTATCATCTTCCCTCTATCTTCTTCCTTTTTATTTTATATAGCCAGGCTACCTTCGAGCCTAGGCATGCCACTGAAATATGTGAACGCGTTAAATTGGGAACGAGGGGAAACCGTTAATTTGGGCATAACTTGTAATTGGAATTTGGGCATAATTTGAATGTAATGCATAAACATGAAATTGGGGACATAAATCAATTTGTGGTGAAAAACCTTAATTTGGGTTATATTGTTCATTATGAACATAACTTGGGGAAAGGGGCATGAAAACCTATAACGACATAGGTAAATTTGGTTAATAATGAAATTCTTAGGATTATAGTAATTAGAAACTATAACTGCTCCTAGATACAAGGTTAGATTACACTTGTGGTGGAAGTCTGCCCGGAACCACCCAACATATCCAGCAACCATAAGTGGAGAATCTAGTGTGAGGGGTGCACAAATACGAGACGTGCTAAGACATGAGGTTAAAACCGACTTGTGGAAGAAGTCTGTCCGGAACCGCCCGGCATAATCAACATCCTCAAGTTGTAGGTTTAATGTGGGAGGTCTAGTACATTGTAACCATAACTGAATATGGTAATAAAGTTGAATACTTAAACCTAGTTGAATCCATAGGGAATGTGCGAACATGTCAAATTGAATAAGGGTTAAGTAAAAATAGTTGAAACAGTGGGAGGGTTAAGTATATCGGGGTGGGGTGGGTAGTATATATATAGGCCCACAAACTTAACCGGTTGGGTTTATGTAATTAAAGACACCATTAGGTAAGCATTACCTGTGGAAATGTTGGGGGTTATGTAATTAAAGACACAGTTAGGTAAGCATAAGCATAACCTGTGGAAATCCTAGTAGGGATGCAAAACAAAGGGGAGAGCTTGCATCATCTTGTGTGTGGGACCCGTTTTAGTCAATAACCCATATCACGGTATTAAATGAGTACTCCACCCTAGGTCAGAGTCGGGCTTACTGGGATGATTGTAAGAGATCCAAATGTGAAGGACAGTGTGGGCGGCGCAAACCGAATGGGGTCATGTGCGTGCATGGTTCGGGCATATCGAAATAAGATGACCGTGACACCTGTAGATATGGTTGTGCACTAAGGGTTGTCATTTTAGGGAGTGATACACCCTACTGTGGGGCCAGCACAGGGTATCTACGGAGTAGGGAGCCGATCGACTGGGGTAGTAAAATGGGTACATTTAGACGTATGCATAAGTCTACCATCTTGTAGTTGTTCGGGATCATCTTGTTATAAGACACTAGTATTGGTGTAGAGAAATCATTAGAGAAGTGCTATTTATTCTATCCAGTTGCCCTGTTTGCTTTGTCATACCTGCCTTATATGTTGTTACCTCTCTTATCCACTTTATATGCATGTCATGACACTTTTACTTATTTACTTGCTAAAAGTAACTAGACTCGCCAGACTTTATGTCTGACCCTTTTAGTTTCCTCTTCTTTCTTCCGTTTCCCCCCAGGTTCTTAGGGTGGGAATACTCAATCTTGACTAGGATTCTGCTATCATTTCGCTGGAGCTACTTAGATGTATTGCTCAAGATCCTATCTTTGCTACTATGGCTATGTTTTTATTTGGGGATTATGTTTCTTTTATTTTGTACTCTGATGTTTTAAGTGTAAGACAAACGTTTTGAGGATGTACCGGGTTTATGTATTTTCTGACATATGATGTTTTGAACCACAATGCTTTTTGATTAATAAAGATAGTTTTTATTCCGCTGTTATTTTATATCTGTCTTGTAATGTTTCTGTTTCTGTTAACCTATAACGCTTCACGAAACTTAATGCATTCTCTTAATGAGTGACATTAACGGACGTGGGTGTCACACAAAACCTAGGAAATTAAAGCCAAATCCTCCAAATAGGTTCATTGACTTATGGGCTCCAAAATGGTTGGATAATACTGAAAAAGAAAAATATATTAATAATTTTATTAATAAGACTCATTTATCTAATGATTATTTTTTGAAAGGGCATATAAACTCATCACCCTGTATGGCATCCCAAAACTTAACCCCGTGGACCCGAAATAAAAAGGGTACCAGTGTGCATATTTTATAAATTTTCAGGTAACAAATAGTCGATGCTCAAAGCATATGACAAGAAATCTATTGAACTTAGGATAAATATGAAAAGGATTTGTTATTGGCGTCAGCAAAGTCGGTAACTCTAAAACTCATTTGATTATTTAGTTTATTTCATGTTTTGATTTTCCCACTTTTGTTTTATTTATATGCATATACAAAATCTAAATATTGTCTAGCGGTAAACTAAATAATTCTTTTTACCTTTTTTGTTAATGACAAAATGGGAGAAAATGTATAAATATACTAGACAAAATGATAGGGGGAATGCATAGAGTTAGGGGGAGTCATTTGATATACAAAAGTATTATATTTTATCTCTCAAATATTTATATGGTTGTCATCATCAAAAGGGGGGAGATTGTTAATACCCTATGAATTGATTTTGATGGAAGCAACCATATAAACATTATTACTAACATATCTTTCAAGTTGTGTAGTTACATAAGATATATTATGAACATATTTATAAATATAAACAATAATACAAAAGAAGAATTACAGAGGAAGATCAAAGCAATTGAAGATCAAAGCCTATTAAAGAAGAATGCTGAAGAACAGAGGTGTTGGAAGTGATGTGGAGTTGGTTGAGTATTAGAATATCTTGTTAAAGATCCCATGGCAATTGTACTTGAAGTTAATCAACAATTGACCTCAACCGAATCACCAAAATCCACGAATATAAGGAAATCTAAAGTGTTGAATATTTGCAACACTAGGTATGTTGACATACATCTTTTTACATGTCGACATATAATGATTTTTCATATTTTCAAATCCAAATTAAGAAGTTTTTCCCCTCTATCTGTTCACCAAAAGACACATCCTTTCAAACACTATTTAAAGGATCATGGTAATGATTTTAATATCATCTTTCACATTTTCTTCTACTTAGGGGCGAATACAAAATTATATCCAATAGGGGTCGGAAAATAAATAAGAATGTTATCCATCGAAATCAAAAATGCTAAACAAACCGAAACAAGGTCGGTCAAAAACTGCACACTAACATAAATTTCGATGGATCCACTGAAATTGACATTTTTGCCCTCTGAATTCCACAATTTTGTACTAGCCGTACTTTTTAACCAGTAGTTTCATCAGTCTGAGTAGCACTGCTCACCGAAAATATGTACTATTTTGATAAGCAAAAAATCTGTTTCAATTATTCATAAAACAAAAATTTTACTTCGACCGCTTTTCTTTTTGTGAAAACTGTGGCAGCTCAATCAGCCATTGAATTTAGTCCCTCCCCATGAATTTTTGTCATCCGATTTTAAATCCGGTGAATTTCACTGCTTTTTTCTGGTTGTTGTAGCACTGTCCTTCGTAAAAACCAAAAGGTTGCTTTAACCACTAATTCTAATTGTAATTGTTCCCAAGATTTGAACGAAGCATTCAACTTTATTTTCACTAACATCCAATTTCCTAACCTTTTAAATTTGAATAAAGCATTCAATTAGAAGCAAATTGGAAAATTAACTTTCAACTCAGCACTTAAAATTGTAAAAAAAAAAAAAAATTTGCTTTCATTTCACAATTCCCAATTTGTATACTTACTAAATTTGAGAAACATTCAAATAGACGTTCATTAGAATGAAATTAAAGTTAAAACAATTTGTAAATCAATGATATAGTAAAAATATAGTGTTACCTTATCAAAGATAGTTTGAGGGGATGGTTGGAGCAAAGAAATAGTGAAGCAAAAGGTAGGATTCGAGCATCAGAACATAAGAATTATAGCACACGAGAACTATAACTTCAATGATTTAATGAGTTGGAGTTCATATGTAAAATTGACAGACCAGCGAGAATCAAGGTATGTGGGAAGGAGGAAATAGTATACAAGTTTACTGACAGCTCCATAACAATTTTATATTTTAAGAGGGGTCAAAAAATTTCCTTTTCTTCAATAAATGCCTGCTTTTCTTCCTCGCTTGGTTCAAATATTTGAAAATTGAGGAGGGTTAGCTGACTCCCCTTACCTATGGATGCATTCGCCCCTGCTTTTACTCCTTCTTCTCCCTGTATTCTCTATACAAACCCATTAAATACTATCCTATTATTCTTGCAAATCTACTCTCTTTCATTCCAATTCTTCATTGATTTACAAGCCATACGATATTAGAGAGTTGTATTTGAATTTATATCAGCCTCTCTCTGATTTTATCCTATTTCCTCAAAGAATTCAAAGATATATTGTCATGGAGGTCTATAAGATCATTGTACCAAATCTACAAGAATCTGTATTGAAGATACGACTACTTGTCATTGTTTGTTGCTATTGATAAGGAGAAGGTGTATCTTGTAGTCCATGAAATTACGATTGTAAAGGTGTTCTTGCCACTCGTGGAAACTAAGTGATTATAGTGAAATTCTATACGGTGAAGTGCAGGACTGGATGTAGGATTGCATAATCCGAACCAGTATAAAAATCCTGGTGTTATTTACTTTACTGCATTTTATTTTATAGCTTATTTCTTTCTATTTGAATTTGAGTAGATATAGTTAATACACTTCATCTTTCTAGTGTCTGAATAGCCTTAAGATCCATTAACACTATGATATAGACACCCTAGTTCCCCAACATCATCTAGTTTAGCTGGTCTTGATTGTTTAAACCGAATGTAGTAAACATAGTTATGATATATTTCTAATGCTCCCCATCGATTGGCTACCAGTCTACCCTCTTACATAGTAGCTTATGTCATTATGGGTCTCGGGCTTTATCCGACCCTGCCCATCGGCAAAGTCATAACAAATCGATGTTGGTCACAGTAATGACTTATTTTCCCTTGTTGGCACATGCACGCTCATTGCATAGTCGGAATACACTTATACACAATTATGTCTCAATTGGTCCCTTATTTACCCCAATCACCATAAGCGTGCCTAACCTCCACCATCCATCATTTGTGGGACCATCAGTGATAAACCTAGAATAATATGAAGAATAAAATCAAAATTAAATTCTATCCTCGGATACGGCGCTAAAAACTTGTAAGATATGAATATTCTATGAATTAGAAATAATCGCATGAAATATCGGGATAATAAACCGCAAGCGCACGACGTACAATTATTATTACGTGGCGAATACGAGTCGTTTCGCACAGAAAGAAGTAATTTCAATCTTATTCAACCAAATTAAACCAAAATTCGGATTTATTTAACTAACAAAAACTAATGAACACTAGAACTAAGTTGAGAGCTAAATATGAAATAAAAGCAATTTAGAGGTAAATCCGCTCTCATATTTATGCAAATTAACAAACATACAATCTATGATCTCCATTAAGTGACATAAATGCAACATTTAAACCACTTATGATTCTCATGAAAACGAAACTAAAGCAAAAAAACCTATTTTAAGTATGGCTTATGAACAATTAATAGATCTATAAACCATCAAATTTTATTCTTACTTTCATTTCAGAATCAATAACCGCTTAGCAAATATTGATGTAACTTGTGTTTACATTGACTAAGCATAGTCTATTTTGTTGTCAACAAACATAGACTATTAAAATCACTTGTATAAACTTACATCAACATCCATTAACATGAAGCACAAATTAGAGATCACAAATCATAAAAATTTTGAACTTACATAAAGTTAGAGAGTTTCATTACCTCCAAATCAAAGGGATTAACTACTCATATGTGTTATCAAATCAACACATGTAAGTTTCCACATAAATTTGAACAAAACAAAAGAAATAACTAATTAACAATAACAAAATAGATCTAAACAACTTGCATAAAACTAAATTACACTAATACATAAAGTAAATAACAAAAATCAAATGAACAAGAAATAAAATTGCATTAAACTGAGATTACATAAGAGTAATGGCTAAGAAGCCATGAAAGAAAAATAGAGATTTTGATTTCAGCTCCACTCTAAACTAAATAAAAATAATAAGATCCTTTTTACATCAACATACAGGGGTTATTTATACATGAGTAAAACCCTAATTCACTTTTAGCGTGCTACCAAGAATGCCCTTCAGGAAGTGTGGCCACCAACTAATCATCAAACTATAATTAATCCATCATCAAATTTGCCTGAAGCTTTAACATCCACTTATTTGTCCGTTTACTTCTAAGTGTAGTAAGTGGAAAGGTAGGTGGGGTCCTCCATGATCATGTATGAGAATTATTTCCTCTTTATTCCATTATATGTATATAAATCTTTATGAAGCTCTCTTCGAAACGCACCAAATGTCTACAAAACCAATGAAAAATGTCCAAGTAAAAATTATCAAAATAACTTAAGCACAAAAATGACCGTTTTTCCTTTGTATGATGATGAATGTATGATATTTTGAAATCAATTGAGTTATGGTATAAACGCGATAAAATACCCACATATGACATTTATTTAAACTAAACAAGAATAAATATGTGATTATAAATGTGCATTTTTACGTGCACATCACCCAACCTCCACCATCCATCGTTTGTGAGACGTCAATGATAAACCTAGAAGGGAATGCAGCAAATATGTGTCCTAGAAAACAGATATACTAATTTGCACCTCTGCTTGGATTCCCGGTGATTTAAGGCTTACACTTTGGCCACTTATTTTCCCAAATCAACCTCACGCTCCAGGAACTGACCACAACTGATATACTTATTAACCTAGATTTCTTATTTTCTCAAATCAGCTCATTGCTAGTGGAACGGATCATAACCAGTACATGATATTTAACTTAACCATAATTTTTTGGCAAAGCCGACCAGTTTTTAAGGTGCTCGCAAACATCTTTTATTATAACTAATAATAAAATATAGTATGATGCAGGTGATTATTAGTTGACAATCAATTACATTCGGTTTTTAAGGTGGACCATCCACCACATACGTTGTTTATAGTGTTCCGTCCACTCTGCCTAACATGCTTAAGGTACTGGAGCTAGCTAAGTTATTAGACTACAATATATTCACTCCACGCAGGGAGGATAAAAATTACATACTTGAAATAGAAGTGGTTGCATATCAGATTACAATTTAAAACATTGTACAGACATCCGCAAACACCATATACCATTCACTGTCAAGAAACAGTGTCACAACATTAAAGGACATTGCAAGGTACCAATAGTGTAACCATATGCACAATAATCCAAGGTTTTGTGGCTCAAGGCCTGACTTCTAATGACGGGTAAAATTCACGACAGCACCAAAGGTACCAGCGAGCTTCACTTGTCCTTTTACAGCAATTGCCACATGCAGAAGCAAAATGACAAGCACTACTACCATGATATCTGCAATCCATCTCAAAGAATAACATGAATTAGTGCATATTTAAGCTCGGGGAGATAGGACAATACATAGTGTCTGTCCTTTACAGCCCACTATAACAACCTGCTCCTAATCGGAGAATGCTCGGTGAGGGAGATTCACCACCAGACAGTTGATTAAGGTCAGTGCCTTGGCATCTCGTGGATAGCCTACTAACGGTGATGAAACCCAACGAAGAAAAATGCCCACCAAGAGCAAATTGAAAAAAGTGGCCCAAGCAGCGTAACGTTGCATAACATTTTCCATCCCCAAGCACAAGACGACCAGAAAAACGCACTAATCACCAGAACTAAAGACAATCTACCACAAAAAACACAGAACCAACTTCGTAGGTCAACCAACTTAACGATAATTTTAAGTTCATTATCATGAATAAGCATTTTCATTGTTTCTTTCAGCTATAACTTTCGTATTATAATTATATTTGCAATTAAGTCCAACTTGTCAATTATGATATCCATGTGTGTCTTTACAAATTATCATAATATTACTTTGCAAATATGTCCAGTCTTTTCCGTTTACAACATGTGACATAATTTAATTGCAATTCTACTTTAATTTGCCTATTTCAGTCAAATTCTCTTTTTCGTTACAGTTTTATATTTTATGTTCATTATTTTTAAATTTAGCCTCAATCCTTTAATCCACTTTTGCACAATTTTACTTTAATTCTATTTTCCATGCATGCAAAATAAAAGGATTAAATTAGTCACTTAAACCAGTCGTTTATATGTTAACATATACATATTTAGACGCACTTTGGACACAAATTATAAATAAATATAGAAATTGTAAGATAACTGAAAAATGCAAAAAAGGGAAAGAAAATTAGAGAATATCTTACAGTACTTAGATAAAATAAAACTGTAAGAAAAAGACAAAAAAGTATTGAAAATAACTTTATAAAAAAGGCTTAAAAAAAAATATTAACTTACAGAAAAATGAAAAAACTTTAAGAAAGCTATAAAGAAAAACTACATAAGACTCTACAACTATTAGAAACTTTATTTTCCTAGATTATCAAAAATCTAAATAATTACAAACCCAGCGTGGTCAAAGCGTTCCTATATGGCCTCTATAAACCCCATCTCCAAAAAGAGGGGTATATATATATATATTAATATATCTTTTCCCTAAAATATTTAGGTCAAGTCCATCTCAAAAGGATAAAACCCAAAAGGGGAGAGATCATGTTGTAAGGAATGATTGTGGTCTAGATGTCTATTTTTAGGTTAAACTAGGGATCATAGGCCATAGGATTTATGGATCAAATCTAGATCAGCCATGTCACACGACCAATGAAAATAAACTACATCAGCAAAATTTTAAATTTAAATCGATCATAACAAGCCAACTCAGTAACAAAACATGTAAAATAAACGTTCGCTCAAATTTATCGTGTTGGGCATGATCTGCGCTCAGACAAGGGGGCGGGTCGACCGATCTATCACCCAGATCGACCCAACCCTTATTTATTTATTAGAGTTTTCTTTTGATTTTGTTCATGCAACATCTGTAACACCCGCAAAATTTAGCATTAGTTAAATTAGCTATTTAATTAGGTTCCAAAAATGGAATTTGGTCACGAAACATACACTATTGCATTCGTGATGGAATTCTTTTCAACTTTCATGTTGGAACTTCACAAAAGGAGTTTATATTAAAAGTTACGGATGACATATGAAAATGGACAAAAAACAAAATATAAAGAAACATATAATTAATTTACCATAATCTCCCTGGCTCGACCATCGCTAGGTCTATCTAGGTGGTCAGTCATGGTGTCGACCGCAATCGACCTCTCGGTCGATCTAAGCAGGTGGCAGTTAGGGTTTTAACTGTTATATTATTATAAAGTTGGGTGAATTTTAATTAAATCAAATCTAACGATTTTTGGTCAATTAAGCGTCTATAAATAAAGGCCTAGACCCCATTCTTTGTTGATATTTTCTATAAGCAACAACGAAGCTCTGTCATTTCCACTTCTCTAGTCTCTTCCAAATCTTCTAAAATATAAATCCGATTTCTTTCCAATAAACAAGAATTGGAGAAGGCGAATATGGAAATATAAATAAAAATTAGCACTGTGTGTTAGGTAAACTTTTTTTCCTTTTTCAAATTCTTTTTCAGATCTATAAACTTTAATATGTACGCTTGTCCCTTTTTATACATATTGTAAATCTATAGGATTTGGAAATACAAACCTAAAAAATGTGTTCAGATTTGGATTTGGAATAGCTTTCAGTTGAGTGGGAAATATATTCATTATTTCTAAACATCAGATTTATTTCATTTGTGTAATTTTGAATTTATATGCCTAAAATATGATATATGTTTGTAGGCTTTGTAATTATAATATTCATATTCTGCCTATAGTTATTTCTTATATCTTGTAGTTATTGTGTACACTTTAAATCTAGAAATCAGTCCCTAAATGTTATAAAAAGTTTGTAGATATGTTTATTCCAAATTTGTAGGATTGTGTGTAATCTGTAAGAATTGCGCAAATTTCTATGTTGAGTTGTAAATCTACTTGTGTTTGGTATTATTTAAGAGTTCTTGCTTGATTTTTATAGAATTGGCCCTTCTTGTTCCTTTTCAATAAAAGGCATTGTTTTGAATCCATAAGAAATATTAACAAAACATATAGGAAGATGTGTAAATTCATGTATTTTGTATGCAGTTTACATCATCTATTACAAATGAAATGTGCGATTTTGAATATGTCAACACTTTCGTGAGATTTTGTCTCGGTAAGACTAAAAGCAGAAAGATTGTCCTAGTCATTAGTCTAGCCTAGAATGTAAAATAGCGAGAAATTAAAATAATTAGTAACTACGTAAATATCACGCTATATATATATATACAATTTTATTATAAATCTATCCATCCAAACTATACGTAAATAACGCTATTATTATTATTACCAATTAAGTAAGCATCAATTATGGATTTGAATTTGAATGCTTTTCATTAATGACGAGCAAGTGATATTTCTCATAATGAATGGAAATAAATGTTTCTAACCATTGTGTTTATTGGCTATAAACGTGGAGTTAATTGCTATAATTCAAAAGATTTCAATTAACTTAAAAAGGAATTAAGATTTGTAACCATGAATGTTATAGGGAAAAGAATAGGAATAAATGTTGTAAATCAATTAGGGAAATTCATATAGTGATTACATAATTTTGTGTGTATGTGTATATGTGTATATTTGAGAACTAATAAAGTAAATAATAATAGTAAAACAAATGGGATAACAATGAATAAATTTAGTGTGATTGAATGGGACTGATATTAATGGCATATAATAACTTGTCCATTGCATTAGGAAACTTGGCCTTTATGATCATTAATGGCATGTGGTGGTTATATAAATAAATTGATTTAATTGGGTGTCCATCGCTAGGAAACGTGACCATTATGGTCATTAATGATGTGTGGCCGTTGTAGTTATTAATGGAATTAATTGGAAATTCAAGTATTAATTGTCGTAGTTAATACTAAGTCCAATAAATAGAATAGTATTAGAGTCGTGAGTCTAAGGGAAATTGTAACAACCCGTAATTTTATAACATTAAAATTCACAAATTAAAGTATACTTAATTTTTAGAAAGAATTAAGTGAAATGGGTTGCGCAGAGAAATATATATATATATATAAATTAAAAAGTAAATAAATAAATATGCGAAAAAGTTCAAAACAGCGAATTGGGAGGGGGGAATGACCGAACCGGCCCATTTTTGAGGTCGACCCGAGCCTTGCTGGGTCGACTAGGGGTTAATCCAGGGTGTTTGGCTGTCAACCCGTGGGCCGATTCGCTCAAATGCAGATTTTGCATTTGGTTGGTTCTCATGGTTCAGGGTTAATCTAATGGTCCTAAATAACTTCCTACACCTATAAATACATCCTAATGCTAACCCTAAACCTAATTAAAATTGAAACTAAAGTCGTTATGCCGTCGCCATGGAACTCAGTGTAGCCGCCGCCAACTAAAGAGGAAGATAGCTAATCAATTCAACCTAATTCAAGCTTAGAGCTTCAACAACGAATCAACTAACGTCGCTACAACAATTCTGCATCAAGTTTGATCAATTGTTCATAATTCTTTAACCACGAAAGGCAAGTTCGATTTCTCTAATCAATATAATTATTAAATTAAGTAAGATTAGATATAATTGTGGATTATATGGATATGATGTGAATTATTGACCGTATGATATGATTATGTTGTTAAATTGTGATGTTATCATACATGTTGTAAATTCTATGATTTTATGTTGTCATCTATGTTGTAAAGTTATGATCTATGTTGTAATTCTACGATTGGCTTACGTGTAATCAAATCATCATGTTGTTCAAATGCTAGTTTGGTTATGTTGATTCATATGATAGATCATATGTATGTATGCAAGATTAGATGTTGATTTAGACGTAAATCACATGCAAGTTAGTAAATATTATGACATCTATTTTAGATCAAAAGTTAGGCTATGATATGCATAAGTTACATGCCAAATCTGTACATGCTAGTTTGTATATTTAGAGGTAAATTTACACCATTGTTATGTTGCATAAATCACATATGCAAGTTTATGTAAAAATACGAGTTTGGAATATGAATCATGTTATGCAAGTTTTTGGTTATTGCCTATGTAAGTTTTGTGATGAAAATCTTGTTCATAACATGTAGGTTCATACTTTTAGGCCTATGTTTAGATCGATGATTTTATGCAGGTTATGTGGTAAATTCTCATATGCAAGTTAGGCCTATTTTGTATGTTATGTGAATATGTGGTGTTTTTCCCTTTTCCATGTGTTAGACTATTTCTTAGTCTATCATATATTCTATGGTAATGGACGCCGCGGGGGTTATGGGGAAAAATATTGATTATGTTAATAAATGTGAATTGGCATGTAATGGCCTTAAAAGAGGCATATATGTAAATTGAAATATTAATTGGTAAAGTGATATATGGACATAATTAATGTGAATTATGGTCATAAAGATAATTGGAATTTTATTAACATATTTGATTAGGAATAATTAATCCAAATATGGGATGAAAATATTATGTTAATAAATGTGAATTGGAATGTAAATGAGTCATATATGTAAATTAATTTGAATTTGAATAGGGATATTAAATAGTGAGATAAAAGGCCTTTAATGGCATAAAATAAATTTGTGACGAAATTGGTATAATTTTGCATACCATAAATGGATGGACATAATTGAGTCAATTATGGACATCGTTAAATTTGGAATTAATTGATAATTTGAATAGGGAAAATAATTCAAATTGAGGTAAACGATTATAAGTGATAATCAATGCTTAGGACACGAGGTTGGACTCATTTGTGACGTAAAACTGCCCGGACCTGCCCGGCAAATCCAGTAGTCACAAATGGTAACCCAATGTGAGAGGTCCTAGGCCCAAATTAAAAGCGTAACAGTTGTAAAGACACGAGGTTAGGCTCTTTTATGGTGTAAGATTGCCCAGACCCGCCCGGCAAATCCAGCTGCCATAAATGTCAGTCTAATGTGAGAGGTCTTTATAAGGTTACGGCCTTAATGAATTAAGAAATACTTAACCAGATAAGCATGTAGTGGGACATGAGGGGGTTAAGTGGGTGCCTTGGGTGGCATGAGGAATCTAGTGGGTGACATGTGGATGTCATGAGAAATACGATTAGAAAAATGGAGTAATTTGAATATAAACAATTATGACATGTAATTCAAATTATTGGATAAAATAGGTATTGACACCTATGAAGGGAAAGGTTTTAATTAATTGATTAATTAATTAAAAATGGACATGGTAAATGAAATGGACTACTTAACCAAATCTGATCCCTAGGGATTGTAAGAACTTAAGTTTAAGTTGGGGGTTAAGTAAACTGGGTTATACGGAATGAGTGGGTTAAGTAAATCTTGGGTAGGTGGGTAATATTAGTACATATAGGCCCACAAACTTAACCGTAAATTAAATATGTCCGAACCAGTGAGAGGGTTAAGTAAATCTTGGGTAGGTGGGTAATATTTGTGTATATAAGCCCACAGACTTAACCAATACAACCTGTTAATTAAACAAAAGGGTGAGACTAGGTTAAATTAGAAAACACTTAACCAAATTTATACATGTAAGTGGACATGGGGTTAAGTGGGATGTATTAGAGGGGACCAAGCCTGGGTGGGAAGCTTGGTGGGGGCCCTTTTCTGTAACACCCCACGTCCATTAATGTCACTCACAAAGGGAATGCATTAACTTCCATGGAGGTTTTAAGTGAATATAGAACAGTAAAATTACAACAAGACAGATATAAAATAGTACTTGGAAATTCAAAAACTTTATTTCATTGTAGCAGAAGTCAAAACATGTTTGATTACATCATAACACCATATTCAATGTCAAGTACAATATCTATCTTGATAAAATAAGTACATAATCCCATTACATGAATAGCCATTAAAAAGAAAGATAACAAGCTGGACTTTACTTCAGCAGTCCAAGCTTTCCAGAAGATAAGCGATCCAACTAGACTCCACTAGAACTTGGCCCAACCTGCGGACCTGAAGGGAGAAAAAGGATGGAAAAGAGGGGGTCAGACATAAAGTCTGGTGAATATGATAATTCTACAATACTATTACCAAAATAACTGGACTAACGCATAAGCTGGAAAACAAGAAAATGTCTATGAAGAGCAGATTAAGGACATAGACAATCGCTAAAGGCAACGTTATAGGCGCTCCTAAATACTAAAGGATAAACACTATATTGCACCACACCAGTCACCCTAAAGATTCATCCCACTTAGCTTCACTTAGAAACTTTCCCAATGGCTTTACGTACCCCTAGCTGACTACATAGGTGCCGCCTGCCCCTATCTCCACTAGGTGTACCCTACTTCCCATTATTCGATCGGCTCCCTAACTCGTAGATACCCGTGCTGGCCCCACAGTGGGGTGTATCACTCCCCTAAAGTGGCAACCTGATACAACGGACATGCACGGCTTATACCTACACGATGCAACAACGTCTTACCTACCAGCTCGAATCCACACACGCATATGAAACCCGTTGGACTTGCGTTGCCACCGCTCCCTGTTTTGGCCTCTTATAGTCAAACCCAGTATGCGTGTCCCGTCCTCGACTTGGGTCGAGCCCACAAAGATACGTTTTGGGATACTGGTTGAAATGGGCCCCCACTATTTACCACAAGCATTCCACCTAAGCTTGTCCCCATTAGTCCATCCCACTTAACCCACTTAGTCATGTTCATTTACATGTGTGTTTGGTTAAGTCTAATCGTATTTCAAATGCCTCTAAAGGCAACCACCGGATTCCTCATGCCACCCAAGGCACCTACTTAACCCCCATGTCCCACCTTACATGATTATCTGGTTAAGTATTTCTTAGTTCATTAAGGCCATAACCTCATAAAGACCTCTCACATTAGACTGGCATTTATGGCAGCTGGATTTGCCGGGCGGGTCCGGGCAGTCTTACACCATAAAAGAGTCTAACCTCGTGTCTTTACAACTGTTATGCTTTAGTTTGGGCCTAGGACCTCTCACATTGGGCCGACATTTGTGACTACTGGATTTGCCGGGCGGGTCCGGGCAGGTTTACATCACAAACGGGTCCAACCTCGTGTCCTAAGCATTGATTATTAATAATAATCCACTTTCCCCCAATTTTAATAATTCCCTACTTGAATTATTAATTACTTCCAATTTTTAACAATGTCCATAATTGACTCAATTATGGACATTCATTCATGGTATGCAACATCTTACAAAATTGCACCCAATTTATTAATTCCTAATATTACCCCTACCCCACGTTTGAACGTTTATTCGCAAAATATATGTTAGACTCGAATAGCCTAACTCATAGCATAAAAGAGATTATCATAATAACAACATGTATATGTGACCAAATGAATCATAATAAGGGGTGAAACTTGCATATGTCCAACTTGCATAGATTATACATGTCATGGACCTAAAGGTGTCAACTTGTTCAAAATTCACCTAATATAATCTCAATCAATTTTCATAAACTTACATATGAACATGTGTGAATCAACATCATCTAATTTTTTAACAACATGGTTTTATATGGGTACACCTAACTCAATAGGCAAATTCCCATAATCAAGTTTTATTTAATTATAGTTTCAAGTTTATGGGTACACCTAACCTAATAGGCAAATTCCCATAAACAAGATCCATTTAAATTAAGAAAAAAAAAACATAACTTTAAGCATGATCCAACAACATCATGATTTTTCAACATAATATAGCATGATTTATAACATGGCATAGTATGATAGTATAACATAGCTTGACATGATTCTCAACATAGCACGCCATAGCATAAAAGAATTTACAACATAGCATGACATAGCATATATAATTTACATCATACGACAACATAATAACATAATAAGAGATCCACAATATATAGAATTTACAATTACAAATCACATCATTTTCTTGTGATCCATTCATAACTGAGTCAAATTAGTTTGTAATAGTCTTGTGAGAATCATCATACTCACCAACAAAAGAAAAGAATTAGAGAAAGAGAGATCTTTTGATTTGATTTGTGTAGATTTAGTTGTAGATGATTAGGCTTCCTCTTCTTAGTTTGTGACGGCTATGCTGAACTCCATGGCAGCAGCATGACGGTAGCTTCTCTAATTTTACAAGTGATTTAGGTTTAGGGTCT
The DNA here is from genome assembly GCA_030737875.1 of Allium sativum. NCBI lineage: Eukaryota > Viridiplantae > Streptophyta > Magnoliopsida > Asparagales > Amaryllidaceae > Allium > Allium sativum. The sequence continues at coordinate 887,939,745 of CM060922.1, forward strand.
ACCCACTTATTTATAGATTTTAGAATGCATTTAGGCCATTAGATTTATCCTAGAAATAACCGCAGCCGTTCAGACAAGATGGGGTTTATCTTGTTGACTCAGCAATGAGTCAGAAGTGACTCAGCAAACACTCAGCAATATATATATATATATATATATATATATATTCTACAATGTACACATTAGATACATCCCCCCCCTTTTACACACTTATTATTGTTTTTATATACATATTAGATACATCCCCTCTCTTACACACTTATTAATATTTTTATATTCATATTAGATACATCCCCTCTCTTACATACTTATTAATATTTTTATATTCATAATAGATACATCCCCTCTCTTACATACTTATTAATATTTTTATATTCATATTAGATACATCCCCTCTCTTACATACTTATTAATATTTTTGTATTCATATTAGATACATCCCCTCTTCTACACACTTATTATTATTTTAGCAACTTTAGTGTTAATAGAAAATTCGGGGTGTTACATTCTCCCCCCCTTTTAGGATTTCGTCCCCGAAATCTTCAAGTCTGGAAGAATGTATATCCTACCATCCAAACGTCCATCTACTCATCCATCATACACAGGCATCCATTGTCCTTACAGACTTCTAATGCTTTCATGTTTAAATGCACAGTGTGTGTATATGTCCGTATCTAATGCAAAATCAGGCGGTCCACTGATTCAGTTGACCTCCTTAATGCAACTATGATCGTGCCATGCATCCATTATGTATGCAAAAGATTCTTAATGCTACATAATACTTCTATATGCGTGCACAACCATTCAACCGAATGCAGCATCCATATGATGGTACAACCATTATACATCCATTATACTAAATACATCCATATATATGCAATATGCAATATGAAGTGACTGAGCCGATCTAGTGCCTAAAGTGTGTGTATATATGCATCCACGAGCAACCACTAGCAAACACTTGCATCCATTTTGCATCCATCATACATAACATGTCTCAAACACATGTTTCAACCATAGGATTATCCTAACTAAAGGTCAAAGATACTAATGAGAGGACATACTAAAGATAAGATAAGATAAGCTAAGCGATAAAGGAGAAATTAAAAGACATACCCTCAAAAAGAAAAGGGTACAACGAACGCATCTTCTCTTCTGTCTCCCAAGTTGCGTTGCTCTCATCATCTCCCCATTGCACTTTAACCAGTCTGACCTCTCGATTCCTCAACTTTTTGATCTCCGACCCAAGAATGCATGTAGGAGCTCGCTCTATTTCCACCTCTTTAAGCAAGCTCGGCTCTACCACCTCCGCGGTCTTGTGCAAACACTTCCTCAAATGTGATACATGGAATACGTCGTGTACTCCACTAAGTTTCTCAGGCAACTCCACCCTATATGCCATCTTCCCAATCCTGTCTTTTACAGGAAACGGCCCTACAAACCTTGGTGCTAATTTCCCCACGGACCCAAAGCGAACAACATTCTGTAACGGAGATACTTTGATAAAAACCATGTCCCCAATGTCAAACTCAAGATCTGTCCTCCTCTTATCAGCATACGATTTTTTCCTATCTTGTGCTGCTTTCATCCTCCTTCGAATCAACTCAATCTTCTCCGAGGTTTCCCTAACCATATCGGGCCCAAGTAGGATTTTATCGGTAGATTCCCACCAACATGTAGGCGAACGGCAAGGCCTTCCATAAAGAGCTTCGAAAGGTGCCATGCCAATACTAGACTGAAAGCTATTGTTATATGCGAATTCTACTAACGGAAGGTGCTCTTCCCATGTACCCCCAAAGTCTAGGATACAAAGCCTTAAAAGATCCTCTAGAATGCGATTCACCCTCTCGGTCTGGCCGTCTGTCTGAGGATGATATGCGGTGCTCAAACATAGCTGAGTCCCTACCGCCTCTTGTAAACTCTTCCAAAATTCGCTAGTAAAGATGGGGTCACGGTCGCTTACTATACTAGAAGGAATACCGTGCAAACGAACTATCTCCTTAATGTATACAGAAGCCAACCACGGAGCAGTCCTCTTACTTTTCACGGGAATAAAATGGGCGCTTTTAGTAAGTCTATCTACTATAACCCAAATCCCCGTGTTACCCTTCCTTGATCTTGGTAATCCATCCACAAAATCCATTGAGATGCTTTCCCATTTCCATAGTGGAACTTCTAATGGGTGAAGCAACCCACCGAGTTTCTTTTGTTCTGCTTTAACTCGTTGGCACACCAAGCATCTAGCGACGTACTCGGCCACATCCTTTTTCATACCGGCCCAAAAGAAAACCCGCTTCATATCTTTGTACATCTTATCCCCGCCGGGATGAATGGTCATTTTTGAGCGATGAGCATCATCAAGAATGGCCTTCCTTAAGTCTTCGTCTTGCGGTACACAAAGTCTATTATCCCTTCGTAACCAACCCTTATCGTCTAGGGTATACCTACGAAGATGGCTTGACGACTCCCCCCCTTTGAGCTTTTCTACTATCTCAACCAACCATGGGTCGTCTCGCTGTGCCTCACCAACCCGTCCTAGAAGTGTAGGTCTAACCTCCAAGGATGCTAACAGACCGGGTACTAAGTCAACGGAGGGTCTAAAGTCAAACATAGAGATGAATTCTAAGCTTTGTCGATCGACAAACAACGGAATCAAGGACAACCTTTTCCTACTTAAGGCGTCTGCCACCACGTTACCCTTGCCCGGGGTATATGCTATTTCAAAATCGTAGGAGGCTAAGAATTCCATCCACCGTTGCTGCCTTAAATTCAAATCCTTCTGAGAGAATAAGTATTTTAATGATTTGTGGTCAGTGAACAGTTCGAATTTCTCACCAAGAAGATAGTGACGCCAAGACTTAAGCGCGGAAACAATTGCGGCTAGCTCTAAGTCATGCGTGGGGTAATTCTTTTCATGAACCCTCAACTGCCTTCCACCATAGGCTATTACTCTTCCCTCTTGCATGAGGACCGCGCCAAGTCCCGTCCCACAAGCATCAGTATAGATGGTAAACGGTTTATTCCCGTCTGGCAGCACTAAGACTGGGGCTGAAGTTAAGGCTCTCTTTAAACGTTGGAACGCATCATCGCAATCTTTGTCCCACGTAAAAACCAGGTTCTTCTTCGTTAACCGTGTTAATGGAGCTGATATTTTTGCGAAGTCTTTGATAAACTTCCTATAATAGCCAGCCAACCCCAAGAAACTTCTTACTTCGGTTGCATTTTTAGGGACCTTTCAATCTTGGATGGCCACCACCTTTGCGGGATCCACTGCTATCCCTTCTTTGGAAACCACGTGCCCTAAGAACCGTACTTCCTTCCTCCAGAAGTGACACTTAGAAAATTTTGCCTTAAGGTTATGTGCTCGAAGGGTTTCCAACACTTCCCTAAGATGTAGGGAGTGCTCTTCTTTATTCTTAGAAAAGACTAAGATGTCATCCACAAAGACTACCACGAATTTGTTAAGGTATTCCCTAAACACCCTACTCATCAAATCAACAAAATATGCAGGGGCGTTTGTCAAACCAAAGGGCATCACTAGCCATTCATAGAATCCGTCAGGAGTCCTAAAAGCAGTCTTATCTATACTATCCTCAGCCACTCTCAGTTGATGAAAGCCAGTGGCTAAGTCCAACTGCGAAAACACTGAGGCGCCAACTAACTGATCAAAGAGATCGTCAATCCTCGGTAGTGGGTGTCGGTTCTTTTTAGTAAGCTTGTTTAGTTCTCTATAGTCCATACAAAGTCTAAGAGACCCATCCGCCTTTGTGGCAAAAACTACTGGAGCACCCCACTCTGATATACTACGTCTTATGAACCCCTTCTCAAGCAACTCCTTTACTTGCTTACTGAGTTCCCTCCTTTCACGAGGAGCCATGTGGCGCACTGGCAAAGACACGGGTTTAGCATTATCCACAAGATAAATTCGAAAGTCTATCTCCCGCTTTGGAGGTAAGCCCTTCACCTCCTCAAACACATCCGGATATTCCCGGACCACTTCTACCGATCGCAGGTTCTCTACAGACGCGTCAAGTGATTCAAGATAACTTAGCATAACGGAATTTATGGGATTACAAAAGATGTCGAGAGCATTACCAAGGCGAGTCACAAGCCTAACTACTCTCCTTTCACAATCAAGAATGGCCCTATTTCTAGACAACCGATCCATTCCTAAAATTAGCCCATAGCCCGTGAAGCCCAATACATAAGCATCACATCTAAATTCAACGCTAAGTATAGAGATTTTCAAATCCAAACATATCATGGTCAAATGAGCCGAACCCCCAATTGGATTTGAAACGACCAAGGGATCCTCTACTAAACTGGTGTTCAAGTGCAGTGATTCAACTAATGATGCAGAGATAAACGAATGAGATGCACCAGAATCGAATAAGGTACGGGCAGGATGATCAAACAGAAAAACTAAGCTTTCAACAGAAATTGTTCTACCTCTTTCTTGCAGCGGTGGGGCCGCAATAGCCTGAACTTGCCCCCTTGCCTGCCCTGGTGCCATAAGAGCCTGCACCTGTCCTCCCGAGGTAGACCCTGCCCTCTGCCCCTTCTTTGGACAGTCCTTCACTAAATGTCCCGCATCTCCACAATGAAAACAACCAGTCTTCTTTTTCTTTCTACAATCTTTGCTGAGATGGCCAGGCGTCCCACAATTGAAGCATTTCTTCTTCCCTTTGCCATTATTGTTTTTACCACCCTTCTTATTTTGCTGTTGGGGTTTCTTCTGATCCCCTTTCTTTTCAACTGCCTTATCCTCATGCATAAGTGCCATTTCTACTAGCTTTTCAAAGGTGGCTCCCATAGGGATGTGGGTCATAGCCAACCCTTGCAACGGTTCATTCAAGCCTCTAACGAACCTCAAAGCTTTCTTCTCTGGCGTGTTCACCAACTCCAAGCCAAACCTTGCTAACTGATTAAATTTATTGACATATTCCTTTACTGATGAGCTCCCTTGCTTTAGTGCCAGGAATTTTTCCATATTTAAGTTCTCCTCTGCCCTTGAAAGAAACTTTGCCTCAAACCTTCGTCTGAAATCCGCCCATGAATCGATTGGACGTTCCCCGTTAGTGACCTCCCACCAAAACGAGGCCTCTCCCTTCATTAACCAAGCAGCTAAACGGACTTTCCTCCCATCTTCCACTTCAAAGATATCCAACAATTCCTCAGTCTCCTTAAGCCAATCTCTGGCCTCCACAAACGTCTCAGTCCCTTGAAAAGTTTTTCCTCCCATAGCCTTGAATTCCTTGCACGTCTTTGCAAAAGTGTCAACACGAGGAGGAGGAGGAGGAGGAATGGGTGCAACTAGGGGTGGAGGAGTATCCGCTGGGCCTGCAGTGGTGGCCCTAGCCTCCAAGTATCTCCTAAACCACCCTGGAATCGTCACACCTTCTGGGAGATTAAGATCTTCAGCCATGCTGAAACGAAAAAGGAAAGATTCAAAATGGAGAATTCGAAAGATAAAGATAAGGATGTGGCTATTTGGGATTATGTTTTTCATAAAAACTCTCTTTAAATAACATGTTTTTTTTTTTTTTTTTGAAAGCACTTCTTCCAAAAATACTTTAGAAAAAAATATATTTTTCTAAAAAAATTTTTATCTGTTCTGGTAACCTTATGCTCTGATACCACGTGTAAACACCCCACGTCCATTAATGTCACTCACAAAGGGAATGCATTAACTTCCATGGAGGTTTTAAGTGAATATAGAACAGTAAAATTACAACAAGACAGATATAAAATAGTACTTGGAAATTCAAAAACTTTATTTCATTGTAGCAGAAGTCAAAACATGTTTGATTACATCATAACACCATATTCAATGTCAAGTACAATATCTATCTTGATAAAACAAGTACATAATCCCATTACATGAATAGCCATTAAAAAGAAAGATAACAAGCTGGACTTTACTTCAGCAGTCCAAGCTTTCCAGAAGATAAGCGATCCAACTAGACTCCACTAGAACTTGGCCCAACCTGCGGACCTGAAGGGAGAAAAAGGATGGAAAAGAGGGGGTCAGACATAAAGTCTGGTGAATATGATAATTCTACAATACTATTACCAAAATAACTGGACTAACGCATAAGCTGGAAAACAAGAAAATGTCTATGAAGAGCAGATTAAGGACATAGACAATCGCTAAAGGCAACGTTATAGGCGCTCCTAAATACTAAAGGATAAACACTATACTGCACCACACCAGTCACCCTAAAGATTCATCCCACTTAGCTTCACTTAGAAACTTTCCCAATGGCTTTACGTACCCCTAGCTGACTACATAGGTGCCGCCTGCCCCTATCTCCACTAGGTGTACCCTACTTCCCATTATTCGATCGGCTCCCTAACTCGTAGATACCCGTGCTGGCCCCACAGTGGGGTGTATCACTCCCCTAAAGTGGCAACCTGATACAACGGACATGCACGGCTTATACCTACACGATGCAACAACGTCTTACCTACCAGCCCGGGTCCACACACGCATATGAAACCCGTTGGACTTGCGTTGCCACCGCTCCCTGTTTTGGCCTCTTATAGTCAAACCCAGTATGCGTGTCCCGTCCTCGACTTGGGTCGAGCCCAAAAGATACGTTTTGGGATACTGGTTGAAATGGGCCCCCACTATTTACCACAAGCATTCCACCTAAGCTTGTCCCCATTAGTCCATCCCACTTAACCCACTTAGTCATGTTCATTTACATGTGTGTTTGGTTAAGTCTAATCGTATTTCAAATGCCTCTAAAGGCAACCACCAGATTCCTCATGCCACCCAAGGCACCTACTTAACCCCCATGTCCCACCTTACATGATTATCTGGTTAAGTATTTCTTAGTTCATTAAGGCCATAACCTCATAAAGACCTCTCACATTAGACTGGCATTTATGGCAGCTGGATTTGCCGGGCGGGTCCGGGCAGTCTTACACCATAAAAGAGTCTAACCTCGTGTCTTTACAACTGTTATGCTTTAGTTTGGGCCTAGGACCTCTCACATTGGGCCGACATTTGTGACTACTGGATTTGCCGGGCGGGTCCGGGCAGGTTTACATCACAAACGGGTCCAACCTCGTGTCCTAAGCATTGATTATTAAAAATAATCCACTTTCCCCCAATTTTAATAATTCCCTACTTGAATTATTAATTACTTCCAATTTTTAACAATGTCCATAATTGACTCAATTATGGACATTCATTCATGGTATGCAACATCTTACAAAATTGCACCCAATTTATTAATTCCTAATATTACCCCTACCCCACGTTTGAACGTTTATTCGCAAAATATATGTTAGACTCGAATAGCCTAACTCATAGCATAAAAGATATTATCATAATAACAACATGTATATGTGACCAAATGAATCATAATAAGGGGTGAAACTTGCATATGTCCAACTTGCATAGATTATACATGTCATGGACCTAAAGGTGTCAACTTGTTCAAAATTCACCTAATATAATCTCAATCAATTTTCATAAACTTACATATGAACATGTGTGAATCAACATCATCTAATTTTTTAACAACATGGTTTTATATGGGTACACCTAACTCAATAGGCAAATTCCCATAATCAAGTTTTATTTAATTATAGTTTCAAGTTTATGGGTACACCTAACCTAATAGGCAAATTCCCATAAATAAGATCCATTTAAATTAAGAAAAAAAAACATAACTTTAAGCATGATCCAACAACATCATGATTTTTCAACATAATATAGCATGATTTATAACATGGCATAGTATGATAGTATAACATAGCTTGACATGATTCTCAACATAGCACGCCATAGCATAAAAGAATTTACAACATAGCATGACATAGCATATATAATTTACATCATACGACAACATAATAACATAATAAGAGATCCACAATATATAGAATTTACAATTACAAATCACATCACTTTCTTGTGATCCATTCATAACTGAGTCAAATTAGTTTGTAATAGTCTTGTGAGAATCATCATACTCACCAAAAAAAGAAAAGAATTAGAGAAAGAGAGATCTTTTGATTTGATTTGTGTAGATTTAGTTGTAGATGATTAGGCTTCCTCTTCTTAGTTTGTGACGGCTATGCTGAACTCCATGGCAGCAGCATGACGGTAGCTTCTCTAATTTTACAAGTGATTTAGGTTTAGGGTCTACCCACTTATTTATAGATTTTAGAATGCATTTAGGCCATTAGATTTATCCTAGAAATAACCGCAGCCGTTCAGACAAGATGGGGTATATCTTGTTGACTCAGCAATGAGTCAGAAGTGACTCAGCAAACACTCAGCAATATATATATATATATATATATATATATATATTCTACAATGTACACATTAGATACATCCCCCCTTTTACACACTTATTATTGTTTTTATATACATATTAGATACATCCCCTCTCTTACACACTTATTAATATTTTTATATTCATATTAGATACATCCCCTCTCTTACATACTTATTAATATTTTTATATTCATAATAGATACATCCCCTCTCTTACATACTTATTAATATTTTTATATTCATATTAGATACATCCCCTCTCTTACATACTTATTAATATTTTTGTATTCATATTAGATACATCCCCTCTTCTACACACTTATTATTATTTTAGCAACTTTAGTGTTAATAGAAAATTTGGGGTGTTACATTTTCAGTCCAGCAGCCCATTAAGTATCTTTGTGAGCTCGACCCAAGTCGAGGACGGGACACGCCTACTGGGCCTGATTGTTAGAGGCCAAAATGGGTTAGCGGTGGCAACGCAAGTCCAACGGGGTCATGTGCGTGCGTGGGCCCGGGCTGGTAGGTAAGACGTTGTTGCATCGTGTAGGTATAAGCCGTGCATTCCTTGCGTAGTATAAGGTTGCCATATTGGGGAGTGATACACCCCACTATGGGACCTGCACGGGTATCTACGAGTTAGGGAGCCGATCGAATGGGGCAGGGTAGTGGGTACATCTAGTGGAGATAGGAGCAGACGACACCTATGTAGTCAGCTAGGGGTACACGAAGCTACCATTATTAATTAATCATTAAAGGGATATACCTAGTGGAGATAGGAGCAGGCGGCACCTATGACGTCAGCTAGGAGTACATGGAATTACCATTGAAGGGGTACATCTAGTGGGGATAGTGGGTACATCTAGTAGTATACGAATCTATCATCATTCTATTTAGTCAAGAGGGATCAAGTTTCTAGAGTGACTAGTATGGGTGCAGTTAGTGTTAGTACAGTACAGTACGGTACAGTACGGTAGAGTATAGTAATTACCCTATATTGATTAGGAAGCGCCTTTAACGTTATCTTTGCTCATCCTATTATTTTTGATTGCTTGGTCTTTCCATTAATTCATAGTCATTTCCTTATTTACCAAGCTTATGTCTTATCCTAGTTACTTTGATAATTATATTGTTGGAGTTATCGGACTTGCCAGACTTTATGTCTGACCCCCTTTGTTTCCACCTCTTTTCTTCCTTTTCCCCCCTAGGTTCTTAGGGTGGGAAGCTTGATTTGGATCTCTTTGGGAGCACTTGGATTTGGATTGCTGAAGTAAAGCTCAACCTATCTCTTTTATGGCTATTTATGGGATTATGCTTTTTATATTATGTACTCTGATTTTGTCAAGATGGATATTATGTACTTGACTTTAGTCTTTGGGTTTTGGTGATGTAACCAAACATATTTACCTTCCGTTGCAATAAATAAAGTTTTAAATTTTCAAGTACTCTTTCATATCTGTCTTGTTGTGATTTTCTGTTCTATATTCACTTAAAACGCTCCATAGAAGTTAATGCATTCCCTTTTGTGAGTGACATTAATGGACATGGGGTGTTACACGTGGTATCAGAGCTGAAGGTTACCAGAACAGATAAGATATTTTGAGAAACTATTTTTCAAAAGCATTTTTATAAAGAATACTTTCAAAAATATGTTTGTAGAAGAGTATTTTTGAAAGAAAGGTTTGTTTTAAAAAAACATAATCCCCAAGAGCCATATATCCTTCCTTCGACTCTCCGTTTTGAATCTCTTCCTCTTTCTCTTTTTTGGATTTCCCCTCCGCATATAGATGCTTTTTCTAAGATAAATAGGGACTTCCATACGAAGGACGAAAAACCACTTCAAGGGACTTAGACGTTTGTCGGGCTAGAAGTTAGTTCAAGGAAGTGGAGGGCTTGTTGATACCTTTAAGGTAGATGATGGGAGGAAGGTTCAAATAGCTGTTGGTTAATGAAGGACAAAACCTCATCTTGGTGGAAGGTCACAAATGGGGAATGTGAACAAGAAGGCTAGTAGTTATCCTTTTGGAGCAATAGGACACCTTATTAGGATTGTCCAAAGAGGCAAGGGCAAAGTACAGGATCTTATGGAGGGTAGTTATATTCCCTCACGGCTGGTATACCTGATAGGGGTAGGACCGTCCAGGTAGAAATTTGGTTTCCTTTATCATCCTGTTCGAACTTTGTTTGATTCTGGCGCTTCATACTCGTTAGTATCTGCTTCGTTAATTGAAAACACTGCACCTAAATACTAGTCTAGTTAAGGATCCCATCCTAGTCTCAAATCATTTTGGTGGTTCGGCTCATCCTTCAATGGTTTTTCGGGATTTGAGAGTGCCTATCTTGGACGTTGGATTTGAATGCAATGCCTTCGTCCTTGGTTTCACGGGCTATAGTTTGATTCTAGGGGTGGATTGGCTACCCAGGTGGGGTGCCATCCTAGATAGTGAAAGGAGGGTAGTTAGACTATTGATTCATTATGGTAAGACCCTCATATTTCTTGTCACCCTAGGGGTTCAGTGACGTTTAGCTGTCTCGAATCTCTTGACGTATCCAACGGTGATTTGGTATCTTTTCGTGTGGTCCGTGAGTATAGTGACATCTTCGATGAAGTGCAGGGTTTACCTAGAGGCACGAGGTATTCATGTGTGCCTTGGGGATAATGCAAAGTCAGTTAGGTGATTAGTGATGGTTTTGAAGCAAGACTGGCGAGGACAACCAGAGTCGGTTAAGTGCCCAATTATTTGTTTTGCTAGTATCATCTCACGTAGACTGTCTGAAATCGGAGGAGGTATTCCTTTGGTGATTGTCTGATATTGGTTTAGGCCTTTGGGGCTTGTGCTTGGGGGATATCGAGTTCGAATAGGACGGCTTGCGTGGGAGATGGATAGTTGCGATGAGTTCACATGGATAGTATCTCGATAGATTTTGTTGATGGATTACCAAGATCGAGGAAGGGTAATACAAGGATTTGGGTTATAGTAGATAGACTTACTAAGAGCGCCCATTTTATTCCCGTGAAGAGTAAGAGGACTGCTCCATGGTTAGCTTCTATATACATCCGAGAGATAGTTCGTTTGCATGGTGTTCCTTCTAGCATAGTAAGCGACCGCGATCCTATCTTCACTAGCGAATTTTGGAGGAGCTTACAAGAAGCGGTAGGGACTCAGTTATGTTTGAGCACCTCATATCATCCTCAGACGGACGGCCAAACCGAGAAGGTGAATCGTATTCTAGAGGACCTTTTGAGGCTATGTATCCTAGACTTTGGAGGTATATGGGAAGAGCATCTTCCATTGGTAGAGTTCGCATATAATAATAGCTTTCAGTCTAGCATTGGCATGTCACCTTTCGAAGCTCTTTATGGATGACCTTGTCGTTCACCTACATGTTGGTGGGAATCTACGGATAAGATCTTACTTGGGCCCGATATGATTAGAGAGACTTCGGAGAAGATTGATTTGATTCGAAGAAGGATGAAAGCAGCGCAAGATAGGAAGAAATCTTATGCGGATAAGAGGAGGACAGATCTTGAGTTTGAGGTTGGGGACATGGTCTTTATCAAAGTGTCTCCATTACGGAATGTTGTTCGCTTTGGGTCCATTGGGAAATTAGCACCAAGGTTCGTAGGGCCGTTTCCTATAAAGGAGAAGATTGGTCAGAAGGCGTATAGAGGGGAGTTGCCTGAGAGACTTTGTGGTGTACACGACGTATTCCATGTATCACATTTGAGTAAGTGCTTACACGAGACCGCGGAGGTAGTGGAGCCGAGCTTGCTTAGAGAGGTGGAAATAGAGCGTGATGCGACGATTCGACGAGCTCCTACATGCATTCTTGGGTCGGAGATCAAGAAGTTGAGAAACCGAGAGGTCAGACTAGTCAAAGTACAATGGGGAGACGATGAGAGTAACGCTACTTGGGAGACGGAAGAGAAGATGCGTTCATTGTACCCTTTTCTTTTCGAGGGTATGTCTTTTAATTTCTCCTTTATCGCTTAGCTTGTGCTTATCTTATCTTTAGTATGTCCTCTCGCTAGTATCTTTGACCTTCAGTTAGGGAAATCCTATGGTTGAAACATGTGTTTGAGACATGTTATTTATGATGGATGCAAGTGTTCGCTAGTGGTTGCTCGTGGATGCATATACACACATTATTAGGCACCAGATCGGCTCAGTCACTTCATATTGCATATTGCATATATATGGATGTATTTAGTAAAACGGATGTATAATGGTTGTATTATCATATAGTTGCTGCATTCGGGTGGATGGTTGTGCACGCATATAGAATTAATATGTATCATTAGGAATCTTTTGCATACATATTGGACGCATGGCACTATCATGAATTGCACTAAGGAGGTCGACTGAATCAGTAGACCGCCTAATTTTGCATTAGATATGGACATATACACACACTGTGCATATAAACATTATAGCATTAGAAGTCTTTTAAGGATAATGGATGCTGGTGTTTGATGGTTGAGTAGATGGACGATTAGATGGTAGGATATACATTCTTCTTGACTTGGAGATTTCGGGGACGAAATCCATTAAGGAGGGGAGAATGTAACACCTCGTAATTTTATAACATTAAAATTCACAAATTAAAGTATACTTAATTTTTAGAAAAGAATTAAGTGAAATGGGTTGCGCAGAGAAATATATATATATTGATATATATATAAAAAAATTAAAAATTAAATAAATAAATATGCGAAAAAGTTCAAAACAGCGAATTGGGAGGGGGGAATGACCGAACCGGCCCATTTTTGAGGTCGACACGAGCTCCGCTGGGTCGACTAGGGGTTAATCCAGGGTGTTTGGCTGTCAACCCGTGGGCCGATTCGCTCAAATGCATATTTTGCATTTGGTTGGTTCTCATGGTTCAGGGTTAATCTAATGGTCCTAAATAACTTCCTACACCTATAAATACATCCTAATGCTAACCCTAAACCTAATTAAAATTGAAACTAAAGCCGTTACGCCGTCGCCATGGAACTCAGTGTAGCCGCCGCCAACTAAAGAGGAAGATAGCTAATCAATTCAACCTAATTCAAGCTTAGAGCTTCAACAACGAATCAACTAACGTCGCTACAACAATTCTGCATCAAGTTTGATCAATTGTTCATAATTCTTTAACCACGAAAGGCAAGTTCGATTTCTCTAATCAATATAATTATTAAATTAAGTAAGATTAGATATAATTGTGGATTATATGGATATGATGTGAATTATTGACCGTATGATATGATTATGTTGTTAAATTGTGATGTTATCATACATGTTGTAAATTCTATGATTTTATGTTGTCATCTTTGTTGTAAAGTTATGATCTATGTTGTAATTCTACGATTGGCTTACGTGTAATCAAATCATCATGTTGTTTAAATGCTAGTTTGGTTATGTTGATTCATATGATAGATCATATGTATGTATGCAAGATTAGATGTTGATTTAGACGTAAATCACATGCAAGTTAGTAAATATTATGACATCTATTTTAGATCAAAAGTTAGGCTATGATATGCATAAGTTACATGCCAAATCTGTACATGCTAGTTTGTATATTTAGAGGTAAATTTACACCATTGTTATGTTGCATAAATCACATATGCAAGTTTATATAAAAATATGAGTTTGGAATATGAATCATGTTATGCAAGTTTTTGGTTATCGCCTATGTAAGTTTTGTGATGAAAATCTTGTTCATAACATGTAGGTTCATACTTTTAGGCCTATGTTTAGATCGATGATTTTATGCAGGTTATGGGGTAAATTCTCATATGCAAGTTAGGCCTATTTTGTATGTTATGTGAATATGTGGTGTTTTCCCTTTTCCATGTGTTAGACTATTTCTTAGTCTATCATATATTCTATGCGAATGGATGCCGCGGGGGTTATGGGGAAAAATATTGATTATGTTAATAAATGTGAATTGGCATGTAATGGCCTTAAAAGAGGCATATATGTAAATTGAAATATTAATTGGTAAAGTGATATATGGACATAATTAATGTGAATTATGGTCATAAAGATAATTGGAATTTTATTAACATATTTGATTAGGAATAATTAATCCAAATATGGGATGAAAATATTATGTTAATAAATGTGAATTGGAATGTAAATGAGTCATATATGTAAATTAATTTGAATTTGAATAGGGATATTAAATAGTGAGATAAAAGGCCTTTAATGGCATAAAATAAATTTGTGACGAAATTGGTATAATTTTGCATACCATAAATGGATGGACATAATTGAGTCAATTATGGACATCGTTAAATTTGGAATTAATTGATAATTTGAATAGGGAAAATAATTCAAATTGAGGTAAACGATTATAAGTGATAATCAATGCTTAGGACACGAGGTTGGACTCATTTGTGACGTAAAACTGCCCGGACCTGCCCGGCAAATCCAGTAGTCACAAATGGTAACCCAATGTGAGAGGTCCTAGGCCCAAATTAAAAGCGTAACAGTTGTAAAGACACGAGGTTAGGCTCTTTTATGGTGTAAGATTGCCCAGACCCGCCCGGCAAATCCAGCTGCCATAAATGTCAGTCTAATGTGAGAGGTCTTTATAAGGTTACGGCCTTAATGAATTAAGAAATACTTAACCAGATAAGCATGTAGTGGGACATGAGGGGGTTAAGTGGGTGCCTTGGGTGGCATGAGGAATCTAGTGGGTGACATGTGGATGTCATGAGAAATACGATTAGAAAAATGGAGTAATTTGAATATAAACAATTATGACATGTAATTCAAATTATTGGATAAAATAGGTATTGACACCTATGAAGGGAAAGGTTTTAATTAATTGATTAATTAATTAAAAATGGACATGGTAAATGAAATGGACTACTTAACCAAATCTGATCCCTAGGGATTGTAAGAACTTAAGTTTAAGTTGGGGGTTAAGTAAACTGGGTTATACGGAATGAGTGGGTTAAGTAAATCTTGGGTAGGTGGGTAATATTAGTACATATAGGCCCACAAACTTAACCGTAAATTAAATATGTCCGAACCAGTGAGAGGGTTAAGTAAATCTTGGGTAGGTGGGTAATATTTGTGTATATAATCCCACAAACTTAACCAATACAACCTATTAATTAAACAAAAGGGTGAGACTAGGTTAAATTAGAAAACACTTAACCAAATTTATACATGTAAGTGGACATGGGGTTAAGTGGGATGTATTAGAGGGGACCAAGCCTAGGTGGGAAGCTTGGTGGGGGCCCTTTTCAGTCCAGTAGCCCATTAAGTATCTTTGTGAGCTCGACCCAAGTCGAGGACGGGACACGCCTGCTGGGCCTGATTGTTAGAGGCCAAAATGGGTTAGCGGTGGCAACACAAGTCCAACGGGGTCATGTGCGTGCGTGGGCCCGGGCTGGTAGCTAAGACGTTGTTGCATTGTGTAGGTATAAGTCGTCCATTCCTTGCGTAGTATAAGGTTGCCATATTGGGGAGTGATACACCCCACTGTGGGACCTGCACGGGTATCTACGAGTTAGGGAGCCGATCGAATGGGGCAGGGTAGTGGGTACATCTGGTGGAGATAGGAGCAGACGACACCTATGTAGTCAGCTAGGGGTACACGAAGCTACCATTATTAATTAATCATTAAAGGGGTACACCTAGTGGAGATTGGAGCAGGCGGCACCTATGACGTCAGCTAGGAGTACATGGAATTACCATTGAAGGGGTACATCTAGTGGGGATAGTGGGTACATCTAGTAGTACACGAATCTATCATCATTCTATTTAGTCAAGAGGGATCAAGTTTCTAGAGTGACTAGTATGGGTGCAGTTAGTGTTAGTACAGTACAGTACGGTAGAGTATAGTAATTACCCTATATTGATTAGGAAGCACCTTTAACGTTATCTTTGCTCATCCTATTATTTTTGGTTGCTTGGTCTTGCAATTAATTCACAGTCATTTCCTTATTTACCAAGCTTATGTCTTATCCTAGTTACTTTGATAATTATATTGTTGGAGTTATCGGACTTGCCAGACTTTATGTCTGACCCCCTTTGTTTCCACCTCTTTTCTTCCTTCCCCCCCCCAGGTTCTTAGGGTGGGAAGCTTGATTTGGATCTCTTTGGGAGCACTTGGATTTGGATTGCTGAAGTAAAGCTCAACCTATCTCTTTTATGGCTATTTATGGGATTATGCTTTTTATATTATGTACTCTGATTTTGTCAAGATGGATATTATGTACTTGACTTTAGTCTTTGGGTTTTGGTGATGTAACCAAACATATTTACCTTCCGTTGCGATAAATAAAGTTTTAAATTTTCAAGTACTATTTCATATCTGTCTTGTTGTGATTTTCTGTTCTATATTCACTTAAAACGCTCCATAGAAGTTAATGCATTCCCTTTTGTGAGTGACATTAATGGACATGGGGTGTTACAGAAATCATCCTTATCTTAATTATAATTTAATTCTAGAAACAATATCTTTAATTAATATAAGGATTGGACTTAGTAGGCTAACAATGCAAGGTCAGTTGCGTTATTCTATAGAAGCCTGCACTATCCAACAGTCAGATATATGTACAACTGATGCGATATATCATTACCCATAGAACCCCTGACGAACCATAATTATTTGTGTAACGCGAATTTATCCTAAAGGGTTCAATTCAAGTGTTGAGGTGTCAAGTGGCTGCAAGGCCCGCCTCCTTTCCAAAAGAAGAAACCTAAAGGAATGATTGAAGTGCGTAGCCAATTTTGGGATTAGAGGTATTAAGTAGTAGGATCTGCTGATTGGGTATTAAATGATTGGATTTACCCTTTCTAGTGACAAACGTCCCATACAAATTTCATGTAAATAGGTAAAATAGTGGTTGTAGCATGCCAAGCTAATATAGGCCGACCATCATGAGTAATAATTGTGACGACTGCCCATAACCCCTACACTAAACAAGAGTAATAATGCTCAGAAAGGTGTGCAAGGCAGCTACGGATGATTATCAAGGTAAGGTAGCAATCACAAAACCTGTCGTAGAACTCATAGCACAAGGGTAAAATATAGTAGGAAATATACAACAGGTAATAATAATGAAGCGTCATATAACAAACTTTTGAAACTTTCACAACATCTTGAAAGATTATCCAAACATCATAGGAAATATCGAAGTCTGTACATAAAGCCTCGCTACAACACTCATAGAGCAACTCAAACAGCGGAAACAAAAATACTAAATTGTAATAAAAATGGTATGTAAGCCTCCAGCTCGCCTCATCGTCCTCACTAAGCTATCACCATTCACCTGCTACCTAGTCTGCCCATCCACAACCGGATGAACAACCCAAGGTAATAAGAGGGAAACATTAAACCTTGAGTCTGACAACAGTCTTAGTGAATGACAAAAAACTAACAAACATCATCAATGAAGTATATGGGAAACGGATAGATAATCATACAAATCTACCCACAACTCCAGAGAAGGACTCAACCATATCTTCACCACATCGTACAGTGATAGCCTTTACAATAACATTTCAACCATACATCCATGGAAACCAGAATACCCATTCAATCATGGCAAAGCACTCATGACACCCAAATTATGTATCTTATGTAAACCGTCCTAATCGAACTCAACATCCCTCAAGCACAAGCCCCAGAGGCCTAAACGAATATTAGACAAGCACCCAAGGAACATCTCTTTCTATGTTGGACAATCTACATGAGACACTTCAAATAAGGCAACTAATCAATAGTGACAAACTCTGGCTATCACCGCCAATCCGGCTTTGAAACCGTCGGTAATCGTATGACGACCAACCTTGCCATATGTCAAGGGCTAATGGTAACCTCTGTTCTAGCATAAACTCCACACGCCTTTCCACGATACGTATGTTTGTCCAACCTTGACAGCTAGGCCTTTCAACGATACCCATGGTACTCGACCTAGAACCAGTCTGTTAGACGTCTCTAGTGTACCCCTACTTCGAGCCTGCTAGAACTTATGACAATGATAATCCCTCGGCCTTCACATCTCTAGTCATCCAACTCGACGACTTTTCATAGCTCAAACAACCTTATCAAGCAACCATTATCCACCAACTCACGACCTTTGAGTTGTCACCCCACTCGTTGTTCTACACCGATCAAAGAACACCTTTCAACACTTCGAACCCCATCTTGGCACTCCGATCCACCATTTCCTGCTCGACCCGACCAGGAGGCAGCTCGATCGACCGACCCTGTCCCTCCCCGCACGACCAACCTCCCTGCTACATGCGACCGACCCCATGTATTTCTACTCAGACTGAACACAAGTTGCATTAAACCATACTACACTTGTACTACGCCCGACCCCTGGCCTGTACAGCTCCATTCCAAATCCAATTTCAACCAAAACTTCGCCAATCGACACGATCGATGAAATATACTCATCTAATTCATCCATCACCACCATAAGTATGTTATGAAATCACTAACAACATTAGTATGACGATTTTTTCAACAAAATTATGCAAATTTCACCAAAATCATGATAAATGAACACATGAACATTATTATGGATCTAACTCACATAAACATACGAAATAACATAGAAATTACCGGTTTTAAGTTGTTAAACTAGATCCTATGGTGGTTCATATGAAATTAAACTTATCATGAT
This sequence comes from Allium sativum, assembly GCA_030737875.1. Lineage (NCBI taxonomy): Eukaryota > Viridiplantae > Streptophyta > Magnoliopsida > Asparagales > Amaryllidaceae > Allium > Allium sativum. Next base: position 887,958,677 of record CM060922.1, read on the forward strand.
GTAGATCTAAGGAAAACAACTTGAATTTGATGAAAAACAAGATCAAACACTCATATACTTGATTGAATCCATGTGAGAGATGCATATCACTCACCAATTCTCCTAAATAGCTAAAATCAATATATTAAGATTCCGGACAACAAGTAGTTCAAACCAAACTCATTGAAACGATGAATTCTCACTTCAAATAATGTAGATCTAGCCTCAAATGGTGTAGATCTTTGATTTCCTTCCCTTAGACCTCGATTTTAATGGTGGAAAGGTGTTAGAGGAAAGAGGAACATAGGCTACCAAATGAGAGAATGGAGAAACAAAACCATTTCCCATATCTCTCACCCCTATTTATAGCTTTCCACCAGCCCACTAATGGGCCTCTCCGAATCAGCCCATTATGGCTTTTTAATTCTAGACAGCCAACTGTTAAACCTTAAAACAACGATTCCTCACAAATCGCTGAGCCAAATCTTTAATTTACCCACTCTACGGAAAGGCAATCATCATTTCCTTTCCAATGGCACAGGTCTCACCACCTGATTTGACCTGAGACAAAAGTTATCCCTTGTACAAGACTGATAGGGGCAGAATGGTCACAAACAAAATTAGTAAAAATTATGGGCATGTCTCACATCCCCATAAGAAACATATTAAAATATGAGGATGATCCAACCCTCGGGGAATAAAATAAAAATATTTTACGATCCTTCGTTACGTAAAATGCAGGCTGTTACATTCTCCCCCCTTGGGAATTTTCCCCCTGAAATTCCAAGCAAACACAAGAAAGCACGACAATTCTGCATGCCTATCATCCATGAGAAGCCAATTTTATCATCCAAACTAGCGACCGTCAAGCCATGCATCCATAGCCTTGTCCTAGTACGTGGAATTCTATCAAACGACAACAAGATACAACGATGATACGATATCAAAGGGTCCTACCGACGAAGAGTTCTGGATGAGTCGTCTTCATGCTCTCTTCCTTCTCCCACGTATAATCGTCATCATCTTCACCCCACTGTACCTTGACTAACTTAACTGTCTTCCTCCTAAGTTGTTTCGTGTCATTCCCCACAACACGAAGTAGCTTACGAGGTCTCGCAACTACAGTCTCGACTTCTAGGTCTTCGTACTGCTCTGGAGATACCACCACATTCGAATCATGCACGAACTTTCGTAGAAACGATACATGGAACACATTATGCATGCTCGACATCTTCTCGAATAACTCCAATCTATATGTGAGTTTTCCAATTCGCTCGACTATCGGAAATGATACAACGAACCTGTAACACCCCGTATTTTCTATGAACATAAAAGTAACAAAACAAAATATACTTAATTTTTAAAAGAAGAACTAAGGGAACCGGGTTACTCCATTGCGTTCGTCTCGAAATTCTGCTTGAGACAGAGTCCGAGTTTGCGTAAATCGGACTCCGTATGAAGAAGTTATTGCCTTTAGAAGTTCAACTAAAATTCAAAACAGTTCGAAATCCGACCCAGGCAGCTGGGCGGGAAATTTCCCGCCATCAACCAAGTAGGTCGACCTGGGGGCCAGGTCGACCGGGGGGTCGATTTGGGTGTCAACCTACCCCAAGGGAGGTCGACCTGGGGGCTGACCTGTCCTCCAGATCTGGGCAGTTTTTCCTGTGACGTGTTTTTTTATGTGCTGTACGAATCTGATGGCTTCTGGGTCAATATAAGGGCTCTAAAACACTCTCTACACCGATAAATACATAGCAAGACCTAACCCTAATTCACTAACAAAGAGGAATGGCGCCTCTATGCTCCTAAAACCTAAAGTGACCTAGCCTCCACCCTAATCAATCAATTCAAGCGAGAAGATAAAGATAATAAATCAACGCCTACATCAACGGAAAGCTAAATCAACTCCAGAAATCAGATCCCAGAACATTCTTCTCTTTCTTAAACCATGATTTGTAAGTAAAGTTATTTTCAGATATGAAATTTAATTATGATCTTGACATGGTTATAAATCTGAATTGGAGATTATGCATCGGATCTGTTTTTCTATGTAGATCCATCTTATTCCTGTTTATCAGATCTATTTTTCTGTGTAGATCTATCTTATTAATACTATTGTAACTAATCTGTATCTCTTCCTTCCTTTTGTTCTATAGCCAGGCTACCACGAGCCTGGGCCAAATCTCATAAGAGATGAACGCATGAACGCTAAATTTGGGGAAAATATTGAATGATGGCATAACTGATTTGTGACTAAATTGAGAGCACAACATATGTTGTAATTTAAGGTTTAGATCTAGGCATGCTATATATGATGGTTTATGATTTGGAAGAAGGAGAATTATTGTATGACAACATATGACTTGTAATTTGGGGACATAATGCATGTTATATTTCAAGATCTGATTTTGAGGATGTGTTGTAATTTAAGATCTAGATTTGGGGTATATTTTATATGACGATCTATGACTTGGAAGGAAAGGATATATGACTTAGGCCTGAAAAACCTATATTAAAATAGGGATAGCTATTAATGTGAATATGCCTAATTCAGATTTTTGGATATTTGGCATACGCTGAAATCAAAGGCTATAATTTGGCATAATTTATATTGTATATCATGATTTGGGGTTTTTGGAGAATATTCTGTACTATGTAAATTTAACTAAAAAGAAAAAATTGGGGCATATGTTATATTGTGAATTATGACCATAATTTAGGCATGAAAAATTAGGCTTAATTTTATGATTAAGCGAGGTATGTCAATGGAATTTTAAGGGATGATTAAATCTGTTAAATTGCCTAATCTGCTAAATCTGTTAAAACTGAATACGGTAATTTGGGGTATGAAAATCTGTAGGCTCGATCTAAAATTGAGCAAAACATGTTAATAGAAATTTGAATAATCTGTTGTAACTTGTAAAGAAGTTAATTCGTTGAATTTGCATAATTAATCTGATATTGGCATAATCTGTGAATTAATACTTTAGCTAAAATAAGAATGTTGAGACACGAGGTTAGGCTCTGTTTGTGGTAGATGCCTGACCGGACCCAACCGGCTTAAACAGCAACCGCAAACTGTCAGTCTAATGTGAGAGGTCGTAGGCATAAAGATGCTCAGACACGAGTTTAGGTCTGGCTTGTGGCAGAAGTCTACCCGGAACCGCCCGGCACATCCAGCGGCCACAAGCTACCGACCTAATGTGAGAGGTATGTGCATTAATATTTAATTAATGCAAATCTAAGATAAATGTGATACCTAAAACGTGTTGGGTGGATAGGGTTAAAACAACTGGACTGATGAATCTAGTAAACCAGTTTCGTAAATCTGTAGGCCCAATACAAGGTTAGGTGAAACAAGCTGTAAGTCTGATAATCTATATATCTGATCTGTTAGTCTGAAAACTTGTTAACCTGTACGTCTGATCTGAGAACTAGTTAATCTGAACTTTGTACATCTAAAATCTGTTAGCAAGTTAATCTAAAATCTGTTAGTCTGGGGACACGAGGTTAGGAGGGGTAATTACTTGTGTCATCTATTGTATGGGACCCGTATTAGTCAGTAACCCTTTATGGTATTAAAACTATGATCCAACGCTAAGAGGTGTCCGGGCACGCTTACTGAACTAATTGTAAGAGGTTCATTCTGATAATGGCGAGGGGTGTTGATGGTGCATTCCAACTGGGTCATGTGCGTGCATGGATCTGGTCTGCTCTGAGGATGTAAGACGACGTGACATTTGTAAATAGGTCTGTGTATATAGGTTGCCACTTTAGGGAATGATACACCCTTCTATGGGGTCGACACATGGTATTTATGTATTAGGGAGCCGATCGCTTGGGGTAGAATTTATAGTACACCTAGTTCTGTCTGTTCCTGTTGGGGTACCGTCTGTTTCTGTTGGGGTGGTAACACCTGTCTGTTTCTGAGTGGTACCGTCTGTTGGGGTGGTAAAGGCCCGTCACTAGTGTACAACTAATTCTAACATTCTGTTTCCGTAGAGAATATTCTGTTTCCGTCTCTAATTCCGTTTCTGTTTCTGCTTCTATACCGTCTGTCTCTGTTCGGGTGGTAAAGGCCCATTACTAGCATCGTGTTTCTGAAGAGATCGTTCTGTTTTCTGTTTAGATATTAGGACAACACCTAATTCTGTTATACTAGTATTGGTGCAGAGAAGTGAAAACGAAGAAAGAAGATTAGTTTAGCCTATATCATTCTGTCTCTTCTATTAACTTGCTACTCCTGTTACGGTTATCTCTCATCCAGTTTTATTTACTTGTCATGATACTGTTATCTGTTTATATGCTGAAAGTCATTGGACTCACCAGACTTATGTCTGACCTAGTTTGTTTCACCTCTTTTCTTCCGTTCCCCCCCAGGTTCTCAGGGTGGAAACATTGGAGCTTGATTCAGATTCCATCTGCTTGAAGTGCTAGAAGTGCTTAAAGTATTGCTTGGCTTTGATTCTACCTATGGCATTCTCTGTTGGGGATTATGACTTTAAAATTATGTACTCTGAAGGCTTTTGTACAAGACTGATATTATGTACTTGGTTTTGTTGTTTTGAAGATGTAACTAAACTTATTTCTGTTACCGCTGCAATAAAGTTATAAAATTTTCAAGTACTACTTTTTCTGTCTTGTAATATTCTGTTCTGTTTACTTATAACGTTCCACCGAAGTTATGGCATTCCCCTTGTGAGTGACCTTAACGGAGGTGGGGTGTTACACTTGGTATCAGAGCTGAAGGTTACCAGATTTGATAAAAAGTTTTTGAAAACTATTTTCAAAAAGGTTTTAGAAGGAAAGTATTTTCAAAAGTAGAGTTTATTTTGAAAAATATAATCCCCAAAAGCCATATATCTATCTTTTGATTCTCCGTTTTGAATCTCTTCCTTTTTCTTTTCAGCATGTCTGGGGTACCCGAAATGCCCGAGGGCATACCGATACCAACTTGGTTCAAAAGGTATCTAGAGGCTAGGGCCACCGCCGTAGGCCCAACAGACGTTCCTCCTCCTCCTCCCCCTCCCTGCGTTGATACTTTCTCGAAGATATGCAAGGACTTTCGGGCATTGGGCGGGAAAACTTTTCACGGGTCAGAGATGTTTGTTGAAGCTCGAAATTGGCTTAAGGAGATGGAAGATTTGTTTGGTATCTTTGAGATAGAAGATGGAAGGAAGGTCCAATTAACTGCTTGGTTAATGAAGGACAAAGCCTCGCTTTGGTGGGAGGTCACGAATGGAGAGCGTCCAGTAGAGACATGGAGGGATTTCAGGCATAGGTTCGAGATGAAATTTCTCTCACGAGCAGAAGAGAATTTATACATGGAGAGGTTCTTAGCATTGAAGCAAGGGAATTTATCAGTAAAGGAGTATGTCAACAAGTTCAATCAGTTGGCGAGATTCGGCTTAGACTTGGTAAACGCACCTGATAAGAAGGCCTTGAGATTTGTTAAAGGTTTGAATGAGCCGCTACACGGGTTGGCTATGACCCACATTCCTATGGGCGCTACCTTCAAGAAATTGGTTGACATGGCGTTAATGCATGAAGAGGAAGCCAAAAGTGAGAAGAAAGAGGAAAATCTCGAAGGACCACAGAACAAGAAGGCATGGCCCAAAAAGGAAACACAAAAGAAGGATGAAAAGTCTGAAGATAAGAAGGAGAAAAAGTGCTTTACTTGTGGAAGCTTGACTCATCTGAACAAGGATTGCAGAAAGAGGAAGGGCATTTGCTTCAACTGTGGAGAAATGGGACACTTCACTAGGGACTGCCCGAAGAAACCAGGGAAAGGGCAGAGGACAGAACCTACTTCTGGAGGGCAGGTGAATGCTCTCGTGGCTGGTGGATAAGATAGAGATAGGAAAATTTCTGTAGGAGGTTTAATTTCCTTATCTGATTATTGGGTTAAAACTCTTTTTGATTTTGGCATTTTGATTCTGTAATTGAGACTCTGCACTTTAATACTAGTCTTGTTTCTGATCCCGCTATATTCTCAAACCCCGTGAGGGTTACGACTCATATGTTTGTGATAAGTTGAGGTTTGAGGGTATCTGTGTTAAGTTGACTATAACACATACATTCTGGGTTTTGTGGGATATGGTGAGGTTTTATCATTCTTAGTTTCCTAAGAATCATTTGATAATCTGATCTGTACCAGTAGTCTGTAAGAATCTGAATATTTCTGAAAAGGTTAGGGTTTTTTACTCAAAACGTGAAGTAGATTTCCAGTTTGGACATTGTTTAATGGGAGTAATTCTTTGAGTGTCAATCTGATGTTGATTTCGGTCTTCGGGGTTGATACTTAGGGATTTATTCTCTTAACCGATGTCTAATGGGAACAAAGCTTTTGTTTTAATTTTACTTGCTCGGCTGTATCCTATCAATCGAGTTTTCGACCTTTAGGTGGAAACTAATGGGTGTAAACATGTGTTTGAGACATGTTATGTTTTATGGTTGCAAGTGGATGCAAGTGGTTGCTAGTGGTTGCTCGTGGATGCATATACACACACTAGGCACTAGATCGGCTCGAAAACACTCTCATACTGCATATGGATGTGTGTGCATTTTTCAATTTTTGTGGATGAAAAATGATTGATCATCACATGGATGTTGCATTTGGATGAATGGTTATGCACTTATATAGAAATGATGTGTATCAATAGGATTTCTTGCATACATAATTGGACTCATGGCACTAACATTATTCGCATTTAGGAGGCCAACTGAATCAGTAAGACCGCCTGATCTTTGCATTAGATAAGAGACACATACACACACTTTTGCATATGTTCATACAACATTAGAAGTTTTCTAAGGACAATGGATGCTTATGGATGATGGTTGAGTATATGGGTGATTGGATGGTAGGGCACATTCTTCTTAACTTGAAGATTTCGGGGAGGAAATCCTTTAAGGAGGGGAGAATTAAACACCCCGTATTTTCTATGAACATAAAAGTAACAAAAAAAAGTATACTTAATTTTTGAAAGAAGAATGAAGGGAAATGGGTTACGCCATTGCATTCGTCTCGGAATTCTGCTTGAGATAGAGTCCGAGTTTGCGTAAATCGGACTCCGTATGAAGAATTTATGGCCTTTAGAAGATTCAACTAAAATTCAAAACTGTTCGAAACCCGACCGAGGCAGGTGGGCGGGAAATTTCCCGCCATCAACCAAGCAGGCCGACTTGGGGGCCAGGTCGACCGGAGGGTCGACCTACCCCAAGGGAGGTCGACCTGGGGGTCGACCTGTCCTCCAGATCTAGGCAGTTTTTCCTGTGATGTGTTTTTTTATGTGCTGTACGAATCTGATGGCTACTGGGTCAATCTAAGGGCTCTAAAACACTCTCTACACATAGCAAGACCCAAACCTAATTCATTAACAAAGAGGAATGGCGCCTCCATGCTCCTAAAACCTAAAGTGACCTAGCCTCCACCCTAATCAATCAATTCAAGCGAGAAGATAAAGATAATAAATCAATGCCTACATCAATGGAAAGCTAAATCAACTCCAGAAATCAGATACCAGAACGTTCTTCTCTTTCTTAAACCACGATTTGTGAGTACAATTATTTTTAGATATGAAATTCAGTTATGATCTTGACATGGTTATAAATCTGAATTAGATATTATGCATCAGATCTGTTTTTCTGTGTAGATCCATCTTATTCCTGTTTATCAGATCTGTTTTTCTGTGTAGATCTATCTTATTAATACTATTGTAACTAATCTGTATCTCTTCCTTCCTTCTGTTCTATAGTCAGGCTACCACGAGCCTGAGCCAAATCTCATAAGAGATGAACGCGCGAACGCTAAATTTGGGGAAAATATTGAATGATGCATAATTGGGCATAATTGATTTGTGACTAAATTGAGAACACAATATATGTTGTAATTTAAGGTCTACATCTAGGCATACTATATATGACGGTTTATGATTTGGAAGAAGGAGAATTATTGTATGACAACACATGAATTGTAATTTGGGGACATAATGCATGTTATAATTCAAGATCTGATTTTGAGGACATAATACATGTTGTAATTTAAGATCTAGATTTGGGGTATATTTTATATGACGATCTATGACTTGGAAGGAAAGGATATGTGACTTTGGCCTGAAAAACCTATATTAAAATAGGGATAACTATTAATGTGAATACGCCTAATTCGGATTTTTGGATATTTAGCATACGCTGAAATCAAAGGCTATAATTTGGCATAATTCATATTGTATATCATGATTTGGGGTTTTTGGAGAATATTCTGTACTATGTAAATTTAATTAAAAAAAATTAGGGCATATGTTATATAGTGAATTATGATCATAATTTAGGCATGAAAAATTAGGGTTAAATTTATGATTAAGTGAGGTATGTCAATGGAATTTTAAGGAATGATTAAATCTGTTAAATTGCCTAATCTGCTAAATCTGTTGAAACTGAATACGGTAATTTAGGGTATGAAAATCTGTAGGCTCGATCTAAAATTGAGCAAAACATGTTAATAGAACTTTGAATAATTTGTTGTAACTTCTAAATAATTTAATTTGTTGAATTGGCATAATTAATCTGATATTGGCATAATCTGTGAATGAATACTTTAGCTAAAATAAAAATGCTGAGACACGAGGTTAGACTCTGTTCGCGGTAGAAGCCTGCCCGGACCCAACTGGCTTAACCAGCAACCACAAACTATCAGTCTAATGTGAGAGATCGTAGGCATAAAGATGCTTAGACACGAGATTAGGTCTGGCTTGTAGCAGAAGTCTGCCCGGAACCGCCCGACACATCCAGCGGCCACAAGCTACTGACCTAATGTGAGAGGTCTGTGCATTAATATTTAATTAATGCAAATCTAAGATAAATGTGATACCTAAAACATGTTTGGTGGATAGGGTTAAAACTACTGGACTGATGAATCTAATAAACCCGTTTCGTAAATCTGTAGTCCCAATACAAGGTTAGGTGAAACAAGCTGTAAGTCTATTAATCTGTATATCTGATCTGTTAGTCTGAAAACTTGTTAACCTGTATGTTTGATCTAAAAATTAGTTAGTCTGAACTTTGTACATCTAAAATCTGTAAGCAAGTTAATCGGAAGTCTGTTAGTCTGGGGACACAAGGTTAGGAGGGGTAATTACTTGTGTCATCTGTTGTTTGGGACCCATATTAGTCAGTAACCCTTTCTGGTGTTAAAACTATGACCTAACACTAAGAGGGGTCCGGGAACGCTTACTGAACTAATTGTAAGAGGTTCATTCTGATAATGGCGAGGGGTGTTGATGGTGCATTCCAACTGGGTCATGTGCGTGCATGGATCCGGTCTGCTCTAAGGATGTAAGACACCGTGACATCTGTAAATAGGTCTGTGTCTATAGGTTGCCACTTTAGGGAATGGTACACCCTTCTGTGGGGCCGACACAAGGTATTTATGTATTAGGGAGCCGATCGCTTGGGGTAGAATTTAAGGTACACCTAGTTCTGTCTGTTCCTATTGGGGTACCGTCTGTTTCTGTTGGGGTGGTAACACCTGTCTGTTTCTGAGTGGTACCGTCTGTTGGGGTGGTAAAGGCCCGTCACTAGTGTACACCTAATTCTAACATTCTGTTTCCGTAGAGAATATTCTGTTTCCGTCTCTAATTCCGTTTCTGCTTCTATACCGTCTATCTCTATTCGGGTAGTAAAGGCCATTACTAGCATCGTGTTTCTAAAGAGATCGTTCTGTTTTCTGTTTAGATATTAGGACAACACCTAATTCTGTATACTAGTATTAGTGCAGAGAAGTGAAAACGAAGTAAGAAGATTAGTTTAGCCTATAACATTATGTCTCTTCTATTAACCTGCTACTCCTGTTATGGTTATCTCTCATCCAGTTTTATTTACATGTCATGATACTGTTATCTGTTTATATGCTGAAAGTCACTGGACTCACCAGACTTATGTCTGACCTAGTTTGTTTCGCCTCTTTTCTTCTGTTTCCCCCCAGGTTCTCAGGGTGGAAACATAGGATCTTGATTCAGATTCCATCTGCTTGAAGTGCTAGAAGTGCTTAAAGTATTGCTTGGCTTTGATTCTAGCTATGGCATTCTCTGTTGGGGATTATGGCTTTAAAATTGTGTACTCTGAAGGCTTTTGTACAAGACTGATATTATGTACTTGGTTTTGTTGTTTTGAAGATGTAACCAAACTTATTTCTGTTACCGCTGCAATAAAGTTATAAAATTTTCAAGTACTACTTTTTCTGTCTTGTAATATTCTGTTCTGTTTACTTATAACGTTCCACCGAAGTTAAGGCATTCCCCTTGTGAGTGACCTTAACGGAGGTGGGGTGTTATAGAACCTAGGAGCTAACTTCCCTTTGTTTCTGAATCGAACCACATGCTTCAACAGTGAAATCTTTACAAAAACCATATTGCCAACGTCGAATTCCAAATCTTTTCGACACTTATCTGCATAACCCTTCTAATGACCTTAGCTGCCTTCACTCGTTGCCGAACGATCTCGATACAATCCGAGGTCTCTCTTATCATCTGTGGCCCAAGTATCAACTTATCTCCAATTTCTAACCAACATGCTGGAGAATTGCATGGCCTCCCATACAATGCCTCGTATGGTGCCATCCCAATGCTCGACTAGTAGCTATTATTATATGCAAAATCAACTAAATGTAGATGGCCTTCCCACGATCCTCCGAAGTCTAACACACAAGCCCTCAGAAGATCTTCCAAAACTCGGTTAACCCTCTCAGTTTGACCATCTATTTGGAAATGATAAGCCATACTCAAGCACAACTCGGTTCCCAAAGCTTCTTGCAAACTTTTCTAGAGTCCACTATAAACAATGGATCTAAGTCACTCACTATAGTCTTTGGGACACCATGGAATCGAACTATCCATTTCGTATAAAGTTCGGCTAACTTTGATGTCGTCCTAGTCGACTTGACAGGAATGAACCTTGCACTTTTGGTCAAATGATCCATGATGACCAAAATTCCTTCGTTTCCTGCCCTAGTTCTTGGTGGTTCATCGATAAAATCCATCGGTACTTGATCCCACTCCCATATAGGAACTTCCAATGGTTGAAGCAATCCACTTGGCTTCTTCTTTTCAGGTTTCATCAACTGACAGTTCGTGCACTTGGAAATGAACTTTCCAATATATCACTTCATCCCCACCCAGTAGTATACTCGCTTCATGTACTGATACAACTTATTACCACCGGGATGAGTCGTCAATTTTGAGTGATGAAATTCTCTCGGAACCTTATCTCTCAATTCGTCGATATCAGGAACACCTAATCACCCTTGCTTTCGAAGCCAACCTTCTCGATCGACTTCAAATTCTTTATTCTCTGTTTCTAGCTTTTGGATAAACTTGACAAGCTTTACATCACGCTTTTGGCTCTCGCCAATCCTTTCGATAAGAGTAGGTCTTATCGACAAGCTTGTCAACATTTCAGGCTTCAAATCACATCGTGGCCTGAAATAAAATCTCGCCAAATACTCAATGCTCTTCCATTCTGAAAACATCGCTCCCAAACTTGCGTGTCTTCGACACAACGCATTTGCAACTGGATTACCTTTACCAGGAGTATAGGCTATACCAAAATCATACGATGCCAAAAACTTTAACCATCGTTGCTGCTGAAGATTCAAATCCTTTTGGGAGAAAAGATACTTCAACGACTTGTGATCCGTAAACAACTTGAATCGAACTCCCAATAGGTAGTGTCTCCACATCTTCAGAGCAAACACAATCACCGCCAACTCCAAATCATGAGTTGGATGATTCCTCTCGTGCGGCTTTAGCTGTTGACTCGCATAAGCCACAACCTTATCCTTCTACATCAGCACTGCTCCCAGCCCAGTACCACATGCATCGATATACACAACCATCTCTTCATTCCCACTTGGAAGATCAACACAGGCGCACTCGTCAATCTCTCCTTTAGGATTCCAAACGCTTGTTCACATTTTGCATCCCATGTGAGCACTTGGTTCTTCTTCGTCAATCCCGTCAACGGTGCAACTATCTTGGAGAAATCCTTGACAAACCGTCGGTAATAACCTACCAACCCAAGGAAACTTCTCACATCCATCGCATTCTTAGTTCTATCCTAGTCCTGGATTGTTGCCACTTTAGCGGGGTCAACTGCTATCCCATTTCCAGAAACAACTTGGCCAAAGAACCTCACTTCACTCTTGCAGAAGTGACACTTTGAAAACTTAGCCTTCAGCTGATGTTTTCGTAAGATTTCCAATACAACTCCCAAATGCGTCTTGTGCTCTTCCTCATTTTGAGAGTAAACCAAAATGTCATCCACAAACAAGCACAAACTTATTCAGCTAATCTCTAAAAACCCTGTTCATAAGATCCATAAAATACGCTAGCGCATTAGTCAAACCAAATGGCATAACCAACCATTCTAAGAACCTGGATGGTGTCCTGAAAGCAGTCTTTGGCACAATATCATTTGCCACCCTTAACTGGTGAAATCTCATTGCCGAATCCATCTGAGAAAACACTTTGGCCTCGTGAAGCTGATCGAATAAGTCGTCAATCCTCAGCAACATATACTTGTTCTTCTTAGTCACCTTGTTCAGCAAACGATGGTCCACACACAATCTTGACGAGCCATCTGCCTTGGTTGCAAACACGACCGGTGCACCCCATTCGGATACATTGCTCCAAATGAATCCTTTTCCCAAAAGGTCACGAACTTGTACCTCCAACTCTCGTTGTCCTTAGGCACCATCCGCCTAAAAGGCATAACGATCGGTCTAGCTTCCCCAACAAAATCAATCCTAAACTCAATCTCACGATGCGGCGGCAAACCTTTGACCTCGTCAAAGAAATCCTCGTACTCATTAACGATTAGCACAGATGACAAGTCTTCTTTTGAAATCACAAGTGAATATAGATAGCTAACGAAGACACCATCTTTGTGCTTACACCATATCAACACCTTTCGCCCTTCCGCATCCCCAGATCTCACCTCTAGCTTCTCGCAATTCACCCTTGTCGCATACCTCTTGAGCCAGTCCATGCCCAAGATGATCCAAAACCCAACGAAGTTAAGAACAAAGCAATCACACACAAAAGAGCAAACATGACTCGATAACACTAGACCACGACACAACATGCACAAACTGGACGAACAACAACTGGATTAGTTACTATCAATGGTCTATTACAAATCTCGGGTTCCAAACCCAAGCAGCACACAGTCTCATTGCAAATGAAAGAATGCGATGCTCCAGTATAAAAAAAAACTCGAACTGAAACACCTCGGACAGAAAGAGTACCTTGCACGATGACACCCTTTCCATTCTCCTCTACAGTAGGAGCTCTTGAAGAAGTCAGTATAGCTTCCAAAGCATATGCCTCTACAACCTGATTTCTCTTAGCCGATTCTAGACAATCCTTCTTCTCATGCCCAGGCTTTCCACACTTGAAGCACTTCTTCTCAACTTCGGGATTCTTGCATTCATTCGAGTATTGACCCTTCTGTTGGTAGTTAAACCAAACCACCTCACTCTTAAGCTTCTTCTTGCCATCCTTTCCTTTCTGCTATTGCTTCTTCCTCTTCTTATTATTACCACCTTGACATGGTTTCTGAACTTCTTTGGTTGCAGTGACAATATTTGCTTCCTTAGGAAACAGACTCTCATGGCGAACAACTTTCTCCACAATCTTCTCGAATGAATGATCAGGATGTTCCACCAATGGTCTTCCTATGTACGCATCCAGACCCATAACAAACATCTCGTTCTTCTAATAGGGTGTATCAATGTATGAACGAGCATATTTTGACAAGGCCTCGAAATCAGAAACATAATCAAGAACAGAACGACCATTTTGTTCCATCTCTACGAACTACTTGAACAGACATATGAGCAATAGAGATAAACTTTGCTTCAAACTTATCTTGGAATTGCTCCCATGAAATATCCTCTTCTGGAGTCTTAAGTTTAACTGAATTCCACCATTCCATGGCCCTGCCCTGCAGTTGCCTTGACACAAGCTTTCTCTTAGTTGCAACATCCAACCCCAAGTCTCCAAAGATACAGATACAAGAATCCATCCACCTTTAAACCTCTTTAGCTGGCACGGTCCCTTTAAACGGTTTTCCTCCTAGAGATGTATAATCTTTGCATAGCTTCGCAAAATCCACAACCCTAGGCAACTGAACACCTACATCAACTATGGCTGCCACTGGAGCGGGTACCCTTCGCAAGAATGCTTCCATCATGGCCTCAAACATAGTTGGGTGGTCTGGTACTCCACCATTGCCCCCTCCAGGCACATTCCCTTCCCTATAGTGTGTCTTGTAGTCTATTGACTCATTCTAAATCTGCAAATTAGAATGATTAGCCATTTGTAAGAAAAGCTGCTAAAGAAGTACAAATGCTACTATACTGTATAGTATCATATAGTATACATCCAATTGAAATCTCCAAGTATGTCTCTCATACATGATTACGTCCTTGAACTATGGATAAAATCGTTAATGTGAGCTCTACTACCAAATGTGATGACCGCCCATAACCCTTTCACTAAACAAGAGGAATAATGCTCTGAAAGGTGTGCAAGGAAGCTATGGACAATCATCAAGGTAAGGTAACAATCGTGGAACCTGTCGTAGAACTCACAACGCAAGGGTAAAATATAGTAGAAAATATACGACATGTAATAATTGTGAAGCATCATATAACAAACTTTTGAAACTTTCACAACATCCTAAAAGATTATCCAAACATCATAGGAAATATCAAAGTCTGTACATAAAGCCTCACTACAACACTCATAGAGCAACTCAAACAGTGAAACAGAAATACTAGATAGTAATAAAACTTATACGTAAGCCTCCAGCTCGCCTTCGAACTGCAACATCGTCCTCACTAAGCTATCACCTGCCACCTAGTCTTCCCATCCACAACCGGATGAACAACCCAAGGTAATAAGAGGGAAACATAAAACTTTGAGTCAGATAACAGTCTTAGTGAGCGATAAATAGCTAACAAACGTCATCAATAAAGTATATGAGAACGGATAGATAATCGTGCTAATCTACCCGCAACTCCAAAGAAGGACTCAACCCTATCTTCCCCACATCGGACAGTGATAGCCTTTGCAATAACATTTCAACCATACATCCATGGAAACAGAACACCCATTCAATCATGGCAAAGCACCCATGACACCCAAATTATGTATCTTATGTAAACCATCCTAATCGAACTCAACATCCCTCAAGCACAAGCCCCAGATGCCTAAACCAATATCAGATAAACACCCAAGGAACATCTCTTTTGACGTTGGACAATCTACATGAGACGGTTCAAACAAGGAAACTAATCAACCATGACAGACTCTAGCTATCATCGCCAATCCTGCTTCGAAACCATCGTTAATCGTATGACCATCAACCTTGCCATATGTCAAGGGCTAATGGTAACCCCAGTTCTAGCATAAAATCCATATGCCTTTTGATGATACATATGTTTGTACAACCTTGACAACTAGGCCTTTCGACGATACCTAGGGAACTCAACCTACAATCGGTCTTTTAGACATCTCTAGTGTACCCCTGCTTTTATCCTGCTAGAACTTACGACAACGATAATCTCTCGACCTTCACATCTTTAGTCATCCATCCCGACGACTTTTCATAGCTCAAGCAACCTTCTCAAGCAACCATTATCCACCAACTCACGACCTTTGAGTTGTCACCTCATTTGTTGTTCTACACCGATCAACGAACACCTATCAACACTTCGAAACTTCCTACATGAACTTACTTCGAAGTCACACCCTCACTGAGCCAAATTACATCATTGGGATGACCCTGTTATGCATGACCCTATTATGCATGACCGACCTACCCACTGGGATGCTCGACCGGCCACCTTTCTCATTCGACCACACCATAATGACCGATCGTACCCTAATCGAGCCACTCACCGCTCGATCACCACTCGATCGACTCTGGAATCATGAGCAACCCACGCTTGCTCGAGCCCAGGCTCGACCA
Source organism: Allium sativum (assembly GCA_030737875.1). NCBI lineage: Eukaryota > Viridiplantae > Streptophyta > Magnoliopsida > Asparagales > Amaryllidaceae > Allium > Allium sativum. The sequence continues at coordinate 887,974,688 of CM060922.1, forward strand.
ACCAGAGACCAACCCCATCTTGGCACTTCGATCCACCATTTCCGGCTCGACCCGACCAGGAGGCATCTCGACCGACCCTGTCCCCCCACGCACGACCGACCTCCCTGCCACGTGCGACCGACCCCATGTATTTCTGCTCGGACCAACAATAAATTGTACTACACTGTACTACTTTGTACTACGCCAGACCCCTGGCATGTACAACCCCATTCCAAATCCAATTTTGACCAAAATTTCGCTAATCGACACGATTGACGAAATATACTCATTTAATTCATCCAACACCACCATAAGCATGTTATGAAATCAATAACAACATGATTATGGTGATTTTCACCCAAATTATGCAAATTTCACCAAAATCATGATAAATGAACATACGAACATAATTATGGATTTAACTCACATAAACATATGAAATAACATAGAAATTACCGGTTTTAAGTTGCTAAACTAAATCCTATGGTGATTCATATAAAATAAAACTTACCATGATGGTGATATAAGGAAAAAAAACTTGAATTTGATGAAAAACAAGATCAAACACTCATATACTTGATTGAATCCATATGAGAGATGCATATCACTAACCAATTCTCCAAAATAAGCTAAAATCAATGTATTAAGATTTCGGACAGCAAGCAATTCAAACTAAATTCCTTGATCTGATGAATTCTCACTTCAAATGACATAGATCTTGCCTCAAATGGTGTAGATCTTCGATTTCCTTCCCTTAAATCTCGATTTTAATGGTGGAAAGATGTCAGAGGAAGGAGGAACATAGGCCACCAAATGAGAGAATGGAGAAACAAAACCATTTCCCATATCTCTCACTCCCTATTTATAGATTTCCACCAGCCCACTAATGGGCCTCTCCAAATCAGCCCATTATGGCTTTATAAATTTGGACAGCTAACTATTAAACCTTAAAACAACGATTCCTCCCAAACCGCTGAGCCAAATCTTTAATGTAACCACTCTATAGAAAGGTAATCATCATTTCCTTTCCAATGGCATAGGTCTCACCAACTTATTTGACCTGAGTCAAAAGTTATCCCTTGTACAAGACTGATAAGGGCAAAATGGGCACAAACAAAATTGTTAAAAAATTATGGACATGTATCACATCCCCATAAGATACATATTAAAATATGAGAATGATCCAACCCTTAGGGAATAAAATAAAAATATTTTACGATCCTCCGATACGTAAAATGCAAGCTATTACAATAATCAGAACCAGACATGTCATATATCTCACAGATCATGGGAAATATATAATAAGAAATATAAACAGTAATATTATAAGATATGACAATACAAAGCAATTGATATACCATCAAAATCACAGTCATCATGAAATCCAATAATATTTGAATACATGTCATCCTCACTACAACTCTCAGAGTATGCTCATAATAGTGGAAAAATATATCCAAGTAAGTATATGTTATAGGTCCTCCAAGCTTGTCTTTGGCTCGGCACTCCATGTAACCTAACCTGCTATCTAGTCTACTCATCAGCATCGTCAATGAGTATCCAAGATACTAAGAGGAAATACGAAATCTTGGGTCAGACAACAGTCAGGTGTGAGCGATAAGATCTATCAAAAGTTGTACTACAAGATATGTAAATAGATAGGTCAAGTCTCAAACCAGACCATCTCTGCAACCAAAGAGTTAACACATAATAACAAAATAATGTCTTCTACTCAATGAAATAGTACTATGCAAAGCAATAACAAAAGAATTGGGCGAAGTTCCAAGATAAAAGAACCTGTCTAGCCTTCCCGGCTCTCATTCCCTATCTCCTCTAAGCCCTATCAGCGATAGTCTACCCAAGAAGTGAAGGTATAAGTGACAAAGCAACCATAACAACCATCATACAAATCATAACTATCACCTTCTAAAGTCGTGAATGCATTGATACTCATATAACAACTCCAACCAAAGACTAATGGAAATCTTAATTCTAGTAGATACTTCATGCTTTGCGAGCATGTACCCCTCTAGCCTAGGTTCACCACTCAGGGTACACAATCCAAATAGGCGTCCCCACGATACCCTTGCTTTGAGTTCCACTAGAACACTCCGAGCTATCAACGATTCCTTGGCAGAAGACTAGTAGAGTTACTTCTCTCTTTCAATTTAAGCTCAAGTCCCCATCAGCCAATCCATTATCTTAAAGCTTTGCTACTACGAATCACTTCAATCCTTACAACATCGTTCTCTATGAGCTGTATCCATAATCTTGTTCACCATAAGTCAATCCCGCGGTGTCGTTCGCTACAAATTGCCTTACTATCATGTAGCTACGTTCCACAAACATAGTTTCCTTTCGATCCACTCCACATCCGAGCCTTCTCGAAGAGTTCATTACTCGATCATGCCATAACTCTCAAAGCAGAACATCAACTATCAAACAAAGACCACCGGTACGATCCATGAAGCGTCCTCATCCTCCCTTATGGATCACATGTCCATAAGACACACCCTGATGGATTGGTGTTGGCCCATAGGCTATAGACCGGTCCATGTACTTAGCCAATTCTTGGCTAAGTACTTCGGATTCTCAAAGTACATCTTCCATAGACTCCATTTCCCTACCAGTCCATCGTGACTCCTTACCAGCTCATCACTTAAAAGAATTTCTTTATGTCGCATGCCAACTCCATTTGATACCAAACTTTGCATATAACCTACAAATCATCCAAGGAGTCCACGAAAAAAGTTTGGAGGTAAAACAGTGCTTTACCATGGACCGGTACCGGTCCATGTAGTTAGAGATTTTCAATCTCAAATTATCTGAGTGGCTTCCAGAGCTTAACCCCCAAATTTCATGCGATTTTGATGAAATTTGATTCTATTGCACTCCAATCTTTATTTCAAGACCTTATTTCATCAACACTAACAGACAAAGTCAAGTATTGCATCCAAACAACAATTTTAACAATTCAACTAGCAAACATATGAATCAACAAGCATATTCATCTAGAACATTAAAAAATCATTCATGTACATAGATTAAGTGTATATCTACATGTAAATGAATATAAACTTATCATTTTAATCCATTTTTAGTAGTTTTATTATCCATAAGGTTTAAAAATGGGAAATTAACATATATGATCAAATCTAACACGTAAATGTGATAAAAACAACTAATCTAGATATATATTATTACATAATATAGTGAGAGATCAAAATCACTCACAAAATAAATGAATATATAAAGATCAATGCTAGGGTGATTTGGGATAGAAAAGAAATGAATGTAGCTAGCTCCTTAATGATGGAAATAAGTTGATTGATGATGATCTAATAAATGTTTTGGAGGAGAATATAAGTGATTTATAATGTGTTTTGAGGTTTTAGGAGGAAGAAATATTGGATCTTAATTCTTATGACTCTTGGACAAATGAAGAGATAGCCCTAATTAATCTCTTTAGCCTCCTATCTATACTATATGTCCTTAACCCTAATGGGCTAGCCAAATCAGCCCATTATCTGCCTAACAGTCTACTCAACAGTATAGAAAACATAAAATTGGTGTATCTCCCTAACCCCTTATCCAAAACATTTATATAACCATTCTACGGAATGGCCATCCATCAAATATTTCCAATGGCACAATTTTGAGCATCTAATTCTGTAAAAATCAAAAGATACGGTCAGAATAAGATACTCAAGGGTAAAATGGTCATAAAACAATCCGACAAAAATCATATATGTATGAAACATCCTAACTAGCTGTATATTAAAATATGAGAATGATACGACGTCATGACATTTAAATAGAATCATTTTACGATCCTCCAATACGTAAAATACGGGTCGTTACATTCTTACCCCATAGGAGTTTCACTCTCGAAATCCTAAAATAAACACAAGCAAACAAGGAATCCAACATGCCTTCCAACAACGAGCAATCAGTCTAACACGCAATCTAGAATTCAATAATCCATGCAAGAAATCCCCTAACCTAGCATGCAAAAGCTAATAGTATAAGATACAATGATGCAAGAAGATGCAAAAAATGGGGTATACCATTTGAAGAATTCTGGATGCGCCTCCCTCATACTCCCCTCCGTCTTTCATGTACAATCGCCATCATCCCCGCCCCACTGTATCTAAAATAGCTTACCTACACTCCTCCTAAGATTATTTGCATCGTTCCCTACGATCTGAAGTGGCTTACGAGGTGTAAACATTTCAGGCTCAACCTCTAAGTCTTCAAGCTGATCCAGTTCCACTATAATACTCGAGTCATGCACAAACTTCCGTGGGTAAGATACTTGAAACACATTGTGCACACCTGCCATCTTCGAAGGTAGATCCACTCTATACGCCAAGTTTCCAATCCTCTCGGCGATCCGAAATGGTCCTACAAACCTCGAAACTAACTTACCCTTCTTCCAAAACCAGACTGCATCCTAAGAGGAGAAACCTTAACGAATACCATATCCCCAGCCGAGAATTCCAAATGTCGTCTTCGCTTGTTTGCATAGATCTTCTGACGATCCTGAGCATCTTCCGTTCGCTGATGAACGATCTCTACTTATCCGAAGTCTCACGAATCATCTCAGGCCCAAGTATTGCCTTCTTTCCTGCTTCTCACCAACATGAAGGTGCATTATAGGGTCTTCCATACAATTCCTCATAAGGTGCCATGCAGATACTCACTTGATAATTATTATTATAATCGAATTTTACCAAATGGAGGTGATCATCCTAAGATCCTCCGAAATCCAGAATACAATTTATAAGAGGATCTTCCAAAACTCAATTCAGGCTCTTAGTTTTTCCATCTGTCTGAGCATGATAAGTTGTACTCAAATGTAGCTCGATGCCCAACATCTCTTGCAAAAGTTTCCCGAATCCGCTAGTAAACAAAGGATCTATGTTGCTTACTATTCCTTTTGGTACACCATGGAATTGAACAATCCAATTCATATACAATTCTGCCAACTTCAATGCTGTCCTAGTAGACTTGACAGATATGAATATCGCGCTCTTGGTTAAGAGCTCCACTATAACCCAATCTGTCATAACATGTCCTAGTTCATGGTAATCCATCAATAATGTCCATGGATACCCGTTCCCATTTCCATTCTGGGACTTCTAATGGTTTTACCAACTCACTCAGCTTCTTCTACTCAACTTTCACTGACTGACAGTTCATACACTTCAAGATGAATTTTCCCACATCACTCTTCATACCTTCGCACCAGTAGGTCTGTCTCATATCTCGACACATCTTGTTACCATCAGGATGGATAGTGAATATAGAATGATGAAACTCTCTTAGACCTTCCTCTTGAAGACCATTAATATCTAGAACATTAAATCATCCATCCTTGCGAAGCTAACCATCTCAATCAATCTCGAATTTCCTTAAATCCTCTGAGTAGACTCTCATCTCGATCTTAACCAAAATCTCTACTAGCTTAGCATTTCGCTTTTGGCTTGCTCCAATCTTTTCGATGAGAGTAGGTATGACGGATAAACACGCTAACATTATGGTCTCTAACTCACAACGATGTCTGAAATCAAATCCATCTAAATATCTAGCTATTTTCACTCTAGAAACATAACTCCAAGTCTAGCATGAATCTGAATTAACACATCCGTCACTGCGTTATCCTTTCCTGAAGTATAGGAAATATTGAAGTCATATAGTGCCATAAACTTTAATCATCTCTGCTATTGAAGGTTAAGATCCTTTAAAGAGAAAAGGTACTTCAATAACTTATGATACGTGAACAACTCAAACATTTCTCCCAACAAGAAGTTCCTCTATATCTTCAAAGCAAGGACAATCACCGCTAACTCCAAATCATGAGCGGAGTAAATTCCTTTCACACAGCTTCAGTTATCAACTAGCATATGCGACAACTCTTCCTCTATGAATCAATATAGCACCAAGACATGTACCACAAGCATTCGTGTACATAGTTATCTCTTCATTTCCACCAGGAATAACCAATACTAATGCACTTATCTATCTCTCTTTCAGAACCATAAAAGCTTGCTCGCACTGCACATTCCAATCAAAATCATGGATCTTATTAGTCAAGTGTGGCAATAGTGTAACTACCTTGGAGAAATCCTTGGTGAATCATCTATAATATCCAACTAGACCAAGAAAACTCAGAATATCAGTAGGGTTCTTAGGTCGGTTCCAACCCTGAACTGCTTCCACCTTTGCAGGATCCACTGCTATCGCCTGTCTAGATACTACATGGACCAAGAATCTTACTTCTACCTTCCAGAAGTGTAACATAGAAAATTTGGCCTTCAACCTATCTCTTCGCAACACATCAAGCATAATCCTCAAATGAGTCTTGTGTTCCTCTTCTGTCCTAAAGTAGATAAAAATATCATCCATGAACACAAGCACTAACTTGTTAAGCTAATTCTGAATGCCCTATTAATAAGATCTACAAAATATGCCGATGCATTGATTAATATAAACGACACGACTAACCACTCTAAGAAACCTGACGGTGCCCTAAAAGCAGTCTTCGGCACACTATCATCTACTACTCTCAAATGGTGAAATCCCGTATCTAAATCCATTTGGAATAACACTTTCGCCTCGTGCAGCCGATCGAACAAGTCATCTATCCTCGGTAATGGATATGTTCTTCTTAGTCACTTTGTTTAGCTCATGGTAATCTGCACATAGTCTCAACGATCCATCCATCTTAGTTGCGAATACAACAGATGCACACTATGTGGACACGCTTCTCCAAATGGATCCTTTCCTCACTAGGTCTCTAACCTATACCTCTAGCTCCCTCTGCTATCTTGGCACCATTCATCTCAATGACATAACAATGGATCTGGCTCTATTTACCAAATTGATCTTAAACTCAATCTCATGATGCAGCGACAGCCCAGAGACTTACTTGAAAACGTTTGGATACTCACAAACAATAGGCGCATATGACAACCCTTCATGTTGAATTCCTAGCGATTATAAATAGCTGACCATTACATCATCTCCTAGTAAATAGTTAAGCATAATCCTTCGCTCCTTCACATTCCCGATCGCCACCTTAAGCCTCTCGCAGTCCTCAATAGCTGCATATTTCTTAAGCTAGTCCATACCTAAGATAATCTCGAACCCTGTAAAGTTCGAGATAAAACAATACCAAATAAAGGAGCATCCATGACCCCGTAAAACAAGACCTCGAAAAATCATACAAAGAGTAATAGGACCCCTATTGGGTTAGTTACAACCACAGGCTCGTATACATGCAAATCTAACCTAATCCAATACATATGGCAGCGAGCTTTCTTCTTCCCTATAACGACTAGGTAACTGCAATTCTGCCCATTTCATTTTTCTTCCTATCCTCTCTCTCTTTCTATCCTTAATTTCCCATCACCTTCAGATCTATCCCCTTCCAATCCCAACCTAGTTTTCTGATTGTGGATTAGCGACTCTCCTTCTAGATTTACGATCTGGTATGCTCTAATTTTCCATCCTTATTTCTTCCAAACCATCTACCTCCCTCTCCATCCCTTATCTCCTCTCTGGCAGCTGACTCTTTGCCTCCATTCTTTCCTCAACCCTTAGATCTAGCATCTCTAAACTTCACTTCTGTGCCTCCTCTTTCTTTTGTTCGCTCATCCTTACCTGTTTAAATTCAGCTCCTCCACAGGCTGTCCTTCCTATTGTAGACATGTTTTGACACTAGAATTGTAACACCCCATATTTCTAATAATAGTGATGTTCACAAATTAAAAAAATGGTTAATTATGAAGAAGTTATTAAGCCTTGAAGTTTGTATGCATATGAGAGAAATATATATATATATATATATATATATATATAAATTAAATAAATAAACATGCAAAAAAGGTTCAAAACAGTGAATTGGGAGGGGGAATAACCGAACCGGCCCATTTTTGAGGTCGACCCAAGCCTTGCTGGGTCGACTAGGGGTTAATCCAGGGTGTTTGGCTGTCATCCCGTGGGCCGATTCGCTCAAATACAAATTTTGCATTTGAATGGTTCTCATGATTCAGGGTTAATCTAATGGTCCTAAATAACTTCCTACACCTATATATACATCCCTAACCTAAACCTAAATCTCATATACAATTCTCTAGCCTCCATTGCTCTCTTCCTCTCTAAAAATAAATTAATCAATGGCGTCTCTACTCTGCTGAAACCTAAGCTAGGACTTGTGCTTCTTCTTCCTCCAATTCTGATTAGGATTAAAAGAGAACAACTACAACACCTTTTTCTTTTAGAATCCAACCAAGGCAAGTGCAGTTATTTTCCGATATAAACTTTAATTATAATTGTGACATGATTGTAAATCTGGATTTGAGATTGCGTATGTTCTGTTCTGATCTATTTTATTCTATATCTCTTTCTTCTTTCTGTTCTATAGCCAGGCTACCCTGAGCCTACGCCAAATCTCATAAGAGATTAACGCACGAACGTTAAACTTTGGGATAAATAATGAATGATGGCATAATTGGACATGGCTAATCTGTGACTAAAAGGACATAGGTTGTAAACTAGATTTAGATTTGTGCATATTCTGTGAATTGGAAGAAGAGGAACCATTGTATATTAACATGTGACTTGAGACATTGGACATAACACATATTTTTGAATTAAAGATCTGTTATAATTTAAAGTTCTAGATTGTTGGGCATATTGTTTATATAGAAATTCATGATTTGGGATAAAAAGGGAATATGACTTAGGTGTGAAGATTTATGTTAAGATTTGATAACTATTAAATGTGAATAACACCTAAGTGGGAGATTTTTGAATATATGACATGCATTGAAATCGATGGCTATATATGGTATAATTTATATGTGAATCTTTTGTACTAGGCAAGTTTAACTAAATTTGAGACGTGTGTTATATGATAAATTATGACCATAATCTGTGCCATATAAATTCAATGCAAACGTGGGGTATATAATCATAATGTGAATCATGACAACTATTTAGGCATGCAAACTTAGGCCAAATTTATAATTAGGCAAGATATGTTTATGAAACTTTAAGAAATGATTAAATCTGTTATATGGCCTAATCTGCTAGTTCTGTTATATTGCCTAATTTGCTAGTTCTGTTAAATTGCCTAATCTGCTAGTTCTGCTATAATCTGCTATATCTGTTCATATACCAAATCTGTCATCTGCTAAATCTGCTGAAGATGCCTAAACTGTTATATGCTAAATCTGCTAAACTGCTTAATCTGCTGAATCCGTTAAGTCGCCTAATCTGCTAAATCTGTTATCTGCCATATCTGTTGAGTCGATATATTTAGTCTGTTATTGACATAATCTGAATTGGCTATAATTATGAAAATTGACATGTATATTAGGCGTGGGTATAAATGGTAAATCATTAATTAATTGGCTGCAAAGATAAACATGGCTAACTCGAGGTTAGAATGAGTTTGCGGCGTAATTCTGCCCGGAACCGCCCGGCATATCTAGTGGCCGCAAACAATAGGTTCTAATGTGAGAAGTTAGTCATAACGTGCTTGAAACCCGAGGTTAGACTCAGTTTGCAACAGAAACCTGCCCGGAACCAACCGGCCTAACCAGTAGCCGCAAACTGTCAGTCTAATGTGAGAGGTCTGGGCATTAATATTTAATTAATGAAAATCTAAGATAAATATAATGTGTTGGGCGAATAGGGTTAAACTCACTAGACTGATGAATTTAATAAATCTGTTCCGTGAATATGTAGGCCCAAGTACAAAGTTAGACAAATCTGTAAGTCTGTTAATCTGTAACTAGTTAATCTGTAAGCCTGTTAATCTGAAATCAGCTAATCTGTAAGTCTGTTAATCTGTATATCTGATCTGTTAGTCTGAAAACTTGTCTGTGAACTAGTTGATCTGAATTCTGTATGTCTGAACCTATAAACAAGTTAATTTGAAATTTGTTAGTCTGGGGAACTTGTGTCATCTGTTGTTTGGGACCCATATTAGTCAGTAACCCTTTCTGGTATCAAAACTTTGACCCAACAGTAGGTAGGGTCCGGGCATGCTTACTGAACTAATTATAGGCGGTTCATTCTGATAATGGCGAGGGGTGTTGATGGTGCGTTCCAACCGGGTCATGTGCGTGCATGGATCCCGGTCTGCCTCTGAGGATGTAAGACGCCGTGACATCTGTAAATAGGTCTGTGCCAATTGGTTGTCACTTTAGGGAGTGATACACCCTACTGTGGGGCCGACACAGGATATTTATGTATTAGGGAGCCGATCGCTTGGGGGTAGGGTTTTAGGGTACACTTAGTTCTGTCTGTTTCTGTTGGTACCGTCTGTTTCTGTTGGGTGGTAACACCTGTCTGTTTCTGCGTGGTACCGTCTGTTCGGGTGGTAAAGGCCCATTACTAGTGTACACCTAATTCTACATTCTGTTTCCGTAGGGATTAATCTGTTTCTGCTTCTGTCTGTTTCTGATCGGGTAGTAAAGGCCCATTATTAGCATCCTGTTTCTGTTAAATTATTCTGTACCTGTTTCCGTTTCAGTTTAGACATTAGGGTGACACCGTAATTCTGTTATACTAGTATTAGTGCAGAGAAGTGTAAAGCAATAGTTTATGTCATTCTGTTCTTCTGTTATATCTGCTACAACTGTTACAGTTATCTCTCATCCAGTTTTATGTTCATGTCATATTATTATTATCTGTTCATATGCTGAAAGTCACTAGACTTGCCAGACTTTTTGTCTGACCCTTGTTGTTTCGCCTCCTTTCTTCCGTTTCCCCCCAGGTTATCCAAGGAGGGAATACTTTAGCTTGATCCGGATTTCTCTCTACTTGAAGTGCTTAAAGTATGGCTTGGCTCTGTATAGCTCCCGTTCTATGGGGATTATGATTTTAAACCATGCATTTTGAAGGCTTTGTACAAGACTGATATTGTACTTGAATTCTGAGATTTGAAAGGATGTAACCATATTGATTTCTGTTTCCGCTGTAATAAAGATAAAATTTTCCAAGTACTGTTTTATTTGTCTTGTAAGTTTCTGTTCTGTTTACTAAAATGCTCCACCAAAGTTAAGGCATTCCCTTTGTGAGTGACCTTAATGGAGGTGGGGTGTTACAAGAATCAATCTCGTAGTTGTCAGTGCTTCCCACTATTAGCTCCTTTGGTTGTATCCCTTACCTCCTCAGATTGGCTGCAGCGCTATTGTCGAGTTCAATAGGTGTTGTTTCTATCTGGTAAGTTATTCGGGCTTTAGTTTTGATCAGGTTTATTGTGTCTTGAGGTTGGTTGTTGTTGTTCTCTGCATCTAAAGTAGTTGAAACCCTTTAAGTGTGTGTCGTCTTGGTAGTGTGGAGTTTGGGGTGTGGTTAGTTGGTTTGGGTTTCTGTTGGATGTTGCCATCCTTGTAGCTAATCCCTATTCCGGTGTTTGTTTATTATTGATGATGTTATTTTAGTTGTCAGCCGTGATACCTAGTGCTTTATTATCTGCTCCGTTTCTTCAAATTTATGCATTTGGTATCTTATGCTTTGCAGCATATAATCAGATCTGCGTACAGGAAACAATTGGACTTCTTACAGCCTGCTACAACAATAGTGCCAATAACTATTGTAGCTCCTTCTGATTGAGTGCCGAGGCTCTGAGATTCGTTCATATTCCGCGTCTAATTCAAACTTTTGCCTCTCTAACCTCAGTGCTTAGCTGGTATTTTGTTGGTTTCTATTATTAGTGCTTTTGTCTTGGAGAACATATCAAAGATCTACACACATTGCCCTGGCTGGAATTGGCAATATTGATGACATATAAGTAAACACCCTATGTGGATAGTATAATTAAAATATCTTTGAAATTGTGACTCGACAATATTGTATTGTAATATATTTTCTGTCTTTAACTATGTTGTACTGATTGCACCTGCACGGTGTTAGATTTCAGTATTTACTATAGTTAGAGTTAGAAATGTCTGTAGAAGATAGGCGTTTGCCTATGTAACACCCCACACCTTTCTAAGCACAAATTTCGATAAAAATTGAAACTCAAACACACCCAAACATGGAGAGTGTAAATCTGGTACATGCAAATAAATGATTATGAGCATAATCAGAGTACGATAAAGATAACTCACAGCAGAAACAAAATAGGATAGATTAGTATTAACTCAAGTAACTACCTTTTAAGCAATACCGAGCATGAGAGAGAACGGGAACTGAAAGCCAAACCTAAACACCTATGATTACCCGACCTTGTAATGAGGAGCGGGTCAGAACAACAAGATTCTGATGAACAGGAAATGTACAACACATGTTATAATACATAGATATATACAATTTGTTTAAACCAAGGTTAGTGATTCTAGCCTAACCTTGTAAATATGATTACGCACGACTCAAACTACCCTTCCCAAGGTAGTATATCCAAAATATGACATCAACATAAAATGTTTACGCATATGTTTATGAAACCCTTATAGCAGAACATGGATAGTTATTTAAATGAGAATGGACCCTAATTACAGAGTTTCTCTATATATATTCACATGCACATCCTTAGTTATTTAACGCCTCACTATTGAATGATAGATAGGGTGGATTCTCCCAATCGCTTAAGACCATTGGCGACCTGTTGATCACTTATTATTCCTCGATGATTTATTCAATGTTTACATAAACCAAAGGGCACTAGCTACAGGGACCTACTTGTTAAGGCTTCCATCATTCATGCATACCCATACCCCATGTAAGGTGAGAGAGGGAGAGTGTTTCGCTTTACCATCTAGCCAACATTATTTGATATTCTCCTTAGTTTCTTATTACTTCTCATAGGATTCGTTAAAGAAGGAAAGGAATATATTATATATTCTATTTATTTATTTCCGTCTGTTTTTCGTATTTCATCCTTAACTTTTTCATTTGGACTCCGTTCGCGAAACTCGAAACATGAAAGTTTACCAGAATTCCGAGATAAACGCAACAATTAAAGTTTCATTGTCAAATTCCGTCATTTGCAGAAATTCCTATTTTTGGGATTTTAATAATTAATTTTTATTATCAAAATTCCGGGTTGTTACATTTTTTCACCCTTAAAAGGAACTTCATCCCAGAATTCTGACAACTACTTATCCTATTCTACACGACCAATTAGTGTGAATTCACTTTGCAACCATATGCACGGTGTACATAATGCATTTCAACCATAAAACATGTATGCATAATGATTCTAAATCGGATCCTTCTAAATGCATGCATTGAATTTTCAAAACAGTTTTGAAAACATGATGCAAAACATCCTAAATATACTGGTAGTTCTGTACGAATGCAAATTTTGAAAATCCTTTTTCATCCATAACCCTCACACAATTACGAATAAAGTTGCAAAGCAACAGATTTTGCATCCAAACCCTACCATCCAAAACGTTAACGCATCTAATCGTTTCCTATTTAATTTCTCCTAAACTGGAAAAAGGAAATCAAAGCGAAGAATTTTAATGTTTCCCTTGCTTATAAATATTCCATTTCCTGCCCTATAGTGGAAATTTTTACCTTAGTTACCTAAAATACTCCAAAATTTTCCACCTGTATACTGTAAAGGAGGCTTATGACAAGATCTAAAACGTAAAACGAGTTAATTAGTAGCTCGCGCACACCATTGACAAGGTATGGAAACAATGTTTCCAAGGCTAAAACAGCCTTTTTTCTTGTTGTCGTTATCGTTTTTATCGCATCGTTGGTCCTACTGTACTGCTAAAACACGTACATAAACCATCCAAGCATCTTCCTTACGCCATTCATGTGACCAAAAATATAAATTTTTCATAAAATTAATTTTTCGCTTGAAAACTTCTTATGTTTACTTTGAAATTTTCTTTTCAATACCATTTTACTTTCCATATGAGATTCGTATGAAAAACAAAATTTTAGTAACGTACGCTTTGCGCCATTCAAGTCATCCATTTTAATGTAAAAAAGACGTTTAAATATGCACAAATTGCTGTATCCAAATTTTGTTTTTTCGCGTGAATCGAAATAAAAAAAATAGTAATTCGGTAAAAAATTAAAAATGATAAAAAGTTTTTTTTTTCAAACAACAATTTCCAAAAGTTTCAAAAATGTATTTTGCGGAAGCTTAAATGATTCAAGTCACATGTTGGCGAAGAAGAAAGTCAGTCACGTAAAAATGCAAAAAACTGAAATCACATACAAAAGACCAAAATAAATTTTAGCTTAACAAGGACGGTGATTTATTAATTTATACTCATGACGAAAAACAACGCAAAACCAGTCCTTTGCTAAAATGTATCCAGCACAGAAGTCTATTCTTTGCAGCCTAGGACAACTGTTAGTTAGATAAGAAAAATGAGATTTCATTCAAACATTCAAACGAATGACATAAATATTCCAAACATAGAAATCTCGTTATCATAAGTCATGCAATTTAAACAACACTAAAAGTTACTAGCACGAATCACCATAAAAACAAGAACCAAATGCTGGAATGGGAAAACAATCAAAATGACAACAAAGCGAGAACATCGAAACTCCCAAAACAATGCCAATAAGCAATGAGATGTCTTGCTCTGCGAATGAGTTTAAACCATTTTTATAACCTTTGTTAATCATATCATGGTAGCAAAATGCTCAATCTCGTGTTACAAACACTGCTGGTGTTGTTGGAGGTTCCCACATTACCATCTCTTCTAAGGAAGAACTTGCGATGAGAAAAGAAAAGAAACTTACTACAAAACTGCTTCTCATGGAAATCTACCTAATATTTTATAAAGACAAAAATAGATAGGTGAAATTACAGAAAGTAACTCCATAAGAAAACACACAAGAACAATAGGATGAATCAAATATGATGTGGCACTAAAGGATGGTTACGCCATCGATCAAGCAAAGGATTAATTTCCACACCGTGAGACAGATCTAGTCACGACTTCCCATTATTGGAACAATGTGTTAGATGAGTCACACATCAACATGGATAGTTTCGACATATATCTTCAAACACAAAGCCAACATTAAGAAGTAAAGAGATTGTTTTGCAAAATCTCTAAAGCCGGTCAAATAAAAGACCATACAAATTCGCGTAAAACACGGATGTCTCTAAAACTCTAATCAAGATTCTCCTCAGATAAACCATCCAAAGACGGCTTATTATTCATCTCTGAAACAACGATTCCCTTCGAAAGATCTTATTCCAACAACATATAGCAAAGCGGATGTAGCACAAACAACAATCCTGTTCTAAGATCTCGAAGCAACTGGCCGATGAAAATCCAACTGCCTCGACAAATTTATTTAGCCCTAAAGTGGTGAGACCTTTTTGCTCATTCTGATCCAACCAGATGATCTCTCCCAAAGGATGAGACTTAAATGGTATTAGAAGGATCGGGTAGTGTAAGCAAGTATTATGGACTAAGAAATGATCGAAGAGAAGAGATTAGATCTTGGAGTACTAGTGGGGTAAGATCTAATGCGCAAACAAGCGTAGAAAAAGAGGAGATAAGGCGACGACAAAGAAAAATAAAATAAAATAAGAATATGGTTTAGCTAGATGAGGAAGAAAGGACGAAAGAAAGAAGTTAAGGGGGGTGATTTGGACGTAACTTTTATGGTTGAGTCCTAGGTTCAAGTTGTACCAAAACCCATCAACTTGTTGACCATTCTAGCATAACGCCAAAAAATCAATTATTGAATGGGTTCTGGATAATGGTTGAACCTTGACCTTGTTAGGCCCGATTAAAATATTAATCATCTCGCATCATCTTTTAAGATTTGACGTGATTCGAAAAACAATTATCCTCATCATGGCAATACCATAGACTGCAGTCAGAACTCTGAACCAACTCCAAGGATTTAAAGTAGTCTCAACAACAATGCTGCAACCACACAATGAACGAGTTCCAAAATAATTTAGTTAGAAATCCGCAATTAAATTAAAATGAATTTTCCCCTTACCTAGCTGACGAACAAATGATTCACAAAATCAGATACCCTAAAAATCAAGATGAAGGATTTCCCTTAGCCTTTCGAAAGAAAATTTAAAACTTTTCAAAAATGGAATTTGTTGTTGTAAACTAACGGTTTCGTATTTATAGATCCAATTTACTATCGCTATTATTATTATTTTAGTCCGTATTGTAAACTAAAAAATCTTTTCATGTTCAAAATGTTAGAACTTTTAAAATATCAAGGATTAATTGTGATAATTTCAATAAATCGACCAATATATATAAAAAGAGAGGAATACTAAAAATCATAAGGAATGAGTATTTATTATTCTTAAGTTTAGTGGCATATTCCTTACCATTTCTAATTCCTTCTACCAATCAAATTATATTTATTAAAATTACACAAAGCCCAATAAATTTTGAAACACCAATAAATTAAAATTTCAAAACCATATGTTTAAAAAACTAGGTCGTTATAAAACCTTTTCCGAAACCTTATTTCAAAACTTTCAAAACCTATTTTATTTTTCTAAATAGTTTTAAAAATAAAATCCCCTCGAGTACAAGGACAAGAATTCAAATGTATATTTTCAATAAAGGTATATCCGAAAATTTAACGAAGTAACAAATGGATTTACCTCGTAATCATTTTTGAATGGATATGACATACTAATGTGAATTTATCCCATGTTGGGTCGAGCAAAGGTCTTTGACCGGAACTACCAACGAAACTAAACCAGAAATCGCGACTATCTCATTTGTAGCTAGATTTTTGTCCAATATCCAAACTCGAACCAACGAACTCCTCCATATGCCATCCTCATGCTCTTCATGACGAGATCACCAATGTACTGTAGGGTAAGACATAATTGGCTAGAAACCTGAACTCAACTTATTTCAACTCTTAGTCGTTTAAAGCCTATTGTATATAATTAGGCCTATGACTAATTCATCGTCGAAATAAATTAAAGTCGAATAAGAAAGATGAAGAAAAAGGGCAAAGAAAACTGAATTATGTTCTCTCACGAGTCCTAGTTTAACTATTCCTCTGATCATTTAACCTATGCTTTGATACCAAATGTAACACCCCATACCTTTCTGAGCCCAAATTTCAACAAAAATCGTAACTCGGCCACATCCAAGCATGGAGCGTGTAAATCTGGTACCTGCAAATAAATGAGCATGAGCATAATCATAATATGATAAAGATAACACACATCATAAACAAAATATGACACTTTAGTATGAACTCAAGTAACTACCTTTTTAAAGTAAATCACTTTGCCAATACCGAGCATGAGAGAGAACGAAAACCGAAAGCCAAACCTAAACACCTGTGAGAACCCGACCTTCTCTAAAACCTCAGAGGTTGTGATGTGGAGGGGGTTAGAACAATAAGATCCTGGTGAACATGAAATGTACAACACATATTATAATACACAGATGTATCTCGTTTGGTTCAACCGAAGATGTATGCCTAACAAGGTTAGTGATTCCTGCCTAACCTTGTAAATATTATTACACACGACTCTAACTACCCTTCCCAAGGTAGTATATCCAAAATATGATACCGAGATAGAACATTTACACATATATTTATGAAGCCCTTATACCACAACATGGCTAGTTATTTAGTCGATAATGAACCCCTAATTACGAAGTTTCTTTATATATATTCACATGTACATTCTTAGTTATTTAATGCCTCACCATCGAATGATAGGTAGGGTTGATTCTCCCGATCGCTTAAAACGTTTAGCGGGCCTGTTGGTCACTTATTATTCCTCGATGATTTATTCAACGTTAACATAAGCTAGAAGGCACTAGTTATAGGGCCCTGCTAGTTTAGGCTTCCATCATTCATGCATACCTGTACCACATGTAAGGTAAGAGAGGGTGTTTTGCTTTACCACCTAGCTGGCTTTATTTGATAATCTCCTTAGTCGCTTACTACTTCCCGTAGGATAGGTAGTCATATATGACGTTTTTAAGTTTCCAGGTTTGGGTAGGCCTCACACACCATTTAAGATCCCTAAACTGAAATACCTACTCCCAGGTGGACTCCTCTACCCAAGCCACTTAAGACCAAGGAAGCGCACTAAACGCGAAGATTATTAAGTTCGTACCCCATTAGCCTTTAATGCTTTTCCCTATCGGGATGAAGCGGGACACGTTATTGAGTTATTCCCGTTTAGCCTCTCTTGACGGAAATACTATACACACCTAGTTAATTATCGCCATGGGTTCCTATTGTTAATAATGTTTCACATCATTAACCTACAAAGTCCAATTCTAACTTTTGATTATAAGTTCTATATTAATTTGTATAATAAGGAAAGTTATACCGTCTTTATCCTAGGATATTTATTTGACTATTTTTCCTAATTGGACTTAGTAATTCAAACAATCATCAATAACCCTTAATCCCCTTTTTATTTCATTTATTTCTATTATATGTTTATTGCCCTTTATAACCATAACGGTCATATTTCCTACGACAAATTAATCTTTAATTCCCTTTTATCATCATTGATTACAATTAATGTCATTTATGATCCTAACGGCGATAATTTTCCTAAGACATTAATTATCAATGGATATCCTTATCTTATCAGTTCTGAAAAATCTATTTGTTGTACCCCAACTGACATTTCTAATTTTATTTATTTAATTATTGTATGTTGTAAATATACATGTATACACATATTTATGCACCAGACCTCCCATATTAAGCTGACCACTTGTGGATGCAGGATTTGCCAGGCGGTTCTGGGAAGACTTCTACCACAAGTTGAACTTAACCCATGTCTTAGTACAATTATATTTACGCGTTAGACCCCTCACGTCAAGCTGACCATCTGTGAATGCTGGGTTTGCTGGTCGATTCCGTGCAAGTTTCTACCATAAATTGAGCTTAACCTCATGTTTTAATACGGTTATAATTTAAATTTCCTAATTGGGGTTTACAACATTTATTCTAACCAATTTAGAAATTGTAACCGTTAGGCTTAATTAAATTTATTTTCTCCAAATCAACGTCGGTTACAATTGCTATTTGTTTATTTATGGCCCAATTTATAACAATCAATTACACTAGTTGATACAACTATCACCACAAATATATTCTTTAATATGGATTACAAGTACATTTATGATTCCATAAATGAATACCGTTCAAACATTCAATATAATGCGTGCTTTTAAATTCGAACAGATAATACATATATATATTTATGTATTTGCGCGGTTAACATAGTTATCTTCCTTTATTATTATTAACGTTAATTTAATAATTTGGTTTAATCAATAACCAAATATTTCTCTTTGTATTCAATCTTGTCAAAAGGTTTCAAATCTTACAAAAAGACCGTTAGCTACAGTTATGGTAAATTATGCATGATTATTGGAATAGACATATTTCAAACCACAAGAAATACATATGTTTATGTTTATTTTGTAATAGTTGATGCAAACTACACACAAATATCTATATTTATATTTATACGTATATTTACATAACTTTTCCCATTTTAAATCTTTTATCATATTTCCTGTGGGTTTCAAAATAATTCTTTTTGTTCAAAAAGGAGAGAACAACATATTTACAACAACCAAGCCAAAACCCCAACGATATTGAATACAAGCAGATTTATGTCTTTTTAAATCAAAATTACATAATTCACTATTGTATCTTTTTAATCCAAATCACATAACCTATCATTTCAACACTGAAACTAGATATCTGGAATATAACCATATCTAAACAGTATTTAATAGGACTGATTTCCAGATCTATAGTGCTTTGCAACAACCACAATATATTTTTAAGCATAATCGTAAGCAATATGTATAAACAAGCAAGCCTACAAATTATTTTATTCATAACCACAAATCTATACTTTCAAATTTTGACAATATTTATAAACAACTTATGATATTAGGCATATATTTTGAGATCTAATTCAAATGAGATAAATAGGCTATTATAACTTTGTATATAAATTTCCCACTTACCTAAAAGCATCCAAATCTGAAATCTAAATAACATTTTAGGCCTACAATCCCCAAATTCTTACGGGTCTACAATTAGTCTGGAATGGGATACTTTCTATGACACCCCACGTCCATTAATATCACCCATAAGAGAATGCATTAAGTTTCATCAAGCGCAATAGGTAATAATTATAGAAAATTTGCTAGATAGATAAAATAAGCAGCGGAATTTTTTAAACTTCATTACTGAAAATAAAACATAGTTTCAAAGGTACATCCAAAATGAATTACAAGTAACCACATGTCTCAAATCTACCTTACAAAACATCTCATGGAATAAAATGTCAGAGTATGAAAAATATATCCCTTGCCAAAAGCCATACTAAAGTAGAGATCAAGTTAAAACGGTATATCTCAAGGAGTCCAAGTCAAGTCCAAGTTGCTAGAGAAAGTCCTAGTCACCGTTGAGTGCTTCCACTCTGAGGACCTAGGAGGGAAAGGAAGAAAGAGGCAAAAGAAAAAGGTTAGAAATAAAGTCTGGCGAGTTCCAGTAATTTACAAATGTGCGTAAAATAGAAATATCAAGAAAGATAAATAAGATTGGATGAGAAAGGTATAATGTCATATAAGGTAATAGGTTAACTAACTAGAACAGCAGGATAGAAAGGAATCACATGAATAAACTATGATTAGGTAAGGCTGCACATTTATATCTTAGAACAGGTATGTCTGATCATATATGTCTTATGTCTGCACTAATACTAGTATATAAAGATTAACATGATTGGGTATTCAACCTAATCACATAATAGTAGGATTAATAGTAGAATTAGCAATAGGATTAAATAGCAAGATTAGGTGTACCCTAATTACTCAACAAGATAAAACATCATGATTAGGTGTACCCTAATTACTACCCAAGTGATCGGCTCCCTATTACGTAAATACCATATGTCAGCCCCGACAGTCGGGTGTATCATTCCCTAACTTGGCAACTAAATGACACAGACCTATTTACAGGTATTATAGTGTCTTCTCTTCCCTAGTCGGACCCATGCATGCTCATGACTACGCTGAAACACGCCCGTAACCACCCTCATGTGAACCTCTTTCTATTCAGTTTAGTAAAGTGTGCCATGTCCTCTACCTAGTGCGAGGCCCCTTATAACAAGATACCAATAGGGATACTGGCTGATATGGGTTCCAAATAGCAGACTAACACAAGGCAAACCCCCTAAGCTCGTGCCCCCAAAACTAGGATTTAAGAGTCCCCCAAAACCTGATACAATAGCAAGAGGGAGGACCTCTTAGCTTATTATTACTCATGTTTAACCTAGCAGGTTTAGGTTTACTAATAAGCGTGGTTGTAATTATTGCATGTCATTATGTGTACAACTCTTCCCCAAAACACCTGCCCAGATATATATAATTCCCACAAAATTTTACTATTAATCAACATCTGGTATTTACCATATTCCTAACATGTCATTTACTCAATATCCATTTTAAATCAAATGTAACATGTCCATTTCATATGCATATCAACTATGTCCCCAAATTTAACATATATATGTTTACGCATATTTATCCATTTACATCAAGTATATACACATTTCTCATTAATTTACAACAAGTCTAATTATGTGTATAATATCCTTTTTCCCAAATTATGTTTAAGCATGCCTAAGTTCCTCTTTTCATACCATTCATAAATGCCCCAACCTACGCATACTTAACTCGGGTATAGCCTAGCTTCTACGGCCTAGGCTTGATGTAAAATAAAAAGGGAAACAAATGATGTAACAACCCGCATTTTACGTATCAGAAGATTGTAAAAGATATTTATTTTATTCCATGAGGGTTGGACATTCTCATCTTTTAATATGTTGTTTATGGGGATGTGAGACATGTCCATAATTTTTACCAATTTTGTTTGTGACCTTTTTGCCCCTTTCATCCTTATACAAGGCATAACTTTTGACTCAGGTTGAATCAGAGGGGAAGACCTGTGCCATTGAAAAGGAATTGATGATTGTCTTTCCGTAGAGTGGTTACAATGAGGATTTGGCTCAGTGGTTTGGGAGAAATCGCTGTTTTAAGGTTTTTCAGTTGGCTATTCAGGTTTTGGAGCCTTAGTGGAATCCTATAAATAGGAGGTGAGAGTGGAGGGAAAAGGTTTACTTTTTTCCATTCTCTCATTTGAAGGCATTTGATCTCCTTCTTCCTCCTACACCTTTCCACCATTAAAAGTCCAAATCTAAGGGAGAAAATCGAAGATCTACACCATTCAAGGATAGATTTACATCATCTCAAAGGCAAATTCATTGGATCGAGGGGTTTGATTCATGCTTGCTGTCCGGATTCTTATTTCTATTGTTTTAGATTGTTTTGGAAAATCAGTGAGTGATTTACATCTATTACATGGATGCAATGAAGTATATGAGTGTTCATGCATGTTTCTCATCAAATTAGGATGTTTTATCATAGATTTACACCATTATAAGTTCATTTTCATATGCATCACCCTATGATCTAATCTAACAAGTTGTACTCGTTAATTTCATGTCATTTTACATGTTAATGTTAGTTAGATCTCTCATTTTGATCATAGGTTCATTTTAATGGTTTTTGGTGAGATTTACATCATTTTTGTGGTAATCGTCATATTTATGTGGTTAGTAATGTTATGGTATGTTTATGATTATGTTTGATGGTTTTGATAGAGTTGGTTTCGTCAGATTTGTCGTTTGGCAAAGTTTTGGTCGAAATCGGAGTTGAATTGCATATGCAAGAATTGGCTCGACCATAGATTGAATCGACCAGAAATTGGCTCGGCTATAAGTTGAATAGGCCAGAAATTGGCTCGATCAGTAGTTGGCTCGAGCGTAGGCTAAATCGTCCAGAAATTAACTCGGCCATAGGTTGAATCGACCAGAAGTCGAATTGAAATGAAGTTGGATCGGGCAGGAGTGGATCGGATTGGGTCATTTTTGGATTGGGTCATATTTAGACTGGGTCATATTTGGATCGGGTCGGTCATATAGGTGATTGGATCGGGTTGGTCACGTTGGTTGGATCGGTCGGGTTTGAAGCCAGAAGGGTGCTGGATCGGGTCGGCCTAGTTTAGATCAGGTCGGTCTAAAAGAGGGTGGATCGATCATGTTTTTTTACAGTGCTTTTAAACACTGTGGTTGATAGTGATGATGCTATGGTTTATTTCCAACAGGGTCATTTTCTGAAAAAGTACGTTTTTCGGGTATGACTCAGATTTGGAGAAAAGGTCTGAAAAAATATATTTTTCGGGGGCAACTCCCCGAACCCTAGCCGCAACGCAGTGGAGTAATGGCTTGGTGATGATGTGACTTCAAAGTAAATTCAGGTAGGAAGGTTCGAAGTGTTGAATGTGTTCGTTTATCAAGGTGGAACAACGAATGAGGTGGCAACTAAAAGGTTGTGAGTTGGTGGATAATGGTTGCTTGAGAAGGTTGCTTGAGCTATGAAATGTCGTCAAGGTTGGATGACTAGAAATGCGAATGCCGAGAAGTCATCGTTGTTGTAAGTTCTAGCAGGCTCAAAGCAGGGGTACGATGGGGGCACCCAATAGACTGGAAGGTTGCTGGTCAAGTACCTTGGGTATCATTGAAAGGCCTAGTTGTCAAGGTTGGACATATGGAGTTTATGCTAGAACTAGGGTTACCATTAGCCCTTGACATATGGCAAGGTTGGCCATCATACGATTAACAGTGGTTTCAAAGCAGTATTGGCGGTGATAGCTAGAGTCAGTCATGGATGATTGGTTGTTCTGTTTGTACTATCTCACATAGATTATCCAAAGTCGAGGGAGATGTTCTTTGAGTGGTTAACTGATATTGGTATAGGCCTCTGGGGTGAGTACTTGGGGGATGTTAAACTCGATTAGGGTTGTCTGTGTGAGACTTATATAATCTGGATGTCATGTGTGTTTTCCATGATTGAATGGGTGTTCTGGTTTCCATGGATGAAAGGTTGAATTGTTATTGTAAATGCTATCACTGTCCGTTGTGGGGAAGATAAGGTTGAGTTCTTCTTTGGTGTCGTGGGTAGATTAGTATGTTTATCTATCCTTCCTCATACAATTTATTGTTGAAGTTTATTAGCTGTTTTATCACTCACTAAGACTGTTGTCTGACTCAAGGTTTTATGTTTCCTCTTATTACCTTGGGTTGTTCATCCGGTTGTGGATGGACAGACTAAATAGCAGGTGACAGGTGATGCTTTAGTGAGGACGATGGTGCTGATCGGTGGCGAGCAGGAGGCTCACGTACCAGTTTTACTACTATCTAATAGTTGGGTTTTCGTTGTTTGCTTTTCTGAATAATGTAGTGAGGAAACTTTGTATAAGCACTATTTCCAAGTTTGTGGATATTACTTTCTGGTTGTATGAAAGTCTTGTGTTTCTTCTTCACTATTACTACCCGTTGTATATGTTCTATTATATTTTATCCTTGCGCCGTGAGTTTATGACAGGTTCCACTTGTCTTTACCTACTCTGATGATCGTCCATGACTACCTTGCACACCTTTCAGCGCATTATTTCTTTTGTATAGTGCGGGGGTTATGGGTGGTCGTCACATTTGGTATTAGAGCTCTAGTCAACGATTTTTCGCCAAAGTTCAAGGATGTAATCGCGTACTTGTAGATTTCAGTTGGATGCTTACTATATATATAAGCATATATAGTAGTAACGACTGTTTTCCTTTAGCAGATTTCTTGAAGGTGACTAATTATTCTAAATTGCAGATTTAGAATGAGTAGACAAGAAACAAGACGCACTACTAGGGGAGCCAATACTAGAGGGGGAAATGGTGGTGAACCTAATTATCCGGCCATGTTTGAAGCCATGACAGAAGCAATTATGCGAAGGGTATCCGCTCCAGTGGCGACAACGGTAGATGTTAGTGTGCGAGTTCCTAGAGTAGTAAATTTTGCAAAGCTTTGCAAGGACTTTACGTCTCTAGGAGGGAAACCATTCAAGGGAACTGAACCAGCTGAAGAGGTTCAGAGGTGGATGGATTCTTGTGTTCAAATATTTGGAGACTTGGGTATCGAGGATGCAATAAAGAGAAAACCTGCATCAAGGCAACTGCAGAGTAGGGCCATGGAATGGTGGAATTCTGTTACACTCGAGACTCCAAAGGAAGAAATTTCATGGGAGCTATTCCAAGCTAAGTTTGAAGCAAAGTTTATCTCCAAAGCTCAGAAATCTTCTCTATTCAAGAAGTTCGTAGAGCTGAAACAGAATGGTTGTTCTCTGCTTGACTATATTTCTGATTTCGAAGCCCTGTCTAGATATGCTCGTTCATACATTGATACACCATATCAGAAGAACGAGAAGTTTGTCTTGGGTTTGGATGCTCATATTGGAAAACCGTTAGTGGACCATCTTGAAGATTCGTTTGAGAAGATTGTGGAAAAAGCTATTCGTCGGGAGAGCTTGTTTCCTAAGGAAGCAAATGTTGTCGCTCCGACCAAAGAGGCTCAGAAACCACAACAGGGTGGTAATAATAAGAAAAGGAAGCAGCAACAGCAAAAAGGAAAAGATGGTCAAAAGAAGCCCAAGAGTGAGGTGGTTTGCTTTAACTGTCAACAGAAAGGCCATTATGCTAGTGAGTGCAAGAATCCCAAAGTTGAGAAGAAGTGCTTCAAATGTGGAAAGCCTGGGCATGAGAAGAAAGGTTGTCTGGAATCAGCTAAGGGCAAGCAGATTGTGAAGGCATATGCTTTGGAAGCTATGCCATCTTCTTCGAGAGCTCCTACTGTTAAGGAGAAGGGAAAGGGTGTCGTGGTGCAAGGTACTCTTTCTGTTAATGGTGTTTCAGTTCGTGTGCTTTTTGATATTGGAGCATCACATTCCTTCATTTGCAATGAGCTTGTGTGTCTCTTGGGTTTGGAACCTGAGATTTGTGATAGACCCTTCATAGTGACTAATCCAATTGGGGGTTCGTCAAATCTTTGCATGATATGTCGAGGTCTAGTGTTGTCGAGTCATGGTTGCTCTTTTGTGTGTGATTGCTTTGTTCTTAACTTCACTGGGTTTGGGATCATCCTGGGCATGGATTGGCTTAAGAGGTATGCGGCAAGGGTGAATTGCGAGAAGGTAGAGGTGAGGGTCAGGGATGTGGAAGGGCGAAAGGTGTTGATTAGATGTAAGAGCGAAGACGGGGTCTTCGTGAGTTATCTATATTCGCTTAGGATTCCACAAGAAGACCTGTCATCAGTGTTGATCGCTAATGAGTATGTAGATGTCTTTGACGAGGTCAAAGGGTTGCCGCCGCATCGTGAGATCAAGTTTAGTATCGATTTGGTCGAGGGTGCTAAACCAATCGTTATGCCACTTAGGTAGATGGCGCCTAAGGAACAACAAGAGTTAGAGGTGCAAGTTAGAGACCTTTTGGGAAAAGGATTCATTCGGAGGAGTGTATTCGAATGGGGTGCACCGGTCGTATTTGCAACTAAGGCAGATGGCTCGTTAAGATTGTGTATGGACTATCGTGAGATGAACAAGGTGATTAAGAAGAACAAGTATCCGTTGCCAAAGATTGATGACTTGTTCGATTAGCTTCATGAAGCCAAATTGTTTTCTCAGATGGATTTAGAAACGGGATTTCATCAGTTGAGAGTGGCTAAGGATAGTGTGCCAAAGACTGCTTTTAGGATACCATCTGGTTTCTTCGAATGGTTGGTGATGCCATTCGGGTTGAGTAACGCACCTGCGTATTTTGTGTATCTTATGAATAGAGTATTCAGAGACCAGTTGAACAAGTTTGTGCTTGTGTTCATGGATGATATTCTGGTTTACTCCAGAAATGAGGAAGAACATAAGACGCACTTGAGAGTTGTGTTAGAGATCTTGCGGAAGCATCATCTTCAGGCTAAATTCTTGAACTATCACTTTTGGAAGGATGAAGTGAGGTTCATAGGTCATGTAGTTTCTGGAAAAAGGATAGCGGTTGATCCCGCTAAAGTTGCAGTAATCCAGGACTGGGATTGACCTAAGAATGCGATGGATGTTCGGAGTTTCCTTGGGTTGGCAGGATATTACCGACGGTTTATCAAGGATTTCTCCAAGGTAACTGTACCGTTGACAGGATTGATGAAGAAGAACCAAGTGTTCACATGGGATGCAAAGTGTGAACAAGCATTTGGAATCCTGAAGGAGAGATTGACGAGTGCACTTGTGTTGACCATTCCAAGTGGGAATGAAGAGATGGTGGTATATACCGATGCATGTGGTACCGGACTTGGAGTTGTGATAATGCAGAAGGATAAGGTTATGGCCTATGGGAGTCGACAGCTGAAGCCGCATGAGAAGAATTACCCAACTCATGATTTGGAGTTGGCAGCAATTGTATTTTCTCTAAAGATGTGGAGACATTAGCTGTTGGGAGTTCGATTCGAGTTGTTTACGGATCACAAGTCGTTGAAGTATCTTTTCTCCCAAAAGGATTTGAATCTTCGGCAGCAAAGATGGTTAGAGTTTCTGGAGTTATATGATTTTGGCATAGTCTATACTCCAGGCAAGGGCAACGCAGTTGCAGATGCGTTAAGTCGAAGACATGCAAGTTTGGGAGCGATGTTTTCGGAGTGGAAGAGCCTCGAGTACTTGGCAAGGTTCTATTTCAGGCCATGGTGTGAGTTGGAACCTGAAATGTTGGCAAGCTTGTCGATAATACCTACTCTTATTGAAAGGATTGGCGAAAGCCAAAAGAAGGATGCGAAGCTTGTTGGGTTCATTCAGAAACTAGAACTAGAAGATAAAGAGTTCGAGGTTGATCGAGAAGGTTGGCTTCGAAAGCAAGGGCAAGTAGTTGTTCCTAATATTGACGGATTGAGGGATGAGGTTCTGAGAGAATGTCATCACTCGAAGCTGACGATTCATCCCGGTGGAAATAAGATGTATCAGGACATCAAGAGAGTCTACTACTGGGAATGGATGAAGCGAGATATTGGAAAGTTCATTTCCATGTATATGAACTGTTAGTTTGTGAAAGCTGAACAGAAGAAGCCGAGCGGTTTACGTCATCCATTGGAAGTTCCTATGTGTAAGTGGGAGCAGGTATTGATGGATTTAATCGATGGCCTACCTAGAACCAGGACAGGAAACGAAGGGATTTGGGTCATCGTGGATCGTTTGACCAAAAGTGCGAGATTCATTCCTGTCAAGTCGACTAGGATGGCATCAAAATTGGCTGAACTTTATGTGGAATGGATAGTTCAATTCCACGGTGTCCCAAAGAGTATAGTGAGTGACCGAGATCCATTATTTACGAGTGGATTTTGGAAAAGTTTGCGAGAAGCTTTGGGAACCGAGTTATGCTTGAGTACGACATATCATCCCCAAACTGATGGTTAGACCGAGAGAGTCAATCGAGTTTTGGAAAATCTCCTGAGGGCTTGTCTGTTAGACTTCGGAGGATCAAGGGAAGACCATCTACATCTAGTTGAAGTTGCGTATAATAATAGCCACCAATCTAGCATAGGGATGACACCATACGAAGCGTTGTATGGAAGGTCGTGCAATTCTCCAGCATGTTGGCTAGAAACTTGAGATAAGTTGGTACTTGGGCCTGAGATGATTAGAGAAACCTCGGATTGTACCGAGATAGTTCGACAACGAATGAAGACAGCCTAGGATCGTCAGAAGATTATGCCGACAAGCATCGTAAGGACTTGGAATTCGACGTGGGCAATATGGTTTTTGTGAAAGCTTCGCCGTTAAAGCACATGGTTAGATTTGGTAAGAAAGGAAAATTAGCTCCAAGGTTTGTTGGACCATTTCCGATAGTCGAGCGAGTTGGAAAGCTCGCATATAGATTGGAGTTACCCGAGAAGATGTCGAGTGTGCATGATGTGTTCCATGTGTCGTTTCTACAGAAATTCGTGCATGATTCGAATATAGTGGTATCTCCAGAGTAGTACGTAGACTTAGTGACCGTAGTTTCGAGAACTTGTAAGCCACTTTTGTTGTGTGGAACGACACGAAACAGCTTAGGAGGAAGACGGTTAAGCTAGTCAAGGTGTAACGGAGTAAGGATGGAGACGATTGTACATGGGAGACGGAAGAGAATATGAGAGAGACTCATTCAGAACTCTTTGTCGGTAGGACCATTTTATCTTTGTTATATCATTGTATCTTGTTGTTGATTGTTAGAATTCCGCACGCTAGGATAAGGCTATTGATGCATGGCTTGATGGTTGTTAGTTTGGATGATAGAATTGGCTTTTCATGGATGATAGGCAGGCGGAATCATTGTGATTACTTGGGTTTGTTTGGAATTTCGGGGGCGGAATTCTTAAGATTGAAAATGTAACAGCCCGCATTTTACATATCGAAAGATCGTAAAATATATTTATTTTATTCCATGAGGGTTGGATCATTCTCATCTTTTAATACGTTGTTTATGGGGATGTGTGACATGTCCATAATTTTTACCGATTTTGTTTGTGACCATTTTGCCCCTGTCAGCATTGTACAGGGCATAACTTTTGACTCAGGTCAAATCAGAGAGTGAGACCTGTGCCATTGGAAAGGAATTGATGATTGCCTTTTCGTAGAGTGGTTACGTTAAGGATTTGGCTTAGCGGTTTGGGAGAAATCGCTATTTTAAAGTTTTTCAGTTGGCTATTCAGGTTTTGGAGCCTTGGTGGAATCCTATAAATAGGGGGTGAGAGTGGAGGGAAAAGGTTTACTTTTCCCATTCTCTCATTTGAAGGCATTTGATCTCCTTCTTCCTCCTACACCTTTCCACCATTAAAAACCCAAATCTAAGGGAGGAAATCGAAGATCTACACCATTCAAGGCTAGATCTACATCATCTCAAAGGCAAATTCATCGGATCGAGGGGTTTGATTCGGAGTGCTTGCTGTCCGGATTCTTATTTCTATTGTTTTAGATTGTTTTGGGAAATCAGTGAGTGACTTACATCTCTCACATGGATGCAATGAAGTATATGAGTGTTCGTACATGTTTCTCATCAAATTAGGATGTTTTATCGTAGATTTACACCATTATAAGTTCATTTTCATATGCATCACCCTATGATCTATTCTAACAAGTTTTACTCGTTAATTTCATGTCATTTTACATGTTTATGTTAGTTAGATCTCTCATTTTGATCATAGGTCCATTTTAATGGTTTTTGGTGAGATTTACATCATTTTTGTGGTAATTGTCATATTCATGTGGTTAGTAATGTTATGATATGTTTATGATTGTGTTTAACATCGTTTGGCGAAGTTTTGGTCGAAATCGGAGTTGAATTGCAATATGGAGGAATTGGCTCGGCCATAGATCGAATAGGCCAGAAATTGGCTCGATCAGGAGTTAGCTCGACCATAGCTGAATCATCCAGAAAATGACTCGGCCATAGGTTGAATCGGCCAGAAGTTGGATTGAAACGAAGTTGGATCGGACGTGAGTGGATCGGATCGGGTCATATTTGGACCGGGTCGGTCATATAGGTGATTGGATCGGGTCGGTCGCGTTGGTTGGATCAGTCGGGTTTGTAGCCAGAAGGGTGCTGGATCAGGTCGACCTAGTTTGGATCGGGTCGGTCTGAAAGAGGGTGGATCGGTCATTTTTTTTACAGCGCTTTAAACGCTGTGGTTGATAGTAATGATGCTATGGTTTGTTTCCAACAGGGTCATTTTCTGAAAAAGTACGTTTTTCGGGTACGACTCAGATTTGGAGAAAAGGTCTGAAAAATATATTTTTCGGGGGCAACTCCCCGAACCCTAGCCGCAGCGCAATGGAGTAATTGGCTCGGTGATGATGTGACTTCGAAGTAAATTCAGGTAGGAAGGTTCAAAGTGTTGAATGTGTTCGTTGATCAAGTTGGGACAACGAATGAGGTGGCAACTCAAAGGTTGTGAGTTGGTGGATAATGGTTGCTCGAGAAGGTTGCTTGAGCTATAAAATGTCATTAACGTTGGATGACTAGAGATGCGAAGGCCGAGATGTCGTCATTGTCGTAAGTTCTAGCTGGCTCAAAGCAGGGGTACAATGGGGGCACCCAATAGACTGGAAGGTTGCTGGTCGAGTACCTTGGGTATCTGTGAAAGGCCTCGTTGTCAAGGTTGGACATTGTCAAGGTTGGACATATGGAGTTTATGCTAGAACTGGGGTTACCATTATCCCTTGACATATGGCAAGGTTGGCCGTCATACGATTAACGGTGGTTTCAAAGCAGGATTGACGGTGATAGCTAGAGTCAGTCATGGATGATTGGTTGTTCTGTTTGTACTATCTCACATTGATTATCCAAAGTCGAGGGAGATGTTCTTTGAGTGCTTAACTGATATTGGTCTAGGCCTCTGGGGAGAGTACTTGGGGGATGTTAAACTCGATTAGGGTTGTCTGTGTGAGACTTATATAATTTGGATGTCATGTGTGTTTTCCATGATTGAATGGGTGTTCTAGTTTCCATGGATGAATGGTTGAATTGTTATTGTAAAGGCAATCACTGTCCGATGTGGGGAAGATAAGGTTGAGTTCTTCCTTGGTGTCGTAGGTAGATTAGTATGTTTATCTATCCTTCCTCGTACACTTTATTATTGAAATTTGTTAGCTGTTTTATCATGCATTAAGACTGTTGTCTGACTCAAGGTTTTATGTTTCCTCTTATTACCTTGGGCTGTTCATCCGGTTGTGGATGGGAAGACTAAGTAGCAGGTGACAGGTGATGCTTTAGTGAGGACGATGGTGCTGATCGGTGGCGAGCAGGAGGCTCACATACCAGTTTTACTACTATCTAATAATTGGGTTCCGCTGTTTGCTTTTCTGAATAATGTAGTGAGGCAACTTTGTATAAACACTATTTCCAAGTTTGTGGATATTACTTTCTGGTTGTATGAAAGTCTTGTGTTTCTGCTTCACTATTACTACCTGTTGTATATGTTCTATTATATTTTATCCTGGCGCTGTGAGTTTATGACTGGTTTCACTTGTGTTTACCTACTCTGATGATCGTCCATGACTGCCTTGCACACCTTTCAGCGCATTATTTCTTTTGTATAGTGCAGGGGTTATGGGCGGTCGTCACAAATGAAGAAGAATAGAAGCAAATCTCATATGCTTATAGGCAAGACTGGATATAAACATAAAACCTGGAAAATAGGAAAAGGAAGATAGATACATGTAACTTGTTTAATTTTCCAATATCACAGGCATATATATAACTTGAACATTATAGGCATACGTATAATTTGAACATCACATGCATATGTATAACTTGAACATCCCATGCATATTTATAACTTGAACATTACAGGCATATGTGTAACTGATTATAACGGTATATGTGATTAACAGTGAAAACATGTATAACATTTCTCAAACACTATAAATCCTAGCCAGTTTTATTTAACTGTCATGTTCAAAGTTTGAAGCAGATATGTAAATGACAGGTAACTCACAGTAAATCTTGGTGAAGATAATTATTTAAAACACTAGGAGGTCCAAGTCCAATCCAAGTTGATTGTAAGCAAGTCTTGATGTTGTCTCTATTTGATCCACTCTGTAGTAACATTCCCCCGTTATATGTTTATAATTTTTTAGAATAATCTTATGGAGGCAGAAGAAGATATGAAGAATTTGCATGAATAGGGAATGTAGGAAGCCATCTATTTATAGAGTTACAGAGTCAACATCAACTCTTGGATATTAGGTTTTAAATCCAAGCCATATAAGTCATGCTGAGACAAAAATGAATAATGCCACGAAACAGTCCAGGTTCGGTGGACGAATCCACCCAGATCTAGGGTGGGTCGACCCGGCCCCCTTTGGGTCGACCCGGGCTGAGCGTGGGTCGGTCCCCAATGGGCCTAGTTCCCGCTCTTTACCGCTTGCCTCGTTTTTTGACTTTTCTGGAATTTGTTAAATAATTATATTTAGATACAAGCTCCTTATATGTATGCAAAATTCTAAAGCCCCTAACTTCTTATATGTTATCCGTTTTATGCAAACTTGAGCTCTATCTGAGCCAGAATTCTGAGACGAATGTAACGGTAATGCCGATTTCACTTAATTCTGAATATTTAAATAAGTTAAGTATAAGTTATACTTAAATTATTATCTTAAAGCATGGTTATAGTGTATTAAATTCTGGGGTGTTACATTCTCCCCTACTTAAAGGATTTCTTCCCTGAAATCTCCAAGTTAAGAAGAATGCTACTATCCTAATAACCACAACCATCTACTCATCCATAAGCATCCACTATCCTTAAAAGATTTCTAATGCTTGTATGAACATATGCAAGGGTGTGTGTATATGCCCTTACGCTAATGCGAAAATCAGGTGGTTCACTGATTCAATTGACCTCCTTAATGCACTATATGTTTGTGCCATGAATCCAAAATGTATGCAAATAGTCCTAGTATAACATATAAGCTCTATATATGTGCACAATCATTCATCAAAATGAAACATCCATATGATGATTCATCCATTTCCTTCCATAGAAAATCCTAACGCACAAACATCCATATGCAATATGTAAGTGATTGATCCGATCTAGAGCCTAGTGTGTGTATATGCATCCACGAGCAACCACTAGCAACCACTTACATCCACTTGCAACCATCAATCATAACATGTTTCCAATCATTGGTTCCTACCTAAGGACCGAAAGGTTCGAGCGATAGGATAAACTTGAATGATAGATGCAATGTAAAAACTTGGAAAAGAAGTCAAGAACATACTTTTAAAAAAGAGGATAAGAAGCACAAATCATATCTTCGGGTTCCCATGTAGCATCTTCGTGGTCTTCTCCCCATTGCACTTTGACCAATTTGATCTCCTTGTTATGAAGATTCTCGATTTCTGATCCAAGGATCTAAGTAGGAACTCATCTTACTGATGCTTCCTTCTTAATTTCCACATCCTCAAGAGTGCTTGGTTCTACTACCTTTGCCGAATTGTGGAGACATTTCCTCGAATAGGAAACGTGAAATACATCGTATACGCCCACCAGTCTATCTGGTAGCTTAATCCTATAAGCCATTTTCCCAATCTTCTCTATGATAGGGAATGGTCTTACAACTCTTGGTACTAACTTGCTTATTGAGCTAAAACGAACTACATTCCTCATCGGTGATACTTTGATGAAGACTATATCTCCTACTTCAAATTTCAAATCGGTCCTCCTTTTGTCAGCATAGGATTTCTATCTATCTTGCGTAACCTACATCCTTTAGCTGATAAGATCAGTCTTCTTAGAGG
Source organism: Allium sativum (assembly GCA_030737875.1). Lineage (NCBI taxonomy): Eukaryota > Viridiplantae > Streptophyta > Magnoliopsida > Asparagales > Amaryllidaceae > Allium > Allium sativum. The sequence continues at coordinate 888,008,871 of CM060922.1, forward strand.
TATCTCGTATCATCTTGGGTCCTAGAAGAAGTCTATCCGTAGACTCCCACCAACAAGTTGGTGACTTGCAAGGCCATCCATAAAGTGCTTCGAAGGGTGACATGTCTATGCTTGCTTGGTAACTGTTGTTATAGGCGAACTCCACCAATGGAAGATGTTCTTCCCAAGCCCCTCCAAAGTCTAGGATACACAATATTAGAAGATCTTCAACAACTCTATTTACCCTCTCAGTCTGCTCATCTATCTGAGGGTGACATGCTGTGCTCAAACGTAGCTGGGTACACAAAGCCTCTTGTAAGCTCCTTTAAAACTCACTAGTAAAGATGGGGTCGCGGTCGCTTACTATGCTAGAAGGTATCCCATGCAATCTAACTATCTCTTGGAGGTAAACTGACGCCAATCAAGTTGTCATCCTCTTGCTCTTCACAGGAATAAAATGTGCGTTCTTCGTGAGTCTATTAGTTATCACTCAAATGCTCGTATTTCCCTTCCTTGATCATGGCAATCTATCTATGAAATCCATAGAGATGCTCTCCCACTTCCATTATGGGATATCTATGGGTTGAATTAATCTGCCTAGTTTCTTTTGCTCAGCCTTTACTCTTTGACAAGTCAAGCATCTTGCTACAAATTCTGCCACATCTTTCTTTATGCCACCCCAAAAGAAAACCCTTTTTATGTCTTGATACATTTTGTTCCTGCCCGGATGAATAGTCATCCGAGAGTGATGAGCTTCTTCTAGCATTGCCCTTATCAATTCTCATCCTCGACATATCCAGAGAGGTATCTAGAAGTCTTCCCTCTACCAATCTTGTCCAAGATATCTAAAATTTGAGAGTGCTCCCGCTACGTAGATCCAACTTGCTCCAATATAGCAGGTCGCGCCTCCAATGATGCTAATAATCCATAAGTGAAATCCGTAGATGGCTTAAAATTAAAGGTTGAGATGTACTCCGAGCTTTGCCTTTCCACGAATAGAGGACATCCTCTGCCTACTCAGTGCGTCCACCACTACATTACCCTTGCCTGGGGTATAAGCTATCTCAAAGTCATAGGACGCTAGGAACTTCATCCACTGTTGCTGCCTCAAGTTGAGATCCTTTTGTGAGAACAAGTATTTGAGCGAATTTTGGTACATGTATAACTCAAACTTCTCTCCCAATAGATAGTGCCACTAGGATTTCAATGCAAACACTATTGCAGCCAACTCTAGATCATGAGTTGAGTAGTTCTTCTCATAAACCTTCAACTGTTTGCTTCCATAGCATACTACCCTTCCCTCTTGCATCGGAACAATGCCAAGTCCTGTGCCACATGCATCTGTGTAAACTGTGAACATCTTGCTTCCATCTGGGAGAGTTAGAACCGGGGCTATTGCCAGAGCCCTCTTTAATTTCTGAAAGGCATCCTCACAATCGATGCTCCATGAAAATGTTAAGTTCTTCTTCGTCAATCTAGTGAGTGAGGCCGATATCTTTGCAAAGTCTTTAATAAACTTTATATAATATCCCGCCAACCCTAGAAAGCTTCTAGCCTTCGTTGCATTTTTTGGAGCCTTCCAATCTTGAACTGCAACGACTTTAGTAGGATCTACTGCTATCCCTTCCTTGGAGACCACATGCCCTAAGAATCTCGTTCTTTCCTCCATAAGTAACACTTCGAAAACTTTGCCTTGAGTTGATGTGATCCGAGAGTGCTTAGAACCTCTCCTAAGTGTTGGACATGCTCCTCCTCATTCCTCGAGAAGACCAGAATGTCATTAACGAAGACCACCATGAATTTGTTTAGAACTCCCTAAACACCCTACTTATCAAGTCCATGAAATAGGCGGGTGCATTGGTTAGCCCAAAAGGCATAACCAACTATTCAAAGAAGCCATCTGGAGTTCTGAATGTTGTTTTATCCATGCTGTCCTCTGCCACCCTCAACTGATGAAATCCTATGGCAAATTCTACGAGAAAACTGATGCGCCTACCAGTTGATCAAATAGGTCATTGGTTCTCGGTAGCGGGTGCCCATTCTTCTTAGTGAGCTTATTCAACTCCCTATAATCCACACATAGACGAAGTGAGCCGTCTGCCTTAGTTTCAAAGATGATTGGAGCTCCCCATCAGATATGCTTCATCAAATAAAACCTTTCTCGAATAAATCCCCTACTTGCTTGCTAAGCTCCCTCCTCTCTCTAGAAGCCATGTGGCGCACTGGCAGAGCAACTGGCTTCACATTCTCTACCAAGTAAATCCGGAAGTCTATCTCCCGTCTTGGAGGTAACCATTTAACCTCCTTAAACACGTCTAAATAGTCTCTGACTATGGGTATAGATCGCAGGTTGTCAATAGAAGTATCAAGTGATTCTAGAAAACTGAGCATCACTGAGCCTCGTGGGTCACAGGAAATTTTGAGAGAACCACTCTGTTTTCGCAATCAAGAATGACACTATACATGGCTAGCCAATCCATTCCTAGAATCAGATCATAGCCCATAAAGCCTAGTACATATGCGTCGCATTCAAACTCGATGCCCAAGATATAAATTCTCAAACGCCAACACATCATGGATAAATGAGCTGATCCTTCTATGAGGTTTGATACTACTACGGGATCAAAAATTATACTAGTATTTAGGTGCAGACTATCTACTAAAGAACTTGATATAAATGAATGTGAAGTGCCTGAATCAAACAGGGTTCGAACAGGATAATCAAAAAGGGAAATCATACATTCAACCGTGACTCTCCTACCTCGATCAGGTCCACTTGCTTTCAAAGCATGCACCTGTACAGAAGTTCCTTCCTCTTTTCCTTGCTTGTTAGGGCATTTCTTAGTAAAGTGTCCCATCTGTCCACAATTAAAGCAATCTCCCTTTGTCTTTCTGTAATCTTTTACAAAATGACCCATAGCATCGCAACCATGACATTTTATATCCTTCTTGATCTGAGCCATGTCAGGCTTTTCGCCTTTCTTTTGTTGCTTTCCTTTCTTGGGCCACCATTTTGTTTCTCTCCCTTAACTGGTGCCTCCTTAGCCTTATTTTCTTTCTTGTCCTCCTTGCCATCTTCATGGATAAGCGCCATATCAACTAGCCTTTCAAATGTTGCCCACATTGGTACATGAGACATAGCAAGCCCTTGGAGAGGTTGATTCAATCCTCTCACAAATCTAAGTTCCTTCTTGTGGGGCATGTTCACCATGTCCAGTCCAAATCTTGCTAGTTGATTAAACTTGTTTACATTCTCTTTCACAGGCATGTCCCCTTGCTTTAAAGCCAAGAACATTTCCATTTGCAGTCCCTCTTCCACCTAAGATAAGAATTTCATCTCAAACCTCTGCTTGAAGTCATCCCAAGTCACTACTGGTTGTCTTGCCTGTGTTACTTCCCACTTGTAGGAAGCCTCATTCGTAAGTTGCCATGTTGCCAATTGTATTTTCCTTCGGTCATCGACCTCAAAAAGTCCAAACAAGTTCTCTGTCTCTCGCGACCAAATTCTGTGCTTCAACAAAGCTCTCAGTGCCACAGAATGGTTTTTCTCCCATAGCGCAGAAGTATTTGCATAACTTAGAGAAGTTATCTATTCATGGAGGTGGACGAACAGCGGCTGCAACAGGGGGGGCATCTCCTTGACCTCCGACAGGAGCAATAGCCTCAAGATACCTGCGGAACCACGCTGGTATTTGAATGCCCTCGGGAAGATTGGGTTCCCCAGACATGCTAAAGAGAAAAGAAAACGGTTCAACAAGAGATTGAGAGAATATTAACTATGTCTTAAGGTGATATGTTTTTCAAAAACTGATTTTTATCTGAAAATACTTTGGTTTTGAAAACGATTTTAAAAACTTTTGTCTGATCTTGTAACCTTCAGCTCTGATACCAAGCGTGACACCCTACATCCGTTAATGTCACTCATAAGAGAATGCATTAAGTTTCATGAAGCGCAATAGGTAATCATTACAGAAAATTTGCAAGACAGATAAAATAAGCAGTGGAATTTTTTTTAACTTCATTACTGAAAATAAACATAGTTCCAAAGGTACATCCAAAATCAGTTACAATTAACCACATGTCTCAAATCTGCCTTACAAAACATCTCATGAAATAAAATATTAGAATACATAAAATCATATCCTTTACCATAAGCCATACTAAAGTAGGGAACAAGTCAAAACGATACATCTCAAGAAATCCAAGTTAAGTCTAAGCTGCTAGAGAAAGTCCTAGTCACTGTTGAGTGCTTCCACTCTGAGGACCTGGGGGGAAGGAAGAATTAGGTGAAAGAAAAAGGTCAAACATAAAGTCTAGAAAGTTCTAGTAATTTACAAATGTTCATAAAATAGAAATGCCAAGACAAGCAAATAAGACTGGATGAGAAAGGAACAGTGTCATATAAGGTGATAGGTAAACTAATCAGAACAACAACATAGACAAGAATCACATAAATAAACTATGAACGAGTAAGGCTTCACATTTATATCTTAGAATAGGTACGTCTGATCATATATGTCTTATGTCTGCACTAGTACTAGTATATCAAGGTTAACAGGTTTAGGTGTTCAACCTAATTACATAACAGCAGGATTAACAGGAGAATTAGCAATAAGATAAACAGAAGGATTAGGCGTACCCTAATTACTCAACAAGGTAAAACAATAGGATTAGGTGTACCATAATTACTACCCAAGCGATCAACTCCCTATTATGTAAATACCCTGTGTCATTTCCGGCAGTAGGGTGTATCATTCCCTGACCCAACAACTAAATGACATAGACCTATTTACAGGTGTTATAACATCTTATCTTCCTTAGTCGGACCCATGCACGCACATGACTCTACTGAAACGCGCCCGTAATCACCCCCATATGAACCTCTTACTATTAGTTCAGTAAAGCATACCCTGGCCTCTACCTAGTGCGAGGCCCCTTATAATAAGATACCAATAGGGATACTAACTGATATGTGTTCCAAACAGCATATTGACACAAGCCAAATCCCCTATGCTTGTGCCCCCAAAAGTTGGATTTAATAGTCCCTAAAACTTGATACAAAAACAAGAAGGAGGACCTCTTAGCTTATTAATACTCATGTTTAACCTAGCAAGTTTAGGTTTACTAATAAGCGTGGTTGTAGTTATTGCATGTCATTATGTGTACAACCCTTCCCCGAAAAACCTTCTCAGATGTATACATTTCCCACAACATTTTAGTATCAATCTATATCTGGTACTTACCCTATTCTTAATATGTCATTTACTCAATATTCATTTTAAGTCAAATCTAACATGTCCATTTCATATGTATATCAACTACGTCCCCAAATTTCAACATATATAGGTTTACGCATATTTATCCATTTAAATCAAGTATATACACATTTTCCATCACTTTACAGCAAGTTTAATTATGTGTATAAGATCCTTTTTCCCAAATTATGTTTAAATATGCCTAAGTTCCTCTTTTCATACCATTCATAAATGCCCCAACCATATGCATACTTAACTCGGGTATAGCCTAGGCTTCTATAGGCCTAGGCTTGGCATAAAATAAAAAGGGAAACAAAGGAAGAGGAATGAAATCAAATCTCATATGAATATAAGCAACACTAGAAATAAACATAAAACCTAGAAAATAGGAAAAGGAAGATAAATACATATAACTTGTTTAATTTTCCAATATCACAGGCATATGTATAACTTGAACATTACAGGCATACGTATAATCAAGCATATATACGACTTGAACATCACAAGCATATGTATAACTTGAACATTACAGGCATATGTATAATTGATTATAATGGTATAGGTGATTAATAGTTAAAACATGTATAACATTTCTCTAACATTGAAGATCCTAACCAGTTTTATTTAACTATTATGTTCATAGTCTAAGAAATTAGATATGTAAATGATGGGTAACTCACAGTGAATCTCGGTGAAGATAATTATATAAAACACTATGTCGTAGGAAGTACGAGTCTAATGCAAGTTGATTGTATGCAAGTCTTGATGTTGTCTCTGTTTGATCCAATCTTTAGCAGCATTCCCCCATTATATGTTTATAGTTTTTCAGAATAATTTTATCGAGGTAGCAGAAGAAGATATGAAGAATTTGTGTGAATAGGGAATGAGGGAAGCCATCTATTAATAGGGATACAGAGTCAACATTAGCCCTTGGATCTTAGGTTTTAAATCCAAACCGTACAAGTCATGCTGAGTCAGAAATAAATAATGCAACAAAATAGTTCAGACTCGGCAGATGAATCCGCCCAGATCTGGGGTGGGTCGACCCCTGGGTTGACCCAGCCCCCTAGGGTCGACCTATGGGTCGACCCGGGCTGAGCGTGGGTCGGCCCCCAACGGGCCTGGTTCCCGCTTTTTGCCGCTCGCCTCGTTTTTTGACTTTTCTGGAATTTGTTAAATAATTATATTTACATACAAGCTCCTTATATGTATGCAAACTTCTAAAGCTCCTAACTTCTTCACATGTTATCCATTTTACGCAAAATTTGGTCTATCTGAACCAGAATTCCGATACGAACGCAATGGTAATGCAGGTTTCACTTAATTTTGAATATTTAATTAAGTTATACTTAAATCATTATCTTAAAGCATGGTTATAGTGTATTAAATTTTGGGGTGTTACACTTTTAGATCTATAGATTTGCAAGAAAATAAGAAAAAATGGGAGAATCTGATGAAGATTTGCTTAGACGTCAATTCATACCCTTTTCCATTTAAATATGAAAATCCCTTTCAAATATATGTGATTTATATTTTATGGATTATATATGAATATATTTTTAATTAATAAATTGATTTGAAGACAAAGGGAAATGACAGAGCTTCGCTGCGGCCTACAGATTTGTGTGGAAAAGAATGAGGCCTTACCCCTTTATTTATAGGAGTGGAATTGGCCATGAACCATTAGATTTATTTAAATAAACATCTGTCTATTTATATTTTATAATATAACGAAAATACTCTTCAATACCTAGCTGTCACTGGGTACTACAACCCTGAAGCAGTCGACAACCTCCTAGGAGCGGTCGACCGCCCTCTGGTTGAAATGCCAAGCGAGGGATGGTTAAAGAAGGAAAGGAATATATTATATATTCTATTTATGTATTTCCTTCCCATTTTCGTATTTCTTCTGTAACTTTTCATATGGACTCCGTTCGCGAAACTCTAAATATTAAAGTTGACCAAAATTCCGAGACGAAAGCAGCGGTTAAAGTTTCATAGTCAAATTCCATCGTTTGCAGAAATTCTTATTTTTGGGATTCTAATTATTAATTTATATTGTCAAAATTCCAGATTGTTACAGCCTATCTCCTGTTATATTTTGTACTCATTATTTGCTATAATGAAAAAGTGGTACGGTCCATTCTAAAAACCGGCTGGCTTTGCCAAAGAAAGAATGTGTAGCTCTATTATCATATAAAATTCCAACAGAAACGACTCTGATAGAAACCATACCTTACAACACGATGTTCTTTCCCTTATCCTTAGCAGTCGATGCACTAAGAGGAAGGAAAGACATCCAAAATATAAGCGTTCACAACTTTCTTATCTTTCTTTGGCTTACGACAATTTTTCTTCAAATGACCCACCTTGTCTCCATTAAAGCACTTCTTCTCCCCCATTATAAATAGATGCATATTAGCATAGTTCCCTTTTTCATGGAAAGTGAAGCAGATAATCTCACTCATGTCCTTTCTCTTATAAGGCCCACCCTTTCCTTTTTGTTGCTTCCTCTGTCCATTCCATTTCTTCTTATTACCTCCATCGCTCTACTGCAGCTTTGATTCCTCAGAAACATCACAAGTAACAACCTTGTAATGCCCCATGTCTAATAATGTCACTCACTAGTGGAATGCATTAACTTTCATGGAGTATTATAAGAGTATAGAACAGAATATCACAAGACAAATATATAAAATGGTACTAAAGAAAATTTAAAATTTATTCATTGTAGCGGAAAAGCAAAACATGTTTGGTTACAATTTCAAAACCACATACTAGAGCCAAGTACATAAATATCCATCTTGAACAAAATTATTATCGGAGTACATAAAAGTAAAACCATGATCACACTCCAAATAGCCATAATGGAAAAGAGATAAAGCTGAGCGTTACTTTCAACACTTCCAAGCACTTAAAGAAGAAAGAGGTCCAAGTCAAGCTTCACTAATCCCACCCTGAGGACCTGGGGGGAGGGGGAAGGAGAAAAAAAAGAGGCGAAACAAAAAGGGTCAAACAAAAGTCTGGCGAGTCTAGTGACTTTAACAGTATAATCAGTAAAGTAACAGGACAAGAACATAAACTGGATATAAGAGATGACTGTAACATAAGCAGATATGACAAGGTAACCAAGGTAGGTAAGATAAGTCATCGACTGCGCTTCTAACCACTATAAGATATGATCTGCACCGTACCACATACTAGTTACATACTAAAAGATGGTCCCTCCCTACTAATCATAATAATGGTAGCTTCGTGTACCCCTAGCTACTCTCGCAGGTGCCCACTGGCTCCTACCACCACTAGTTGTACCCACTACGCTCCCCATTCGATCGACACCCTAACCTCGTAGATACCTATGCTGGTCCCACAATAGGGTGTATCACTCCCTAAGGTGGTAACCCCGATACTACTGAAATGCACAGCTTATACCTACACGATGCAACGACATCTTACCTACCAGCCCGTACCCATGCACGCACATGACTCTGTTGGACCTGCACTGCTATCGTTAACTCTTTATTGACCTCTTACAATCAATCCTAGTAAGCATTTCCCTGTCCTCGACCTAGTTCGAGCTCATATAGATACTAAAATGGTTAACTGGTTGAAAAGGGTCCTCTCACTTGACACAAGCTTCCCTCCTAAGCTTGGTCCCCACTAGGAATTCCCACTTAACCCCTCTTTATCCCCATGTCTAATCACATGTCCCATCTTGGTTAAGTGCTTTTATTATGTTTCACATGCTACCCATGTTACCTACTTAACCCTTTATCATCCCCATGTCTAATCACATGTCTTATCTTGGTTAAGTGCTCATTAATTTATTATAACCGTAATCTTGCAAGACCCCTCACATTAGATTGTCGTTTTGCGATTACTGGATATATCGGGCGGTTTCGGGCAGGCTTATACCAGAAACCGAATCTAACCTCGTGTCATTGCATTATTACGCATCTAATTTCTGCCTTTGACCTCTCACATTAGACTGCCGTTTGCGGTTTCTGGATATGCCGGGCAGTTCCAGGCAGACTTCTACCGCAAACCAAGTTTAACCTCGTGTCTTAGGCGTTCATTATATCTTCTTTTCTACAAACCAAAATTTAAGTTCCGACTTATTACAAATATTCCAATTGCCCATAATTTTCAATTCAAGTTACATTTATAATTTCAATCCAAGTCATGCCTATAATTCCATGTATATAAATTGTACCAATTTATGCCCCAAATCAATTACATGATTACAAATCAATTTATGCCTAATTACATATTGTTCAATATTTTTCCAAACTTTTCCCAATCATTCCAACATTATTCGTAAGAAAATCTCAATGAAATATGTTTTCCTCGAAGTTAGCCTAATCTCATAAAGAAAAAGGAAAAGAAGAAGGGAAGAGAATCATGACATCCAAATTGGCATAAATTAGGCATATGAAACATGAACTGGCATAGAACAATAAAATTGATCCAATGGGCATATGATAACAGTAATTTGGGTATGAATCTGAAAGCTTAAAAATCTACAAAACTTGATTTGATTCGTCTTACTTACAAGCACGATCATTAAATCCAATTTTCAATTGCTTTTTAATTATATGTGAAAGTAACGTAGACTCAAAGCGATAGGATTAAGGAGAGAGGATAGGTCTGAATTCTGATTTCTGAATTTGATTAGCTAAACCGTTTTTATAGAATTTGATTCCTATCTTCCAATTTGACTACCTTTATTCTGATTTGCTTTGGTGGACAAGAAAGGCTAGGCTTATTTAGATTTGAGCAACATGGAGGCGCCATGGATTAGTGTAATGAAATTAGGGTTAGGTTCAGGTGTCTATTTATAGGAGTACTAGGTGTATTAGGACCTTTAGATTAGACTAGGAACCATCCAAACCAGAAAAACACGTTATCCAGCCAATCCTAGAAGGACACATCAGCCTTAGACCACCAAAACACGTCGGCCAGATCTGGGCAGATGGGGGTCGACACCCCTGTCGATAACCTTATGGGGGGTCAAACACCCGTGTCGACACCCCCGGGGGGGGGGGGGGGGGTTCGACACCCACGAGCGGGAATTTTCCCGCTTAGCCCTTTTCGCTGATTTCGAATTTGGAATTCGTTTTTGATTTTTAATTATTATTTAAATAAATTCTGTTTTTAACTGAAATCTTCTAAGCTTCTTCATATGATATCCAATTTACGCAAACTCAGATCTATTCCAAGCCGAATTGGCGCAGCCCGTTTCCCTTAATTCTACTTATAAAAATTAAGTATTCTTTAATTATCCCTTATGTCATGTTTTAAAATTACGTGGTGTTACATTTTCCCCTCCTTAAAGGATTTCGTCCCTGAAATCTTCAAGTTAAGAAGAATGTATCCTACCATCCATCATCCATCTACTCATCCGTCATCTACAAGAATCCATTGTCCTTAAAAGATTTTTAATGTTATATGAACATATGCAAAAGTGTGTGTATATGTCCACTATCTAATGCAAAGATCAGGCGGTCTACTGATACAGTTGACCTCCTTATTGCGAAACATGATAGTGCCATGCGTCCATTATGTATGCAAAAGAATCCTAATGATACATGTCATTCCTATATGAGTGCATAACCATTCATTCAAATGTAGCATCCATATGATAACACATTCAATATACATCGATTATTTTAAATATGCACACTCATTCATATGCAATATGAAAGCTATTAAGCTGATCTAGTTCCTAATGTGTGTGTAAATGCATCCATGAGCAACCACTAGCAAACACTTACATGCACTTGCATCCACCAACATAACATGTCTCAAACACATGTTTACAACCATAGGATTTTCTACCTAAGGGTCGAAGATATAATCGAGAGGATACACTAAATGATAGAACAAAAGTAAAGCGGTAGAAAAAGGAGAAGTTAAAAACGTACCCTCAAAAAGGAAAGGGTACGACGCACGTATCTTGTCTTTAGTCTCCCAAGTCGCGTCTCCTTGATCATCTCCCCACTGGACTTTAACCAACTTGACCTCTCGGTTGCGTAATTTCTTGACCTCTGATCCAAGGATGCATGTAGGAACTCGTCTAACCGTGGCATCTCGCTCTACTTCCGCTTCTCTAAGCATGCTCGGCTCTATACTTCCACAGTATCGTGTAAACACTTCCTCAAATACGACACATGAAATACGTCATGAACACCACTAAGCTTCTCAGGGTGCTTCACTCTGTAGGCCATCTGTCCAATTCTTTCTGTAATGGGGAATGGCCCTATGAACCTTGGTGTCAATTCCCTACAGATCCAAAAAAAACTACATTCCTCAATGGTGACACTTCAATAAAAACCATGTCTCCAACATCGAACTCAAGATCGGTTCTTTTCTTATCAGCGTATGACTTTTTCCAGTCTTGTGCCGTCTTCATGCGTTTTTGAATCAAGTCTATCTTCTCTGAAGTTTCCCTAACGATTTCAGGCCCAAGCAAAATCTTATCCATAGATTCCCACCAAAAAGTCGGTGATCGACAAGGTCGTCCATATAGAGCTTCAAAAGGTGCCATGCCAATACTAATCTGATAGCTGTTGTTGTAGGTGAACTCTACTAATGGAAGTTGTTCCTCTCATGTCCCTCCAAAGTCCAAGATGCATAACCTCAAAAGATCTTCTAGAATCCGATTCACTCTTTCTGTTTAGTCGTCCATCTGAGGGTGATAAGCGGTGCTCAAACACAATTGTGTTCCTACTGCCTCTTGCAAGCTCTTCCAAAACTCACTAGTGAAAATGGGATCTCGATCTCTTACGATACTAGAAGGTATGCCGTGTAGACGAACTATCTCTCGGAGATAAATAGATGCTAACCATGCCGCTGTTCTTTTACTCTTAACGGGAATGAAATGGACGCTCTTCGTAAGTCTATCTACTACTACCTAAATCCCCGTATTACCCCTCCTTGACCTCGGCAACCCGTCGACGAAATCCATGGAAACACTTTCCCATTTCCACTGTGGAACCTCTAAAGGGTGAAACAAACCACCAAGCTTCTTTTGCTCAGCCTTGACTCGCTGGCACACTAAGCATCTAGAAACGAACTCAGCCACATTCTTCTTCATTCCGAGCCCAAAAGAAAACTCGCTTCATGCCCTTATACATCTTATCACCACGGGGATTTATGGTCATCTTAGAACGATGTGCTTCTTCAAGGATTGTCCTCCTCAAACTCTCATCTCGTGATACGCAAAGTCTTCCATCTCTATGCAACCAACCTTTGTCATATATAGTATACCTACTAAGATGGCTCGAAGACTCCCCTCTTATGAGCTTGTCTACTATCTCTATCAGTTGTGGGTCATCTCGCTGTGCCGCACCTATCTGACCCAAAAGCGTAGGTCGCACCTCTAATGATGCCAACAAACTGGGTACATAATTGATAGAGGGTCTAATGTCAAAGGTAGAGATATACTATAAACTCTGCTGCTCGACAAACAAAGGACTCAAAGTCAACTTCTTTCTACTCAAGGCGTCGGCCACAACGTTACCCTTGCCTGGGGTATATGCAATCTCAAAATCGTAGGATGCTAAGAACTCCATCCCCCACTGTTGCCTTAAGTTTGGATCTTTTTGAGAGAACAGGTATTTTAGTGACTTATGATCTGTATACAACTCAAACCTCTCACCAAGCAAGTAATGGCACCAAGACTTAAGCGCAAAAATAAAATGGTAGATAACTATAAATCGTGGGTAGGGTAATTCATCTCATGGACCTTTAACTGCCTTCCACTATAGCATATCACCCTTCCTTCTGGCATCAAAACCGCGCGAAGACCTGTCGCGCAAGCATTGGTATACACTGTGAATGGTTTACTCCCATCTAGCAAAACTAAAACTGGAGCTATCGTCAATGCCCTCTTCAAACATTGGAAAGCATCATCACAGTCAACATCCCAAGAAAAGGTCAAATTATTTTTCGTCAACCGTGTAAGTGGGGCTGATATCTTGGCAAAGTCCTTGATGAACTTTCTATAAAAGCCTGCCAACCCTAGAAAACTTCTTACTTCCGTTGCGTTTCTTGGAACCTTTCGATCTTGGATTGCTACCACCTTCATGGGATCCACTACTATCCCTTCCTTAGAGACCACGTGCCCTAAGAACCTCACTTCCTTTCTCCAAAAATGACATTTGGAGAACTTAGCTTTGATTTGATGTGCTTGAAGAGTCTCTAAGATTTCCCTAAGATGTAGGGCATGCTCTTCCTCGCTTCTAGAGCATATCAAGATGTCATCCACAAAGACTACCACGAACTTGTTTAGAAACTCCCTAAGCACCCTACTCATCAAGTCTATGAAATATGTGGGTGCATTCGCTAAACCAAAAGATATAACGAGCCATTCAAAGAAACCGTCGGGAAACCTAAAAGCAGTCTTATCTATACTATCCTCCGTTACCCTCAACTGATGAAATCCTATAGCTAAGTCCAACTGCGAGAAAGCCGCAGCACCAAACAACTGATCGAACAAATCATCTATCCTCGTCAATGCATGTCTGTTCTTCTTCATGAGCTTATTCAGCTCCCTATAGTCCACACACAATCTAAGCGAACCATCAGCCTTTGTGGCAAAAACAACAGGAGCACCCTACTCTAAGATACTTCTTCTTATGAACCCTTTCTCAAGAAACTCTTTCACTTGTTTAATAAGCTCCCTCCTTTCTCTAGGAGCCATGTGGAGCACAGGCAATGCAACTGGCTTTGCATTGTCCACCAAGTATATACGGAAATCTATCTCGCGTTTTGGAGGTAAGCCCCTAACCTCCTCAAAGACATCTGCATACTCACAGACTTCTCGAACAGATTGCAAATCATCAATAGATGTGTCAAGAGATTCTAGGTAGTTAAGCATAATAGCACCTGTTGGCTAGCTTTTTGACCAAGCCACCAAGGTTCATTCACCAGAAGAAAGTATGAAACTACGTTCCTTAAAAGTCCATGAAGGATCTGGTCGCCCCTCTCGAATTGCTCTTCTCGGATCGCCCCTCATCGGATCGCCCCATAGCTTCAGCGATCCGACTACCCTTGCACGACTCGATCCGTCCTTACGCTACTATCCTGCACAGACCGATCCGATCCCCTGATGCACGACGAAGCCTCTGACCCGTTCAAGCACCAGCTAGTCTTCGGCGATCCGAGATGCACGGATCCAGTGACACGTGTCCCCAACTGTCATTTTGACTGATTCTCCCCCTTTGCTCGATCCGATATTCAAGGGGTTCGCGACACCTGTCCACAACGGCTAATTTGACTAATTCTTCATCGGCTGCGATACAATCCGATATTCTCGGGATTCGTGCCATGTGTGACCGCGATCCGCCTGACAAAATCAGCTATAAATAGCCCAGAGCTTGGCATTTTTCAGGATCTTTGGCAATATTGAGTACTGATTCTGCCATTATTGTCATACCACCATTTCTTGTCAGTTTAACCACGAGATTAATGAGAGAAATCACAATTGTAAGAGTGAGTTTGAGAGAGATAATTGATTGTACTAGCATTCAAAGTATAATCGACAACATATAATGCGGACGTAGGCTCGTTAACGCCGAACCACTATAAATTCTGTGTGTTTTCTACTTTTTCCTTATTCTCCAATTAAAATTCTTTAAGGATTAGAACGATTTGGGTGTTAGGTCCAAATTTTGATCAAACATTTTTGGTGCTTTCATTGAGAGCAGTCTCAAAACTTCACTATTCAGTTCTTTGAAGATTCCAGCGACATCTGATATCATGGCTGGAAAGAGATCTAAGGAAGTACGAGCTTCACGAAGAAATGAAATCGTGAACGAAGCAGTTGAAGAAAGTGTTCACGAGCTAGGCAATGAGGGAAATTTGGATCGCGGAGCGCCGGGGGCGAACCGATCCGATGAAGGTGCCATGCTCCGAGTCGACAAAGATGAGATGATCCGAACTGCTAAAGGGGCTGTTACTCGATCCCGTGATAACGCCTCGAATCCTCCGTGAACCATGACCACGAACCGATCCCGGGGGGCACTGCGAGCCACCATCCTCGATCCACAGCGATCCGAATTGATGATCAGACTACAACTAGACCTGGAAAGGAGCCTATGGCTCGCTCCAACCGTCCTGGCCCCTCCGCTCGACCTGGCTCAAGCTCTTTGCGCATAAGAGAAAGTGACGATGATCAGTATGACCCTTCTGCTCCTGTTACTAAGGGGGATCTCTCTCGCTTTTCCGAAATGTGGGAGAGACTGTTTGATGAATTGGCTGCTCAAAGGCAGGAAAGCTCCGTTCTGCGACAAAATTTGACCGCTATGGATAGAAGGATTAATGATCTCGCAAGGCAAAGGACGCCACCAGTTCGTCCGCTCACCCCAGGATACTCTTCTTCGTCAGAGGAATCGCCGAGACCTCCGCGGCGACCATATGAGAGACCCGAAAACATAGAGCAGCTTCGATTTGGAACCCTGCCATCACGGGAAGAATAGGCACTGGGTGCAGGGCCCTCAGACCGTAATGTGAACGATCACGCCGCAACTCCCAGAGCTCGAGGTGTGGACAGCCCTGTACAGAACAGACTGCCTTAGCCGCGTCGCCGTGCAAATGCTCATGGTAACAGGGGGCAACGAAGCCCAATCCGAGCCTCGGATTTTGTGAATGCTCCCGGAAGATAGATTAGAGAACCCCACCGAGCAAGAAGCACTGACCCCGAACCTCCGCTGACCAGTGCAAATGTTGCAGCTATGATCCATCAAATTCTGGCAGATAGCCGTGGACAACGGAATGAAGATTGGGGAATTGACCGCAGTCATACCCCTTTCACTGATGATATTTTAGATGCGACTTTCCCGAGGCGTTTCAACATGCCACAGATGAACCGTTACGCGGGTAGATCTGATCCCGTCCAGCATCTGATGAGATATTCTTGGTCATTGACCGCTGCCGCAGCTTCTGACGCTGTCAAGTGCAAAGCATTTCCCATATTCTTGGAGGATGTAGCATTGTTATGGTTTACTTGCTTACCAGCAAGATCAATTTCCAGCTTCAGGGAGTTGAGTGAAAAGTTCGTGGAACAGTTCCGCATCTACGCACAAAAGACAAAGAGTGTGATTGACTTGTTCCTTGTCAAGCAACGACCAGGCGAGAGTTTGAGGGTGTACCTAGACCGTTTCAACCTGGCCGCTACTGAAGTTAAAGATCCTCATGAGCCAACCGTTGTCGAAGCTCTGATTGATGGAGTAGATAAAGACACTGAATTTGGGAGATACCTGGCCGGCAAGTCACCCCATACTAGAGAGTTATTCTACGAAAAAGCTAACGTACATTTACGTTGGGAAGAAGTATATGCTAACCGAAAGGCAAAAACGGCCGATAAGTAGGAAATCCAGAGCAATGTCGCCATTAAGCAGACAGGAGACAGCTCGGGGAAGGTCGAAGTTAATGTCGGAAATCGGAATCAGGGTGGTCGTCAGTCAGGGAACAATGATAATAACAGTAATGGCAACAACCGAAAGAGGAATCGAGGGAACGACTCCCAGAGAAGGACTCGTCCCAGGGCTTTTGAGAATTATACGCCAATAAACGATACTTTGGAAAATATCTTCATGGATTCGTATAATGTCCTCCAAAATAAGAGGCCACCTCCCAGAGAGTCGACGGAGAAAGAACGCGAAACGGGGAAGTTTTGTCTCTTTCATCAGATTCATGGCCATTCGACAAATGAATGCCATCACCTAAGAGATGTAGTCGAGAGGCTTCTTCGAGAAGGAAAATTAGATGAATACAGAGTAACGCCCAGAGACAGGGGGCAAGCCGTACAGGCCCCAAATCAGAACCAGAATCAACCTGCTGCCAGGCCAACTGCCCAGCAAAAGGGAAAGGACATTGTTATCAATACCGTGATCGGAGGGCTTTATCTCGCCGGACACGGTTCCAAGACATTGGATCAGTATGTCAATGCATCCAAGCAACACCTCGAGATAGGGGAGTGTAGCAACCCCGAGGACAACGTCCCGATAAAGCAACAAAAGATGATGTCCGACGATGTCGTTTTCCGCGAACAAGAAAGCATTGGAGTCCATGCTCCGACTGAATATCCATTTGTAATCACAGTACCTATTGGCCCGGCCACTGTTCATAAAGTTTTGGTGGATAACGGGAGTTCTGTCAATATTCTTTTCAAAAGTACATTCGATCAGATGAACCTCGAGATAAAAGACTTGAAGCCCTGTCAGGGATGGATCCGTGGATTTAACGGAGCATCCACCGCTCCAATGGGTTATGTAGAGTTACCAGTTACGCTCGGGGAAGGAGAACGCCAGAGAGTGAGAATCCTTCCCTTCGTGGTTCTGGATGTTGAATCACCCTACAATGCCTTCCTGGGCCGACCGGCCCTCGCAAAGTTTAGAGCCTGTATAGCCCCCTGGTGCTTATTATTGAAATTTCCTACGGAAGCTGGTGTTGGTATTGTCAGAGGAGATCAGGTTGCCGCACGAGCATGTTATGTTGCAGAGCTAAAGCTACTCCGCAATGGAGGGGACATAGAAACCAAGAGCGCTTCTCCCCCTACAAGGGCGGAGACCTTATAGCAACTAAAGAGGATAACCGTAGGAGAGTCGCCCAGAGAGTTGCCCGAGGATATAGATCCCGGAGAGGACCAAGAACCTGGAGGCAGAATGGCGACTCCCAACGAGACAACTGTGGATGTACCGATCGATGATAGTGACCTAGAGAAGGTCCTAAAGATCAGATCCCAATTAAATCCGAATCTCGCTAAAGAACTGATGAATTTCTTAAAAAATAACTTGGATGTATTTGCTTGGACCCACGCAGACATGTACGGGATATATCCATCAATCATGAGCCATTCATTAAGCATTAACCTTAAACATCCTCCGGTAAATCAAAAAAGGTGAATGCTGGGCCCAGAGAGGTCCGCTGCCTTGAAAGAAGAAGTTGGAAAGCTAAAAAGTAATGGATTTATTAGGGACTCAATCTACCCAGACTGGATTTCAAATCCAGTCCTGGTAAAGAAGGCCAACGGGAAGTGGCGAACGTGTATCGATTTCTCGGATTTGAATAAAGCCTGCCCGAAAGACAGTTTTCCGTTACCCAGGATCGATCAGTTGGTGGACTAAACGGCGGGTCATGAACTTCTATCATTTATGGATGCTTATTCAGGATATAACCAGATTCCAATGCACGTTCCAGATCAAGAACACACTAGTTTTATTACGGATCTGGGATTATATTGCTATGTAGTGATGCCTTTTGGCTTGAAGAATGCAGGCGCTACATATCAACGGCTAGTGAACAGAATGTTCTATAACCAGATCGGGAAAACAATGGAAGTATACGTCTACGACATGTTGGTTAAGTCCAAGCAATCCTCCCATCACACTACGGACATGGAAGAGATGTTCGCCATTCTTCGAAAGTACGGGATGAAACTCTCATTCGGTGTCGCCTCCGGAAAATTCTTGGGGTTCATCGTCAGTTCTCGTGGGATTGAGATTAATCCAGACCAGATCGCGGCAATCAGAGACATTCAGGAACCTAGGCAAATTAAGAATGTGCAAAGCCTTGCAGGGAAAGTAGCCGCACTAAGCAGATTTATCTCTAGGGCTACGGACAAACGCATCCCATTTTTCGAATTGATAAAGCGAGGAAAACGCCACTTCAAATGGACGCCCAACTGCGTAGAAGCGTTTCAGAACTTACTGAGACACCTGGAGAAACCTACGATATTATCTAAGCCGATGGATCACGAGGACTTATTCATGTACTTGGCAGTGTCCTCCCACGCGATCAGCTCGGCGTTGGTAAGAGAAGAAGATAAGGTCCAAAGACCCGTGTATTACGTGAGCAAAAAATTGACGGCAGCAGAACGTAATTATCCAAGGATAGAAAAGTTGGCGTATAGTTTACAGATCGCCTCTAGAAAACTTCGACATTATTTTCAGGCGCATCCCATCACCGTATACACTGATCATCCACTCAAGCAAGTTCTACAGAGACCAGAGGCGTCTGGAAGATTACTCAAATGGAACATTGAGTTAAGTCAATTTGATCTGAACTTTCAGCCCCGACGGTCAATTCGGGGGCAAGTGATAGCCGACTTCATAGCAGAGTTTACCGTCCCAGAGGAGGATATAGCAAACGAAGAAGTTGACCCCTCAAAATTACTTCTCGATCCCAGTGCCTGGAGATTGTATACTGATGGTGCTAGGAATGACAAGAGATCCGGCGCTGGAATAGTGCTTGAAACTCCCGAGAAACGATTGATATCCTATGCTATCCGGATGGAGTTTCACGCCACTAACAACGACTCCGAATATGAAGCCCTGATAGCCGGACTAAGGATCGCAAAGGAATTAGAAGTCACAAAGCTGGACATCTTTTGCGACTCCAAGTTAGTTGTGAACCAGGTTACTGGAAAATTCCAAGCCAAAAGTGCAAGATTGATTTTATACTTGAAGAAAGTGAAAGAGTTGCTGAACGACTTTGATCACTACAGCATATCTCACATTCCGCGGTCAGAGAATCAGCAGGCGGATAGGTTGGCAAAGATGGCTAGTTCCGACGATCCTGAAGAGACCAGGCTAGCCCCCGTTGAAGTACTTCGGTCTCCTAGTATAGATTAAATGGAAATCGATCCAATACTAGAGACGGAACAAGAAAGGGAGTCATGGATGACCCCTCTAAAGAATTTCTTGAGGAATGGAGATCTTCCGACCAAGAAAAGCGAGAGGCGTAAAGTAATTCGTAAAGCTGCCCGATACGTTCTGCAAGGCGGAGTTCTTTATAGACAAGGATTTTCGATGCCCCTTCTTCGGTGTATAGCTCATGATGACATCAAGCGTGTGCTGCAGGAGGTACACGAAGGTGAATGCGGTGATCACACTGGAGGGCAAACATTGGCGAAAAAGGTGTTGCGGCATGGTTATTTCTGGCCTACCATAAACAAGGATGCGGCGAAATACGCACGACGGTGTGATGTGTGCCAGAGATTTTCAAAGATACCTTGAGTACCTCCTAATCAGTTAAAAACAATGACGAGCCCATGGCCTTTCGCTATGTGGGGAATAGTTTTTATCGGAAGTCTCCCCATAGCTAGGGGCGGAGCGAAATTCGCTATTGTAGCCGTAGATTATTTCACTAAGTGGGTCGAGGCCGAACCACTGACTACAATCACAACCAAACGAGTGATCAATTTTGTCGTTAGAAACATCATCTGCCGATTTGGAATTCCAAAGATTGTTATAACTGATAATGGAACTCAGTTCGATAGCACTGAATTCAGAAACTTCTGCCAGAAATACCACATTGAGAAACGATACACCTCTGTGGCGCACCCGCAATCGAATGGACAAGTCGAAGCGGCGAATAAAGTGATTAAGTCCATTCTGAAAAGAAGACTGAAGCGGGCCAGAGCCATGTGGGCTGATGAATTACCCTTGGCACTATGGGCCTACAGGACAACGTATAAATCGGCAACAGGGCATACCCCCTTCTCCCTTGCTTTTGGAGCAGAAGCAGTCATCCCGGTTGAGATAAAAGTACCTTCTTACCGAGTGACTTATTACGATCCGATGACTAATAACGAATTGCTCCTTGAATCCCTGGATATGATCGAAGAAAAGAGGGATGAAGCAGATCTGCGTACCTTGAGATGCAAACAACAGGTCGCTCGATATTACAACAAAAAGGTTCGATCCCGAACTATGGAACCCGGAGACTTGGTTCTGAAGCGTGTCTTTCCACCCCCAACTCATATGGGTGCGAAGTGGGAAGGACCGTACTCCATTCTGAGCAAGCTTGATAATGGAACCTTCAAGCTGGCAACCGTAGATGGAAAGGAAATCCCCAGAGTGTGGAATGCCCAACATTTACGGCCATACTTAACATAAAAATTTCAAATCTGTTCTTTTGCTTTGTTGAGAACCAAGTACAAGGCACGACTTGCCTAGAATAGTCTGATTCCTTAAAGCAAAAAAATTATAAAGTGGACGTAGGTCATGATTCAACCAAACCACTATAAAAATATTGTGTGTCGTTTACCTTTATTGCATTATTTATCTGTCTTTCTATTTTTATGGAAATTGCTGTGAATCATGCAACGATCCCAGAAGCATATAATTATAGGTGCCATCCATCAGAATGGAATGCAATCACCAGTCAAAATTCTGAGGATAACGGACATGAAGGCGATGTCCGTAGGTCATGGCGATGTACCATGATCGGAACCGCCGTGACGGAACTCTAACTCTCCAGAGAGAGAGAGAGTATAAAAGCATCTCGGATTGAGCGCTGAGAAAGAGCTCCTTCCCCGCTGAAGGATCGGGGAGCGATTGAACTGCAGAGCTCGAACTCTAACTCTCCAGAGAGAGAGAGAGTATAAAAGCGTCTCCGATTGAGCGCTGAGGAAGAGCTCCTTCCCCGCTGAAGGATCGGGGAGCGATTGAATTGCTGAGCTCGAACTCTAACTCTCCAGAGAGAGAGAGAGAGTATAAAAGCGTCTCCGATTGAGCGCAGAGAAAGAGCTTCTTCCCCGCTGAAGGAACGGGGACCGACCGAACTACTGAATTCAAACTCTAACCTCGGCTGCCGCCGAGAGAGTATAATGGAGTCTATGGTTAAGTCCCCCATATTCAGAAATAGGGGGCAACGTGCCGACAATGCTAATCAATCCTTAATAAGCCCTAGTTAGGTGCTATGTTAATGATTGATTGGGGGCACATGTACATATAGACATATATACATGAACTTCGATACAACGCTGAAATTGTTAAATTTTTCTTTCTGTTGCTTGACTGATTTGTAGTTATAATTAGATGGTCTGTGACTAAGCATGAAAAGTTTATTGAATATAGGTACACAATGATGCAAAAAGAGATAAACTTTCATTTATATACTGCAAGCCTACAAAGTGAAAAACAACCTAGAAAGCAAAAAGTGGGCCAGTCTCGTAATTACATTTCCTGGCCAGTGGGAAACCTAAAGACAAAATATAAACAAG
Organism: Allium sativum; assembly: GCA_030737875.1. NCBI lineage: Eukaryota > Viridiplantae > Streptophyta > Magnoliopsida > Asparagales > Amaryllidaceae > Allium > Allium sativum. The sequence goes on from CM060922.1 coordinate 888,031,116, forward strand.
CGACAATATCCTATTTACGCTTTGACCGCTTCTCCTGCTTCTGTTTCTCTAGCTTCGCCCTGTCAGCGACGGATTGATCACCTTTCTTTCTCTTCCTCTTGTCTATGAGAGGAACGTCCGACTCTTCAGAAGATTCCTCTTCCGCCTCCTTTCTCTTCCTTTTATCAGTAAGGGAAGCTGGGAAATCATCAGGATTCGCAAAATGAAGTTGTCTGCTGATGGATTTGGGCTGGAGTTTCAAAACCATCCCAGTTTTGGGATCAAACTCCGCGATAGGGACTATGTTCAAAGGCTCTTGTCCCACTTTCTTCAAAGCCATCTCCTTTTCCTGCCTAGCTTTTTTGTTGGCCAAAGTTTCGTCGTCATCGTCTTCGGTTTCTTTGGCGCTAATGATATCCTCCTCATCCTCTACATGGTGCCCATTCATATCTTTCAAGGCCTCGATGGTTTCATCATCCTTGGGAACATCAGCACTGGGTGCCAGGACGCCTTTCTCTGCTGTTGTACCCTCAGCCTGCTTCGGTATATCAACACCGGCACCTGGCGAGACGACAACCTTCTCCGCCTCTTTCTTTTGCTCAACATCCTTGTCGATGGGCTCGCCACCTGTATTATGTGGGACACATGTTACTAATTCAATTGGTTGCTCTACCAGACGACGACAATTCACAATTGCTTTAACAAATTGTGGGGAAACAAGGGAGATACCTTCCGTAGATCCTCCATCTAGGCTAGCTGCAGGAGCTCCAACAACCACATGAGTTAGGCCCAAAGGGATTAATGGATCATCAGGATGGTATTCCTCAACTCCGGAGGTCTTGGGTTCCACAGCTGAGCTCGAACCTTCGTCAGCCTTGCTTTTGCCCTTAGCCAGGGCCCTCTCCTTTTCCATTTCCGCTTGAATTAGACGACGACCCTTTGCCAGATCCTCGGGCTCGTTATCCCTGAGGATGGTCTTCATCAGCTCATCCTCATCAATTTCTTCGACTCCCAATCTCTGCTTCTCACCCTCAACGATGGCATCCCATAAATTGGCTAAAGTAACGTGGTAGTCCGGGATCCACGAGATGTTGCGGGTTTTGAGGACTTGGCCCAAGAAGTCAAAGATCATCTCTTCAAACCCTTCGACATCCTTTTCTCTCTCGAGGAGCTTGTTGTTAGAAGCAGTAGCCATTTCAATGGCACTTTCAACATTCTTTTCGGCGAGAGCCGCCCGTCTCTCCGCATCCACGACTTGATCATTCAAAATCACCTTTTCCGCTTCAGCCAAAGCTAAACTTTCTCTCAAACTCGCCTTTTCTGCCTCCCAGGCAGCTCTCTTAGCTTCAAAATGGCCTTGTGCTGTCTTCAACTCAATGTTGGCCATTTTAAGATCTTCTACCTCCTTCTTTAAGGCCATCTTCTCTTGGCTATTTGAGTCAAGTTCCGAATGAAAGCGCTTCTTAGCATTCTCCAATTTGATCTTATAATTTTCAGCATCTCTCCGCGCTAAGGCGAGTTGGGATTGAGCATCTTCCAAGTCCTTCTCTATCTTTGTCCTGGCCCTTTCGTTGTTATCAATTTTCACTTTAGATCTATGTGCTTCCATTTCGAGTGTTCGAATGACTTCCGAAAGATTAACCGCATGTTTCTTCATCATCTCATACTGCCTGGCTACATGGCGAATGTGCCCGACAACTTCATTATCCCAGTTCCTAGGAACTGGCTCCAAGGCTGGAACAAACGTCATCCTTTCGAAGAAGATGTTGGGGAATTGTTCCTGCAACTTTTCCAGCCTACCTTGAGTCTCGGGACCATGGATGTAATCTCGTGACCCGGGGGCAGCCAACTCTGGCTGGCTGGAAGGGACAATGTCACTCCTCTCCTTTTCAGAATCTTTGATTGGATCCTTGCTTTTATCTTTAGGCTCGTAATGTCTTTTTGACGACCTGCTGTGAGAGGGTGCACTCTTCGGAGGAGTTAACTCTTTAGGAAGTTGTTTTCCCCCTGCAGGAGCTATCAGATAACTGGGAAGCTTGCCAGATGTCGATTTCGGTGGAGACCGGGGTTGCGAAGAAGTCGGCTTGTGAGAAGGGCCGCGAGAGCGCTCGGTACTTGGATGGAGACTGGGTGTGCCCTCACGAAGAGAACGATAAGAATAAGACTGCCTACGAGACATCTTTCCTGCAAAGGAGAAAAAAGCATATTAAAACCTTGAATACTGTTGATATAAAAGTGCAGGGTCAGGCAGTGTGTGTGATTTGTGCATCCCATATAATTCCCCCTAACGGACCCAGGCCTGAAGTCAGGCTCATCTGAGTAGTTTCTTGTTCTCTAATTAGAACGGTGGTCTCCTCAGAAGCCGGGAAGAGTGGCTCCCCTTCAAAGTCCCCCTCTGTGTATACATCATCGGGCAGAGGAATTTTGCTAAGCTCTTTAAATAGCTGTTCATCTGTCAAATCATCGGGAGCAGCAGGTTCGATCGGAAGGGAAGCCCTGGAGGGGAAACCCCGCGGAGAGACTGGGATTTCCTTAGGCTCGTCACCACGAGCCTCATCTCCTCTATATATGTTCAGGTCCTCATCATCCTGGATGATTATCGGAGAAGGACTCTTACGGAATTTAGTTGTTTCTGCTGCCCGAGATGTTCCCTCTACCTCCGTTGGGGGCACGTATTTGTAGGGTTTGCCGCCAGCACCAAGTCCAAATCTTATATCCAGAAGGCGATGCTTATGAAGATTCTCGTCAGTGATGCACTTCTTGATCCTTAGAAAATCGGATCTGCTTTGAAGAAGAATAGACAATCGATTATTGTATAACGGGCCTTCTGTCTTGGGGAAGACGTGATCTGCTTAAAACAAAAAAAGGGGGGATGTTAATGCTTCAGTTTCTTAAGCAAGATATTCAATCGAAAGGTTAAAGTTTACTTGATTTAAGCCATCTTCTTGAGCACCCGGCCTGTTTCTTTATATAGAACCAATCAGACTTGGGATCCCCTATATTGTTGTATCCGTCATATAGAACCTTCCTATTCGCCACCGATTCGAAGAAAGAGAAATTTGGGGTTGCCGAGGAGCGATGCTTGAAAAGATAAAAGAATGTTAAATCTCTAAATGTGAGTTCGGTATGCAGAATCTCCGCATATGCAATATATAGGGTGTATAGAGACGCGTAGGCGTTAGGATGAAGCTGCATCGGAGCGATACCCAGTCGTTTTAAGGTCTCGATAACGATCGGAGGAAACGGAGGAATAGCTCCTACCAAGCACATGGTTCGGCTGACTGCCATATACCCTTCCGGAGCTAAGTGGGGTCTATCTTCGCTAACGGGTGTCCTCACATCATCCCAAGGGATCCCATGTCTCAGGCAAATTCTTTTAAGCTTTATATCATCGAGTTTAGATGCTAAAGAATCAGAAAATTTCTCTATCCCGAGCGCGCCAGGAATCTCGTCGGGAGCTCGCCTATCTGCTTCAGACTCTTCACTAAGTGAAGTACTTTCAGACGGATCCGATTCCGTTGCCTCGTATTCGGACCCAGAATCTTCACCCCCTGGGTTAATTGGAGGGACCTCGGGGTTGTATTGCTCAGGAACCTCGGACTCCGTTTCTGTAACGGATCTTGAAGAGGAATGATTATCCGTCATTACTGTTAGGCGAGAAAACATGAGAAATGAGATTAAAACTACCCGTCCCCCGTGTGTGCAAGTGACGGTGTGTGTGCTTGTGCATGCATTAAAGAAAAGTACAAGGGTCAATAAAATCATCCAGACATTGGTCATCGTTTGGTTGATAAATTATGCATTTGTTCGATCTGGAATGTTCGTCTCAAGGGCTCTAACCTAACTGTTCATCGATTTGTTAGAGTTGCATCATATTATTTAGTCAGCATGTTCATCCGATCGTTCGTCAGACGGATCGCAGGACAGGTTCGGATCGCAACATGTGGACGGATCGTGGTGAAGAACTCGATACGCGGAAGGGTATTAGGTCATGAGAAAGCTTCGAATCGTGAGGCGCACCAATTCATCCTGAATGGATCCCGATGATATCTTGGCGATCCGCATCGCCCCCCACCCTCCACGATCCGAAGCTCCGATATCTCCGTGATCCGACACTTACGCCTAGTTCCCCACGAGTCGTAGCTCTGTCGTTTCCACGATCCGATCCACTAGCCAAATCAACTTTCCCTGAACCGACCTGGTCATCCCTTCCTTCTTCTTCCCCAACTCTCCTCTTCGCACCAGGCATTCTCGCGTTCACTATCGTCGAATCCTACGAATTTCCGCTGTCTCCCCTCTTTGAATCAGTGCGAACAAGCTAGAAACTAAAGAAAAGCAGTTTAATTACCTTTTTAAAGTTTGAGATTGGGTGGGAATTCAAAAATCAGAGTTAGGATTTTCTCTCAGAAAAAGTTGGCGGCGGCTGTGAACAAAGAAAGAAGAAGAGGAGAATGAAGGTGAGGGTCGGTTTATATAGGCAAAAGGGCGACCGTTTGTCTCCCCTTTTTGTCTTATTTGATCCGCGAAAATAGACGGGCCGCGAACCAAAAGCCCACCACGACTCGAAGAGGAGCCCACCTCGTTCCGTTCCGTGAAGAGGCCCAAGTGTTCACCAAGGGACGAGGCGAATGACTCGCTAATGGACCGTGACTCGCGCATGCGATCCGAATCGATAAATGACCAACAGAAATGAAAATTCAAAGATGCACCTAACAGATTCGATGATGAAGACTCCGAAAGATCCCAGAAAAAAGAATTGTCCACTGATTTCCATCTCTTTATGAAAAAACGTTTTTATAGTTTCAAAGCATGTTCCATCATCGTTAAAACATACTTCGAGGGGGAAAAATGTTGGCTAGCTTTTTGACCAATCCACCAAGGTTCATTCACCAGAAGAAAGTATGAAACTACGTTCCTTAAAAGTCCATGAAGGATCGGGTCGCCCCTCTCGAATCGCTCTTCTCGGATCGCCCCTCATCGGATCGCCCCCATAGCTTTAGCGATCCGATTACCCTTGCACGACTCGATCCGTCCTTACGCCACTATCCTGCACAGACCGATCCGATCCCCTGATGCACGACGAAACCTCTGACCCGTTCAAGCATGATCTAGTCTTCGGCGATCCGAGATGCACGGATCCAACGACACGTGTCCCCAACTGTCATTTTGACTGATTCTCCCCCTTTGCTCGATCCGATATTCAAGGGGTTCGCGACACCTGTCTACAACGGCTAATTTGACTAATTCTTCATCGGCTGCGATACGATCCGATATTCTCGGGATTCGTGCACGTGTGACCGCGATCCGCCTGACAAAATCAACTATAAATAGCCCAGAGCTTGGCATTTTTCAGGATCTTTGGCAATATTGAGTACTGATTCCGCCATTATTGTCATACCACCATTTCTTGTCAGTTTAACCACGAGATTACTGAGAGAAATCACAATTGTAAGAGTGAGTTTGAGAGAGATAATTGATTGTACTAGCATTCAAAGTATAATCGACAACATATAAAGTGGACGTAGGCTCATTAACGCCGAACCACTATAAATTCTGTGTGTTTTCTACTTTTTCCTTATTCTCCAATTAAAATTCTTTAAGGATTAGAACGATTTGGGTGTTAGGTCCAAATTTTGATCTAACAGAACCCTTAGGGTTGCATGAGGTATCGAGAGTATTACCCAAACTAGTCAACAGTCTGACTACCCACTTTTCACAGTCGAGAATGGCACCATACTTGGATAGCCAATCCATTCCTAGAATCAACCCATAGCCCGTGAAGCCAAGTACATAAGCGTTGCATTCGAACTCAACGCCTTCCACATATATTCTCAAATCCCAACATAACATAGAAAGATGAGTCGTACCCCCAATAGGATTTGAGGCAACCATGGGATCCACTACTATACTAGTATGTAGGTGCAGAGACTCAACAACCGAAGCAGATATAAACAAATGTGAAGTGCCAGAATCAAACAAAGTACGTACATGATGATTGAAAAGGAAAACCAGACTTTCAACAGAAATGTTTCTACCTCTCTCTCGTCTTGGTGCCATGAGAGCATGAACCTACCCTCTAGAAGTAGATCATGTCCTATGTCCTTGCCCTTGTCCTTACCTCCTTGGGCAGTCTTTAATCATATGTCCTGCCTCGCTACATTGGAAGCAACCCATCTTCTTCTTCTTCCTACAGTCCTTCTTCAAATGGCGAGGTATTCCACAATTGTGACACTTCCTTTTCTCTGAACCCTTGTTATTTTTGTCGCCCTTCTTTTGCTGTTGTTGTGCCTTCTTTGGATCCCCTTTCTTATCCTGTGCCTTATCAACATTAGCACCTTTCTCCTCTTTATGCATCAATGCCATGTCAACAAGATTCTCGAAAGTAGCCCCCAAAGGAATGTGGGACATAACCAACCCGTGTAATGGTTCATTCAGAACCTCGGCAAATCTCAAAGCCTTCTTATGTGGTGTATTAACTAATTCCATACCAAATCTTGCTAACTGGTTAAACTTGTTAACGTACTCCTTTACAAATAAACTCCCTTGTTTAAAAGCCAAGAACCTCTCCATGTATAAACTTTCCTCTGCTTGTGAAGGAAATTTCAACTCGAGCCTTTGTTTAAAATCCATCCACGTCTCCACTGCTTGTCCTCCATTAGTTACTTCCCACCAAAATGCAGCTTCGGCCTTCATCAACCAAGCAGCTAGCTGAACCTTCCTTCCATCGTCTATCTCAAAGATACCAAACAAGTCCTCCACTTCCTTGAGCCAATTTCGAGCCTCCACAAACGTCTCAGTCCCATAGAATGGCTTTCCTCCCATCGCATGGAAGTCTTTACACATTTTAGAAAAAGCATCTACATGGGGAGGAGGAGGAGCGGCTGCAGTTGGAGGAGGAGGAACGTTTGCTGGGCCTGCGGCAGTAGCCCTATCCTCCAGATACCTTCTGAACCAACCTGGTATCTGTATGACCTTGGGTATAATGGGTTCCCTAGACATGCTGGAAGGAAAAAGGAAGAGATTCAAAATAGAGAATCGAAAGATAGATATATGGATTTTGGGGATTGTGTTTTTCATAATGAACTTTTCTGTTGAAAATACCCTCTTTAAAACATGTTTTTGAAAATACTTCTTTGTAAAAATGCTTTTGAAAACAGTTTTCAAAATCTTTTATCTGTTCTGGTAACCTTCAGCTCTGATACCACGTGGAACGCCCCACGTCCATTAATGTCACTCACTAAGGGAATGCATTAACTTTCATGGAGTATTATAAGAGTATAGAACAGAATATCACAAGACAAATATATAAAATGGTACTTAAGAAAATTTAAAATTTATTCATTGCAGCGGAAAAGCAAAACATGTTTGGCCACATACTACAGCCAAGTACACAAATATCCATCTTGAACAAAACTATTATCAGAGTACATAAAAGCTAAACCCTAATCTCACTCCAAATAACCATAATGGAAAAGAGATAAAGTTGAGCGTTACTTTCAACACTTCCAAGCACTTAAAGAAGAAAGAGGTCAAAGTCAAGCTTCACTAATCCCACCCTGAGGACTTGGGGGGGGGGGGGAAGAAAAGAGGCAAAACAAAAAGGGTCAGATATAAGTCTAGTGACTTTAACAATATAATCAGTAAAGTAATAGTATAAGAACATAAATTGGATATAAGAGATGACCGTAACATAAGCAGATATGACAAGGTAACCAGTAGGTAAGATAGGACATCGACTGCGCTTCTAACCACTATAAGATATGCTCTACACCGTACCACATACTAGTTACATACTAAAAGATGATCCCTCCTTACTAATCATAATAATGGTAGCTTCGTGTACCCCTAGCTACTCTCGTAGGTGCCCACTTGCTCCTACCACCACTAGTCGTACCCACTACCTTTCCCATTCGATCGGCTCCCTAACCTCGTAGATACCTGTGTTGGTCCCACAATAGGGTGTATCACTCCCTAAGGTGGCAATCCCGATACTACTGAAATGCATAGATTTTACCTACACGATGTAACAACTCTTGCCTACCAGCCCGGACCCACGCACGCACATGACTCCGTTGGACTTTCACTGCAATCACTAACTCTTTATTGACCTCTTATAATCAACCCCAGTAAGCGTGTCCCTGTCCTCGACCTAGTTTGAGCTCATATAGATACTAAAATGGGTTACTAGTTGAAAAGGGTCCTCTCACTTGACACAAGCTTCCCTCCTAAGCTTGGTCCCCAATAGGAATTCCCACTTAACGCCTCTTTATCCCCATGTCTAATCACATGTCCCATCTTGGTTAAGTGCTTTTATTATGTTTCACATGCTACCCATGTTACCCACTTAACCCTTTATCATCCCCATGTTTAATCACATGTCTTATCTTGGTTAAGTGTTCATTAATTTATTATAACCGTAATCTTGCAAGACCCCTCACATTAGATTGTTGTTTTGCGGTTGCTGGATATGCCTGGCGGTTTCGGGCAGGCTTATACTGCAAACTGAATCTAACCTCGTGTCTTTGCATTATTACGCATCTAATTTCTGCCCTTGACCTCTCACATTTGACTGTCGTTTGCGGTTGCTGGATATGCCGGGGGTTCCGGGCAGAATTCTACCGCAAACCAAGTCTAACCACGTGTCTTAGGCGTTCATTATCTCTTCTTTTCTACAAACCCAAATTCAAGTTCTGACTTATTACATATATTCCAATTGCCTATAATTTCCAATGCAAGTTATTCATAATTTCAATCCAAGTCGTGCCTATAATTCCATGTATATAAATTGTACCATTTTATGCCCCAAATCAATTACATGATTACAAATCAATGTATGCCCAATTACATATTTTTCAATATTTTCCTATACTTTTCCCAATCGTTCCAACGTTATTCATACACAAATCTCAATGCAATATGTTAGGCTCGAAGTTAGCCTAATCTCATAAAGATAAAGGAAAAGAAGAAGGGAAGAGAATCATGGCATCAAAACTGGCATAAAATAGGCATATGAAACATGAACTGGCATAGAACAATAAAATAGATCCGATAGGTATATGATAATAGTAGTTTGGGTATGAATCTGAAAGATAAGATATCTACAAAACTTGATATGATTCATCTTACTTACTGGCACGATCATTAAATCCAATTTACAATCCTATCACAATTGCTTTTTAATTATATGTGAAAGTAACATAGACTCATAGCGACAGGATTTAGGAGAGAGGATAGGTTTGAATTCTAATTTCTGAATTTGATTAGCTAAACCATTGTTGTAGAATTTGATTCCTATCTTCCAATTTGAATATTTTATTCTGATTTGCTTTGGTGGAGAAGAAAGGCTAGGTTAATTTAGATTTGAGCAGCATGGAGGCGCCATGGATTAGTGTAATGAAATTAAGGTTAGGTTCAGGTGTCCATTTATAGGAGTACTAGGTGTATTAGGACCTTTATATTAGACTAGGAACCATTTGAACCATCTAAACTAGAAAAACACGTCATCCAGCCAATCACAGAAGGACACATCAGCCTTAGACCACCAAAACACGTTGGCCAGATCTGGGCAGATGGGGGTTGACATCTCTATAGGGGGTCGACACCCTCTATGGGGGGTCGACACCCATGTAGACACCCCCTGGGGGGTCTACACCCATGAGCGGGAATTTTCTCGCTCAGCCCTTTTCGCTGATTATAAATTTTGAATTCGTTTTTGATTTTTAATTATTATTTAAATAAATTCTGTTTTAAACTGAAATCTTCTAAGCTTCATAACTTCTTTATACGATATCCGATTTACGCAAACTCAGACTCTATTCCAAGCAGAATTCCGAGATAAACACAATGGCGCAGCCCGTTTCCCTTAATTCTTCTTATAAAAGTTAAGTATTCTTTAATTATCCCTTATGTCATGTTTTAAAATTACGGGGTGTTACAAACCTTCTTGGGAAACATAGCCTCGTGTCTAAGGGGTCTCTATCAACTTCTTGAACAAGTCCTCGATATGATCAATAAGCCTCTCTCCAAAATACTTATACTTCCGTCGATTAAAATTCTCATTCTTATGATAAGCAATTTTGATTAAAAAGACATTTATATTTGGATAGAGCTTCAAACTCCGCAATATACTCTAGGGTTGTCTTATTCTTCTGTTCCATCTTAGCAAACCTCTTAAACAAGATAGACTTCCAGATTATAGGAATGAACTTATTCTCAAATCTAGTCTTAAAGTCATTCCAAGTAATCTGATCCTCTAGGGTAATAAGAATAATAAAGTTCCACCAAGTCATAGCTCTACCCGGAAGTTGTCGAGAAGTGAGCTTCCACTTCATAGCATCATAAATACCCAACTGTACAAAAATTTGAGCATAATTATCCAGCCACTCCCATACTTTGATAGCAGACTCAAACCCACTAAACGGTTTGCCTCTCGAAGTTGAGAAATCATTTCATACCTTGGCAAAGTCTATTCATGGTACTGGCACAAGAGTATCACCTCCACCTACAACTACTCTAAGGATAGGTCAGGCTCTTCCCGTGACCAACGCCATCATGGCTTCGAACATAATTTGGTAGTCGGGAGCTTCCATCCCTGATCCACCTTCACTAACTATCCTAGATGCAGAATTGTTCATAGCCATATTTCCAGCGGCTCAAGTCATCTTGAATCTATAAAAAGAATAGTCAGTCCTAACTTAGAAAATACAACAACGGTGCTCATGTGTGGACTACTATACATATTGTGACACCTCACGTCCGTTAATGTCACTCTTTAAGAGAATGCATTAAGTTTCATGAGGCGTTATAGGTAAACAGAAATATTACAAGACAGATATCAAATAGCAGTGGAAATTTAAAACTTTATTTAAGCAGAAAACAACGTGGTTCAAAATATAATTACATCATGAGTTTGAAATATATTAAAACCAGTACATCAACTTAAAACTTTTGTCTTGTACTATAATTATCAGAGTACAATAAATAAAGAAGCATAGTCCCCAAAATATATAGCCATAGTAGAGAAGATGTGACACCCCATGATTTTAAATATTAAAAATTAACGAATTTAAGAATACTTAATTTCAAATTTGAGAATTAAGGGAAACGGGTTATGCCATTGCGTTCGTCTAGGAATTCTGCTTGAGATAGATCCGAGTTTGCGTGAATTGGACTCCATATGAAGAAGTTATGGCCTTCCGAAGTTTCAGAATTTAAATAAATTAAAAACAACTCAGGTTCAGAAAATTTGAAATTCAAAAGTCAAACAGGGGAGCAGGCTGGGCGATAATTCTCCCGCCCAAGGGCCAGGTCGACCAGGGGGTTGACCTACCCATATAGGTCGACCAGGGGTCGACCTACCCCCCGGGCAGATCTGAAATGTGACGATGTTTTGACTCACTACTGAGTCATTAGGGTTGAGGTGGTTATTCTATCTTGTCTGGATGGTCTTGATTGCTTCTAGGTTAATCCGACGGCTCTTAATTAATTAAAATTCTATATAAGCAACATAACCCTCAACCTAAAATCACACTAATTTATACCAAGAGCCATCATGCTATCAATGGTGAACCTAGAGTAGCCGTCGTTCTCTTTCAACTCAAAAGAAAGATAGAAGCAAGAATAAAAATCAAATATAATCTAAATTAGAATAACAATTAGTCTACATCAAAGGCGAGCAATTCAGTTTCAGAATACAGATCCAAAAAACAAGACTGTTCTTTTGTTTGTGAGTACTATTTCTTTCACAATATAGTTATTAAATTAATTACGATGGGTTGTAATTGGATTATGAGAACATGTCTATTGAATCACATGATGTTGTTTAACTTTGTAGATCTATTTCACATTTAACTTGATTCATTTTATGCAAGTTTGGGATGTTAAACCATATGTTAATTCATATGTGAATCTTATGCAAGTTGGGTTGTTAAATCATATGTTAATTCATATGTGAATCTTATGCAAGTTTGGGATGTTAAATTGTATGTTAGTTTGAATATGAATCTTATGCAAGTCTATATGTGAATTGTACACAAGTTTATATGTGAATCAAGTATATACATATGCTAGTTTATATGCAAAATCATGTGATGAATTCGTATGCAAGTTGTAGAAATTCATATGCAAGTTGTAGAAATCCATATGCAAGTTTAGGTGAAAAACTATATTCACATTTTTGGGTGAAAATTATATTCACATATGCAAGTTAAGCAAGACCCATAATTTATATATGCAAGTTCACAATTTCATATTTAGATCTATATTTAGATCCATGGTAATTTATACAAATATATGATTCTATATGACATTGTCTATGCAAATTGTTGGCTATGCAATTTTGTTCCCATTTGTAAGTTAGATCTGTTTTTATGTGTTATGCAAGTTGTGATGTTCTTTTTTTTATACATATATAAGTTAGACTATTTGCGAGTCTAACGTATTTCATATTTGAATGTACGAATAGCGTGGGGACAAATGGGAAAATACTAATTCTGTAAATTGTGAATTGGCATAAAATGGCTTTAAAATCATATAATTAAATTGAGACTTAATTGGTATAATTTTTATACCTAAAAAAAAGTATGGACATAATTTAGGTGATGATTATGGACATAATTAATTCGGAAATTATTGAAAATTTGAATAATGATAATTAATTCATATTGGGGTGAAATAATTTTGTAATAATAAACGCCTAAGACACGAGGTTAGACTCGTTTGTGGTGTAAGACTGCCTAGACCCGCCCGACAAATCCAGTAACCACAAACGGTAGTCTAATGTGAGAGGTCGAAGGCATAAATTAAATGCGTAACAGTTGTAATGACACCAGGTTTGACTTGTTTGTGATATAAGACTGCCCGGACCCGCCTGGCAAATCCAGCAACCGAAAACGGGAGTCTAATGTGGGAGGTCTTACGAAGTTACGGTTATAATGAACTAAGTAACACTTAACCAAGATAAACAGGTGGTGGGACATGGGTGGCAGGTGAAATACGATTAGAAACACTTAATCAAATTGAAACGTGTAAAGAAGGCAAGAATAAGAGAGGGTTAAGTGGAAAATTCTAGTGGGGACCAAGCATAGGTGGAAAGCTTGTGTCAAGCATGGGGGACCCATTTCAAACCAGTAACCCATTAAGTATCTTTGTGAGCTTGAGTTAGATCGAGGACGGGACACGGTTACTAGGTTTGATTGTAAAAGGTCAAAATAGGTTAATGGTGGCAACGCAAGACCAATGGGGTCATGTGCGTGCGTGGGCCCGGGCTGGTAGGTAAGACGTTGTTGCATCGTGTAGATATATGCTGTGCATCTTTAGTGGTATCGGGTTGCCACTTTGGGAAGTGATACACCCCACTGTGGGACCGGCACGGGTATCTACGAGTTAGGGAGCCGATCACATATGGGTAGTGGGTACAACTAGTGGAGATAGGGGCAGGCGGCACCTATGAAGACAACTAGGGGTACACGAAACTACCATTATGATTATTGTGTTCAGTAGGCGGGATCAACTTTTAGGGTGGCTTGTAGTGGTGCAGTATAGCAATTATCCTATAGTGATTAGGAGCGAGATTAACGCCAGAATATTCCTCCTGTTTATTTTGCCTTGCCCACTTGTTTCTCAGTCATTCCTTATTTTTCCAGTTTATGCCTTATCCTAATTACTTTCCTAATTGTATTGTTAAAGTTATGGTACTCGCTAGACTTTATGTCTGACCCCCTTTGTTTTTGCCTCTTTTCTTCCTTTCCCCCCAGGTTCTCATGGTGGGACTAGTACTAGTGGAGCTTGATCAGGATCTTTCTCACTCTTTTGGAAGTGCTTGAATTGCTGAAAGTAAAGTTCAGCTCATCTCTTTTATGGCTACTTATGTTGGGGTTATGCTTTTTATTTTATGTACGCAGAAAACAATTTTTCTAGATGGTTACTAAGTGTACTTGGTTTTTTTGTTGGTTTATGATGTTGTTGTAATCAAACTATTTCTCCGCTGCAATAAATGTTGTTTTGAAAATTTTCAAGTACCAATATATGCATCTGTCTTGTTATATTTTGTTTTATTCACCAATAATACTCCATGAAAGTTAATGCATTCCCTTTGAGAGTGACATTAATGGATGTGGGGTGTTACACGTGGTAATAGAGCTGAAGGTTAACAGAACAGATAAGAGATTTTGAAAAACTGTTTTTCAAAAGCTTTTTATAAAGAAATAATTTCAAAAGTATGTTTTAAGGAGAGTATTTTCAAGAGAAAAGTTTGTTTTAAAAACATAACTCCTAAGAGCTATATATCTTTCTTTCGAATTCTCCGTTTTAAATCTCTTCATTTTCTTTTCAGCATGTCTGGGTTACCCGAGATACACGAGGGAATACCGATACCAACCTGGTTCAGAATGTATCTGGAGGCTAGAACCACTGCTGCAGGCCCAGCAGATATCCCTCCTCCCCCAGCTACAGCCGCTCCTCCTCCCCCCTCCCCGTGTTGATACCTTTTCAAAGATATGCAAAGACTTTTAAGCAATGGGCCGAAAACCTTTTCACGGATCAGAGACGTTTGTTGAAGCTCGAAATTGGCTTAAGGAAGTAGAAGACTTGTTTGGTATCTTCGAGGTAGAAGATGGAAGGAAGGTCCACTTGGCCGCTTGGTTAATGAAGGACGAAGCCTCATTTTGGTGGGAGGTCACGAATGGAGAGCGTCCAGTAGAGACATGGATGGATTTCAGACATAGTTTCTAGATGAAATTTCTCTCACGAGCAGAAGAGAATTTATACATGGAAAGATTCTTGGCATTGAAGAAGGGGAATTTATCAGTAAAGGAGTACGTCAACAAGTTCAATCAGTTGGCGAGGTTTGGCATAGACTTGGTGAACACACCTGAAAAGAAGGCCCTGAGGTTCATTAAAAGTTTGAATGAGCCCATACATGGGTTAGCTATGACCCACATTCCTATAGGGGCTACCTTTGAGAAACTAGTCGACATGGCGCTTATGCATGAAGAGGAGAAAGGCGCTAACGCTAATAAGGCACCAGAAAAGAAAGGGGATCAAAAGAAGTCACAACAGCAACCTAAGAAAGGTGGTAAGGACAACAATAGCAAAGGAAAGAAAAGGTGCTTTAATTTTGGAACACCAAGCCATCTGAGCAAGGACTGTAGGAAGAAGAAGAAGACTGGCTGTTTCCACTATGGAGAGGGAGGACATCTAATTAAAAATTGCCCGAGGAAATAGGGGCAAGGGAAAAGAACATGGTCCACTTCTGAAGGGCAGATTCAGGATCTCATGGCACCAGGGCAGGCAAAAGGGCAGATTCAGGCTCTCATGGAACCAGGACAAGAGAGATGTAGAAACATTTCTGTTGAAAGTTTGGTTTTTCTGTTTGATCATCTTGTTCGTACTTTATTTGACTCTGGCGCTTAACACTCGTTTGTGTCTGCTTCGTTAGTTGAAACACTGGACCTAAATACTAGTCTAGTTACGGATCCCATAGTAGTCTCAAATCATACTGGTGGTTCGGCTTATCTTTTAATGATTTGTCGGGATTTGAGAGTGTCTATTTTGAGCATTGAGTTTGAATGCAACGCCTTCATTCTTGGCTTCACGGGCTATGGATTGATTCTAGGCATGGATTAGTTATCCAGTAATGGTGCCATCCTCGATTGTGAAAAGAAAGTGGTTAGACTTATGATTCGCCTTGGCAGCACTCTCGAAATCTCTTATAACCCCATACATTCTGTTATGCTTAGTTACCTAGAATCTCTTGATGCGTCTGTTGAAAACTTGCAGTCTGTTAGAGTAGTCCGTGAATACTCAGATGTATTTGAAGAGGTAAAGGGCTCACCTCCAAAGTGGGAGATAGACTTCTGCATATACCTTGTTGATAATGCAAAACCCGTAGCTCTACCCGTTAAACACATGGCTCTTAGGGAGAGAAAAGAGCTCAGTAAGCAAGTCAAAGAGCTGCTCAAAAAGGGGTTCATAAGGCGGAGTATTTCTGAATGGGGTGCTCCAGTAGTATTCACAACCAAAGCGGATGGTTCACTTCGCCTATGCATTGATTATATGGAGCTAAACTAGCTGACTAAGAAGAATAGACACCCACTTCCAAGAATAGATGACTTTCTTGTAGGTGCGTCTGTTTTCTCCTAACTAGATTTGGCTACCGGGTTCCATCAGCTAAGAGTGGCTGAAGACAACATTGATAAGACCGCATTCAGAACCCCAGATGGTTTCTTCGAATGGCTTGTCATGCCTTTCGACTTGACAAATGCACCCACTTACTTCGTTGACTTAATGAGTAGGGTGTTAAGAGAATTCCTTAATAAGTTTGTGGTGGTCTTCGTAGACGACATTTTGATCTTCTCAAAGAATAAAGAAGAGCATGCTTTGCATTTAAGGGAAGTCATGGATACTCTTCGTACACATCAGCTGAAGGCCAAATTATCCAAATGCCATTTCTGGAGAGAAGAGGTGAGGTTTCTTGGACATGTGGTTTCCAAAGAGGGGTTAGCCGTGGACCCTGCAAAAGTAGTTGCAGTGCAAGATTGGAAGGTTCCACGGAATGCAACCGAAGTCCAAAGCTTTCTCGAGCTAGCAGGATTTTACCGAAAATTCATTCAAGACTTTGCTAAAATCTCAGCCCCACTCACAAGATTAACGAATAAGAGTGTAACACCCCACCTCTGTTAAGGACACTCACAAAGGGAATGCCTTAACTTTGGTGGAGCATTTTAGTAGACAGAATAGAAATTTACAAGACAGATAAACAATACTTGAGAAATTATAACTTTATTACAGCGGAAAACAGAAATCAGTTTGGTAACATCTTTCCCAAAAACTCAAGTATATAAATATCATTCTTGTTCAGAAAATCATTAGAGTACAAAACTTTAAAATCATAATCCCCACAGAAGCTGCCATAAGGAGTCAAGCCATACTTTAAGCACTCTAAGTACTTCAAGCAGTAGAAATCCGGATCAAGCTAAAGTGTTCCCTCCTTGGAAAACCTTGGGGGAAACGGAAGAAAAGGGGCGAAAACAAGCAAGGTCAGAAATAAAGTCTGGCAAGTCCAGTGACTTTCAGCATATTAATAGATAATAATAATCATGGCATCCAAATAAAACTGGATGAGAGATAACAGTAACAGGAGCAGCAGATGTACTTAGGTTAAGCAGAAGAAACAGAATAATAACACTTTTCAATTCTCTGCACTAATACTAGTATAACAGGATTAGGTGTCACCCTAATGTCTAAACTGAAGCAGAAACGGGAACAGAATAATTTCCATAGAAACAGAACGCTAATAACGGGCTTTTACCACCCGAACAGAAACAGACAGAAACAAAATGCTAATAATGGGCCTTTACCACCCGAACAGAAATAGACAAAAACAGAATGCTGATAATGGGCCTTTACCACCCGAACAGAAACAGATTAATCCCTACGGAAACAGAATGTAGAATTAAGTGTACACTAGTGAATGGGCCATTACCACCCGAACAGACGGTACCACACAGAAACAGACAGGTGTTGCCACCCAACAGAAACATACGGTACCAATAGAAACAAACAGAACTAAGTGTACCATAAAACCCTACCCCAAGCGATCGGCTCCATAATACATAAATACCCTGTGTCGGCTCCACAATAGGGTGTATCACTCCTTAAAGTGACAACCAATTGGCACAGGCCTATTTACAGATGTCACGGCGTCTTACATCCTCAGAGGCAGACTGGGATCCATGCACGCACATGACCCTGTTGGAATGCACCATCAACACCCCTCGCCATTATCAGAATGAACCACTTATAATTAGTTCAGTAAGCGTGCCTGGAACCTACCTACTGTTGGGTCAAAATTTTGATACCAGAAAGGGTTACTGACTAATATGGGTCCCAAACAACAGATGACACAAGTAATTTCCCTCCTAACTTTGTGTCACCAGACTAACAGATTTCAGGTTAACTTGTTTACAAGTTCAGACATACAGAGTTCAGATCAACTAGTTCACAGATCAGACAAGTTTTCAGACTAACGGATCAGATATACGGATTTAACAGATTTACAGATTTGTCTAACTTTGTAATTGGGCCTACAGATTCATGAAAAGGGTTTGTTAAATTCATTAGTCCAATTGGTTTAACCCTATCCACCCAACACGTTTTAGACATCATATTTATCCCAGATTTTGCATTAATTAAATATTACTGCACAGACCTCTCACATTAGGTCGGTAGCTTGTGGCCGCTGGATATGCCGGGCGGTTCCAGGCAGACTTCTGCCACAAGCCAGACCTAACCTCGTGTCTAAGCATATTTTAGTTATGCCTATGACCTCTCACATTAGACTGACAGTTTGTGGTCGCTGGTTAAGCCGGTTGGTTCCGGGCAGGCTTCTACCGCAAACAGAGTCTAACCTCGTGTCATAGCCAATTCATTCCAATACAGATTTTTCAGATATCAGACTAAGTTTATTTAACAGATTAAACTTCTGTACGAGTTACAGCAGATTATTCGAGGTTCTATTAACAAGTTTTGCTCAATTTTAAGTCGAGCCTACAGATTTACATACTTCAAATTTCAGCATTTCAGTTCCAACAGATTACGTCATTCAACAGATTAAACAGATAACAGATCTTGCAGATTAGGCTATTTAGCAGATAAGGCAATTTAACATAATTAGCAGATTAAGCCATCAAATCTAATTAGTAGTTTAGGCAATATAACAGAACTAGCAGATTAGGCAATATAACAGATTTAGCAGATAATAGATTTAACAGATTTTATATATCATATCTTGCCTAATCATAAATTTAGCCTAAACTTACATGCCTGAATCAAGGTCATAATCCATAATACAATATATGCCCCAAATCTTAGCCTTAATATTCCCTTTTACAGTTCATGTCAAAACTAGATTTAATATTCTAGTCCACCATTTACGTCCAAGACTAGTACACATGCAAATCATTCACTATTATAGCCAATCCAGATTATGCCAACATATTTGCTATGCCAAGTTTACTTAATTAAGCTACGCCCAACCCCCATATAGCATGTTTCCACAAGTTCTAAATACTCATGAAATGGCCCTATAGGCTCGATGTACATAACAGTGAATGGGAATAAACTAGCGAGGTTACATACTAAATATGATCTCTAACATCATTAAGGGGATAGGCATAAGAAACTAACTACAATAGTTATAGGCAACTAACCACAATAGTCACGGGCGACTAATTACAATAGTTTCTTATTCAATGTCATAGGCAATAGTCTCATAGTCATGAATCATAGTCATAGGCAATAGTCTCATAGTCAATGAATCATAGTCATGGGCAATAGTCTCATAGTCAATGAATCATAGTCACGGGCAATAGTCTTATAGGCAACAGTTTCATGTCCAATTATGCATTATTATTTGCCCCAAAATTTAGCGTTCGTGCGTTAATCTCTTATGAGATTGGGCGCAGGCTCGTAGTAGCCTGGCTATAGAATAGAAAGAAGAAAGAGGTACATAATAGTCATAGAAAAACAGATCTGACAGATAAGAATATACATAACCTCAGATTCAGATTTATAATCATGTCATAAATATAATTTCAGTTTATAGCGGAAAATAACTGTACTTGCCTTTTGTGGTTTTTAAGAGAGGAAAATAAACTGTTGCTGTAGCTCTAAACTTTGATTTGAGATTTGATTTAGCTTTTAATTCTAATCAGGTTGGAAGAAGATGCATAAGTCCAAGTTTTGATTCCAGCAGGGTAGCGACGCCATTTTTATTTTAATTAGAATAGAGGCAGAACATAGACAGAATGAAATGGTGTGGAGAGAATGAGGCTAGGGGTGAGTTTATATAGGATTAGGCGGACGAATCTAGACAGAAATGAGACCGGATACATCAGAATGAACCAGGCTAAAAAAAACCGGGTTTCGGGAGCAGGTCGACCCCCAGGTCGACACTATGGTCGACCTGGCCCCTGGGAGGTCGATACTATGGTCGACCCCCAGGTCGACCTGGTCCATGGGCGGGAATTTTCCCGCCCAGCCTGTTCTGTGATTTGGAATTCGAATTTGAATTCGAATTTTTGAGCTGTTTTCGATTCTGAAATTCTCTGAAACTTCGGAGGGCCATATCTCCCTCATACGGACTCCGTTTCTCGAAAACTCAGACTCGTTTCCAAGTATAATTTCGAGACGAACGCAATGGCGCAACACGTTTCCCTTAATTCTTATTTTATAATTTAATTATTCTCTGATTTGTTACTTATACGATTACAGAAAATATGGGGTGTTACATTCTCCCCTCCTTTAAGGATTTCGTCCCCGAAATCTTCAAGTTGAGAAGAATGTGCCCTACCATCCAGTCATCCATCTACTCAACCATCATCCACAAGCATCCATTTTCCTTAGAAAACTTCTAATGTTGTATGAACATATGCAAAAGTGTGTGTATATGTTCCTTATCTAATGCAAAGATCAGGCGGTCCACTGATTCAGTTGACCTCCTTAATGCGAATTATGTTAGTGCCATGAGTCCAACATGTATGCAATTTTCCTATTTGATACATATCATTCTTATATGAGTGACAACCATTCATTCATATGCAACATCCATGTGACGAGTCAATCATTTTGCATCCACAGAAATTGAAAATGCTCACACATCCATATGCAGAATGAGAGTGTTTTCGAGCCGATCTAGTATATGCATCCACGAGCAACCACTTGCGTCCACTTGCAACCATCAAACATAACATGTCTCAAACACATGTTTACACCCATTAGTTTCTACCTAAAGTTCGAAGATTCGATCGATGGGATACAGTCGAATGATGGAAGAGAGTATAGATAAAACAAAAACTTGGTTTCAATTAGACCTTGGTTGAGAGACAAACTCCCCTAAGTATCAACCCCGAAGACCGAAATCAGATTGACACCCAAAGGATTACCCTCCTTATACAATGTCAAAACTGGAAATCTCAACCTTATCAGAAATATCCAGATGCTTACAGACTACTAGTACAGATCAGATTATTGAACGATTCTTAGAAAACTAAGCATGATAAAACCCAGAATGTATGCGTCCTACTTGACGCCTAACACAAATATCTCTCAAACCCCAATCTATCACAAGCAGATGAGTCGTAACCCTTATGGGTTTGAGCCTACAGTGGAATCAGAAATAATACTAGTATTCAAGTGCAGAGTACCGATTACAGAATCGAAATGCCAGAATCAGAAAAGAGTTTCAACTCAAAAAACAGATAAAGAAATTAAACCTCCTACAGAAAGTTTTCCTATTTCTATCCTATTCACTAGCCTCGAGAGTGTTCACCTGCCTTCCAGAAGTTGTTCCTGCCCTCTGCCCTTGCCCTCGTTTCTTCGGACAATCCCTAGTGAAGTGTCCCATCTCACCACAGTTGAAGCAAGTGCCCTTTCTTTTTCTGCAATCCTTGTTCAGATGATTCGATCTTCCACAAGTAAAGCAATTTTTCTCCTTCTTATCTTCAGACTTTTCACCCTTCTTTTGTGTTTCCTTTTTAGGCCATGCTTTCTTGTTCCGTGGTTCTTCCTTCTTTGCCTCTTTCTTTTCGTTGTCTTCCTCATGCAGTAGTGCCATATCCACCAATCTCTCGTAAGTCGCTCCCATGGGTACATGGGTCATGGCTAGGCTATGCAGTGGCTCGTTCAATCCTTTAACAAATCGGAGAGCCTTTTTATGCTGGGTGTTGACTAAATTTAGTCCGAACCTAGCCAGTTGGTTGAACTGGTTGACGTATTCCTTGACCGTCATACTTCCTTGCTTAAGAGATAAGAACCTTTCCAGTTGTAGACTTTGTTCAGCTTGCGAGAGGAATTTCGTCTCAAACCTTGTTCTGAAATCCATCCATGTTTCAACCAGTCTTTCGGCGTTAGTGACCTCCCACCAATAGGAAGCTTCGTCCTTGAGCAACCACACAGCCAATTGTACCTTCTGCCTATTGTCCTCCTCGAAGATAACAAACAGTTCCTCAGTTTCTTTGAGCTAGTTCCTTGCTTCTACGAATGATTCAGTTCCCTTGAAATCCTTTCCACCTATGGCCCTAAAATCTTTACAGATCTTTGAAAAAGCAATTGCACGAGGAGGGGGCAGAGTAGGAGGAATCGCTGCAGCTGGAGGAGGAATATCTGCTGGGCCTGCATCGTTGGCCCTAGCCTATAAGTACCTCCTGAACCAACCAGGTATTTTCACGCCCTCTGGAAAGTTAAGATTCCCAGACATGCTGGAATGAAAGAAAAAGATTTAAACGGAGAACGGAAAAGATAGATATATGGCTTTTTGGGGATTATGTTTTTCAAAATAAACTTTATTTTTGAAAATACTTCCTTTTAAAACGTTTTTGAAAATAGTTTTCAAAAACTTTACCCAAATCTGGTAACCTTTAGCTCTGATACCAAGTGTAACACCCCACCTCTGTTAAGGACACTCACAAAGGGAATGCCTTAACTTTGGTGGAGCGTTTTAGTAGACAGAACAGAAATTTACAAGACAGATAAACAATACTTGAGAAATTATAACTTTATTACAGCGGAAAACAAAAATCAGTTTGGTTACATCTTTCCCAAAAACTCAAGTACATAAATATCAGTCTTGCTCAGAAAATCATTAGAGTACAAAACTTTAAAATCATAATCCCCACAGAAGCTTCCATAAGGAGTCAAGCCATACTTTAAGCACTCTAAGTACTTCAAGCAGAAGAAATCTGGATCAAGCTAAAGTGTTCCCTCCTTGGAAAACTGGGGGGGGGGGGGGGGGGACAGAAGAAAAGGGGCGAAAACAAGCAAGGTCAGAAATAAAGTCTGGCAAGTCCAGTGACTTTCAACATATGAACAGATAATAATAATCATGGCATGCAAATAAAACTGGATGAGAGATAACAGTAACAGGAGCAGCAGATGTACTTAGGTTAAGCAGAAGAAACAGAATAATAGTACTTTTCAATTCTCTACACTAATACTAGTATAACAGGATTAGGTGTCACCCTAATGTCTAAACTGAAGCAGAAACGGGAATAGAATAATTTCCACAGAAACAGAACGCTAATAATGGGCTTTTACCACCCGAACAGAAACAGACAGAAACAGAATGCTAATAATGGGCCTTTACCACCCGAACAGAAATAGACAGAAACTAAATACTGATAATGGGCCTTTACCACCCGAACAGAAACAGATTAATCCCTACGGAAACAGAATGTAGAATTTGGTGTACACTAGTAGATGGGCCTTTACCACACGAACAGACGGTACCATGCAGAAACAGACAGGTGTTGCCACCCAACAGAAACAGATGGTACCAACAAAAACAAACAGAACTAAGTGTACCCTAAAACCCTACCCCAAGCAATCGGCTCCCTAATACATAAATACCCTGTGTCGGCTTCACAATAGGGTGTATCACTCCTTAAAGTGACAACCAATTGGCACAGGCCTATTTACAGATGTCACGACGTCTTACATCCTCAGAGGCAGACTGGGATCCATGCACGCACATGACCCTGTTGGAATGCACCATCAACACCCCTCGCCATTATCAAAATGAACCACTTATAATTAGTTCAGTAAGCGTGCCCGGAACCTACCTACTGTTGGGTCAAAATTTTGATACCAGAAAGGGTTACTGACTAATATGGGTCCCAAACAACAGATGACACAAGTAATTTCCCTCCTAACTTTGTGTCACCAGACTAACAGATTTCAGGTTAACTTGTTTACAAGTTCAGACATACAGAGTTCAGATCAACTAGTTCACAGATCAGACAAGTTTTCAAGCTAACGGATCAGATATACGGATTTAACAGATTTACAGATTTTTCTAACTTTGTAATTTGGCCTACAGATTCACGAAACGAGTTTGTTAAATTCATTAGTCCAATTGATTTAACCTTATCCACCCAACACGTTTTAGACATCATATTTATCCCAGATTTTGCATTAATTAAATATTAATGCACAGACCTCTCACATTAGGTCGGTAGCTTGTGGCCGCTGGATATGCCGGGCGGTTCCGGGCAGACTTCTGCCACAAGCCAGACCTAACCTCGTGTCTAAGCATATTTTAGTTATGCCTACGACCTCTCACATTAGACTGACAGTTTGCGGTCGCTGGTTAAGCCGGTTGGTTCCGGGCAGGCTTCTACCGCAAACAGAGTCTAACCTCGTGTCATAGCCAATTCATTCCAATACAGATTTTTCAGATATCAAACTAAGTTTATTTAACAGATTAAACTTCTGTACGAGTTACAACAGATTATTCGAGGTTCTATTAACAAGTTTTGCTCAATTTTAAGTCGAGCCTACAGATTTACATACTTCAAATTTCAGCATTTCAGTTCCAACAGATTACGTCATTCAACAGATTAAACAGATAACAGATCTTGCAGATTAGGCTATTTAGCAGATTTAGCAGATAAGGCAATTTAACATAATTAGCAGATTAGGCCATCAAATCTAATTAGCAGTTTAGGCAATATAACAGAACTAGTAGATTAGGCAATATAACAGATTTAGCAGATAATAGATTTAACAGATTTTATATATCATATCTTGCCTAATCATAAATTTAGCCTAAACTTACATGCCTGAATCAAGGTCATAATCCATAATACAATATATGCCCCAAATCTTAGCCTTAATATTCCCTTTTACAGAATTTCGAGACAAACGCAAAGGCGCAACCCGTTTCCCTTGATTCTTGTTTTATAATTTAATTATTCTCTGATTTGTTACTTATATGATTATAGAAAATATGGGGTGTTACAAAGAACCTAACTTTCGCTTGGGATTTGGATTGTGATATTGCTTTCCAACGTTTGAAAAAGGCACTAACAACAGCCCCAGTTCTGACATTGCCGGATGGGAGCAAGATGTTTACCATATACACGGATGCATGTGGTACGGGAATAGGTGCTGTCTTGATGCAAGAAGGGAAGGTAGTAGCTTATGGAGGCAGACAGTTGAAAGTACATGAGAAAAACTACGCAACCCACGATCTAGAGTTGGCTACCATCGTCTTTGCACTTAAGTCTTGGCGCCATTATCTCCTAGGTGAGAAGTTTGAATTGTATACTGACCAAAAATCATTGAAGTTCCTTTTCTCGTGGGAAGATCTTAACTTAAGACAGCAAAGGTGGATGGAATTTCTGGTCTCTTATGATTTTGAGATTTCCTATACCCCAGGCAAGGGCAATGTGGTAGCAGATGCCTTAAGTAGGAAGAAGCTGACCTTGAGTCCTCTCTTTGTAGAAAGGCAAAGCTTGGAATATATAGCAAACTTCAATTTTAGACCCTCCTCTGAAATTGTGCCTGGTCTGTTTGCACCACTAGAGGTGCAGCCTACTCTTTTGGACTCAATAGGAACCGCGCAACGAGAAGACCCTCGGCTATTTGATGTGATGGAAAAGCTAGTTAGGGGTGAGACTTCTAGTTACATCAATAGATACTACATCGATGATAGGCGTCGGTTGAGATGGGATGGAAGGTTATGCGTCCCACAAGTAAGGGATTTAGTGAAGACGACTCTCGAAGAGGCACACCATTCCAAACTGACCATACACCCAGGAGGAGACAAGATGTATAAAGATATAAAAAGGGTTTTCTTTTGGAATGGCATGGGGAGTGATGCAGCCTACTCTTTTGGACTCAATAGGAACCGCGCAACGGGAAGACCCCCAGCTAGTTTATGTGATGGAAAAGCTAGTTTGGGGTGAGACTTCTAGTCACCTCAATAGACACTCCATCGATGATAGGGTTGGTTGAGACGGGATGGAAGGTTATGCGTCCCACAAGTAAGGGATTTAGTGAAGACGGCTCTTGAAGAGGCGCACCATTCCAAACTGACCATACACCCAGGCGGAGACAAGATGTATAAAGATATAAAAAGGGTTTTCTTTTGGAATGGCATGAAGAGTGATGTAGCTGAGTTCATCGCTAAGTGTTTGATATGCTAGCAAGTCAAAGCGGAGCAGAAGAATCCCAGTGGTCTGCTTCATCCTCTCGAATCCCAGTGGTCTGCTTCATCCTCTCGAGGTCCCACAACGGAAGTGGGATAGAATTTCGATGGACTTTGTTGATGGGTTGCCTAGGTCAAGAAGGGGAAATACCAGTATTTGGGTAATAGTGGACAGGCTCACTAAAAGCACTCACTTTATACCTGTTAAAAGTAGAAAGACTGCCTTGTCCCTAGCATCCATTTATCTCAAAGAAATAGTTCGACTTCATGGGATACCCTCCATCATAGTGAGCGATCGACATCCTATCTTTACGAGCGAGTTTTGGAAGAGTTTGCAAAAGGCAGTAGGCACCCAATTATGCTTAAGCATGACCTATCACCCCCAAACCGATGGTCAGATGGAAAGGGTGAACAAAGTATTAGAAGACCTCTTGAGATTGTGCATTCTTGACTTTGGAGGGACAAGGAAGGATCATCTTCCTTTGGTGGAATTCGCCTACAACAATAGCTACCAAGCCACTAAAGGAATGACGCCCTTCAAAGCTTTATACGGAAGACCGTGCCGATCACCAACTTGTTGGTGGGAGTCTACAGACAAGCTCGTACTTGGGCCAGACATGATTATAGAGACCTCAGAAAAGGTGAACTTGATAAGAAGACGGATGAAGGCTGCACAAGATAGACAGAAGTCCTACGCAGACGAAAGAAAGACCGACCTTGAGTTTAAGGTTGGAGATAGGGTGTTCCCTAAAGTATCTCCTTTGAGGAATGTCATTCGCTTTGGGTCCATAGGAAAGCTAGCACCAAGATTTGTAGGTCCATTTCCTATCATTGAAAGGATTGGGACAATGGCTTACAGAGTAGAGCTACCCGAGAGACTGGCTGGAGTTCATAATGTTGTTCATGTTTCTCAACTACGAAAATGCTTACATGAATCTGGGAAGTGGTGGAGCCAAGTATACTAGAGGAAGTAGAAGTGGAACGAGAAGCGACTGTAAGAAGAGTTCCAACTTGTATCTTGGGTACGAAAGTCAAAAAGCTATGCAACCATGAAGTCAAGCTTGTTAAAGTTCAATGGAGTGATGCCGAGGAAGACGCGACTTGGGAAACCGAGAGGAAAATACACGCAGCCTACCCTTTTCTCTTTGAGGGTACCTCCTTGATCTCTTTTTCCATAAGTTTATTCTTGCTTATATCTACCTTTTTAAGTATATCTCCTCAGTCCTATTCTTTATCCTTAGGTAGAAACCGATGGATGTAAACATGTGTTTGAAACATGTTATGATTGATGGTTGCGAGTGGTTGCAAGTGGTTGCTAGTGGTTTCCCGTGGATGCATGTACATACACATTAGGCACTAGATCGGCTCAATCACCTTCATATTGCATATAAATGTGTGTGCATATTTAAATTAATGGATGTATAATGGTTGTGTTAACATATGGATGTTGCATTCTGATGAATGGTTTTGCACACATGTAGAAGTAATATGTATCATTAGGATTCTTTTGCATGCATAATGGATGCATGGCACTATCATGATTTGCATTAAGGAGGTCAACTGAATCAGTAGACCGCCTGATTTTGCATTAGATAAGGAACATATACACACACTTTTTGCATATGTTCATATGGCATTAGAAACCTTGTAAGGACAATGGATGCCTGTGGTTGATGGTTGAGTAGATGGATGATTGGATGTTAGGATATACAATCTCCTTAACTTAAAGATTTCGGGGGCGAAATCCTTTAAGGAGGGGAGAATGTAACACCCTGTGATTTTAAATATTAAAAATTAACGAATTTAAGAGCACTTAATTTCAAATGTGAGAACTAAGGGAAACGGGTTACGCCATTGCGTTCGTCTCGGAATTCTGCTTGAGATAGAGTCCGAGTTTGCGTGAATTGGACTCCTATGAAGAAGTTATGGCCTTCCGAAGTTTCAGAATTAAAATAAATTAAAAACAGCTCAGGTTTAGAAATTTGAAATTAAAAAGTCAAACAGGGGAGCAGGCTGGGCGGGAATTCTCCCGCTCATGGGCCAGATCGACCAGGGGTTCGACCTGGGGGTCGACCTACCCATACAGGTCGACCAGGGGGTCGACCTACCCCCCCGGCAGATCTAAAATGTGACGATGTTTTGACTCACTACTAAGTCATTAGGGCTGAGGTGGTTATTCTATATTGTCTGGATGGTCTTGATTGCTTCTAGGTTAATCTGACGACCCTTAATTAATTAAAATTCTATATAAGCAAACTAACCCTCAACCTAAAATCACACTAATTCATACCAAGAGCCATCATGTTGTCAATGTTGAACCTAGAGTAGCCGCCGTTCTCTTTCAACTCAAAAGAAAGATAGAAGCAAGAATCAAAATCAAATCTAATCTAAATTAGAATAACAATTAGTCTACATCAAAGGCGAGAAATTCAGTTTCAGAATACAGATCCCAGAAAAACAAGATTGTTCTTTTGTTTGTGAGTACTATTTCTTTCACAATATAATTATTAAATTAATTATGATGGGTTGTAATTTGATTATGAGAACATATCTGTTGAATCACACGATGTTGCTTAATTTTATAGATTTATTTCATATTTAACTTGATTCATTTTATGCAAGTTTGGGATGTTAAACCATATGTTAATTCATATGTGAATCTTATGCAAGTTGGGTTGTTAAATCGTATGTTAATTCATATGTGAATCTTATGCAAGTTTGCGATGTTAAATTGTGTGTTAGTTTGAATATGAATCTTATGCAAGTTTATATGTGAATTGTACACAAGTTTATATGTGAATCAAGTATATACATATGCTAGTTTATATGCAAAATCATGTGATAAATTCATATGCAAGTTGTAGAAACTCATACGCAAGTTGTAGAAATCCATATGCAAGTTTAGGCGAAAAACTAAATTCACATTTTTGGGTGAAAATTATATTCACATATGCAAGTTAAGCGAGACCCATAATTTATATATGCAAGTTCACAATTTCATGTTTAGATCTATATTTAGATCCATGGTAGTTTATGCAAATATATGATTCTATATGACACTGTCTATGCAAATTGTTGGCTATGCAATTTTATTCCCATTTGCAAGTTAGATTTGTTTTTATGTGTTATGCAAGTTGTGATGTTCTTTTTTTTTATATATAAGTTAAACTATTTGCGAGTCTAACGTATTTCATATTTGAACGTACGAATAGCGTGGGGACAAATGAAAAAATACTAATTCTGTAAATTGTGAATTGGCATAAAATGGCTTTAAAAGCATATAATTAAATTGAGACTTAATTTGTATAATTTTTATACCTAAAAAAAATGTATGGACATAATTTAGGTGACAATTATGGACATAATTAATTCGGAATATATTGAAAATTTGAATAGGCATAATTAATTCATATTGGGGTGAAATAATTTTGTAATAATAAACGCCTAAGACACGAGGTTAGACTCGTTTGTAGTGTAAGACTGCCCGAACCCGCCCGGCAAATCCACCAACCACAAACGGTAGTTCAATGTGAGAGGTCGAAGGCATAAATTAAATGCGTAACAGTTGTAATGACACAAGGTTAGACACGTTTGTGGTATAAGACTGCCCGGACCCGCCCGACAAATCCAACAACCGCAAACGAGAGTCTAATGTGGGAGGTCTTACAAAGTTACGGTTATAATGAACTATGTAACTTAACCAAGATAAACAAGTGGTGGGACATGGGGGTTAAGTGAATGACATGGATGGCATGTGAAATACGATTAGAAACACTTAACCAAATTGAAACATGTAAAGAAGACATGAATAAGAGGGGGTTAAGTGGGAAATTCTAGTGGGGACCAAGCATAGGTGGAAAGCTTGTGTCAAGCATGGGGGACCCATTTCAAACCAGTATACCATTAAGTATCTTTGTGAGCTCGAGTTAGATCGAGGACGAGACACGCTTACTGGGTTTGATTGTAAGAGGTCAAAATGGTTTAACGGTGGCAACGCAAGTCCAACGGGGTCATGTGCGTGTGTGGGCCCAGGTTGGTAGGTAAGACGTTGTTGCATCGTGTGGATATAAGTCTTGCGTCTTTAGTGGTATCGGGTTGTCACTTTGGGAAGTGATACACCCCACTGTGGGACCAACACGGGTATCTATGAGTTAGGGAACCGATCGCATGGTGGTAGTGGGTACCACTAGTGGAGATAGGGACAGGCGGCACCTATGAAGACAGCTAGGGGTACACGAAACTGCCATTATGATTATTGTGTTCAGTAAGCGGGATCAACTTTAGGGTGGCTAGTAGTGGTGCAGTATAGCAATTATCCTATAGTGATTAGTAGCGAGATTAACGCCAAAATATTCCTCCTGTTTATTTTGCCTTGCCCACTTGTTTCACAGTCATTCCTTATTTTTCTAGTTTATGCCTTATCCAAATTACTTTCCTAATTGTATTGTTAAAGTTATGGTACTCGCCAGATTTTATGTCTGACGCCCTTTGTTTTCGCCTCTTTTCTTCCTTTTCCCCCAGGTTCTCAGGGTGGGACTAGTACTAGTGGAGCTCGATCGGGATCTTTCTCTCTCTTTTGGAACTGCTTGGATTGCTGAAAGTAAAGTTCAGCTCATCTCTTTTATGGCTACTTATGTTGGGGTTATGCTTTTTATTTGATGTACTTAGAAAACAATTTGTCAAGATGGTTACCAAGTGTACTTGGAGTGTTGTTGGTTTATGATGTTGTTGTAATCAAACTATTTCTTCGCTGCAATAAATGTTGTTTTGAAAATTTTCAAGTACCAATATATGTATCTGTCTTGTTCTATTCACCAATAATACTCCATGAAAGTTAATGCATTCCCTTTGAGAGTGACATAAATGGACGTGGGGTGTTACAAAAGATATGAAATCAAGCAGTACATCTAAGCAGCACCAAGCAGAAGGAAAGAATAATCCTGATCAAGCTTGAGTATTCCCACCCTAAGAACCTGGGGGAGGGGGGAGGGAGGAACGAAAGAGAAAGAAGAGGAAACAAAATGGGTCGGACATAAATCTGGAGAGTCCAGTTACTTTTAGCATATAAATAAGTAAAAGCATCATCATAGGTATATAAAATGGATAAGAGGGATAACAACATATAAGCCAGGCATGAAAAGTTAAACAAAATAAATCGAATAGAACATATATGTATGGCGCTTCTCTAATACTTTTGTCTATCTGCACCAATACTAGTACCATATGAACAAGATGACCCCCAATAAGATAGTAGACTTAGGCGTACTTCTAGTGAGAGGTTTTACCCCATGCAACAACAGGCAGCCCAATTGAACATACCGGTGTTACCCCTAAGGATAATAACGGGCTCTTAAACAAGTGAGACTAGATGTACCCTAATTACTACCCAATTGATTGGCTCCTTACTCCGCAGATACCCTGTGTTGGCCCCACAGTAGTATGTGTCAGTCCCTAAAGTGGCAACCCTTCATTTACATGATGTACACAACCATATCTACTTATGTCATAGCGTCTTAGCCTCCCTTGTGTAGACCCATGCACGGATATGAGCCCGTCAGAATGCACCACCTACACTGTCCACTCTTTTGGATCTCTTACAATCAACACAGTAAGCGTGCCCCGACTCCGACCTAGTTTGGAGTACTTGTTTGATACCTATATATGGGTTACTGACTAAAACAGGTCTAACACACAAGATGATACAAGCTTCCCCCTAGGCTTGCATCCCCACTACTAGGATTTCTACAGGTTATGCCTACTAGTGTAACAAGATTGCATAACCCTAATAGGTTAAGTTTGTGGGCCTGCATATAAATATTACCCATGATCCCAAGACATACTTAACCCTCCCATTGTTCCAAGCAAGTTTACTTAACCCCTACTCAAGTTAACATATTCATGTAATCCCTATGGATTCAAACAGGTTAAGTATTCAAGTTCATTACCATTTATTCATTTATGGTTATAATGCGCTAGACCTTCCACATTAAGCCTATAACTTGCAGATGCTGGATATGTTGGGCGGGTCTACGCGGACTTCTACCACAAGTCCGACTTAACCTTGTGTCTTAGCACGCTACGTGTTTATGCACTTAGACCTCTCACATTAGATTCACCACTTGTGGATGCTGGATATGCCGGTTGGGTCCGAGCAGACTTGTTCTGTAAGTGTAATATAACCTCGTGTCTAAGCGCGGTTATAGTTTCCAATTACTGTAAATCTAGGCATTTTCATTACTTAACAATTATTCCTATTTCATTTAGGTTTTCATGCCCCTTTTCCAAGTCATATCTATCATGTACCATATGCCCTAATTTAAGATCTTTAATCAGAATTTTGGTTTATGCCCCAAATCCATATTCATGTTTTCAATTCAAGTTATGCCCCAAATTTCCCAATAAAAGTTATGCCTCAATTTTAACGTTTTCCCCTCGTTCTGAATTTCACACGTTTGCTTATTTCAGCGGTATGCCTAGGCTCAAAGGTAGCCTGGCTATAAAATAAAAATGGAAAATAAGGAGGGAAAAGAATAGAAATAAGCATAATAACAAGATAGACATATGATGGAAGAAATAAGCATAACAACAAAATAAGCATGTAGTGACAGAATTGGGCATAATGACAAGATAGGCATATAGGAACAGATCTGATGAACATGTAATAATAAAACTGATTAGGCATAGTGACATGATTAAGCAACTAGCATAATAAGGATGTCACAAATAGGCATATGAGATCTAAACAACAAGTTAGATATACAAGAAATGACAGATCTGTTATGATTCAGATTATTCGATAGGCATAGGCTTAGATCCAAACTTATAGGCATGTCAAGATTACATTTTAATTATTTCTATCTAAAAATAACATAGACTAACTGTGATTGGATCTAAAGAATAGGAGACTTGATTGTAGCTATTGAAGAACAAATCTCTGAACTTGAATAACTTGTTTGTTGAAGAAGAATAGGCTATTTTAATCTAGGCAGAGGCAACGTCTAGTTCTCCATTATTTTAGAATGAGTAAAAAAATGAGAACGAGGTCTTATTTATAGCATAGGGTTCATGAATTTGGTCAGAAACAAGTCCACATACGCTGGAATGTATCAGGCTCGAATCTGGGGGTGTCGACATGGGTGTCGGCACCACCCTTATGGTGTCGACCCATGGGTCAACACCCCTAGGGCAAGGGTCGACCCCCAACGGGCCTAATTCTAGCGTTGAATCACCTTCTATTTTCAATCTGATTTTGAATTTCTGAAATGTTTATTATACATATATAATCTATTACTTATACTGGAAAGTAGAAATCGGTCATTTGTTAGAATGCCATGTGTATAATAAGATGCGACAATTGGAAACACGCCCAAATCCGTTCATTTCTTACAATTCTACTACCCTAATCACGTTCATTTTCACTTCCCAAAATCGCACTCTATAGTCCTCTATTTTTCTCCTCCAAATCAGATTTGCCTCATTCTCATTCCACATCTAACAATTCGCTATCCACAATGGAGTATGATCCTCAATCCTTTCTTGGCTATCTGAGAATATTTGTTATGTTCGATGCACTTATGCAATGCTTACAGTAGTAAATAAAGGAAGGCGATGGATTAGTAATGTAGATTAAATGGTACATCTACTTTATTTCAATTATTCACATCAATTATAGTTTACGAGTTTTTTTTTCAATTACTTTGTCATAAGTTAACTAGTTTTTATTTTGATTATTATTTGTGTAGCTTTCCCAATCAAAACTTCTCAGTTACTAGAAATCCTTATGATTTTGAAGAAGAAGCATGTTTCAGATTCGGATTCATCGATATCTTTGAAACCAGATACTATGGCTGAATTGGATTTGAGGTATCAAAGAAATATGTAAACCTAATTAATTACTTCTAGGTTTTACCTTCATTTTTAACATAGGATTAATTTGGAAACATTTATATTCATAGTAAGTTCATGTTCACAATCCCTTTTTGTGGTTGTCTTTGTTTTTTAATGGTTGCACTGTTAACATCATATTCTGAATTTGCTATAATCCATGTTGCTCACCATAAAAAATAATTCTCATGTAATTTATAAATATCAAGCATACTATCCACTGTTTGGGATTACGATATCTACGTTGGAATTTTTTTTACATCCGACGAGTTATCTCTTACGTATTTTATACTTACATTAATTTGTCAATAGCTAATACTCTATTCATACTATATGTTATGAAACAGAACAATATTACAATTAGTTTGCCACTTTTTAGAATTTTGTACATTGAAATCATCGAATATAAAGAGAATACAACATGGTTATTAGTTTT
Organism: Allium sativum; assembly: GCA_030737875.1. NCBI lineage: Eukaryota > Viridiplantae > Streptophyta > Magnoliopsida > Asparagales > Amaryllidaceae > Allium > Allium sativum. Next base: position 888,065,399 of record CM060922.1, read on the forward strand.
CGAAATTAAGTCGTCAGATCATTTTATTTGTTTTGCGGGATTTTATTAGTATGTGAAACCAATTTTTTGTATGGAGTCTTAAATTTGTATCTATTATTAAATCTATTATTTAAATATTACAGCATCAAAATAATATATAATAATCATGTACTGCTGTTAGCCCACTTTGTGAACTGGGCAACACAAAGTCGAGATGTGAAACATTGAAGAACTTGGAAAGCATTATAGCGGGTCGGAACGGAGAGATGTAGCGGGTCGGATCGGAGAGGTTTTGCTGTTCGGATCGATGAGCTATTATTGTTGGAATCAGAGAGGCACTGCTGTTCGGATCGGAGAGCAACCTACTGCCAGTTGGAGCGGAGGGCTACCTGCTACAGAGACAGATCGGAATGGAGCAAAAGTGGATGAAGACTTAGCCTTGGGACAATCCGGATCGGATCGGATACCCCGATCCGAACCCCTCCTGCACGCTCCTCCGATCCGAACCCATATTCCACATCACACTCCCCCACGATCGCCTGAATATGCGGAGCGGGTATGACCAGTTCCTGCCCACAACGTCCACTGCTCTGATGCGTTGTCAACACTGAAATCCATCCGAACCCGAGACTGATGGGATGGAAGACACGTGGCTCCGATCCGGATCGGGTTCTGAGCAGATTTTCACCTATAAATACCCTGTCTGGAGACAATAAGAAGGATCTTCTTTTTGGCACTTTGAGAGTTCAACCACTTTCATAAACCGAATTCCAGCACTCCCGGATAATCCAAATCGTCTTTCAACATTTGTTTTGAGACAATTGAGTGAATGTATGTGAGTTGTGAGTGAAATTGGGTGAATATCTCATTGTAATTGCAACTATATCATCGAGAATAGTGATTGACAAGTGGACGTAGGCTTTTCTTCGCCGAACCACTATAAATTCTGTGTCTCCATTTTACTTTTGATCTTATTTCATTCTGCTTTTAGTCAATTTGGGTGTTAGAACCACTTTTTGGTCTAACATTTTGGTGCTTTCACTGAGAATCATCTGAATTCTTTGTTTTTCGGGATTATCGTTCTACTTTTTGGACCGTTGAGTTCAAAGAAGTTAATCCTCAAGTTTCGACGCTCTTGAATATTTGTTGAATTGATTGTTGAAGAACTATGGCCAAAGGAAAAGGCAAGGAAGTTCAAACTAGTCGAGGAAACGGAGTTGGTGAAGATCAGCAAAATGCAGTTGTGACACAGTCTCGTGGGCAGAGCTCAGCAGCAGAACGGACTGATATAAGAAATCTGAACCGCACTCAAGGGGAGAGCTCCGATCCGATCCGGGTAGGAGAATCTGAAGCAGTGCACTCCCCCAACCTGAACCGACCCGAGCAGCTCGCCCTACACCGACCCGACCTGGCTTTCCAGCTCCGACCCGAACAGGCTTCCCAGCTCCGACCCGACCCGATTTCCCATCTCCGAACCGACCCGTCACTTGGTGATATTGGAACCTCTACTCGAGCCCCCACAAATGCTCTGATTCCAGCCACTAGGGTCAATGATCAGGTCAATCCATCCGCACCTATTACTCAAGGAGATTTCTCGCGCCTACTTGACATGCTTGAGAGTACTAGGGAGGCTATGAAAATCCACGAGCGCACCAATCCCATGATGCAAGAAAACATGAGACTCATGAGCAGGGAAATTAGCGAACTCCGTAGACAGATAACCCCATCCTCGGTTCGCCACACACCAATGGATCAGTCTTCTTCTTCCGAGGAAGAACGGCCCCGTGAAAGAAGGCCGCTCGAACGATCTCAGAATTTGGAGCAACTTACGTTCGGATCTTTGGGGTCCCACGAGGATATTGCACGAGCACTAGGAACCAATGATCCAAGCTTGAGAGACCCTAACCATACTAATCCCACTCAGGGGCAGATGCTCTAGCCCCCTCCTCCTGAGATCAACCGGGGGCGTAGGGAACGCAGCAGAGCAGAAGCAGCTCAAAGAAGAAGGGCATCTCCTGAACAAGAGCCCAGAAGGAACCTGGATACCAGGGCCATGGAGCCTGAACGACCCCTAACTAACGCTGATGTACAGGCAATGGTACGCCAGATTATGTCCGAAAGCCGGAACTATACCAATGAAGATTATGGCATTGAGCGAAGCCATACTCCTTTCACTGACGACATCCTCAATTTTCAGTTTCCCCGACGTTTTAACCTGCCGCAGATGGACAAGTACAATGGGAGAACCGATCCAGGACAGCATTTGATGCGATACTCGTGGCTCATGAATGTTGCTGCTGCTCCTGACGCAGTGAAGTGTAAATCCTTCCCGATCTATTTAGAAGATGTGGCGCTGCTATGGTTTACCCGACTTCCCCCTCGTTCGATATCGAATTATAGGGAATTGAGCGAACGTTTTATGAATCAGGTCCGACTCCATACCCGAAAGTCTAAAAGTGTTATTGAATTATCAAGAATTAAGCAGGCGCCAGGAGAGTCTTTGAGGTCATATCTCGACCGTTTCAACTTAGCTGTGACTGAAGTTAGTGACCCGCATGAGCCCACCATCTTGATGGCTTTGATGGAAGGAGTCGATCCTGACTCCGAGTTTGGAGATTACCTTTCTGGGAAGACACCCTCCACGAGAGAGTTATTCTATGAAAAGGCCGATATTCACTTAAGACGAGAGGAGGCCAGGGCAAACCGAAAGAGAAAGTCTGGAGCGGCTTCAAAAAAAAAGTTCAGAGTAACGTCGCCGTGAAGCAGTCTGGGGAAAGCTACGGAAAAGTTGAAGTGAATGTGGGAAACAAGAGTGGAAACGACAATTCTGGAAACGGGGGCAACAATTATAATCGTAACGCGAATGGTAATAGAAGAAATAGAAATAGGGGAAGTGATCCTAACAAAAGACCCCGATTCCAGACTTATGAGAGTTATACACCGTTGAACGACACTCTAGAGAACATTTACTTGGATACATACAATGTTTTGCAATATAAAAGACCGCCACCTCGCGACTCAACGGAGAAAGAAATGGCAACTGGTAAGTTTTGTTTGTTTCATGGAACTCATGGGCATTCATCCAATGAATGTCGACATTTGAGAGACTTGATTGAGAAGCTGCTGCGCGAGGGGAAACTGGATGAATATAAGGTTGCCCCGAGGGACAGGGGGCAAGAAGAGCAGGCTCCAAAACAGATTCAATCTGCTCCCAAGCCTACAACGCAGCAGAAAGGCAAGGGAATTGTTATTAACTCCATAGTGGGTGGACCCCACCCAGCAATCCGCAGTTTTAGAGCAATGGATCAATATGTAAATGCTGCCAAGCACGTAGATGTGGATGAATGTGATGATTTAGAAGATATCGCTCCCATAAAACAGCAGAAGACAATGTTTGACGACGTGGTATTCCGTAGTAGAGATAATGCCGGGATCCAGTCACCCACCGACGATCCGTTGGTCATTACTACCACCATTGGGCCGGCCTTGGTTCATAAGGTGTTAGTAGACAGTGGAAGCTCTGTTAATATTTTATTTAAAAAGTCATTCGATTAGATGAAGCTAGAATCTGAAGATTAGAAGCCATGCGAAGGTTGGATCCGAGGCTTCAACGGGGCATCGACAGCTCCAATAGGGTACATAGAATTGCCCGTAACCTTGGGGCAAGGAGAACGCCGAAGAGTACGGATGCTTCAGTTCGTAGTGTTGGACATAGATTCGCCTTATAATGCATTTTTGGGAAGGCCTGCCCTTGCTGAGTTTAGGGCTTGCATCGCCCCTTGGTGTTTATTGCTTAAGTTCCCAACTGAAGCCGGAACTGGATTAATGAGAGGGGATCAAGTCTCCGGACGGGCCTGCTATGTTGCCGAATTAAAGATGTTGATGAAAGGACTTAACATCGAAAGTAAAGATGCCTCGCCTCCTCCAAAAAAGGGCCCGACGTAGCAATTAGAGGGATCGGCCCCGAAGGAGTTGCCCAAAGGAACGCCTGAAGACCTGGATCCCAGAAAAGACGAGGAACCGGAGACTAGAAATGCAACTCCTAATGAAGCGACAGTGGACATTCCTATTGATGAAGCTGATCCAACAAGAGTTTTGAAGATTGGATCCCAGTTGGATCCACGTCGGGCCAAAGAACTAGCTGACTTCCTGAAGGCAAACTTGGACGTGTTTGCCTGGACCCACGCTGACATGTGTGGGATATCGCCATCCATCATAAGTCACTCACTAAATGTAAACCCGAAACACCCGCCTATAATGCAAAAGAGACGTATGCTGGGCCCAGAGAGGTCGGCTGCTTTGAAAGAAGAAGTGGAGAAACTGAAACAGAATGGATTTATTCAAGATTCGACATATCCCGACTGGATATCGAATCCCGTCTTAGTAAACAAGCCGAATGGAAAGTGGCGGACTTGCATTGATTTTTCAGATTTGAACAAAGCTTGCCCGAAAGATAGTTTCCCACTTCCCAGGATTGACCAGCTTGTAGATTCAACAGCGGGACACGAACTTCTTTCTTTCATGGACGCATATTCCGGGTACAACCAAATTCCTATGCACGTGCCAGATCAAGAACATACGAGCTTCATTACAAATTTGGGGTTATATTGTTATGTTGTAATGCCATTCGGATTGAAAAACGCCGAAGCCACTTATCAGCGTTTAGTGAACAGAATGTTTTATAATCAAATAGGGAAGACTATGGAAGTTTATGTAGATGATATGCTTGTCAAATCGAAACAGTCCTCCCGCCATACGCAAGACTTGGCAGAAATGTTCGGTATCCTGCGAAAGTATCGGATGAAGTTGAATCCTTTGAAGTGTTCACTTGGAGTGGCATCGGGAAAGTTTCTAGGCTTCATTGTGAGCTCCCGAGGAATTGAAATCAATCCCAGCCAAATAGCAACGATTAGAAACATTGAAGAGCCGAGAAGAATTAAAGATGTCCAAAGTCTTGCAGGGAAAGTAGCCGCGTTGAGTAGATTTATCTCCAAAGCCACAGACAAATGCGTCCCGTTTTTTGATTTGATTAAAAGGGGAAAGAAGAACTTCGAGTGGACTCCGGACTGTGTTGAGGCCTTTCGAAATTTATTGGAACTACTAGAAAAACCGCCGATTCTGTCAAAGCCAGTGGATCACGAAGAATTGTTTGTTTACTTGGCAGTCTCGGCTCACGCTGTTAGCACAGCCTTGGTTCGAGAAGAAGACAAAGTGAAAAGGCCAGTATATTACGTAACCAAGAAATTGGATGCGGCAGAACGCAACTACCCAAAGATTGAGAAGCTCGCTTACAGCCTCCTAATCGCATCCCGAAAACTTCATCACTATTTCCAAGCCCATCCAATAACCATATACACTGACCAGCCTCTGACGCAGGTGTTGCAGAGACCCGAAGCATCAGGAAGGTTGATCAAATGGAATATAGAATTAAGTCAGTTTGATTTAAATTTTCAGCCACGAAGGTCGATCAGGGGGCAAGCTCTGGCAGACTTTATAGCAGAGTTCACTATCCTAGAGGAGGAAGTGATCGATGACAGAGTGGTCAAGTCCGAAGATGAGTTAAAGATAGATTCATGGAAGCTATATGTAACAACCCGAAAATCTGGGCCAGTTTAAAATTTTTATTTTGGCAATTTTAGCGAATTTTGATTATTTAAAATGAATTATTTTAAATAATATCGACGAGAAAATTTCTTTTGAATAAAATTCAATCGTATATAGTTATATAGATCGACAATAGAGTATAAATAATTATATATAATTATAAAAGGAATTGAAAATGGCGCGGTAGTTCGAACATTCGATTTCAAACTTCAAATGAACATACCGGGTGCAAAACAATCCGGATTTTAGTTAAACCAAAGATAATAGGATCTATTTGATAATATCTTTCCAACGAATCCGAAAAATCAAAATTTCATAGCGGGAATAAAAAGATATGCCCAGTTGAAAATTCTGAATAGTCGCTATGGAATTCAGGCCCTTAGAAATGGAAATTTTGCAAACGACCTTCGTTTTCGACGAAACCACTTTTGTTGGGTCCGTGATGTAAAATTATTGCTAGGTTTCAAATTTCATAATTTTTCGAATCAATATGTGAGCGTGGAAAAGGAAAACGCGTTTGACCAGTTTCAGTTGATTTTAATCGACTGGAAAATGGCCATTTTTCAAACGGTCTCAGAATTCGACGAAACTAGTTTTGTTAGGACCGTATCGTCAATACGAAGCTAGAAAATATTTTTCGAGAATTTTTAGAGTTAGTATATGACCCCAGTAATTTGAAATGTACGTTTGAAATTCAATATAATGATTTAAATGTAAATTCAACGGAAACTGATCGAAATGACCGAATTAGCCTGCGATACATATTCCATTGTGTTCGGAATGGGGGTAAAACGCTGTGGACGACAAGCGGTGGGCCTCGTTTAGAGGTCCTATGTGAAAGTCAACTTTTAGTAAATAAATTAAAAATTCTTTCTCTTCCCTCCTATAACCCTCAGCAAACCCCCCCCCCCCCGATTAAAAAAATCGAATCAAAAAAAAAACCTAGAACTAAATCGCGCCCCCCAGGTGGCGTCGCCGCCGGCGCCAAACCCACCCCCCTCGCCTCCGCATCCCCTATCTCCTCCTCTCTCCTAAAACCTCTCCTCCCTCTCAACCGAACGCACGAGCCCAATCCCCTTCAACCAAATCGAAACTGACGAACCCCGCTGCCCTAAGCCTGCCGCGCCCCAGCTCGCCTCCTCGGCCATCTGACCCCACCTCCGATGATCCCGACACCCTCTTCCCTCCGGTCAGCCACTGCTTCACCTCCCTCCTCTTGATTTCAAACCAAAAATGTGAGTTTTTATTTTATTTTATTTTACATTCATCTCTTTTCAGTTTTAACATATATTTGTATAACGTTAGGAAAAATATATATATTCGAATTTTATGAAAGTAAAAAATATGATTTTTATATATTGGATAGCATAGTAAAAATTCGATTTTTATATATTGAACATCGAAGTAAAAATTCGATTTTTATATATTGAATAGCATAGTAAAAATTCGATTTTTATATATTGAATAGCATAGTAAAAATATGATTTTTATATATTGAACATCGAAGTAAAAATATGATTTTTTAGCGAAGTAAAAATATGATTTTTTAGCGAAGTAAAAATATGATTTTTATATATTGAATAACGAAGTAAAAATTCGATTTTACATATTTAGTGAATATGAGCAGCAAAAGTGACAAAAGGCGAGAACGACAAGGTTTCCTGCATTAGAAGTGCAGAGAAGTTGGATAGCTATCGGTGAGAACTTCTCACCTTTTAAATTTGTTTTCTTGTTATATATATATACTAGGATGCAGACGGTGTTTAGTAGCACCCGACACAATCGTCCACAGACCATGGACTTGTTTGTTTGATTGCAAAAATTAGTTAGATTATTTGATTGAAACTGAATTATTTGGTGAGATGAATAGATTTGATTGATGTGTGAATGGCGTGGGCCTTCACTAGACCGGGGATAAGGCTAGGCCTCGTCCCGTTTCTAGTATCGTGCCGTTAGGCCGCCGAAATTTTCTAAAATAAGTTAGAACATAAAAATATCATTTTATTTAAAGAATGAACTGAATAGAAATTCATAAGTTAAAATAAAATGTTTTATCGTTTAAAAATATAATTTTTAACGTGAATATGAATATAGTGAATGCGAATAAATAAATATTCATTTACAAACCGGACGGTTTGTTTATGTACACCTATTTGAAGGACATTGATTGGGTCGATAAATTTTACACATCGCCCAACTGCACAAATAAAATCTGTGTTTGATTGCTTGAAACCCCACACGCGTGTTGGGATGAAATTTGAAGTTCACTCATCCTAACTGATTCAATATGTCGATCGATTGATTGACAAGCTGTTATAAGCGTTAGATATCTATATTTGATGCTTATACAGTGGAGTGCACTTTGGTTGATGGTTGATTATTTTTCAATGCTATGATATACGTGTGATGTATGAAAATCCACACAATTAACTTTATATGGTGATTGATTGGGCCTCATTCCAATTTAGAAAATAAAGAATAATAATAAAATTTACTTCTTTATCAATATAAAGTAAATGTTCATGTGTTGACTGTACTCATCCGTTGAGATTAGTCATGTGTTGAACGAAATATTTGAAATAGAAATATTTTGATAATAAGAAATATTTGAAATAGAATATTTGAAAATAGAAATGCATTAAGCCGTGTTGATTAGATTGACGCCATTTTGACGTGAACGATATTTATATCGATTTTATTCATTTCGAAATGAATTGAATATATAATGATTTTGAAATGAATTGAATATATAACGATTTCGAAATGAATTGAATATATAACGATTTCGAAATGAATTGAATATATAACGATTTCAAAATGAATTGGATTGAAAACGATTTCGAAATGAATTGAATAGAAAACGAATGTGATTTCAATTGAATATATAATGAATTTGATTCGAATAGAAAACCAATTTGAATTGAATCGAATAGAAAACTAATTTGAATTGAATCGAATAGAAAACGACTTTGGAATTGAATTAAATTGAAAATGAATTCAAATTGAATTGAAAGCAAATTGAAATGAATTCAAATTGAATTGAAATTTGAATTGAATAGAAATGAATTTTAAAACGAATTTATAAAGAAGAATTCAATTTTGATTTGAATTGAAATAAAGGTTGAAATTGTTTTTGAAACAAATTCAAAACTATTTATAAAATTCGTTTTAAATAGAAATCGACGAAATATTTATTATATATATTATATATATATAATATAATGGCCTGAATAGAACGCGCCGCGCCGCGGTAGTTCGTAAATTTCGACCATTTATTTCAAATGAACATTACGGGAGATCCGACCGTCGGATTCTCCTAAAACCGGAACCGTTGGGTTCGTATCGAAAAGAGATTTCTAACGAATATTAGAAATTAGAAATCTAACAGTTGGATTTGGAGATACGTCCAAGTCAAAATTGAAAAAGGTCGGTGTAAGTGCAGTTCGATGGCCGTTGATGGAAATCGACTGTACGGGCCTTGATAAAATTATTAAAAATATTAATAATTTGTGTAAAATCGTAAGAAATGATTTGGGAAGAATTGGGATGAAAAACTCCATATTTGAAAAGATAAAAATAGATTTTTATCGAAGTAAACTAGTTTTGACTAGAATTATAATTCTATTTATTTTTAAATAAATAAATTGGATTCGAAGTGGTTTTGAAAATAACCAGAAATTCCAATAATTGAATTGGAATGGATTTGAATCGAAATTATCTTCGGAATATTTCGATGTTGGATTTCGTGATTATACAGATATTGTTTGGGAAATTTGAAAGATATTTTAATATCGTTATTTCCAATACGATATTTGTTGGTCGTAGAATTTGATATTGAATATAAGCCGATATATTTTCTATTCAGAGCCTTGTATTTAATGTCAAATGTGATTTGGGTTTGTCGTGAATGGTGTCTTCATTAACACTGTTCTTGAACCCAGTTGAGAAAAGATTAATTTTTTTTATTTAGATTTGATGAAGTGTACCAATTAAATAATATTTAATTGGAATTGAATTGGTATTGATTTTTGGGTTTATCGTGAACAGTGTTTTAAATAACACTCGTTCTTTAACCCGATAATTAATGAAACGTGATTTTGGGTTGTCGTGAACGGTATCTTCAATAATATTGTTCTTAGACCTAAAGGAGTTAAGAAAATCAGAAACGAACTGGGGATTAGTTAAGTTGAATGGTTTCAGAGGTATTGTTCTGATGTTGGTTTCGTCCTTCGGGGTTAATACTTAGGGAACTGCTCACTTGCTAATTTACGGTTAGGGACTAATTGAAATGTGATGTGATTTTGGGTTTATCGTGAACCATGTTTTAAATGACACCGATTCTTTAACCCAGTCACAGATTAAAAATAAGTGGAGTTTTAATGAATCTTTAATTAGTTTGAAATGATCGAGGATGGAGTATCACCAGTTTTGCTCCAGGCGTTAGTTAAATCTTTAATTAGATTTGAACGTGAAATGGTAATTGAATTTACCGATAACACCGTGGTGTTAGATATGAAGTATTACCTGTTTTACTTCATAGGATGAATAGGTTGGGATTGGGAAATTAAAACAAATGATTTCTTCGGTAAGGTTCGTTAATCCCGACTAGTTTGAATTGATATTCAAAAGCAGATTAAAGAATAAATTTAAAAGAATTTATCTTTGATAAAATTAATGGGAACATTTCCCTATGAATGTGAAATTTAGAAACTAACTGTCGGTTAGCTAAGCAGAATGGTTTTTTGGATATTGATCTGATGTTGGTTTCGTCCTTCGAGGTTAATATTTGGGGAATTACTCTCTTGTTAATTTGCAGCTAGTGACTGATGAATTGGAATGAGGCGTATGTTGTGTTTGTGTAACACTTGTTTATAATATACGCGAGTTATTTTGAAAGATCGGGTTTATCCCATTCTGAATAACTGATACGACGATAAGTCGAAGATGAAGACGGTGGTCGAAGACCGGAGGTCTTCACGTCGTTTGGGTCATTACTGATGATCTTGATTGGGATGTACACCCAAGAAGATGGAAACAGTTGGTGATTGTCCAGACGTACTTGGAGATCGATGGATATGCGGGGTACTAGGTGCCTCCGGTTTCGTTCAGACCCCGAACGGACTTGTAAATGGACTGTGTGTCTGACATTGGATTTTAGTCTGTGTGATTGATTTCTATTAAATATATATCTGTTTGGCGGCGGAGAATTTATTCTCTTGCTTAACGCCCTTCTCTGAGACGTACGAGCTCAGGGGTTATATACTGATGGATATCAAACGCAAAGAGTGAATTGCCTATGTGGCATGCCTATGTGGCATGCCTAAGTGGCGAATGATCAAGGCTTCTGTTGAAAAGCAAAGTCTTGTGGTTGATGATCAAAGCACGGCCTTTGTGGCGTTGCTTTGTGTAGCGTTTACTTCGCGAGTTTCACCCCCGGTATGAACCAAAAACGGGAGACGGACCTCAGGGAGGGCATGCGTTTCCTTTTAGCTAAAAAGTGGCGTCAGTGGTTTTACACGCCCTGACGAGTTTGACTTATGTGGTTGTTGCTGTTGCGAGGCGCCTCGGTTTGATCGGACGATCCGGGTCCGATGGAGTCATTTATTGGCTCACTTACGCCCCAAAGGGCGGGGAAACGCAGTGGTCAGGAATTTTAATCCACATCGGTGGACCGGCTCTGACGATCCAAGGGTCACTCGAGCTCTGATCTTGAGACATGGGCTAGATTGTCTCGAATCGGTAGAGGACTATCTTTTGCCTTGGTTCATAGAAGGAAATCCAATTTCCAAATACGTGACTTTGCGATTTTAATTGTAGAGCCTAGTATGGCGACATGATATATGGTACCCATGCCGTCTATTATTGATACTTATGATTTGAAGTTGTTTTATACACTACACTTATAATAGTATCAAATGATTTGTTTTAAACGTACTAAGCATGTTTGGCTATTATAAGGGAAAACCCTATCCCCGGCTTGCGTTGCATTGTGTGATAGGACCTGGGTCTTATAATAGCTTCATTTTTCTTTATTTAGCATTGCGTTGTTTGTTTTATGCACTGGTATTCTTGGGAGGAAACCCGTTCCGTGTTATACGGCGTGGTCCCTTGATTTACCAAACTTTAAAATAAAGAATAATAACTGTTTTAGTTCTCACACCAGTCCCATGACTGACCTGGAGTTTATTGTTTTGACCTAAACTCTGGGTGCCCCTATTTTGACACGGGCAGCTAGTAGTTTTGGTTTTGCAGATTTATATTCACAGGATCCTGGTTTACAGCTGGAACGATATCCGGAAAGCTTTGTATCCGTATATCTCCTTCAGTTGTGTATTGTATTATTTTCCGCTGCTATGTATTTAAATGTAATTTAAATCTCTGATATTTCTGTGTAATATTCATTTGTACTCTGTATATTCTTGTATTCTGATGGAATTGTTGTAATATACAATGAAATGTTCTTCCGTCTGCGTTCTATTTTGTCGTTTTCTCGAAACAATCAGGCATTTCAAACGGTCTAGATCGGTTTAGCGACTGATTCGGATCGAGCGAAATTCCCGGTCGTCACACTATACATAGATGGAGCCAAAAACGACCGAAGGTCCGGAGCTGGAATCGTCTTAGTTACTCCTGAAGGGCGGTCGTTATATTACGCTCTACGATTAGAATTTTCGGCGACTAACAATGACTCTGAATACGAAGCCCTGATTGCCGGGCTGAAGCTTGCTAAAGACCTCGGAATAAAAGTGTTGGACATATTTTGCGACTCCAAAATCGTTGCGTGCCAAGTGCGAAAGGAATTTGTGGCTCGAGGACCTCGACTCATCGCCTACCTCGGGAAAGTGGAAAAGCTGTTGAGCAACCTGGAGCGGTACAGTATAACGCATATCCCAAGAGCTAAAAACCAGAAGGCAGACAGGCTGGCGAAGCTAGCTAGTTCCGACAATCCAGTAGAAACTGAAATAATTCCAATTGAAACGTTGGAATCGCCAAGCTTTGAGTCGATGGAAATTGAGTTCGCTTTCGAAGCAGGACCGGAGAAGGAGTTGTGGATGACCCCAATTAAGAACTTCCTTAAGAATGGGACACTCCCATCAAAGAAGAGTGAGAGAAGGGCTATAGTTCGCAAGGCTACCAGATATGTCCTACAAGATGATACTCTTTATAGGCAAGGATTTTCTATGCCCCTGTTACGATGTATAGCACACGACGACATCAAACGTGTACTAAGAGAAGTACACGAAGGTGAGTGTGGAGATCATACAGGAGGTCAGACTTTAGCGAAAAAGATATTGCGTTATGGATACTTCTGGCCCACAATTAATAAAGATGCAGCTGATTATTCACGACGCTGCGATAAGTGCCAGAGATTCGCCAAAATCCCCAGAGCACCGTCGACTCAACTCAAATCGATGGTGAGTCCTTGGCCTTTTGCCACGTGGGGTATTGATATCATCGGAGTTCTACCAATTGCTAAAGGAGGGGTGAAATATGCAATAGTTGCTATGGACTATTTTACGAAGTGGGTGGAAGCTGAGCCCCTAACCAAGATTACGGCGAGGAAGGTGATAAGTTTTGTGGTTAGAAATATTATATGCCGATTCGGGATCCCAAGGACCATTATAACTGACAACGGAACCCAGTTCGATGGTGCTGAATTCCGAAATTTCTGCCAGAAATATAAGATCGACAAACGGTATACTGCGGTTGCTTATCCGCAGTCGAACGGGCAAGTTGAAGCAATAAACAAAGTTATAAAATCCATCCTCAAGAAACGGTTAGAGCGCGCAAAGGCAAAATGGGTTGACGAATTGCCTTTAGCTTTGTGGGCATATCGAACAACATTTAAGACAGCTACTGGTCATACCCCTTTCTCTCTCTCTTTTGGTTCAGAAGCAGTAATTCCAGTAGAGCTTGAAGTTCCCTCCCACCGGGTGACGTATTATGACCCGATGACAAATCGGGCGCTCTTACTCGAGTCTCTTGATGAAATTGAAGAAAAAAGGGACGAAGCAGATTTGCGCGCGGTAAGACATCGACGTCAGATGGCACGCTATTACGACAAAAAAGTTCGCCTTAGGACTTTTGAACCAGGAGATTTGGTGCTAAAGAGAATCTTTCCTTCCCTTCCTCACCTCGGTCCAAAATGGGAAGGACCCTTTGTCATCCAACGGAAACTTGAAAAAGGAACCTTCAAGTTAACGACCGTAGATGGCGAAGAAGTACCTAGGGCATGGAATGCCCAACACTTGATGCGATATTTGGATTAGAAATGTTGTATTCTTTTTTATTTTTATTATGAACTCTATAAAAAGGCACGACTTGCCTTAGGAAAATCTGATGATATGAATAAAGGACTATAAAGTAGATGTAGGCTACGACTTAGCCGAACCACTATAAAAATATCGTGTGTTATTTACTTTCATGCATTATATATATACATTCATTGACTATTCTGTTGTGATTATGGAATATAAGATGATTCAAAACCTGAAAGGTTGAAAACAGTTTGAACGTAAGAAAAAGCACAACGACTATTTGTGCGATAAGACATAAATGAATGGGAAAACGACATTCTTAACTCTAACTCTCGAGAATTGAGAGAGAGTATAAAAGGACGGGAAGACGACGCCCTCTGAGGCGTGAAGGTGCACCCAGACAAGAGACCGCCTCAGTAAGAACTCTAACCTGAGTATAAGACATGAGAGTATAAAAAAAATGCCAGAAAAAACGACAGGCATTGACGACACAAAAAATGCGATCCCATCATAAAATCGGGGACATTCAGACTACTTGATTAAGCCTCGAATAGTTTTTTGAAATTGACTGGGGGCATATATGTATACACATATTTCCTCCCACCATAACTTCATTACATAACTATAGTAAGACATGCATTCTTACATAAGTGCAGAACTAATGACTAACAGACATTGCAGAAAATGAATTATTTTTTATTTACGAATGAATGAATTTGTACAGGAAAATAGCCAAAAAGAAGGTGCAAAAGTCACCCTTATAACAGCAATTGTTGGTCTACCAAATGCTAAAACAACGCAAGACAACCCACTATTTAGATTTCGAGTGAGGCTTGGACATCTTGGCGGCTTTCTCCGCATCCTTTGCCTCTTTCTCGGCCTTCGTCAAGATGCGCTTTGATTTTTTCTTTCCTGAAGATGCGACGCTGGAATCGGTTGACTTCTTCCCGGAGGGCGGAGCGCTGGAATCAAGAGAAGATTTTTCAGCGAGTTCCTCTGTAATAGATCTAGTTGAAAGCTTAACAACTAACCTTGATCCTGCATCTACAACTGCGAGAGGCTTGAGGATTTCAGGGTCTAAGTCTTCAGCTTTTAACTGCAAGCGTTTATCTTGGTCAGCTTTCATTGCAGCCAAAGTAACATCATCTGCACTTTTCGACTCCCCGATTATTGCCACCTCTGGATCTTCCTCATGTCCTCCATCGCCGCAATCATCCTTTAAGGCGGCTATCATTTCTTCATCACGAGGAGTGTCAGCCTTAGACGGCTCGCTTCCTTCTCCCAAATCTATAGGAGCAGCCTTGTCCTTTCCCCCTTTTGCCTTCTCTATAGGCTCCGCCCCAGAGGCGGTTCCCTGAGTCACATCTATCTTTCTGGATGGTTCAATACCTACAGAATGAGAAGCAACAGTTATCAAGTCAAGAGAAAATGATGGGTTTTTCATCGATTGCTCAATCACGTGGCGAAAGGTAGAGATGGCCCTGACGAATTGAGGAGAAAATGTAGAGATACCTTCCGAAGACTTCTCGGCAGGGGTAACTGCTGTCTCTGATGCTGCTTCGGGAATAGGGGATAGCAGAGTTGTTCGAGGGATTCCCGGGTTTTCAGGATCATACCCCTCTACTTCAGAAGTTGCGGGGGCAGTAGAAGAGGAACCAGCCTCGGGAATGTTCTTCTTCTTAGTCCTCCGCCTCTCTTCTTCCATAGCATCAGCAATGAGGCAGCGCCCTTCAGCTAGGCGTTCTGGCTCGTCATCCCTTAAATATTTCTCCATCAGCTTGTCCTCATCAATGGAATCAACCTTGAGCTCCTCTTTCTCCCACTCAACGATCTGACTCCACACTTGGACTAGAGTAGATGGATAATCCTCAATCCAAGAAATGTTCCGGCGACGGATGATATGTGCAAAGAATTCAATCATTAATTCGCCGAAACCCTGAATCTCTGCCTCCGCCTCTGACAATTGTTTGCGGGCCTCCTCAGCGGATTTGATAGCACATTCGACGTTACCCTCCACCAGGGCAGCTCTGTTCTCCGCCTCCATTAGCATAGAAGCCAAGTCAGCATTTTTCTTTTCTAGCTCAGCATTCCTCCTTGCTAACTCGGCATTTTTCCGTTCAAGGTCAGCGTAAGCAAGGCGCGTTTTAGCGGCATCTGACTTAGCATCTTCAGCTTGCTTTTTTAACTCAGAACGCTCTTGAGTGTGAGATTAAAGCAAATCATGATAACGTTTTTGCATATCTTCAAATTGTTGTTTGAAGCTACTAGCGTCCCTTTGAGCAACAGCAAGCTGGGCCTGTGTGTCCCCCAAATCTTTTCCTAGATTCTTTAAGGCCTTTGCATCTTCTTCCGCGGTTTTTTGCATCGAATCAGCATTCGTGATTAGAGTACAAATGATTCTGGAAAGGTTGCGTGAATATTTGAACATTTCAGAATACTGTTTTTCGACCGCATCTATCTTTTCTTTGGCCTCATCTGCCCACCTGGAAGAAATAGGCTCGAGGGCAGGTAAAAAAGTCAAGTTCTCGAAGTAATGTTCGGGAAATTGCTCCTCCAAATACGCCCGCTTGATTGCGGTTTCAGCATCTAGTGGTAGAGGGGCGGGGATCGTCAACTCAGTATCCCTGTACGTGGAGGATTCAATAGTCTCTTTATATGTTCTAGGCCGTTTAGCAGGGACCTTGCGTTTACTTCGCGACTCAGTATCTTTTGGCGGGCTTCTCTCCCTGCTACGCTTTTCTTGAGATGAGGTGGAGTCTTTTGGTTGCGGCCTGTCCTCTTCCCTACGACCTTGATAACCTTTATATCTATCTGGGTCCGACCGAACGGGAGAGCGAGAACGCGAGGTTAGAGAGCGATAGGGTTCATAAGGCCTTCTCTCCTCCATACTGCGATCGTCGCGGCGATCATACTCAATGTCATAAGGTGGATTAGACATGCTGCGGCGGAGCTTCCTGATATCATAGTAAGATCGGGACATCGTGCCTGCACAATAAGACAAATGAAATTCAAAATAAATAGTTTCACAGAGAGAGAGAGGTGCAATGAGTGGTATTGCTATTGTGTAAAGTGTGTCCTAAGTGGTGTGTTTCCCCCCAACCAACCCGAGTCCGAAGCTAGACTAGTACGGGCAGGCTCTTTGGCCTTAGCAGGAGTGGTCTCTTCAGAAGAGGTGAAAACTAAAGGATCCTTCCTAAAATCCTCTGAAGTGTATATAGTTTCAGGTAAGGGGAGATCCCCCAAACCCTGAAATAATGGGTCATCAGTACTAGGGACATCTCCCTCGGAAGCATCAATTGGCGACTCTTTGGAAGACGTTGACCTTTCTGGAGAAATGGCATCCTCAGGAGCAGTATACCCTTCGCGATGCTTTTCGGCCAAGTTAGCCAATTCATCATCTTGAGTAGAAGATGGAGAAGGTGAAGTTTGAAGAGGCACTGTAGGAGCTCCCGAACCTTCTCCTGTCTCTGGGACTACATCCACTGGAGGAATATATACGTATGGAGCCGTCCCATGACCGATACTACGAGTAACAGATAGCAGCCCATGAAAATGAAGATATTCGTCCTTAAGGACTTCATCAATAGTCAGGAACTTCTGATCGCCATTAAGGAGCTGGTGCATCCGGTCAAAGAACACCTGGTCTGATATTTGTTTTGGGTTGTCGACTGCAAACAAAAAGAAAAACGAGTTAAGGCGATGACTTGAATGTATAGAGCCAAGATTTAGAAAATCAGTGTTTTACTTGATTTCGTCCACCTCCTGGCACACCCAGGCTATCGCTTCACATAAAACCATTCCAGTCTGGAATCTCCAGCTTTACTACTGAATGGCGCTGAAATTATCTTCCTCTTAGGGACAGACTCAAAACAGCAGAAAGAAGGAGTTTCTCGAGTCCGATGCTTGAAGTTGTAGAAGAAATGAACGTCATCGAAAGTGAGCTCTATGCCTAAGATCTCACGGTATGCTATATATAAGGTGTGTAAGTAAGCATAAGAATTGGGATGCAGTTGCATGGGGGCAATCCGCATTTGTCTTAGAAAATCAACGATGAAGGGAGAAAATGGAGGGATAGCACCGACCATGCACATCAACCGAGTGATTGCCATATATCCTTCTGGAGGGTTGTGGGGACGGTCAGATCTCGAAGGCACTAGAGTGTCCCTTTTTAGTATCCCGTATTTTAAACAAATTCGGATAAGTCTGTCATTGTCGATTGTTGATTCAACGGAATCTTGGGGTGATTCCAATATGACAGCCGATTCAAACTCATCAGGAGCCCGGTCGTCACCAATCCCTCCTTCCTCTTCAAAACCTAGAGAAACTTCATCCTCCGAAGACACATTGTCACTTTCGCGATTTCCAACCTCGTAATCTGAACCCTCATCATTCCATTCTGGATCCGAAGGGGAAGATATGTCCTCGAGAGTAACTTTGTTGGATGTCTCCGGGGCCTCTTTCTTCGTAGCTAGTCTAGAAGAGCGTCTGGGTCTCATGGTCATAAAACTATTGAAGAAGCAATAGACAAATTAGAGTAAATTAGCCCGTATCCCCCCGTGCATGTGTGCAAACTAAAGTGTAAACAGTGTATGCGGAAAGTGAAAAGTAAATGTTTAAAAGTGCGACGCAAAAGTTTGGCAAAGTATAAAGAATTGAAGTAGTTTTTGATGTCCAGTTACGTTCGCAAGGCACTATCCTAACTGTCCATTAAGTTGAAGATTATGCCAAAGGTTGATTGGGCCAGTTAAACAAGTTTTTATGCATTAAGATGGACTGCCCTTCGGTTCGGTTCGGGCGCATTCATTGGGATCGGATCGGGGGTGTGGCCTTGTTTTGGGTTCGGATAAACTTTGAAACTCAGAAATCAAAGTCGGATCGGCTCGGAGGTAGATTCCCCTAACGGTTCGGATCGAACCACGTAGTCATGCTTCTCCTCCTTTATTTTACAGTCTGACCCGATCCGGTTAGGTGAACACCCTTCTCCTCTTTTTCACTTTCCGGTCCGATCCGATTTTAAGAATCCTATCCGACCCGATCCGGTCAAATGAGCTCTGTTTCCATCTTTGACCTTTGCCCCGACCCAATCCGGACTTGTGAATCTCTCTTCCTTTCCTTCTTATCCATCTTCTATACTCCAACCCGAACCGATCCCCTCAATCCTCTTCTTCTTCTTCCCCTTCCTCAACCACAGTCAAATCCACATCCATCTCCAAAGCTCCAGTTAAAGACGAGCGCATGCTTCATTTAACCTATCAGCGCCTCAAGATGGTGGTAGAACCACCCACGACGACGACAGGGGAGGAGGGAGATACGATATCGAAGCAGGAGAGGATCCATGCTCAAATCATTCAAAATCAACCGCAAATCTCAATTGAAACCCATTGTTACAAAATTAATTGAAGGATTCAAACCTACCACATTATGTAAATTGGAAATTCGCACGAAAATGGTGAAAATTTCTTATTTCTTTTTCTCTAAATTCTGGAGTTCCAAAGCAAAAAGGGTAAAACGATAAAAGGAAATGAGAGAAAGACGAAGACCTAGTTTATATAGAGAAGCAGAGTGACTATTCGTCTCCCCGTTCGGACCGGATCGGCAGTCCAGTAGCAGAGCTTGGCCCAATAGTCCAACGAAAAATAGAAAGAAGAGGGGGTCTGTTCGGATCGGAATCCGAACCGAACAGAATTCTGTAACTCAGCAGTGAATTAAATTGAAGTTCGAAGAAGAAGATGAAAACATAAGGAAAATCAAAGGAAAAATTACCTAGAAGACGTTGTGCAATGATAATCAAAGCATGCTCCTTCTCCAACAGAAGCATCCTTTGAGGGGGCAAAATGTTAGCCCACTTTGTGAACTGGGCAACACAAAGTCGAGATGTGAAACATTGAAGAACTTGGAAAGCATTATAGCGGGTCGGATCGGAGAGATGTAGCGGGTCGGATCGGAGAGGTTTTGCTGTTCGGATCGGTGAGTTGTTATTGTTGGAATCAGAGAGGCACTGCTGTTCGGATCGGAGAGCAACCTACTGCCAGTTGGAGCGGAGGGCTACCTGCTACAGAGACAGATCGGAATGGAGCAAAAGTGGATGAAGACTTAGACTTGGGACAATCCGGATCGGATCGGATACCCCGATCCGAACCCCTCCTGCACGCTCCTCCGATCCGAACCCATATTCCACATCACACTCCCCCACGATCGCCTGAATATGCGGAGTGGGTATGACCAGTTCCTGCCCACAACGTCCACTGCTCTGATGCGTTGTCAACACTGAAATCCATCCGAACCCGAGACTGATGGGATGGAAGACACG
This sequence comes from Allium sativum, assembly GCA_030737875.1. Taxonomy (NCBI): domain Eukaryota; kingdom Viridiplantae; phylum Streptophyta; class Magnoliopsida; order Asparagales; family Amaryllidaceae; genus Allium; species Allium sativum. The sequence goes on from CM060922.1 coordinate 888,085,550, forward strand.
TGGCTCCGATCCGGATCGGGTTCTGAGCAGATTTTCACCTATAAATACCCTGTTTGGAGACAATAAGAAGGATCTTCTTTTTGGCACTTTGAGAGTTCAACCACTTTCATAAACCGAATTCTAGCACTCCTGGATAATCCAAATCGTCTTTCAACATTTGCTTTGAGACAATTGAGTGAATGTATGTGAGTTGTGAGTGAAATTGAGTGAATATCTCATTGTAATTGCAACTATATCATCGAGAATAGTGATTGACAAGTGGACGTAGGCTTTTCTTCGCCGAACCACTATAAATTCTGTGTCTCCATTTTACTTTTGATCTTATTTCATTCTGCTTTTAGTCAATTTGGGTGTTAGAACTACTTTTTGGTCTAACAACTACAGAGTTATGATATGAATATTTGACTTTTGATATGGGAAAATTTCTCATTCCTTATGAAAAATGTATTATCTTCTAGCGTAATATCATAGCCCAACGTTAGTAAATGTGATAAAAAATGAGTTATCTTATTTACAGTCTTTGGCTCAATTATGAGTAATTTTACTGCTATTTTTGTTTGTACATGGAATACATGCTTCATGGTTGGAGACATAAAATGTGAGCAACAGTTATTTGAATTAAACTATAGTATTTCAATATAAAATCAACTATAGTTTCTTAACATGATGCATTTAGATGTTTATTTTATGTTACATCCTTTCGTTTTTTTGCATTAAATAATCACACATGGTGACTTTGAATAAAAATTACACCAAATAAGTATATATGAAGTAAGAGTTGGTTGAATGTGCTTGGTTAATTACACAAGGGTATCCTGCTAGACCAGACACCTTATCGGATTCAACTATTTATAAGTGGATACCAAAGCAACATTTATTATACATTAAAGCATGTAATACCATTTATTACCACACACAAACCAACTTTCATGATACTGTGAAGTTTATTAACTGTCCTACATTTGGCATTGCTCAACTATGACATGAATTTGATGCATAATATCTAAACGATGATTGTCAGGCGTAATAGACCAGTTAAAAGTTTGAAATGTCGTGTATATTTGGAGATTTAATGATACTAAAGCACTAGAATGTGAACCTCAATAGACTGTGTATAAGTGCCTTCAAGGTATTGTTCTTACTACAAATCCTATTTCAATAAAGAAATTGCCTAAAATATTAAATTAAAAATTGAAATAATCAATTTACAATAGGATATGTTTTCGGTTTAAAAGATGGTCTGCTTTCTTTTCTTTGCATGTGTGCAATTGTTTAAACACTATCTAAATTATGTTGTCATGTTCTTTGTATTCACTATTTATGCTTATCTCTTTTTCTTGAATCATCATGGTTAGTGGAGAAAGAACAATCAATAAATAGGTATTTCAATTGGGATAATTTTCTAATAATATCTAAACAGGCTCATTTGATTTAGCTTAGCTAACTTCTTTTAGAACATGTTTTACAAAGGAATTTTCATAACCATTGTTACTACCAAAATAACCTTATCACAAGACGACAGTAAAGGGTGTCAAATGAATATAAAGGGATGTAGAATTCGAGAGCAACTCGGGCCGATACCCCCTCCGAAGAGAAGGGGCCCGAAACCTATACAGTATCAACAAAGGTTCGTCCGACATGGTCTACCCACCAGGAATTAACCGATGTAGCGCCAGTGCATTAGAAGAGGAAGAGTATCGGGACAAAGTGTAAATATGGTCTGTAACCGACCCCTGAAAGAACGGCCCCACAAATGACAGAAGGGGTTACCTTCGTAAGCAATATGGGTATCATCGGAAGCTACATTCCAGGGAGTTAAACCGAAAGGTTAAACCAAGACTCAAGCAAGGATACATGCTACTCGTTCTAATTCACCTAGTATCTAAACCATTAACGGTTCTAATTCAGCGAATATACATGTACATCGCGTGGGCGAGCCCTTCCAAATATCCACGATAAAGCCGAGAGCGTACATCCGAAATCCTACGATAAAGAACCGACACTTGGAGGCATTCACTGAGAAACTCGAAATGCCTCCGTAACCCATCTCGGAAACAAACTCCCTTCCATCTAGGGGAAGCCTTAATTCATCTGGAATCCTCGCTTCAAGGATTGTAACCGACACTATGAGGAGGATTGACAGCCAGATGCCCGAGACCAAGAAAAATAACGGCTGACAGAAATCGTCCAGGCCCAACAACCTACTAATAGAAAGACCCTGGATTCTCTATAAATAGGACCCCAGAAACCTCGTAAAGGGGGCAAAACTTTTTATTTCTCAATTTATTCCTTTCTTCTCAAGAGGAGCAAATCAACAATTCTTGTAATATATCTGCAATCTATAAACGGAGAATTTTGGTTTCCATACACTTTACAATTTGGTAATCTTGTAGTGTCATAACGATGAAATAAGGAGTTAACACTAACCTTTCTGATGAGGAGATCAACCAAGGTGCCCCGGTAGTGAAGGAAGAGGGCTCTGTGAAAACATGAGGTCCCCATCTCCTCGCCTTAAGGGGCCGCCATGGTTGATCCATATTCTCTTGTTGAGTCTAACGCTTCCCAAACATTGATCTAACAAAATCGTATATGAATTCCTAACCCGATTTTTGTCTTGTTTCAAATTTCTCTCTTGGGGAAGATCTGACACGAGGGATTCATCGGAGTTAATGAATGTTGCGATGCCTTCATCCATGAACTTAAGGGAGGTGTTAGCCTATTTTCTTCTTATTGGAATACACAAAGTCGTCATGGCATAGAGGCATACCCATTCCAGATCCAAGATTATTTTCCAGAGATTATGAGTCATGACTACGGCAAATCTCATGAACGCATACATTACATTCTATAATCCGGGTGCTGACGAAAAATGTGGTTAACATTTTAGCGTTAGAGGGAGGGGCCTGAACCTCCGACCTTGTGGTTAATTTGTTTAAGCTAACTGTGTGAATTTTTCGTTCCATGGCAGGAAACAATGAAGTCGAAGAAATTGAAGGAACAAAACAAAGAGCTAGATCCCAACGTTACCCTCGAAGGAAATGAGGGCCAGCGCTCAACCCGAATAATAACGAGAAAGAAGCCATGCCCAATCCACAACAACCTCCAAACTCAAACGCCATGGAAGATAATGCCGCAAGAATCTCAGTCTTGGAAAGGAAACTTCAAGAAACGAGGCTCAAGTCAATGCTGTCCAGGCACAAAAATCCTTAAAGCTAACTAGATCCAGTAAAAGAGAGACAAATGAATCTCCAAAAAGGAAGACTCATGTTCAACAGTCAGAAGCAAAAGAGAAGCCTCAAGCAACTTCTTCCAAGAAAAAGAAGTCTCATCTGACGGGAATAGATCATCAAGGGAATCAGTGTGAACAGGAACAGTCTGGGAGCTCCACCTCCAAAGATTATGATCCAAAAGGGAAGACTACGACAACACGGAAGCTTACATCAAAGATGTCACTCAGAAGACCGTTAAGGACTTGCTGGGACGCAAGGGGAAGAAAACCCAGGATAACAAGTTTAATGACAATGAAAGAGTGGCACCATTCATCGATGAGATCATGAATACCATAATACCGTCAAGAGTTAAAGTTTCCACCATAAAATATCTAGGAACTACTGACCCTGACGATTATCTGATGGCTTTTGACAGCTAGATGGATCTTTACAATGCTTCCGGAACCGTCAGGTGCCGCCTCTTCCTGGTGACCTTTCAAGGGGCTGCGGCGAAGTGGTATCGCCAGTATGGGGAAAACACCATTTACTCATGGAAACAATTCTCATACGAATTCTCCGTGCAGTTCTGCATTTGCAAAGATCCGATTGTAGATTATACAGTCATCGCCAACATCAAACAGAGACAATGGGAGTCTCTAGGGGACTATCTGAAAAGGTTCATCAGTGAAGCCTTAAAGGCCAAGGATATGAATTACCACAACAAGATGATCGCCGTACACTCAGGATTGATTGAGAACACCCCCTTATGGAAGGAGTTATATATCCACAGCTGCAAAAAGTGCAGGATTTCCGCTTCCAAGCCGACAAGTTTATCTGCATGGATGAATTGTACTTCATGAATAGGAAGTTTGGGACTCGAGTGGAAGGAGGAAGGCCAAACATAGGACGAAAGCTCCCGGAAGGGAATCAAAGGAGGTCAAGGTGGGAAGACTTTAACACTAACTCAGTTGCCTTGAAAAAGCCCATCTCGTATGTGTATGCTGTTGCAAAAGAAAGGGTCAATAACTTCCCCGTCTCGTTCAAAGCCAAAAAATTGCCCCGAACCTCATGCTGACGGTAAATACTGCGAGTTGCATAAAACCAAAGAGCATAAGACATATGAGTGCAAGGTATTGGACGTGATTATCCAGAAACTAATCCGAGAGGGACATATGAAGGAGTTTGTTTCAAATAAAGCAGCACTAGTTCAACGTGCAGGAGGACAGCAGAAGGTTTCGGTAAACACGATAGGAGTCACTATGGGGGAGAATAACCTAGATCTGGGTCCTTCCGTAAACCGAATCAGTGTGATCTATGGGGGACCACACCCTGTCGGAAGCTGTGCGAAGGCTGGGAATCAATACGCGAAGGAAGCCTTAAAAGGGATCTTCTCCATCCAAGAGGAACCATCATTAAAGAGCGTGTGTTATTCCCTCAAAATGCATAACCTCGTGGTCTCTCCGGAAGAAATGAAGAAAGGGGTCCGTCACCCCCATACCGACCCCCTTATGATAACGATGCAGATAGGGCTTTCGGTCGTTTCTAAAATATTGGTTGATACTGGATGCGCTGTCAATGTCATCTTCAAGCACGCCTTCGATCAAATGTGAATCTCCGAAAAGAAGCTAGAGCCAGCAACGTACCAATTTTCGGATTCAACAATAAATGGTCAACTCCAGTGGGTCAAAGCAACCTTTTGGTTCAAATGGGGTTGTCCCCTCTTCACAGGACTTTCGAAACTCTCTTCGTCGTGATTGATCAGCCGTCCTATTACATTGCCTTCTTCGGACGGCCGACTTTAAAGGAGATGGATGCCTTCGTTTCTTACAAATATTGCATTTTAAAATTTCTAACCAAACAGGGAAGGGGTACCATCTGAGGAGAACAGTTTAGCTCCCGAGAGTTGTACTTCGCAATGGTCGAAAAATACAAAAGGGAGTTTGATTCTTCTACTGTTTTTATGCCTTTAGACAAGGGATTCATACATCCCTCATTTGAAGCTAAGATAAAAATAAGACTGACAAACACACTAATGGTAGGTACACTTCTTTGAAAAGGAAGAAGAAAAGGTCCAACGAGGTGAACTCAACTGAAGAAGCAGAAATTATCACAGATTTAGACTATAGGGGAGATATCGAAAGGATAAAACCAACAGAAGAAGTAAAAGAAGTAAACGTTGACCCAAAAGATAAATCAAAGGTCATCAACATAGGGAAGAGGCTAACGAAACCTCTCCGAAGACACTTAATCTACTTCCTCCAGCTCAAAAAAGTTGTTTTCACCTGGACCCATTCAGACATGGTTGGCATCGATCCTTCAATTATGAGCCACACATTAAACATCGACCCTTCGATAACCCCAATTCGACAAAAGAAGAGACAATGTAATCGAGACCGGATAGAGGCCTTGAAGGAGGAAGTCAGAAGGTTGGAAATTAATGGGTTTATCCGAGAGGTCCATTGCTCGAAATGGTTATCCAATCCCGTGCTAGTGAAGAAGTCCAACAGGAAGTGGAGGACGTGTGTTGATTACACAGATTTAAACAAAGCTTGTCCGAAAGATTGTTACCCTCTCCTGCGGATCGATAAGTTGGTGGATGCCACGAGCGGACACAAGATACTATCCCTTATGGACACTTATTCGAGGTACAATCAAATCCCGATGTACAAACCCGACGAGGAACACACAAGCTTCATCACCGACTGGGGAACAATTTGTTATAAAGTAATGTACTTCGGTTTGAGAAATGTAGGGGCAATATACAAAAGGTTGGTAAACAGGATGTTCCAAGAGCGGATAGGGCGTAATATGGAAGTATATGTGGATGACATGCTAGTGATATCCACCAAAATAGAGGATCATCTAGAGGATCTGGAAGAGATGTTTGGTGTCTTGAGAAGTTCCCAGATGAAGCTAAATCCTCAAAAAATTTCCTTTGGAGTTCAATCGGGGAAGTTTCTGAGATATATGGTAAGCGAGCAAGGAATTGAAGCTAGCCACGACCAAATACAAGCCATTAAGGAAATGGAGGAACTTAAAACCAACAAGGAAGTCATGAGCCTAAACGGGAAGGTAGCGACACTCAGTAGGTTCATTTCTAAGGCCACTAATAAATGCGTCCATTTCTTCGATGTCATAAAGAAAAAGAAGAATTTCGAATGGAACGAAGAATGTAGGATGGCATTCCAAGAGTTGAAAGTTTATATGGGAACGCCTCCGGTTTTGTCTAGTCCCGAGATGGGAGAAGCTCTATACCTATACATGGATGTCTCCGAATATGCAGTGAGTTCAGTCTTGATAAGAGAGGACAAGGGGGATCAACATCCTATCTATTATGTCAGCCGAAGGCTAAAGGACGCGGAAACCCGATACCCCATCATAGAGAAATTAGCGTATTGCTTAATCCTTACCACACGAAAGCTCAGAGGATATTTCCAGGCGCACCTTATTAAAGTTTTAACTAGCTTCCCGCTCAAACAGGTATTCAACAAACCAAAGACCTCGATGTAACACCCCGTGTATTCTATAACAGTGAGATTCACAAATTAAAGTATAATTAATTTGAAATCAAAGAATTAAGGGAAACGGGTTACGCCATTGCATTCGCCTCGAAATTCTACTTAAGATAGAGTCCGAGTTTACGCAAAATGGATAACGTGTGAAGAAGATATCTTTAATTTAAATATCGCAGCAAAACATGAAAAAAAAGAAGAAGAATGGGAAACGAATAATGTTTAGCATTGTTCTAGGGTTTGTAAGCAAAAGACTTAGTAGCTCATTTGGTTGGAACACATGACTTGCATACAAGAGGTACAGAGTTCGATCCCCGCCAGCGCCCTATTTTTGTTTTAGGGGAATGGCTTAAAATAGCCTAGTGTGAACGCAGTTCAAAAAGTGGTTTAGTGTGAAAATGGGTAATTGGGAAGATAGAGAAAAAGAAATGAATATATATATATATATACATATACGCATATATATATATATATATATATATATACATATACGCATATATATATATATATATATATATATATATATATATATGACGTGTACGCATCATGTAGCGTACGTTGCGCATTTTTGGTTGTCAAGGATGGTTTTTTTTTAAAGGGCCTTCTCCAATTTTTAATTATGACAAATTAAAGGTAAGAAAATATTTATTCATATATAAATAAATATTTATATATGGGTAATTAATACGGTAAAGGGGAAAATGTATCTATTAAATACGTATTTACGTTTGAATTGGTGAACATTTAATACGCTGAGTCATTTCTGACTCATCGCTGAGTCAATGCTGAGTCATTTCTGACTCATGGCTGAGTCAATAGGATAACTCTATCCTGACTGAACGGCTATTGTTGAATCAAGCTCCATCGACGGTCTAAAACAACTCACAAACATTATAAAAAGGACCTAAGACCTAGCCTAAATCATACTATTTCATTTTAGCCTCAGGCCGCCGCCATTAAACCTAGAGCTCTGAATTAAAAATATAAAGAATAAAATTATAGAAGATGGAGGACGATTCTTGAAGGCTACAACTAGAAGCTACAACAACTACGACGCTTTAGACAACAAATTCGAGACTAATTGATTTGGGATTTTTAATTGCTTCATATTGTAAGTTCTATGTTACTTTTTAGGCAAAAACGCTAAAACAATATGGACATGCGATGAATTGAAACCGAATTTATGAACTATTGCTAATCCATTGTTTATATTATTTATCGTTGAATTATAATTTGGGGATATTGCTATGGCAACGTTGCAAGTTAAACTTGTCATGATTTTGATGTTGTTATGAATCACTTGGGCTTAATTGTTTGGCAAGTTGGACTAATACATGTCCATGAAATCGCTATGTTTATTGAAATATTTATGTTGATTAAACCATGCCTATGATGCTAATTAGACCATGGCTATGAATATTGATGGAATTATGCCTGTGGTGTTATTATACCCATCATGATTTATGAAAAATAGGGTATTGCTAGGCTATGATGAAAAGTTGAAATTGTTATAATGTTAGATATGTTAAAAACGCTAAGTTGGAATCATTATGTCTATCACGTTAATTATGTTAAAAACGCTAAATTGGAATCATTATGCCTATCATGTTAATTATGTTAAAAACGCTAAATTGGGATCATTATGTCTATCATGTTAGTTGAGAATCATTATGTTAATAATGCTAAGTTGGAACCATTATGTTTATAATATTAGATGAGAATCATTATGATAAATTGGAATTATTATGTCTATGAGAATCATTATGTTAAAAATGCTAAATTGGAATCCACTATGCCCATTAGGATTACTATGCCTTTAATGTTTCATGTTTATAATAAAATTTTTATGATGCCGCAATGATTATTATGCCTATGATGCAAAGTTGAAAACATCATGTTAAATTAAGTTGGAATCATCACTATGCCAAGTTATCACCATACTAGTATTGCAACTATGTGATATGTTATAGCCTGTTTATTATGCAAGTAATGTTATAACTGTCACATATGCCTATCACATGTTTGGTATTATTCCCCTTTATCTCTTGAACTGTTTATACTTGTGAACGAAGTACGTTTATATACGTTGGGGATACGATTGGGTAGAATAGGCAAAACTTGAATTAATTATAAGCATAAACTATGAAATTTGGCATAAGTAGAACATGAAATATGGCACGAAAAACTTGACTTGAACATGCCATAACCTGACTTTAAACATGCCTTAGTTGGGCACGAAGTTGACATATGAACATGATATCAAAATTCTGATAAGAACATGGGCATGACTTTAGAAAACAAGAAAGTGGCCAACTCGAGGTTGGGTTGAGTTTGTAGTGTAAATCTGCCCGGAACCGCCCGGCAAATCCAGTTGCTACAAACAATAGGATCCAATGTGGGTAGTTGGTCACATCGCGCTTGAAACCCGAGGTTGGGTTGAGTTCGTAGTGTAAACCTGCCCGGAACCGCCCGGCAAATCCAGTGGCTACGAACAACAGGATCCAATGTGAGTGGTTCGGTGCATTAACGAATCAATTAATGCCAAGTAGGGTTAAGTCATGAACATGAAAAAGACAACTTAACCAACTTGAACACGATTTGAAGGGCTAAGTCATGAACTTGAAAACGACGACACTTAGCCAACTTGACATGACACGTAGGCGGGTTAAGTCGCGAACTGAAATGACATGCTTAAACATCTTGACATGACTAGACTAGAAAAGGATTGAGTCACGAATTACATGACTTAATCTGTTAGGCGGGTTGGGTCACGAATTACATGACCTAATCTATTAGGCGAAACCCTAGACACGACCCCTTTCAGCAGTAACCCTCTAGATGTATCAAGGTACCCTGGGGCTAGGCCAGGTGGGGGCACGATTACTGGGCTGATTGTAAGAGGTGAACGGCGGCAGTGGGGTACGCCAGTGTAGGTTCGGCGGACTACGATCGTGCACGTATCCGGGGCAGACACTGGGTATCCGTAGATTTATCTGTGCATCTTGAATCGTGTCAGGGGTTGACACCTTAGGGCTGATACACCCGAAGGTGGACCCAGCACAGGTAACTACATTCGTGATTAGTCGTATGACACGGACACTTGACGAGCTAGAACTTGTAGGGAGCCGATCGACTAGATAATCGCTCCGTAGGACCCCGTACTTGGGTCGACCCCGTTTCTGGGTCATTTCATGATAGTGGGCCGTGGGATTTATTTCGTGATCAACTTGTGACACGGGCTTAGTATACTAGTGAAGTCGATGCAACGGATCTCGAACATGTGATGCTTTACTTGACTTGTCTTGACTTATCCTGATCACCTTAGTCTATCTTGTTCACCTTGACACTATTCTTAAGTCTAGTTCCAGTTCATACATGACAGGTTGTTTTAACCGTTTTTACACTGAAAGTCACTAGAACTTACTCAGTCTTTATGACTGACCCTTTTCCTTTCGCCTCTTTTTCTTTCGTTCCCCCCAGGTTCTCAGGGAGGAATAACTAGCTCTTAGCTTGGATATCACTTGCTTTGGCTCAGCATGTACGGTTTGCTATGGCTGCTTCTTTTGACTGCACTTGGGGAATAAGCTCTTTTACTGTTTTTAAATTACTGCTTCTTTGGCTATTATTACAAGACAGTTGTAATGAGATTACTTGAAATGTTTGTAAAAGACATGGTTTAATTTGGAATGAAATGAAGTTCTGTTTTGCTCAGAAATTCTTCCGCTTTTTACTTAATTATTTATTTATGTTCTGTCTTGTGATAATTCTGTGATGTTATCTCGATAATACCTCTCCAAAACTAGGGCATTCCCTTTGTGAGTGACCCTAGCGGAGGTGGGGTGTTACACTTGGTATCAGAGCAGAAGGTTACCAAGACTGGGCAAAAGTTTTGAAAACCTTTTGAATTTTTTTTTCAAAACCATTTACAAAGAAGCATTTTCCAAGAAAAAGTTTTTAAAGGCTATTCCCCAAAAGCCATTAGCACTATCCTTTGTTTCCTTGTTTGAATCTCTTTCCCTTTCTTTTCTCCATCTGTAGTCACTGTAGCTTTACCTGCGGCTAATCTTCTTTCTAGCTTCGTAGAGGGTTTTCCCGTATGATGGAGATAGTTTTCGTGAGGCTTGTTAACATGTTATATAGGATAGGTATGAGTGATAAGGATAAAGATAAGGCGGATGAGTCTTCCGGAGTGATTGAGCCAAGCATCCTTGAAGGCGTAAAAGTGGAAACATTGAGGCGAGTTCTGATTCGTATCTTAGGAACGGAGATCTAGGAGCTAAGGAATCAAGAAGTCAAGCTAGTTAAAATACAGTGGGGTGAAGCCCTAGAAGACGCAACTTGGGAAATTTAAGAAAAGCTAAGCACGCTATACCCATTTCTTTTTAGGGTACATTCTAGATCTATTTTTCCTATAGGTTTACATACATTTCTCTTGCTATCCATGTTTGTTTTGTTATCTCTTTGATCCTATCTTGAGAACCATAGGTAGAATCTTTTTGGATGTAAACATGTAATTGAAACATGTTATGATTGCGAAATGGTTGCAAGTGGTCGCAAGTGGTTGCTCGTGGATGCATGAATACACATTAGGCACTAGATCGGCTCAGGCACATTTACATATTGCATATGCATGAGTGTTTATTTTGGAAACTTGGTTGTGCTATCATTTGGTTGTTGCATATGATTGAATGTTTGAGCACTCATGTAGAAATTGTGAATTATAGTAGGAAAAATTTGCATACATATTGGATTCATTTCACTAAACATATTTTGCATTTAGAAGATCAGTCAGGCCTGATCATTAGCATTAGCTAAGGAACATATACACACACTTCGCATATGATCATAAAGCATTAGAAGTCTTTTAAGGACAATGGATGCTCGTGTTTGATGGATGAGTAGATGGATGTTTGGATGTTAGGATATACATTCCTCCTAACTTGAAGATTTCGGGGACGAAATCCTTTTAAGTGGGGGAGAATGTAACACCCCGTGTATTCTATAACAGTGAGATTCACAAATTAAAGTATAATTAATTTGAAATCAAAGAATTAAGGGAAACGGGTTACGCCATTGCATTCGCCTCGAAATTCTACTTAAGATAGAGTCCGAATTTACGCAAAATGGATAACGTGTGAAGAAGATATCTTTAATTTAAATATCGCAGCAAAACATGAAAAAAAAAAGAATGGGAAACGAATAATGTTTAGCATTGTTCTAGGGTTTGTAAGCAAAAGACTTAGTAGCTCATTTGGTTGGAACACATGACTTGCATACAAGAGGTACAGAGTTCGATCCCCGCCAGCGCCCTATTTTTGTTTTAGGGGAATGGCTTAAAATAGCCTAGTGTGAACGCAGTTCAAAAGGTGGTTTAGTGTGAAAATGGGTAATTGGGAAGATAGAGAAAAAAAAATGAATATATATAATATATATATATATACACATACGCATATATATATATATATATATATATGACGTGTACGCATCATGTAGTGTACGTTGCGCATTTTTGGTTGTCAAGGATGGTTTTTTTTAAAGGGCCTTCTCCAATTTTTAATTATGACAAATTAAAGGTAAGAAAATATTTATTCATATATAAATAAATATTTATATATCGGTAATTAATACGGTAAAGGGGAAAATGTATCTATTAAATACGTATTTACGTTTGAATTGGTGAACATTTAATACGCTGAGTCATTTCTGACTCATCGCTGAGTCAATGCTGAGTCATTTCTGACTCATGGCTGAGTCAATAGGATAACTCTATCCTGACTGAACGGCTATTGTTGAATCAAGCTCCATTGACGGTCTAAAACAACTCACAAACATTATAAAAAGGACCTAAGACCAAGCCTAAATCATACTATTTCATTTTAGCCTCAGGCCGCCGCCATTAAACCTAGAGCTCTGAATTAAAAATATAAAGAATAAAATTATAGAAGATGGAGGACGATTCTTGAAGGCTACAACTAGAAGCTACAACAACTACGACGCTTTAGACAACGAATTCGAGACTAATTGATTTGGGATTTTTAATTGCTTCATATTGTAAGTTCTATGTTACTTTTTAGGCAAAAACGCTAAAACAATATGGACATGCGATGAATTGAAACCGAATTTATGAACTATTGCTAATCCATTGTTTATATTATTTATCGTTGAATTATAATTTGGGGATATTGCTATGGCAACGTTGCAAGTTAAACTTGTCATGATTTTGATGTTGTTATGAATCACTTGGGCTTAATTGTTTGGCAAGTTGGACTAATACATGTCCATGAAATCGCTATGTTTATTGAAATATTTATGTTGATTAAACCATGCCTATGATGCTAATTAGACCATGGCTATGAATATTGATGGAATTATGCCTGTGGTGTTATTATACCCATCATGATTTATGAAAAATAGGGTATTGCTAGGCTATGATGAAAAGATGAAATTGTTATAATGTTAGATATGTTAAAAACGCTAAGTTGGAATCATTATGTCTATCACGTTAATTATGTTAAAAACGCTAAATTGGAATCATTATGCCTATCATGTTAATTATGTTAAAAACGCTAAATTGGGATCATTATGTCTATCATGTTAGTTGAGAATCATTATGTTAATAATGCTAAGTTGGAACCATTATGTTTATAATATTAGATGAGAATCATTATGATAAATTGGAATTATTATGTCTATGAGAATCATTATGTTAAAAATGCTAAATTGGAATCCACTATGCCCATTAGGATTACTATGCCTTTAATGTTTCATGTTTATAATAAAATTTTTATGATGCCGCAATGATTATTATGCCTATGATGCAAAGTTGAAAACATCATGTTAAATTAAGTTGGAATCATCACTATGCCAAGTTATCACCATACTAGTATTGCAACTATGTGATATGTTATAGCCTGTTTATTATGCAAGTAATGTTATAACTGTCACATATGCCTATCACATGTTTGGTATTATTCCCCTTTATCTCTTGAACTGTTTATACTTGTGAACGAAGTACGTTTATATACGTTGGGGATACGATTGGGTAGAATAGGCAAAACTTGAATTAATTATAAGCATAAACTATGAAATTTGGCATAAGTAGAACATGAAATATGGCACGAAAAACTTGACTTGAACATGCCATAACCTGACTTTAAACATGCCTTAGTTGGGCACGAAGTTGACATATGAACATGATATCAAAATTCTGATAAGAACATGGGCATGACTTTAGAAAACAAGAAAGTGGCCAACTCGAGGTTGGGTTGAGTTTGTAGTGTAAATCTGCCCGGAACCGCCCGGCAAATCCAGTTGCTACAAACAATAGGATCCAATGTGGGTAGTTGGTCACATCGCGCTTGAAACCCGAGGTTGGGTTGAGTTCGTAGTGTAAACCTGCCCGGAACCGCCCGGCAAATCCAGTGGCTACGAACAACAGGATCCAATGTGAGTGGTTCGGTGCATTAACGAATCAATTAATGCCAAGTAGGGTTAAGTCATGAACATGAAAAAGACAACTTAACCAACTTGAACACGATTTGAAGGGCTAAGTCATGAACTTGAAAACGACGACACTTAGCCAACTTGACATGACACGTAGGCGGGTTAAGTCGCGAACTGAAATGACATGCTTAAACATCTTGACATGACTAGACTAGAAAAGGATTGAGTCACGAATTACATGACTTAATCTGTTAGGCGGGTTGGGTCACGAATTACATGACCTAATCTATTAGGCGAAACCCTAGACACGACCCCTTTCAGCAGTAACCCTCTAGATGTATCAAGGTACCCTGGGGCTAGGCCGGGTGGGGGCACGATTACTGGGCTGATTGTAAGAGGTGAACGGCGGCAGTGGGGTACGCCAGTGTAGGTTCGGCGGACTACGATCGTGCACGTATCCGGGGCAGACACTGGGTATCCGTAGATTTATCTGTGCATCTTGAATCGTGTCAGGGGTTGACACCTTAGGGCTGATACACCCGAAGGTGGACCCAGCACAGGTAACTACATTCGTGATTAGCCGTATGACACGGACACTTGACGAGCTAGAACTTGTAGGGAGCCGATCGACTAGATAATCGCTCCGTAGGACCCCGTACTTGGGTCAGACCCCGTTTCAGGGTCATTTCATGATAGTGGGCCGTGGGATTTATTTCGTGATCAACTTGTGACACGGGCTTAGTATACTAGTGAAGTCGATGCAACGGATCTCGAACATGTGATGCTTTACTTGACTTGTCTTGACTTATCCTGATCACCTTAGTCTATCTTGTTCACCTTGACACTATTCTTAAGTCTAGTTCCAGTTCATACATGACAGGTTGTTTTAACCGTTTTTACACTGAAAGTCACTAGAACTTACTCAGTCTTTATGACTGACCCTTTTCCTTTCGCCTCTTTTTCTTTCGTCCCCCCCCCCCCAGGTTCTCAGGGAGGAATAACTAGCTCTTAGCTTGGATATCACTTGCTTTGGCTCAGCATGTACGGTTTGCTATGGCTGCTTCTTTTGACTGCACTTGGGGAATAAGCTGTTTTACTGTTTTTAAATTACTGCTTCTTTGGCTATTATTACAAGATAGTTGTAATGAGATTACTTGAAATGTTTGTAAAAGACATGGTTTAATTTGGAATGAAATGAAGTTCTGTTTTGCTCAGAAATTCTTCCGCTGTTTACTTAATTATTTATTTATGTTCTGTCTTGTGATAATTCTGTGATGTTATCTCGATAATACCTCTCCAAAACTAGGGCATTCCCTTTGTGAGTGACCCTAGCGGAGGTGGGGTGTTACACTCGAAGAGGCTAATTAAATGGGTTATTGAGCTTAGCCAATACGAAATTGAGTTCCATCCTCGAGCAGCAATCAAAGGGCAAGCTCTCGCAGATTTCGTGAACGAGTGTACAATCTTTATTTCGGAACAGTCGATTAAAGTAAATGACTCAAAGAACAAATGGCAACTTTTTGTAGATGGAGCTTTCAACAAGCAGGGAGCAGGGGCAGGTTACGTTATAATCACCCCTGACGGACACGCTTGCACTACGGCATGAAGTTAGGGTTCCCGGCAACCAACAATGTGGCTGAATATGAATCCATGATAGCTGGTCTGAATCTGGCATTACAGTTGAAGATACCAAGGATAGAAATCTTCAGCGACTCGTGATTAATGGTAAACCAAATAAATCAGATATATCAAACCAAAGATACCGACTCATCTTATACATGAAGAAGGTAATAAAGATGCTTTCCCTGTTTGAGGACTTCTCAGTTCATCAAATACCCCGTGAGGAGAATAACCAGGCAGATTCGCTAGCCAAATTAGCCAGCTCCAGAGGAGCCTCCGAAACCCGAATAGTGCCGACGGGATATCAGGAGGTGCCTGGCATCGAACATGAATAATTGAAAATAGGAAAAGAGTTATTGGCTTTGAACAGATCCCAAGCCTTGAGAAGGGGATATAGAGAAGGCCAAGAAAGAAACTCCAAGAGGGAGTCCCCCATAACGGAAACACGCCACCAACAGGAAACTACGTGGATGACTCCCATAGAGGACTACCTCCTAAGGGGGACGTTACCTCTTAGTAAACAAAATGCAAGAAAGATAAAACACCAAGCTCCCACATTTGTGATCATGGACGACATACTTTATAAAAAGGGACATTCACTTCCTTATCTAAGGTGTGTAGGTTTCGAAGATGGATGTAGCGTATTAAAAGAAGCTCATGATGGATGGTGCGGGGACCATTCCAATGGGGTTAAACTGGCCAAAAGGGTCATGCGATTAGGTTATTATTAGCCGCGGATGGTTAGTCAAGCGGTTGGGTACGTTAAGAGATGCGATAAATGTCAGAAGTACTCTAAGGTGCCACAACTTCCTCCCAGCGACCTAACCTCCATATCGAGCCCCTGGCCTTTTGATATATGGGGGACAGATTTAATCGAGCCCTCACAACTTGCTAAGGGAGGAGCTAGATGTGCCGTAGTAGCTATGGATTACTTCACCAAGTGGGTGGAGGCGGATCCCCTTCCGGTTATCACATCCAAAAAGGTATTAAGATTCATGATAAAGAATATCGTTACCCTCTTCGGAGTCCCACACAAGATCATATCAGACAACGGAACATAATTCGAGAGCGAAGAGTTCACCCGATTCTATGAGAAAAATGGAATCATCAAAAGTTTCTACTCGGTAGCCCACTCGAAAGCTAACAAAGCTGTGGAAGCTGCAAATAAGACCATTAAGACAATCCTTAAGAAATGCCTAAATCAGTCTAATGGAAATTGAGTAGAGGAATTTCCTCTAGTGTCATGGGCGTACAGAACTTCTACCAGAATAGCTACGGGACACACCCCCTTTTCCCTGACATATGTATGCGAGGCTATGCTTCTGGTTGAAATCGAAATCCCATCACATAGAGGGGTAGCATAAACATTTAACCCTAATCAGGAGTTTAGAAAAGAATCACTAGACATGATACAGGGACTAAGGGATGAGACTGCATTCAGAACCACCGAGTACAAAAAAAAAGATCACAAAATATTATAATTCTAAGGTCAAAGCTAGAACCTTCACCAACGACGAATAGGACTGCGAAGAGTAATGGCTAACACCAAGAATCCGACCAATGGCCCTCTCAGTCCAAATTGGGAAGGACCCCTAATTTTCCATCAAGAAGTCATACCCGACACATATCGGCTATGCAGACCCAATGGCGATCTTGTTCTAAGTACATGGAACTCGGAACATTTAAGGACATATTTCTCAACCATAAAGGAATAGAGGACAAGATCTTTCACCCAAGAAGTCATCATACAACTAGGGGCATGGAAACCCTCCCAGTAGCTCATGAGAAACCCAAAAGGGGTCGAGCTGGAAAAAGGATTGAATCCCTCGTCATCGCCAAATTAGCCTGGGCGAGGCATCCCCGGGAGGAGGGGATGACTATGTTAGTATTTTCCCTTGCCCAAACCGAAGGGGGTGGGGTTAAAGCATCGAAAGCGTAAGCCGTCGTTTCACACCCGAAATGGTCATGGCGGTGCATCTAAAATTTAGCACGCCCTGCCTCTGCTTGCCGAGGAGTATGCCCTGCCTCTGCTCGAGCTAAGCAGGTCCTACCTCTTCTCGTAGAAGAGCATGTCCTACGCGTTACCCGTAGAAGGGAGCGCAAACCCATATCATCGCCTACGATGGTTAGGATAGGGCACCCCTTGGAGGGGGTGGCGTATAAGCATCTATCAGTGTTTACGATGGCTCATGTAGAGCACCAAAAGAATAAAATTTATTTCTGCCTACGATGGCCCCATCTATGTTTCTAATCCCTTATCATTGCCTACAATGGTCAGGATAAGGAACCTCTTGGAAGGAGGTCGGGTAAGTCCTTGGGCCCAGCTTGTGGATAAGCTAGCCAAACGCTCCGGACGCACATGCCTAGAGAGTAGCCAGCAAAGCACATACATCCTCTGCTTTGGCAACAAAAGCCTAAAGGGAGGCTCAACAAAGCGCGTACATCCTCTGCTTTGAAAAAAAAACACCAAAGGGAGGCTCAAGAAGCGTGTACAACCTCTTCTTCCCAAAACAAACCGAAGGGGATACTCATTTTACTAATACCAGAGGGGTTCTGGTTCTCCGTACTTATACCCGAATCTGGGTCGATTTGGCGCTTTACTAATACCGGAAGGGTTTCCGGTCCTTAATCTAAAATACCCAAATTTGGGTGGATTCGGCTCCTCATTAATGCTGGAAGGGTTTCCGGCCCTTAATCTAGAAATACCCGAGTCTGGGTGGATTCAGTTTTTCATTAATGCTGGAAGGGTTTTCGGTCCTTAATCTAAAATATTCGAATTTGGGTGGATTCGATCCTTCATTAATGCCGGAAGGGTTTTTCGGTCCTTAGTCTATAATACCCGAATCTAGGTGGATTCGGCTCTTCGTTAATGCCAGAAGGGTTTCCAGTCCTTAATCTAAAAATATCCGAATCTGGGTGGATTCGGCTCTTCATTAATGCCGGAAAGGTTTCCGGTCCTTAATCTTAAATACCTGAATCTGGATGGATTCGGCTCTTCATTAATGCCGGAAGGGTTTCCAGTCCTTAATCTAAAAATACCCGAATCTGGGTGAATTCGGCTCTTCATTAATGCCGGAAGGGTTTCCGGTCCTTAATCTAAAATTACCCAAATCTGGGTGGATTCGGATCTTCATTAATGCCGGAAGGGTTTCCGGTCCTTAATCTAAAATACCCGAATCTAGGTGGGTTCGGCTCTTCATTAATGCCGAAAGGGTTTCCGGTCCTTAAACTAAAATACCCGAATCTAGGTGGATTCGGCTCTTCATTAATACCAAAAAGGTTCTCAGTCTTCAACCTTTAAGTCCCCGAATCTAGGTGGATTCAACTCTTCGTTAATGCCGGAAGGGTTTCCGGTAATCAAACTAAAATACCCGAATCTGGGTGGATTCGACTCTTTATTAATACCAGAAAAGGCCCCCGTCTTCAACCTTTAAGTCCTCGAATCTGGGTGAATTCGGCTTCTTAATCTTGATCTGTCCGACTATGGATAGTATTCAACTCAACTTCATTGTTGGAAAGAGTTCTCAAACTTCCATCAAGGCTTGAATCTAGGTCATTTCATTCCTCCACAAGGCATCGAAAACGAATCTCTTTGGCAGGGCCTATGGTGTAACTTAACATTGGAAAGTAATTGACAAACAGATAGGGGAAGGCCAAAAAAAATCTTGATTTGGAAAGTCGAAGACACCCCTTCAGTAGGTGAGGGGAAAATGTTACTACTAGAATAACCTTAGAACAAGATAACAGTGAAGGGATGTCAAATGAACAAACGAAGGGATGTAGAATTTGAGAGCAACTCAGGTCGATACCCCCTCCGAAGAGAAGGAGCCTGAAACCTGCAGAGTATCAGCTAAGGTTCATCCGACATGGTCTAACCGCCAGGAATTAGCCAATGTAGTGCTAGCACAGTAGAAAAGGAAGAGTATCGGGACAGAGCGTAAAGATGGTCTGTAACTGACCCCTGAAAGAACGACCCCACAAATGATGGAAGGGGTTACCTTCGTAAGCAACATGGGTATCACCGGAAGCTACCTTCCAGGGAGTCAAACTGAAAGGTTAAACCGAGACTCAAGAAAGGATACAGGATACTCATACTAATCCACCTTGTACCTGAACCATTAACGGTTCTAATTCGGCGAATATACACGTACATCGTGAGGGCGAGTCCCTCCAAGTACCCACGATAAGCCGAGAGCCTACATATGAAAGCCTACGATAAAGCACCGACACTTGGAGGCATCAACTAGGAAACTCGAAATGCCTCCGCAACCCGTCTCGGCAACAAACTCCCTTCCATCTAGGGGAAGCCCCAATTCATCGAAATCCTCGCTTTGAGGACTGTAACCGTCACCATGAGGAGGACCGACAGCCAGATGCCCTATACCAAGAAAAATAGCGGCCGATAGAAAACGTTCAGGCCCAACAACCTACTGATAGAAAGACCCCGGATTTTCTATAAATAGGACCCTAGAAACCCTGTAAAGGGGTATGAACTTTTTATTTCTCAATTTAGCACCTTTCTTCTCGGGAGGAGCACATCAATTTTTGTAATATATCTGCTATCTATAAATGGAGAATTCCGGGTTCCATACACCTTACTATTTGATAATTTTGTAGTGTCATAACGATGAAACAAGGAGTTAGCACTAACCTTTCTGATAAGGAGATCAACCACAGTTCCCTTGTAGCGTAGGAAGAGGGCCCTGTGAAAACATGAGGTCTCCTTCTCCTTGCCTTAAGGGGCCGTCAAGGTTGATCTATATTCTCATGCTGAGCCTAATGCTTCCCATACATTGATGTAACAAAATCGTATACGAATTCCTGACCCGATTTCTGTCGTGATTCAAATTCCTCTCTTGGGGAAGATCTGACACAAGGGATTCATCGGAGTTAATGAATGTTGCGATGCCATCATCCATGAACTTAAGGGAGGTGTTAGCCTGTTTTCTTCTTATTGGAATACACAATGTCGTCGTCATGGCTTAGAGGCTTACCCATTCCAGATCCAGGATTATTTCCCAGAGATTCTGAGTCATGACTATGGAAAATCTCGTGAACGCATACATTACATTCTGTAATCAGGGAGTTGATGAAAAATGTCATTAACAACCATGCATGGACATTCATAGTGAATTTGTGAGATTATAATATTATACTGACAACTGCTCGAAGTGATCATTAGTCAGCCATACATTATTTGACATTCTGATCATTTTTAAAATTCATTTTTTTTATTTTAATTTGTATATGGAAGGATAACTTGTCTATATCTTCATGAGCAAATTGCATATTTACAAATATAAATAGCAATTTGGCTATATTATTCATCTGCTAAGGTTAAAGTTTTCATTTTTTTCCTTATAAACTATGTAACAATATTTATCAAATTTATAGTTTTAATGGAGTGGTTATCTTTACATCCTTATAGTGATGTGTTTCTTTAACATAACCGAGTTATTTCAATTTTTATGAACAAGATATATTATCATATTTCATTATGTGTTGTTTCTTTTTATCTCATGCTCAATCCTATCATTTTCTTCTATGCTATATTTGGGTATTGACTAAAATGTTACCTATGTAAAGTCGAAATTATTCTGGATTAAATTTCTTAAACACACCTTGTGTAAAAAACGCTTCTCCATGTTTTTTAAGATTTATAATCTTATTCATATGTTTATGTTCTAATATGATGCATGCATGCTAGATACCGTCACATCTATTTCTCATCATGGAAGCCTAAAAAATCTCACATTTTACTCTAATTTTTATGGTGTATACATTATAGTATTACTTATCGTACTATAACAACATATGTTGTTTTATGATAGGTTTGTATTTTTCCACTCTTTATTGTGGATTGTCTTCATGACCGAACACATGTTGCTCTCTCCAATGCTTTGTTGAAGTTTATTACAATTTTTTTTATTAGAAATTATTTATCAATTGTGATATTGTATCATTTGTCATTTCTTAGATTTCAAAAGCTTACGGTAAAATTTATTTCTTCTTTTGTTATCTACAGTTAATGATTTGTTTATAGAAAAAAGCACAAAATAAGATAGTATACTATTTACTTTATTTTTATTAGAAATTAGAAATATGTGCACAACATTACTTAGTAAGAAACGGACAAAACATGGTTATAAAGTTATTAAAATATATTCAGTAAAACCTTTTTCTTTCTGCGGGAATTCAGTACTACATGAGTCCAATATAAAATATGGAAATGTACATGTACACCCATTTCTGAATCAATTATACATCAGTACATTAGGGATGTTTAATAAACATGGAGAATAGACAAACGATATGTAGACTATATTAAGTTAGTTACGAGAAAATAATTTTTATATTAAACAGCATATATTTTTAAGTCCTAAATTAACAACCAGCCATCGACACCATGTCTGATTTCATTAGATAATCATGAAATATCTTATTTATAATCATCTGCTAAATAAACAAGTAAAATTAAATTGTAGTTTTTGATTAGTTCGGGATCGCATGCTTCAACCATTGGGACAAGGAAAATGTAAGCAATAAGGAGTTCAGGTAAAATAGACCAAGTTGACAAGAATATTGGCTCCCTAGACCGTAAGTATTCTATCTTTATTTTAAAATCAATTTGATTGTGATTTTTTTTATAAATCAATGATTTAATTTTAATATCCATGTTTAGCCTCGATTGTTGTGATTAGTTTTTTTTTAGTTTGACTGTATTTTTAATATCGAGTAATGTAAGTAGAGTCAGTAGATTTCATATGTTTTAGATATGGTAACAATGTTTGATATTTATTATTATATATTCCCTTTCTTGACAAAAAATGTAATGTAGATTAATCTATAATATTTCGCTCAACATCAGTTGGAGATTCCCTAACACGGTGTGTTAAAATATTAATTTAATTTATTCTTATTTTTTGTTTGCACTATTCTTGGTAGTGTGATTGAATAGCGATTTAATTTAAACCATTATTATGCTTTGCTTGCACTAATTTCAGGTGGTGTCATTAAAAACATTTTATTCCAATAAGCTTGTACAAATCATGGGCTACTTAATGTAGGACAAGAGTTAAAAAAGGTTGACTATGCTAGGTACACTTGGATTCTAAATAATTATTCGCAGATTCCAAAAGAATGTTTTCATCATTAATTCCCATTATGCATATCTATTAAGCATTAAAAAAGTAATTACATGATAGTAAGATATTTGGTAAATGTCCTATATTTGGGTGTTGTTGCTGAGACATGATGTAACTTTGTTTAAACATTCAAATATCGGGTGTTAAAGCACTTAGTAAAAGTTATGAAACATCATAGAGGTGTGGAGATTCAACAATTAAAGTACTTCAATATGGACCTTGGAAGACTGTCTACAGATGCTTCCGGAGTATTATTTTTATCACAAATCTGATTTTAATATGTACTAATGTTAGATCCTTTATGCTGACTATTAAAGCCTTTCTAATTGTTTTATCAGATCCTTTATGCTGACTATTTTTTTCTTTTCCTTTTCTTGAAAGTTTATGTCAATGGAGATTAAAAAAATACGGTGATGAAGTTATTTAAGATGGGATGGTTTGCTACTAACATCTAAGTGAATCAACATGATTTGCTTATCTATTTTTATCTTGCAATTGATTCACTTAGTCACACATGGATACCCATTTAGAGTTGGAGGTCTCAACATCATTTTGATAATTGTTAGGATATAAATTAAATAGTCTGCACAGTTCCAGTTTTTGATCAATTTTTTAAAATTAAAATTTAGTGTATAGAGTGAGTTAGTATAATATAATAATTTATATCTTTATGTTAGAAGAAATGGTATCATACTTTATTTATGTAAGGCTTCTCTTTATCTTATGTTCGATATTTTGATTTTCTTTTGTTTTGGCATATACGCTTGGCTACATAGTTGCTTATGCAAAACTGAAGTTCATTTTGATTACAATGCTTCAGTCAACTTTGGACAAGACATTTCTCCATCTTTTGTGGATATAAATATATATGTATGTAGATCTTATTGTTACATTTACATTTTAAATTGTTATAGGCATATAAAAGTGCTCATTATTAAAGCCTACTAAATTTCTTGGATTTTGCTTCGATTTCTTATTTTACGGTACTTCTATGTTGTTCTTCATTTCTTTATTTTACATCATGTTCAAGACTGAATCATGCACTTTATGTCAGCTAACTACTTTGTTAATGGAGGAGTGGACCACTTTAGAGGAAAACACTATATTTTATTAATTCAAATGAATGTCTAAACAGAACTTTGCTGCTACTTAGTTAATGCAATTTATATACTATATATGATCATCAATATGATGATCAAACAAAAGGAAAACAAATGTAACGAGAACATAGTTATTATAACATTTTTATTGACAATATCTTCCAAGTATAAAAATTATAGGATAACAGCATTTGGATAGTCATTCATAGCAGCGATTACGGAGATACTGCTATTAGGAGGTCCAGGAAAGGGGGATCTGAAATTGTGGTTCAAGAGATGTAGTAGAATAGAAAAAGGCTGAAACTAGCTAATGAGTCGTGTTGAGTGCCAAGACAGTTTTTTTATCTATCTCTGTAAAAAGTTTTTTGAGTCGTGTTGAGTCCCAAGTTTTTTTAG
Source organism: Allium sativum (assembly GCA_030737875.1). Lineage (NCBI taxonomy): Eukaryota > Viridiplantae > Streptophyta > Magnoliopsida > Asparagales > Amaryllidaceae > Allium > Allium sativum. Next base: position 888,109,975 of record CM060922.1, read on the forward strand.
CTTTTCAAAACTTAGCAAAAAGTTTCTATCTGTCTCGGTAAGCTTGTTTCGGTATTTGTAGTTAGGATACATGTCCTTCAACATGTCTACCCAATTACGGTTTTTGATTGATGAGATGCACCAATATATACCACCCAGATGCTTTGGGGCTCTCATATAAAAGAATCAGTGCATCAAGCGCTTCTCATACATCAATACGTCTCTTATATCAATAATATGGATTGTTCTATCTTTCATTGGATCACAATCCCCATTCATGGTGTTGAACAGATAAAGGATACTAGCATTGACATTGGACTAAAGAAGTGAATCAACGTCGGACAGAATGTCCCAACGTCAAGTCCATGCTTTTCACTGTACTCAAGAGCATCCTTCTCTGCCGATGTCTTGAAATGGAAGTACCAGTTCTCAGTTGTCTTGCAAAGTTCACAATCGGACCAGCAATCTTCATCCATAAGCTTTTGTTGAGGCCATCTTGGTACCATTGAAACTGCAGCACCGGAAGAGACAACCACCACTCTGTTAACATTAGCCGCTGAGCATACTTTCAGTGCATTTAGCGTCTCATTTACAGCAGGCTTGATTACTTCTACCTCTAGGTTGGCTGATTTGGTAGAAGGAACAGGACTTGCAACATGATAAACACCAACACAACCTTCAATTGCCGCAGCTACCGATTTGTAATAAAGAAGATCCGCTTTAAAAAGTATCAGGTTTTCTGATGCATTTTCAAACTTCATCAAATGAGAATTCTTTTCATCTCTAGATCTCTGACTATTCCATGGACTTTGTAGCCTTTAGTTTAGAGGGTAATAGCTTAACAAGCCCCGAGGCCAGAAATCCACTTGCTCCAGTCACACAAACTCTCTTCTCTTCTGATTTCTCCATTTTCTCTGGAATTTTTTTCTTTAAACTGAGCTAAGTTAGACTATAGTGAGCTAAGTAATAAGATTAATGTTACTCTTTTATGTATCATAACTGGCCATCAAATTTAGGATGCGGACTGCTACTATACATGGGTGAAGGGAAGCCTTGGCTATCAAACGGGTTTTATGAGATATCACAGATTCACAGTTGAGAAGGAAAACTGTTGCTGACCATCTGAGTTGGAGTAGTGATAGATCTGAAGAAATGATTCCCATAAAAGAAGAAAAGACTGAAAGCATGTGATATTTATTGAATTTACCTGAAACTTATTAACTATAAATATTTATATTTAATGATACTTCATTTATTTTAATCAAAAAACGAAGTTGGTGTGTTTAATCTTTGACCCTTTTGCATGTTAAAGTTCATATAAGCTCTTGCATTGACATGTTATTCATGCATCATATCTCAAAATTTAGCCAAGTACCAAATAATCCCTATTATGCATGTGCACTTAGATTAATGCTGGTTCATTATTTTGATGATGCAAATGGAGTGAAACCCTCTAGAAGTGGTTAAAAGTAATTTTATTCTGGGTTAAATTTGTGGGTCTGTCCATAATAACTGTTTGCTGAGTTTGATTGACTTTGGGTTTGCTTAGGAATACTTCCTTTACTCGAGCTATGCATATTAGCTTTACGTAACAATAAATGATAATTTGAACGCAAAGAAACAGAAAGAAGAACTGGAAGGAATTTTTATTTTCAGATCTGAAAGTATTCTTACAAGGAGATGATGACTTAATAGGAAACTTTACAACTGGCTTAAAATACAATTACCAATATACCCTTATTTACAAAATAGACTAAAACTATTAATTTTGGACTAACTTGTCATATAAACCAGCATCACCCCTTCAAGCTAGATCTGGTGGCTTTGACAGTAGGCTAAGCTTGGCTGAGAAAAATTTGTGAGGTTCAGAACAGAGGGGTTTTGTGAAGATATCAGCAAGTTGTAAAGATGTTCTTACGTGCAAAATCTTAATGAATCCTTCTTGCACAGAATCTCTAATAAAATGATAATCAATTCGCAAATGCTTAGTGCGTTCATGGAAAAATGGATTTTCTGCAATGTGCTTAGCAACAATATTATCACAAAACAAATAAGTAGGTTTTGGAATCTTAACCTGCAAATCAGATAAAAGACCATCTATCCAAACTAATTCACTTGTAGAATAACTCAAGCTCCTGTATTCAGCTTCACAAGTACTCTTTGAAGTAGTCTTCTGCTTTTTGGTTTTCTAAGAAATTAACGAATTTCCCAAAAAAACTGCATAGCTAGACAATGATTTAGCCAAAAAAGGACATGATACCCAATCAGCATCACAATATCCTTTTAAAATCAGATTACTTTCAGGTTGAGCAGAATAGAACAGTCCAAGATTAATTGTGCCTTTCAAATATTTCAAAACATGAATAGCAGCATTAAAATGCGAGTTAGCTGGAGCTTGCAAAAATTGACTTAATTATTGAACAACATAGGATATATCCGGTCTAGTCATGTTTAAATATAACATTTTCCCAATTAACTACTTGGTATGTTGCGGATTGTATTAATCTGCATAACAGATTTGGGTTGTTGGCGGAGATTGATGTGAATGAGGATGCTAGGAATAAGGAGTTATGTGGCATTACTGTTGTTGCGGAGATGGGTAATCCAATGGCTATTGGATTGGTAGTGACAATGCCTGTTAGTCTTAGGGCTTCTGATTCGAAATCTAAGAAGAAAGTAAGTAGTGGTGTGGAATACCAGGGTGCTTGTACTGGAGCAGGTAGCTCGGGTATGAGGGACTGGGCAGTTAATAGTCGGTGCAAGGATTTTGTTGGTGTGGTTGAAAACTTAGATTTTAAGATGGGCCGTGATTTTGCGTATTCTGGTCTGATGGATAAGATGAAATATTGTTGCGGTGTAGTTGAGCAGAGTGCCAATATTGGAGTTGTGAGTTCATATGTGGGGGAACGACTAGTTAATAGTATGGGCAATATTATAGTTAGCGTGAATGAAGGCTCTGTTTTTTAGTTTGGTGATGCAGGAAGTCATATTAGTAGTGGCTGCGGGATTTTTGCAATTGATGGTGGTGGTTTGGTAGGGTATCAGGACAGAGTTGTTGGAGCATCTGGTAATTTGATTGCTGGCAGTACGAGAGGATTAGGAAGTGGAGTGTTGGAGACTCATTTGTTTGGTGGGTTGTTTTCAGTGCAGTTCGCGTTGTTAGATGGGTTTTTGCGTTGTGGCGCGGGTGATTTTATGTTTTTACTGGATAAGGTTGGATGCACTATTTTTTTTTTTGGGAGTTGGATGTGAGAATTGCGTTCATGTTTATGAGGCCATGTTTTAGTATTTTTCAGTCGGATTATGAGTTGACTAGTCCGATACTGGATATTCTTCGTCAGTCTATTTCTTCGGTTAGTGCTAGTTTGCAAGAGGATTGTAGAGAGCTTTCTCCGAGTAGTGTAGCGTCCACTTCATCGTCTAGGAAGGGGAGGTGGAAGAGATACACTCCTAGTTCTGGACTGGTTCGTCGTAGCGCAAGGATTAGATCTAGGTCCTCTTCTTATTATGGTAGGCTCCCGAGTTCGATTGCTAGTAGTAGCAATCCGAATTCGGGCTCAGGTATGACTTGTGTTTATGGTAGCGATTATACTCCATTTGCTTTGCGTAGCCTTTCTACCAGTCAGCTTTTTCAACTGGCTAATGACACTGCTTTTATATTTACCGACATAGAGTTAGATGCGGATTACATTAGAAGTAGGGAACTAGAGAGAGTTAGCTCTATTGGATGTTGAGGATTGTTAGTTGGAATATTAGGGAACTTAATGAGCCCAAAAAATGCGATATGTTTAGGGATTTTCTTAAAAGACTTCCATATTTTTATTGCTTTGCTTTAGGAAACTAACATTGAGAACCATGATCATTGTTTTTATTCGAGGTTAAGTGGGTCTCACTTTCATAATTGGGCTTGTCTCCCGGCCGTGGGTAGAGCCGAGGGCCTTATGATCGGTTGGAAGGATAATCAATTTCGGCTCATTCAGAAGATTCCTAAATTGTATTCTTTACACATCATATTGGCCTCTCTTGCAGATAATTCTATTTTGGGTATTTCTAATTTGTATGGTCCCCATACTAAAATAAAGAGGAGACTATTATGGGTTGAATGTTCTGATTTTAGGAATCTTGTCCCCAATCAATGGATTATAGGGGGAGATTTCAATGTCACTAGGTTTTTAAGGGAGAGATCACCTCGAGAAGGTGATTTCTCTGATATGGAGGAATTCAATGATTTCATTTTAGATAATAATTTGATTGAGATTCCTCTCAACAATAGATCGTTTACTTGGTCTAATGTCAGAAATTGTCCTTCTTTTGCTTTATTAGATAATTTTTTTATTAGTACTGAGGTAGATGATAGATTTTCTATTTGTAGAGTTAAGGGTTTGCCTTTTTATATTCTGGTCATTATCCCATTATCCTTTCGTGTGATTCGAATATTTCTATTAGTAACAGTTTCAAATTTGAGAAGATGTGGTTATGGATGCTAGTTCTATTAATCTTGTTTCTGTCAAGTGGAATTCCTTGTTTTATTTTAATAATTTGCATAGGGGTAATTCTGCAAAGATTTTTATTGCGAAGCATGGTAAATTAAGATTTTTCTCAAACGTTGGAATAAGTATATTTTTTGTGGTGTTAGAATTAGGCAATATAAGATTATGTGTGGGATGTTAGATTTAGACAAGATTAGTGAGTCCAGGATTCTTAATTCCAATGATAGGGATAGACTTTGCAACCTAAAGAATGATCTCATGCTGATTTTAGAAAAAAAAGAGATCATGTGAAAGTAAAGGGCCCAAGTTCAATGGATTAAGAAGGGGGATAACAACACGAAGTTCTTTCATAGTGTGGCTAATATGAGGAGGAGTGATAATTTGATTCATTTTATTTTTATTAATGACGTGGAAGTGACTGTTCAGAGGGAATTAAATGAGGCTTTTACTAGGTATTATAGAGCTAGGATTAAGAGAAGGATTAATGTTAGATGGAATGACATTTATCCGCCTGATACTAAGGTTGAGTTAGTAGATTTAGACAAGTCTTTCTCTGAACGGGAGATTTGAAAGGCAATCTGTGATATGACTAGTGACAAAGCTCCTTGGCTTGATGGTTTTTCTGTTCTTTTTTATAAGCAATTTTGGGAGTTCCTGAAATTTGATATTATTAACTTATTTAATGATTTTATAGTGGTAATTTACGATTAGGTAGTTTTAACTTTGCTAATGTTATCCTTATTCATAAGAGTGAGGGTACTAATTCTCTAAAGGATTTTAGGCCTATTTCCTTAATCAATTATTCCATCAGAATTCTTTCGAAAGTCCTAGCTAATAGGCTTAGTATTAAGATGAATGAACTTATTGATTGTTCCCAAACTACCTTTATTAAAGGTAGAAACGTAGTGGATGATGTGGCCGCTATGCATGAGTATATTAATGTCTGTTGTAAAAATAATTTTTCTTGTGCTATTTTGAAGTTAGATTTTGAGAAAGCATTTGATTCAGTTGATTGGGATTTTATTAGCGAGTTATGTCTTGCTAGGGGTTTTAGTTCAGATGGATCCAATCTAAGAGAGGTCTTAGATAAGGTGATCCCCTATCGCCTCTTCTTTTTAATTTAGTGGCTGATGTTTTCTCTAGAATTATTAAGAGAGCTGTTAGATTAGGTGTCTTAGGTTGTATTGGTAACGAGGAATTTAATAATGAATTATCTATTCTCCAATTTACAGATGATACATTATTATTTTCCTTTCACTTGACCAAGCAAATTATTGCTTTGAAGTTCATTCTTTATTATTTTGAGATGTTATCTGGTCTCAGAATCAATTTTGATAAGAGTGCTTTAATGGTTCTCAACGATCTTGATAAATGTCGAGTCTCTGGTTGCTAGCACCTTGAACTGTTCTGTCATGAAATTTCCTTTTGATTATTTGGGTTTTAAGATTAGGCCTTCGAAACTTAAGAAGGATGATTGGTTAGTTATTATTGATAAGATCAATAATAGATTATCGAGTTGGAATAACATATTTCTGTCTAGAGCGGGTAGATTAGTAATTGTTAATTCAGTATTGTCTGCTATTCCTACTTATTGGATGACTGTTAATTGATTTCCTCAATGATATTTTTGGAAGTCTGTTTTGAATTGTTTTGATTTTTTTAATTTAGGTTGTAAGTTGACTGTTCATTCAGGGAATCTTACTTTCTTTTGGCATGATGCTTGGATTTCTCGTTTACCTCTTAAAATTGAACTTAGTGAGCTTTTTAATAATTGCTGCTTTAAGAATGCTTTGATTATAGACGTTTATAGAGGGGATTTAGATCCCCGTGGGAGTTTACCTTTGATAATATTTTAGAAGGGGGAATGTTAAGGCAATTAGCTTTACTAAAAGCTAAGTAGGATGAGAATGGAGATTGTATTAGTTGGGGTTTTGATAAGAGTTTAGTGTACTCTGTTAATTCTATGTATAATTTTATTAATTTTTCTGGTGTTTCTTTGTACCCTTTTAAGTTTCTTTGGAAATCTAATTCTCCTCCTAAAGCTAAGTTTCTTATGTGGTGATTATTCATAAGAAGCTTAATACTGTTGAGCTTTTAAAGAAGAAGAATATTATTTTTGTTGTTAAGTGTTGTTTTTGTAGTCTTTTGGATGAAGATATTGATCATTTATTTTTCTCTTACAATATTACCAATTATATTTTAAATATGGTTTTAAGGATTTTTGTTTTTTGTTGTTTTAATTCTTTTAGCAACTGTGTTGATTTTTGGAATTGTTGTAGATTTTTTTTATAATTCATGGCAGTTATATGTGTTGGATTCTTTAGTTACTATCATTAGTTGGTTCATTTGGTTGGATAGGAATTAGAGATTTTTTCATTCAATTTCTGTTTCTGTTGATAATTTAATTATCAGGATTGTTAATTACTGTCTTGATTGGATGCCTAACTCGTACTATAAGTTTTTTTGGTGATTTGCGTTTTGAGAGTTTTTTTTATTAAGGTTAGATTTAATTCGAGTTTATTCATTAGAATCAATAGATATATTAGATGTAATAGATCTCGCATTTGTTGTTAATTTCTGTTTTTTGGTGTTGCTTGATTGTTTGTTTTTCTTCTTTATTTCTTCTTCACATATTTGTATGGATATATATATATATATATGTATGTATTCTTAGATATATATATATACACACACATATACTCATATATATATATGTGTGTGTGTGTGTGTGATGGTTACTTATGGTTTGGTTAGTTTCTTTCAGGTTTCAGATTGTTGATTATAACTGAGGAGCTTAGTGGAAAGTTGTCTAGATTGGTGGTTGTTGCTTCGGAGCTATTTTTATGTGCAGTTTTAGAGAGTTTTTGGGGATGTTCTGTTATCTTTTTGTTATATTTAGCTTGAAGTGACTAGTTTTTGTATTGGAGTAGATACTTCACTATCGGGTGGTGGCTTTGTCGGAATTCGATATTGAAGTATGATGGACGGTGGTTTATCCGGAGCTCATCTATCTACTTTCCTTTACATTCATATAGTCATGATTTGTATTGCTTTTATCTCCTTTTGGTTTTGTGGTGGGATTTTGTAGCCTTTTTGTTTTTATATTAAATATGTTTGCTCTCTTCTTTTTAGAAGATCATACATTTTTGTTTTCAAAAAGCATTTTCCCAATTAACCTTCTATATGCTTCTGGATCAGGTAAGAAATCATTGTCTTGAGTACTTAGCTTCAAATGCTTTGGAAAAGGAGAAGAAACTTCTTTACAGTCAAGCAAATTGTTATCCTTCACCAAATCAAAAACATATTTTTTTTACTCAAAAATATACCAGCCTTTGTCCTTGAAACTTCATTACCCAAGAAATGCTTCAATCCTCCTAGATCTTTAATAGTAAATGCAGAATGAAGTTTCTCTTTCAAGCTCTCAATTTTAGATGAACAATTTCCAGTTATTAAAAGATCATCAACATATACTAAAACCGCAATAAAACTTGCGTTTTCTCTATTCTTTTTAAATAAAGAATAATCTTGCTTGGATTGAATATAACCCAAATTCAACAAAAAACTGCATAATTCAATATTCCACTGCCTCGCTGCTTGTTTAAGCCCATATAAAGATCTCTTCAGCTTATATACTTGCTCTGTTTTGGCTTTCTTATAACTTAGTGGAGGATGATTATAAATTTCTTCTTCAACATAACCATGTAAAAATGCATTATTAACATCAAGTTGTTGCAAATCACAGCCTTTTGCAATAGCTACAGCTATTAAAGTTTTGACTGTTGTAAATTTCGCACAGGGCTAAAAGTATGCATGAAGTCCTTTTCTTTTATTTGTTTATTTCCTCTAGCTACAACTCTAGCCTTGCATCTTTCAAGATTTCCATCTGGCTTTAATTTTGATTTATACACCTATTTACATCCAATTGTTGAGTCAAAGCTTCGATGGTTATTTTGATTTATGACAAGAAGAAGCTTCTACATCGACAAAAAGAAGACGAGATGACTTCATAGGTTAGAAGTTGATTATTTTAGAGTTATATAATGTTAAAATCTATCCTCAAATGATCATACTTCTAATTGCTTAAAAATATCACTCATGAAAACATTTTTTATGCATATGGTCAAAAACATGTCGACCTACAATTTTTTATAGGTCAACAGGATTTTAAAATGTAACGGTCAAAAATAGGTCGACCTACAAAATTTTATAGGTCAACAGGTTTTTGAACTCCAACGGCTAAAAACATGTCGACCTACAAAATTCTATAGGTCAACAGCTTTTTGAATTTTCATGAAAAGTCATCTTCTTCCTTTAAGAGTTTCATCCATTTCTCTTCATGAATAATCACTTATTTTAGATGCAACTTTTCATCAACAATTGCAACCTCTCGATTTCTATAAATACATGAGTTTGCAATCATTCAAATCATCGAATTTACTCTCTATTTTCTGATCTATCTTGCATTATCCTTTTCTCTCAAAAAGCACTCAAAAGCATTCAATTATCGTTTGAATCTCCAAGCATATTTAATACACTTGTGATTCAACTCGATAATTTACTTCCTAATCTTTCTAAACATCAAAATACATTTGAGGCTAAGATTATAGGAAGGGTGTACTTAATCATTGACTATTCAGTGTTGAAGAAAGAACACATTCAAGGTCAAACTCTTGTAATCGTCTTGTGGGTAAGCATGTAGCCCGTGAAATCAAGTGGGTAAGCTTGTAGCCCGTGAAATCAAGTGGGTAAACTTGTAGCCCGCAAATCAAGTAGTGAACCTGTTCCTCCGGGTGAAGTGAGGGTGTTGTTTAGTGAAAAGCCGAAGAGGAGCTTCGGGACTGGACGTAGGACGGGAAGTCCGAACCAGTATAAAATCCTGGTGTCTTTACTTTACTTTACTTTACTGCATTTAAAGTTATCTGTGATATATATATATATATATATTGTTATCATATTCCGCATAGCCATATTATATATCCTGCACAAGTCGTACACACTCGACTTTTCAATTGGTATCAGAGCGCGGTCATCTTATAACCGTAACACAGTTATTTGATATATTCTAGTAATATGGCAAATAACGCAAGCACCAGCACTAACACTTACACTGAAGGTCAATCTACACAAAGACCTCCTTTCTTTAATGGCCTAAACTATAGTTATTGGGCAACACGTATGGCTTTCTATATGCAATCAACAAGTTATGATGCTTGGAATGCTACTCAGAAAGAAATAGTTAATCCAACTACTGAGTATGCAGAATGGACTCCTGCTGAGAAAACAGCAGCAACAGTAAATGCAAAAGCAATAAATATGTTGTTTTGTGCATTAGATCAAAATGAGTATAACCGTGTTAGTATTTGTACCACTGCTTATCAAATTTGGCAAACGCTAAAAACCACTCATGAAGGTACTAACAAGGTTAAACAAGCAAAAATAGCTTTGTTGAAAAGCCAATTCCAAAATTTCAAAATGAAGCCAAATGAAACAATCAATGAGATGTATTCAAGGTTTCAAACCATTCATCATGCTCTTATTGGATTAGGACAAAAATATTCTGACTTTGATGTAGTTTCAACAATCCTACATTCACTGACTAATGAATGGGAAGGAAAAGTATTAGCCATAGAAGAAGCTAATGATCTTTCTACCATGAAGCCAGATGAATTGATAGGAAATCTAATGTCCTACGAAGCAAATTTACAGGCTAGAAGAGAACAAAAAGAAGAAAAGAAAAATGTTGCTTTTCATGCCGAAAAAGATGAAGACATTTCAGATTCTGAAGATGAAGACTTAGCACTTATTGCAAAAGGTTTTAAGAAGTTCTTGAAGCAAAGAAAAGCTAGTCGATACGACAAAAAGAAGTTTGGATCAAATAAACCATCATCTTCAATTATGGAATGCTTCAACTGTCACAAAAAGGGACATTTGCAAAAAGATAGTCCGGATAAAAAGAAGAAATCCGAAAAATTCAAGAAGGACAAATCAAAGAAAAGAGCATTCTCAGTAACATGGGATGATTCAGACTCATCTTCATCTGATAGCGAAAGTGACTCAGACACTGAACAAGCAAATGTATGTTTTATGGCAACAGAGGATGAGGTACAAATTCCTACTCTTGAGGATATGCTTGATATTTATGATAAATTAATGGTTAAATTTAAAGATACAAAACATCAATTAAAAGAAGTCAAGACAATGTTGAATAGGTCAGAATTAGAAAGAGATATGTTAAAAGATGAGAAGAAAATATTAGAAGAGGAACTTGAAAAGGCTCAAGAATCATCTTCTAATTCTAATTCTCAACTATCTCTTTTGACTCAAGAAATTGAAGTTCAAAAAGAAAAGAATGATATTCTCACTACTGAAAATCATGAGCTTAAAGCTAAAGTCAAGATTCTAGACCTTGAAAAAGCTAGTTTACAATCAAAGTTAGACGACATTACTAAAAATGTTTCTAACTTTAACAAAGGTCGAGAAAATCTGACAAAAATCATTGAGAATTCACAATCAGCTACAAATAAGCAAGGATTGGGATATAAGAAACAAGTTATCAAGAAACATCTTGGTAAAAGAAGAAAGAAAAATAAGTTAGTAAAAGAAACTGAAGCTAAGAAAAATCTGAGTTTATTATATTTCAAACCAAAACCGAGTGTGAAATCTCAAAAGAAGAATGTCAAAGTATGGGCTCCTAAAACAAATAATATTTTGATTAGGAACAAGTACATTCAAAATTTCTTGAGTACTGTGCATCATAATCCAAATTATTTGTATAAAGGGGATACCGGACCCGTATGGGTTTGGACTCCTAAGACCTAACTCTTAGGACCCTATAAAAAGTGGGTACCATGGATTTAACTTTATTTTTTGCAGGTCCCACTAAAGAAAAGAGGAAGATGGATTTTGGACAGTGGTTGCTCGAAGCATATGACTGGAGACAAGAGCATATTGACGAATATTACATACTTTGATGGGGGCTCAGTCACTTTTGGAGATAATTCAAAAGGCTTCATCATCGGCAAAGGCGATGTGAGCAATTACGGTACATCTAATTTACCTCTTATTACGAATATCATGCTAGTTAGAAATCTAAAACATAACTTACTTAGTATTAGTCAGTTATGTGATAAAGGATTTACAATTTCCTTTTCAAATGACAAATGTAACATTCTTGACCAAGATAAAAATTTAGTTTTTGAAGGATATAGAGACAGAAATATATATATTTTAAATATGAATTTTAATCAAAATTCAAATATGTGCCTTATTGCTAAGGAAAATGATCCATGGATATGGCACAAACGGTTCTGTCATATAAACTTTAAAATTATTGACAAGCTAGCTAAAAATGATCTAGTCAAAGGTTTACCAAAACTGAGTTTCAAAGTTGACAATCTTTGTGACGCTTGCCAAATCGAAAAATTAACCAAGTCATCATTTAAATCTAAGAAGGTAATCTCGACATTACAACCACTTGAATTATTACATTTGGATCTATTTGGACCTACTCAAATACAATCCATAAATCATAGTCAGTATGTGTTTGTAATTGTTGATGATTATTCTCGTTATACTTGGACTATGTTTTTGAAAAATAAAAGTGACACTTTCGAAAAATTCAAATCTTTCGTCAAACGTATTCAGAAATCGAAGGGACTTAAAGTCAAAAAATATAAGAAGTGATCATGGCGGAGAGTTCGAAAATAATGAATTTGAACATTTTTGTGCAAAGAAAGGTATATCACACAATTTTTCCTTTCCTAGAACTCCACAACAAAATGGGGTTGTAGAACGGAAAAATCGAACATTACAAGAATGTGCAAGAACATTATTAAATGGAAGCACTCTATCAAAACATTTTTGGGCAGAAGCTGTAGCAACTGCCTGTTATGTTTTGAATCGAGTTTCCATTCGACCTCTAACTAAAAATACACCATATGAGTTATTCAATGAAAGAAAACCAAATATTTCTTATTTCAAAGTTTTTGGTTCGAAATGTTTTATTTTAAATACGAAAGATCACCTTGGAAAATTTGATTCAAAGGCTGACGAAGGAATCTTTGTTGGTTATTCGGATCGAAGTAAGGCTTATCGTATATTCAATAAAAGAACCAAAATTATTGAAGAATCACTTCATATATCTTTCGATGAATACTACAAGTTTTCTAATATAAAAATTGATGATGACGAAAATATCAATACAAATGACACTGTTGTCACAAATGAGGATTCTGACTTCGAAATTATCAACGATATTCCTCAACCTCCTGTGATAGTTTCTCCACCTAGAATGAGATCTCCTCCAAGAATATTGAGAGATCATCCGGTTCAAAATGTAATTGGAGAAGTATCATCTCAAATTAGAACTAGAAGTCAACTTAACCAAATGGGACATGTTGCATTTATTTCAAACATCGAACCTAAGAATCCTAAAGAAGCTGCTACCGATGAATATTGGATCATTGCTATGCAAGAAGAACTAAATCAGTTCGAACGCAATGATGTATGGGAACTTGTTCCAAGGCCAACCGATCAATCAGTTATCGGAACTAAATGGGTTTACAAAAACAAGGCTGATGAACAAGGAAACATAACACGAAACAAAGCACGGTTAGTAGCACAAGGATATAATCAAGAAGAGGGTATCGATTATGAAGAAACTTTTGCACCTGTTGCTAGACTAGAAGCAATTCGAATACTTCTATCTTTTGCTTGTCACCATAATTTTAAATTATATCAGATGGATGTCAAGAGTGCGTTCCTAAATGGTTTTATAAAAGAAAAAGTATATGTTGAACAACCACCTTTATTCAAACATGAAAAATATCCAGATCATGTTTTCAAGCTTAAGAAGGCTTTGTACGGTTTAAAACAAGCACCACGTGCTTGGTATGAACGACTACGAAGTCATCTTATCAACTCTGGATTTCAAATAGGAAAGGTTGATCAAACATTATTTATTAAACATTCGCACAAAGAGATACTTGTTGTTCAAATATATGTGGATGACATAATCTTTGGTTCAACAAACGAGAGACTTTGTAAAGAATTTTCAGATATCATGACCAAAGAATTTGAAATGTCACATATGGGAGAGTTATCATACTTTCTTGGTCTTCAAATTAAACAACTTTCAAATGGTATTTTCATAAATCAAGAAAAATATTGTGAAAATCTTGTTAAAATATTCGGACTTGAAAATACTTCTGGAAAACCGACTCCAATGAGTACCACTAGTCATCTTGAAAAGGATGAAAGTGGAAAGAGTATAGACCAAAAGACGTATCGTAGTATGATAGGTTCTTTCCTATATGTAACAGCTAGTCGTCCTGACATTATGATGAGTGTTTGTTTGTGTGCACGTTTTCAAGCTGATCCTAAGGAATCACATTTGCGAGCAGTGAAACGAATTATTCGATATCTTAATAACACCAAAGATTTCGGTCTTTTCTATCCTAAGGATTGTGCATTCGAATTAGTATCATATAGTGATGCTGATTTCGGAGGATCACGAACGGATAGAAAGAGTACAAGTGGTACGTGCCATTTCATTGGAAAATCACTTGTCTCTTGGTTTAGTAAGAAACAAAATTGTGTTTCACTATCAACATGCGAGGCAGAGTATATTTCAGCAGCTTTGGCATGTACACAAGTTATATATATGCAACAAACACTTAAAGATTTTGGTATGAATTTATCGAATTCCATTATATATTGCGATAACATTAGTGCGATAAATTTATCCAAAAACCCAGTTAATCACTCTCGGACTAAACACATTGACATTCATCATCATTTTCTACGAGATAACATTGAAAAGGGAAATATAAACCTCGAATATGTCAACACGGAAAATCAAGTAGCAGATATATTTACAAAGCCTCTACTAGAGTCAAGCTTTATCAAGTTACGTAGAGAGCTAGGATTGGTTTCACGAAAAGAACTCGAAGATTAATTTTTATAAGAATTCGTATTTTGTTTATCAGAAACCAATGTCTTTTTACTATATATAGCAGAGGATTTTTCTATGGTAAAACATATACAAACCATTTATTTATTATCTTAAAATAGAAAACTCCTACTATATATATTACTATTTTTGAGTGCTTTCATTCATTCTCTCAAACTTCTATAACTTTTAAATAATCTCATGGCACACATCTGTGAGAAATGTGCTGAAAATTCCCACATTTCAATCACAAGTTCCGAACCGACTGAATATAACTCCCCAAAAACACCAGAGCATCCACCTGGCTTTCATCCGCCTTCTCGAACGCCAGGAACTACTCCTACTTCTAAGAAGAGCAAAAAAGTTTTATTTTGTTCTCCACGAACTAAGGAGAAGATAGATGAAATGCATTATTATCAACAACAAATGTTTTATGAGCAAAAACTGACGACTTCTCGTTTGACGTACCTCGAACGATTAGCTACTCTCTTTTGTGGCTCTGACAGACATAATGTACATGAGCCAATGCCAATACCATCGTCTTCACGAACTCCAAATTCATGGGATAGAAATTATCAAAACAATGAAGGAGCTAGTGGAAGGTTTAGCCATTGGGAACCAAAGAATTCATGGGAGCCAAGGAAATAATTTATATCGTTTAAACTCTTCTTTAAAAAAAAAAAAAAAAATTGTATTTTGTTCTTCAAGTATTTGGTGTTTTGAAATCTTGTTATTGAATAAAATTTGTTTTAATATATATATATATATCTTTTCAAAAGCCAGAAAAACAAATTTTCTCTGCACCTGTCGACCGATCTTGTTCACGCTGTCGACCGGTTAAGGATTCTTAGCCTTTATATTGAAACCACAATTAAAAACGGTCGACCGCATCATACTCCCCTATCAACCGTTATGCCTAAAGAATTGATTTCAAACATTTCCAGAACTAATAACTGTCGACCGGTCATTTAAATCATGTCGACCACCATAGTTCAAGTTTAAGCTCTTTATCAAACAGAACTTTTACCTGTCGACCGCTCCTTATTCCTCCCGTCGACCGGTCAGACCAAACATATGTATGTTTGTCTTCCAGAACTATTTCCTGTCGACCGCCCAAACTCCAACCTGTCGACCGGTCAGTTCGAAAACACGTGCATCAATTTTTCCAGAGATTTTACTGGTCGACCGGCTCATTGATATCTGTCAACCGGTTTCGCTGGAAACTTCCTTTTCACCCAATCAACACGTCCATTCCCTTTTCAAACTTCACAACTCTTCATCAAAGGTCATTTCTTTTCATTCTCTATACTCTTTATAACCTGATCTATTAGAATTTTTCAAATTTCCTAACCTCTCCAATGGCTCCAAAGCAAAAGAAGTCCAAAACATCATCTTCTCAAGCCCCTGTTCAACCTATTGATACTCAAATCAAACAATGGCTAATGGATCCTCTTGCGGTGAAGAGATGGAACAAGATGAAAGACTATACAATTCACCACGGTTCTTTTCTCAAATTCTTTGATTTCGCCCTCTACGATGTTAGTGGACTATCAAACAGAGCGGGTATAGAGTCTCTTCTAAATTTTGAAGACAATCATGTTGAGATAAGCCATACTTTGATAAAACTATTCTATGCTAATCTCAATTTAGACAAATTTAAACCCCAAAACTCGGATGATTGCTTATGGTCCGTTGTTTGTGGTCAACACATCTTTCTCTCCAAAGACCGGATGGCAGAAATTCTTCGAACCCATAACGAAGGTATTCAATTCGGTAGTGATTTCTGCCCTATACATATTCGCGACAAAAATAGTCACCTTTTCATAGAAGACTATAAGTCAAGTACTAAAGGTATCCATCTAAGACCATCTGCCAGACTTCTACACCTTTGTATCACACACTCTCTTCTTCCAAGGACTGGAAACTTTGATGCAGTTTACAGAGAAAACTTTAAGGCACTGTATGCCATTTATGCAAATATCAAGGTAAATTGGATTGAGATGATTTTCGACGAGATTGTGATGGTAAATAAACGTTCAAGGCCACACTTGTTTTATAATGAGTATATTATGCGTTGTCTCATGGAATGTCACGTAAGATCTCCCGAATCTAAAATCTCAATACCAAAATGTATTGATAAAGCATCTAAAAAGCGGATGAAGCTACCGTTTCCTTATTTGAATATTATTCCTTTTGAGCGATATGTCGAACAAGGACCTCCACAGACTTCCTCTTCTCAAGTTCCCACGCAAAGGCCTGAAGACGTTTTAATTCCGCCTCCTACTTCTTCAACTAAGGACACTCTTGAGCAAATTGCACGTAATCAATTCTTACTCGAAGCTAGACTCAAAAGAACTGACAATAAAATTGACCGCTTAGATTCTAAACTTGATAAGCGGTTTAACAAATTAAAGTCCTTTTTTGGAACGATTTGGGATGCAATCTCTTGTGCATCAACCTCCGCACCGCTTGCTCAAGACCCAGGAAAACGACCAATGCCACCTACGTTTACATGGTCCTCATCTGAAGAAGGTACTAGCTCTGGAGCAAGTACCCAACATACTCGTGGTCGTGGACTGTCGCATATTGAAGAAGGAGCTCATGACGATATTGAGAAGGACAATGGTGATAGCAACAATGAGGAACAAGAGGAGGAAGGAAACAAAGATGAAGAAGAAGATAGTGATTTGGATTGGCCATCACAATAGTCGTCTCGTTTTTATCTTTCAAGTTTTTTAATTTGCTTATGTATTTAACTATGCTACTTCCTGGTACTTCTGGTGTGTTTATTTTTGGTTTGCCTTGAATGTATAACACAATCTATGTATTTTGTTGTATGGTTTCTCTATGAATTATTGCTTTCTCTTATAGACACCCTTTTTGTCGATGACAAAGGGGGAGAAAATATTACTAACGAATGCTATGCAGATTATATATAATTCAGGGGGAGAATATATACAGGGGAGCAATATACAAGGAACAATACCTTTATTAGGCCATGTTGTCATCAATCAAAAAGGGGGAGAATGTTGAGTCAAAGCTTCGATGGTTATTTTGATTTATGACAAGAAGAAGCTTCTACATCGACAAAAAGAAGACGAGATGACTTCATAGGTTAGAAGTTGATTATTTTAGAGTTATATAATGTTAAAATCTATCCTCAAATGATCATACTTCTAATTGCTTAAAAATATCACTCATGAAAACATTTTTTATGCATATGGTCAAAAACATGTCGACCTACAATTTTTTATAGGTCAACAGGATTTTAAAATGTAACGGTCAAAAATAGGTCGACCTACAAAATTTTATAGGTCAACAGGTTTTTGAACTCCAACGGCTAAAAACATGTCGACCTACAAAATTCTATAGGTCAACAGCTTTTTGAATTTTCATGAAAAGTCATCTTCTTCCTTTAAGAGTTGCATCCATTTCTCTTCATGAATAATCACTTATTTTAGATGCAACTTTTCATCAACAATTGCAACCTCTCGATTTCTATAAATACATGAGTTTGCAATCATTCAAATCATCGAATTTACTCTCTATTTTCTGATCTATCTTGCATTATCCTTTTCTCTCAAAAAGCACTCAAAAGCATTCAATTATCGTTTGAATCTCCAAGCATATTTAATACACTTGTGATTCAACTCGATAATTTACTTCCTAATCTTTCTAAACATCAAAATACATTTGAGGATAAGATTATAGGAAGGATGTACTTAATCATTGACTATTCAGTGTTGAAGAAAGAACACATTCAAGGTCAAACTCTTGTAATCGTCTTGTGGGTAAGCTTGTAGCCCGTGAAATCAAGTGGGTAAGCTTGTAGCCCGTGAAATCAAGTGGGTAAACTTGTAGCCCGCAAATCAAGTAGTGAACCTGTTCCTCCGGGTGAAGTGAGGGTGTTGTTTAGTGAAAAGTCGAAGAGGAGCTTCGGGACTGGACGTAGGACGGGAAGTCCGAACCAGTATAAAATCCTGGTGTCTTTACTTTACTTTACTGCATTTAAAGTTATCTGTGATATATATATATATATTGTTATCATATTTCGCATAGCCATATTATAGATCCTGCACAAGTCGTACACACTCGACTTTTCACCAATTGCCTTTATATCATGAGGTAAGTATGTCAAAACCCTTGTATCATTCTTTTCAAGAGCTTCCAATTCTTCATCCATAGCTTTTATCCATTCTTGTTTATCTTTTGCTTGATCATAAGAGCTTGGTTCATATGCAGTAAACACGTTTGCTAGGCCAGCTAGAAATTCAGAATCTAAAAAGGAGAGTTCTGGATCAAAAAGGACATTATAAGAAAAAGGCAATTGTGCCGATGGAACACACTTATTTGGAAGAATAAATTCTTCAAACTTCTTTGAAATCTGAGTTTGTCTTGAAGACCTTCTAAGAGGAATTTCAGATTTAATATTAGAATTTTGTTCAAGACGAATAGATAAATGAGAAGTAGAAGATGAAGAAGGTGAGCAAGAGGGATTATTTGTGTTAATAGTTTTTGAAATAGAAGGAAAATTTTATGGAGAAATTTCAGATATTGAATTAGAATTTTGTTGAATATCAAAAGAGGGAATATCAGATGAAATTGAATTTTGTGTTTGTGTAGGTGAATTAGTTGAAGTATGAGCAGGATCAACCTATGGAAAAGATTGAGAAGAAACATTTCCTTCATCATATGAATATGGAATGATATGTTCCTTAAACTCCACATCTCTACTAAGAATTACTTTATGATTTTTTAGGTCATACAATTTGTATCCCTTTGAAGCATATGGATAACCAATAAAAATGCATTTTTTTATCTTTGCTCCATTTTATCTGAAGTTTTTGCAAGAGGATAACAAAGACAACCAAATACTTTCAAATGAGAATAGTAAGGATTTTTGTTCATCAAGATATCATAAGGAGTTTTCCATGCTAAAACTGAAGATGGCATCATATTTATAAGTTCCATTGCAGTAAGAAGAGCTTCACCCCAAAACCTTTTGGGCAAATTTTGCATGAATTCCAAATGCCTGTGCTTCCTTTTGTACCCTCTCATTCCGTTGGGAACTCCAGGCAAGCTCTTCTGATGAATTATTCCTTTTGACAAAAACATAGTTGTGCAACATTTTTGAAGAATTTCAGTACCATTATCACTACTGATAATCTTTACTCTGGTATGAAACCGAGTCTCAATGTAGACTAGAAAGCTTGCAATAATTTTTGGAACTTGGGTTTTATCATGAACTAAATGAGTCCATGTACATCTAGAATGATCATTCTATATAGTATAGAAATATCTGGCTCCTGACAAACTAGGAATTTTGTATGGACCCCAAAGATCCATATGCACAAGCTCAAAACAAGAAGCATCAATTGAATTAGAAAGATTAAATGGAAACTTATGATGTTTTGCTAAAACACATGCTTCACAATCGAAATCTTTAGAATGTACATGAAAAGGTATATGTTTCAATTTATTTATTGGTGCATGACCAAGTCTAGCATGAAAAATAGATAAAATTGTATTTTGAATGGAGAAATGATAGACAATGGAATCTGAAACAAAACAATTATTCAAAGAAAAACTATTTTGAGGAGTAGAAATGTCATTATTTTGAAACATGTAAAGACCAGCATGTCTTCTTCCAGTTCCTTTCACATTATCAGTAGTGAGGTCCTAGAAAGTACATAAAGTTTCCTCAAATTTTGCATACAGCTTATTTTGATTAAGTAATCTACTAATTGATAAGAGATTGTGTTTAAACTCAGGGCAGTAAAACACATTATGAAGAGTGATTTTAGGAGATAAGATGACATTTCCCACTGTATTCACAGTTTTCAAGGTTCCATCAGGTAAAGCAATGTGTATAGGTTTGTTTAACATGTGTGTATTTGCAAACATTCTTAAGTCATATGCCATATGATCACTAGCACCAGTATCTATTATCCAAGCATCATTAATATACTTATTTGATAAAGCAACATTAAAAGCAGAAACAATACCTGCGAAATTAATTGAGGAACGTTCTCCATTATTATTCTGCATCATCTTGAAAACTTCCTTGCAAACTGCAGAAAACATTTGAGAATTCATAGCAGCAGAAGACTGAGTTGATGAAGAAACAGGTTCTAGATCCAAAGGAGTATCAAGAGGAGAGCTGCCTAATATTCCGAAGTTTCATGTACAGCAGCAGCAGTTCTGACAAGAGAATTTTTAGATTTCTTTGCTTTCAAATCAGCATACCATTCTGGATAACCAACTAGCTTGAAACACTGCTCTTTAGCATGCCCCTTTTGTTTGCAGTGATCACAAAACTTTTCATACTTCATCTTCTTGTATTCATTATAATCTCTTTTAGAAGAAACTTGATATTTAGAACCAGTAGAATTTTTAACCGAAAACAATGCATTCTTCAGGAACAGTATGATTAATATTGAGAGAATTTTGTTTTTCAATTTGTTGCAAAATATGATAAGCGTTGTTAACAGTAGGTAAAGGATCCATACTTAGAACATTTGTCTTAACTTGATCATATGATTTATTTAGGCCAGAAATCAATTGAATGAGTTTTTTGATTTGATCTGCCTCCAGAATTTGTTTAAGAATACCACTTGAACAATTCAATATTACACAACAAGAACAATCAAGAAACGATTCATACGCTTGCAATCTATCCCAAACTTTCTTTTATTTTCCATAATACTCAACAATCGAATCATCATTTTGTTGAACATACATTAATTCCTTATAACATTCATAAAGAAGAGGTGCATTCGACTGACCATAACGTTCTTGTATTTCAATCCAAAGATTCCTAGTAGAAGTAGAAAAAATAAAAGTTTCAGAAATTGACCTTTCCATAGAGTTTAATATCCATCCTGTGACCATATAATCATTGCGTATCCATTTCTGCAAACCTGGAGAACTATCAGAAGGGCGCGGAAGAGATCGTCGATGAAACCAGATTTATTCTTTGCTCCAAGTGCAAGCTTCACACTACGGGTCCAATTAACGTAGTTTCCACCATCGAAGACGATCTGACCAAGTTGGCTGTTGGAATCACCGCCATGAGAAAGGAAGTACAGATCATTGTAATTAATCGCGGTATTAGAGCAGCATTGAAGATCGACTCGCACACCTGATTGTTTTCGATCACTCTGATACCATGATAATTTGAATGCAAAGAAACAGAAAGAAGAATTGTAAGGAATTGTTATTTTCAGATCTGATAGTATTCTTACAAGGAGACGATGACTTAATTGAAAACTTTACAGTTGGCTCAAAATACAATTACCAATATACCTTTATTTACAAAACAAACTAAAACTATTTATTCTGGACTAACTTGTCATATACACCAACAATAAAGTATGAAGTATAAAGTATTAAGAACTTAGTTCAGAAAAAATAAAAAATATTCAAGTCTAGGATGCTAATAAACACATAATATTATATTTGAGCATCTGGATAAACCCTTCCATATTTGAAACATTTTACACTAGAGCATCAATAAGCCAATACTCATTCAACGATAAGCCAATGCTCATTCAAAGTTAGTATGGAGTATTGTATAACTTTCAGCTAAATACCCATACATATGTAGAGTTGACCATCAAGATATCATCCAAATAGCCACAACAAACCGTGATTTAAGTCAATCCTTATGAACATGAAGCTTAGTGAATAAAATCTAACGCTCTTTATGAAATTAAAAAAAAAACAAATTTGAAATACCACACTTACTAACTTTATCAATTAAATTTACAAATATTTCATCCAACATCGACTTTTTTCCATCTTATTGTAGTAAATGAATGTAATAACCCGGAAATCTGGGCCAGTTTAAAATTTTTATTTTAGTGAATTTTGATTATTTAAAATGAATTATTTTAAATAATAACGACGAGAAATTTATTTTGAATAGAATTCGAACGAATATATTTATATAGATCGTCGTTAGAATATAAATATTAATTTTAAAATATAAAAGGAATTGAAAATGGCGCGGTAGTTCGATAATTCGATTTCAAACTTCAAATGGATGTACAGGATTCAAAACAAGCCGGATTTTAGTGAAACAAAAAATATTCGAATCTAATTGATAATATCTTTCCAACGAATCCGAAAAATCAAAATTTCATAGCGGGAATCAAAAGATATGTCCAGTTGAAAATTATGAATAGTCGCTATGGAATTCAGGCCCTTAAAAATGGAAATTTTGCAAACGACCTCGGATTTCGACGAAACCACTTTTGTTGGATCCGTGATGTCAAATTATTGTTAGATTCCAAATTTCATAATTTTTCGAATCAATATGTGAGCGTGGCAAAGGAAAACGTGTTTTGACCATTTCAGTTGAATTTAATCGATTGGAAAAATGGCCATTTTTCAAACGGTCTCAGAATTCGACGAAACTAGTTTTGTTAGGACCGTATCGTCAATACGAAGCTAGAAAATATTTTTCGGGAATTTTTCTAGTTAGTATGTGGCCCCGGTAAATTGAAATGCACGTTCAAATTCAATATATAGAGTTATATGTTGATTTTGACGAAAACTGATCGAAACAATCGAACCAACTTATGATACATATCCCATTGTGTTCGAAATGGGGGTAATTAGCTATGGACGACAGGCGGTGAACCTCGTTTAGAGGTCAAAAATAAAAGTTGCCTTTTTAGAGAATTAATAAATATATATATATATATATATATTTACTTATATAATATCCCCCCTCAGCTTTCTCTTTCCCCTTTCATTATTTACAAATCGATTTTCAGAAAAAAAAGAAAAAAAAAGAGAGAGAAGCCGATCCACGTCGACCCCCCCCCCCCCCCCGCCAAGCCGCGGCGCACCCCCCCTCTCTTCCGCCTGCGAAACCACCCCCCTCTGCCTCCATGTCCTCCCCTCCAATCCGCCCTGAGGAGCCTCCCCGCCACTTCAGCAACTCCGGTGCTACATCTTTACCCTCCTTGCCACGTGCTGTAAGTTCTCCCATTTATTTTATCTTCATTTATTTATAAAAAATTAGTTTTATTTTTATTGAATAAAAAGATTTTATTTTTATAAGGGAAAGATTATATTTTTCTATATGAAAAGATTACACTTTTATAGAAGAGAAGATTAGATTTTTTATTCATATGAACGGTAAGTAAAAATTCGATTTTTATATATTGAATAGCAAAGTAAAAATTAGATTTTTATATATTGAATAGCAAAGTAAAAATTCGATTTTTATATATTGAATAGCGAAGTAAAAATGTGATTTTTACATATGTAGAGAATACGGGCAAAGAAAGTGGCAAGAGGCGAGAACAGCGAAAATTTCTACAAAGAAGAGTCGTGGGATTGAATTAGCTATTCTGTGAGTACTCCTCACCTTTAATTTAATTTTTCTATTTAAAATATATACTAGGATGCAGACGGTGTTTAGTAGCACCTGACACCCATCGTCCACAGACCATGGACGGCTTGTATGCTTGGTTGTTTGATTTTGATGTGTAGTTGATTGTGTGATGTGATGTGAAATGAAATAAAATATTTATATAGTTAAAAATATTTTATAGTTAAAAATAGAATTTTTAACATGTATATGAAATTAAATTAATATAAACAAATCGAATGATTTGTTTATATACACACATTTGACTAATATTGATTGGGTCGATAAATTTTACACATCGCCCAACTGCACAAATAAAATCTGTGTTTGATTGTTTGAAAAACCCCACACGGGTATTGGGATGATATATGACATACACTAATCCCGATAATTAGTTGTATGTCGATCGATTGATTGACAGATTATTATGAGCGTTGAATATTTATATTTGATGCTTATACAGTGTAGAATGCACTTTGGATGATGGTTGATTATTCATCGTTGTTATTGTATACATGTGTTGTAGAAAATCCATATAATTAACATTATATGGTAATTGATTGGGCCTCATTCCAGTTTTGAAAAAGAAATATTTGAAATAGAATATTTGAAATAGAATTATTTGAATAGAATATTTGAAAATAGAAATATATGAAGCCGTGTTGATTAGATTGACGCCATTTTGACGTGAATGATATTTATATCGATTTTATTCATTTTATAATGAATATCGAAAGTGATTTCAAAATCTGATATTTTGAAAAGAATTGAAATTCGAATTAAACTGAATAGAAACGAATTCGAATTGAAATTGAATATAAATGAATTCGAATCGAAATTGAATCAGAAATCAATTTGAATTGAAATCAATTTGAAATGAATTTAAAAGGAATTTATAAGGAAAAATTCAATTTTGATTTAAAATTGGATATGAAGTTGAAACTGTTTTGAAAAAGAATTTAAAAAACGATTTATATAATATGTTTTAAAAGGAAATCGACGAAGTATATATTATATATATAATATAATGGCCTGAATGGAACACGCCGCGCTGCGGTAGTTCGTGAATTTCGACTATTGGCTTTAAATGGATATTGCGGGAGATCCGACCGTCGGATTCTCCTAAAACCGTAACCGTTGGGTTCGTATCGAAAAGAGCTTTCTAACGAATATTAGAAATTTGAAATCTAACGGTTGGATTTGGAATTATGTCCAAATCAAATTTGAAAAAGGTCGCTGTAAGTGCAGTTCGATGGCCGTTGATGGAAATCGACTGTACGGGCCTTGATAAAATTATTAAAAATAGTAATAATTTGTGTAAAATCATAAGAAATGATTTGGGAAGAATTGGGATGAAAAACTCCATATTTGAAAAGATAAAAATAGTTTTTTATCGAAATGAACTAGTTTTGAACTAGAATTATAATTCTATTTATTTTTAAATAAATAAATTGGATTTGAAATGGTTTTGAAAATAACCAGAATTTCCAATAATTGCATTGGAATGGATTTGAATCGAAATTGTCTTTGGAATATTTCGATGTTGGATTTCATGATTATACAGATATTGTTATGGAAATTTGAAAGATATATTATATCGTTATTTCTAATACGATATTTGTTGGTCGTAGAATTTGATATTGAATATAAGCCGATATATTTTCTATTCAGAGCCTTGTATTTAATATCAAATGTGATTTGGGTTTGTCGTGAATGGTGTCTTCATTAACACTGTTCTTAAGCCCAGTTGAGAAAAAGATTGAATCTTGTTATTTAGATTTAACGAAGTGTACCAATTAAATAATATTTAATTGGAATTGAATTGGTATTGATTTTTGGGTTTATCGTGAACAGTGTTTTAAATAACACTTGTTCTTTAACCCGATAATTAATGGAATGGGATTTTGAGTTGTCGTGAACGGTATCTTCAATAATACTGTTCTTAGACCTAAAGGAGTTAAGAAAATCAGAAACTAACTGGGGATTAGTTAAGTTGAATGGTTTCAGAGATATTGATCTGATGTTGGTTTCGGCCTTCGGGGTTAATACTTAGGGAACTGCTCACTTACTAATTTACGGTTAGGGACTGATTGAAATGTGATGTGATTTAGGGTTTATCGTGAACCGTGTTTTAAATGACACTGATTCTTTAACCCAGTCACAGATTAAAACTAAGTGGAGTTTTAATGAATCTTTAATTAGTTTGAAACGATCGAGGATGGAGTATCACCAGTTTTGCTCCAGGCGTTAGTTAAATCTTTAATTAGATTTGAACGTGAAATGGCAATTGAATTTACCGATAACACCGTGGTGTTAAATATGAAGTATTACCAGTTTTACTTCATGGGATGAATAGGTTGGGATTGGGAAATTAAAACAAATGATTACTTCGGTAAGGTTCGTTAATCCCGACTAGTTGAATCGATATTCAAAAGAAGATTAAAGAATAGATTCAAGGAATTTATCTTTGATAAAATTAATGGGAACCTTTCCCTATGAATGTGAAATTTAGAAACTAATTGCCGGTTAGCTAAGCAGAATGGTTTTCTGGATATTGATCTGATGTTGGTTTCGGCCTTCGGGGTTAATATTTGGGGAATTATTCTCTCGTTAATTTACGGTTAGTGACTGATGAATTGGAATGAGGCGTATGTTGTGTTTGTGTAACACTTGTTTATAATATATGCGAGTTATTCGGAAAGACCGGGTTTATCCCATTCTGAATAAATGATACGACGATAAGTCGAAGATGAAGACGGTGGTCGAAGACTGGAGGTCTTCACGTCGTTTGGGTGATTACTGACGATCTTGATTGGGATGTACACCCAAGAAGAAGGAAACAGTTGGTGATCGTCCAGACGTACTTGGAGATCGATGGATATGCGGGGTACTAGGTGCCTCCGGTTTCGTTCAGACCCAGAACGAACTTGTAAATGGACTGTGTGTCTGACATTGGATTTTAGTCTGTGTGGTTGATTTCTATTAAATATATATCTGTTTGGCGGCGGAGAATTTATGCTCTTGCTTAACGCCCTTCTCTGAGATGTACGAGCTCAGGGGTTATATATTGATGGATATCAAACGCATGGAGTGAATTGCCTGTGTGGCATGCCTAAGTGGCAATTGATCAAGGCTTCTGTTGAAAAGCAAAGTCTTGTGGTGATGATCAAAGCACGGCCTTTGTGGCGTAGCTTTGTGTAGCGTTGTTTCGCGAGCCTCACACCCCGGTGGTGAACCAAAAACAGGAGAGGACCTCAGGGAGGACATGCGTTTCTTTCTAGCTAGAAGTGGCGTCAGTGGTTTTACACGCCCTGACGAGTTTGACTTATGTGGTTGTTGCTGTTGCGAGGCGCCTCGGTTTGATCGGACGATCCGGGTCCGATGGAGTCATTTAGTTGGCTCACCTACGCCCCATAGGGCGGGGAGACGTATTGTTCAGGCATAATAATCCACATCGGTGGACCGGCCCTGACGACCCATGGTGCAGTTGCGGCTGTTCCTGAGGCTCGGGCTAGACAGTCTCGAATCGGTTGAGGACTATCTTTTGCCTCGGTTCACAGACGGAAATCCAATTTCCAAATACGTGATATTTGTGGTTTTGATTGTAGTGCCTAGTATGGCGACATGATATATGGTACCCATGCCGTCTATGATTGATACTTGTGATTTGAAGTTGTTTTATACTCTATACACTTATAATAGTATCAAAAGATTTGTTTAAACGTACTAAGCATGTTTGGCTATTATAAGGGAGAACCCTATCCCCCGGCTTGCGTTGCATTGTGTGATAGGACCTGGGTCTTATAATAGCTTCATTTTTCTTTATTTAGCATTGCGTTTTTTGTTTTATGCACTGGTATTCTTGGGAGGAAACCCGTTCCGTGTTATACGGCGTGGTCCCTTGATTTACCGAACTTTGAAATAAAGAATAATAACTGTTTTAGTTCTCACACCAGTCCCATGACTGACCTGGAGTTTATTGTTTTAACCTAAACTCTGGGTGCCCTTATTTTGACACGGGCAGCTAGTAGTTTTGGTTTTGCAGATTTATATTCACAGGATCCTGGTTTACAGCTGGAAGGATATCCGAAAAGCTTTGTATCCGTATATCTCCTTCAGTTGTGTATTGTGTTATTTTCCGCTGCGATGTATTTAAATGTAATTTAAATCTCTGATATTTCTGTGTAATATTTATGTATACTCTGTATATTCTTGTATTCTGATGGAATTGTTGTAATATGCAATGAAATGTTCTTCCGTCTGCGTTCTGATTTGTCTTGTCCTCACAGTAATTCGTTCTTTCTCTTCTCTTCGGAGACCGGGGAAGTTCGGGTCGCTTCATTTGGTATCAGAGCCTTGGTTTACCAAGCTCAGAGAACAAGACACATTAGAACCATACGAAAGAATTCATCAGAAACTGGATTAGTAATATCCAACGGGAATGACTCGTTAGAGATGGGATCAGTAGTATCCTAGAACGAGTGTGAAGAGTATGATTTTAAAGTGAAAACAAATTTTGTTTTGAAAATTTAAATCAATTATTCGTATTTGATTATTTGTTTGTATTGATTTGGACAGTCCAGTATATAAAGATTTTGCATATACGCCTTGCAAACGTGTATTTGAAGTTTTAATATACTGGATAGATATAGAATTACACTCTAATCGCCCGGAGATGTTTTTGATGATGGAGCTCCATCATTAGAATTTATGTTCGAGTGACGAAAGTGGGCTTTCTATATATTTCCTACTGACTGGTGTGAGAACCAAAATTAGATAGGGCCTATTGTTGTGATTTGGCATCAAAAATCTGATTTTTTGACTATGTATCAAAGTTATGAATTTGAAAAGCTAATCAACTAATTGATTGATGGTTGTGTTGTTTGATTATTGTTTGATTAAATTAAATGTTGAACGTTTAGTCAAATTGTACCAAACAGTGAATTGTATTGGAAATTTATCGCATTTGCTTGCATATACATGTACTTACATTGAACAGGTCATAGCAAAGAGGCTAGAGCAGAAGAATAAATTTGTTTGCCCGACAAATAGGTACATGTTTATCATAATTTACTGTTTTGTTTGGGTGATGATTTTATGAGCCGATTGGCTAGCCGCTTGGCTTTTTCTTTTTCTTTTTGAGATCAGAAGGCCTGTATGGCAATTTCGGGATTTTCCCGTGCTCCCGGTGCAAGGGAGGTTATGGCGAAATTTTTCGAAAATTTAGGGTGTTAGCCAAATTTTTGAAAAGTTCTTAGAATCTGAAAAGTTGAAGAACTTAAGCCGTAGTGAAAACACTGGAAGTTGAGTTGA
Organism: Allium sativum; assembly: GCA_030737875.1. Taxonomy (NCBI): domain Eukaryota; kingdom Viridiplantae; phylum Streptophyta; class Magnoliopsida; order Asparagales; family Amaryllidaceae; genus Allium; species Allium sativum. Next base: position 888,139,088 of record CM060922.1, read on the forward strand.
TTTGTGAAACAACTTTCGGCTTTATTCCTTTTCGGGGACGAAAAGTTTTAATTGGGGGAGATTGTAATAACCCGGAAATCTGGGCCAGTTAAAAAATTTTATTTTGGCAATTTTAGTGAATTTTGATTATTTAAAATGAATTATTTTAAATAATAACTACGATAAATTTATTTTGAATAGAATTCGAACGAATATATTTATATAGATCGTCATTAGAATATAAATATTTATTTTAAAATATAAAAGGAATTGAAAATGGCGCGATAGTTCGATAATTCGATTTCAAACTTCAAATGGATGTACAGGATTCAAAATAAGCCGGATTTTAGTGAAACCAAAAATATTCGAATCTAATTGATAATATCTTTCCAACGAATCCGAAAAATCAAAATTTCATAGCGGGAATCAAAAGATATGTCCAGTCGAAAATTCTGAATAGTCGTTATGGAATTCAGGCTCTTAAAAATGGAAATTTTGCAAACGACCTCGGATTTCTACGAAACCACTTTTGTTGGATCCGTGATGTCAAATTATTGTTAGATTCCAAATTTCATAATTTTTTGCATCAATATGTGAGCGTGGCAAAGGAAAACGTGTTTTGACCATTTCAGTTGAATTTAATCGACTGGAAAAATGGCCATTTTTCAAACGGTCTCAGAATTCGACGAAACTAGTTTTATTAGGACTGTATCGTCAATACGAAGCTAGAAAATATTTTTCGGGAATTTTTCTAGTTAGTATGTGGCCCCGGTAAATTGAAATGCATGTTCAAATTCAATATATAGAGTTATATGTTGATTTTGACGAAAACTGATCGAAACAATCGAACCAGCTTACGATACATATCCCATTATGTTCGGAATGGGGGTAATTAGCTATGGACGACAGGCGGTGGACCTCGTTTAGAGGTCAAAAATAAAAGTTGCTTTTTTAGAGAATTAATAAAAAAAATTATTTATATATATATATTTACTAATATAATATCCCCCCCTCAGCTTTCTCTTTCCCCTTTCATTATTTACAAATCGATTTTCAGAAGAAAAAAAAGAAAGAGAGAGAAGCCGATCCACGTCGACCCCCCCCCCCCCCCCCCCCCGCCAAGCCACCGCGCACCCCCCTCTCTTCCGCCTGCGAAAACCCCCCCTACTATTGCGGTTGCGCGACCCCCCTGCTGCCGACTGCGAAACCCCCCCCCCCCTCCTGAGCGATGCGCGACCCCCCCTCTCTTCCGCCTGCGAAAAACCCCCTCTGCCTCCATCTCCTCCCCTCCAATCCGCCCTGAGGAGCCTCCCCGCCACCTCAGCAACTCCGGTGCTACATCTTTACCCTCCGCGCCACGTGCTGTAAGTTCTCCCATTTATTTTATCTTCTTTATTTATTAAAAATCAGTTTTATTTTTATTGAATAAAAAGATTTGATTTTTATAAGGGAAAGATTATATTTTTCTATATGAAAAGATTACATTTTTATAGAAGAGAAGACTAGATTTTTTATTCATATGAACAGTAAGTAAAAATTCGATTTTTATATATTGAATAGCAAAGTAAAAATTTGATTTTTATATATTGAATAGCAAAGTAAAAATTCGATTTTTATATATTGAATAGCGAAGTAAAATGTGATTTTTACATATGTAGAGAATACGGGCAAAGAAAGTGGCAAGAGGCGAGAACGGCGATAATTTCTACAAAGAAGAGTCGTTGGATTGAATTAGCTAATCTGTGAGTACTCCTCACCTTTAATTTAATTTTTCTAGTTAAAATATATACTAGGATGCAGACGGTGTTTAGTAGCACCCGACACCCGTCGTCCACAGACCATGGACGACTTGTATGCTTGGTTATTTGATTTTGATGTGTAGTTGATTGTGAGATGTGATGTGAAATGAAATAAAATATTTATATAGTTAAAAATATTTTATAGTTAAAGATAGAATTTTTAACGTGTATATGAAATTAAATTAATATAAACAAATCGAATGATTTGTTTATATACACACATTTGACTGATATTGATTAGGTCGATAAATTTTACACATCGCCCAACTGCACAAATAAAATCTGTGTTTGATTGTTTGAAAAACCCAACACGGGTATTGGGATGATATATGACGTACACTAATCCCGATAATTAGTTGTATGTCGATCGATTGATTGACAGATTGTTATAAGCGTTAAATATTTATATTTGATGCTTATACAGTGTAGAATGCACTTTGGATGATGGTTGATTATTCATCGTTGTTATTGTATACATGTGTTGTAGAAAATCCATATAATTAACATTATATGGTAATTGATTGGGCCTCATTCTAGTTTTGAAAAAGAAATATTTGAAATAGAATATTTGAAATAGAATATTTGAAATAGAAATATTTGAATAGAATATTTGAAAATAGAAATATATGAAGCCGTGTTGATTAGATTGACGCCATTTTGACATGAACGATATTTATATCGATTTTATTCATTTTATAATGAATATCGAAAGTGATTTCAAAATCTGATATTTTAAAAAGAATTGAAATTCGAATTAAACTGAATAGAAACGAATTCGAATTGAAATTGAATATAAATGAATTCGAACTGAAATTGAATCAGAAATCAATTTGAATTGAAATCAATTTGAAATGAATTTAAAAGGAATTTATAAGGCAAAATTCAATTTTGATTTAAAATTGAATATGAAGTTGAAACTGTTTTGAAAAAGAATTTAAAAATGATTTATATAATATGTTTTAAAAGGAAATCGATGAAGTATATTATATATATATTATATATATAATATAATGGCCTGAATAGAACGCCCCGCGCTGCGGTAGTTCGTGAATTTCGACCATTGGCTTTAAATGGATATTGCGGGAGATTCGACCGTCGGATTCTCCTAAAACCAGAACCGTTGGGTTCGTATCGAAAAGAGCTTTCTAACGAATATTAGAAATTTGAAATCTAACGGTTGGATTTGGAATTATGTCCAAATCAAATTTGAAAAAGGTCGCTCTAAGTGCAGTTCGATGGCCGTTGATGGAAATCGACTGTACGGGCCTTGATAAAATTATTAAAAATAGTAATAATTTGTGTAAAATCATAAGAAATGATTTGGGAAGAATTGGGATGAAAAACTCCATATTTGAAAAGATAAAAATAGATTTTTATCGAAATGAACTAGTTTTGTACTAGAATTATAATTCTATTTATTTTTAAATAAATATATTGAATTTGAAATGGTTTTGAAAATAACCAGAATTTCCAATAATTGCAATGGAATGGATTTGAATCAAAATTGTCTTCGGAATATTTCGATGTTGGATTTCATGATTATACAGATATTGTTATGGAAATTTGAAAGATATATTATATCGTTATTTCCAATACGATATTTGTTGGTCATAGAATTTGATATTGAATATAAGCCGATATATTTTCTATTCAGAGCCTTGTATTTAATATCAAATGTGATTTGGGTTTGTCATGAATGGTGTCTTCATTAACACTGTTCTTAAGCCCAGTTGAGAAAAAGATTGAATCTTGTTATTTAGATTTAACGAAGTGTACCAATTAAATAATATTTAATTGGAATTGAATTGGTATTGATTTTTGGGTTTATCGTGAACAGTGTTTTAAATAACACTTGTTCTTTAACCCGATAATTAATGGAATGGGATTTTGAGTTGCCGTGAACGATATCTTCAATAATACTGTTCTTAGACCTAAAGGAGTTAAGAAAATCAGAAACTAACTGGGGATTAGTTAAGTTGAATGGTTTCAGAGGTATTGATCTGATGTTGGTTTCGGCCTTCGGGGTTAATACTTAGGGAACTGCTCACTTGCTAATTTACGGTTAGGGACTGATTAAATGTGATGTGATTTAGGGTTTATCGTGAACCGTGTTTTAAATGACACTGATTCTTTAACCCAGTCACAGATTAAAACTAAGTGGAGTTTTAATGAATCTTTAATTAGTTTGAAATGATCGAGGATGGAGTATCACCAGTTTTGCCCCAGGCGTTAGTTAAATCTTTAATTAGATTTGAACGTGAAATGGCAATTGAATTTACCGATAACACCGTGGTGTTAGATATGAAGTATTACCAGTTTTACTTCATGGGATGAATAGGTTGGGATTGGGAAATTAAAACAAATGATTACTTCGGTAAGGTTCGTTAATCCCGACTAGTTGAATCGATATTCAAAAGAAGATTATAGGATAGATTCAAGTAATTTATCTATGATAAAATTACTTGAATCTTTCCCTATGAATGTGAAATTTAGAAACTAACTATCGGTTAGCTAAGCAGAATGGTTTTCTGGATATTGATCTGATGTTGGTTTCGGCCTTCGGGGTTAATATTTGAGGAATTATTCTCTCGTTAATTTACGGTTAGTGACTGATGAATTGGAATGAGGCGTATGTTGTGTTTGTGTAACACTTGTTTATAATATACACGAGTTATTCGGAAAGACCGGGTTTATCCCATTCTGAATAACTGATACGACGATAAGTCGAAGATGAAGACGGTGGTCGAAGACTGGAGGTCTTCACGTCGTTTGGGTGATTACTGACGATCTTGATTGGGATGTACACCCAAGAAGATGGAAACAGTTGGTGATCGTCCAGACGTACTTGGAGATCGATGGATATGCAGGGTACTAGGTGCCTCCGGTTTCGTTCAGACCCAGAACGAACTTGTAAATGGACTGTGTGTCTGACATTGGATTTTAGTCTGTGTGGTTGATTTCTATTAAATATATATCTGTCTGGCGGCGGAGAATTTATGCTCTTGCTTAACGCCCTTATCTGAGACGTACGAGCTCAGGGGTTATATATTGATGGATATCAAACCAATGGAGTGAATTTCCTGTGTGGCATGCCTAAGTGGCAATTGATCAAGGCTTCTGTTGAAAAGCAAAGTCTTGTGGTGATGATCAAAGCACGGCCTTTGTGGCGTAGCTTTGTGTAGCGTTGTTTCGCGAGCCTCACACCCCGGTGGTGAACCAAAAACGGGAGAGGACCTCAGGGAGGACATGCGTTTCTTTCTAGCTGGAAGTGGCGTCAGTGGTTTTACACGCCCTGACGAGTTTGACTTATGTGGTTGTTGTTGTTGCGAGGCGCCTCGGTTTGATCGGACGATCCGGGTCCGATGGAGTCATTTAGTTGGCTCACCTACGCCCCATAGGGCAGGGAGACGTATTGTTCAGGCATAATAATCCACATCGGTGGACTGGCCCTGACGATCCATGGGGAAGTTGCGGTTGTTTCTAAGGCTCGGGCTAGACAGTCTCGAATCGGTTGAGGACTATCTTTTGCCTCGGTTCACAGACGGAAATCCAATTTCCAAAAACGTGACATTTGTGGTTTTGATTGTAGAGCCTAGTATGGCGACATGATATATGGTACCCATGTCGTCTAAGATTGATACTTATGATTTGAAGTTGTTTTATACACTATACACTTATAATAGTATCAAAAGATTTGTTTAAAACGTACTAAGCATGTTTGGCTATTATAAGGGAAAACCCTATCCTCCGGCTTGCGTTGCATTGTGTGATAGGACCTGGGTCTTATAATAGCTTCATTTTTCTTTATTTAGCATTGCGTTGTTTGTTTTATGCACTGGTATTCTTGGGAGGAAACCCGTTCCGTGTTGTACGGCGTGGTCCCTTGATTTACCGAACTTTGAAATAAAGAATAATAACTGTTTTAGTTCTCACACCAGTCCCATGACTGACCTGGAGTTTATTGTTTTAACCTAAACTCTGGGTGCCCTTATTTTGACACGGGCAGCTAGTAGTTTTGGTTTTGCAGATTTATATTCACAGGATCCTGGTTTACAGCTGGAAGGATATCCGGAAAGCTTTGTATTCGTATATCTCCTTCAGTTGTGTATTGTGTTATTTTCCGCTGCGATGTATTTAAATGTAATTTAAATCTCTGATATTTCTGTGTAATATTTATGTATACTCTATATATTCTTGTATTCTGATGGAATTGTTGTAATATGCAATGAAATGTTCTTCCGTCTGCGTTCGGATTTGTCTTGTCCTCACAGTAATTCGTTCTTTCTCTTCTCTTCGGAGACCGGGGAAGTTCGGGTCGCTTCAGTGAATAACATTACATGCCAAGGATTTTCTGTTTCATTCATACAGTTAACAATCTATGTCGATTAATACTAAAAATTCTCAAATAATTTTTTATTTGTAATTCTATCATCAGCTTCCTGAAGCACATTGGTATAAAAGCATGTATTGTTTGTAACTATGGTGTGTGTCAATTTTTATTGTTACTTCGCTATGAAATTGACATAAGACTTCTCACGTGTTATACTCAAGGGCGTCTAAACTGGATCGACTTTACCTACCATTTGATATCTTATATGGCCTAACAATTTATAAATTATTTCCTAACTATTATTGTCATTAATAAAAACCTCAATCCACAGTACAAGATCAAATGAATTTGAAGCAAGAATTGGTTCCCTTCATCTCCATTTACAATGCCTATATTATCCTCCCCTTTGATGATGCCAATGGAGCGGAGAACCAACAGCTTCAGAGCTAATAAACTTAATAATAATTCTTTAACTAGTTTTGGATACGGTATAGCTTTATTTGTTATTGTCACTACCTGCATCTTTGTTCACGTAGATATTGTCCCCAATTTAGTCTCTGTATAGAAGTGAAGTTTTGTTCTTCAACAAAACTCGACTTAATTAGGAGGTTAGACTCTAATATCTATGTTTCCACTTCTTACCCTAATTCCGCAATGTCGGACTTTTAATTCCACTCTAATTAAAGAGTGTTATATTCTCCTCCCCTTTATAGGCCAACACCCCCATTGGCTCATCATCTCTTATCGCTCATGCATAATGGTTAATGCGTGAGCCACAACTCCAGCTAAGTATTCGCTTTGATCCCACTGTAACAACCCAAACATTCATTCGTGTAGATACTGCCCCCAATTCAACCTCCATGCAGGATTGAGGTTTTATTCCTCATAACAGTTCGATATTATTAGGAGGTTGGTCTCTTGTATTTAAGTTTCTACTTCATATCCTAATTCTATGATGCCATGCTTCTAATTCCATCTAAACTAAGGGGTGTTACAGTGATGTAAACAAGTTTACATATAAAGGGAATATTTTTCACTTTCATGCATTCAATATTCTAGGATATCTCACTCTTTCGTTAACCCATGTCATTTTTTGTATATTTCTCTTATTAAATTATTAAGGTCATTGCAAGCGATTTCATTTTTATGTACATTAAAATTTGTTGTCCATGTAATATTCCTAATAATTATCTTCTACAAGTAGCAACCGAGAATGAAGTTCACAATACTATTTTTTTACACAATAATGAAATTCACAAATTCCCGTGTGCCTGGCACGGGCCACTCACTTGTTAGCTTATATATGTGCAAACTTCTTTCTTTAATAACTTCTTTATACGATGTCCGTTATACACAAACTCAAAGTCTATCTCAAGCAAAATTCTGAGACGAACGCAATGACACAGTCCATTTTACTTAATTCTCAATATTTAATTAAGTATTCCTTAGTTTATCATCTTAATGTATTATAAAATTATGGGGTGTTACATTCTCCCCTACTTAAAGGATTTCGGCCCCGAAATCTCCAAGTTAAGAAGAATGTATATCCTAACATACATCATCCATCTACTCATCTACCAATCATAGGCATCCATTGTCCTAAAAGATTTTTAATGCTTATATGAACATATGCAAAGGTGTGTGTATATGTTCTTATACTAATGCGAAATATCAGGCGGTCTACTGATTCAGTCGATCTCCTTAATGCAATGTATGTTAGTGCCATGAATCCAACATGTATGCAAATAATCCTATTATAACATGTAAGTTCTATATGCATGTGCAGTCATTCATCCAAATGCAACATCCATATGATGATACACTCACTTCCATCCATTAAAAGAAGAAAAATGCACACACATCCATATGCAATATGAGAGTGGTTGAGCCGATGTAGTGCCTAATGTGTGTGTATATGCATCCATAGGCAATCACTAGCAAACACTTGCATCCATCGAACATAACATGTCTCAAACACATGTTTACATCCATGGGATTCCTACCTAAAGGTCAAAAATTCGATCGATAGGATATACTTAAACGATAGGAAAAATCATGAATAAAAGCTTTGGAAAGGAAGTTAAGAACATACCCTTGAAAAGAAAAGAGTACGCAGCGCGAATCTTGTCTTCGGTCTCCAAAGTTGCATTCTCTTGGTTATCTCCCCACTGAACTTTCATTAACTTGACTGCCTAGTTGCGTAGCTTCTTAACCTCCAATCCAAGAATATAGGTAGGAACTCGTCTAACTGTCACCTCCTGTTCTACCTCTACTTCCTCAAGCATACTCTGCTCAACTACTTCTACAGTTTCATGTAAAACACTTCCGTAAATGAGAAACATGGAAAAAATCATGAACGTTGGACAGTCTCTCTGGCATCTTTACTTTGTAGGCCATTTGGCCAATCCTTTCTGTTATGGGAAAGGGCCCTACAAATCTTGGTGCCAATTTCCCTACAGATCCAAAACAAACCACATTCCTTAAAGGTGATACCTCAATGAAAACCATGTCTCCCTTCTCAAATTCAATGTCAATACTCCTCGTACCTGCATAGGAATTCTGCCTATCCTGAGCTGTCTTCATTCGCATGCGGATATGGTCAATCTTTTCTGAAGTTTCTCTAACCACATCTGGTTCAAGTAGATGTCCTTCTGTAGACTCCCACCAACAAGTCGGTGATCTACATGGTCGTCTATATAATGTTTCTAAGGGTGCCATGCCAATAATAGCTTGATAACTGTTGTGGTAGGCAAACTCTACTAAAGGAAAATGCTCTTTACAAGTCCCTCCGAAGTCTAGGATACACAGCCTTAAAAGATCCTCAAGAACTATGTTCACCCTTTCCGTCTGTTCATCGGTCTGACGGTGATAAGGGATGCTCAAACACAACTGTGTACCTAATGCTTCTTGCAAGCTCCTCCAAAATTCACTAGTGAAAATGGGGTCATGATCACTTACGATACTAGAAGGTACTCCATGACGACGGACTATCTCACGAATGTAAACTACTGCTCTTACTCTTAACCAGAATGAAATGAGCGCTCTTAGTAAGTCTGTCTACTATAACCCAAATACTAGTATTGCCTTTCCTCGATCAAGGCAAGCCTTCAATGAAATCCATCGAGACGCTCTGCCACTTCCACTGTGGGACTTCCAAAGGATGAAGTAAACCACCAGGCTTCCTTTGCTCAGCTTTGACTTGCTAGCAAACCAAACACCAAGAAACAAAATCTTCCACATCTTTCTTCATCCCAGCCTAAAAGAAAACCCTCTTCGTATCTCTATACATCTTATCACTGCCTACATGAATAGTCATCTTAGAATGATGAGCTTCCTCAAGGACTATCTTCAACAAACTCCCAACTCGGGGAACATAAAGCCTTCCATCTCGTCGCAACCACCCTCTATCGTCCGTGGAGTATCTACTGAGGTAACTAGAAGTCTCCCCTCTACTGAGCCTACCTAAGATGTCTAAAATCTGTGGATCCTCTTGCTACGAAGTTCCTATCTGATCCAAAAGAGTAGGTCGCACCTCTAGTGATGCCAATAAACCAGGTGTAAACTCGATGGAGGGTCTAAAATCAAAAGTAGATATAAACTCCAAGCTTTTCCTCTCCACAAATAGAGGACTTAAGGCCATCCTCTGCCTACTCAACGCATCTAACACCACATTACCCTTGCCAAAGGTACAAGCTATCATAAAGTCATAGGATGCTAGGAACTCTATCCATCTGTGTTGCCTCAAATTGAGATCCTTCTGCGAGAACAAGTACTTGAGAGATTTATGATCAGTGTACAACTCGAACTTTTATCTAAGTAGATATTGGCGCCAAGTCTTAAGCACAAATACTATGGTAGCTAGCTCTAAGTCATGGGTAGGGTAGTTCTTCTCATGAACCCTTAGTTGTCTACCTCCATAACACACTACCCTTTCCTCTTGCATCAGAACTGCACCAAGCCCTGTACCACATGCATCAGTGTATATAGTGAACACTTTGTTCCCATCAGGCAAGGTGAAGAATGGGGTTGTTGTCAAATCCCTCTTTAACCGCTGGAAAGCATCGTCATAATCTATATCCTAAGAAAATGTCAGATTATTTTTCGTTAGCCTGGTGAGTGGGGCTGATATCTTTGTGAAGTCCTTAATGAACATCCTATAATAGCCCGCCAATCCAAGAAAACTTCTCACCTCCATTGCGTTCTCTGGGATTTGCCAATCTTGAACTGCAACTACTTTCTTTGGATCCACTGCTATCCCATCTTTAGAGACTACATGCCATAGAAATCTCACTTCTTTTATCCAAAAATGACATTCGGAGAATTTCACCTTAAGCTGGTGCGCACAGAGAGTTTTCAAAACCTCCCTTATATGTAAGGCATGCTCTTCCTTGTTCTTCGAGAAAATCAAGAAGTCATCAACAAAGACCGCAACGAACTTATTTAAAAACTGTTGAAACATCCTACTCGTCAGATCAACAAAATAGGCGGGTGCATTCATCAACCCAAAAGGCATGACGAGCCACTTGAAGAAACCATCTGGAGTTCTAAAAGTGGTCTTTTCTATACTGTCCTTGGCCACCTCAACTGATGAAATCCCATGGCCAAGTCTAACTGAGAGAAAACAGACGCACCAGTAAGCTGGTCAAATAGATCATCTATCCTCGGAAGTGGGTGCCTGTTCTTTTTAGTGAGTTTATTCAACTCTCTATAATCCACACATAAGCATAGCGAACCATCCGCCTTAGTTGCGAATACCACCGGAGCACCCCATTCATATATGCTTCGCCTAATAAACCCTTTCTCAAGTAGCTCCTCTATTTGCTTGCTAAGCTCCCTTCTTTCTCTTGGAGCCATGTGGCGCACAGGAAATGCAATTGGCTTTGCGTTGTCCACCAAGTATATATGGGAATCGTATTCGTAATATGGTACACATATATTATAATCATCAAATCAAATATGCATAACCATGATATTCTTTGACTTCGTTATATAGGTTTAATTAATATCGTTTGCTTCTACATATATAATGTGGGAATGATAATTAGATGATTTAAATTTTTCGTTTTATATCAAACAAACCATTTTGTATCTCTGTTGTAACAAACCTGAATTTTGACAATATAAATTAATTATTAGAATTTAAAAAATAGGAATTTCTACAAACAATGGAATTTGGCTGTAAGACTTTAACCATTGCGTTCATCTCGGAATTCTGGTCAACTTTCTTGTTTGGAGTTTCACGAACGGAGTCTGTATGAAAAAGCTACGGACGAAATTCGAAAGCGGACAAAAAATAAATAAATTAGAATTTAAATAAATATTATACCATATATGAATAGCCGACCTGGGCATTTGATTGCCCAGGAGGTTGACCATAGCGGCCAACCGGCGGTCGACCGTAGCGGTCGACCTACTGGGCGATCAGATGCCTAGTGATGGCTAGGTCATATAGGGTTTGGTTTATTATATTATAAAAACAAATGGACGGATATAACTTAAAACTAATCTGACGGTTCTAGGCCATTTTCACCCCCTATAAATAAAGGGGTAGAACCGCATTCTCTTCAATTCAAAATCTATGGAGATAGCGGAGCTCTGCCATTTTTCTTCCTCTTCTAACCTAATGTCTAAATAATATATATATATATATTAAATCAAATCAAATTCATATGGAATTGGGAAGATTAATAGATTCAATGGAAGAGGATGCTCAACGATAGATTCTTCGTTTTCTTCTCTTTTTTTACATTTCTATAGATATAGAATTTTCCCTTTTCTAAATAAATTGTGGATTTATAAGAACTTGGGGATTGTAAGTCTAAAGAGTTCAAAACAGAGAAATTGGAAGCTATAAGGTGAGTTGGAAATTTACTAATACAATTATAATGACTTATCTATTTCATTTGAATCCAATATTTTTCCCTATCAGATCTGTTTATTTAAATAATCGTAAATTGTTGGAAATCATCAGATCTGATTATAAATATGGTTAAATTTGGCAAATGATAAGTTGTGATTATGTATAACATGAATTGTTCCTACAGTTATGTCATGAAATATGTTGTACATGTTACATAGCACTGTGGATCTGGAAATTAGTCCCATTAAAGATAACTTTATTGTAGTTATGTTCCCAATCCTTAGTCCAATGTTGAAATATGAAATATGTAAATTTTGGTAAAAAAATGAATTTGTGTATTACGTGATTTTAAGAATAAAAAGAAGTATTCCTGTTGTATTCAATATTGTTGTGTTTTGGCTTAAACATTGTAAAATATGCCTTTTTCCTCATTAAAAATACAAAGAGGAATTATTTTAGAATCACAAAAAGTATGACAAGAATAATTAAAAAGGAAAAAGTGGTGCAAAGATACATATAAATATAAATACATGATTTTGTATGTAATTTGCATCGATTATTCCAACACACACACACATATTACATATATTTCTTGTGATTTAGAAATATGTCAATTCCACAAAACAGACATTTTTACAATGATCACGTCTAACGGTTCTTTGTGAGACTTGAAACCTTTTTGGCAAATGTTGAATATAAAAAGGGAATGTTTGGTTAATTGATTAGACCAAATCATTAATTAAAAATTAAGTATTACAAAATAACAAATAATATTAATAACTACGTTAACCGCACGAAAACATAAAAATAAATGTATACATATTATTCGTCCAAATCAGCGTAAAACGGTAAAATATATGAAACACCCCACCTCCATTAGGGTCACTCTCAAAGGGAATGCCCTAATTTTGGTGGAGGTTTATAAGTACAAATCACAGATATACAAGACAGATATAAGAACACATATTTGTAAAACAGCGGAAGAACAACAAACTTTATTTCGTTAAGTCAAATACGTGTTACAACAACATCCTTTCCAAAAACATAACATAACACTTTCATAATCTGTCTTGAGTACATTATTTAAAGAAGCATAAATAAAACGTAGATAAACTGCAAAAGCCCCATAGTGGATTGTCCAAAGCCATAGTTCAAAACAGGAAAGTCCAAGCAATACATTTCTCTTCTTCAAGCTGGATGTTGAGGTAGGTCAAGCTGCTGTGTTCCCTCCCTGAGGACCTGGGGGGGGGGGGAACGGAAGAAAGAAGACGAAAGAAAAATAGAGTCAGACATAAAGCCTGAGTAAGTCTAGTACTACTTTGTTTATGAATAAAGAACTGGGTATGATAAGTAAAACAGGAAGTGGGCAAACACTATGAACTTGGTTAAGTTGTCTAGGGTCGAATATACTATCGTACCCCATGTTAATCTCTGAACCCATATAAACTAGTTTCCAATTTGCACCCCATAATCAGGGTGATGTGATCCATTCAATGATGATCGGTTCCTACTCGCATAGTTACATGTGTCTTACGGCCCCCGATGTCGTAGTTACCTATGCTGGTCCCACCATGGGGTGTATCAAGTCCCATAGTGGCAACCCGACACAACCTTAGAGTGCACAGGTATGCTACTGGTGTCCAGTGCCTTATTTTTCTGCGCCGGAGTGTGTGCACGCCCGCACTCCGTTAGAACCTACACTGCTACACCACCGCCGTCGATTTTTGACCTCTTACAATCAGCCCAGTAATCGTGCCCCACCCTGCCTAGTTTCAGGGTATCATGATACACCGTGTAGGGTTACTGCTGAAAAAGGTCCCCCGTTACTAGGTTTTCTATCTCTAGCCAACATGCTAAGTTGGTTAAGTGTTTTCTAACCTAACCCCACCAGTCCGTTTAGTTTAGCATGTTCCATTTTGATTAAGTCTTAGTCCACTTAATCCTAACAATCCTGATTCAGCCTTAATTGTCTTATTAAGGCCCTGACCTCTCACATTAGACAGGTATTGTTGTGGCTGCCTGTTGCCGGTTGGTTCCGGGCAGTCTTACGCCACAACTCAGTCTAACCTCGGGTCCTTATTGGGCTCCATGTTTAACCTCTCACATTGGATAGGTATTGTTGTGATTACTGGACAGCCGGGCGGTTCCGGGCAGGTTTACATCACAACTCAATCCAACCTCGGGTTAAACACATCGTATTTTCTACATTTACATATCTTGTCATTCTTCTTTATTTATATGTAAATATTTGCGGCCCATTATTAAGTTAATGGTGTAAAGGTTACACCAATCATGGGCCCAACCCATACTTGAACTTGGGCCCTTCTATTTTATATTTTCACTCATTAATTAATTTTTAACCCAACGTTATCTTCCCCCGTTTTACAAGTCCGTTCATATATATTGGGCTTAGCCTTTAAAGCCCAATTTAGCCATGCGAAAAGGGGAGGCTTATGGCGTATACACGAAGAGGGGAAAGTGAGCGCATGAACTTGCATATGACGTTGGAAAATACATAATAGAAATTGGTGTACTTGCATAGTGGTGACATGTATTTTGGTCATAAAACATAGGTGACATAAATCAAGGCATGTAAACTTGCATAGGTTTAACTACAACATGAACCTATATTCTTATTTAGGCATAATGTCAAACATAGGCATGGCACAAATACTTCTAGCATAAGCATGGCATAATGTCAAACATAAGCATGGCATAAATACTTCTAGCATAAACATGGCATAATGTCAAACATAAGCATGGCATAAAATACTTCTAGCATAGGCATGACATATTGTCAAACATAAGCATGACATAAATACTTCTAGCATAAACATGGCATAATGTCAAACATAAGCATGGCATAAATACTTCTAGCATAAACATGGCATAATGTCAAACATAAGCATGGCATAAAATACTTCTAGCATAAACATGGCATAATGTCAAACATAAGCATGGCATAAAATACTTCTAGCATAGGCATGACATATTGTCAAACATAAGCATGGCATAAATACTTCTAGCATAAACATGGCATAATGTCAAACATAAGCATGGCATAAATACTTCTAGCATAAACATGGCATAGGTATAGTTAAATTTGTTCATGGCATAAATATAAACAAGTCATGTTCATAAGGTTTCTACATGTTTACAAAGAGGATACTTTGTTACTAACACAAAAGCATAGTTCAACATAATTAATTTTGATCACATAACGATGGTATACTTATGCATAAATATTCCTAATCATGGTGTTTGCTTTTAACTTGCAAAAAAGGGATTTTTGTGTCTAACTTAGCCATGTCTCACATATGTCATCATATAATTCTTTTAAACAAGATAGACTTAATCATGAATTTCAATTATGCCCAATATCATTCATAGCCTAGCCATATTCATAAGTTTTGCAAAAGCATGACTTAATGCATGGATTATGGTGTCAAAATTCCAACATAGTTTCATATGAACTATAACAACCAAACTTATCTCAATTACTTGCAAAATGATTTATGCACAAAATAGACATCATGATGGCATAATAACAAAGCCCCAAACTTGCATGAATTTCAATCAACTACATACATGTAGCTTCAACATAGACTACATAATTTGCGCAATATTCCAAACGTATATTTGCATAGAACTACCGCATGTAGTTCTTTATAATTGAATGACATAATTCAGAATATCCAAAAGTATATAAATCGCACAAATACGAATTTCATTGCCACAATTCAAGCATACATATCTACACAATCATTTGTTCATACCAAAGTAATACTCTACTTACAATGGTTGCGGCGAATTCTCTAATTAAGAGATATGATTCCTTTGTTGAATTGATTAGCTTTAGGTTGCTTGAATTGCTTTAGGCTTTAGAACTTTCTCCCCAATTCTCTCTCTAGTTGGCGGCTACTCTTTGTCGTTCCTCAGCAACATGGCGGCTATGTTCTTAATTTGAATGAATAGATTAGGGTTTAGTCTAGGGTTGTTTATATAGAGGTTGGGAATTGATTAGGACCCTTGATGTTGCTAGGTTAGATCATAGCCATTCATTAGGAAGAGAGACCAATAAAAACTTGCCACCTAGCCCTAATGACAAAGCAACCCACATAAATTCGACCAAACACAGACCAGGCCAGCCAGGAGGGACTGGGTTCGATTTTCAAAAATTAAACTTTAAATTGAGCTGTTTTAGTCTATTTGAATTTTATCTATTGTATACATATATTTTTGCATATATATATATATATATTCTCATATATATACATATATTTTCTTTATTTCCTTATATGTACGTTCTTATCCTTTCAAAATTTGAATTTGTATACGTACATGTATTTGCATGCTCAGTTGGCCCTCTCTAAAACAGAGATAAAAATTATGTCGCCGCCGGGGTTCGAACCCCCGACCTCCATGCTACAAATCCAATGCCTTAACCAACTGAGCTACAGAGGCTTTTGTTAATAAGTCTTAGAATAATAATAATTATTGTCCTCTCCTTACTTCTCTTTTTTCATGTTTTGCTGTAATATTTAAATTAAAGATATCTTCTTCATACGTTATCCGTTTTGCGCAAACTCGGACTCTATCTCAAGCAGAATTCCGAGACGAACGCAATGGTGATGTCCGTTTCCCTTAATTTTTCTGTTACAATTTAATTATACTTTAATTTGTTAATTTACTGTTAACGGAAAAATCCGGGGTGTTACATTCTCCCCCACTTAAAAGGATTTCGTCCCCGAAATCTTCAAGTTTAGGAAGAATGTAAATCCTAACATTCAATCATCCATCTACTCATCCATCAAACACGAGCATCCATTGTCCTTAAAAGACTTCTAATGCTTCATGATCATATGCGAAGTGTGCGTGTTCATGAACTTATCTAATGCAAAATCAGGCGGTCTACTGATTCAGTTGACCTCCTTAATGCGAATCATGTAAGTGCCATGTATCCATTATGTATGCAGATTTTTCCTATTCATGATTCTACATGGGTGCACAATCTTTCATACAAATGCAACATCCATATGACAACACATTACAATTCAACCATATACGAGTGCAAACATATATGCATATGCAATATGAAGTGACTGAGCCGATCTAAAACCTAGATTGTGTGTGTATATGCAGCCACGAGCAACTACTAGCAATCACTTGCAACCACTTGCAACCATCATACATAACATGTTTCAATTACATGTTTTCATCCAAAAAGATTCTATCTAAAAGATACGGTCGAGGAAATATACCTAAAAAAAAAGATAGATAAAAGCGCAACTTAAGGAAAATGAAAGATCAAGGATGTACCCTCGAACAGAAAAGGGTAGGCTGTGCGCATTTTAGCTTCAGTTTCCCAAGTCGCGTCTCCCTCGGCGTCGCTCCACTGAAATTTGACGAGCTTGACTTCACGGTTGCGTAGCTTCTTCACTTCCGTTCCTAAGATGCGGGTTGGAACTTTTCTTATGGTCGCTTCGCGTTCCACTTCGGCCTCTTCGAGGATATTCGGCTCTACCACTTCAGCTGACTCATGCAGACATTTTCGGAGATGTGAAACGTGAAAAACATTGTGGACTCCGGCCAATTTCTCGGGTAGCTCTAATCTATAGGTCATTTTCCAAATTTTCTCAATGATAGGAAATGGTCCTACCTAAAGGTATAGTCGAATGATAGAAGCAAGTAAAAATTTTGTGCCCATTAGGCAATGTCAAAACTGGAAATCTATGCCACATATATATTGATTAGGAGAAGAACTCTCTAAGCATCAGCCCCGAAGACCGAAATCAACATCAGACTGACACCCAAAGAATTAATCAACCCAACCACCACATATGATTCTAGGAAACTAAGCATGATGGACTCCTTTTAGGTCACAAGGGAGTCCCTTCCTAAGTCCAACTATGTTGCCAAATGTACTTACTAAGGTGATTCTTTACAACTCATGCATAAGTGAAATGAACCTTCAGCCTTAGTGGCGAACACTCCTGGAGTGCCCTATTCTGAAATGCTCCACCTAATGAACCCCTTCTCTAGAAGCTCTTTAATCTGTTTACTGAACTCTTTTCTTTCTCGTGGAGCCATGTGTCTAACGGGCAACGCAACGGGCTTTGCATTATCTACAAGATATATGCGGAAGTCTATTTCCCGCTTCGGAGGCAAGCCCTTCACCTCTTCGAAGACATCCGGATATTCCCGGACCACTCTAACTGATTGCAAATTTTCAACAGAGGCATTTAGCGATTCAAGATAACTAAGCATAACCGCATACGAGGGATTACAAGAAATTTCCAAAGTATTACCGAGCTGGGTTAGGAGCCTAACAACCCTTTTTTCACAATCAAGGATGACCCCATTACTGGATAGCCAATCCATACCCAAAATCAAACCATACCCCGAAAAGCCCAAAACAAAGGCACTACATTGAAATTCAACACTTAGAATAGAAATTTTCAAATCCAAACAGATCATAGAAAAATGAGCTGGGCCCCCAATTGGGTTTGAAACAATTAAGGGGTCCTCTACCATACTAGTTTTTAGGTGCAGAGATTCTACTAAAGCAGACGAGATAAAGGAGTGTGATGCGCCAGAATCAAATAAAGTGCGAACGGGGTGATCATAAAGATAAATTACACTTTCTACAGAAGTGTTTGTACCTCGCTGCTGCAAAGGTGGCGCTTCCAGCACATGAACCTGTGCCCCTGGAGTGGATCCAGACCCCTGCCCCTGCCCTCGTTTCTTTGGGCAGTCCTTAGCTCTGTGGCCTGTCTGACCGCAAGAAAAGCACCCACCATTCTCCTTGGCCTTCTTTTTCCGGCAGTCCTTTACTAAGTGCCCCACTTTGCCACAGAAATTACACGTCCTCTTCTCTTTGTTGCCTTCCCCGCCTTTCTTAAAGTCTGTCTTCTTAGGCTGCAAACCCTCTTTCTTCCCTTGAGAGCTTTCTGCCTTTGCCTCCTTCTTGCCCTTATCCTCCTCATTCAGCAATGCCATTTGCACCAATCTTTCATACGTGGCCCCCATGGGTATATGTGTCATGGCCAAACTGTGTAATGGCTCATTTAACCCTTTGACGAAACGGAGAGCCTTCTTGTGCGGGGTGTTGACTAGGTCAAGCCCAAACCTAGCCAGCTCATCAAACTGATTCACATACTCTCTAACAGTCTTGTCTCCTTGCTTAAGAAATAAGAATTTCTCCAACTGCAAACTTCTTTCCGCATCTGAGAGAAATTTGGTCTCAAACCTTGCCCTAAAGTCCTCCCATGTTTCTACTGGTCTTTCAGCATTAGTGACTTCCCACCAGTAGGAAGCCTCGCCCTTCAATAGCCACACCGCCAATTGTACTTTTTGTCTGTCCTCTACCTCAAAGATGATGAATAGATCCTCAGTTTCCTTCAGCCAATTTCTAGCTGCTACGAAGGACTCAGTTCCATGGGAATCCCTTCCTCCCATAGCTTTAAAATCCTTACATATCTTAGCAAACGCGTTTCCTCGTGGAGGAGGTGGAGGAAGAGGTGCTGCTGCAGCTGGATGATTCCCTGCAGCTGGGGGAGGAGGAACGGTAGGACCTGGTTGAGTGGCCCTAGCTTCTAAGAATCGTCTAAACCAACCAGGTATTGGTACTCCTTCCGGCAAGTTAAGATCTTCGGACATGCTGAAACAAAAGGGATAGATTCAAAACGAAGGATAAGAGATAGTACCTATAGCTTTGGGGAGTGGACTTTGCCTTTTTTAAAATAAAATAATATTTTTATCTTTTAAAAATGCTTCTTTAAATTTCCTTTTTGAAAATAAATTTCCAAAACTTTTTATCTTATCTGGTAAACCTATGCTCTGATACCAAGTGAAACACCCCACCTCCATTAGGGTCACTCTCAAAGGGAATGCCCTAATTTTGGTGGAGGTTTATAAGTACAAATCACAGATATACAAGACAGATATAAGAACACATATTTGTAAAACAGCGGAAGAACAACAAACTTTATTTCGTTAAGTCAAATACGTGTTACAACAACATCCTTTCCAAAAACATAACATAACACTTTCATAATCTGTCTTGAGTACATTATTTAAAGAAGCATAAATAAAACGTAGATAAACTGCAAAAGCCCCATAGTGGATTGTCCAAAGCCATAGTTCAAAACAGGAAAGTCCAAGCAATACATTTCTCTTCTTCAAGCTGGATGTTGAGGTAGGTCAAGCTGCTGTGTTCCCTCCCTGAGGACCTGGGGGGGGGGAACGGAAGAAAGAAGACGAAAGAAAAATAGAGTCAGACATAAAGCCTGAGTAAGTCTAGTACTACTTTGTTTATGAATAAAGAACTGGGTATGATAAGTAAAACAGGAAGTGGGCAAACACTATGAACTTGGTTAAGTTGTCTAGGGTCGAATATACTATCGTACCCCATGTTAATCTCTGAACCCATATAAACTAGTTTCCAATTTGCACCCCATAATCAGGGTGATGTGATCCATTCAATGATGATCGGCTCCTACTCGCATAGTTACATGTGTCTTACGGCCCCCGATGTCGTAGTTACCTATGCTGGTCCCACCATGGGGTGTATCAAGTCCCATAGTGGCAACCCGACACAACCTTAGAGTGCACAGGTATGCTACTGGTGTCCAGTGCCTTATTTTTCTGCGCCGGAGTGTGTGCACGCCCGCACTCCGTTAGAACCTACACTGCTACACCACCGCCGTCGATTTTTGACCTCTTACAATCAGCCCAGTAATCGTGCCCCACCCTGCCTAGTTTCAGGGTATCATGATACACCGTGTAGGGTTACTGCTGAAAAGGGTCCCCCGTTACTAGGTTTTCTATCTCTAGCCAACATGCTAAGTTGGTTAAGTGTTTTCTAACCTAACCCCACCAGTCCGTTTAGTTTAGCATGTTCCATTTTGATTAAGTCTTAGTCCACTTAATCCTAACAATCCTGATTCAGCCTTAATTGTCTTATTAAGGCCCTGACCTCTCACATTAGACATGTATTGTTGTGGCTGCCTGTTGCCGGTTGGTTCCGGGCAGTCTTACGCCACAACTCAGTCTAACCTCGGGTCCTTATTGGGCTCCATGTTTAACCTCTCACATTGGATAGGTATTGTTGTGATTACTGGACAGCCGGGCGGTTCCGGGCAGGTTTACATCACAACTCAATCCAACCTCGGGTTAAACACATCGTATTTTCTACATTTACATATCTTGTCATTCTTCTTTATTTATATGTAAATATTTGCGGCCCATTATTAAGTTAATGGTGTAAAGGTTACACCAATCATGGGCCCAACCCATACTTGAACTTGGGCCCTTCTATTTTATATTTTCATTCATTAATTAATTTTTAACCCAACGTTATCTTCCCCCGTTTTACAAGTCCGTTCATATATATTGGGCTTAGCCTTTTAAAGCCCAATTTAGCCATGCGAAAAGGGGAGGCTTATGGCGTATACACGAAGAGGGGAAAGTGAGCGCATGAACTTGCATATGACGTTGGAAAATACATAATAGAAATTGGTGTACTTGCATAGTGGTGACATGTATTTTGGTCATAAAACATAGGTGACATAAATCAAGGCATGTAAACTTGCATAGGTTTAACTACAACATGAACCTATATTCTTATTTAGGCATAATGTCAAACATAGGCATGGCACAAATACTTCTAGCATAAGCATGGCATAATGTCAAACATAAGCATGGCATAAATACTTCTAGCATAAACATGGCATAATGTCAAACATAAGCATGGCATAAAATACTTCTAGCATAGGCATGACATATTGTCAAACATAAGCATGACATAAATACTTCTAGCATAAACATGGCATAATGTCAAACATAAGCATGGCATAAATACTTCTAGCATAAACATGGCATAATGTCAAACATAAGCATGGAATAAAATACTTCTAGCATAAACTTGGCATAATGTCAAACATAAGCATGGCATAAAATACTTCTAGCATAGGCATGACATATTGTCAAACATAAGCATGGCATAAATACTTCTAGCATAAACATGGCATAATGTCAAACATAAGCATGGCATAAATACTTCTAGCATAAACATGGCATAGGTATAGTTAAATTTGTTCATGGCATAAATATAAACAAGTCATGTTCATAAGGTTTCTACATGTTTACAAAGAGGATACTTTGTTACTAACACAAAAGCATAGTTCAACATAATTAATTTTGATCACATAACGATGGTATACTTATGCATAAATATTCCTAATCATGGTGTTTGCTTTTAACTTGCAAAAAAGGGATTTTTGTGTCTAACTTAGCCATGTCTCACATATGTCATCATATAATTCTTTTAAACAAGATAGACTTAATCATGAATTTCAATTATGCCCAATATCATTCATAGCCTAGCCATATTCATAAGTTTTGCAAAAGCATGACTTAATACATGGATTATGGTGTCAAAATTCCAACATAGTTTCATATGAACTATAACAACCAAACTTGTCTCAATTACTTGCAAAATGATTTATGCACAAAATAGACATCATGATGGCATAATAACAAAGCCCCAAACTTGCATGAATTTCAATCAACTACATACATGTAGCTTCAACATAGACTACATAATTTGCGCAATATTCCAAACGTATATTTGCATAGAACTACCGCCTGTAGTTCTTTATAATTGAATGACATAATTCAGAATATCCAAAAGTATATAAATCGCACAAATACGAATTTCATTGCCACAATTCAAGCATACATATCTACACAATCATTTGTTCATACCAAAGTAATACTCTACTTACAATGGTTGCGGCGAATTCTCTAATTAAGAGATATGATTCCTTTGTTGAATTGATTAGCTTTAGGTTGCTTGAATTGCTTTAGGCTTTAGAACTTTCTCCCCAATTCTCTCTCTAGTTGGCGGCTACTCTTTGTCGTTCCTCAGCAACATGGCGGCTATGTTCTTAATTTGAATGAATAGATTAGGGTTTAGTCTAGGGTTGTTTATATAGAGGTTAGGAATTGATTAGGACCCTTGATGTTGCTAGGTTAGATCATAGCCATTCATTAGGAAGAGAGACCAATAAAAACTTGCCACCTAGCCCTAATGACAAAGCAACCCACAGAAATTCGACCAAACACAGACCAGGCCAGCCAGGAGGGACTGGGTTCGATTTTCAAAAATTAAACTTTAAATTGAGCTGTTTTAGTCTATTTGAATTTTATCTATTGTATACATATATTTTTGCATATATATATATATATATATATATATTCTCATATATATACATATATTTTCTTTATTTCCTTATATGTACGTTCTTATCCTTTCAAAATTTGAATTTGTATACGTACATGTATTTGCATGCTCAGTTGGCCCTCTCTAAAACAGAGATAAAAATTATGTCGCCGCCGGGGTTCGAACCCCCGACCTCCATGCTACAAATCCAATGCCTTAACCAACTGAGCTACAGAGGCTTTTGTTAATAAGTCTTAGAATAATAATAATTATTGTCCTCTCCTTACTTCTCTTTTTTCATGTTTTGCTGTAATATTTAAATTAAAGATATCTTCTTCATACGTTATCCGTTTTGCGCAAACTCGGACTCTATCTCAAGCAGAATTCCGAGACGAACGCAATGGTGATGTCCGTTTCCCTTAATTTTTCTGTTACAATTTAATTATACTTTAATTTGTTAATTTACTGTTAACGGAAAAATCCGGGGTGTTACAATATACATGGTATGAAATGTTTGGATAAGAATCAATGGTGGAATTATATGTAAATATAATCCATATTGAATTAATATATTTATGGTAACCATTTGTAGCAAGCAATGTAATTAACGGCTATAAATAAGATCGCAAATAAATAAATAAGCATTGGATCCAATATTGATTTAGGGTAAATAAATGTGATAGGAAAAATGTTACAATTCCTAGATATCAATTAGGATAAATGTTGTAAACCACAATTAAGAAATATGAATTCAACCGCATTTAGACATGAGGTTAAGCTCAACTTGTAGTATAAGTCTGCCCGGAACCGCATGACAAATCAAGCAACCACAGGCAGCCACCTTAATGTGAGGGGTCTAATGCATAAAATAAATGTACTATGGATCGAGGTTAAGTTCATTTGTGGTAGAAGGCTTCCCAGAACCGACCAGCAAATCCAACATCCATAGGTAGTCAACTTAATGTGGGAGGCCTAGTGCACAGATATATATATATATATATATACAACAACAAATAAACAGATGAATAAGAATAGAAATTACCTATTAGGGTACAACAAGTAGATAACTTGGGACTGATAAGTAGTTGCCATCGGAAAATATGACTATTAGAGTCATAAAGGGCAATAAGTAGGAAATAAAAGAAAATGGGTGTCATAAGGGAATTCATGATTGTCGTTTAAACGCTAAGTCCAAACCAGGGATGGTATTAAATAAATATCCTAGCGAAAAAGAAATATAATTCTCCTTATTAATAGTAATGAAAATAGAAAATATAGTTGGACTTAGTAGCTTAATAATGTAAGATATTATTAACCATATAAATTCGTGATGCAAATAAATGGTGTAGTGTAGTATTTCCGTATAAAGGAAGTAAACGGGAATGACTTAATAACCGTAGCCTACTTTATCCCAAAAAGGGAATGGTGTTAAAGGTAAATGGGGTACGAACTAATAACCTTCGCGTATAGTCCACTTCCCAGGTCCTAAAAGTCTAAGAGGCTAGGGTTAAAGAGTCCACCTAGGAATAGGTTTTTTAATATAGGGGTTTTAAATGACATGTGTGTGTGTGTGGGCCTACACAAACATGGAAATTAGAAGGGTCAGATATGACCATCTATCCTACGGGAAGTAATAAGCGACTAAGGAGATTATCCAATAATGTCAGCTAGAAGGTATAACGCACGATAAAATACCTTCTCTCACCTTATGCAGAGCAAAGATTTATGCGTGAATGACGGAAGCCTTAACTAGTAGGGCCCATAGCTAGTGCCCTCTAGTTTATGTTAACATTGAATATAAATTATCGAGAGTTATTAAGTGACCAATAGGTCCACCTAGCGTCCTAAGTGATCAAGAGAATCCACCTTATCTATCATTGATAGTGAGACATTAAATAATAAAGGATAAGTGAATGAAAAAGTGTGTATGTATATATATACTCTGTAATTAGGAGTTCACTTCTCAATTTAATAACCAGTTAAGCTCTGGTATAAAGGCATCACAAAAGTATGGTAAACGTCCTATCTCGGTAATATAAATTGGAAATACCACTTTTGGAAGAGTACTAAAGTCGTACGTAAACAATAACAAGGTTGGTTTAGAACCACTAACTTTGTTGGGCATACAACTTAGGTTGAACCAAACGGGATATATCTGTGTTATAGTTTGTGTTGTGCATTTCTTAGTCACCAGAACTTGTTAATATGACCCCCATCCTCATTACAACCTCATAAGTTTTCTAGAAAAGGTTGGGTTCTCACAGATGATTAAGTTTGGCTTTTGGTTCTTGTTCTCTCTCATGCTCCGTATTAGTGAAGTGACTTACTTTGAAAAAAGTAGTTACTTGAATTAATACTAGTATATCTTATTTTGTACTCTGATTATGCTCATGCTCACCTGCTGTAGGTACCAGATATACACGCTTCATGCTTGGATGTGTTCCAGTTTTGATTTTTTTCAAAATTCGGGGGCAGAAAAGTGTAAAGTGTTACATTTGGTGTCAAAGCTTAAGTTAAAACGATTGAAATTTTTAGTTAAATTAAGAATCGTGAGAGAACGTAATTTGATTTTCTTTTATGTTTTTCTTCATCTTTCTTACTCGAATCTAATTTATTTCAATAATGAATTAGTCATGGGCCTAATAATTAAAATGGGCTTTGATCGACAAAGTGTTGAAGTATGTTTAGTTCGGGTCTCCATCCAATTTTACCTTACCCTACGGTACGTTGGCGATCTCGTCATGAAGAGTATGAGGATGACATATGATGGATTCCGTTGATTTGAGACTTGGAAACTGGAATAAAATATATATGTCAATATAAAAAGCTAGCTACAACTGAGATAATCATAAATTCCTGGTCTAGTTTCGTTGGTAGTTCCAGTCAAGACCATTACTCAGTCCAAAGCGGAGAAAAAGCCCATGATAGTGTGTCGTATCCATTTTGGAAATATAATTACAAGGTATATCCATTTGTTACTTCGTTAAAATTCCAAATCTACCTTTGTTAAGATATTCAACTGAGTTCTTAGCCTTGTATTCGAGGAAATTTATTTTTAAAACTATTTGAAAAATAAAAAAAGATTTCAATGGTTTTGAAATACGGTTTCGGAAAGTAGTTTCCGAATATATGGATTTTAAATTTCACTCTATTCATATTTCAAAATTTTAGAGCTATGGTGTGATTTTAATAAATATAGTCTGATTGGTAGGAAAGATGGAATTAGGGAGGATAAGCAATATGCCACTAAACATAAAAAAATAAATATATATTCCTTATGATTTTTGGTATCATTTTCCTATATATATTGGATAATTTATTGAAATCACCAAAATTAACCTTTAAGATTCTAAAGCTCTAACATTTTTTGACATGAAAATGGTTTTTCCAGTTTAAAATATAATACTGGAATATAAATAGTAATAATAAAATGGATATATAAATATGAAACCGTTAGTTCATAAATAAATTCCATTTTTGGAAAAAGTTGGCCAAGGAAAATCCTTCATTTTGATGATTGGCATATTTGAATTTGAATCGCTTAGTTTATATCAACTAGTAAGGGGAAAATTTTCATTTTAGAATTTGATTTCGGATCTCTAGCTGATTTCTTATTTTAAGTTTGTTCGTTTTGGTGGTCACAGATCTTTTTGGAGGTAGGGAAAAGGTGTTGGAAAAATTAAATTCTCGACTAGACGAGTGGTGGAAGTTGATATGAGAATTTGGTTAGGAGTGGAAGTTGTTTCGACGTAAATAGAAATTTTAAAATTTAAATAATATTAATTAAACGGCCATTGGCATGAGGTTCAAACCACGCCCGAAATGGGGCAAGCGGTCGATCGCCCTCTAGGGGCCAGGTCGACCGCTACCCCACGAATGGGCGTGGTTTTCCCGACCTGTCTTTTGCTAAACGATATATATAATATCGTTCAACCGACCCTTCTCCCCCTAACCCCCTTCCACCAAAAAACCCAAACCCTCCTCCTTTCCAAGCTCTAATCCGAGCAATCACCGCTCCATTTCGCCCATAATTACCACCAAAATCCTCCTCGTGCAAATCCCTACCCGATTATACCCCGGATTTGCAATTTCCCTTGCCTGTTTCACCGATCCTTCCATGGCACCTCGCAACCAATACCCTGGGCTTATGCCCCAAGCAGTCGTTTGGCTAGACCGTGATGATGCTAAGATGAAGCACTACCTATCCACAACCAGTTATGAGTTCCAAATTGGTCATCCGGTGAAGTTCGCCGACTTCGCTGCATTTGGTTTGGAGGAGCTTTTTGTCGTCGTAGGCCTAGAACCGATCATGCGCTTCGACACTTTTGAGCACGATGTGTCTCTATGCTGCGTCCGTCCATTCGACATGTAGATGGATTCTGATATCGATGACGAGTCATGCGTCATCAGATCTAAGGTCATGGGCACCCGTATCGAGTTCACTGATGCTGACTTGGCTCAGATTTTGGGTATCTCCACAGAGGGAGCCGAGCTTGGTGCTATTGAGATGGAGGACCCTCAGATCTTTTAGCATATCTTTATCGGAGAGTCCGGAGCTTGGACCACTGGCAATCTGCGACCAGTAGCCCGTGTAGTTGTGTGCATCAAACAACACAACACAATCCCAAAGACGGGAAGCTTGGAGAAAATTTATCCTTCTATTCGTCACGCCACCTATGTTATCCTTGGTGGCATAGCCGTCAATTGGGCATGCATGCTTATGATCCATCTCTTTGAGCATTTCGTCGGCACCCCACTGAGCCATTTTCCCTATAGCCATCTTCTCACCTGTATCTTCCAGCACTTCCAGGTGAGACTTTTTGGGAGAGCATACAAAGAAGGCGTCGACCGCCATCAGTCATGCCACTCTCCGAAAGATGGGTATTCATCTACCCGACGTTCCTGCACCTGCACCACCCGCTCCAGCTCAGTAGCCTCAGCAACTTGGTCATGAGAGCCCAGAGCTCACTGTCATCCATGCAATGCAGACCGAGCTTCGAGAGTTTGTGATGAGCAGTGCTGATAGGCGCATGAGATTGGCTGCATCTCCGCCATGCTACGCTCCTGGCGCGGACGTGGTAATGGATCAGGCTCCAGCCGCGAGATAGACCATCTTACAGTGTGTAGTGTTAATCGTCATCGTCGTCGTCGTCGTTGTTGTTAGAACATGCTTTGTGCGTGTCGTATCTTATATCGTGTGTTCCCCTTTCCAGCATTTTTCTTTTTCTTTGATGTAGTGTTGTGTTAAAAATTGCTAGTAATGAAAAATTCGCATGACTTTAGTAATGAGATTTTTAGGTTTAAAAAAATTGTCATTCACGCACCATAAATTGAATGAAATCTCGTTTATTTACTAGCACTTGTCCTAAAGCTGGAAAGATTAAAATTCTATGTTGGATAAATTTTAGTAAAGGAATGGTTCTACGTCAAAGGTATATAAATGGATAAAACACCGTTCCTTGTCAAAACTAAAATTTATTTTTATCTTTTGTGTGATTTCAATTTTCGTATTTTTGGCGTGATTGACTTCCTTTTTCGGCAACATGTGACATGAATCGTTTAAATTTCCGCAAAATACATTTTTGAAAGTTTATGGAAAATGTTGTTTGAAAAAAAAAACATTTTTCTATCATTTTCTTATATTATGGGAAAATGAAACGGTTTTGGAAGGAAAAATTCAAAATGGATATGAAAAGTTTGTAAGCGGATATTTATTTTTGTGAAAAAATTCGGTTTTTGGTCGCATGAAGGGTGTAAGGAAATTTTTTGGATGCTTTGTGTGCGCGTTGTAGCGGTGTAATAAGACTGATGATGTGATAAAAACGTTAATGGTAACAAGGAAAAGGCCGTTTAGCCTTGGAAATGATGTTTCCATAACTTGTCAACGATGCGCACGAGCTATTAATTGACTCTTTTTACCTTTTAGAGCTTGTTTTAAGCCTCTTTTACAGTTGGAAATTTTTGGGGGTGTTTCGGGTTACTAAGGTAAAAATTCCACTGTAGGGCGGAAAATGGAATAATTGTAAGCGGAGGAAATGTTAAAGTTCTTCGCTTTGATTTCCTTTTTCCGGTTTAGGAGAGATTAAGTAGGAAATGATTATATTGCGTACATTTTGGATGGTAGGGTTTGGATGCAAACTTTGTTGCTTCACCCTTCTATTCATAGTTGTGTGAGGGTTATGGAATGAAAAAGAATTTCAAAATTTGCATTCATGTAGAACTGCCGGTATATTTAGGATGTTATACATCATGTTTTCATAATTATTTCAAAAGGTTTAATGCAAACATATAGGAGGATCGGATTAAAATCATCTTGCATGCATATTTTTGGCTAAAATTGCATTATGTACAGCATGCACATGTACACATGGTTGCAAAGTGTATGTACACAAATTGGTTGTGTAGCATAAGATTATTACCGTCAGAATTTCGAGATAAAATTCCTTTTAAGGAGGGAATAATGTAACAACCCGGAATTTTGGAAATATAAATTAATTATTAGAATTTCAAAAACAAGAATTTCTACAAATAATGGAATTTGACCGCGAAACTTTAACCATTGCGTTCATCTCGGAATTTTGGTCAACTTTCATTTTGGAGTTTCGCGAACGGAGTCCGTATGAAAAAGTTACAGATGAAATATGAAAATGGATGGAAAGTAAATGAATTAGAATTTAAATAAATATTATACCATATATGAACAGCCGACCTGGGCATCTAATTGCCCAGACGGTCGACCATAGCGGTCGACCTATTTGGCGATCGGATGCCCAATGCCGGCTATGTCATATAGGGTTTGGTTTATTATATTATAAAAACGAATAGACGGATATAACTTAAAACTAATCTGACAGTTCTAGGCCATTTTTACCCCTCTAAATAAAAGGGTAGAGCCACAATCTCTTCCATTCAAAATCTATGGAGGCAGCGGAGCTCTGCCATTTTTCTTCCTCTTCTAACCTAATTCCTAAATAAAATATATTAATATATATATGTATATGTATATATATATATATCAAATCAAATGAAATTCATATGGAATTGGGAATATTAATAAATTCAATGGAAGAGGATGCTCAACGATAGATTCTCCGCTTTCTTCTCTTTTTCTTAAATTTCTACAGAATTAAAATTTTCCCCATTTCCAGATAAATTGTAGATTTAAAAGAACTAGGGGATTGTAAGCCTAAAGAGTACAAAACAGAGAAATTGGAAGCTATAAGGTGAGTGAGAAATTTACTATTACAATTATAATGACTTACCTATTTCGTTTGAATCCAACTTATATTTTATACCTATCAGATCTGTTTATTTAAATAATTGTGAATTGCTGGAAATCATCAGATCTGATTATGAATATGGTAAAAATTGGTAAATGATAAGTTGTGATTATGTATAACATGAATTGTAGGATTTTTTTTCTCATATATTCCTACAGTTATGTCATGAAATATTTTGTACATGTTACATAACACTGTGGATCTGAAAATCAGTCCCATTAAACATAAACTTGTTGTAGTTATATTCCAGATCTTTAGTTTAGTGCTGAAATATGAAATATGTAAATTTTGGTAAAAATATGAATTTGTGTATTATGTGATTTTAAGAATAAAAAGAAGTATTCGTGTTATATTCAATATTGTTAGGTTTTGGCTTAAGCACTGTAAAATATGTCTTTTTTCTCCTTAAAAATACAAAGAGGCATTATTTTAGAATCACAAGAAGCATGACAAGAATGATTAAAAAGGGAAAAGTGGTACAAAGATACATATGAATACATGTATTTGTATGTAATTTGCATCGACTATCCCGATATATACACACACACATATACATATTACATATATTTCTTGTGATTTGGAAATAAGTCCATTCTACAAAATAGGCATTTTTACAATGATTACGGCTAATGGTCATTTGTGAGACTTGAATTCTTTTTGGCAAAATTGAATATAAAAAGGGAATGTTTGGTTAATTGATTAGACCAAATCATTAATTTAAAAATAAGTATTACAAAATAATAAATAATATTAATAACTATGTTAACCGTACGAAAATATAAAAATAAACATATACATATTATCCATTCAAATTAGCGTAAAACGGTAAAATATACATGGTATGAAATGTTTGGATAAGGTCTAATGGTAGAATTATATGTTAATATAATCCATTTTAAATTAATATATTTGTGGTGACCATTTGTAGCAATCGATGTAATTAACTGTTATAAATAAGACTGCAAATTAATAAATAACCATTGTAACCAATATTGATTTGGGAAAAATAAACGTGGTAGGAAAAATTGGTTACAATTCCTAAAAATCAGTGAGGATAAGTGTTGTAAACCCCAATTAAAAAAATTTGAATTTCAACTGCATTTAGACACGAGGTTAAGCTCAACTTGTGGTATATGTCTGCCCGGAACCACCCGACAAATCCAGCAACCATAGGTAGTCAGCTTAATGTGAGGGGTCTAATGCATAAAAATAGATGTACTATGCCAGGAGGTTAAGTTCACTTATGGTAGAAGCCTATCTGGAATCGACCGGCAAATCCAGCATCCATAGGTAGTCAACTTAATTTGGGAGGCCTAGTGCGTAAATATATATAAAGCAACCAATAAACAGATAAATAAATGAATAAGAATAGGAATTACCTATTGGGGTACAACAAGTAAATAACTTGGGACTGATAAATAGTTGCCTTAGGAAAACATGACTGTTAGAGTTATAAAGCGCAATAAATAGGAAATAAAAGAAAATGTGTAACAACCCGGAAAATCAGAACCAATTTAAATATTTATTTTAAGGAAATTTTGTTAGGAAATGCATCAGAATTTAAATATTCCATTTTCAAATTAAATTAAAAAAATTAATGAACGTAGCAATTATTTGTTTATTTATTTTTATTTATTCATTCATGCGCAAGAACCTTAATGTCATTGCCATTTTTCATTATATATACATACATACATATATATATCATGAAATGCTCAGCAAAATTTAGGGAAGAAAAAAAATATAATGGCAATATGGCAATAAATTTTGTGTATTAATTGTAACTTATTTCCAATTTATCACCTATGAATTAAATAGCAACTGGTTTCCCACGCTAGTCAATTAATCTATTGCAATCGTTATTTTTATTTATATAAAGTTAACATTCAATGTAATTACCATTCTTAATTAATGTTATCATTTACCTTACAATCTATACAAACATAATTTCTAAATATATATATCACAACACAATGTAAAATACGCATTAATTCATATATATATATCCTATGCCTTGATTATTTTGCTTCTCATTTAATTATAGGTTATTGTTAAAAAAAATTATTACAATTGTTTTTTTTATAACAAAATATCAGTTACTGTCCAATAGCTTAACAACTGCTTTGCTTAATAAAATTTGTTGACTCATTGCAATTAAATGTAAATTTCAAATTCATTAATATATATATATATATATATATATGTATATGTATATATATATATATTTCTATGTAGTTATTATTTTTCTCATTCCATTTCTTTTGCATATAACTTCTCCTCAATTTAAGCCATGTTTCCCTATTAAACTCTTTCTAGGAAAATAAATTATGAACATAATATTTCTTCCACTTTATTTTCTTAGACCATATATCGTATGCGTCCATTCATTATAAGATTCATTTCCATTAATTTGTACTCATCCTACCACTTTTGTTATGTGTCCATACAATAGAAAATTCATTTCCATTTATGTTGTATCCATTTTACCACTTTTATTCCTTTAATTTGTGAGAACACATTTAAGTTAATTTTATATGATTTAAATTTATATGCACGGTTAATGAATTTGAAAATATGTTGTTGCATGAATGGCTAATTAATTGTTTTCAGTATGTGATGGTTGTCAAATAAATGCATTTGAGGCGCATTAATGTATAACGTGTATTTGGAATTTTATTGGTTGATTGCATGTTGAAAATGAATTTATCAAACAGGGGCTATTGGGTAGGGTCAACTCTGGTTGGACTGAAATTGGGTTGGTTTAAAACTTTTGGATTTAATTGTAAAATTTACATTAAAATAATATAAAAATACACATCATCTTCCTCCTAACCCTAATCCACAAAGAACATAGCCACCCCCTATTCCAATGGCCGAAATTGCTCCTCCTTCTTCCACTAAATTCTTGCAATCCTCTCATTAAAACACCTTCCTCCTTCTCAGTTTGTTGTAGAGCACTTCATCACCTTCAATTCCATGTGGTTTGATCTTGAAACCGTTGTGTATTCGAGGAGCTTCAGCACCCCAACCCCGACAGGTTTCAACCGTCGCCCCGACCTCCTTGCTCCACCGAGCTCCACCCCACTCGAGGCGCACACATGCCACACTCCCCCCGTCGACGTGACAGTCTCT
Source organism: Allium sativum (assembly GCA_030737875.1). Taxonomy (NCBI): domain Eukaryota; kingdom Viridiplantae; phylum Streptophyta; class Magnoliopsida; order Asparagales; family Amaryllidaceae; genus Allium; species Allium sativum. The sequence goes on from CM060922.1 coordinate 888,172,692, forward strand.
GATTAGCCTCTAGCACCTCAATCCGCGAGCTAATAGGATCCCTAGAACCGAACTAATTGGGTTTCAATACGGCCTCCATCTGAGTATTGAGGAAGAAGGGTATAGAAACTATATTTTAATATTTAATTAATTTAAAATGTTGTAAACCTTAATTAAATCATAACTCTTTTGTACTTATTCAGAATTGATCAATTTCTGAAGCGTTGTGATCGTACGACAAAGATCTACGTTCCTAGACTGAAAAGGAACAATTCCGAGCTGTTTGAATTTTGGACCAATTTGCAACACGACTGTGAGATTTCTTTTTTTATATATAATTAATTTATCTATTTAATTTATTTTCTATGTAATGATCGCATGTATATGATTTAGATCTACTTTGTTCTGACATTTTGGATAAAGTTTGATCTGTTTTTGGTGATTGATAATTATAGATCTATATATGTTAGTTAGATTTATGCTTTCATTTTTTTATTGAATTGAATCAGTTTGTCAATTCAATAAAAAAAAAATTTTGTTAATTTTAATTGAATTGAATTAGTTTGTCAATTCAATATAAATATTATGTTGTCATTTTTATTGGATTGATTTGTTAATTCGATAAAAGAATATCATTTTGGTCATTTTTGTTGAATCGAACTAGCTTGTCAATTCAATTAAAAATATCACTTCCTTATACTATTGTATTGAAATAGAGTTGTCAATACAATTGAAATGAAAAAAAATATCCCTCTAAAATATTATTGTATTGAAATAGAGTCGTCAATACAATGGAAAATATATCATTTTGGTAAATATTATTGTATTAAAATAGAGTCATCAATACAATGGAAAATATGTCATTCTGAAAAATATTATTGTATTGAAATAGAGTCGTCAATACAATGGAAAATATATCATTTTGAAAAAATATTACTGTATTGAGATAGAGTCGTCAATACAATGGAAAATATATCATTTTTGAAATATATAATTGTGTTGAAATAGAGTTGTCAAAACGATATTTTTTGACAACTCTATTTCAACACAATTATATCATTCAAAAATGATATATTCTCCATTATATTGATGACTCTATTTCAATATAATAATATTTTTCAAAATGATATATTTTCCATTGTATTGACGACTCTATTTCGATACAATAATATTTTTCAAAATGATATATTTTCCATTGTATTGACGACTCTATTTCAGTACAATAATATTTTTCAAAATGATATATTTTCCATTGTATTGACGACTTTATTTCAATACAATAATATTTTAGAGGGATATTTTTTCTTTTCAATTGTATTTACAACTCTATTTCAATACAATAATATGAGGAAGTGATATTTTTAATTGAATTGACAAACTTGTTTGATTCAACAAAAATGACCAAAATGATATTCTTTTATCGAATTAACAAATCAATCCAATAGAAATGACAACATAATATTTATATTGAATTGACAAACTAATTCAATTCAATTAAAATTAACAAAATAATATTTTATATTGAATTGACAAACTGATTCAATTCAATAAAAAAAATGATAACATAATATGTAACTGACATATATAGATCTATAATTATCCACCACAAAACAACAGATAAAACATTATCCAAAATGTCAGAACAAAGTAGATCTAAATCATATAAGTGCGATCATTACATAGCAAATAAATTAGTTAATTATATAAAAAAAAGAAATCTCACAATCGTGTTACAAATTAGTCCAAAATTCAAACAGCTCGGAATTGTTCTTTTTCAGTCTAGGAATGTAGATCTTTGTCGTACGATCGCAACGCTTTAGAAATTGATCAATTCTGAATCAGTACGAAAGAGTTATGATTTAATTAAGGTTTACAACATTTTAAATTAATTAAATATTAAAATATAGTTTCTATACCCTTCTTCCTCAATACTCAGATGGAGGTCGTGTTGAAACCCAATTAGTTCGGTTCTAGGGCTCCTATTTGGTCATGGATCGAGGTGCTAGAGGCCAATTAGAGACTGCCACGTCGACGGGGGGAGTGTGGCGTGTGTGCGCCTCGAGTAGGGTGGAGCTCGGTGGAGCAAGGAGGTCGGGGCGACGATTGAAACCCGTCAGGTTTGGGGTGCTGAAGCTCCTCGAATACGCAACGGTTTCAAGATCAAACCGTATGGAATCAAAGGTGGTGAAGTGCTCTACAATAAACTGAGAAGGAGGAAGGTGTTTTAATGAGAGGATTGCAAGAATTTAGTGGAAGAAGGAGGAGCAATTTCGGCCATTGGAATAGGGGCGGCGGCTATGTTCTTTGTGGATTAGGGTTAGGAGGAAGTTGATGTGTATTTTTATATTATTTCAATGTAAATTTTACAATTAAATCCAAAAGTTTTAAACCAACCCAATTTCAGTCCAACCAGAGTTGACCCTACCCAATAGCTCCCGTTTGATAAATTCATTTTCTACATGCAATCAACAAATAAAATTCCAAATGCATGTTATACATTAATGCGCCTAAAATGCATTTATTTGACAACCATCACATACTGACAACAATTAATTAGTCATTCATGCAACAACATATTTTCAAATTCATTAACCGTGCATATATATTTAAATCATATAAAATTAACTTAAATGCGTTCTCACAAACTAAAGGAATAAAAGTGATAGAATGGATACAACATAAATGGAAATGAATTTTCTATTGTATGGACACATAACAAAAGTGGTAGGATGAGTACAACTAAATGGAAATGAATCTTATAATGAATGGACGCATACGATATATGGTCTAAGAAAATAAAGTGGAAGAAATATTATGTTCATAATTTATTTTCCTAAAAAGAGTTTAATAGGGAAACATGGCTTAAATTGAGGAGAAGTTAAATGCGAAAGAAATGGAATGAGAAAAATAATAACTACACAGAAATATATATATATATATATATATATATATATTAATGAATTTGAAATTTAGATTTAATTGCAATGAGTCAACAAATTTTATTAAGCAGAGCAGTTGTTAAGCTATTGGAAGTAACTGATATTTTGTTATAAAAAAACATTTGTAATAAAAATTTATTTTTAACAATAACCCATAATTAAATGAGAAGCAAAATAATCAAGGCATAGGATATATATATATGAATTAATGCGTATTTTACATTGTGTTGTAATATATATATTTAGAAATTATGTTTGTATAGATTGTAATGTAAATGATAACATTAATTAAGAATGGTAATTACATTGAATGTTAACTTTATATAAATAAAAATAATGATTGCAATAGATTAATTGACTTGCGTGGGAAACCAATTTCTATTTAATTCATAGGTGATAAATTGGAAATAAGTTACAATTAATACACAAAATTTATTGCCATAATTTTTTTTTCTTCCCTAAATTTTGCTGAGTGTTTCATGATATATATATATATATATATAAAATGAAAGATGGCAATGACATTAAGGTTTCTTGCGCATGAATAAATAAATAAAAATAAATAAACAAATAATTGCTACGTTCATTAATTTTTTTTATTTAGTTTGAAAATGGAATATTTAAATTCTGATGCATTTCCTAACAAAATTTCCTTAAAATAAATATTTAAATTTGTTTTGATTTTCCGGGTTGTTACAAAATGGGTGTCATAAAGGAATTCATGATTGTCGTATAAACACTAAGTCCAGACCAGGGAAGGTATTAAATAATATCCTATTGAAAAAGGAATATAACCCTCCTTATTAATGTAATGGAAATAGAAAATATAGTTGGACTTAATAGGTTAATAATGTAAGATATTATTAAGAATATAACCCCGTGACGCAAATAAATGGTATATGTAAAGTATTTCCATATAAAAGAACTACGGGAATGACTTAATAACGTAGACTACTTTATCCCAAAAAGGGAAAGGTGTTAAAGGAAAATGGGCTACGAACTAATAACCTTCATGTATAGTCCGCTTCCTTGGTCCTAAAAGACTAAGAGACTAGGGTTAAAGAGTCCACCTGCGAATAGGTTTTTCAGTATATGGGTCTTAAATGGCATGTGTGTGTGGGCCTGCCCAAACCTGGAAATTAAAAAGGTCAGATACGACCATCTATCCTGCAGGAAGTAATAAGCGACTAAGGAGGTTATATAATAAGGTCATCTAGAAGGTATAACGCACAATAAAATATCTTCTCTCACCTTATACGAAGCAAAGGTATATGCGTGAATGACGGAAGCCTTAACTAGTAGGGCCTTTAGCTATTGCCTTCTGATTTATGTTAACATTAAATTATCGAGAGGTATTTAGTGACCAATAGGTCCGCCTAGGGTCTTAAGTGATCGAGAGAATCCACCATATCTATCATTGATAGTGAGGCATTAAATGATAAAGGATAAGCGAATGAAAAGTGTGTATGTATGTATATACTCTGTAATTAGGAGTTCACTTCTTGATTTAATAACCAGTTAAGCTCTGGTATAAAGGCTTCACAAAAATATGGTAAACGTCCTATCTCGGTAATATATATTAGAGATACCACTTTGGGAAGAGTAGTAGAGTCGTGCGTAAACAATAACAAGGTTGGTTTAGAATCACTAGCTTTGTTGGGCATACAGCTTGGGTTGAACCAAACGGAATATATCTATGTTATAGTCTGTGTTGTACATTTCTTGGTCACCAGAACTTGTTGTTCTCACCCCTTCCTCATTACAACCTCCCAGGTTTCCAAGAGAAGGTCGAGTTCTCACAGATGATTAAGTTTGGCTTTCAGTTCTTGTTCTCTCTCATGCTCCGTATTGGCAAAGTGACTTATTTGAAAAAAGTAGTTACTTGAGTTATTACTAGTCTATCTTATTTTGTTTCCACCGTGAGTTATATTTGTCGTACTCTAATTATGCTCATGCTCACTTGTTTCAGGTACCAGATATACACGCTCCATGCTTGGATGTTTTCAAGTTTTGGTTCTTATCAAAATTTGGATGTAGAAAAGTGTAGGGTGTTACACCCGCTGTATCCAGCTTTATCCCCACTACGCCTTTTTACACTTCCACCGCCGTTAAGCGCTTAAACTGCACATGAACACAGACATTACATGTAGTTTTTCATTCATAATCATTTCACTTGTCTTATATTCCAATTTCAATAAAATAATTAAACCTCAAGTACAATTCATTTTGATCCTACATCAATTAGATTAACAAATGAATTGGTATAATAAATTCATGCCTAAAATGTTGAATGATTAAGTTGCTCAAGCCAAAAGATGAGTAACAGGGACCAATGAATTAAATAGAAGGTGATATTATCATTCAAATTACAATCAACAAAGATCCTTTATTTGTATGTTCACAGGTAGGGATGAGCGTTCGGTCGGTTCGGTTGGTTTTGAGGTTAAAAAAACTCAAACCAAATTGGAACCGAATTGGAATTGATTTTTTTAGAACTGTACCGAACCGAACCAAATTAATATCGACTAATTCGGTCGGTTGCCGATTTAACCAACTTGAAAGACATGCTATTATTTAAATGATGAATTCACTCAAATTATAACATAAATTCATTTTTGAAGAAATTTTATATAATAAATTTTATGAGTATAATGAAATTTAATCTACTTGCAACACATTCTTTGTATTTTACCACTAAATTAATTATTCAAAGTGCTACAGCACCATAAAATTGGATAATAAATTAAAAGTTCGCTGAATTCGGTTAAACCGATAACCAGAAAAATCATTTTACAAACCAAGTTCAAACCGATTTAGTTTTAAAACCGAACAGAACCGACCGAAATGAACCGGTTTGGTCAGTTAATTAGGTTTGACCAAATATTGTTCACCCCTATTCACATGTACAAATACAATTTCTATCATTCTAAGGGCATCAAAGATTGAGCACCTGATCTTTCATCTTATTTCATCGAATGTTAGAATGCATTTTTTGATAAGAAAGGTAGTATATATAAAGATCTAATTTTATGTGTTCCTTATTATTATAATTATTTAGCATTTTAGACCATAAACATGAGTCAATGCAATTCATCAAGGAAACTATTTTTTTAAGTTTTAAGTATTGTTAGCATAATTTGAAAAGAGATTTATTTCACCATTAGAAAATATATGTCACGCTTTCATGACACATGATATCGATAGAGGTAAAATGCAATACATACCTAAAACGATGATCAATTACTTTCGCAAAATACCTTTGTAACTTCTTTCCACATGAAGCCATCAACCATGGTAGTCTTCTGATTCAATGATACTTCAAATATTTAGGATGCGTTTGGTTTACATTTTGAGTTTTCATGGTTGTTTTCAAATTTTCATTTTGAATATTCTTACTATTTCTCAAAATGCATTTGGGTATCCCTTTTTCTGAAAACAAATTTTCAAAACTAAAAATGTAAAAATGCGTTTGGTTTGAAATACAATTTCCAAATTTTGAAAATTTGAGTTTCCATTTTGACAATTCAAACAAATTTTACGTTTAAAGTATAATACGTAATATATAATATGAAAAAGTCTATGTAGGCACAAAATATAGATATGGTCAATGATACAAGGAATATTCACCATTTGATCACCCCACAAATTTCACTCTTTCATGTAAAAACACAACGTTTTAACGGTCTAGATCAATTTTGTCACTAATTGTGTTGGCTAGCTTTTCGACCTAGCCACCAAAGTTCAAAATCAAAGGAAATATGAGGCCCTAAGTGTCCAACCCCTCAAGCATTCGATCGTGGTCAATCGTTCTCCTCGGATCGTGACCACATCCCCGGATCGCGGCGCCGATACTTGATCCGATCCGCCCTCTCCTCTTCTGCACGATCTGATCCAAGTCCAGAAGACAAGGAGATGGCCAAGACCAAGTCCACCACGATCCGCAAACGTCGGATCCTGTGACACCTGTCCATAGCTGTCATATTGACCAATTCTCCATCAAGCCACGAACCAGTCCGAGATTCTCGGGATGAGTGCCACGTATGACCGCGATCCGCCTAAAGAAATCACCTACAAATAGTCCAGAACTTGGCATTTTTCAGGATCTTTTCGGCAATTCTGAGTTCTGAATCCACAATTATTACACCTCCATTATTATTCAAAGTTGTCTCGAAATTATTGAGTGAATAAACATTGTAAGAGTGAGATTGAGGGATAAGTCGTCGATTGTACTCTGATTCCAAGTATAATCATAGATATAAAGTGGACGTAGGCTCATTAACGTCGAACCACTATAAATCTTGTGTCTTTTCTCGTTTTCTAGCATTTTTTCTGATATTAATTTCTGCATAATTGAACAACTTGGGTATTAGAGCCAATCTTGGATCTAACATTTTGGTGCTTTCACTGAGAAATAAAGTCTTGGTACATTGGATTGTTGCTCTACTATTTGGATATTCAAGTCTAAAGAAGACAGTCCAAAACTCAGTAGTTTCGACTTTTGAAGATTCCAGCGATACCCCGATATCATGGCTGGAAAGAAGTCTAAGGAATTACGAGCTTCGCAAGCGAATGAAGCTACGAATGAAGTGATCGAGGAAGGTGTCCACGAGCAGGTCGAAGAAGAGCCTTCAGATCACGATGACATGGGGGCGATCCGGGCCGAAGAGGGTACCACGATCCGGGTCTCTGAAGGAGTCACGACTCGATCCCAGGACAACGCTACCATCCTCCCATCTAATGCCACCGCGATCCGATCCCAGGGTGCCACCACGAGCCATCAACACAAGGGTAGCGCGATCCGAAGCGATAATCAGATCACGACCCGACCCGGAAAGGAGGTTATGGCTCGTTCTTCTCGTGCTAGTACAACTGCTCGACCTGGACCAAGTACTTTACATATAAGAGAGAATGTTGATGATCAATTTGACCCTTCTGCCCCAGTTACCGAGGGACATTTAACTCAAATACTTGAAGCATTGGATAGGCAAACCGATGAACTGGCTGCTCAAAGGCAGGAGAGCTCGTTACTGCATCAAAATATTACTGCCTTAGGCAGGAGAATTGATGATATTCAAAGGCAGGTTTCGCCACCTCCAGCTCACCCTTTCTCTCTGGAACATACATCGTCATCTGAAGAGCCCCGAAGGAACCAACGATGGCCCCCATTAGAAAGCCCGAAAACATAGAACGACTTCGATTTGGGTCGCTTCCGTCTCGTGAAGAGGAGGCATTTAATCAGGGAACTAGTAACCGCAACATAAATGAACCTGTTCTACCACCAAGGAATGGCATGCCTCCCGCTCGTCGCGTGATCAACCGCGACAACAAGGGGCAAGGGAGTTCTGCTCAAGGCCCAGATTTTATAGCAGCATGTCAAAGAAACGTCGGAGGAGGACGTCGGGCAAGGAGTGCTGACCCCGAATCTACCCTGACCCTTGCAGAGGTTGAAGCAATGATTATACAAGTCATGTAGATAGCCGTGGACAGAGGAATGAAGATTGGGGCATAGACTGCAGTAACACACCTTTTACTGACGACATACTGGATGTTACATTTCCGAGGCGCTTCAATATGCCAACCATGAATCGCTATACGGGCAGGACTGACCCCATCCAACATTTAATGCGGTACTCCTGGTCAATGAATGCCGCTGCAGCTACATACGCGGTCAAATGTAAAGCATTCTCTATATTCTTGGAAGATGTGGCGTTATTGTGGTTTACCCGCCTTCCAGCACGGTCAATATCCATCTTTAGGGAATTGAGTGAGAAATTCGTAAACCAATTCCGTCTTCATGCCCAGAGGTCTAAGAATGTGATCGAGCTACCCCTCATTAAACAATGACCAGACGAAAGCTTGAGGTCACATTTGGATCGTTTTAACTTGGCTGTCACAGAAGTCAAAGATCTGCATGAGCAAACTGTGTTGATGGCCTTGATCGATGGCATCGGTAAAGATACCGAGTTTGGAAGATATCTGGCTGGTAAACCTCCCCCGACCAGAGAAATATTTTATGAAAAAGCCAATATTCGCCTGCATCGGGAGGAGATATATGCTAATCGAAAAAGAAAAGCTACTGATAAAGAAGATATCCAAAGCAACGTGGCCATCAAGCAAACGGGAGATAGCTCAGGAAAGGTTGAAGTTAACGTTAGGAACAAGAATCAAGACAGCGGTTGCCAATCAGGGAATAATAATAACAACAATCGGAAGAGAAATCGAGGAAACAACTCTCAGAGGAGATCCCGGTCCAGACCATTTGAGAACTTCACACCGTTAAATGATACATTGCAGAACATCTTCCTGGATACATATAATGTCCTCTAGTATAAAAGACCTCCTCCGAGAGATTCTACCGAGAAAGAGCATGAGACTGGGAAATTCTGTCTTTTTCATCAGATCCACGGTCATTCCACAAATGAATGTCGTCACTTGAGAGACATGGTTAAAAGGCAGCTCCGAGAAGGGAAGCTTGATGAGTATAAGGTGACTCCCAGGGACAGGGGGCAAGCCGTACAAGCCCCAAACCAAAGCCAACCTACTGTTAAACCGACGGCTCAGCAAAAAGGAAAAAATATCGTTATCAATACTATAATTGGTAGGCTCCACCTAGCAGGGCGCAATTTCAGAGCTATGGATCAATATATAAATGTGGCTAAACAACATTTCGAAGTGGGAGAGTGTAGTAACCCTGAGGACAGCGCTCCGATTAAGCAACAAAAGACGATGTCCGATGACGTCATATTTCGCGAGCGAGAGAGTGTCGGAGTACACTCCCCAACTGAAGATCCGTTGGTGATCACCATCACCATTGGCCCAACGATAGTTCATAAGGTCTTGGTAGATAACGGGAGTTCCGTCAACATTTTGTTCAAGAAAACGTTCGACCAAATGAAACTCGAGCCGAAGGATTTAAAGCCATGTGAAGGGTGGATATGCGGATTTAATGGTCCCTCGACTGCTCCAATAGGATACGTGGAATTATCAGTAACCCTTGGGGAAGGGGAACGCCAGAGAGTGAGGATCCTCCCCTTCGTGGTCTTGGATATTTATTCGCCATATAATGCTTACTTGGACCGACCGGCCCTAGCCAAATTTAGGGCCTGTATTGCAACCTGGTGCTTATTGTTGAAATTTCCCACGGATTCCGGTGTGGGTATTGTTAGAGGAGATCAAGTTGTGGCACGAGCATGCTATATTGTAGAGTTAAAACTGCTCCGCAAAGGAAGAGATATAGAAGCGAAAGGTGGCTCCTCCCTTCCAAGGGAGGAATCGTCATAGCAACTAAAGGAAGTACCTTTGGGAGGGTCGCCCAGAGAGTTGCCCGAGGACATAGATCCCAGAGAGGATGAAGAGCCTGGGGGCAGAATGGCGACTCCCAATGAAGCAACTGTGGATGTACAAATCGATGATAGTGACCCACATAAGGTCATGAAGATTGGATCCCAGTTGGACCCTGTCCAAGCCAAGGAATTAACAAAGTTTCTGAAAACTAACTTGGATGTATTTTCCTGGACCCATGCAGACATGTGTGGGATATCTCCCTCGGTTATGAGTCATTCGCTAAGCATTAACTCGAAACATCCTCCTGTCAAGCAGAAAAGGCGAATGTTGGGTCCAGAAAGGTCTGCCGCATTGAAAGAAGAAGTAGAGAAACTGAAGAGTAATGGATTTATTAAAGATTCGACGTACCCTGACTGGATTTCGAATCCGGTTTTGGTAAAAAAAAGGCCAATGGAAAGTGGCGAACGTGTAACGATTTCTCTGATTTAAACAATGCTTGTCCGAAGGATAGTTTCCCGTTGCCCAGAATCGATCAATTAGTAGATTCAAATGCAGGTCATGAACTCCTTTCCCTTATGAATGCCTATTCAGGATATAATCAGATCCCTATGCATGTCCCAGACCAAGAGCATACCAGCTTCATTACATATTTGGGATTATATTGCTATGTGGTAATGCCTTTCGGTCTGAAAAATGCCGGTGCAACATATCAGCGGTTGGTGAATAGGATGTTTTACAACCAGATTGGGAAAACAATGGAGGTATATGACGACGATATGTTGGTAAGGTCCAGACAGTCGTCCGATCATACCAACGTTTTGGCAGAGATGTTTCAAATTCTCCGAAAATATGGGACGAAATTGAATCCTTTGAAATGCTCGTTTAGGGGTAGCCTCTGGAAAATTCCTAGGGTTTATTGTAAGCTTGTGTGGAATCGAGATTAATCCAGATCAAATTACAGCAATCCGAAATATCCAAGAACCAAAGCAGATTAAAGATGTGCAAAGCCTTGCTGGAAAAGTGGCAGTGCTAAGCATATTTATTTCGAAAGCTACAGATAAATGCATCCCGTTCTTCGAATTAATAAAGCGAGGCAAGCACAACTTTAAATGGACTCCTGATTGTGTAGAATCTTTCCAAAATCTATTAAATCATCTAGAGAGACCCCAGATACTGTCTAAGCCTGTGGATCATGAGGATTTATTCGTGTATCTGGCAGTGTCATCCCACACGATCAGTTCGGCTTTGGTAAGAGAAGAGGATAAGGTGAAAAGACCAGTATACTATATGAGCAAGAAATTGGCAGCCGCAGAACGAAATTACCCAAAGATAGAAAAGCTCGCGTACAGTCTGCTGATCGCATCTACGAAGCTTCGTCACTACTTCCAAGCTCATCCCGTTACTGTTTATACTAATCACCCGCTTAAGCAAGTCCTACAAAGGCCAGAAGCATCAGGAAGATTGCTCAAATGGAACATCGAACTGAGTCAATTTGACCTGAACTTCCAACCTCGGAGGTCCATAAGAGGGCAGGCACTTGCAGACTTTATAGCAGAATTTACCATCCCAGAAGATGACGCGAAAACTGAAGAAGATAATCCTCCAAAGCTACTCCTTTACCCTAATGCCTGGAAACTATATACTGATGGAGATAAAAATGACAGACGTTCAGGTGCCGGAGTGGTCCTTGAAACTCCAGAGAAATAGTAATATACTACGCTCTTAGATTGGAGTTCCACGCGACCAATAAAGATTCCCAGTATTAAGCTCTGATTGTCGGGTTGAAGCTTGCAAAGGAACTATGGGTAACAAAGCTAGACATCTTTTGTGACTCCAATTTGGTCGTGAACCAAGTTAATGAAAAATTTCAGGCTAAGAGTCCAAGGTTGATATCATATCTGGAAAAAGTAAGAACATTATTGGGTAGTTTTGAGCACCATAGTATATCTCACATTCCTCGAGCAGAGAACCAAAGAGCGGACAAGTTAGCAAAGATGGCTAGTTCCGATAATCCAGAACATACGGAGCTAGTCCCGATTGAAGTATTACGGTTCCCCAGTGTGGATCAGATGCAAGTTGATCCGGTACTGGAAATTGAACCTGAAAGAGAGTCATGGATGACCCCCTTGAAGAATTTATTGATGAATGGAACACTCCCAAATAAGAAAAGCGAGAGGCACGCGTTCATACGGAAGGCTTCCTGATATGTGTTGCAAGGCGGAGTCCTGTACAGACAAGGTTTCTCGATGCCTCTCCTCCGGTGCATTGCCCATGACGACATCAAGCGTGTGCTGAAGGAAGTCCATGAAGGTGAGTATGGCGACCACACAGGAGGGCAAGCATTGGCAAAGAAGATATTGCGATACGGCTATTTCTGGCCCACTATCAACAAGGATGCAGCCAAGCATGCACGACGTTGTGATGCTTGCCAAAAGTTCTCCAAAATCCCTAGGGCGCTACCTAACCAGTTGAAGACAATGATAAGCCTGTGGCCTTTTGCTATGTGGAGAATTGATATTATTGGAAGCCTCCCCATAGCAAAGGGCGGAGCGAAGTTCGCTATTGTGTCCGTGGATTATTTTACTAAATGGGTAGAAGTAGAGCCTTTGACCACGATCACGACCAAACGAGTGATCACCTTCGTCGTTAAGAACATCATCTGTCGGTTTGGGATTCCAAAAGTCATCATAACCGACAATGGGACTCAATTCGACAGCACAGAGTTTCGAGATTTCTGTCGGAAGTATCACATTGAGAAAAGATACACCTTTGTGGCACATCCGCAATCGAACGGACAGGTTGAAGCGGCAAATAAGGTGATCAAATCCATTCTGAAGAAAATGTTGAAGAGGGCCAAAGCTATGTGGGTCGATGAATTGCCCCTGGCATTATGGGCCTATAGACAAGTCGGCAACGGGTCACACCCCGTTTTCCCTAGCTTTCGGAGCTGAAGCAGTTATTCTGGTCGAGTTAGAAGTACCATCCCATCGCACCATTTATTACGACCCGATGACCAACAATGAGTTGCTCCTAAATCCCTGGACATGATTGAGGAAAAAAGGGACGAAGCCAACTTACGTGCCTTGAGGCACAAACAACAAGTAGCTTGGTATTACAACAGAAGAGTCTGAGCTCGCACATTCGAACCCGGAGACTTGGTTCTGAAACGTGTCTTTCCGCCCCAGGTACATATGGGCCCGAAATGGGAAGGACCGTACTCCATTTTACGAAGGCTTGATAATGGAACCTTCAAGCTAGCGACCGTAGATGGAGAAGAAATCCCCAGAGTGTGGAATGCCCAGCATTTGCGGCTTTACCTGACATAAAAAGTGTCAGTTTTATTCTTTTGTTTTTAGAACCATGTAAAAAGGCTCGACTTTCCTAAGAACAGTCTGGTTATTTGAACAAAAGATTATAAAGTGGACGTAGGTCATGATTCGATCGAACCACTATAAAAATGATGTGTGTTATTTACCCTTACTGCACCATTTCTTATCTACTCTTTTATTTTGATCAATATATATACTGTTACCATTTTAGGAAATTGTTTTAAATTTATGTAGTAATCTCAAAACAATTATTTCAAAATACCGTTCGACAAATCGGAAAGTTCGCGATGATTAAAGCTTCAAAAGGTACAGCAGGGTAAATTGCATTATAACTTAACTCCCGAGATCAGGGAGAGAATATAAAGGATGCGAAGATGACGTCCCCGAGGCGTGAAGGTGCACCATGATAAAACCGCCTTGGCAACACTCTAACCCGCTGAAGGATCAGGAGAGTATAAAGGCGCTAGAGACTTAGCGCCCCCAGAACTTCTGCCCCGCTGAAGGATCGGTGAGCATACCAAAAATCGAGCTCGAACTCTAACCCGCTGAAGGATCGGGAGAGTATAAAGGCACTAGAGACTTAGTGCCACGCAAATTCTAACCCTCTGAAGGATCGGGAGAGTATAAAAGCGCTAGAGACTTAGCGCCGCAAGGACCATTACCCCATGGAAAAATCGGGGTAGTACGGATATAATTCTAATCGATCGCCAACACGCCCTGGCCAGGCACTACAATGACGATCAATTAGGAATGTATACGTGCATTACTACACGATTACTTAGCACATGTATTTCCCGATGATTGTTTTCGTTATGATTAATGATCGTTACTTACAACTTTAACATTTAACTATGAAAGCTTCAATTATGATTACTTAAACTTTGCTCACACGATGAATTTGCAGGAACACTATGATGCAAAAGAAATAGGTCCTTATTTACTGGAAACGGATATACAAAAAACTAAGCAAAAAGAGAGGGCCAATCTCACGACTACATCTTTTAGCCAAAAGAAATCCTAAAACTAAAACATGAGCCGATAGCTGCATTCTATTTGCGCTTGGGAGATGGATTTGATTTCTTGTCCTTCTTCTGTTTCTCTAACTCCTCTTTATTAGTACCGGAGCGGTCGCTTTTCTTGCTCTTCCTCTTGTCGACAAGGGCTCCGGAGAAGGACTGGAGGGTTCGGAGGCAAGCTGTGAAGTTATCAATGTAGAAGAGAATCTTATAACCAACCCGGTTTTGGGATCGATTTCAGAAATAGGGGTCACGAACACAGGATTCTCTTCCTCCCTCTTAAGAGCCAAATGTTTCTCTTTCCTAGTCTGTATGTCAGCCAAGGTTTCGCTATCATCACCCTTGGCCTCGTCAATGATTTCTACCTCCTATTCCTCATCTCCATGACCGCCGTCTGAGTCATGTAGAGCAGCAATGATCTCGGCGTCTGTAGGAGCGCCCGCGCCAGGCTCCACGGGTGCCATTGTAACTCTATTACTGGTTGAGCCCCCAGTCTGCTTTGAGACCTCGGAAGCTTCGATACCAGAACTCGGGGGAATCTCAACCCTCTCAGCCTCTGCCTTCTCCTCTGCACCCTTTTCGACCACTTTGGTACCTACACCATTAGAAATAAGGGTTAGAAAATCAGGAGGAGATGTGGCCATGTCAGTTGATTGTCCCATAAGACGACGACAAGTTACGATTGCTTTAATGAACTATGGAGAAAATGTGGAGATACCTTCGGTTGACTCATCTCCCAGACTTGTACTGGTGGTCCCGACAATCGGAGGAGTAGGTGCCAAGGGGATCAATGGATCATCGAGATTATATCCCTCAACTTCAAAGGTTCTGGGCTCTACTATCGAACTCGAGCTCTCGCCAACTTTTATCCTTACCCTTGAGCCTTCTCTTCTCTCTCTCCATTTCCTCGTGGATAAGGCGTCTACCTTCCTCCAAAGCCGCGGGCTTTTCACCTCTGAGAAAGGTTTGCATCAGCTGGTGCTCGTCAATTTCGTCGACTCCCAGTCGCCGCTTCTCACCCTCGACAATTGCGTCCCATATATTGGCCAAGGTAACATGGTAGTCAGGAATCCAAGAGATATCTCGATGCTTGATAACTTGACCAAAGAAATCGAACAACAATTCTTCAAAGCTATCTATATCCTTCTCTTTTTTGGCAAGCTTATCAGCCGCAGCAGCTGCTGACTCAAGAGTGCTATTGGCATTGCTTTCGGCGACAGCTACCCACTCCTCAGCTTAAGCAACTTGACCATTTAGAACCACCTTCTCCTTCTTGGCAAGGGCAAGGTCATTTTTTAAGCTCGCCTTCTCTTTCTCCCAAGCCTCTCTCTCAACAGAAAAGCGATCCTGAACTGTCTTCAGTTCAGTGTTAACCGCCCTGATATCCTCCACTTCTTTCCTCAGGGCCACCCGTTCCTGGCTATTTAAGTCAAGCTCGTTGCGAAAACGCTCCCTGGCACTTTCCAACTCGGACTTGTAATTCTCTGCGTCTCGCCGAGCTAAAGCCAGTTGGGCTTGTGCATTCTCCAGTTCTTTTCCATTTTGCACCTAGCCCTAGCATCATTGTCAATCTTTACTCTGGCCCTGGCTGCGTCCGTCTCCATCCGGCAGATGATAGAAGAGAGTGTAGCCGCATGCTTCTTCATTACCCCTTATTGTTTACCTGCATGGCACACATACCCTATCACCTCTGTGTCCCAACCCTCGGGGACCGGTTCAAGATCTAGGACGAACAACATCCTCTCAAAGTAAATGTCGGGAAACTGTTTTCGTAAACGCTCTAACCTGGCCGTGATCTCAGAACTGGGGGAAACATCCCTTGCAGCAGTAGTGTCCAAGCCACGCTCACCACATGAAGTAGGAACTGTCTTCCCCTTCTCTATAATCCTGCCCTCATCTTTGTCCTTGTCCTTTGGCTCGGCGTGTTTCTTAGAAGATTGGGCGTGAGAAGGAGTGCTTTTTGGAGGGGTTAAATCTCTAGGAAGTTGCTTCCCCCAGCCGGTGGCATTGGACGACTAGGTGGCTTTCCATAACTTTGCTTCGGCGGAGATCGAGGTCGTGCAGGATAAGATTGATGAGAATCCCGTGGTCGACGACTATCCCTTCCCTGACTATCGCTACGAGTCTGTTCAGGATCTGGAAGGAGGCTTGGTGTGCCTCGCAAAGGGAACGGTAGGAATAAGACCGTTTGCGAGACATTTTTTTCTACAAAGAAAAACAAGTGCGTGTTAGAACTGTGAACCACAGTATCAAAAGAGTGTTATGATAAATGGTGCATGTGTTTTGTGCATCCCGTGGAATCCCCTTTTTTTGAAACAGACCAGGGCCCGAAGTTAGGCTCGTCTGGGTAACTTCTTTTTCTCCAACTGAGGCACCCGTCTCTTCGGAAAGGGGAAAAATTGGTTCTCCTTCGAAATCTTCTTGGGTATAAATATCATCTGGCACAGGAATTTTTCTTAATTCCCCGAAAACCTGTTCCTCCGTTAATTCGTCATGAGCGACAGACTCAATTGGCGATGAAGTCCTCAGTGGAGACTGCCCCTCGGAGGTTGGAACCTCCTTTGATTTATCAGCTCGTCCCTCATCTCCTTTATACATGTTTAAATCTTCGTCGTCCTGATTAATCATTGGCGAAGGACTCTTGCGAAGAGTAGTCGTCTCTGCAACTTGAGAAGTTCCTTCTCCTTCAGCTGGGGGCACATATTTCTAAGGTTTGCCGCCCACACCAAGTCCGAATCTTATGTCCAAAAGATGATGTTTGTGAAGGTTTTCGTCGGTAATAAATTTCTTGATTCTCAAGAAGTCAGACTTGCTTTTTAGAAGATGGGATAATCGATCGTTATACACTGAGCCTTCTGTCTTGGGGAATGTGTGATCTGCGCAACGGGAAAGGAAACATGTTAATACTTCGATTATGTAATTCAGTTATGCATCTGGAGGCTCGAAACTTACTAGATTTGAGCCACCTCCTCGCACACCCAGCTTGGTGTTTTATGTAAAACTAATTAGCTTTGGGATCCCCTATGTTGCTGTAACCATCGGACATAACCTTTCTGTTGGCTATTGATTCAAAGAACGAGAAATTTGGAGTCGCTGTGGAACGGTGCATGAAAAGATAGTAGAATTTCAAGTCTTTAAAAGTAAGCTCAGTTTGCAGAATCTCTGCATACGCGACATATAGAGTGTACAAGGTTGCGTAAGCATTGGGATGAAGTTGCATAGTGGCAATACACAATCGTCTTAAGGTTTCAATGACGATTGGAGGAAACGGAGGAACAACGCCTACCCAGCACATGAGTCGGCTGATTGCCATGTACCCTTCTGGAGCAAGATGAGGTCTATCTTCGCTTTCGGGTGTTTTCACATCGTCCCACGGGATCCCGTGTTTTAAACAAATTTTCTTAAGTTTTATATTGTCTAGTTTGGAAGCTAAAGAGTCAGTGAACTTCTCAATTCCTAGAACGCCGGGAATCTCATCGGAAGCTCAAGCATCCATTTCGGACTCCTCCTCTAGCGAGGTACTCTCATATGAATTTGACTCTGTCTCAGCCTCATATTCGGATTCAGAATCCTCATCCTATGGATTAATTGGAGGAACCTCAGGATTATGGTGTTCCGACACCTCCGGGTCCACCTCTGTTTCAGATCTTTCAGGAGAACGATTATCCGACATTGCTGTTTTGGTGAGCAAACATGAGATTAGAATACAGTTACCCGTTCCCCGTGTGTGCAAGTGCAAGTGTGTGCTTGTGCATGCATTAAAGAAAAGCATAAAAGTTAACAAGATCATCGAAGGATTAGTCGTCAACAGCAGTCAAATTATGCTGTCATTCAGTCCAGAAGGATCTCTTAAGGGCTCTAGCCTAACTGTCCATCGATATATCAGAGTTAGGTCACATTGTTTATTTAACAAGTTCATCAAGCGGGATCGTGCAACATGGATCAGATCGTGGTATATCTACGGATTGTGAAGCAGGTGTGGACCCGTGGCGAAAGCATCAACTCATGAAAAAGCATCGGATCGTGAAGCCGGAACGGATCGCAAGGATCCCCCACGATCCACTTCTTCATATTCCCTCGTGAACCAGTGACTTATCACGACCCGATTCATTGTCCAACCCTGATCCTTCCATCTACCACCCATACGAACCATCACCACGATCCGGCTCGACCTGCTCCTTCTTCTTCCTTCTCTTTCCTCCCCTCCATCTCCGAACTCGAACAACAGAACCCATGGCACCACCATCAGCTTCAAAGCCTCGAATACCACAAAACCCCGCCGCCATTGTCTTTCAAACCAGTAAAAGACTTGCGAAAAACGAGAATGAAAACACACAAAACATTGTTAATGTAGTTACCTCTTGATTAATAGGAAATATTGGTTTATTAAATCAGAGTTTTGGAAGGCAAAAGGGGAAAGAGCGGCGACTAGTGAAGAGAAAGGTAAAAGGTAGAAAGAAGAGGGGTAAATCAGCTTATATAGCCAAAGAGGAAACCATTTGTATTCCATATTTTGTCTCATTCGATCCGCTGGGCCTAATGGGTTGCGGAGCGCCTAAGGAACCCTGTTGCGATTCGAGTATGGATTCTACCAGGAAACGGTCCTTGACGCATAGGGCGCTCCTCTCCCGACGTGTTGCACAGTCCCCCACGATCCGCGACGTAAAACGATGATCTGAGCTCCAACATGATTTATGAATCGGAAAGATGGTGCTTTAGGCTTGCAGAAATACAAACTAAATACTATTTTCTACAATGAATTATGAGACTTACTTGGCGATTCAACAGTGATATCTCCGGGAGTTTAAAAGATGGAAATTACCCGATGAGCAAGGAAATAATTGGTAGTCTAACTCAATATTTATACCAGTCAAAGGATGCAACTTTTTGAAGCGATATGACTTTTCAAACAGACACAACATCCGATTCCCATCGCTCCATGAAAAGATGAGTCCGCAATTTCGAAGCATGTTCCATCCTTGATAAAACATACTTCGAGGGGGCAAAATGTTGGCTAGCTTTTCGACCTAGCCACCAAAGTTCAAAAGCAAAGGAAATATGAGGCCCTAAGTGCCCAACTCCTCAAGCATTCGATCGTGGTCAATCGTTCTCCTCGGATCGTGACACATCCTTGGATCGCGGCGCCGATACTCGATCTGATCCACCCTCTCCTCTTCTACACGATCCATCCAAGTCCAGAAGACTAGGAGATGGCCAAAACCAAGTCCACCCCGATCCGCAAACGTCGGATCCTGTGACATCTGTCCATAACTGTCATATTGACCAATTCTCCATCAAGCCACGAACCAGTCCGAGATTCTCGGGATGTGTGCCACGTATGACCGCGATCCGCCTGAAGAAATCACCTATAAATAGCCCAGAACTTGGCATTATTCAGGATCTTTTCGGCAATTCTGAGTTCTGAATCCACAATTATTACACCTCCATTATTATTCAGAGTTGTCTCGAAATTATTGAGTGAATAAACATTGTAAGAGTGAGATTAAGGGATAAGTCATCGACTGTACTCTGATTCCAAGTATAATCATAGATATAAAGTGGATGTAGGCTCATTAACGCCGAACCACTATAAGTCTTGTGTCTTTTCTGATTTTCTAGCATTTTTTCTGATATTAATTTCTGCATAATTGAACAACTTGGGTGTTAGAGCCAATCTTGGATCTAACAAATTGTATCTAATTTTATATTAAAGTAGCCGTTCCTAATAATATTAACTATTCATTTTTCATGTTTGCATGAACATACTACATGTTGTAAATCAAATGAAAAATTCAAACATAAAGAAGTTTAATAAAAACAACTGTGAATATATCAAGCTGCTAATTAAAAATTGATAACAAATGAAAGATAATAAGCTAAATTCTAAACATAATGATTAAACATTAAAGATAATACAATATTTTAAATTACATAAGGCTGAATTGTACATGAATAAAAATTACAATAAAAAAGTTTATAACAAGGTTTCAAATATATAATATAAGAGATAAGCTAGATAAAGAGAAAGTTGAAAGAGAACAATTCAAGCATATTTCATAGCAATATGATATTTATATCAGCCACAAATTTTGTAAGCAACGCGCTTCTAATGTCTTCCGAGTCTCATCTCCAAACGACAGTGCAAAAGTAAGACATTTACTGAATTACAACATAAAAGTAAATAAAAATAAGAGTGCCTGAACTATTCAAATATGTTACTGAAATAAAAATGGAATGAATTTTGAAATTGAAATAGAAACAAAATTAGCAAAACACTTGCAGACTATTTGAATTGAAGTGATGCTATTAATTAGCAATGTTGCTTTTGAATATAATAGTTCTTCAAACTACCTTAACTGAATTAAAAACCTGGTCAAACTCTTACATGTATATGTCTAATGTAACATACTTGTTGACTAATGCTTGGAAATTATGCATAAAATACATACAATAATTTTATAAAGTCAACCAAAATAAATTCAATGAACACATAAGCTAAGGCAACAAATTATGCACAAGAAAATTTATTGGAGTTTATATGCACAACAAATTATGTCCACAAACATTTATTCAAATGTATTAACGTATTGAAGTTATAAATTTTATATGGATTTATTTTGTTGTGCATTTATTTTGAATACATTTATAAATTTATTAAAATTAATACACAAAATAGCAGTACATTTATAAATTAATGTATTGGGGTTATAAAATAAATACACAAAACTGTAGTGCATGTGGACAAATGTATTGAATAAAAATGTATTAATACATGTTATATGTGTCCAAAAAAAAATGTAATAATTGCGGAAAGCAGACTCTCCAGGTCCGGATGGATTTACTGTCTCTTTCTACATTCATTGTTGGAATATCATATCACCAGAAGTCCTTAAAGCGGTGCACAGTTTCTTCTCAAATAGCAAACTTCTATCATCAATTAATTCAACCAATCTTGCATTGATTCCTAAGTGTCAAAACCGGACCAATGTCACACAATTCAGACCGATCGCATGTTGTAATGTAATATACAAAGCAATATCAAGGACCCTAGCCAACAGACTAAAAACTGTACTACAACCGATAATCTCAATGAATCAAGCAGCCTTTCTTCCTTCATGTAGCATTTTGGACAATGTTTTGTTGACCCATGAATTATTGAATGGATATTCTCGTACTAACGTCTCCCCGAGAGCCATACTGAAAATCGATATAAAGAAAGCTTTCGACTCGGTCAAATGGTCATCGCTTGTTAGCATTATGTTGAAAATGAGATTCCCGGTTAAATTTATATACTGGATATACATTTGTATCTCGACAGTGAGATACACACTTGTGTACAATGCCCATACAGTTGGATAATTTAAAGGCAAGAAGGGGCTGAGGCAAGGAGATCCGATATCGGCGTACCTTTTTATTATGCTTATGGAGGCGCTAACCAAAGAATTTGAGTGGCAAGTCTCCCTCAAAAATTTCACTCTTCACCCCAAATGTAAATGTCCTATGATTACTTCTATAGCCTTTGCCGACGATCTGCTCATATTCACCAAACCAACTGTCTCGTCCATACAATCCATTATGTCATCTTTAGATGCTTTCAACGCCTATTTCGGCTTACAAATCAACTGTGAAAAATCTCAAATACTTCTTACTGGCATATCTCAGTCGCAAGCTCTCCCTCTAGTTTCGGTTTCTGGTATGGCAACCATGGCAACCAGCACGTCTTATCTAGGAATTCCTTTAGCAACAAAGCGCATCACTACGGCTCAATGTGTTCCTCTATATGAGAAAATAACATCTGTACTATCTCGATGGGAAAATAGATATCTATCACAATCTGGAATCTAGTGATCCTAAATGCAATCATATTTTCGATGAAGGTATACTGGTGTCGAACATCAATGTTGCCTGTAAAACTGATAAGTATGCTGAAAAAGGCAATGCGCAACTTCCTATGGTCGGGATCCATACATACCGTCAAGCTTACTCCAATAGCATACAAAAAAATAGAACAACCGAAGAAATATGGTGGACTGGGTCTGAAGAATATCAAGCAATGGAATATGCTGCATTATCTAACCATTTTCAGTCCCTGGTCTTGAAGAAAGATACGTTGTGGGTTAGATGGAGACTAAAACCCAATTTGAAAAATGAAGACTTATGGACAGTGGCTGCTAAACCGATGCAGAGTTGGGTTTGGAAATCAATGCTACAGGTTAGAGAAAAAGTGCTACCTTTTTCGCAGGTAACATTATCAGTTAATAGTAATGCAAAATTTTGGCATGCTCCTTGGATTGAAACTGGTGTTATATTGCAAAGAACCCTAGGATATACTGAAATACAAAACAGCGGGATTCCATTGAATGCAATGGCAACAAACTACATTAGAAACGGGATAATAACCCTGCCCGGAGCCACCAGTATTGCTGTAAATGATATATGGAGACAGTATGACTGTATGGAGTATTCCTACATGCAACATGATGATTACAAATGGACGAGAGAAAAACTACAACATCAGACTTCAGTTGTATTTAAAGCTTTAATGGGAGAAAATGAATTAGGCGCATTCCGGTGGCATAGAAGAATATGGAACCAAAGCACCAATGAAAAGCTAAATTACATGCTATGGAAGATGAATGCAAATGCTATACATACAATGACCAATCTTTTCCGTAAAGGTATGAATATATCAGAGATGTGTGTATTTTGTAGATCACATGAGGAAGATACGAACCATTTGTTCTTTTCATGCTCATTCACACATTTTTTGTGGAAGAAAATCAAAGAGCGAGGAGGATATGCGGTGCCGAAGAGGGATAACAAGGAAGAATGGCTTACTGTTTACAAGGGAACTAGGTGGAAGCATGTTACAACATATGAGCTGCTAATAATGCTCAAGGTCTCAATAAATGAAATTTGGAAAGAAAGGGAAGAAGGAAAGTAGACTGCATATTTTTCACACAATCTGCAATGCCATTTCTAGAGAAATTATGATGTCTCCTATTGCTTTTGACATCACTGTTGAAAACAAATGGAGCTAATCTATTTCTCTTTTCTCCTTTTTTGCTTATGTTTTATTTACTGTATTTCTTGCACACGTTTGTATTGTAAGTTTTCCTTATAATATAAATAAAATGGTAGGAGCCATTTAACCCTGCAGGCTTTGCCAAAAAAAAAATGTATTAATACATGTTGTATTAACACAAAACAGCAGTGCATTTGTTGATAAAAATGTATTAATGCATTCAATACATTAATACATGTGGAATTATAAAATTAATGTATGCAAATTTATAAAATTTATAAACTCCAATACATTAATACAAATGTATTTATGTCCATAAGAAATGTTTGTTAACCAAAATAAATGCACAACAAATTTATTCAACGAACACAAACCTGAACAAGGTCAGGTGAAACAAATTTATGCGCAAGCTCAATTATAGTAAGAAAAATGCACAACAACATACACATAAGCTAAGACAGAGGAATAACCAAATCAACGGATAGTCATACATAAAATAATTCATTTAAATATCTGAACTAATGTTTGTGGCCACTATACTTATTATTGCTTTTTATTTTCTCTCTCTCTCTCTCTCTCTATATATATATGGCGAGCGTTCAATGGCACCTGAAACAGTACAGCACTCCAGAATGACCCTAATTTCCACCACATATTACGTTTCTCTATCCCTCCACTCATTCTCTCACCTCTCACTAACTTAAACTAATATAAATGTTTGGTTTCTAAAGGGCACTTTTGGGGTCTCACTATTTGAGGTGTCATTGAACGCTCCTCTCTCTCTAGAGAGAGAGGGGGGGGGGGTTGTCATACGTATATAAATACTTGATAACTAGAGAGAGAGAGGGGTTGTCATACGTATATAAATACTTGATAACTACACTGAACTAGTTAGCTTGTCATCATACGTACATAAATAGATTAGAAATAACTTTTTATCATTTTCTAATGTAATTTTCACCACTTATGCTAGCCTACAGCAAGCAAACATATTTAACCTGTGACAACAAAATTAGATATATTTGGTATACTAACATGCTTAATGCGGACCAATGGTTTGAGTAGAGTGTAGTTTATCCTAATTTTGTTATTCTTTGTTAATTTATGTTAATTTTGTTTATTTCACACAAACAAAATTGAGTAAAGGTAGCGCTTAAAGTTTGATATTTCAATATAAGTCAAAAAACGTATTATAGATTGCAAAAAACATTTCTTTAGTTTTGTTATATAAGATTTAATGCTATTTTTTTCTAGTAAATTCATTCAAGTATTTTGTTTCATAACTAATATTTTATTTTATTTTATTTTGGGTTAGAACTTCAGTATTTTCCCACTACCCATGTTATAATTGTTTTCACTTTCACAACAGTAACTATTGAGCATTTTAATGTATGACATGGTGATTTTGAAGAATAAATATTAAACTCAGACTATTATATATGTAGTTTTGTACTAAACATGGACTGCAATACAATCTTAAACGGTTCATATATTCAAAGATAAGAAAATAGTTATTACCACTAAAGTTTACGTTCTTACCACTATTAAATTTGATTATTATTCCTTTAATCTAATCTAAACTCGTAACTCAATGTAACTAACGCACCATTCAACGAGTAAAGAAATTAACATCAAAAATGAAGAAGGAACATGTGTAATATCTTGGAGAAGAAAACTAACAATTATTTCCAGATCCATCAACTACAAAATCTGCAATTTGTCAACAACGTAATCAAGTGCGTAGTTTCATCTTCCATATATATTAAAGTCGTACTAAAACAAAACCCTTGATGATCAACACAATCAAGTGCGACCCACAAAACCCTAACCCGTACTCGGGGGAGTAAACACTCTTAATAGCAAAAACCTTGATGATCGGCGAATTCGAAGTATAAGTGAAATAAGAAATCAGGAGTTTACCTGACTTTTGTTGACGATCGTCGAATTCAAGAATCGAGGGAAGCATTTTTTTATGGGCAAAAAAAGAATAATGTGTTTGGTTGTGTTTAGGTTTTTAGTTTGGAATTTTTACGTGGGCCTCAAAATGGTGAAAACAAAATAATTTTGTTTTGAGTTTTCTTTATTACGCCCATTTTCAAAAATAATAATTTTTCAAAATGAGTTTTCAAAATGGGAAAAGGAACAAGTTTTCATCTTTATTTAAAACTAAAAACTGAAAATGGTTTGAAAATGAAAAACCAAATGCACCCTTTTCTTTTCTTTTAATCGTTTTTTCGTCATAAAGCAATAGCAATACCCATTCTCGTTTAGAAAAAATTACATTTAGCATAAACAAATTTTTAACACATCAAAATGATTATTACCATTTAATGCTGAAGATACATTATTGCTCAAACATGGTACAATGGTCGAAATATGTTTCATAGGCTTTAAGTATAAAAAACGACATTAACAAAAATCTAAAACATTTATGACGCTTATATCAAAAACATAAAAAAAAGATCGGAGTACTAGCGTGCATAATGTGTAATAGGGTTTTTATTTTTCGCTTGCTAAGAAGTATTCTTTTCTAGACATATCAGTTGAGAACACCTAATGAATCAGAATTTAATTTCAATTATTATCAAAATTTCTAAAATGAACAATTTCAAAAAAATTATAGCACCAAAAATTAGAGGAAGTGACACGAAGAATCGGAAATAATAACAAAATCCAATAAAGGAGAAATCAAAAAATACTTGTTAGAAAAATATCCTAAGGTCTACTTTTTAGGACTGTAAGTCTAAATCAATAACACAAATTGGAGAAAGGAAACCTAATAAATAATTAGAAATTAAAGACAACAAAGTGTTAAAAATCATGAAGAAACTCACCTTCAAAGAAGATTCTTCAAATATAACATGCATGCACTACAAATGATTTTTTGTATTACATGGTAAACCATTACCTTTTGCATCTTTGATTTATTTATCACTGTAATAACGTTCTGAGATAAATCCAAACATGACTGCAGGGCTGTCAATGAGTACCCGAAAAATCCGAAATCCGTCCTCATTTGAAAAACGGATAAATATCCGATATCCACAAAAGCGGATGCGAATGCAGATATAGACATATCTGCATCCGAAAATTATTCGATCGCATTTTTTCACGATTATAGCTTAAATTACGTATATTTTAACATAATTAAGTATACTAATTTATTATCTTGCATAATTGAAAGTCTACAAAACGCGTGTTAATTGCTCAAAATTATATATTATCATCGTGTTTATTTATTTTTAGCACTTTAGTAAACAATTGTGTTGAAAAAGATTAATATTAAGTAAAAAATCATTTATATTCATTGATTTATCGACTGTTGGCAGAGCGGATAATTATCCGATATCCATCCGTACCCGCGGATGCGGATGTTTCACCATCCGTATTCGAAAGTATCCGTTGACAACTCTACATGACTGTAGCATTCATATTACACTATAATCAGCCACAATCCACAATGAGAATCCAACCAGAAGTGCAGAATTTGGTTTTACTTCAGTTTGAAATAACATAAAACTCAACTGAAGAGTGACTTAACAAAACATGAAGTGAAAGTTTGGTAAAGCTTCAAAACCCCTGCAATAGCTCCCTGATATCATACCCCTGAAGCTGCAAATAACAAAAGGAGAGGAAATCACACTATCATACTATAACTAAGCAAAGGTTTAAGTTAGAAATTAAAAGAAAGCTATATATAAAAACAATATAATGGTCTGTATAACTGTATAAACCTGCCGAAAAGTTAGTAGTAGAATCACACCAGTATTCCAGAAAGCATGGATAGTGATAGAAGTCATCAGATTACGGGTCTGCGCGTATGGAAGACCCAAAGCAGTTCCTGTTTTCAAAAACACATTAAATATTGAAAGACAAGGAAACAATGGGTTGGTGACATTAACAAACTTGGAAATTAAAAATAAAACATTGATTACCTAACATGAAGAGCTGTGGAAATTGTCCAGGCGTTAGATGAGCAAAAGCGAACAATGCAGCACTAATAGCGACAGAAATGGGTGTTGGCACACTGCATAATGAACATAAATTTTAAAATGTAATATGTATAGCAAATATAAGATATAAACTACTAGAAACATTGAAACAGCAACGTAGGTCTCAAATGGGAAGTAATCATACCACTTAGTCAGTGAAGCCATTAAAAATCCCCGGAGCAAGGTCTCCTCAAGAACTGGTACTAAAACTCTAGTTACACCTACTAAACATGTAGTGCTAGCATATTGCAACAAGGGAAGGAATTTAAATAGCATCAAAATGTTTATAACTTGCTATTTCATTTTTAAGGTACCAGAGGCTAGATTGACTGATCAATGGCAACAAAAGTATAAGGGCGTCAGTCTGAAACAAAGAAAATATAGTTAAAAATATTAACGCGAAATATATTGGTAGCAGAGGGCTCATTTAACTATTTAAGCTCTAATATTATTAGTGTAACCTAATGAACAACGACCCAAAATTCAGTAGGTCGCAACTTTGCATATCATATTATACGCTGCACATTTACACATTTATTTATAATAAAAGCAATTTTCATTGGCAGTATCAGTTTGACTTTTTTTTAATTGTTAGTTAATTATTTTTGCTGAAAAAAAACGGCCTACTACAGTTAAATCATTATTTAAAAATAATGGAAACTGATTTTGGTGAAATGGGTCCAAAATCAGCCTAATGAGTGTAAAATTCAGTATTATCCATAGCCACTTTAACTTTTTCAGCAAATTGATACCATCAACAGTAGCCCTTACATTGTTAAGTTGAAAAGAACAGGAGGGAAAAAAATTAGCACAACAGAAACATCAGGCTCATGCTCTAACAGACAAAATCATGTTTCCAGAAAGGACCCTAAAAAGACTTCATCACAGTTATGCTGTTGCAACAGTTTTAATCCATAAGATCCATGAAAAGTTCTTGCTTACATCTCTTTGCGGTGGGTTATCGCTAAAAGCAGTCAAAGCAACACCTGCTAATGGTACAGTGACGACTGCGCCTACAAGACCAATTCCAGCCCTCAGAAGCCAGCCTCTTCTAAGATCAAAAGGTTCTATAAGTTCTGAATTTTACAATATACATAAAGTGGGTCAGTTTCACCATTTTTGGATTAAGTTGTTTCCTACAAATGCCATTGAATTTTGGGATATTTCCAGAGAAGTAACACATCAAGCTCTATAAAGTTTAGTCAGATATGTTGGAGAATGGAGTTTTGATGACAACAACCTTATTTCAATATTAATTGATTATAAAATATATACTAACATCTCTATCTAGAATATATATATATACACACATATATGCAGGATCTGTATACAGGAATTAATACTAAAGAGTGTACAGTTTTAGAGTTTTAGATATTCAAAAGATTCAGAATTCAGAGAAGATTCAAGACTCAAGAGTAATCAAGATATCAAGAGTTCAAGATAAATATAGCAATAGTCTAGTTTATATGTAAAACTCAGAATAGCACTTCAAGTTCAAGTTCAAATTCCGTTTTTTTTTAAATTCCGTTTTTTCAAATTTCAAATTCTGTTTTCCAAAATTAAAATTCAAAATTCTAATTCTAATTTTAACTAGTTTTTCTATTTTACTTTTGATTTTAAACTTGAGTTTTAAAAATTATAAATTTATATATATTTATATAGTTATATACTTTTATACTATTATATTTATATAGTTGTAAACTTTATAAGTTTATAAATATGTTTATATAATTTATATTTATGATTTCATATGATTTTCTACTTTATAATACTTATTTATATCATTATGTTTTAATTCAAGAATTTTTAGAATTATACATATAATAAAATACATGAAAACTATTCAAATTTCAAATTTTCAAAGAACATATGTCGACATACATAAGTGGGGATGTCGACATACAACTGTCATATTTTCAATTTTGAAAGGAATTGTCTTTTCTCCATTTGTAACATTTCAGAAGCGTTGCAACCTTTCAAATCTTATAAATAGGGGCTAAATTCGAATTTTTTAACCATTCTTCTCCATATTCACCCCTTTTCATTTCTCCCTTATTATTTCATATATGTATGATTCTACACTTCTACTCTGCCGATTTCAATTCTAAATATATAAATCTTCTTCTCTTCTCACTCTCTACTCATTTGAATTAAAGTGCTACTGAAGAGTTACATAGCTGTTATAATCATTTGGGATTGTTTGGGAAATGATGTGCTCCTTATAGCCGAGAAATCAAGGAAGAAAACGGAGTAAACCTTGTAGTCGGGAAATCAAGGGTAGTGGAATCGGTGTTAACCTTGTAGCCATGAAATCAAGGATTTTGTACATGGATGTTAATATAGTAATAAAACTCTGCGCAATCCAGCGTTGCGTGGGACTGGATGTAGGAGTAGTCCGAACCAATATAAAATCCGGTGTGTTCTTTCCTTTTCTGTATTTTATTTCTATTTACTTCTGTGTTTGTACTTGATTTTGTGTCTGTGATTATCTCTGTGGTGTGTTATTCATATAGTAGATCATATTAGTTTTAAATTTTCTTAAATTTCTGGAAAACACTATTCACCTTGCCTTTAGTGTTAGTTTTGCCTTAAGATCCACTTTCCGCATTCCCTAACAATTGATATCAGAGCAAGGTTTTTCAAAAAATTCATAATCTGATTTTTGAAAATATTAAATGGCAAATTTTTAATTGATTGTTAGCACTAGTGTCAATTCATGCATTGTATCAATGTTGAAGGAGTCTGCATTTAATTATGTTGAAAATTCAAGTGATCTAGTGAAATATTGTCCAATACAGGAAAAGATGTGTTATATGGCTTTTGAAAATTCAAAAGTTGAAAAGATGGCCGAAGTGGTTATTGAAAATTCAAATTCTGAAATAGTGTATTACATGGCTGTTTAGAATTCATACTCTAGCAAACAAATGGTGGAAATCAAAAAGGACAAATGGATACTAGATAGTGGTTGTTCGAGACATATGACGGAAAATCTAGAAATACTAAATAATCTAGTCTATGAAGATGGTGGAATGGTGAACTTCAAAGATAACTCTAAAGGATATATTATTGGGATCAGCAATGGCAGTAATTCTGAAATTTCTACTATTTCGAATGTTTTATTAGTTAGGAATCTAAAACATAATTTACTAAGTATAAGTCAAGTTTGTGATAAGGGTTATAAAATAAACTTTGAGAAAGATAAATATTTTATAGAAGATAGGAATTCAAAAGTAATGTTCGAAGGAGATAGAAAGAAATATATCTATATATTGAGTATGAAAATCTCCAATGATAATCTATGTCTTATGACCAATACAAGTGACCCTAGGATCTGGCATAAGAGATTTAGTCATATATATTTCAAACACATATCTAGGATTTCTAAATTAGATTCAATTACGGGATTACCCAAAATGAAGTTTAAAGTAAATAGTTTATGCGACGCTTGTCAGTTTGGAAAATTAAAAAGAAGTTCATTTAAATCTAAAGAGGAAATTACAACTTTGAAACCATTAAAGTTAATTCACATGGACATATTTGGTTCATCTCAAACCTAATCTATAAACCACAATAAATATGTTTACGTAATGGTCGACGATTTTTCAAGGTTTACTTGGACTTTGTTTCTTAAAAATAAAAGTGATGCTTTTGATCAATTTAAACCTTTTGCTAAAAGATTTCAAAACTTATTATTACTAAAAATCAAAACATTACATAGTGACCATGGCAAAGAATTTGAAAACGAAAATTTAGAAAAATTTTGTAATAAAAAGGGAATTACCCATAGTTTTTCTATCCCTAGAACCCCTCAACAAAATGGAGTAGTTAAACGAAAAAATAGGACAATACAAGAGTGTGCGAGAACTATGTTATCTGATAGTAATTTACCAAGAAATTTTTGGGCTGAGGCAGTTACAACAACTTATTATATTTTAAATAGAATTTTAATCAAACCATTAACTCATAAAACACCGTATGAACTTTTGTATAATAAGAAACCAAAAGTATCATATTTTAAAATATTTGGAAATGTTTTATATACTTAATACTAAAGAAAATTTAGATAAATCTTACTTGAAATCCGATAAAGGATTTTTTATTGGATATTCAGAGAGAAGGCGTTTAGAGTTTTTAATACTATAGAAAAAACCTTAAACGTATCCTTTGACGAAAATTATACAAACACAACACAATACAATGAAGATGAATGTGAAAATGAAGTTAATGATACTGTCAACCAAATAATTAGATTACTAAGGGACCACCCAGTAGAAAATATCTAAGGAGATACTGAATCCGTCGTTAGGACTCATAATCAATTAAATAATATGAGTAATTCCGCATTTATTTCAACTATTGAACCTAACAATCCAAAGGAAACATCTTCTGATGGTTCATGGATCCTTTCCATGCACGACGAACTAAATCAGCTTACTAAGAGTGATGTATGGAAACTTGTTCCTAGACCAGAGGATAAAACTATGATATGAACTAAATGCGTTTATAAAAATAAAATGAATGAACACAGTGAAGTCGTAAGAAATAAAGCACGATTAGTAGCGCAAGGTTATACTCAAGAAGGAATAGATTACGATGAAACGTTTGCCCTCGTAGCTAGATTAGAAGCAATTAGGATAGTACTAGCCTTTGCAAACCATAATAATTTCAAATTATATCAAATGAATGTTAAAATTGCTTTTCCAAACGAATTTGTTAAAGAATGCGTATATGTAGAACAGTCACCTCTTTTTGAAGACGAAAGATTACCAAATCACGTATATAAGTTAAAGAAAGCTTTATATGGATTAAAACAGGCTCTTAGGGCTTGGTATGATAGATTAAGAAATTACTTATTACAAATCCAGTTTTGAAATAGGAAAACTAGATAACACCCAGTTTATTAAAAGGAATAATCAGGATATACAATTAGTACAAATATATGTTGACCATATAATTTTCGGATCAACAAATAATAAGATGAATAAAAAAATCAGATATTAAGGCCCAAAAATTTGAGATGAGTCATATGGGAGAACTAACATTTTTCTTAGGTTTACAAATTCGTCAATTAAAAAATGGAATATTTATTAATCAAGAAAAATAAGAGATTTAATTAATAAATATAATTTAACAACTAATGGAAGACCAACACCAATGGCAACTCATATAGCCTTAGTAAAGATGATACATCAAAAGATTTTGATCAAAAATTATATAGAGGAATGATAGGATCGCTATTGTATATAACCGCTAGTAGACTAGATTTCATGCATGGTGTATGTCTCTGTGCAAGATATCAATCGCAACCTAAGGAGACACATTTAAAAACCGTAAAACGTATTCTAAGATATGTAAAACATACATCTGACTTTGGATAATTTTATCCTAAGGATGACTCATTCGATTTAATTTCTTATTGTGACACTGATTATGCGGGATGTAAATCCGATCGTGAAAGTACTAGTGGAACATGTCATTTCTTAGGACATTCACTAGTCTCGTGGTTTAGTAAAAAGCAAAATACCGTATTTCTGTCAATAACTGAAACAGAATATATCTCCGCTGCTTTGACTTGTTCACAAGTAATATACATCCAACAAACTTTAAATGATTTTGGATTAAAAATAAATAAGTCACCAATATACTGTGATAATACGAGTGCTATAAATATATCTAAAAATCCAACTCATCACTTAAGAACTAAACATATTGATATACGACATCATTTTCTAAAAGATAACGTAAGCAAAAAGAAAATTTCACCAGAATTTATAGAAAAATATAAACAAATAGCAGATATATTAACAAAATCATTAAATGAAGCAACGTTTATTAAATTTAGAAGAGAATTAGGTATTTGTTCATTAAGTGAATTAGAATAATTAAATATATATATAAGAATAACATTAAAAATCAAAAAAATAAAATTAAAAACACAAGTATGTCGACATACATATGTCCCTATATCGACATATAACTGCCAGATTTCAAAAACTAAATCCCATCAAAAGTTAGTTACAATAACCATTTAAACTCTCCAATTCGAATTTTCTTCTTCATTCTCTTATTTTCTTTTGTAAAACTCAAAACCAAAATAAATCATGGCCGCCAACAATTATTACAACCAAATTAACCCGAATCATCCGTTGGACCAACCGAGGTTCATTCCAACGTTTTACCCTCTCTCATGTAATCAAATTGGAAGAGAAAATGTAACACCCCGTGTATTCTATAACAGTGAGATTCACAAATTAAAGTATAATTAATTTGAAATCAAAGAATTAAGGGAAACGGGTTACGCCATTGCATTCGCCTCGAAATTCTGCTTAAGATAGAGTCTGAGTTTACGCAAAACGGATAACGTGTGAAGAAGATATCTTTAATTTAAATATCGCAGAAAAACCTGAAAAAAAAAAAGAAGAATGGGAAACGAATAATGTTTAGCATTGTTCTAGGGTTTGTAAGCAAAAGACTTAGTAGCTCATTTGGTTGGAACACATGACTTGCATACAAGAGGTACAGAGTTCGATCCTCGCCAGCGCCCTATTTTTGTTTTAGGGGATGGCTTAAAATTGCCTAGTGTGAACGCAGTTCAAAAAGTGGTTTAGTGTGAAAATGGGTAATTGGGAAGATAGAGAAAAAAAATGAATATATATAATATATATATACATATACGCATATATATATATATATATATGACGTGTACGCATCATGTAGCGTACGTTGCGCATTTTTGGTTGTCAAGGATGGTTTTTTTTTTAAGGGGCCTTCTCCAATTTTTAATTATGACAAATTAAAGGTAAGAAAATATTTATTCATATATAAATAAATATTTATATATGGGTAATTAATACGGTAAAGGGGAAAATGTATCTATTAAATACGTATTTACGTTTGAATTGGTGAACATTTAATACGCTGAGTCATTTCTGACTCATCGCTGAGTCAATGCTGAGTCATTTCTGACTCATGGCTGAGTCAATAGGATAACTCTATCCTGACTGAACGGCTATTGTTGAATCAAGCTCCATCGACGGTCTAAAACAACTCACAAACATTATAAAAAGGACCTAAGACCTAGCCTAAATCATACTATTTCATTTTAGCCTCAGGCCGCCGCCATTAAACCTAGAGCTCTGAATTAAAAATATAAAGAATAAAATTATAGAAGATGGAGGACGATTCTTGAAGGCTACAACTAGAAGCTACAACAACTACGACGCTTTAAACAACGAATTCGAGACTAATTGATTTGGGATTTTTAATTGCTTCATATTGTAAGTTCTATGTTACTTTTTAGGCAAAACGCTAAAACAATATGGACATGCGATGAATTGAAACTGAATTTATGAACTATTGCTAATCCATTGTTTATATTATTTATCGTTGAATTATAATTTGGGGATATTGCTATGGCAACGTTGCAAGTTAAACTTGTCATGATTTTGATGTTGTTATGAATCACTTGGGCTTAATTGTTTGGCAAGTTGGACTAATACATGTCCATGAAATCGCTATGTTTATTGAAATATTTATGTTGATTAAACCATGCCTATGATGCTAATTAGACCATGGCTATGAATATTGATGGAATTATGCCTGTGGTGTTATTATACCCATCATGATTTATGAAAAATAGGGTATTGCTAGGCTATGATGAAAAGTTGAAATTGTTATAATGTTAGATATGTTAAAAACGCTAAGTTGGAATCATTATGTCTATCATGTTAATTATGTTAAAAACGCTAAATTGGAATCATTATGTCTATCATGTTAATTATGTTAAAAACGCTAAATTGGGATCATTATGTCTATCATGTTAGTTGAGAATCATTATGTTAATATTGCTAAGTTGGAACCATTATGTTTATAATATTAGATGAGAATCATTATGATAAATTGGAATTATTATGTCTATGAGAATCATTATGTTAAAAATGCTAAATTGGAATCCACTATGCCCATTAGGATTACTATGCCTTTAATGTTTCATGTTTATAATAAAATTTTTATGATGCCGCAATGATTATTATGCCTATGATGCAAAGTTGAAAACATCATGTTAAATTAAGTTGGAATCATCACTATGCCAAGTTATCACCATACTAGTATTGCAACTACGTGATATGTTATAGCCTGTTTATTATGCAAGTAATGTTATAACTGTCACATATGCCTATCACATGTTTGGTATTATTCCCCTTTATCTCTTGAACTGTTTATACTTGTGAACGAAGTACGTTTATATACGTTGGGGATACGATTGGGTAGAATAGGCAAAACTTGAATTAATTATAAGCATAAACTATGAAATTTGGCATAAGTAGAACATGAAATATGGCACGAAAAACTTGACTTGAACATGCCATAACTTGACTTTAAACATGCCTTAGTTGGGCACGAGGTTGACATATGAACATGATATCAAAATCTGATAAGAACATGGGCATGACTTTAGAAAACAAGAAAGTGGCCAACTCGAGGTTGGGTTGAGTTTGTAGTGTAAATCTGCCCGGAACCGCCCGTTAAATCCAGTTGCTACAAACAATAGGATCCAATGTGGGTAGTTGGTCACATCGCGCTTGAAACCCGAGGTTGGGTTGAGTTCGTAGTGTAAACCTGCCCGGAACCGCCCGGCAAATCCAGTGGCTACGAACAACAGGATCCAATGTGAGTGGTTCGGTGCATTAATGAATCAATTAATGCCAAGTAGGGTTAAGTCATGAACATGAAAAGACAACTTAACCAACTTGAACACGATTTGAAGGGCTAAGTCATGAACTTGAAAACGACGACACTTAGCCAACTTGACATGACACGTAGGCGGGTTAAGTCGCGAACTGAAATGACATGCTTAACCATCTTGACATGACTAGACTAGAAAAGGATTGAGTCACGAATTACATGACTTAATCTGTTAGGCGGGTTGGGTCACGAATTACATGACCTAATCTATTAGGCGAAACCCTAGACACGACCCCTTTCAGCAGTAACCCTCTAGATGTATCAAGGTACCCTGGGGCTAGGCCGGGTGGGGGCACGATTACTGGGCTGATTGTAAGAGGTGAACGGCGGCAGTGGGGTACGCCAGTGTAGGTTCGGCGGACTACGATCGTGCACGTATCCGGGGCAGACACTGGGTATCCGTAGATTTATCTGTGCATCTTGAATCGTGTCAGGGGTTGACACCTTAGGGATGATACACCCGAAGGTGGACCCAGCACAGGTGACTACATTCGTGATTAGCCGTATGACACGGACACTTGACGAGCTAGAACTTGTAGGGAGCCGATCGACTAGATAATCGCTCCGTAGGACCCCGTACTTGGGTCAGACCCCGTTTCAAGGTCATTTCATGATAGTGGGCCGTGGGATTTATTTCGTGATTAACTTGTGACACGGGCTTAGTATACTAGTGAAGTCGATGCAACGGATCTCGAACATGTGATGCTCTACTTGACTTGTCTTGACTTATCCTGATCACCTTAGTCTATCTTGTTCACCTTGACACTATTCTTAAGTCTAGTTCCAGTTCATACATGACAGGTTGTTTTAACCGTTTTTACACTGAAAGTCACTAGAACTTACTCAGTCTTTATGACTGACCCTTTTCCTTTCGCCTCTTTTTCTTTCGTTCCCCCCCCCCCCCCAGGTTCTCAGGGAGGAATAACTAGCTCTTAGCTTGGATATCACTTGCTTTGGCTCAGCATGTACGGTTTGCTATGGCTGCTTCTTTTGACTGCACTTGGGGAATAAGCTGTTTTACTGTTTTTAAATTACTGCTTCTTTGGCTATTATTATAAGACTGTTGTAATGAGGTTACTTGAAATGTTTGTAAAAGACATGGTTTAATTTGGAATGAAATGAAGTTCCGTTTTGCTCAGAAATTCTTCCGCTGTTTACTTAATTATTTATTTATGTTCTGTCTTGTGATAATTCTGTGATGTTATCTCGATAATACCTCTCCAAAACTAGGGCATTCCCTTTGTGAGTGACCCTAGCGGAGGTGGGGTGTTACACTTGGTATCAGAGCAGAAGGTTACCAAGACTGGGCAAAAGTTTTGAAAACCTTTTGAATTTTTTTTCAAAACCATTTACAAAGAAGCATTTTCCAAGAAAAAGTTTTTAAAGGCTATTCCCCAAAAGCCATTAGCACTATCCTTTGTTTCCTTATTTGAATCTCTTTCCCTTTCTTTTCTCCATCTGTAGTCACTGTAGCTTTACCTGCGGCTAATCTTCTTTCTAGCTTCGTAGAGGGTTTTCCCGTATGATGGAGATAGTTTTCGTGAGGCTTGTTAACATGTTATATAGGATAGGTATGAGTGATAAGGATAAAGATAAGGCGGATGAGTCTTCCGGAGTGATTGAGCCAAGCATCCTTGAAGGCGTAAAAGTGGAAACATTGAGGCGAGTTCTGATTCGTGTCTTAGGAACGGAGATCTAGGAGCTAAGGAATCAAGAAGTCAAGCTAGTTAAAATACAGTGGGGTGAAGCCCTAGAAGACGCAACTTGGGAAATTTAAGAAAAGCTAAGCGCGCTATACCCATTTCTTTTTAGGGTACATTCTAGATCTATTTTTCCTATAGGTTTACATACATTTCTCTTGCTATCCATGTTTGTTTTGTTATCTCTTTGATCCTATCTTGAGAACCATAGGTAGAATCTTTTTGGATGTAAACATGTAATTGAAACATGTTATGATTGCGAAATGGTTGCAAGTGGTCGCAAGTGGTTGCTCGTGGATGCATGAATACACATTAGGCACTAGATCGGCTCAGGCACATTTACATATTGCATATGCATGAGTGTTTATTTTGGAAACTTGGTTGTGCTATCATTTGGTTGTTGCATATGATTGAACGTTTGAGCACTCATGTAGAAATTGTGAATTATAGTAGGAAAAATTTGCATACATATTGGATTCATTTCACTAAACATATTTTGCATTTAGAAGATCAATCAGGCCTGATCATTAGCATTAGCTAAGGAACATATACACACACTTCGCATATGATCATAAAGCATTAGAAGTCTTTTAAGGACAATGGATACTCGTGTTTGATGGATGAGTAGATGGATGTTTGGATGTTAGGATATACATTCCTCCTAACTTGAAGATTTCGGGGACGAAATCCTTTTAAGTGGGGGGAGAATGTAACACCCTGTGTATTCTATAACAGTGAGATTCACAAATTAAAGTATAATTAATTTGAAATCAAAGAATTAAGGGAAACGGGTTACGCCATTGCATTCGCCTCGAAATTCTGCTTAAGATAGAGTCTGAGTTTACGCAAAACGGATAACGTGTGAAGAAGATATCTTTAATTTAAATATCGCAGCAAAACATGAAAAAAAAAGAATGGGAAACGAATAATGTTTAGCATTGTTCTAGGGTTTGTAAGCAAAAGACTTAGTAGCTCATTTGGTTGGAACACATGACTTGCATACAAGAGGTACAGAGTTCGATCCTCGCCAGCGCCCTATTTTTGTTTTAGGGCAATGGCTTAAAATAGCCTAGTGTGAACGCAGTTCAAAAAGTGGTTTAGTGTGAAAATGGGTAATTGGGAAGATAGAGAAAAAAATGAATATATATAATATATATATACATATACGCATATATATATATATATATGACGTGTACGCATCATGTAGCGTACGTTGCACATTTTTGGTTGTCAAGGATGGTTTTTTTTTAAGGGGCCTTCTCCAATTTTTAATTATGACAAATTAAAGGTAAGAAAATATTTATTCATATATAAATAAATATTTATATATGGGTAATTAATACGGTAAAGGGGAAAATGTATCTATTAAATACGTATTTACGTTTGAATTGGTGAACATTTAATACGCTGAGTCATTTCTGACTCATCGCTGAGTCAATGCTGAGTCATTTCTGACTCATGGCTGAGTCAATAGGATAACTCTATCCTGACTGAACGGCTATTGTTGAATCAAGCTCCATCGACGGTCTAAAACAACTCACAAACATTATAAAAAGGACCTAAGACCTAGCCTAAATCATACTATTTCATTTTAGCCTCAGGCCGCCGCCATTAAACCTAGAGCTCTGAATTAAAAATATAAAGAATAAAATTATAGAAGATGGAGGACGATTCTTGAAG
Organism: Allium sativum; assembly: GCA_030737875.1. NCBI lineage: Eukaryota > Viridiplantae > Streptophyta > Magnoliopsida > Asparagales > Amaryllidaceae > Allium > Allium sativum. Next base: position 888,212,381 of record CM060922.1, read on the forward strand.
GCTACAACTAGAAGCTACAACAACTACAACGCTTTAGACAACGAATTCGAGACTAATTGATTTGGGATTTTTAATTGCTTCATATTGTAAGTTCTATGTTACTTTTTAGGCAAAAACGCTAAAACAATATGGACATGCGATGAATTGAAACCGAATTTATGAACTATTGCTAATCCATTGTTTATATTATTTATCGTTGAATTATAATTTGGGGATATTGCTATGGCAACGTTGCAAGTTAAACTTGTCATGATTTTGATGTTGTTATGAATCACTTGGGCTTAATTGTTTGGCAAGTTGGACTAATACATGTCCATGAAATCGCTATGTTTATTGAAATATTTATGTTGATTAAACCATGCCTATGATGCTAATTAGACCATGGCTATGAATATTGATGGAATTATGCCTGTGGTGTTATTATACCCATCATGATTTATGAAAAATAGGGTATTGCTAGGCTATGATGAAAAGTTGAAATTGTTATAATGTTAGATATGTTAAAAACGCTAAGTTGGAATCATTATGTCTATCATGTTAATTATGTTAAAAACGCTAAATTGGAATCATTATGTTTATCATGTTAATTATGGTAAAAACGCTAAATTGGGATCATTATGTCTATCATGTTAGTTGAGAATCATTATGTTAATAATGCTAAGTTGGAACCATTATGTTTATAATATTAGATGAGAATCATTATGATAAATTGGAATAATTATGTCTATGAGAATCATTATGTTAAAAATGCTAAATTGGAATCCACTATGCCCATTAGGATTACTATGCCTTTAATGTTTCATGTTTATAATAAATTTTTTATGATGCCGCAATGATTATTATGCCTATGATGCGAAGTTGAAAACATCATGTTAAATTAAGTTGGAATCATCACTATGCCAAGTTATCACCATACTAGTATTGCAACTACGTGATATGTTATAGCCTGTTTATTATGCAAGTAATGTTATAACTGTCACATATTCCTATCACATGTTTGGTATTATTCCCCTTTATCTCTTGAACTGTTTATACTTGTGAACGAAGTACGTTTATATACGTTGGGGATACGATTGGGTAGAATAGGCAAAACTTGAATTAATTATAAGCATAAACTATGAAATTTGGCATAAGTAGAACATGAAATATGGCACGAAAAACTTGACTTGAACATGCCATAACTTGACTTTAAACATGCCTTAGTTGGGCACGAGGTTGACATATGAACATGATATAAAATCTGATAAGAACATGGGCATGACTTTAGAAAACAAGAAAGTGGCCAACTCGAGGTTGGGTTGAGTTTGTAGTGTAAATCTGCCCGGAACCGCCCGACAAATCCAGTTGCTACAAACAATAGGATCCAATGTGGGTAGTTGGTCACATCGCGCTTGAAACCCGAGGTTGGGTTGAGTTCGTAGTGTAAACCTGCCCGGAACCGCCCGGCAAATCCAGTGGCTACGAACAACAGGATCCAATGTGAGTGGTTCGGTGCATTAACGAATCAATTAATGCCAAGTAGGGTTAAGTCATGAACATGAAAAGACAACTTAACCAACTTGAACACGATTTGAAGGGCTAAGTCATGAACTTGAAAACGACGACACTTAGCCAACTTGACATGACACGTAGGCGGGTTAAGTCGCGAACTGAAATGACATGCTTAACCATCTTGACATGACTAGACTAGAAAAGGATTGAGTCACGAATTACATGACTTAATCTGTTAGGCGGGTTGGGTCACGAATTACATGACCTAATCTATTAGGCGAAACCCTAGACACAACCCCTTTCAGCAGTAACCCTCTAGATGTATCAAGGTACCCTGGGGCTAGGCCGGGTGGGGGCACGATTACTGGGCTGATTGTAAGAGGTGAACGGCGGCAGTGGGGTACGCCAGTGTAGGTTCGGCGGACTACGATCGTGCACGTATCCGGGGCAGACACTAGGTATCCGTAGATTTATCTGTGCATCTTGAATCGTGTCAGGGGTTGACACCTTAGGGATGATACACCCGAAGGTGGACCCAGCACAGGTGACTACATTCGTGATTAGCCGTATGACACGGACACTTGACGAGCTAGAACTTGTAGGGAGCCGATCGACTAGATAATCGCTTCGTAGGACCCCGTGCTTGGGTCAGACCCTGTTTCAGGGTCATTTCATGATAGTGGGGCGTGGGATTTATTTCATGATTAACTTGTGACACGGGCTTAGTATACTAGTGAAGTCGATGCAACGAATCTCGAACATGTGATGCTCTACTTGACTTGTCTTGACTTATCCTGATCACCTTAGTCTATCTTGTTCACCTTGACACTATTCTTAAGTCTAGTTCCAGTTCATACATGACAGGTTGTTTTAACCGTTTTTACACTGAAATTCACTAGAACTTACTCAGTCTTTATGACTGACCCTTTTCCTTTCACCTCTTTTTCTTTCGTTCCCCCCCCAGGTTCTCAGGGAGGAATAACTAGCTCTTAGCTTGGATATCACTTGCTTTGGCTCAGCATGTACGGTTTGCTATGGCTGCTTCTTTTGACTGCACTTGGGGAATAAGCTGTTTTACTGTTTTTAAATTACTGCTTCTTTGGCTATTATTATAAGACAGTTGTAATGAGGTTACTTGAAATGTTTGTAAAAGACATGGTTTAATTTGGAATGAAATGAAGTTCTGTTTTGCTCAGAAATTCTTCCGCTGTTTACTTAATTATTTATTTATGTTCTGTCTTGTGATAATTCTGTGATGTTATCTCGATAATACCTCTCCAAAACTAGGGCATTCCCTTTGTGAGTGACCCTAGCGGAGGTGGGGTGCTACAGAAAACGAAATATACCGTTCAAATGCTTGCTCAGATTCAAGTACTTCAAATTCGGATAAGTTAAGAGCAAATTAAACAAGGAAAGATGATGCGGAACCTTCGTAAATTTGTAATGGATAATCAAGCGAATCCAATCATCATCGAAGATGATAATCAAGTTATGAAAGAAAAAAGGAACCACAAGAGGAGGAAGAAATGATGGAAGAAGAGTAACCAAAAGCGGTACAACAAGAAGTCTCGAACGAGGATGATTAAGTAGTATGTGTTGGTGAAGTCTTGTTCGATCAACATAGAAATATAGTTGAACGAAATGAGAATTTTTGTCTTCATTACCCCAATTGTCCAACCCATAAGTCTCATATCGTTAAGAACAAATAGAATTTATGTTTCTTTTCGTCTTTTCATTTATTCGGTGTACTACGTGTATAGTTATTCGTGTAATTTGCTTTCGTATGTATCTCTTGTATTAAAAAAAGTTTAATTTAATGCTTGCTTTGTCTTTCATAAGCATTTCATTAGTTTGTTACATAGGCACGAATTTGGGGGGAGTCATATACATTAAGTATTTTGATCACAAATTATACATATATATCTTATTACTCTAGTATATAATAATAACAAGATACAGATAAGTATAGGATTTAGAGGGAGAATTTTTAGAATTTCTTTTTGATAATGCCAAAGGGAGAGAAATTATAAAATATAGACTTTGTTTAAGTAGAATATATAGGATTCATATTGACAAGAGGAGTATGAGAAGGATTAGCATCAACGGGTAGGAATATTTTATAAACCGTGGTTGTCATCATCAAAAAGGGGAGATTGTTGGAGAATGGAGTTTTGATGACAACAACTTATTTCAATATTATTGATTATAAAATATATACTAACATCTCTATCTAGAATATATGTATATATATATATATACATACATATATGCAGAATCTACATACAGGAATTAATACTGAAGACGGTACAGTTTTAGAGTGTTAGAGATTCATGAGATTCATAATTCAGAGAAGATTCAAGACTCACGAGTAATCAAGAGTTCAAGATAAATATAGTAATAGAGTCTAGTTTATATGTAAAACTCTAAATAGCATTTCATGTTCAAATTCAAATTCTGATTTTCAAATTTTCAAAATTCTAATTCTAATTTTAACTAGTTTTTCTATTTTACGTTTGATTTTAAACTTAGAGTTTTAAAGACTATAAGTTTATATATATTTATATAGTTATATACTTTTATACTATTATATTAATATAGTTTTAAACTTTATACGTTTATAAATATGTTTACATAATTTATATTTATGATTTTATATGATTTTCTACTTTATTATGCTTATTTATATCATTATGTTTTAATTCAAGAATTTCCAGAATTATATATAAAATAAAACACTTGACAAATATTCAAATTTCAATTTTTCAAAGAACATATGTCGACATACATATGTGGGGATGTCGACATACAACTGTCATATTTTCAGTTTTGAAAGAAAGTGTCTTTACACCATTTGTAACGTTCCAAAAGCGTTGCAACATTTCAAATCGTATAAATAGGGATTGAATTTGAATTTTTTAACTATTCTTCTCCATCTTTACCCCTTTTCATTCCCCCATTATTATTTCATATTTTTATGATTTCTACGCTTCTACTCTACCGATTTCAATTCTAAATATATAAATCTTCTTCTTTTCTCACTCTCTACTCATTACTCTCTGAATCAAAGTGTTATTGAAGAGTTATAGGGCTATTGTAATCATTTGGAATTGTTTGGGAAATGGTGTGTTCCTTGTAGTCGTGAAATCAAGGAAGGAAACGGTGTGTTCCTTGCATGAAATCAAGGAAGGAAACGGTGTGAACCTTGTAGCCGGGAAATCAAGGGTGGAGGAATCGATGTTAACATTGTAGCCGTGAAATCAAAGATTTTGTACTTGAATGTTAATACAATAATAAAACTCTGCGCAATCCAGCGTTGTGTGGGACTGGACGTAGGAGCAGTCCGAACCAATATAAAATCCGGTGTGTTCTTTCCTTTTCTGCATTTTATTTCTGTTTAATTTTGTGTTTGTGTTTGATTGTGTCTGTGATTATCTTTGTGGTGTGTTATATAGTAGATCATATTAGTTTTAGATTTTCTTAAATTTCTGGAAAACACTATTCACCTTGCCTCTAGTGTTAGTTTTGCCTTAAGATCCACTTTCTGTATTCCCTAACAAGTGGTACCAAAGCAAGGTTTTTCAAAAAATCCATAATCTGATTTTTGAAAATATTAAATGGCAAATTTTGAAATGATTATCAACATTAGTGTCAATTCATGCACTGTATCAATGTTGAAAGAGTCTGCATTTAATTATGTTGAAAATTCAAGTGATCTACTGAAATATTATCCAATACAGGAAAAGATGTGTTATATGGATTTTGAAAATTCAAAAGTTGGAAAAATAGGTGAAGTGGCTGTTGAAAATTCAAATTCCAAAATGGTATGTTAGATGGCTGTTGAGAATTCAAATTATGGTAAACAAACGGTAGAAATCAAAAAGGACAAATGGATACTAGATAGTGGTTATTCAAGACATATGACGGAAAATCCAGAAATACTAAATAATCTAGCCTATGAAGATGGTGGAATGGTGAAATTCGGAGGTAACTCTAAAGGATATATTATTGGGATCAGCAATGTCGGTAATTCTGAAACTCCTACTATTTCTGATGTTTTATTAGTTAGGAATCTAAAACATAATTTACTAAGTATAAGTCAAGTTTGTGATAAGGGCTATAAGTAAATTTTTAGAAAGATAAATGTTTTATAGAAGATAGGAATTCAAAAGTAATATTCGAAGGAGATAGAAAAATATCTATATATCGAGTATGAAAATCTCCAACACTAATCTGTCTTATGACCAATACAAGTGACTATTGGATCTGGCACAAGAGATTTAGTCATATAAATTTCAAATACATCTCTAAGATTTCCAAATTAGATTCAATTAGGGGATTACCCAAAATGAAGTTTAAAGTAAATAGTTTATGCGACACTTGTCAGTTTGGAAAATTAAAAAGTTCATTTAAATCTAAAGAAGAAATTACAACTTTGAAACCATCAGAGTTGATATACATGGATTTAATTGGTCCATCTCAAACCCAATCTATAAACCACAATAAATATGTTTACGTAATAGTCGACGATTTTTCAAGATTTACTTGGACTTTGTTTCTTAAAAATAAAAGTGATGCTTTTGATCAGTTTAAACCTTTTGCTAAAAGAATTCAAAACTTATTACCATTAAAAATCAAAACAATATGTAGCGACCATGGCGGAGAATTTGAAAACGAAAATTTAGAAAAAATTTGTAATAAAAAGGGAATAACCCATAATTTTTCTATCCCTGAACCCCTCAACAAAATGGAGTAGTTGGACGAAAAAATAGGACAATACAAGAGTGTGCGAGAACTATGTAAGCTTGTAGGAATTTACCGATAAATTTTTGGGCTAAGGCAGTTGCAACATCTTGTTATATTTTAAATAGAATTTCAATCAGACCATTAAAGCATAAAACACCATATGAACTTTTGTATAATAAAAAACCAAAAGTATCATACTTTAAAATATTTGAAAGTAAATGTTCTATACTTAATACTAAAGAAATTTAGATAAATTTGACTAGAAATCTGATAAAGGAATTTTTATTGGATATTCATAGAGAAGTAAGGCATATAGAATTTTTAATTAAAGAACCAATACTATAGAAGAAACCTTAAATGTATCATTTGACGAAAATTATACAAATACAACACAACGAAATGAATATGAAAATGAAGTTAATGAAACAAATAATGAAGATAGTCTACCAAATAAAAGAATTAGATTACTAAGAGACCACCCTGTAGAAAATATCTTAGGAGATATTGAATATGTCATTAGGACTCGTAATCAAATTAAATTATACGAGTAATTCTGCATTTACTTCAACTATTGAACCTAAGAATCCAAAGGAAGCATCTTCTGATGATTCATGGATCCTTGCCATGCACGACGAATTGAATCAGTGTACTAGAAATGATGTATGGGAATTTGTTCCTAGACCAGAGGATAAAACTATAATATGAACTAAATGGGTTTATAAAAATAAAATGAATGAACACGGTGAGGTCGTACGAAATAAGGCACGATTAGTAGTGCAAGGTTATACTCAAGAAGAAGGAATAGATTACGATAAAACGTTTGCCCCCGTAGCTAGATTAGAAGCAATTAGGATATTACTAGCGTTTGCAAACCATAATAATTTCAAATTATATCAAATGGATGTTAAAAGTGCTTTTCTAAATGGATTTGTTAAAGAACACATATATGTAGAACAACCACCTCTTTTTGAAGACTAAAACACGTATATAAGTTAAAGAAAGCTTTATATGGATTAAAACAGACTCCTAGAGCTTGGTATGATAGATTAAGAAATTGCTTATTACAATACAATTTTGAAATAGGAAAACTAGATAACACCTTGTTCATTAAAAAGAATTAAAAGGATATACAATTAGTACAAATATATGTTGACGATATAATTTTCGTATCGACAAATAATAAGATAAATAAAGAATTTTCAGATATTATGACCCAAGAATTTGAGACGAGTTATATGGGAGAACTAACATTCTTCATAAGCTTACATCGTCAATTAAAGAACGAAATATTTATTAATCAAGAGAAATACGCAAGAGATTTAATTAATAAATATAATTTAACAACTAATGAAAGACCAACACCAACGACAACTAATATAGCCTTATGTAAAGATGATACGTCAAAGATGTTGACCAAAAATTATACAGAGGAATGATATGATCGCTATTGTATATAACCGCTAGTAGACCAGATTTAATGCATAGTGTATGTCTGTGCAAGATATCAATCACAACCCAATGAGACACATTTAAAAGCCATAAAAAGTACTCTATATATCTTATTACTCTAGTATAGAATAATAATAAGATATAGATAAGTATATAATTTAGGGGGAGAATTTTTAGAATTTCTTTTTGATAATGCCAAAGGGGAAGAAATTATAAAATATAGACTTAGTTTAAGTAGAATATATAGGATTCATATTAACATGGGAAGTATTAGAAGGATTAGTATCAACAGGTATGAACAGGTATGAATATTTTATATATTAACCAAGGTTGTCATCATCGAAAAGGGGAAGATTGTTGGAGAATGGAGTTTTGATGACAACAACCTTATTTCAATATTAATCATAGTAGTTAAGGCGGAAAAAGGCGCAAGGCTTGAGCCCTGGGCTTTTTTGAGCCTTCGGCTTTTTTGTGCGACTTTTGTGTAAGTATGAGTTTTTTTACTAGAAAAACACTGCACTACAAAATGCTACTAAAATGATAAATTTAGTGACTAAAAAACATAGATTAGTAGGTACGAAGTCACAAATGCAATTTCGAAACTAAATGATCACAAATTCGATAAACTCAATTATTTAAAACGTAACTCTTTAAACTTTAAAATTAAAACATAACTCAATAAATTTTAAATTATATCTAAATTTCAATTCAAAATTTGAAACATAACTCGGTAAATTAACTTAAGATTAAAGTTTGAACCTTTAAACTAATTAATTTAAATGAAAAACAGTTTAAAAAACTGCTGCTAATATTTGAAACACACACCCCCTATGTGTGTGTGTGTATATGTATATCTATATGTATGTATATGTATGTACGTATAAACACACACACACACTTGGCGGTGGCTGTAACACCCCACCTCCGCTAGGGTCACTCACAAAGGGAATGCACTAGGTTTGGTGAAGCATTATCGAGGTAAACATGCACAGAAATATTACAAGACAGAACATATATATATAACAGCGGAAGTAAAACAAATTTCATTACCTTATAAAATAAGGTCTAAAGCCTTTTACATCAGAATACATCAAAACCTGTCCTGCAATAGTAAAGAAGCATAAAACCTTTTCATAAATTATTCCCCAAGTGAAACAGTAAAGTAGCCATAGCCAAGAAAAGTCCAAGCCATACATGATGACCTTCAAACAGAAGAAGTCCGAACTAACAATAGCATTTCCTCCCTATAACCTGGGGGGGAAACGGAAGACAAAGAGGCGAAACAAAACGGGGTCAGTCATAAAGACAGGTAAGCCCTATCTACTATCAATATATAAACTAGTAAAGTTAACTGGCATGAGGAACTGAGATTAACATAAGTATGATGACAAGATAGATAAGCTAAACCAAAATAACAGGATGAACTACTGTACCAAGATAAACAAGTGTGTCATGATAAACTACGGTGTCAAGATAAGTCAAGGTATCACATCGTCAGGTTTCTATCAAGTACAATATCGCAAGGTATCTATCATGTATATTCGCTCTGCACCTCCCGTACTAGTATCCCGGCCCGCGTCATGTGTTAACTATGAATGTCTCTTGCCCAATGTCATGTAATGGTCCATGTCATCCTAATATATCGTATATGTAGGTTTCCTGATTCGTATGATTCTTTCCATGCATAAGTTCAGTCCTTTGCCGTAGGCCGTACGGGCTTTCTTATGTAAATCTATACCACTTCAATGTAGTATCGTTTTATCCTTGAGGTTATTTTGGACTGCTACCCTTGATCTAGTTATGTTTCCTTACCATGAACTATCGCGTGTTCACTTAGGATTTATGCCACCTAGGACCACTAGGGATTATGCTACCTAATGAACGTTTCCGTGTCTCGGTTTGGGTTCAGGCCACCTAGGGCCACTAGGGATTATGCCACCCGTCAACCGCGCCCTTTATCCCGCGTATGTATCGTGAATCGTTTTCCATGTCTAGATGCACATGTTCCTCAATGTGCCATCCGAGTTCCGTGCCAGGGCAAATCAAGAAATACGGGACTCAGTCGGGAGCTTTAAGTCGTCTGCTGATGCAGATATCAAGGTCTGTTTTTGTACCTGTGGCTATGGTCCCACGTGACCCCTCCCTCAACTACTGAAAGGCAATCCAAGAAAAATCATGTATGAGAACCACATCCTGGCCCCACTATAGCCCCACTTTCCTATGGGCCAACCTCACCCATGACTCGATAGCAAGAACATGGTCTGTTGGGGGTTCTCTGCCTTTTCGTTCGTACACGATTGACTAAAGATGGTAGGTAGTCGGCGACGTGCTATCCAGGGCAAAATCAAGTATCGTCGAATCCACGCTAATCCATCCCAGTCTTTAGGTCGCTCGCATAGCAACCAAGGCATACTCTTGGCTCTTCTACCGCAGACCTTAACCCCTGTGAGGCCGGGTTTCATGGACCATCTGCCACCTCATAGAGGGATACCAAGAGTACCCTCACGTCCCCCGAAGCCTTTATCTAAGTCAGATAATTGACTCCTCCTCGTGTTTTAAGCGATGACCTACCGTATCGGGTTACTCATCTATCTGTGAACTGGTCCAAATCCCTTGACTAAGAATTATTACTTAGTTTCCCAAACTAAGGTTTACCACTTAGTCTCCTTTCCCGTTATCCTTGTGGACCCCTGTCTTCCACCTATTCCCCTGAACTAGGGTTTTGTCTAATGGGTTAAGTATTGTCATTTAAGTTCATGACTTAACCTCCCTACGAATCATGTCAAGATTTGGCTAAGTATTCAAGTCCAAGTCCTAGCCCTACAAGTTGGTTAAGTATACCAAGAAGCTCATGACTTAACCCTATTCAATCATCAAGTCAATTTGGTTAAGTATTTGTTTATCTTAACCCTATCAGGTTATCGTGTTAGATTGGTTAAGCATAGATTATCTTAACCTCATCGGATTATCGAGTCGGATTGGTTAAGTATAGGTTAGCTTAACCCCATCCACTAATCGTATTATAATGGTTAAGTATATTCAAACGGTCTCGTGACTTAACCCTATCAAGCTCTCATATTAGATTGGTTAAGTATGGTTGCTTAACCTCATCAAATCATCATGTATAATTGGTTAAGTATAAGTTACTTAACCCCATTAAATTATCATGTTAAGTTGGTTAAGTATTGGCTACTTAACCTCATTAAATTACCAAATTTAGATTGGTTAAGTGTTTAACTTAACCCCATCGAATTACCGTGCTTAGATTAGTTAAGTGAAGGTTACTTAGCCCCATCTAATTACCGTGTTTAGATTAGTTAAGTCTAAGTTACTTAACCCCATCTAATTACCAAGTCGGATTAGTTAAGTGTAAATTACTTAACCCCATCGAATTTACCGTGTTATATTAGTTAAGTATGGATTACTTAACCCCATCTAATTACCGTGTTTGGATTAGTTATGTGTAGGTTACTTAACCCCATTTAATTACCAAGTCGGATTAGTTAAGTGTAAATTACTTAACCCCATCCCCAAATTGTATTTTACGGTTAAGTGTCATTAAGAAATCAAGGCCGGTTTAACTTAACCTACCCATTCATGTCATATCGGTTAAGAGCTATTAGTCAAATTTACTTAACCTTATCATGTGGCATTAATTAACTTAATGCACCCCAACCTCTCACATTAGACCTTGTTGTGGTTACGAGTTAAGCCGGGCGGGTCCGGGTAGTTTTACACCACAACTTGGTCTAACCTCAGGTCTTAAGCGCGACATGACCAACTTCTCACATTGGTTCCTATTGTTTGCAACTACTAGTTAAGCCGGTCGGGTCCGGGTAGTTTTACGTTGCAAACCCAACCTCGAGTTGGTCACTTTCATGTTTAGTCTAGTGTCATATTACACTTACAACCCATACATGTCTAGTTTTCAAGTTCCATGTTCATAGCCAAAATTACATGTTGTCATGTTTTTACCAATTTACCCAAATCATGTTTCATGTCATTAAAGTTTATCCACAACGTAACCCCAACGCTTTTAAGCTCGCATATACATTCGCAACAACGCATAATGGATTTCAAGAAGGAGCTTGGCAAAAGCATGACAAAAAGGGGTATAAGGCTACAAGTTAGACATGGTGGCATATGAGGCATAAATGTGTTCATTAACTTGCATGTTACATTATCAAGCCTCAAAAACATGCATAACCCCAAACTTAGCACATAGGTGAATCAAGGTGATAGATGACATAGAGAGATGACTAGGAGTCCGCATATAGCATTATATGCAAGTTAACTTAAGGGATATGAGAGTTATCATGTTGCATAATGCAACATCCCACATAAAGCTTATAGCTTTTAGCCCACAAAATCAAGATGATAACTTTACAAACATGCATAAGATAAATCTATGCATAACATGATAGTTTCAAAGCATGAATCATACTTAAGTTCAAACCCAAACTTGCAACATGAACATTTAACTTCATAGTTAATATCTAAGAGTAGGAGGGGGCTTACAATGCTATGAAGGCACAAATCAATATATAAAAAGATTGAGACGAAGCCACACTAGCAAAAAACCCAAATCAATAAGCTTCAATAAAACCCTTGAGAAAAATAATAAGAAAGATCCTTGCTTTAATGAAGATTTGCCTTGAAATCAAGTTTAGAAGCTCTCATATGAACATAGAAACTCTCATACACTCATATGATCATGTAATCTCTCATGTGAATGAAGATAGAATTTATGACAAGAGGATGGTGGCTAGGGTTTTGAGTGGAGGCCATGATCAAGAATCGTTTTGGCATAGTTTAGTTGTAGGAATGATTTATGAGGGGTTTTAGATTAGGTTAGGGGTCTTTTTATAGAAGACTAAGATAGTTTAGGCCGTAGGATAATCCCTAGTTTAGATCCTAGCCATCAAAATCCATCACAAGCCAACAAACTAGACCCAAAGCATGTCTTGGCGAAGAAGTCAAGTGTAGGAACCATTTAGGGCCTTTAGATCAACCCTAGAGTCAATCCGGGCCATCAAAACTCATCCCGGGCCTCAAAAATGGGTTCTGGGCCACCCCAGGCCGAAAAAGTCGACCTGTATAGGGGGGAGGTCGACTGTAAAGTCGACACAAAGGGGGGTAGGTCGACTGGGTAGTCGACACTACAGTCGACCTAGGGCCAGTCTGCCAGAAAGTCTGCTGAAAACTTGTTTTGGCCATATCTTGGTCATACAGACTCCGATTTTCGAAAACTCGGACTCTATTTCGCGTATTTTTCCGAGACGAACGCAATGGTGATGTCCATTTTACCTAATTCAAATTTTAAAATTTAATTCTGCCTTGATATCTTGTTTTAACGTGTTGTTAAAATTCGGGTTGTTACATTCTCCCCTCCTTAAAGGATTTCGTCCCCGAAATCTCCAAGTTAGGAAGAACGTATCCTACCATCCATCATCCATCTACTCAAAACACCATCCATAGGCAACCATTGTCCTTAGATGATTTCCAATGCCATATGAACATATGCAAAGCGTGTGTGTATATGCTCATTAGCTAATGCTAATGATCAGGCCTGAATAATCTTTCTAATGCAAAGTATGTTTAGTGCCATGAATCCAACATGTATGCAAATAATCCTAGTCAAATAAGTACTACATGCGTGCACAAACATTCATTCATATGCAACATCCGCATGACAACACATTAACATTCAAACAAGTATAAATACTCGTGCATATGCAATGCAAAATGTGAGTGCGTCGATCTAGTATCTAACGTGTATTCGCGCATCCACGAGAAACCACTTGAAACCATTTGCAACCATATCAATCATAACATGTTTCAAATACATGTTTACATCCATAGAGTTCTACCTAAGGTTCCCAAGATAGGGTCGAGAAGATAAACAAGACAAACTCCTTACGGGGTTTGCAACAGAAACAGGACCGAGAGGATATCCACCAAGCGATAGCATGCAAGCAAGCTCTACAGGAGAACCAGGGATCAACGATATACTCTTAAAAAGAGACATGATGCGCGCGTCTAAGCCGCATTTCCTTGAGCTTAATTCCATCGTGCCTTGACCGCCTTTGACTTCGTGATTTCGTAGCTCCTTGATTCCTATTTCCAAGGTATGAGTCGGAACTAATTTCACTGTCGCCTCTCGTTTCACTTCCACTTATTATTTCCCTAGTATGCTCGGCCCAAACATACCTGCGTACTCATGCAAGCTCTCCAAAATTCACTAGTAAATTCTGGATCTCATTTACCGATGCCAATTCATGTTACCACATGCAATTACTAGGGTGATTCCTATAACCCATGCTTAGGCGGAATGAACCATCCATCTTATTGGCGAACGTTACTTGATTGGATCAGATATTTCTGATAAATGCATCAAGAGATTCTAGGTAACTAACCATGACAGAACCCAAAAGGTTACATGAGACTTCGAGGGTATTACCAAGGCAAGTTAAGAGTTTAACTACCCTTCATTCAAAACCGAGAATGGCATCCCTTACTGGATAACCACTTCATCCCTAGAATCCATCCATAGCTCAACAATAGAAGCATTGCTTCTAACCTCAACACTTGGCATAGATGTTCTCAAATCCAAACAAGTCATGAATAAATGGACCGACTCTCCAACCAGATTTTGGGACTTAAAGTGGGATCTTCTACCATGCTAGTACTAAGGTGCAGAGACTTAACTATCGAGGCAGACTTAAATGATGCGATGATCAATACGAAGTCTGGATGTGGTGATAGAAAAGAAAGGCTAAGCCTTTAACAGAAACGGTACCATTCCTCTTGGGTACACTAGAAATGAGAGCATACAATTGCCCTCTAGCTGATCTTGTCCTTATCTTCCTTTGTGGATCCAGCCATACCAACAAGTTGCTTATTCTTAAGCTAATGTCCTTTATCCTTGCTCTTATTATCCCTTCTTATAGCTTCGGTAACAGGTCTCTCGAGAACTTTCTCCATCGCACGGGGAAAACACTCACGTAGTTAGTCAAGGATTAGTCGCAGTTAAAACTACTGTGACTACAGATGGAGGAAAGAAAGGAAAAGAGATTCAATCAAGGAAACAAAGGATAGTGCTAATGACTTTTAGGGAATAGCCTTTAAAAACTTTTCTTGAAAAATGCTTCTTTGTAAACGGTTTTCAAATAGTTTTCAGAAGGTTTTAAAAACTTTTGCCCAGTCTGGTAACCTTCTGCTCTGATACCAAATGTAACACCCCACCTCCGCTAGGGTCACTCACAAAGGGAATGCACTAGGTTTGGTGAAGCATTATCGAGGTAAACATGCACAGAAATATTACAAGACGGAACATATATATAAAACAACGGAAGTAAAACAAATTTCATTACCTTATAAAATAAGGTCTAAAGCCTTTTACATCAGAATACATCAAAACCTGTCTTGCAATAGTAAAGAAGCATAAAACCTTTTCATAAATTATTCCCCAAGTGAAACAGTAAAGTAGCCATAGCCAAGAAAAGTCCAAGCCATACATGATGACCTTCAAACAGAAGAAGTCCGAACTAACAATAGCATTTCCTCCCTGTAACCTGGGGGGAAACGGAAGACAAAGAGGCGAAACAAAACGGGGTCAGTCATAAAGACTGGTAAGCCCTATCTACTATCAGTATATAAACTAGTAAAGTTAACTGGCATGAGGAACTGAGATGAACATAAGTATGATGACAAGATAGATAAGCTAAACCAAAATAACAGGATGAACTACTGTACCAAGATAAACAAGTGTGTCATGATAAACTACGGTGTCAAGATAAGTCAAGGTATCACATCGTCAGGTTTATATCAAGTACAATATCGCAAGGTATCTATCATGTATATTCGCTCTGCACCTCCCGTACTAGTATCCCGGCCCGCGTCATGTGTTAACTATGAATGTCTCTTGCCCAATGTCATGTAATGGTCCATGTCATCTTAATATATCGTATATGTAGGTTTCCCGATTCGTATGATTCTTTCCATGCATAAGTTCAGTCCTTTGCCGTAGGCCGTACGGGCTTTCTTATGTAAATCTATACCACTTCAACGTAGTACCGTTTTATCCTTGAGGTTATTTTGGACTGCTACCCTTGATCTAGTTATGTTTCCTTACCATGAACTATCGCGTGTTCACTTAGGATTTATGCCACCTAGGACCACTAGGGATTATGCTACCTAATGAACGTTTCCGTGTCTCGGTTTGGGTTCAGGCCACCTAGGGCCACTAGGGATTATGCCACCCGTCAACCGCGCCCTTTATCCCGCGTATGTATCGTGAATCGTTTTCCATGTCTAGACGCACATGTTCCTCAATGTACCATCCGAGTTCCATGCCAGGGCAAATCAAGAAATACGGGACTCAGGCGGGAGCTTTAAGTCGTCTGCTGATGCAGATATCAAGGTCTGTTTTTGTACCCGTGGCTATGGTTCCACGTGACCCCTCCCTCAACTACTGAAAGGCAATCCAAGAAAAATCATGTATGAGAACCACATCCCGGCCCCACTATAGCCCCACTTTCCTATGGGCCAACCTCACCCATGACTCGATAGCAAGAACATGGTCTGTTGGGGGTTCTCTGCCTTTCCGTTCGTACACGATTGACTAAAGATGGTAGGTAGTCGGCGACGTGCTATCCAGGGAAAAATCAAGTATCGTCGACTCCACGCTAATCCATCCCAGTCTTTAGGTCGCTCGCATAGCAACCAAGGCATACTCTTGGCTCTTCTACCGCAGACCTTAACCCCTGTAAGGCCGGGTTTCATGGACCATCTGCCACCTCACAGAGGGATACCAAGAGTACCCTCACGTCCCCCGAAGCTACCGCTTCGTCACCCGGTTAGTTGGAGCCTTTATCTAAGTCAGATAATTGGCTCCTCCTCGTGTTTTAAGCGATGACCTACCGTATCGGGTTACTCATCTATCTGTGAACTGGTCCAAATCCCTTGACTAAGAATTATTACTTAGTTTCCCAAACTAAGGTTTACCACTTAGTCTCCTTTCCCATTATCCTTGTGGACCCCTGTCTTCCACCTAGTCCCCTGAACTAGGGTTTTGTCTAATGGGTTAAGTATTGTCATTTAAGTTCATGACTTAACCTCCCTACGAATCATGTCAAGATTTGGCTAAGTATTCAAGTCCAAGTCCTAGCCCTACAAGTTGGTTAAGTATACCAAGAAGCTCATGACTTAACCCTATTCAATCATCAAGTCAATTTGGTTAAGTATTTGTTTATCTTAACCCTATCAGGTTATCGTGTTAGATTGGTTAAGCATAGATTATCTTAACCTCATCGGATTATCGAGTCGGATTGGTTAAGTATAGGTTAGCTTAACCCCATCCACTAATCGTATTATAATGGTTAAGTATATTCAAACGGTCTCGTGACTTAACCCTATCAAGCTCTCATATTAGATTGGTTAAGTATGGTTGCTTAACCTCATCAAATCATCATGTATAATTGGTTAAGTATAAGTTACTTAACCCCATTAAATTATCATGTTAAGTTGGTTAAGTATTGGCTACTTAACCTCATTAAATTACCAAGTTTAGATTGGTTAAGTGTTTAACTTAACCCCATCGAATTACCATGCTTAGATTAGTTAAGTGAAGGTTACTTAGCCCCATCTAATTACCGTGTTTATATTAGTTAAGTCTAAGTTACTTATCCCCATCTAATTACCAAGTCGGATTAGTTAAGTGTAAATTACTTAACCCCATCGAATTTACCGTGTTAGATTAGTTAAGTATGGATTACTTAACCCCATCTAATTACCGTGTTTAGATTAGTTAAGTGTAGGTTACTTAACCCCATCTAATTACCAAGTCGGATTAGTAAATTGTAAATTACTTAACCTCATCCCCTAATTGTATTTTACGGTTAAGTGTCATTAAGAAATCAAGTCCGGTTTAACTTAACCTACCCATTCATGTCATATCGGTTAAGTGTTATTAGTCAAATTTACTTAATCTTATCATGTGGCATTAATTAACTTAATGCACCCCAATCTCTCACATTAGACCTTGTTGTGGTTACTAATTAAGCCGGGCGGGTCCGGGTAGTTTTACACCACAACTTGGTCTAACCTCGGGGCTTAAGCGCGACATGACCAACTTCTCACATTGGGTCCTATTGTTTGCAACTACTAGTTAAGCCGGTCGGGTCCGGGTAGTTTTATGTTGCAAACTCAACCCAACCTCGAGTTGGTCACTTTCATGTTTAGTCTAGTGTCATATTACACTTACAACCCATACATGTCTAGTTTTCAAGTTCCATGTTCATAGCCAATATTACATGTTGTCATGTTTATACCAATTTACCCAAATCATGTTTCATGTCATTAAAGTTTATCCACAACGTAACCCCAACGCTTTTAAGCTCGCATATTCATTCGCAACAACGCATAATGGATTTCAAGAAGGAGCTTGGCAAAAGCATGACAAAAAGGGGTATAAGGCCACAAGTTAGACATGGTGGCATATGAGGCATAAATGTGTTCATTAACTTGCATGTTACATTATCAAGCCTCAAAAACATGCATAACCCCAAACTTAGCACATAGGAGAATCAAGGTGATAGATGACATAGAGAGATGACTAGGAGTCCGCATATAGCATTATATGCAAGTTAACTTAAGGGATATGAGAGTTCTCATGTTGCATAATGCAACATCCCACATAAAGCTTATAGCTTTTAGCCCACAAAATCAAGATGATAACTTTACAAACATGCATAAGATAAATCTATGCATAACATGATAGTTTCAAAGCATGAATCATACTTAAGTTCAAACCCAAACTTGCAACATGAACATTTAACTTCATAGTTAATATCTAAGAGTAGGAGGGGGCTTACAATGCTATGAAGGCACAAATCAACATATAAAAAGATTGAGACGAAGCCACACTAGCAAAAACCCCAAATCAATAAGCTTCAATAAAACCCTTGAGAAAAATAATAAGAAAGATCCTTGCTTTGATGAAGATTTGCCTTGAAATCAAGTTTAGAAGCTCTCATATGAACATAGAAACTCTCATACACTCATATGATCATGTAATCTCTCATGTGAATGAAGATAGAATTTATGACAAGAGGATGGAGGCTAGGGTTTTGAGTGGACGCCATGATCAAGAATCGTTTTGGCATAGTTTAGTTGTAGGAATGATTTATGAGGGGTTTTAGATTAGGTTAGGGGTCTTTTTATAGAAGACTAGGATAGTTTAGGCCGTAGGATAATCCCTAGTTTAGACCCTAGACATCAAAATCCATCACAAGCCAACAAACTAGACCCAAAGCATGTCTTGGGGAAGAAGTCAAGTGTAGGAACCATTTAGGGCCTTTAGATCAACCCTAGAGTCAATCCGGGCCATCAAAACTCATCCCGGGCCTCAAAAATGGGTTCTGGGCCACCCCAGGCCGAAAAAGTCGACCTGTACAGGGGGGAGGTCGACTGTAAAGTCGACATAAAGGGGGGTAGGTCGACTGGGTAGTTGACACTACAGTCGACCTAGGGCCAGTCTGCCAGAAAGTCTGCTGAAAACTTGTTTTGGCCATATCTTGGTCATACGGACTCCGATTTTCGAAAACTCAGACTCTATTTCGCGTATTTTTCCAAGACGAACGCAATGGTGATGTCCATTTTACTTAATTAAAATTTTAAAATTTAATTCTGCCTTGATTTCTTGTTTTAACGTGTTGTTAAAAATTCGGGTTGTTACAGTGGCGGCAGCGGCGGTTAATGTGGCAGCTGTTTCTTTAGTGTCGACTGCATTAAAACGAAAGGGAAACCCTAAAAATAAAACAATAATGTTCGAATTTGATAGCTGAGAGTCGGATCAGGTCCAAACGAAAGTGGCCATGACATAAAATCAATTATTTTTCGAGACGTGCTTACTTGAGCCTCAGCACCTCGAGAAAAAACGCAAAAGGCGCGCTTCATTTGCGCCTCGGTTAGCCGAAAAGCCTCGAAACCAACGAGGCGCAAAGCCAGCCCCTGAGTCTTAGGCCCGCCTAGGCGCGCGCCTTAACAACAATGATATTAATTGATTACAAAATATATATACTAGCATCTCTATCTTGAATATATATATATATATATATATATATGCAAGAATTGTATACAGGAAAAATACTGAAGACTGTACAGTTTTAGAGATTCAATAGATTCAGAATTCAGAGAAGATTCAACTCACGAGTAATCAAAATATGAAGAGTTCAAGATAAATATAGTAATAGAGTGTAGCTTATATGTAAGACTCTGAACACACTCCAGGGTCAAATTCAAATTCTGATTTTCAAATTTCAAATTCTGTTTTCCAAAATTCAAATTCAAAATTTTCAAAATTAATATTGTAATTTTAACTAGTTTTTCTATTTTACTTTTGATTTTAAACTTGAGTTTTAAAGATTATAAGTTTATATATATTTATATAGTTATATACTACTTTTATACTATTATATTTATATTTATATAGTTTTAAACTTTATAAGTTTATAAATATGTTTAAATAATTTATATTTATGATTTCACATTATTTTCTACTTTATAATACTTATTTATATCACTATGTTTTAATTCAAGAATTTCCAGAATTATATATATAATAAAACACTTGAAAAATATTCAAATTTCAAGTGTTCAAAGAACATATGTCGACATACATATGTGGGGATGTCGACATACAACTCTCATATTTTCAGTTTTGAAAGAAAGTGTCTTTTCACCATTTGTAACGTTCCAGAAGCGTTGCAACCTTTCAAATCTTATAAATAGGGGTTGAATTCGAATTTTTTAACCATTCTTCTTCTACATCTTCACCCATTTTCATTCCTCCATTATTAATTCATATTTTTTATGATTTCTACACTTCTACTCTGCCGATTTCAATTCTAAATATATAAATCTTCTTCTCTTCTCACTCTCTACTCATTACTCTCTGAATCAAAGTGTTATTGAAGAGTTACAGGGCTGTTGTAATCATTTTGGATTGTTTGGGAAATGGTGTGTTCCTTGTAGTCGTGAAATCAGGAAGAAAACGATGTGAACCTTGTAGCTGGAAAATCAAAGGTGGTGGAATCGGTGTTAATCTTGTAGCCGTGAAATCAAGGGGATTGTACTTGGATATTGATAATAGTAATAAAACTTTGCGCAATCCAGTGTTGCGCGGGACTGGACGTAGGAGTAATCCGAACCAATGTAAAATCCGGTGTGTTCTTTCCCTTTCTGCATTTTATTTTTGTTTACTTCTGTGTTTGTGTTTGATTCAATATCTGTGATTATCTTTGTGGTGTCTTATTCATATAGTAGATCATATTAGTTTTAGATTTTCTTAAATTTTTGAAAACACGATTCATCCCTCCTCCCCCCCTCTAGTGTTAGTTTTGCCTTAAGATACACTTTCCGTATTCCCTTAGAAGATGTTCAAAAGCAGTAACATCTACTTTAAAATCCATCTAGGCCAATGCCTAGGCCTCGCCTAGTTGCTAGATGTGGCTTACTGCTTAGCCATCCTCCTAGGCTTGCATTGGCAAGGTTTATTGACTCATCTAAGCATCTAAACGATATCTAGGCATTGCTTATGCACTATCTAAGGTGTTATGTTGTTAGGATTGTATCGCATGTTGTTAAAGTAGGAATGACAGTTTGAATAAATAGTTCCACATTACGGAATAAATTGAAGGAGAGGAGTCTATGTATGAGTTGGTAGGCATGTAAATATCTACATCCTTGTTTTGGATGGTCTTACTACTCCCAAACCCATCCAAACTCCCAATTTCTAATTTGGATCGATTAGTAGTAAGCTAAATAGTATATACTAAACTTATATTGAAAACACATTAGTTTATCAAAAATGTCTTACTTTGATTAACCCTCGTCTAGATGATTAATTTCTAGTCCATGCTTATCGCTAATGTCCACCTAACCAATTTTATAAACTTGGTAGTAACTGAATTAAGATGCCAATACATAAACATCCACAGAATACTTTTCAGTAGTCTACGTGAAAATTTGAAACATGAATGTTTTAGAAGCCACATTCACAACAATTTCCAATTTGGATCGATTAGTAGTAAGGTAATTAGTAAATACTAAACTTCCATCGAAAACACATTAGTTTATCAAAAATGCCTTAGTTTGATTAATCCTCATCTGGATGATTAATTTCTAGTCCATGTTTACCACTAACGTCCACCTAACCAATTTTATAAACTTGGCAATAACTGTATTAAGATGCCAATACATAAACATCCACTGAATACTTTTCAGTAGTCTACGTAAATATTTGAAACATGAATGATTTAGAAGCTACACTCACAACTATATATATATATATATATATATATACCCCAAATTCTTGGCACCCCTTTTGCACTTGAACCAGAACCACCCATTTATAATTAAATAAGTTAGTGGGGGGAGAGAGAATTAGTGGGAGGAGAGAGAAACAGAAATATGGTGGAAATTAGGGGGGCTAAAGGGGTGCTGCACTATTTGGGGTGCTCTTGATCCTTCTTATATATATATATATATATATATATATATATGTGTATGTATATATATATATATGTGTGTGTGTGTGTGTATGTGTGTGTGTGTGTGTATATATATATGTATAAGTTTTTTAAAGTTATATGTTGGGCTAACATTAACGAGCTAACTGGCATTTTAGGCTTGAATGTTTGTTTCCCCTTTCCCTTTTAATTTTAGTTCTAAGAAAAAAAGGAAAAAAAATGATACCAACCATAATGGAAAAGATCTCCGGGCAACGGCTGAAAGTCCTTGGTGATGCCATATATAATTCCTAATACAACAGCAGTAACAGTTCTGAAAAGAGATGAAACAAATAATAGATTTGCATCAGACATCCATCAGGAATACTAAATATATAAGGCCCTTGAAATCTTCACATTTCTTACAACTGGACAACAAAAAGAGCTTCCGCCTTCTGATCAAAAATCAAATCTTCACCCTGTAACCCAAAATACTACAATGCTGATGCTTCAACCTGTGCTGCTAAAACAAGACCGTCTACAGAAACTTCATTATCACAATATGGATACATATTTCCCTCAGTGTAGATTATGTTTGGTAACTGCTTTGACAAATTAAACTACCAGAATATAGTCTGAAGAAATGAAGTCAAATGACAAACAATTCAGCAAATAACCAAAATAGAAATCGAACACAATATCTACACACTTTAATCCATGTGACGTACAGTTGCAACACACTTTTTTACTTCACATAAAACAATTAACAATATGTCCAATTACAAAATCAATTTTGTCAAATCTGATGGAGAAATGAGTAATCCCGGACCTTGAAAAAACTTGAGAACAATCAATGGAGAATTTAACTTGATTTAATAAGTTTTTTGAATGAAGTGATCTGGGATGAAGATTGAGGTTAGCATCTAAGATAGCAAGAGATTTCTTGTATTTTCTTAGTTGTTGGATCGGAAGTGGCAGATTACCAGCCATTCTATCAAAGCCAAAAAACATGTTTAAGTGATGAACACTTGAACCTATTTATAGATTCAATGAACATGTTGACAGGTTGATATGTCACATATGGAATATAACATTGTATTGTCTCAACAGCATTAAAGAGTTGTCTACATGTAACCTAACCTGTCAACAAGCTGCTACAACCTACAAGATTTTCAGCAACTTACCAGAACTGAAGGTATAAAGCCATAAGCTATCATTTGTTACTTCTAATTAACACTAAAAATCTAACTTGTAACTCGGTATAAAACAGATATTACCAAACTCTAATGTAGAGAAGCAGCTCGAAAAAATAAATAGTTTGTACGTGGTTCCTAAACAATTTGATTTTTTAGGAACTTCAGTGTACTACAGATGTATTCAACATATTTCATTGAACTTGCTGACTATTTTCGAAAGGAATTCCAGGGCATGGGAAAATAATTACGAAGAGTATTATTTTTTTGTCTATGGGACGATTTAGATCCTAAGAGCATCTCCAACAAAAATCGTTGTACATATTACATTTCTCACACTCGTAAAATGTAACCGGGCTTTAGCCCCAACAGCAAACGAAGCAGGCAGTGTTAAACAGGCGCCTGAGTTCTAACATCAATTGGTGGTGAGTTAATTGGTTAAAGCCCAAACCTTGGGCGTACGATGAACAGACGCCCAAGCCCTAGACATGTGTTCAACAGGCGCCTAAAGGAAATTACAAATATTTAACCAAAATTGCCACAAATGTAACCAATTGAGATATGTATACACTGCTGGAGAGGATTTATAGTGTATCACTTACAAAATGTAATTTTAAGTGATGGTTGGAGATGCTCTAATGAACTTTTACCATTGAAGGTAGAATTTTGTTTAAATTCTGTGAGTAGTATGAACAATATAACATCCAATGATGCTACTTACCTTCCACCACATGCAACCATAGTTAGATAAATATCTTTCCACGGCCAAGGTACATTCCACTTCTCAAGAACGGGCCATTTTACAGATAAACCCTGCGTAAATTGGAAATTAAAATCGAAACTTCATCGTAATTTGTACTCCAATCCAAATTTCGAGTATCCAAATTCATATTGGAAAGCTGCTATTATCTTTAAATCATCCCAATATTGCAAAATTGGACACTCTTTTTACCATTAGGACATTTTAATGTATGACGACTTGGCAGTAACAAAAGGATAAATATCTATCATTACGTCGTAACACAACATTAAAAAAAAAAGGAATAAAATTCGAAATTTCGTACCTTTTCAGTTGGACTAGCATCCAGCTGCTCTTTCTTTTTGTAAAAGCAACAGAAATTTGCTTTTCGGTTGTTATGGCTACTTTCTGATGTAGTCATTGCTGCTAGAATTAAGTATTTTGATTGTTTAGGAAGAAAGGGAAATAAGGGTTTAGGAAGAAGGGGATAAAGGCACAGCGCATACAGGTGAGTCTTTGATGGTTTGTTTCGTATGGAACAATTTTTTCAAACCAAATTAAAACCAATAAAAATGAAAACCAAACCAACTAAATTAAGTTTGGTTGGTTCGGTTGGTTATCCGACTAAACCGAGCTAAACGTGTTTTACACTTTGTGTTTGGAATATTCACTATAATTTAAAATAAATTATAAATATATGATTATAGGATTATTATTTTTGATTTCCATGTTTTTTAATATATACTTAAATAACTAAATCTAAAATATTTATTATAATACCGATAATTTCGAAAAAATAGTAAAAATTTGGTTAATTTGGTTAAACTGATAACCGAACTTATTATTTTTTCGAGTCCATTACAAACCAATTTAATTTCAAAACCGTACCAAACCGGCCAAAATAAATTGGTTTGGTTGGAAACCGACCAAAATAAATTGGTTTGGTTAGTTTATTTGATTAAACCGAATAATGTTCACCCCTAGATCAGAAGATGACAGTAAGCTGTAGGTATGCAGTGCCAGCCTAAGCAACCCCACTGCCGTATGCACGATTAACGTCGTCAATGGATACCCAAAAAATCCGAAATCCGTCCGCATCCGAAAAGCGGATAAATATCCGATATCTGAAAAAATGGATGCGGATACTAATATAGGCACATCCGCATCCGAAAATTATCTGTCCGTTTTTTTCATGATTATAACTTAAATTATATGCATTTTAGAACAATGTAATACACTAATTTATTATTCGATTAAATTGAAAAATTATATTATACATGTTAAAGGCATAATAATTACTCAAATTCATTTATTATCATCATATTTGATTATTTTTACCATTTTAATCGTCGATTGGATTGAAATAGCATTATGTTAAATTAAAATTTTCTATTCATTTTCCTTGATTTATCGGCCGTTGGTGGATATGATAATTATCCGATATCCGTCCATATCCGCGGATGCGGATATCCGATATCCGAAAATGATTTCGGATGCGGATATGGCACTATCCACAACAGAAAGTATCCGTTGACAGCCCTAGGCAGAATGCAAATACATCAAAAGAAGAAAAGCTGGGGAAAAAATGAACTCAATTATGCCTAGATTCAAACCTGGGACGACTTAGCAATTTCCAAGCTTGGTTACCATTGCACTACAACACTGTTTGAGTTAAATTGTAGCCCTACATTTATAAGTACTCACCTTTTAAAAGACAGCCACCCCTTTTGTTTCCCCATTCGTCGTTACTGGTGTGGTGCTATCCTAGGCGATGGCCTAACTCGCCTACCCTCTGGGCCAGCCCTATAGGTATGGGAAGATGATCGAATAGACAGAGAAGAATTCAAGATGAAAATGGGATTAAAAAATAGAAGAAAGAGGGAGAAATCAGAGAGAAACACGAGATACATGAAATTTGGGTTTAGTAAGAAGAAAAAATTGCATTATATTTCACGAACTGGAAAATTTGACGCTCGAATTTTTGACACAACTACATCCCGTGTCCAAACTCGAGTACCGAAAATTCAGAACGTTTGAAGAAAGAAGTTAGAGGATGAGAAAAGATAAGATAGAAAGATTAGAATAGAAGAAAAAGAAGAAGAACAACTAACCACAATATCAGAGTCTCACATCGCAGTGGAATAAAGTATAATACAGAAATAAATCTTTATTGAAAACTCGAAACAATACTTACAATTTATCAGGGTACAGCGGACATTCAATTCATCTGGACAGTTATAACAGTCTGTCCCCATTTAAAACACACAGCGGAATACTATATATATATCATACGTCTGATTTCCTCCAGCTCGTCTCTTGGAATTTGTATCATCTTATCCAGAACCTGTAAACCCGGTCAGACCCAAGTTGGTCTGACCCGAGCATTTCAAATGCCACAGGTCAGTCTGGTGAACCAGCGTGAGAAACACCCACTAAATTATTGGTATCATTCAACTTGATTTAAAGTTAAAATCAGTTCGAAAGAAAAGGATAATCGTAAGACCAATCCACACATAAACACGGACGGTTTTTACCTTACGATAACCCAAACCACTTTTGAAATCAATATCTTTTCTGATATTATAATAGTGTCTAAATACAAATAAATAGAATCTAACAGAACGCTTGCATCTCACGCTCTACAAACATAGTATACAATCAAAACCGCGGGCGTTTATTAGAGATTGGATTTCCAACTATGACAAGGTATGGGACCACCTTCCGCTAGTGTATCTCTAGAGACGAATACACTGGGTTCAACAAGAACGTCTTGCAACCCGGCCCACACATGACCGACCACTCATTTCTCTTAAGTGTATCGAATATATTGTCACCTACAGTTGCTAGCAACATAACCGTTCCCGGGAGATACAAAAGCGAAAGAAGTAACAAATATAAATATTCTCTAGATGGTGACAATACACCCTAATGGGCGCGACCCACATAGCCATGCTACCTGCCCGATTTTTGTCATTTCCCCAGTTGTGAGGCTTGAGGTTATAATCGTATTTCTAGATCATCTGGCCACCATTACTTTGAATGCCACATCGTCAAGTCCATCAGATATCACTAATTGACGTCCACAAAAATATTCTAGTTATCAGGCTAGAGAAAACCTTTTCTCCGCCATCAACTATGGTACGTTTGAAGAAATCAATGTACGTGATCCTTTGGAAATACTCTGTCAGACATTCGTCCATACAAGTTGTTCTGGGATTGGACAAACCGAAGGTACTCTCCTACCGCATCCTAGGAATCACCTTATGGATCAGTAGCGAGTAGTCCTTGCACTCCGTCGATTTCAACCACGACGGGATCACTATTAGAATATCTCCGGGCGCGACTCCAGAGAATTCGGCGTAGTTCTTTCGCATATGAAGATCCACGGCCTTCACTGCTCCATCTTCGATTCCTATATTCTATGTTTACGTATTAGTTACTTTGAAATGGTTTTCGAATAAATTCGATCCCGGTCTTTCCGTACTAACCATCGTATAGGTCAGATTTGATAGTCGGTTATTTAACTATCAAATAAAACAACCATTCATTCATAAAGAAAATCTAATTCACTGATTCAATATTCATTCCCATTTTAGCCTCTTTTTGATCAACCATTTATTAATTCAACACTTCTCTATTTTTCCAAAAAATTGAAATACTCATTTCTCTTCTTATATTTGTATATATAAGCATATTCAAAAACCCCTTTCATTTTAATATCCCTTTTAGTATGTATTTCTCAACTAGGTCATTATTCTCTAACCGTAAACTAGTAAGAGGATAATTTCCTTAATTTCCATTCCTTATCTTCTAACGTAGAAAAATCCCAATTATCGATTACCACTTAAATCAAGATGTTCATCTCAACTTATCATCGTTTCAATTATTTTATTTGCAAATATTATTTCAAACCATTTATTATTACCAGTATCCAATATTAAAAATATGATTTACCAACCGTTTGTTAAATATTGTCTTTGTTTTCAAACAAGTACTTCTTAAATGATGAAATTTCCTTTACCAATTTAAGCTTCTTAAAATAAAGTCTTGATTTCAAAAACAATTCCCATAAACATCTATATATATAAACTACAACTCAATTCAGCTTTATTCCAATAAAACTGTATTCCATCACCAAAATATCATTTGTAAATTCTTTATTATTTATTTTCTAAAATCTCATTTAAATTCTTTAATAAAATCTACATTACATTATTCAAATCAGTTTGACTTGAATTCAATTAGAATAAATTCAAAAACCCTTCCCAACTTTCCTTTTGATGAATTTCCATTTTCATCTTGCTTTAACACCTATTCAACTCACCCGTGAATAATATTTCTCAACAAAAATCCCTATTTGACTTATTTAGTCAAATTCGATTTCCTACTTGAAACTTGGAGTTTCAATCTCTTTATAACTTCTAATTGTAGAGTTATATAAATCTCTTTTATATTTCCTTGTAAATAGAAGGTTCAAATCAATTTAAATATCGATTTTTATTTGTTTCCATTTCTTAACTTCTAATGAATAAAAATCCCAATTTTATTCATTATCACTTTAAGCGAGATATTTATCTCAGCTTATAAACATTTCAAATATTTTGTTTATTTCTATACTGGAACAAAGTACTTATACGATTTAACTTCATTTACTAATTCAACTTCAATTTAAACTTCATAACATAAAATCTAATTCCATAGATAATTTCCATAAAAGCATCTTTATAGATTTATTACAACTAAATTCGGCTTATTGCATTCCATATCCAAATGTATATAAAACCGCCTTTTCAAATATTTGGTTTAAACAAATATTTACCTTTGAATTCCATTTAAATAGAAATCTAAATAACCGTTTCTGTTTGGAAATAAATATTTCCCTTTAAAATTTTTATTATATTTCAATTTCTATTTTGAAATCCATATTACTAAAGAATATCAAAAACCAAGGTCAAATGTTATCACACACCTAAACGTGTTATACACTATTGTTGACTCATTTTTTGGCAAAAGCTGTCACACATGGAATTCCTGAATGATAACATGCTCGAGTGATGGAAACGACGTCAAAAGACATTGAGAGATTTGGTCAAAATCACATCCTCAACACAAAAAGGCCCGAAACTCCTATCAGACGACCTCTTTTAGGCCCGAAAACAGCGATTACAGAGCTGGGCTTGATAACATTTGTAGATCTCTGAGTTAGCTTCAGTTTGAGCTTCGGTTTGGCTCAATCGGACTTACGGTTTGAAAGTTATGCCCATTTCCGTAAACTGGTGTAAACTGGCAATTTCCTGGATAAAGCAACGAAGCAGCACACGATCGAAGTACGGATCACGCATCATCGGATCGCCCCTCATCAGATCGCCCCTCATCGGATCGCCCTCCTCAGGCCACGAACCGTCCGTGATACACCTCACGATCCGACCCGATCGCCAGCACTTCACTCCAGCTTCACTATGCTGCTCACAACCAGATTCGGCTCGTGATAGCCATACCACGATCCGACCCATGACCACGATCTGATCCCATGATCGCGATCCGAACTTCCGACCTGCAGATACGCTCCCTGTTTTGACCTATTCTCATGCCACATCTTGTTCCTATTACCCTGGATCGTGTGCCACGTACCCCACCACGATCCGATCCCCGCACCTGCTCCTACGCAGCTTGTTTTGACCTATTCTCAAGGCTATTTTCACTCCAACTTGCATGGATCTTATTACACATGTCATATGACGATTTAAAGATGATATCTGGACGTTTTCCACCACATTTCGAGATTTTTGGGATGCGTGCCATGTGTCCCATGAACCACCTTCAGGAAACGACTATAAATACACCATTTGAAGGCATTTTCAAGGATCTTTTGGCCATTCTTCTTCACGGCTTTCACCATTGCTGAAGTGCAAGGATCTTGCACCCTTCTTCACATAAATTCTCCTCTTCTAATCACAATTAACACACGGATTGTGTGTCTACATGTAACTGATTCTTGTAATCCGTCAGTATAACAATAAGATTATAAAGTGGACGTAGGCTACATCTAAAGCCGAACCACTATAAAAACCCTGTGTGTCTCCTCTTTATTTACTCTTTTCTACATTCTGTGATCTGCGATCTGCATTTGGGTGTTAGGCCCAATATTTGGTCTAACATTTTGGCACGCCAGGAAGGGGCACACAAAAACTTCAACTTCTAGCTTGAAAGGAAACTCAATGGCGAACAAAAGGAAGAAGACTGGAACTTCTTCTCATGCCGATGACGCTGAAGCCACAAGGAACGAGGCAAGCCAGGAAGCTTCCTCTCATGAAGACCCATCAGCATACCTGACTAGAGACGAAATGGATGGAGTTCTCGCTGAACTGAGAGATCAGATGGCACGACAAGATGATCTCCTCCAGAAACAACAGGAAATGATCAACCAATTCTTCGCTCGGATGGATGGAAGGCCGGGCAACATTCAGCTCGCTGGAAACAATGCAGAAGTTGCTCCAGCAATTGACCAGAATCGGGTCGAATCGCCCTCTTTACGAAATCCTCAGATCGGGCTCACCACGATTCGCGTCACAGATGGACTCGGGGGCAACCCCCCTATTCAACAGTAGAACTCGTCTCATGATACACCTCTGCACCGCGACCCGGATCGTGGAACACTACTAGGCTCACGAACCGATCCCAATAACTCGCTCCCGCCTGCTCAACAACAACCAGTTCGTGACCTACCTCCTGGACCCAGTCGGATCGCCCCCCTACTCCACGATCCGGCCTCACAAGCTGGACTTCACGAACCTACCTCACGAACCGTCCCCCTCAAACTAGGTCGGGTCGCTCCACTCGATCCACGATCCGCGAGCCGCGATCCCCAGGCGACAGCTCACCAACTTCCATCTTCTCCTGCATTCAACGCTGGGGGCACCAGCTCTGATTTTGGTAGTTTACAACAGATTTTTGAGGGCAATCGAATCGCTGATCTCATTCAACGCCTCTCGAGAGGCCGCACTTATCAGAATGACGTGGACGACGTCAATCACAATCCGTTCACTCAGGAAATCAGGAATTCACGCAATCCCCCAGATTTCAAACTTCCGCAATTGGAGCCTTACAACGGCAGGACAGATCCTACCGTGCATCTCATGCGTTACAAACGGCATATGGAAGTTCAATCAGCATCAGAAAACGTCATGGCTAAATGTTTTCCCCTCTTTCTAACTGACATAGCCACCATGTGGATTCGGCAGCTGGAAACAGAATCGATCAGCAGTTGGAACATGTTGGTCGCACGCTTCATTGAACAATTTCGTGTCCACATCGCACGACCCAAGAACGTCATGTCACTCACCACAATCAAGCAGAGGCCCAGAGAAACTCTGCGTTCATTCCTGGAAAGATTTAACGTTGCAGCAGCATCAGTTGATCATCCTGAACCATCGATGGTACTGATGGCAGCAGCATCCGGCGTTCTAGATAACTCGGAGTTCAAAAAATCTTTGTACCGAGATCCACCACGAAATCTCGGCGAATTCTACCTTGAAGCAGATAGATTTCTGCGGGAAGAAGATGCAACTTCCGAGAAGAAAACCCTTGAAGTCAACATGCTCAAAGATGGAGAACCATCTGATTCTGGAAAAGGCAATGACAAGGGTAAAGGAAAAACCCCTGCTACAAATGATCGTAATGCTCCACCCCGGAGAGGGTCCAGATACGACAAATACACTGAACTGAATGATACTCTGAGCAACATATACATGGATACAGGAGGTGCTGCCTCCTATCCAAGACCTCCCAAGAGGGAGCCGACGCTAGCACAACGCAATTCTGGTAGACATTGCATATTTCACGACATAGACGGTCACAACACTGATGACTGTAGACATCTGCGAGATCTTATTGAGGATCGGGTCAGACGAGGAGAGCTACCCGAATATGTCACTCGACCAACAACGCCTACACCTGCGTTGCCACCACCTATTCCCCAGAGAGGGAACGATCCTGGATCGAGCAATCGCGGGATTATCATTCGCTGATCCCACTCAGCGGATCTCTTCAGTTTGTTGAACTCCAGTTCACAGTTCATGTTTTTAGGTTTTTAGGCGACTTCTCGCCCTCCTTTGTTTTCCCTGCATGTAATAAGAGCCGTCACATCAGCCCACACGCACGGAACCTACTTGTGGTCTCCAGTTGTGTCCGGCAAACGAAAGCTGCGTTTTCATGAATTAGCAATAAGCATTGAGCTCCGGCTCCCAACTGGATCCGTCCAGTACAAACATGAGCTCTGGCTCCTAACTGGATCCGTCCAGTATAAACAAATCTTCATGTGCCTTTCCTTGGTCGTCTTACTCCGGTAAGTCCGTCTTGGAACTTTCATGGCCTTTCCTTGGTCGTCTTACTCCGGTAAGGCCGTCTTGGAACCTTCATGTGCCTTTCCTTGGTCGTCTTACTCCGGTAAGGCCGTCTTGGAACTTTCATGTGCTTTTCCTTGGTCGTCTTATTCCGGTAAGGCCGTCTTGGAACCTTCGTTGCTTTTCCTTGGTCGTCTTACTCCGGTAAGGCCGTCTTGGAACCCCTCTAACATCTCCTCGGATGATTTACTCCGGTAAGGCCATCTAAGAAATATTCTTGCATTGTTTGTTTTATCTCCTTGCAGGTACAAACTCCTGGTCTTCTTGGATTTTTCTGGCCTTAATACGATCCCGTGTGATCGTTGGTTTTCTGGTCTTAATACGATCCGGCGTGATCGTCGCATTCTGAATTCGGATTTTTCAGATTATCCAGAACACATCTTCCTTCAACCAGCAAGATATGTTTTGGGGGGCAAACATGTTGACACATTTTTTTGGCAAAAGCTGTCACACATGGAATTCCTGAATGATAACATGCTCGAGCGATGGAAACAACGTCAAAAGACATTGAGAGATTTGGTCAAAATCACATCCTCAACATAAACAGGCCCGAAACTCCTATCAGACGACCTCTTTTGGGCCCGAAAACAGCGATTACGGAGCTAAGCTTGATAACATTTGTAGATCTCTGAGTTAGCTTCAGTTTGAGCTTCAGTTTGGCTCAATCGGACTTACGGTTTGAAAGTTATGCCCGTTTCCGTAAACTGGTGTAAACTGGCAATTTCCTGGATAAAGCAACGAAGAAACACACGATCGAAGTACGGATCACGCATCATCGGATCGCCCCTCATCGGATCGCCCTCCTCAGACCACGAACCGTCCGTGATACACCTCACGATCCGACCCGATCGCCAGCACTTCACTCCAGCTTCACTATGCTGCTCACAACCAGATTCGGCTCGTGATAGCCATACCAC
Organism: Allium sativum; assembly: GCA_030737875.1. Lineage (NCBI taxonomy): Eukaryota > Viridiplantae > Streptophyta > Magnoliopsida > Asparagales > Amaryllidaceae > Allium > Allium sativum. The sequence continues at coordinate 888,245,825 of CM060922.1, forward strand.
GATCCGACCCATGACCACGATCCGATCCCATGATCGCGATTCGAACTTCCGACCAGCAGATACGCTCCCTGTTTTGACCTATTCTCATGCCACATCTTGTTCCTATTACCCTGGATCGTGTGCCACGTACCCCACCACGATCCGATCCCCGCACCTGCTCCTGCGCAGCTTGTTTTGGCCTATTCTCAAGGCTATTTTCACTTCAACTTGCATGGATCTTATTACACATGTCATATGACGATTTGAAGATGATATCTGGACGTTTTCCACCACATTTCGAGATTTTTGGGATGCGTGCCATGTGTCCCATGAACCACCTTCAGGAAACGACTATAAATACACCATTTGAAGGTATTTTCAAGGATCTTTTGGCCATTCTTCTTCACGGCTTTCACCATTGCTGAAGTGCAAGGATCTTGCACCCTTCTTCACATAAATTCTCCTCTTCTAATCACAATTAACACACGGATTGTGTGTCTACATGTAACTGATTCTTGTAATCCGTCAGTATAACAATAAGATTATAAAGTGGACGTAGGCTACATCTACAGCCGAACCACTATAAAAACCCTGTGTGTCTCCTCTTTATTTACTCTTTTCTGCATTCTGTGATCTGCGATCTGCATTTGGGTGTTAAGCCCAATTTTTGGTCTAACAACTATCATAGGTGATTAATCATATAACAACACATAAATGAAAACAAACAATTAAATGTTGAGGGATCCTGTTGGATCCCTCCAACCTGTTTTTCCTGCATCCACAGATGTTAGTCAACAATAATAATACCCATCCTGCTTCGAGGCAGGATATCGGGGTATAAAGGTCATCCACTATATATATTGTGGGGCGCATAGGGAAATCATCCGCTAATGGTACTGCGGGCATCCGCCAATGATACTGCGGGAATTATCCAATCACCAATATTATTTTTATATAATATTATAATAATATATTATCACTTTATATCAATCAAGTAGTCAGCCAACAAGCAATGAATAAAATTTGAACTATAAAAAAAACAGTTCAAATAATTAATTGAGTGAGTTTAACTCACCTCGATTTGTCGTGCTGAATATCCTGTTTAAAATCTCCATATCATCTCGACTACTCACGTAATTCATTGTCTCGAATAAATCTTATCGCCTACAATTTATTTATTTATCGATTAACTATTTATTTATTTTAAATTAACGACTAATAATGAATAAATAAATTTTATGTATTTTGAATTTATCTAAAAACGTATACCTTATTTTGCTTTGACCAATTCACCCAGAAATTCCAAAGGTTGTCGATCAATTCCATCAAAATCAACCCTACAAAATGCAACATCCCTTACCGGCATTTTATCAAACATCATACAGACATTCGAACTTCAGCATACAAACTCAACCCCGACTCAACTTTAGAGAATTCCATCATTACTCCCTATCCATCAGGCGTACATCGCACCTTCAGTTCAAACAGATCAGCATTGGCCTCACTATATACTCCATATTTCATCAATGCATTCACTATAATAGACAAAAAAATAAACTTCACTAACCAGACCATCTCCTTCAAACTCATTCAACTAATAGGCAAAGCTCCCCCCCGAACCAATTTGCATCACCAGTATTACCATACCCTAAAATATCATACCGAACTCCAATACCATCTTCAAAAACAAGGGATTGCACTTCTCCATCATCTACTGTCAGTACCAGACTCAAACGCAGCTCCAGATTCATCACGCCCACTCCAAACCAACGCCGGCTTCTAGAACAACAACAGTATTCAAATCAAAAATTTAGTACCTTCCTCCATTCGCACCTTTCCAGAATCAATCCTTCTGAAATCATCCACCCAAATTCAGCCACGGTTCGCCCATAACCCATTCACACCCTTCACGCGAACTCTTGTTGAGTCGAGTTTCAGAACATTAGGAAATGGCAGTCTTCGATCTCGATTTCAGATCGCGAGTCCCCTTTTTGATTTCTTTAAGTTCGTTCAAACTTCAGGGACACATATCCGATAGCCGCGATTCCATTTCATGATTTCGATTTCCTCTTTTTATTTGTTTTGAAATGATTCTCGCGATTAACAGAAGGAGAAAAAGGAAACGAAGGAAATGGACTGTATTGGTTTTGGGGATGGGAGAATAACGAAGGCATTGGCTGTTTATATAGAGAAGTGGAGGGGTTAGGATAGAAACGATGTCGCTTCCATAGATAGAGGTAGGTTCAGGCGTAGCGTAACATGGCTATGAAGCTTCGGGGTGAAGGAATTTAATTCGTACCTGTAGTTGAAAAGAGAAGACGGGGCAGTTATGCAGAATAGCTCCTTAGGTCGTCCCCTATCATATTATTTATTAACTGATTTATTTTAATTTGGTTTATTTATTTTAACCGGTGACTTCAAATTAAAATGTTCTACGACAACGAACCCCTATTTGAGCGTAACGAACAATATTCCTAGCGTTCTACCCCCATTCTGAACACATCGGAACAGTGTCCACGGTCTAATTTGACCATATACAAGAGATATTAAATTAAATTAACGATTTAACATTTGATTCGATTTAATATAAACTGATTCAAATACGAACAATTCTATTCAAAATAAATTCTCACCATCATATATATTACAAACTGAATTATATAAAATTTTCCAACCTACACTAACTCGGAATTTCAAACTCTATATTCTATTTTCATGTTAAACCAATATTCTATTTATTTAAAATTGATTTATTATATAATATATATGTTTATTCGCTTTCAAACTCGTTTAATTATTATGAAAATCCATTCAAATTATGATTTCAATATTTAAATTAAATTAAATATTGAAAATTAAAGTGATAAAAAACGCGGGTCGTTACCTTCCTTCCCCCTTAAAAGAATTTCGTCCCCGAAATTGCTAAGTAGGAAATGTAGCTATATCTCATTAATTTCTCCCAATCCATTCATGCGACTCGAAACTAACCATAACAACGTCACTACTCAACCACTTGCTTGTTTCCAATTCCACTCAAAAAAACTTAACTTCGATTAACTTTTTGTTAACTAAAATTTTCCAAACTATTGAAAAAAATTCTAACTCCCTAAATTTTCGAAAAATTTCGCCAGCACCTCCTTTGTACCGGTCAATAGTTCAAACCTCAACTCGCCTCTCTAGGCCATTTCCATCCAAAAAGAAAATCAAAAAGCCAAGTGGCTTGCCGATTCGGCTCAGAAAATCCCATATCGAATTAAACATGTACCTTTTTGTCGGGCAACCCATATTTATTCTTCACACTTGCTTCAATCCCATAACCTGTTCAATCACATACATATCATTCCTGTTCAACCACAGTCAATTCAACTTTTTACTCCCACTTTGCCAATTTACCATTTATTGGTCTTCTTGCCTAACTTGTGACAGTTTGAAACACATGTTCAAATATGTATATACTTACTTACAACAAGTCGAGTTTTGTTTATAACTCAAGTTTCATGTTAAATATTCAATTCACAAGTTCACTTAATTTTTTTCACTTAAGTCCCAAGTTTTATTTTTATTTTACGAATCCATATGAATTTTGAGTTCAAATTCAATCTCAATCGAACTTAATTTGATTTATTCTTCATTCAATTTTTATTCAACTCAAGTTTATACAATCTGAGTTTATATTCATTATCGATACACATGCATTCACTTCCATTTCAAAGTACAACTCAATTGAATAATATTTTAAGTCATATTCAATTATTTCTACTCAAATTGGATTTATTTTACTTCTTATTCTACTCGATACATTCAAACTGCATGTGTCGAGTTCTATTTAGTTTATCAACATACAACCAATTTGTATTTCAACTTGAAGTCAAGGGTTCTCATCCCATATTGATTTAATAATCCGTTTTATTTAATATGGTTTCAATTTTAATTCAAATTTGCTTAACTTACCTTTCAGCCAAGTTTTAATCCATACAATTCATATTGGAATTTGTTTTTTATAGCTTTCCATTCCATATCCAAGTTTTGATTTTTACTTCAAGCATCATTTATTTCATCTTCTGGTTATATTTAACCAGCTCAATTCCATAATACCAATCGAATTCCATTTGAATTTTATTCATCAATCAAATACCAATAATATTTAATAAAACTATTTCTTTTATATACAAAAATAAATTTGGGTAAAATTATTTCATTTTCCCGCTTTTAAAATAATATTGTATCAGCTTCTAGTTCAAATTGAACCGACCAGGTGACACAATACAAAACATTTTTATAAAATATACAAATACGATCTCTTATATATATACACTCAACTCAATCCAGGGTATTACTAACCCCATCTCCATTGAGTTACGCCACAGAGCCAAGGTTATTCCTAAACCATTGCTCTGATACCACTGTAACGAACCGGAAAATTCGACGCTCGAATTTTTGATACAACTACATCCCATATCCAAACTCGAGTACCGAAAATTCAGAACGTTTTAAGAAAGAAGTTAGAGGGTGAGAAAAGATAAGATAGAAAGATTAGAATAGAAGAAAAAGAAGAAGAACAACTAACCACAATATCAGAGTCTCACATCGCAGCGGAATAAAATATAATACAGAAATAAATTTTTTGTTGAAAACTCGAAACAATACTTACAATTTATCAGAGTACAGCGGACATTCAATTCATCTGGACAGTTATAACAGTCTGTCCCCATTTAAAACACACAGCGGAATACTATATATATCATACGTCTGATTTCCTCCAGCTCGTCTCCTGGAATCTGTATCATCTTATCCTGAACCTGTAAACCCGGTCAGACCCAAGTTGGTCTGACCCGAGCATTACAAACGCCACAGGTCAGTCTGGTGAACCAGCATGAGAAAAACCCACTAAATTATTGGTATCATTCAACTTGATTTAAAGTTAAAATCAGTTCGAAAGAAAAGGATAATCGTAAGACCAATCCACACATAAACACGGACGGTTTTTACCTTACGATAACCCAAACCACTTTTGAAATCAATATCTTTTCTGATATTATAATAGTGTCTAAATGCAAATAAATAGAATCTAGCAGAACGCTTGCATCTCACGCTCTACATATATAGTATACAATCAAAACCGCGGGCGTTTATTGGAGATTGGATTTCCAACTATGACAAGGTATGGGACCACCTTCCGCTAGTGTATCTCTAGAGACGAATACACTGGGTTCAATAAGAACGTCTTGCAACCCGGCCCACACATGACCAACCACTCATTTCTCTTGAGTGTATCGAATATATTGTCACCTACGGTTGCTCGCAACATAACCGTTCCCGGGAGATACAGAAGCGAAAGAAGTAACAAATATAAATATTCTCTAGATGGTGACAATACACCCTAATGGGCGCGACCCACATAGCCATGCTATCTACCCGATTTTTGTCATTTCCCCGGTTGTGAGGCTTGAGGTTATAATCGTATTTCTAGATCATCTGGCCACCATTACTTTGAATGCCACATCGTCAAGTCCATCAGATATCACTAATTGACGTCCACAAAAATATTCTAGTTATCAGGCTAGAGAAAACCTTTTCTACGCCATCAACTATGGTACGTTTGAAGAAATCAATGTACGTGATCCTTTGGAAATACTCTGTCAGACATTCGTCCATACAAGTTGTCCTGGGATTGGACAAACCGAAGGCACTCTCCTACCGCATCCTAGGAATCACCCTATGGATCAGTAGCGAGTAGTCCTTGCACTCCGTCGATTTCAACCACGACGGGATCACTATTAGAATATCTCCGGGCGCGACTCCGGAGAATTCGGTGTAGTCCTTTCACATATGAAGATCCACGACCTTCACTGCTCCATTTTCGATTCCTATATTCTATGTTTACATATTAGTTAGTTCGGAGTGGTTTTCGAATAAATTTGATCCTGGTCTTTCCGTACTAACCATCGTATAGGTCAGATTTGACAGACGGTTATTTAACTATCAAATAAAACAACCATTCATCCATAAAGAAAAACTAATTCACTGATTCAATATTCATTCCCATTTTAGCCTCTTTTTGATCAACCATTTGTTAATTCAACACTTCTCTATTTTTCCAAAAAAATTGAAATACTCATTTCTCTTCTTATATTTGTATATATAAGAATATTCAAAAACCCCTTTCATTTTAATATCCCTTTTAGTACGTATTTCTCAACTCGGTCATTATTCTCTAACCGTAAACTAGTAAGAGGATAATTTCCTTAATTTCCATTCCTTATCTTCTAACGAAGAAAAATCCCAATTATCGATTACCACTTAAATCAAGATGTTCATCTCAACTTATCATCGTTTCAATTATTTTATTTGTAAATATTATTTCAAACCATTTATTATTACTAGAATTCCAGCTTATAAACATTTCAAATATTTTATTTATTTCTATACTGGAACAAAGTAGTTATACGATTTAACTTCATTTACTAATTCAATTTCAATTTAAACTTCATAACATAAAATCTAATTCCATAGATAATTTCCATAAAAACATATTTATAGATTTATTACAACTCAATTCGGCTTATTGCATTCCATATCCAAATGTATATGAAACCGCCTTTTCAAATATTTGGTTTAAACAAATATTTACCTTTGAATTCCATTTAATTTGAAATTTAAATAACCGTTTCTGTTTGGAAATAAATATTTCCCTTTAAAATTTTTATTATATTTCAATTTCTATTTTGAAATCCATATTATTAAAGAATATCAAAAACCAAGGTCAAATGTTATCACACACCTAAACGTGTTATACACTATCATAGGTGATTAATCATATAACAACATATATATGAAAATAAACAATTAAATGTTGAGGGATCCAGTTGGATCCCTCCAACCTGTTTTTCCTGCATCCACAGATGTTAGTCAACAATAATAATACCCATCCTGCTTCGAGGCAGGATATCGCGGTATAAAGGTCATCCACTATATATATTGTGGGGCGCATAGGGAAATCATCCGCTAATGGTACTGTGGGCATCCGCCAACGTTACTGCGGGAATTATCCAATCACCAATATTATTTTTATATAATATTATAATATTATATTATCACTTTATATCAATCAAGTAGTCAGCCAACAAGCAATAAATAAAATTTGAACTATAAAAAAACAGTTCAAATAATTAACTGAGTGAGTTTCACTCACCTCGATTTGTCGTGCTGATTATCCTGTTCAAAATCCCCATATCGTCTTGACTACTCACGTACTTCATTGTCTCGAATAAATCTTATCGCCTATGATTAATTTATTTATCGATTAACTATTTATTTATTTTAAATTAACGGCTAATAATGAATAAATAAATTTTTCTATGTATTGTGAATTTATCTAAAAACGTATACCTTATTTTGCTTTGACCAATTCACTCAGAAATTCCAAAGGTTGTTGATCAATTCCATCAAAATCAACCCTACAAAATGCAACATCCCTTACCGGCATTTTATCAAACATCATACAGACATTCGAACTTCAGCATACAAACTCAACCCCGGCTCAACTTTAGAGAATTCCATCATTACTCCATATCCATCAGGCGTACATCGCACCTTCAGTTCTAACATATCAGCATTGGCCTCCCTATATACTCCACATTTCATCAATGCATTCACTATAACAGACAAAAAAATAAACTTCACTAACCAGACCATCTCCTTCAAACTCATTCAACTAATAGGCAAAGCTCTCCCCCCCCCCCCCCCCACCGAACTAATTACCATCACCAGTATTACCATACCCTAAAATATCATACCGAACTCCAATACCATCTTCAAAAACAAGGGATTGCACTTCTCCATCATCTACTGTCAGTACTAGACTCAAACGCAGCTCCAGATTCATCACGCCCACTCCAAACCAACGTCGGCTTCTAGAACAACAACAGTATTCAAATCAAAATTTTAGTACCTTCCTCCATTCGCACCTTTCCATAATCAATCCTTCTGAAATCATCCACCCAAATTCAGCCACGGTTCGCCCATAACCCATTCACACCCTTCACGCGAACTCTTGTTGAGTCGAGTTTTAGAACATTAGGAAATGGCAGTCTTCGATCTCGATTTCAGATCGCGAGTCCCCTTTTTGATTTCTTTAAGTTCGTTCGAACTTCAGGGACACAGATCCGATAGCCGCGATTCCATTTCATGATTTCGATTTCCTCTTTTTATTTATTTTGAAATGATTCTCGCGATTAACAGAAGGAGAAAAAGGAAACGAAGGAAATGGACTGTATTGGTTTTGGGGATGGGAGAATAACGAAGGCATTGGCTGTTTATATAGAGAAGTGGAAGGGTTAGGATAGAAACGACGTTGCTTCCATAGATAGAGGTAGGTTCAGGCGTAGCGTAACATGGCTATGAAGCTTCGGGGTGAAGGAATTCAATTCGTACCTGTAGTTGAAAAGAGAAGACGAGGCAGTTATGCAGAATAGCTCCTTAGGTCGTCCCCTATCATATTATTTATTTAACTGATTTATTTTAATTTGGTTTATTTATTTTAACCGGTGACTTCAAATTAAAAAGTTCTACGACTTCGAACCCCTATTTGAGCATAACGAACGATATTCCTAGCGTTCTACCCCCATTCTGAACACACCGGAACAGTTTCCACAGTCTAATTTGACCATATACAAGAGATATTAAATTAAATTAACGATTTAACATTTGATTCGATTTAATATAAACTGATTCAAATACAAACAATTCTATTCAAAATAAATTCTCATCATCATATATATTACAAACTGAATTATATAAAATTTTCCAACCTACACTAACTCGGAATTTCAAACTCTATATTATATTTTCATGTTAAACAAATATTCTATTTATTTAAAATCGATCAATTATATAATATATATGTTTTATACGCTTTCAAACTCGTTTAATTATTATGAAAATCCATTTAAATTATGATTTCAATATTTAAACTAAATTAAATATTGAAAAAAAAAATTGCGAGAGAAAACGGGTTTTACTTGGTCAAATTTGAGAAGGAAGACGACTGTTTAAGAGTGCTAAAAGATGGCCCGTGGTTCATGGATAGTAAGTTAATTTTTATTAAACGGTGGGAACTAAATCTAAGACTTGAACGAGACATGCTAGAATCTCATCCCGTTTGGATCAAATTAAAAATCTGGATTTATCACTATGGTATGCCAGGGGCATTAGTAAATTAGGAAACATGATCGGTACTCCCCTTACTATGGATGATAACACACGATTTGTTAAAAATTAAACTATGCTCATGTCCTAGTTGATATGAAAGCTGACAGAGAGATTATACATTCCATAAGAGCTAAAGATAGTTGTGGCAACATATATCTACAAGAAGTGGAGTATGACTACATCCCTCCACGATGCAAAACATGCAAGTGCTTTGGCCATTCTGATGCACAGTGTGTGACTGTTGCGAGGCCAATTAAGCAAGTCTGGGCTGTTAAAGACAAAAACACCAACAATGATATACTTACAAATCAAAATGCTGATGACAGCATCATTGCTGATGAACCCCCTACTACTAATAACTTATTTACAAACAGCAGTGATAATGTAATTAATGTGGAGGATCACCAGTCTCCCCACCAGCTTCAGTCACAAATGGCAGATCAACTCCAGGAGCTGGTGGTAGAACAGGCTCCGAAAGATTCACATCAGTCGCAATTAGTTGATCAGATGGTGCAGCAGGCAGGAAAGGAATCAGCAACGGAGTCAACTCGTCTTGAACAGTCTGATGAGAAATCTATTGAGGAATTTGATGATGAGAGCATTCCTGGTACTGAAGAAGAATTAAGTAAATTAGACGTCGATTTAACAAGTACAGACAATGAAAGCATAGATGAGGAAAATAGAAACAAAGACGTTTACACTAAGCCCAATCAAGACTACCACAAACAATTCAATGAAGGTGATGCAAATAAATCTACATCAGAAGCATCAAAGGTAAGAGACTTCTCTCCTCGTCAACTGAGGAAGAGAAATTTCAAACCAAAATGTCCATAATTTCATGGAATGTTAGAGGTCTAAATAATGACACCCGACTGTTAGACCTCTACAACCTACGAAGGAAGTATCTTCCTTCAATTTTGGGTGTTCTGGAGAATAAGATGAACAAGGACAATATTAATTTTCTTGCAAGCAATTTGGGCAATGACTGGGAGCACATACACAATGATGATAACAATGTTAAAGGTCGTATCATGTTGATATGGAACAAAAACATTTGGCACATTCAAACTGTTAGCTTAGACTCTCAACAAATCACTGTAAGTGCAAAAAAATTGGGGGGTTTTAACTTACAAATAACTATGGTGTATGCCAATAATCTTGCAGACCAAAGAATTGCATTATGGAACAAAATTAAAGATATATCTACAAATACTAACTTGCCGTGGATTGTAATGGGGGATTTCAATGCGTATTTAAATGCAAATGATAAGAAAGGTGGTAATAATATTCGTACCTCCCAGTTAGTCGAATTTAATAATGTTGTGCTAGCTACAGGATTGATGGAACCTGTAAGCTCTGGGCTGCAATTCACATGGTCAGGAGGTCAAAACAGGAAAATATTGTGTAAACTTGATCGTGTGCTTGTAAACTCTTATTGCATGACTAAATTCTCTGACATGAAAGTGAGTATTTTGCCCCCCTCTACTAGTGATCACAGTCCAATACACATTTCTTTGATCACTAGGGAAAGGCAAGAGAAGGGTAAACCATTCAGATATGCAAACCACTGGCATTACCTAAATGGCTATCATTCTAATTTATGTTTCTCAGAGTTGATTCTAGTTAGAGACAGCTACATGTTCAATTTACTGAGGTTTTTGAAGAGTACCAAAAGCAAAATCAAGGAGTGGAACATGACAAGACCTAAAAACAATGAAAACATTGAAAGACTGGAGCAAATTTGTGTTGAAGCTCTTAAAAACATTGAGGAGGGAGACAACACTGACCAGGCATGGAAACACTATACTGATCATCAAACAGAGCTTAAAAATGCACTACACATCAAAGCAGAGGAACTAAAACAGAAAGCAAAAGAGAAATGGATCTCTGATGGGGATACTTGCTCTAAATTTTTTTATACTAAAATGTCTGTTCGTCGTAATACTAACTATAACTTTCAATTACTTGATCAGGATGGGATTCCTATCACAAATTTAGAAGTTCTTGAAAGAGAAGCTATCATCTATTTCAATGAACTATACAATGGCGAGAGCAACGATGATAACTTACCCAATGTCAAACCCAGGAGGCTCATTAATGCTAGTGGAAGGAGGATGCTGACTGCTGATGTCACTGATGATGAGGTTACTGCTGCTCTGATGTCCATTCACCGGGACTCTGCCCCTGGCCCCGATGGTTTCAGATCCTACTTCTATATTCACCACTGGCGGGACCTGAAAAATTGTGTTGTGTCAGTCATAAAGGAAGCTTTCAGAACTGGCAAAATCATAAAAGAAATAAATCATACTTTCCTCTGTCTCATTCCAAAAAAGGACAAACCTTCTTGCATAGCGGACTACAGACCGATAGCTTGTTGCAATGTTATATACAAAATACTGAGCAAAGTTATATGCAACAGAATGAAAAAAGTGCTACCAGATTTGGTTGCTGAATGTCAAAGTGCTTTCATTAAAGGGCGGAACATTTCAGAAAACTCGCTGCTGGCTCATGAATTGATAAGAAACTTTAATAAGAAAGGAGTAGACAAATTTTGCTTGAAAGTAGACCTTCAGAAAGCTTATGATAAAATTAGTAGAACATTCATTATTCATAAGCTTAAGTGCATGGAGTTTCCGGTGAAAATTGTTGATTTAATTAGAGAATGTATTACCACGCCTACCTTTTCCATCTTGATTAATGGAGTTCCGAAAGGTTTTATTTCAAGCAACAGGGGCTTCAGACAAGGGGACCCCATATCCCCCTATTTGTTTGCCGTTGCAATGGAGTATTTTTCCCTTCAGATGGAATTAGCCACACACAACAAGAGAATTCAGACCATCTACAATTTTCAGCCTTTAATCAGTCATTTGTTATATGCTGATGATCTTATCATTTGCATAAAATCAAATTATGAAGCAGCTAATGTGGTGAAAGATATTTTTAATAAACTGGACAAGCATGTTGGACTAAAAGTCAATGAACAGAAAACCAAATGTTACTTCAATAAAGATAATTCTAGAAGAGTGGACACTTTGGGTATCCTCAATGTGACAGAGAGTGTTCTACCAGTTAAATACTTGGGAGTCCCATTGTCATCAAACAAAATTACTGACAGAGAATGTGCTTCTCTGGTCACTACAATTAGAGATAAATTGCAAAGTTGGAGTTCTAAATTGCTATCTTTTGCCGGCAGAGTTGAATTAGTACACACTGTGGTACAAGCTAAGATTTATTTTTGGCTTCAAACTTTTCAATTACCTGATGCCACTATACATAAGATTGAGAGTGTATGTGCTGATATTATATGGAGAGGTGGCATACATAAAATAAAGTACGCAGACTTGTGCAGACCAAAGAAAGAAGGAGAAGTTGGACTCAGAAATCTAAGAGCGATGAGAGACACTTTTGCTGCTAAGTTGGGATGGAAAATTATTAATTCTCAAGGATTATGGGCTCGATGGATGAGAAAGAGATATATCAAAGAAAATTTCTGGACAATGGGAGTAGATAATAACTGTTCAGCAACGTGGAAAGCAGTGATGAAATCAAGGGATATTCTTGCTGACAATTGCATGAAAGAAATAGCTAATGGCTATGACACTGATATTTGGCGAGATCCATGGTTTCATGGTAAAAGTCTTATAGAGATAATTTGATGGGATACGTATTCAGCTTACGGTTGTCCAAATAAAACAATGAATGAAACTATAAATAATGGTGCTTGGCAATTAAATCAACTCCCTATATCTACAGACATCAGGAACGATATACTTCAGACCCCTATTTATGAATATCGAAGCAATGATATCTGGACATGGAATCAAGATGACAATTTTATTCTGCACAAGGCATATGACAATATAAGGACAATCAACCCTACAGTAGAATGGTCTAAAATTGTATGGAACTCAGCCAACATTCCTAAAATGGCTAGTACAACTTATAAAGCGATCATGCAAAGACTGCCTACCAAAGATAGACTGTGCAAATGGGGAGTTAATGTCGACCCTACATGTGTGCTCTGCAATACACATGAAGAATCGCACATGCACTTATTTTTTCAGTGTAATTACTCGAAACAAGTGTTACAACGCATATATGGAAATCAAAACACAAGACATAGCATGGAAGACTTAATCTCTTACCTGATCAGCAACTGGAAGGGCAAAAAAGTGGTGACCAACGAAAATAGCATCATTTTCACAACTGTTACATGGTGGATTTGGAAAGAACGCAACAGCAGAGTGTTTCAAAAAGGAAGCAAGACAGTAGACATCATCAGTAACCTCATAAAACACGAAATTAACAACACGAAGAGAATGAGAGTGGAGCAGAGGCTTACATCGCGCCTGGGACGCAGTGAAGATTACGAGATACGCGAGGATCGAAGGGAGACAAGCGTTGAAAACCAAGATAGGTGGAGTTACTTTCGGCCGCCATGAATTTAGGGCTTAATTGCGTAAATTTGGGGCGTAATTTGAGGAGAAATGATTAGTGATGTTAGTTGCAAAGTGAAATTTCCTTTTATATGTGTTTTGGGCCGCTAATGGACATCGGCTATGTGTAGCATCTTGGGCTGAAAAGCCTAACAATAATATATACCCATTTTCAAAAAAATAAATAAATATATTGAAAATTAAAGTGATAAAAACGCGGGTCGTTACATTCCTTCCCCCTTAAAAGAATTTCGTCCCCGAAATTGCTAAGTAGGAAATGTAGCTATATCTCATTAATTTCTCCCAATCCATTCATGCAACTCGAAACTAATCTTAACAATGTCACTACTCAACCACTTGCTTGTTTCCAATTCCACTCAAAAAAACTTAACTTCGATTAACTTTTTGTTAACAAAAATTTTCCAAACTGTTGAAAATTTTTCTAACTCCCTAAATTTTTGAAAAATTTCGCCAGCACCTCCTTTGTACCGGTCAATAGTTCAAACCTCAACTCGCCTCTCTAGGTCCTTTCCATCCAAAAAGAAAATCAAAAAGCCAAGTGGCTTGCCGATTCGGCTCAGAAAATCCCATATCGAATTAAACATGTATCTTTTTGTCGGGCAACCCATATTTATTCTTCACACTTGCTTCAATCCCATAACCTGTTCAATCACATAAATATCCATTCCTGTTCAACCACAGTCAATTCAACTTTTTACTCCCACTTTTCCAATTTACCATTTATTGGTCTTCTTGCCTAACTTGTGACAGTTTGAAACACATGTTCAAATATGTATATACTTACTTACAACAAGTCGACTTTCATTTATAACTCAAGTTTCATGTTAAATATTCAATTCACAAGTTCACTTAATTTTTTTCACTTAAGTTCCAAGTTTTATTTTTAATTTACAAGTCCATATGAATTTTGAGTTCAAATTCAATCTCAATCGAACTTAATTTGATTTATTCTTCATTCAATTTTTATTCAACTCAAGTTTATACAATCTGAGTTTATGTTCATTATCGATACACATGCATTCACTTCCATTTCAAAATACAACTCAATTGAATAATATTTTAAATCATATTCAATTATTTCTACTCAAACTGGATTTATTTTATTTCTTATTCTACTCGATACATTCAAACTGCATGTGTCGAGTTCTATTTAGTTTATCAACATACAACCAATTTGTATTTCAACTTGAAGTCAAGGGTTCTCATCCCATATTGATTTAATAATCCGTTTTAGTTAATATGTTTCAATTTTAATTCAAATTTGCTTAACTTACCTTTCAGCCAAGTTTTAATCCATACAATTCATATTGGAATTTGTTTTCTATAACTTTCCATTCCATATCCAAGTTTTGATTTTTACTTCAAGCATCATTTACTTCATCTTCTGGTTATATTTAACCAGCTCAATTCCATAATACTAATCGAATTCCATTTGAATTTTATTCATCAATCAAATACCAATAATATTTAATAAAACTATTTCTTTTATATATAAAAATAAATTTGGGTAAAATTATTTCATTTTCCCGCTTTTAAAATAATATTGTATCAGCTTCTAGTTCAAATTGAACCGACCAGGTGACACAATACAATTTTTTTTTATAAAATATACAAATACGCTCTCTTATATATATACGCTCAACTCAATCCAGGGTATTACTAACCCCATCTCAATTGAGTTACGCCACAGTGCCAAGGTTATTCCTAAACCATTGCTCTGATACCACTGTAACGAACCGGAAAATTCGACGCTCGAATTTTTGACACAACTACATCCCGTGTCCAAACTCGTGTACCGAAAATTCCGAACATTTTAAGAAAGAAGTTAGAGGGTGAGAAAAGATAAGATAGAAAGATTAGAATAGAAGAAAAAGAAGAAGTACAACTAACCACAATATCAGAGTCTCACATCGCAACGGAATAAAATATAATACAGAAATAAATCTTTATTGAAAACTCGAAACAATACTTACAATTTATCAGAGTACAGCGGACATTCAATTCATCTGGACAGTTATAACAGTCTGTCCCCATTTAAAACACAAAGCGGAATACTATATATATCATACGTCTGATTTCCTCCAGCTCGTCTCCTGGAATCTGTATCATCTTATCCTGAACCTGTAAACCCGGTCAGACCCAAGTTGGTCTGAACCGAGCATTTCAAACTCCATAGGTCAGTCTGGTGAACCAGCGGAGAAAAACCCACTAAATTATTGGTATCATTCAACTTGATTAAAAGTTAAAATCAGTTCGAAAGAAAAGGATAATCGTAAGACCAATCCACACATAAACACGGACGGTTTTTACCTTACGGTAACCTAAACCACTTTTGAAATCAGTATCTTTTCTGATATTATAATAGTGTCTAAATACAAATAAATAGAATCTAGCAGAACGCTTGCATCTCACGCTCTACATATATAGTATACAATCAAAACCGCGGGCGTTTATTGGAGATTGGATTTCCAACTATGACAAGGTATGGGACCACCTTCCACTAGTGTATCTCTAGAGACGAATACACTGGGTTCAACAATAACGTCTTGCAACCCGGCCCACACATGACCGACCACTCATTTCTCTTAAGTGTATCGAATATATTGTCACCTACGGTTGCTAGCAACATAACCGTTCCCGGGAGATACAGAAGCGAAAGAAGTAACAAATATAAATATTCTCTAGATGGTGACAATACACCCTAACGGGCGCGACCCACGTAGCCATGCTACCTGCCCGATTTTTGTCATTTCCCCAGTTGTGAGGCTTGAGGTTATAATCGTATTTCTAGATCATCTGGCCACCATTACTTTGAATGCCACATCATCAAGTCCATCAGATATCACTAATTGATGTCCACAAAAATATTCTAGTTATCAGGCTAGAGGAAACCTTTTCTCCGCCATCAACTATGGTACGTTTGAAGAAATCAATGTACGTGATCCTTTGGAAATACTCTGTCAGACATTCGTCCATACAAGTTGTCCTGGGATTGGACAAACCGAGGGCACTCTCCTGCCGCATCCTAGGAATCACCCTATGGATCAGTAGCGAGTAGTCCTTGCACTCCGTAGATTTCAACCACGACAGGATCACTATTAGAATATCTCCGGGCGCGACTCCAGAGAATTCGGCGTAGTCCTTTAGCATATGAAGATCAACGGCCTTCACTGCTCCATCTTCGATTTGTATATTCTATGTTTACATATTAGTTAGTTCGGAATGGTTTTCGAATAAATTCGATCCCGGTCTTTCCGTACTAACCATCGTATAGGTCAGATTTGATAGTCGGTTATTTAACTATCAAATAAAACAACCATTCATCCATAAAGAAAATCTAATTCACTGGTTCAATATTCATTCCCATTTTAGCCTCTTTTTATCAACCATTTGTTAATTCAACACTTCTCTATTTTTCAAAAAAATTGAAATACTCATTTCTCTTCTTATATTTGTATATATAAGCATATTCAAAAACCCCTTTCATTTTAATATCCCTTTTAGTACGTATTTCTCAACTCGGTCATTATTCTCTAACCGTAAACTAGTAAGAGGATAATTTCCTTAATTTCCATTCCTTATCTTCTAACGAAGAAAAATCCCAATTATCGATTACCGCTTCAAGATGTTCATCTCAACTTATCATCGTTTCAATTATTTTATTTGCAAATATTATTTCAAACAATTTATTATTACTAGTATCCAATATTAAAAATATGATTTACCAACCGTTTGTTAAATATTGTCTTTATTTTCAAACAAGTACTTCTTAAATGATGAAATTTCCTTTACCAATTTAAGCTTCTTAAAATAAAGTCTTGATTTCAAAAACAATTCCCATAAACATCTATATATATATATATATATAAACTACAACTCAATTCGGCTTTATTCCAAAAAAACTGTATTCCATCTCCAAAATATCATTTGTAAATTCTTTATTATTTATTTTCTAAAATCTTGTAACACCCCGTATTTTCTGTAAACATAAGAGTTAAAAATCAAGGTATAATTAATTTTTAGTAGAAGAAATAAGGGAAACGGGTTGTGCCATTGTGTTCGCCTTGGAAAAATACGCGAAATAGAGTCCGAATTTGCGTAAATCGGAGTCCGTATGAAGAAGATATGGACGAACGATGTTAGGCAGAAAAACCGGAAACAGGCCAGAATACACTGGCGCACTTATGAAGTGCGCCAGTACAAAAATACACTGGCACACCTGCCAAGTGCGCCCATACAAATCCAGCACCGAATTCTGGAGTGTTCTAAGGTGACGTGTCTTCTTTTGAGTGGCTGGATGATGTGTATTCGAGCTGTACGATTCTGATGACTTCTGGACTGATCTGAAGGCTCTAAATCACCCTATTCTCCTATAAAAACACCCCAAACCTCACTTTCTCTCCACACATCTTCATTCTACCTCTACTCTGCCTTTATTCTAACTAAAATAAAATAATGGCGTCGCTACTCTGCTGGAATCAAAACTAGAAGATAATCAACATCAGCCTAAGCAACTCAATTCAAACTAGAGATTAAAGTTTCTGCAAAGATTCTACAACAAGTTAAAGTTCTTTCTTTAATCCAATCAAGGCAAGTACAGTTATTTTCCGATATAAACGTTAATTCTGATTGTGACATGAATTGTAAATCTGAATATGAGATTATATCTGTTCTTTTCTGTTCTGTTTGGATCTATCTTATCTCTTTCCTCTTTTTGTTCTATAGCCAGGCTACCACGAGCCTGAGCCAATCTCATAAGAGATTAACATACGCTAAAATATTTGGGACAATAAAATGAATGATGCATAATTGGACTGATTTGTGACTGATTTGAGTGAAGGAATAGGTTGTAAACTAAATCTAGATCTATGCATATATGACAATTTGGGATTATCATATGATAATATATGACTTGTAAATCTGGAATATAAGGCATGTTAAAAATTAAGATCTGAATAGAAAGACATAATACAGGTTAGATCTAGATCCTTGGGCATATTTTATATAATGGACTATGACTTTAAAAAAAAAAGGGAATATGGCTTAGGTTGAAAGATTTACATGGAAGTAGGATATCTATTATGTAAATAAACACCTAAGTAAGGGATCTTTGGGATATATGACATGCATAGTAATCTGTGGTTATATTTGGTATAATCTATATATGGATCTTCTGTACTTTGCAAGTTTAATAAAAAGGGGAACATATGATATATGGTAAATTATGACCATAATCTGTGCTATGTGAATTTAATGCAAACACGGGATAAATGATCAAATTGGGAATCATGACTATTATTGATGCATGTGAACTTAGGCAAGATTTATATTTAGGCAAGATATGTTGTGAAACCTTAAGGAATGATTAAATCTAATATATTTGCCTAATTTGCTAGTTCTAATCTGCCAATTCTGCCTAAACTGCTAATTAGATTGAGATGCCTAGTCTGTTAAATTTGTTTGTTGAGATGCCTAATCTGTTATATGCTAAAATCTGCTAGTTTGTTTAATCGGCTAAATCCGTTAAGTCGCCTAATCTGCAAAACTTGTTATCTGCTATATCCGTTAAGTTGATATTTTCAGTCTGTTGTTGTCATTAGCTATGAATAATTGACATGTATATTAGGCATGAGTATAAATGGTAAATCATTAATTAATTGGCCGCAAAGATAAACATGGCTAACTCGAGGTTAGAATGAGTTTGCGACGTAATTCTGCCCGGAACCGCCCGGCATATTCCAGTGGTCGCAAACAATAGGTTCTAACGTGAGAAGTTAGTCATAACGTGCTTGAAACCCGAGGTTAGACTCAGTTTGCGACAGAAACCTGCCCGGAACCAACCGGCCTAACCAGTAGCTGCAAACTGTCAGTCTAATGTGAGGTTTGGGCATTAATATTTAATTAATGAAGATCTGAGATAATTGTGATGTCTAAAACGTGTTGGGTAAGGTTAAACCAATTGGACCAATGAATCTGATAAACCCGTTTCGTGAATCCATAGGCCCAATACAAAGTTAGATAATCTAGAACCAGTTAATCTGTAAGCCTGTTAATCCGAACATCTGATCCGTTAGTCTGAAAACCTGTTAACTTGATTGCCTGATCAGTGAACTAGTTAATCTAAATTTTGTATGTCTGAAACTTGTAGACAAGTTAAACTGAAATCTGTTAGTCTGGGGACACAAGGTTAGGAGGGGAATTACTTGTGTCATCTGTTGTTTGGGACCCATATTAGTCAGTAACCCTTTCTGGTATCAAAACTTTGACCCAACAGGAAGTAGGGTCCGGGCACGCTTACTGAACTAATTATAAGCGGTTCATTCTGATAATGGCGAGGGGTGTTGATGGTGCGTTCCAACCGGGTCATGTGCGTGCATGGATCCCAGTCTGCCTCTGAGGATGTAAGACGCCGTGACATCTGTAAATAGGTCTGTGCCAATTGGTTGTCACTTTAGGGAGTGATACACCCTATTGTGGGGCCGACACAGGATATTTATGTATTAGGGAGCCGATCGCTTGGGGTAGGGTTTTAGGGTACACTTAGTTCTGTCTGTTTCTGTTGGTACCGTCTGTTTCTGTTGGGTGGTAACACCTTTCTGTTTCTGCGTTGTACCGTCTGTACGGGTGGTAAAGGCCCATTACTAGTGTACACCTAATTCTACATTCTGTTTCCGTAGGGTTTAATCTGTTTCTGCTTCTGTCTGTTTCTGATCGGGTAGTAAAGGCCCATTATTAGCATCCTTTTTCTGTTAAATTATTCTGTACCCGTTTCCGTTTCAGTTTAGACATTAGGGTGACACCTAATTCTGTTATACTAGTATTAGTGTAGAGAAGTGTAAAGCAATAGTCTATGTCATTCTGTTCTTTTGTTATATCTGCTACACCTGTTACAGTTATCTCTCATCCAGTTTTATGTTCATGTCATATTATTATTATCTGTTCATATGCTGAAAGTCACTGGACTTGCCAGACTTTTTGTCTGACCCTTGTTGTTTCGCCTCCTTTCTTCCGTTCCCCCCCCCCCAAGGTTATCCAAGGAGGGAATACTTTAGCTTGATCCGGATTTCTCTCTGCTTGAAGTACTTAAAGTATGGCTTGGCTCTGTATAGCTCCCGTTCTATGGGGATTATGATTTTAAACATGCATTTTGAAGGCTTTTGTGCAAGACTGATATTTGTACTTGAATTCTGAGATTTGAAAGGATGTAACCATATTGATTTCTGTTTCTACTGTAATAAAGTTAAAAATTTTCAAGTACTGTTTTATCTGTCTTGTAAGTTTCTGTTCTGTTTACTAAAATGCTCCACCAAAGTTAACGCATTCCCTTTGTGAGTGACCTTAACGGAGGTGGGGTGTTACACTTGGTATCAGAGCTGAAGGTTGCCAGATTTTATAAAAAGTTTTGAAAACTATTTTCAAAAAAGGTTTTGAAAGGAAGTATTTTCAAAAATAAAGCTTATTTTGAAAAACATAATCCCCAAGAGCTGTATATCTTTCTTTCAGTCCTTTTTGTATTGAACCTTTCCTTTTTCGTTTCAGCATGTCTGAAGCATCTGAGATACCAGAGGGTGTTCATATACCCGGTTGGTTTCGTCAATATCTTGAGGCTAGGACCGCCGCTGCAAGTCCAGCAAATGATCCCCCTCTTCCACCCCCTCCTCGTGCAATTGCTTTCTCAAAGATCTGTAGATATTTTAGGGCCATGGATGGGAAGGATTTCAAAGGAACTGAATCATTCGTAGAAGCAAGGAACTGGCTCAAAAAAAACTGAGGATCTATTCGTTATCTTCGAGGTGGACGATAGGCAGAAGGTACAGTTGGCAGTATGGCTGCTCAAAGACGAAGCTTCCTACTGGTGGGAAGTCACTAACGCCGAGAGGCCGGTTGAGACATGGATGGATTTCAGAACAAGGTTTGAGACAAAATTTCTCTCGCAAGCTGAACGAAGTTTACAATTGGAAAAGTTCTTATCTCTTAAGCAAGGAAGTATGACGGTCAAGGAATACGTCAACCAGTTCAACCAACTGGCTAGGTTCGGATAGGATTTAGTCAACACTCAGCATAAAAAGGCTCTCCGCTTTGTTAAAGGATTGAACGAGCCACTGCACAGCCTAGCCATGACCCATGTACCCATGGGAGCAACTTACGAGAAATTGGTGGATATGGCACTACTGCACGAGGAAGACAAGGACCCGAAAGAGACAAAGAAGGAAGAACCACAGAATAAGAAAACGGGGCCCAAAAAGGAAACACAAAAGAAGGATGAGAAGTCTGAAGATAAGAAGGGGAAAAAGTGCTTTACTTGTGGGAGCTCGACTCATCTGAACAAGGATTGCAGAAAAAGGAAGGGCACTTGCTTCAACTGTGGGGAGATGGGACACTTCACTAGGGACTGCCCGAAGAGACGAGGACAAGGAGGGCAGGCGAACACTCTTGAGGCTAGTGGCTAGGATAGAAATAGGAAAATTTCTATAGTAGGTTTAATTCCTTTATCTGATTATGGAGTTAAGACTTTTTCTGATTCTGGTATTTTGATTTTGTAATCGATACTCTGCACTTTAATACTAGTATTATTTCTGAATTCCACTGTAGACTCAGACCCATAAGGGTTATGGATCATCTGTTTGAGATTGGGGTTTGAGGGATATCTGTGTTAGGCGTCAAGTATGACGCATACATTCTGAGTTTTCGTGGGGTATGATTTTATCATGCTTAGCTTCCTAAGAATCATTAGGGAACCTGATCTGTACCAGTAGTCTGTAAATATCTAAATACTTTTGATAGGATTTCCAGTTTTGACATTGTCTAAAGAAGGTAATCCTCTGGGTGTCAATTTGATGTTGGTTTCGGTCTTTGGGGCCGATACTTAGGACCCATGTCTAATGGGAACCAAATTTTCGTTCTATCTGTACTCGCTTCCATCATTCGACTGTATCCTATCGATCGAATATTCGAACTTTAGGTAGAAACTAATGGGTGTAAACATGTGTTTGAGACATGTTATGTTTGATGGTTGCAAGTGGATGCAAGTGGTTGCTAGTGGTTGCCCGTGGATGCATATACACACACTAGGCACTAGATCGGCTCGAAAACACTCTCATACTGCATATGGATGGGTGAGCATTTTTCAATTCTTGTGGATGCAAAATGGTTGATTCAGCACATGGATGTTGCATTTGAGTGAATGATTGTGCACTCATATAGAAATAATATATATCATTAGAATTCTATTGCATACATGTTGGACTCATGGCACTGACATAATTCGCATTAAGGAGGTCAACTGAATCAGTAGACCGCCTGATCTTTGCATTAGATAAGGAACATATACACACACTTTTGCATATGTTCACACAACATTAGAAGTTTTCTAAGGACAATGGATGCTTGTGGGTGATGGTTGAGTAGATGGGTGATTGGATGGTAGGACACATTCTTCTAAACTTGAAGATTTCGGGGACGAAATCCTCTAAGGAGGGGAGAATGTAACACCCCGTATTTTCTGTAAACATAAGAGTTAAAAATCAAGGTATAATTAATTTTTAGTAGAAGAAATAAGGGAAACGGGTTGTGCCATTGGGTTCGCCTTGGAAAAATACGCGAAATAGAGTCCGAATTTGCGTAAATCGGAGTCCGTATGAAGAAGATATGGACGAACGATGTTAGGCAGAAAAACCGAAAACATGCCAGAATACACTGGCGCACTTGTGAAGTGCGCCAGTACAAAAATACACTGGCGCACCTGCCAAGTGCGCCCATACAAATCCAGCACCGAATTCTGGAGTGTTCTAAGGTGACGTGTCTTCTTTTGAGTGGCTGGATGATGTGTATTCGAGCTGTACGATTCTGATGACTTCTGGACTGATCTGAAGGCTCTAAATCACCCTATTCTCCTATAAAAACACCCCAAACCTCACTTTCTCTCCACACATCTTCATTCTACCTCTACTCTGCCTTTATTCTAACTAAAATAAAATAATGGCGTCGCTACTCTGCTGGAATCAAAACTAGAAGATAATCAACATCAGCCTAAGCAACTCAATTCAAACTAGAGATTAAAGTTTCTGCAAAGATTCTACAACAAGTTAAAGTTCTTTCTTTAATCCAATCAAGGCAAGTACAGTTATTTTCCGATATAAACGTTAATTCTGATTGTGACATGAATTGTAAATCTGAATATGAGATTATATCTGTTCTTTTCTGTTTGGATCTATCTTATCTCTTTCCTCTTTTTGTTCTATAGCCAGGCTACCACGAGCCTGAGCCAATCTCATAAGAGATTAACATACGCTAAAATATTTGGGACAATAAAATGAATGATGCATAATTGGACTGATTTGTGACTGATTTGAGTGAAGGAATAGGTTGTAAACTAGATCTAGATCTATGCATATATGACAATTTGGGATTATCATATGATAATATATGACTTGTAAATCTGGAATATAAGGCATGTTAAAAATTAAGATCTGAATAGAAAGACATAATACAGGTTAGATCTAGATCCTTGGGCATATTTTATATAATGGACTATGACTTTAAAAAAAAAAGGGAATATGGCTTAGGTTGAAAGATTTACATGGAAGTAGGATATCTATTATGTAAATAAACACCTAAGTAAGGGATCTTTGGGATATATGACATGCATAGTAATCTGTGGTTATATTTGGTATAATCTATATATGGATCTTCTGTACTTTGCAAGTTTAATAAAAAGGGGAACATATGATATATGGTAAATTATGACCATAATCTGTGCTATGTGAATTTAATGCAAACACGGGATAAATGATCAAATTGGGAATCATGACTATTATTGATGCATGTGAACTTAGGCAAGATTTATATTTAGGCAAGATATGTTGTGAAACCTTAAGGAATGATTAAATCTAATATATTTGCCTAATTTGCTAGTTCTAATCTGCCAATTCTGCCTAAACTGCTAATTAGATTGAGATGCCTAGTCTGTTAAATTTGTCTGTTGAGATGCCTAATCTGTTATATGCTAAAATCTACTAGTTTGTTTAATCGGCTAAATCCGTTAAGTCGCCTAATCTGCAAAACTTGTTATCTGCTATATCCGTTAAGTTGATATTTTCAGTCTGTTGTTGTCATTAGCTATGAATAATTGACATGTATATTAGGCATGAGTATAAATGGTAAATCATTAATTAATTGGCCGCAAAGATAAACATGGCTAACTCGAGGTTAGAATGAGTTTGCGACGTAATTCTGCCCGGAACCGCCCGGCATATTCCAGTGGTCGCAAACAATAGGTTCTAACGTGAGAAGTTAGTCATAACGTGCTTGAAACCCGAGGTTAGACTCAGTTTGCGACAGAAACCTGCCCGGAACCAACCGGCCTAACCAGTAGCTGCAAACTGTCAGTCTAATGTGAGAGGTTTGGGCATTAATATTTAATTAATGAAGATCTGAGATAATTGTGATGTCTAAAACGTGTTGGGTAAGGTTAAACCAATTGGACCAATGAATCTGATAAACCCGTTTCGTGAATCCATAGGCCCAATACAAAGTTAGATAATCTGGAACCAGTTAATCTGTAAGCCTGTTAATCCGAACATCTGATCTGTTAGTCTGAAAACCTGTTAACTTGATTGCCTGATCAGTGAACTAGTTAATCTAATTTTTGTATGTCTGAAACTTGTAGACAAGTTAAACTGAAATCTGTTAGTCTGGGGACACAAGGTTAGGAGGGGAATTACTTGTGTCATCTGTTGTTTGGGACCCATATTAGTCAGTAACCCTTTCTGGTATCAAAACTTTGACCCAACAGGAAGTAGGGTCCGGGCACGCTTACTGAACTAATTATAAGCGGTTCATTCTGATAATGGCGAGGGGTGTTGATGGTGCGTTCCAACCGGGTCATGTGCGTGCATGGATCCCGGTCTGCCTCTGAGGATGTAAGACGCCGTGACATCTGTAAATAGGTCTGTGCCAATTGGTTGTTACTTTAGGGAGTGATACACCCTATTGTGGGGCCGACACAGGATATTTATGTATTAGGGAGCCGATCGCTTGGGGTAGGGTTTTAGGGTACACTTAGTTCTGTCTGTTTCTGTTGGTACCGTCTGTTTCTGTTGGGTGGTAACACCTTTCTGTTTCTGCGTTGTACCGTCTGTACGGGTGGTAAAGGCCCATTACTAGTGTACACCTAATTCTACATTCTGTTTCCGTAGGGTTTAATCTGTTTCTGCTTCTGTCTGTTTCTGATCGGGTAGTAAAGGCCCATTATTAGCATCCTTTTTCTGTTAAATTATTCTGTACCCGTTTCCGTTTCAGTTTAGACATTAGGGTGACACCTAATTCTGTTATACTAGTATTAGTGTAGAGAAGTGTAAAGCAATAGTCTATGTCATTCTGTTCTTCTGTTATATCTGCTACACCTGTTACAGTTATCTCTCATCCAGTTTTATGTTCATGTCATATTATTATTATCTGTTCATATGCTGAAAGTCACTGGACTTGCCAGACTTTTTGTCTGACCCTTGTTGTTTCGCCTCCTTTCTTCCGTTCCCCCCCCCAAGGTTATCCAAGGAGGGAATACTTTAGCTTGATCCGGATTTCTCTCTGCTTGAAGTACTTAAAGTATGGCTTGGCTCTGTATAGCTCCCGTTCTATGGGGATTATGATTTTAAACATGCATTTTGAAGGCTTTTGTGCAAGACTGATATTTGTACTTGAATTCTGAGATTTGAAAGGATGTAACCATATTGATTTCTGTTTCTACTGTAATAAAGTTAAAAAATTTCAAGTACTGTTTTATCTGTCTTGTAAGTTTCTGTTCTGTTTACTAAAATGCTCCACCAAAGTTAACGCATTCCCTTTGTGAGTGACCTTAACGGAGGTGGGGTGTTACAAATCTCATTTAAATTCTTTAATAAAATCTCCATTACATTATTCAAATCAGTTTGACTTGAATTCAATTAGAATAAATTCAAAAACCCTTCCCAACTTTCCTTTTGATGAATTTCCTTTTCATCTTGCTTTAACACCTATTCACCTCACCCGTGAATAATATTTCTCAACGAAAATCCCTATTTGACTTATTTAGTCAAATTCGATTTCCTACTTGAAACTTGGAGTTTCAATCTCTTTATAAATTCTAATTGTAGAGTTATATAAAGCTCTTTTATGTTTCCTTGTAACTGGAAGGTTCAAATCAATTTAAATATCGATTTTTATTTGTTTCCATTTCTTTACTTCTAATGAATAAAAATCCCAATTTTATTCATTATCACTTTAAGCGAGATATTTATCTCAGCTTATAAACATTTCAAATATTTTATTTATTTTTATACTGGAACAATGTACTTATAAGATTTAACTTCGTTTACTAATTCAATTTCAATTTAAACTTCATAACATAAAATCTAATTCCATAGATAATTTCCACAAAAACATCTTTATAGATTTACTACAACTCAATTCGGCTTATTGCATTCCATATCCAAATGTATATAAAACCGCCTTTTCAAATATTTGGTTTAAACAAATATTTACCTTTGAATTCCATTTAATTTGAAATCTAAATAACCATTTCTGTTTGGAAATAAATATTTCCCTTTAAATTTTAATTATATTTCAATTTCTATTTTGAAATCCATATTACTAAAGAATATCAAAAACCAAGGTCAAATGTTATCACACACCTAAACGTGTTATACACTATCATAGGTGATTAATCATATAACAACATATATATGAAAACAAACAATTAAATGTTGAGGGATCTAGTTGGATCTCTCTAACCTGTTTTTCCTGCATCCACAGATGTTAGTCAACAATAATAATACCCATCCTGCTTCGAGACATGATATCGCGGTATAAAGGTCATCCACTATATATATTGTGGGGCGCATAGGGAAATCATCCGCTAATGGTACTGCGGGCATCCGCCAATGATACTGCGGGAATTATCCAATCACCAATCACTAATATTATTTTTATATAATATTATAATAATATATTATCACTTTATATCAATCAAGTAGTCAGCCAACAAGCAATAAATAAAATTAGAACTATAAAAAAACAGTTCAAATAATTAACTGAGTGAGTTTAACTCACCTCGATTTGTC
This sequence comes from Allium sativum, assembly GCA_030737875.1. NCBI lineage: Eukaryota > Viridiplantae > Streptophyta > Magnoliopsida > Asparagales > Amaryllidaceae > Allium > Allium sativum. The sequence continues at coordinate 888,273,570 of CM060922.1, forward strand.
GTGCTGAATATCCTGTTTAAAATCTCCATATCGTCTCGACTACTCATGTACTTCATTGTCGCGAATAAAACTTATCGCCTACGATTAATTTATTTATCGATTAACTATTTATTTATTTTAAATTAACGGCTAATAATGAATAAATAAATTTTTCTATGTATTTTGAATTTATCTAAAAACGTATACCTTATTTTGCTTAGACCAATTCACCCAGAAATTCCAAAGGTTGTCGATCAATTCCATCAAAATCAACCCTACAAAATGTAACATCCCTTACCAGCATTTTATCAAACATCATACAGACATTCGAACTTCAGCATACAAACTCAACCCCGGCTCAACTTTAGAGAATTCCATCATTACTCCATATCCATCAGGCGTACATCGCACCTTCAGTTCAATCAGATCAGCATTGGCCTCCCCATATACTCCACATTTCATCAATGCATTCACTATCACAGACAAAAAAATAAACTTCACTAACCAGACCATCTCCTTCAAACTCATTCAACTAACAGGCAAAGCTCCCCCCACCGAACCAATTTGCATCACCAGTATTACCATACCCTAAAATATCATACCGAACTCCAATACTATCTTTAAAAACAAGGGATTGCACTTCTCCATCATCTACTGTAAGTACCAGACTCAAACGTTGCTCCAGATTCATCACGCCCACTCCAAACCAACGTCGGCTTCTAGAACAACAACAGTATTCAAATCCAAAATTTAGTACCTTCCTCCATTCGCACCTTTCCAGAATCAATCCTTCTAAAATCATCCACCCAAATTCAGCCACGGTTCGCCCATAACCCATTCACACCCTTCACGCGAACTCTTGTTGAGTCGAGTTTCAGAACATCTAGAAATGGCAGTCTTCGATCTCGATTTCAGATCGCGAGTCCCCTTTTTGATTTCTTTAAGTTCGTTCGGACTTCAGGGACACAGATCCGATAGCCGCGATTCCATTTCATGATTTCGATTTCCTATTTTTATTTATTTTGAAATGATTCTCGCGATTAACAGAAGGAGAAAAAGGAAACGAAGGAAATGGACTGTATTGGTTTTGGGGATGGGAGAATAACGAAGGCATTGGCTGTTTATATAGAGAAGTGGAGGGGTTAGGATAGAAATGACGTCGCTTCCATAGATAGAGTTTGGTTCAGGCGTAGCGTAACATGGCTATGAAGCTTCGGGGTGAAGGAATTTAATTCGTACCTGTAGTTGAAAAGAGAATACGTGGAAGTTATGTAGAATAGCTCCTTAGGTCGTTCCCTATCATATTATTTATTTAACTGATTTATTTTAATTTGGTTTATTTATTTTAACCAGTGACTTCAAATTAAAATGTTCTACGACTACGAACCTCTATTTGAGCGTAACGAACTATATTTCTAGCGTTCTACCCCCATTCTGAACACACCGGAATAGTTTCCACGGTCTAATTCGACCATATACAAGAGATATTAAGTTAAATTAACGATTTAACATTTGATTCGATTTAATATAAACTGATTCAAATACGAACAATTCTATTCAAAATAAATTCTCACCATCATATATATTACAAACTGAATTATATAAAATTTTCCAACCTACACTAACTCGGAATTTCAAACTCTATATTCTACTTTCATGTTAAACCAATATTCTATTTATTTAAAATCGATTTATTATATAATATATATGTTTATACGTTTTCAAACTTGTTTAATTATTATGAAAATCCATTCAAATTATGATTTCAATATTTAAACTAAATTAAATATTGAAAATTAAAGTGATAAAAACGCGGGTCGTTACATCCAGCCATCACCTCTGGTGAACTGGTGATCGGTGTTGAGCCTTCTAGAGTTTGAGAGAGTGATTTCTTCACCAAATTTTGGGAAATTTCCTTAGAGATATTACAATTCCCTCCCCCTTCGAAAGTAATCTTGTCTCAAGATCTAAGGTAGGAAATCTTCAAATCAAAGGCCACTAATCCTCCCATGTAGTCTCGTCATCATTTCTGCCTTTCCATTTGATCAAGACCTATACCACTGCCTTTCCATCGCGAGGCACCATTCTACAATCCAAAATTTTATCAATTTGAAGAACTACCTCTTCCTCATAGCTGGGAACATCTTCTTGAATAAAAACATGGTTTCCCACCATTTTCTTCAATTGTGAAACAGGAAGACCGGATGTATCTTGACTTGGCCTGGAAATTTGAGTTTGTAAGCTATTGTGCCAATTTTCTCTTCTATTTGATATGACCCATAATACTTTAATTTATGTGTTCTTTCTCTTCTTGCTGTGATTTGCTTATAAGGTTGTAATTTAAAGTAAACCCAATCATTTATTTCAAAGCTTCTCTTTGTTCTTTTCAAATCAACTTATCTTTTCATTCTTTCTTGAGCTTCCCTCAAACTATCCTTAAGAAACTCCAAAGTGATGTCCCTACTAAATAATATCTCCTCCACTGCTTTGACCTTTGTTGTGTTGGGAACATGTGATAATATTTTAGGAGGATCCCTTCCATAGAATGCTTTGTATGGAGTGGTATTAGTAGATACTTTCCGTGAAGTATTGTACTAGAATTCGACCAAAGGTAGCCAATCAATTCGTTCATGGGGTCAAAAGCCAACAAAACATCGTAAATAACATTCAAGTATTTTATTGATTACTTCGGTATGTCCATCACTTTGTGGATGGTAAGAAGAACTCATCTTCAAGTTGTAGCCTTGTGATTTGAACAACTCTTGCCACAATATATTTGTAAACATTGTATCTCGATCACTCACTATGGTTTTTGGCAAACCAGGATGCTTAAATACTCCATTAAAAAAACTTTAGCTACTTCCCTTGCTATATAGGAATGTTTCAATGCAAAGAAATGGGAGTATTTACTAAGTTGATCCACCACTACATATATAACAATGCATTGGTGACTTTTTGGAAGACATGTAATTAAGTCCATTAATATATCTTCCCATATGTTATTGCGAATAGGAAGAGGGTTCAACAGTCCTGGCATTTGTATATTTTCATGTTTATTCTTTTGGTAGATGACACATTCTTTGACAAATTTCTCCATAGTCTACTTCGTATGATCCCAATAGAACACTTGCTTAATTTTCTTAATTGTCCCCTTGATTCTAGCATGACTACCTAGGGGAGTAGAGTGATGCTCATTGATAATGATTTGTAGTAGAAATCCAAGTGGTGATCAGTAAGAATTTTTCCATTATAAAAGATCAACTCATCCACCAATTTATACCTATTCTCACTTACTTCCTTGTTCAGCACCTTCTTCTCTGATTCTTGATACCAATTTGAACTCAACGGATTCTTTTTCAACTCACTGAGCCATGGGGTTTGTACCACAGAAATGGCATGTGCTTGTGAGTGATCAGTATTTATTTCATTCCTTATAGATAAGGCATATGCCCCCACATTGTCCTTTCCCTTTTTATATTCCACAATGTAATCAAATCCACGTAACTTAGCTAGCCACTTATTATGTACTCCAGTATGCAGTTTCCGAGTTAGAAAATTTTTTAGGCTTTGGTGATCTGTCTTAATTATGAACTACCTTCCAATAAGTATTGTGCCAATTTTCTGGTGGCTAGTATAATTGCCATTAACTCCTTTTCATATGTAGATAAGGAAAGATTCTTTCAATATAATGCTTTGCTCAATAACGAGCCTTCCATGTTGTGTTAATACAACTCCTACACCCACTCCACTAGCATTACATTCTATAACAAAAGGTTGTGTGAAATATGGCATTGATAGAATTGGAGGGTGTACCGGGCATTGCTTTAATTGTTCAAATGACTTTGTGGCTTATCTGTCCATGTAAATGCATTTTTCTTCAATAATTCAGTGAGAGGTTTAGCAATGAGACCATAACTCCTTATGAATTTTCTGTAATACCCTGATATCCCTAAAAACCTCTTAGAGACTTTAGATTTGTAGGTAAGGGCCAGTCATTTATTTCTTCAATTTTTCTTAGATAAACAGCTAGGCCTTGAGAAGAAATAATGTGCCCTAAATACTCAATACATTCTTGAGCAAAACTGCATTTGGATGTCTTAATCATCAATTGATTACCTTTAAGTACGTGAAATGAAACCCTGATATGCTCTATATGCTCAGACCAAGTCTGGCTATAAATCAATACATCATCAAAGAAAACTAGTATAAGCTTCCTCAAATATGGTCTGAAAATGTCATTCATGAGTGATTGAAAAGTAGGTGCATTAACTAAACCAAAAGGCATAACAGTGAATTCATAATTCCCCTCATGGGTTCTAAAAGCAGTTTTATAAATGTCTAGTTCATACATTCTAATTTGGTGATATTCGAACTTTAAATCAATTTTAGAAAAATATTTTTGAGCCGAATAGTTCATCAAACAAATCATCAATTAAAGGAATAGGGTACTAATCTTCGATGGTCAGTGCACTACGCAATAGATGGCCTGTTGCAACTAAATTGCAATAACTATAAAATTTTGGTCCTACTGCAAAATTGTATTTTTTGTGTTACCTTAGCCATAAATATGTGTTGCTCTAGCTAAACAAGTGTAACAAAATGCAACATTTTGGTACAGTGTTGCTATAGTAGACGTTTTCATATTTTACGTGGCGTCCACACTGTTAATTAAAACAATATCTCAACCGTCCATCCACTATCTACTACGCTTCCTCTATTTTCTGCTAACATTTTCATTCACACACTTCCTTTTCATTTCATTCTCCCCCAAATCGCTAACCATTCTCTACTTCTCTAGATAAAATAATGGTGGCGGCTTGCTTAAGGTTTTGCGATTTCCTTTGATTCGTTAAATTCCATGCTTTCGCTTCTTCTCTAAAGCACTTAGTTCTCTAGTTTGCAAAGTTCCTTCGATTAATCAAGTTGAAGTTCTTCAAGTTGATTCAAAGTTCGATCTCGTTCTCAGGTATGATTTTTTTGTTTTAATTTCCTTCGGATTTTAACTCGAACTTTGAAGTTATTAGGCCGATGATGATTGTGGTGAATATATAGGTTTTAGTCCCTTAAAATGAAACTGATTTTCTGTTAAACTTCAACTATTTTGTTGCCACGACTTTGAATCTACGTATATTATAAATATATTCGGATATATGCTGATAGTTCGTGGATTTTGAAATTATAGTTATTTTTAACTGTATATTTGGTTTCTGGATTTCTAAAAAACTTTGTTACACTATCTGCATTTTGGAATATTTTTGATAATTTTAAACTTTACTGTTCACTTTAATTCGCTATGGTAAATTTCCTTGATTAATATTTGTCCATTGCCTTGTCTCTTGTTCGATTGCTTCTGTAATTGATCTGTCCATCTTCTTGAACATGTACAGTTGTTAAAAAGATATTTCATACACACAAATATACATGCATATACTCATATTCACATATATGTGTATATGTATGTGTGTGTTCGTGTGTTCTATGAAACCTTTTCATGTTGATTTGTACACACAAGTGCACTTGAACCTGCCATCGTTTATGCACCTAATGTTGTGCACTAAAACCTGGCACTGTTTCCATTGTGCATGCTCATGCCATATATATGGTTTCTTTTATACCTATAATTATCCTCCAAAGTCTGATTATTATCATCTAATTTAATGTTCCTGAAATATGATATTAGTTCTTCTCATGTGAAACTATTTTAGAAATCAGTTCCAAGACCAATAGCTAGGATTTCGGTAGTTGTAGTTGTGTTCAATTCTTCACTTAATTATTTCATCAATTCGAGTTCAATGATCACTCAATCAATTTCTACTTCAAATTCATTAACAGTGGCAGCAAGTAAGAACTACCACCACAAAATCCCAACGAAGATGAGGACTGTGAAGGTAGGGTCGAATGCACGGAAGAAGTTTTTTAGTTGCTTCATGTGGCCTATAAGTATAAATTAGGTTTTTTGGTTGCTTTGTCGATTATCATATCTTTCAGTGATGTTTTAGTCGAGAATTTAATATATGTGAAAATGGCAATTGTGGATATTTTATGTGGCATGACGAAGTGTATGAAATCAATAACAATGCTGAATTGGATGATACTACTGTTAAATTAATGGAAAAAGAAGAGATTATATCGCAATTGATCACGGAAAGGAGGACAATTGAAGACAAGCTGCTGAAGCAAAAGTAAAAGATGGCAAAAACCGATGAATTTGAGGCAGATTTGAAGGAAGAGTTGGCCATAATACCCGTTGAATGTGGAAAACACGAGAAATGAGAAAAATTCTTTGCAACAGCTTTACCTATGTCTGGGATCATGTTTGGAATTGTTTTTTGTATTGCTATGGCAATGTAATGGTGTGAAGTAACTTGAAATAGCATGCATGGACATTATTTCAGGTATAATTTTAAGTTTTATCACAGAATTTTTTCCCTTTTTATTCATTCAAATTTGGTAGATAAACATTTTTATTTGATGTTTTTGTATCGGTTACTATAAAAGGATTACCACAAGCAAGCATGCACATAGAGAAAAATCAATGCTTATTTGTCGTACTAAATTACTAATAAACTTACGTTGTGTTATAGAACATCCAGAATTTAAAAAAAATGTTTCAAGATCTTTTACAATGGGTTTCAGTGAATAAATTTAGCTGCTTTATTGAACATGTTTCCCTGTAATGGCACTTGCTTTATTTGTATTTCAATCAATTTTTTGATGTGATTATTGCATCATAGTTGGAATAATCTTTTAAGCAAGTACCTTAATGTGGCCTATAAGATCACCATCGTCATTAATGAATAAAATCTAAGTAATTCTTTGGTACAACTAATGTTTTCGCAGTGAATACACTATTTCAGCACAATCAAAGTATAGGCCACAATTAAGGTACACTATTTAAGGTATCATTGCCACATTAAGGCATTTAATCGAGCTTATAGGCCACAATTCTTGTTTAAGAAACTTATTTCAGAATTGTTAATTTTATTTAATGACACATTTTGAAATTGCTTTAATTTGCAGGAGAAGATTGAAAAAGAAATAGGTGAAGGAGGCAGTGATGGAGTTGTTCAAGAACTTGTTATTGAAGGCACTAGAGGTACTGGAGGCACTAGAGACACTGAACGCACTAGAAGCTCGCGCTCTTAGTCATTATTCAGTAGAATTTAGTACTAAGTAGAATTTAGTACTAAGTAGAATTTAGTACTAAGTAGAATTTAGTACGTACTGACTGTGTTTCTAAGTACTGGCTGTAAACATGAATTTACTGGCTATGTTTTTAAGTATGTTCGTTATTTTGCAGTTGACAAAGTACTACTTATGTTGCTTGTTAATCTGAAATGAAAAGTTCTTTGTTGCAATGTAATGTTGCAGTATAATGATGTAGTATAATGTTGCAGCAGTATAATGTTGCAGTAGATGTCCAATTTAAATTGCAAAAGGTGTTGCCATAGCTATGATATAATGTTGCAGTATATGATGGTAAATGTTGTAATAAATTAGCAAAGCATCGCCGTTGGATGGTAAAAGTGTTACCATAGATAAATGAATATGGGCCCCACAATAGAATTCCATAAAGGTGGGCTACAGACTGTAGTAGTCCCCACATGTTGGAGCCCAGATTGTGTGAACCACTTTTTAGTAAATTTAGTACATGTGGCAACAACAGTACCAGTGTTGGCCTAGGGTCGCAAAGATGTTATCTTTGACTCTAGGGTAACACGACAAAATGCAACACGGAGAAAGTGTTGCCTTTGATCTTTTTTTTTGCCTATAGTAAGAATTTTTAGCACTTCCTGCATCACTTCTCTGGTGTTGCAGTAGACAAACTATGGCGTAGTGGTGCATTGAGGCTCCTATAGTCAATACAAAGCCTCCATGATCCATCCCTCTTTCTGACCATCACCACTGGAGAAGAGTAGGCGCTTGTGCTGTGTCTTATTATTTCCGATTGTAGCATTCCTTTTATTATCTTTTCCTGTTCACTCTTTATGTGGATGAGTGCCTGTAAGGTTTTAAACAAACAGATTTGACTTTGGGCACCAGCGAAATGTGATGACCATGTCTTCTTGGGGAGGTAAAAACTCATTACTATTTGTAACTTCTGGAAATAATTATAATAGCTTTTACACTTCAGGATGAATCTGGTTCCCTTTATGTTACATCAGAATTTCGTAATCTCGTGGTGCACAACATCATAGCTATTTTCCCTTGCATGTGTTCCTTACTCAAGGATTTATTAACAATCGCTTTGACATCTTGTTAGTTTATACCTTGCCAAACATATGTCTTGTTGCCATAAGAAAATTTGACTGATAGTTTGTCTAATTTCAAAGTTACTTCACCCAAGTTCTTTATCTATCGGGCACCCAGTACCACCTGACAGCCTTATAAAGGTAGGAGAAGTAAGTCAACTGGCATCTTACAGCCTTGGCAACTGATGTTTACATTATTGCAGATGCCTGAACCTTGCAATTTCTCCCTGTTGGCTACTATAACTTCATAAGCTTTAGATGCATCTATCTTAGCTTGAGTTTACGTGATAGAGGTTCATCAATGAAACTATGGGTGGAGCCAGAGTCAATCAATATTTGCACTGGTTTGCCTTTAATAGTGCCTTGCACTTTAATTGTTGAAAGGGAAGGTATACTACACATGGCTTGTATGATGATCGAATGTGTTTCTTGTTTGGGTGTATCTTCATCTTTAGTTTCATTACCCAAACCTATAACTACAAAATCTTCCAATAACATCTCTCCTTCCAGTATATATACTTTTGGATTCTTGCACTTGTGTTCCTTACTCCATCTTTCCCCACAACCATAGCATAGATTTTTCCTTCTCATTTCAATAAGCTGTTGTGGAGTTAAACCTTTGCTTTCTGCTAATTTTTCTAGGGTTGTGGTACCCTTTTTTAAATTAGGTTGTGTGCTTTTAGGATAAGTGAGAGTTTGAGTAGGGCTTCCTTTAGAAAAGGTATGAGTGGTTTTGTCTTTCTTGGTTGAATTCCACACCCTTTCAAACATTTTTTTCAATGCCACTGCTTGCTTAAAATTAGCAGGTCGAGAAGTAAGAACATCATACCTGATTTCTTCTTTGAGTCCTCCTGTAAATCTGTCTAATAAGAATTGGGAAGGAAGAGTTTCAATTGTGGCTTAAATTCCTTCAAGTTTGGTTAGGTAGGCAGAGGCAGTGGTAACTTGTTTTAACTTGGCTAGGGTTTCATATGGATCTTTCAATTCCTCAGAGTTGAACCTTGAAAAAAATTCTTCTTTGAATGTAGACCATAACTCAAAATCAGGGACATTTCGAGTATACTACTTGTACCATTTCAATGCATCTTTCCTGAGGTAAAATAAAGAGATATCTATGCACAAATGTCATTCAGTTTGGTGGAATTTGAAAAACCATTCTACTTGATTTAACCACTCCATAATCATATCATTACCATCGTATATGGGAAAGTCGAGTTTCAGTTTTGGAAAAGGTGAGTTCTTATTCCAAGAAGCAGTTTCTTGATTGGTTTGGTTAGTGTTTGAAGATGTGGGTAAGGTTTGATCATGGTTCAAAGGATGGAGATGACTGGAATTGGTGTTATTCTGGGTATTTACTAGAATAATTCTTGGAGGAGGTTGTATCACTGGTGGAATGGTAGAAGACTTAAGGGGTCAACCTAGGGAATTTACAATGAGGATCCCTTGGACAATAGCAGTGTTTTCTTAATTAATGGATGATTGCCCCTTAATCTGTTGTATATCTTGAGAGATGGATTGCAACATATTGTAAATTCCTTTAAATTTCTAGTTGGCATTCTTCGTATGTTGATCAATTTTGTTGTCGAGGCTGGTTAGGGTTTGAGAAACCCTATTACCAACATCTTCTTGCTTATTCCATGCCTCTTCTTGATCTTGGAGGAAAGTGATGAATGCGGCGTTATGTTTAGGCGTTTGGGGGTCTGAATGATGCCCAGACGGCGGCTCTAATATCACTTTGTTATGACTACTTTATGATGTATCCATTTCTGCTATACCTTAAGGTATTTTGATGATAACTGGTACACTTGAGTTGTAGTGAAGAAGAAGGGGAAATGAGGTAATGATTTATGAAGAAGGGGATAAAGTATAGATCAAAAGATGATAGTAGGTATGGGAAGATTATCAGATAGACAAAGAAGAATTCAAGACGAAAAGGGGATTAAGAAATTGAAGAAAGTGGGAGAAATCAGAGAGAAACACGAGATACATGAAATTAGGGTTTGGCAAGAAGAAAGATTTGTATTCAATTTCGATGATTCTGTATATGATACATGCATACTATTTATAGCTTCAATTGGACCCAATGATCACTAAAAATAAGAAATATAATTACGTCCACTGCCATTACAAACTACGACAGTTAGACACATGATATAGACTAACATGCACAGGTGCACATGTGTACATGCACACTTGCATGCATTAGTGAACTCTTTCTCCAACATTACTGAACTCTTTATTTTGACATTGTCGAAGGTTCCTGAGGGGGTGCAGCTACTCTTCTGACTTCGCCAAGAGCAGCCATCACCTTTGGTGATCGGTGCTAAGCCTTCTGGGGTTTGAGAAGAAATCACTAAAATTTGGACAATTTCCTTAGAGATATTACATATATCCTTTTGGATTCTAAGTAAATGGGCTTTTGTGTACTAATGTACAATTTTGCTAGAAAGAAAGCCATGATCAAGTGAAATTTAGAATAACAAGGAAAATATGATGGATACGCAGAGTAAAAAGGTTGAAGGAGAATGGGAGGAGACCATTTTAATCTCTCCTTTTTACTTTCTTTTATCTTTTCGAAAGCACCCAGCTATCCATTTTGCAAAAGGCCTTCAGGCGTAAATTGGTGGATCAAGGTTGAATGAGTATTCAACTATATTTTCCCATCCAAAATACGAATGGTTAGTTTGAATATTTATATCCAAATTACAATATTAATTTTTAAAAAAATTTATACTTTATTTGTATTATTAATTATTGAAGAGGATTTTTGTAATAGTGTGCGTTGCTCACCATATATCATATAAAAATAATGTGCTAAATATAATTAGAATATTGTATATTATGTAATTTATGGTGAAAGCATTAGGATAAATCAGATATATTGAATTTGTGATATTTCTAAGTTATTTTCATATTTGAATAAAGATTAAATTCATTTTTAAATACTGTATTTCTACATTTGAATAAAAGTTATATTAATGTTTCTTTGGTAAAAATGAGTTTCATATCGATTTACTATTTTTTAGGATTTTTGTTAAAAGAGGTTATACATTAATTTATTACTTTTAGTGTTCAAAATCTTTTAAGAAAATAAATGAATATTTGTATTGTTAATTAATTTTGAAATCAATATTTTTATATAATTGCAGACAAATTTCCATGTATATTAATTTGAAGTTACATTTAACTTTTGGTATATTTTACTAAAAGAAAAGTATGTACAGATTGAATTTAAAATGTTACTTAAGATAACAATGAAAATACCTAAAAATTGGAATATAGTATTAATGAATCGATATATTTATATGCATTAAAAGTTTTAACAGTGCCTATGTTAAAAATGATTATATGATATTATCAAAATGATAAATGAAATATTTGCTTAATAACTAAAATGTATTTGAATGAAAATAAGGTGTGAAAGAATATGGATCATGTTGTCATTTTAAAAAGTATTTTTAATATATTTCTTCATAACTTAGTAATTTTAATTTGTAATATAACCTTTTAAATATACTTAACATTTTCCTTAAAAAGGCAATGAAATGCAAAAGAAAAAAAAATAGTCAAAATATACTATAGTTTTTGCCCACTGGTTAGTACAAATTACAAATATAAGTAACTAAAATTTCACTTTTTTACAAAAACATAATAATTAAATTCATTTATTTATTTTCAAATATTATTAAATACAAACTCTCATCATTTATTTAGAATAAATTTTGTTAATGACAAAGAATCCACTTTACGTACCAATTTTGGAAAGGAAAAAAAATATTATATATGTTTTCAGTGATATACCATTTTAGAAAGCAAATATTGCATAGAAATTTGTATGTAATGAAATTTAAATTTTAAAATGGAAAAAAAATTATTTATATTAAATCCTAAATTTAAGAAAGAAAATTTATGAACGTAGAACGTATAATGACACAAGATAATTAAAGACAACTTTCTGTATATTTAATTTGTGCGTATTTGAATGAAAAAATGATTTAACCATTTTTGTACGTACGAAGTGGTATAAACATAGTGAATTGTCATTTTTATGAATTATTAGTAAAAAAATATATTTGTTAATTTGATTTATTAGAATGTTTATATTTAAGACCACTTGATAAATTCGTATATGAACATGAATGTAGAAAAATATAAGAAAAATTAGGAGGAGTCAGCAAGTAATTATAATAGTTATCGAATGTTGATATTTAAAGGTAAAATGACAACATTGTAAGAAGTGGAAAATGGGCTGGAGGACTAAGTTTTAAATTTTTTTGACCTAAAAAACGCGGCTCAGATAATATTTCGTGAAGGCCAAACTTCGGTTTATTTTTAGGCCTAAGTAAATAATGCCCTGTTTTTAATTTTCTCCTTCTCTCTTTCAATTTTCTTTCAATTCAAATGGAAAATCGAGTCATTCATTGATTATGTGCATTTTACATCGCTAATTGGATTATTTCGATTCTTTTATTGAATCGATCTCAGCAGGTAATTTTATCCTAATTTACTTCTGTATTTTCGACCAATTTGATTTATTTTTTACTGTTTCTTTATTATGTTTTGTCCATCTTAATTTCTTATGAATTTATAGGTTATTTGCGTCAATATGTCTGATTTGGTTTCAATCACTAGAGAAGAACAAGGGTATGTTTTTGGATACGCTGTTATGATTTTTTTAGATTTTAATGATATGTGCATTTAGCATTTTCTTGCTGTTTAATATTTAATTTGACTGTACATAGTTTTTTGACATCTCATAATATCATTTGTTATTAATATCCGAATCTGTATAATTTTTGGCAGATGCAGTCTTGGGAATAGTATTTTGGTTTTATTTTTACTTGATGAGTGTAGCTACTCTATTCGACTAGACATGAGTTGTTCTTTAATTGCTGTTAAGAATAGCATAGTGAATATTGGACACATCTTACTCCTTGTTCTATTGAAATATCATATAATTTGGAAAGTAAGATTATCGAAGTTGATACTGATTCGGATTTGCATACAGTACTGTGCTTTCAAATTTATAAGAAGTGTCCTTTTTTGTTTCCACTGTTAAGTCGTGCCATCATGCTCTGGAGCTCAATGGTGACAGCAGTTTTTTAGTTAATTCTAATCAGCAGAGCATTTCAGTTTGTTATGGTTCTTAGAGCATCAAGTCTTATGGTGAATCAAGTTCTTATTTGAAAGATATTATGAAGAAAGAGTGTCAAATGAATATTATGGATTTTATTAGCTATTGTTTTAGTGGCGCTGAAGATTTTAGGGAGTTTCTAATGGCTTATCAAATAAAAGAAGGACATGAATTGATTTTTGTAAAAAAACTGTCCTGAAAGAATATTTGTCATATGCTCTTGGAAAAAAGAAGGTTGTAAATTCAATTTAAATGCTTTTTCGGATCTTAGGCGGCCTCTTCGATTCTTTATTAGAACTTATAAATTCGAACATTCGTGTGGTGCAGGATTAAGGGATGTTAAGAAAGTTCATATTTCTAGTAAATTTATTAAATTTATGATTATTGATCAAATTAGAGATGTCCCTATGAAGAAACTGAAAGATATTATTGTTGAATTTAGAAGAGAGTTTAATTTTAATCTTTCTTATTATCATGCATACTCCAGAAAACAATTGGCTTTGAAGGAAATTTATGGAGATGATGCTTTGTCATATAATGAATTAAATTGGTATTTGGAGACTTTGAAGAAAACTAATCGAGGAAGTTATGTTGCTTTGGATGTTGATCCGTCGAGTCAGCAATTTGAAAGAGTTTGCATTGGATTTAATGCTTGCTTAGTTGGTTTTCGACATTGTCGTCCTCTTATATTTCTAGATGCAGCATTTTTAAAGGGTAGACCAGGAGTTTTATTAGCAGCCACTACAAAAAATGGAAACCAAGGTTTGAGTTTTAGTCTTTGTCTTTTATTTTTTTAAGTTGTTTAGTATTTTGTTTTTGAATTCTTTAGTATGCTAATGTTGTTTAGCATTTTAATCTTTGTTTCTTATAAGAGTGTATTTAAAAAAAAAAATCACTGCTGCGAATCTGAAGCACATTAATTTTTTTTTTTTTAGCAATTTTCCTCTGTGTATTATATTGCTTATTTTGTTTCCCTTTTGCTTTCTCTGTTATTCTGTGCGTCTGTGTTTTTTTTAATGAGGGATTGACATAGAAATTTTATGTTGAGGTGATTCAACTTTGAATTAGATTTTCATATATTATAAGACTGCTTTTTTTCCTATTTATTTAACAGTTACAATCCTAAAGTACATGATACTTTTTTCCTTTAATTTTTTTTTGTGTTTATCGTATTGTTTCATTTTTTTGTATTTGCTTCATTAATTTGGTCATGAAATTCATTATGTTAGGTTACATTAGCATTTTTAACTCCTTGCGTACTGTAAGACTATTGTGTATCATAAGACTGCAATTTTTCCATACTTGTTTCCCAGTTCTCATCCTAAGATACATTATGCTTTTTTGCTTTACCCTTTTTGTTCTGCATCATATTGCTACATTTTCTTTTTTATTTGTTTCGGTGATTTAATCTTGACATATATTATGATAGTTTACTTTAGCATTTTTTAATTACATATAGCATGGTATATGTAAGATACTGAATTGATATATTTTTTGATACAGTTATGCTACATCAATATTTTTTTTATGTTAGCATTCTAATTTTGTAATGAATTTTTTCAGGTTTCTTTCCACTAGCTATGGGCGCCGTCTCACATGAAAATGAATCAAATTGGACTTGGTTTTTAGAGAATCTAAAAAAGATGCTTCATGAAGATCATGAGTTAGTTTTTATGTCTGGTCGTCAATGGGGTTTGCTCTTAGGTGTTCCGAAAGTGTTTCCATCTTCTTTTCATAGTTACTGCACATTTCGTATGGAGTAAAATATTGGTTCAGTGGTTAAAGCTTGCAAGGGTGATACGTCAATTGTTGATTTGTTTAAACTTATAACTCGAGCTTCCAATTTATTTGATTTTGAGCGTTATATGTTAAAATTTAAAGAAATTGGAGGTGCTGCTGCAATCAACTTCCTTAATGATAAAACCTTTAGAACATTGGGTAGATTTGTTTTTTCAAGGTAGAAGATATGGAGAATACTCTTCTAACGTGGCTAAGAGCTTTAACTCTAGGATTGTGGATGATAGGTTTATGTTGATTACATATTGTCTAGATGGAATTCGAGTGAAAGTAATGGAACAAACGACAAAGCGTAAGGAAGAACGTCATAAGTGGACTACTGTTTTATGCCCAGTCATGGAGCAACGATTGTCAAAGTTAGTTGAAGATGGGTTTAGACGGAATGCATATAGGTCTACCGAAAATATTTTTGAAGTTAGATCTCCTATTTCACATCATGTTGATCTTGAAAAAAGATTGTGTAGCTGTAATCAGTGGAAAGTTATTGGTTTTCCATGTGCACTTGTTGTTAAGTGTATGAATAAATCAAGGCTATCGGTATATGAATTAGTGGAATATTATTTTACAGCTAATGCTTTTAGAGCTAGTTATGCACATGCTATTAATCCAATTCCAACTGTCGGTAAGTCAATTGTTACTGAAGATGAAATTGTAATTGGATCGCCTAAAGAAATTCGAGGTGCTAGAAGACCTACTAAAAGACATGGTGGCTTTTCTTATTCTCAGAATAAGCGGAATAAATGCAGCAAGTGTGATCAAGTTGAATATAACAAGAGGAATTTCCAAGCTTTAAAGAAGATTTAATTTTGAATTTTATTTTTTAGTTTTTTTTCCATTGGATGTGTTACTATATACTTAGTATGTTGTGGTTATTTTTATTGGTTATTGGGACATATTACATGTTGGGTTGTTATTTTTAATATAAATTTGACTTTTATTTCTGAATTTTATATTTCTGCTTTCATTTATTATGTTTTATGTTTTTTTGTTTAAATTATGAAGTGTTGTGTCTGTGGTTGTTGGCATTTTATCACCTATTATTATATACATCAATTAAACAGGATAATGCTATATTAATTTAGCATTTTGTTTTGTATATTGTAATAGTGATTGGCTGATTAGATTATTAGCCGTATAAAGTAAAAGTGGTTAGGTAACTTTATTAGTAAAAAATTTACTTGTATTTGTGAAACTTATGTGGTTGCTTTCATTTTTTTGTTTTTTGTTTTTGGCATATTTTGTTTAAAATATGCACTGTTGTGTTTGTGACTGCTGGTATTTTATTATCTGCTATTTTCTATGTCATTAATAAAGACTAATTCCACATTTATGTGTTTGCTTTCATTTTTTTTTATGTATTTTATTTTTAAAGCATGCATAGTTATGTTTGTTGTTAGTGGCATGTTCTTACCAGCTATTTTCTACATTAATTCAACAGACTAATGCTATATAGATTTAGTGTTTCGTTTTGTATGATGTTAAACTGATTGACAAACTTGATTAGTAGTTGTGTAATAATAAAATATGTGATGCTACTTTATGTGGTATTTGGGTAATGTCGTATGCTAATTCAATATAGCATTTTCTGCTAATTAATTTTTAAAATATAGTTATTTTCTAAAACAATAATAGTATGGTATTTGAAGCTAATGCATATAATTACGTACATTATAAAATTTGTTGATCAATCTTTTATAAGAGTACACTTTGTTCCCAAAATTTGTTGTTTTGTATAGATGCATAAGTGCCTAATTACATTTGTCATTTGTATATATTTTATATTTTATACTCGACTAAAAAATATATCTTGAATATAGATCAATTATCATTGATATATTGTATTTTATCATTTTCATGTTATAGGTACCTAATTAAGCCTTGCGTCTAGATGTCTTTTACGTGTCATAGGTACCCGATTAGGCCTTGCGTCCAGAAGTCTTTTACTGTCATAGGTACCCGATTAGGCCTTGTGCCCGGATGTGTTTTACGTGTCATTATACCCACTCGGTTAAACAATCCTTACTGGATGCAGAATTGTTGCTGAACGACCCAGCCATGCCTTGTGTCTGGAAGCTTTTTACATGCCATAGGTACCTTATTAGGCCTTGTGTCTGAATATCTTCTACGTGTCATGGGCACCCGCTCGGTTAAACAATCTCTACTGGTGCAGAATCGTTGCTGGAGTACCCGATTAAGCCTTGCATCCAAAGGTCTTTTACGTGTCATAGGTACCTGATTCAGCCTTATGTTCGAATGCGTTTTACATGTCATTGGTACCCGCTTTGTTAAATAATCCTTACTGGATGCAGAATCGTTGTTGAACGACTTGATTAGGCCTTGCGTCCGGAAGATTTTTATGTATCATAGTTACCTGATTAGGCATTGTGTCTGAATGTCTTTTACGTGTCATATATACCTGCTCGGTTAAGCAATCACTACTGGGTGCAGAATCGTTGCTGGAGTACCCGATTAAATCTTGCATCCAGAAGTCTTTTACGTGTCATAGGTACCCGATTAGGCCTTGTGCTTGGATGTGTTTTACAGGTCATTGATTCTTGCTCGGTTAAACAAACCATATCGGGTGCAGAATCGTTGTTGAACGACCAATTAGGCCTTGCGTTCAGAAGTTTTTTATGTGTCATAGGTACCCAATTAAGCCTTGTGTCTGAATGTCTTTTACGTGTCATGGGTACCCGCTCAGTTAAACAATCCCTACGAGGTGCAGAATCGTTGCTGGAGTACCCGATTAGGCCTTACATCCAGAAGTCTTTTACGTGTCATAGGTACCCGATTAGGCATTGTGTCCGGATGTGTTTTACGTGTCAATGTACCCGCTCAGTTAAACAATCATTACTGGGTGCAGAATCGTTGATGAACGACCCGATTAGGCCTTGCGTTT
Organism: Allium sativum; assembly: GCA_030737875.1. Classification (NCBI taxonomy): domain Eukaryota; kingdom Viridiplantae; phylum Streptophyta; class Magnoliopsida; order Asparagales; family Amaryllidaceae; genus Allium; species Allium sativum. The sequence goes on from CM060922.1 coordinate 888,291,631, forward strand.
GGAAGCTTTTTACGTGTCATAGGTACCTGATTAGGCCTTGTGTCCGAATATCTTTTCCGTGTCATGGGTACCCGCTCAGTTAAACAATCCCTACTGGGCGAAGAATCATTGCTGGAGTACCCAATTAAGCCTTGCATCTGGAAGTCTTTTAGGTGTCATAGGTACTCAATTAGGCCTTGTGTGCAGTTGTGTTTTACGTGTCATTGTACCCGCTCAGTTAAACAATCCTTACTGGGTGCAGAATCGCTGCTGAACGACCCGATTAGGCCTTGCTATTGGAAGCTTTTTACGTGTCATAGGTACCCGATTAGGCCTTGTGTTCGAATATCTTTTACGTGTCATAGGCACCCGCTCGGTTAAACAATCCCTACTGGGTGCAGAATCGTTGCTGGAGTACCCGATTAAGCCTTGCATCCAGAAGTCTTTTTCGTGTCATAGGTACCCGATCAGGCCTTGTGTTCGGATGTGTTTTACATGTCATTGATTCCTGCTCGCTTAAACAATCCATACTGGGTGCAAAATCGTTGTTGAACGACCCGATTAGGCCTTGCGCCCGGAAGTTTTTTACGTGTCATAGGTACCCGATTAGGCCTTGCGTCCAAACGTCTTTTACGTGCCATATATACCTACTCAGTTAAGCAATCTTTACTGGATGTAGAATCATTGATGGAGTACCCGATTAAGCCTTGCACCCAGAAGTCTTTTACGTGTCATAGGTACCCAATTAGGCCTTGTGTCCGGATGTGTTTTACGTGTCATTGATTCCTGCTCGGTTAAACAATCCATACTGGGTGCAAAATCGTTGCTGAACGACCCGATTAAGCCTCGCTTCCAGAATTTTTTTACGTGTCATAGGTACCCAATTAGGCCTTGTGTCTGAATGTCTTTTACATGTCATGGGTACCTGCTCAGTTAAATAATCCCTAATGGTGCAGAATCATTGTTGGAGTACATGATTAAGCCTTGCATCCAGAAGTTTTTTACATGTCATAAGTACCCGATTAGGCCTTGTGTCCGGATGTGTTTTATGTGTCATTGTACCCGCTCGATTAAACAATCCTTACTGGGTGCACAATCGTTGCTGAACGACCCGATTAGGCCTTGCATCTGGAAGCTTTTTACGTGTCATAGGTACCCGATTAGGCCTTGTGTCCGAATATTTTTTCCCTGTCATGGGTACCCGCTTGGTTAAACAATTCCTACTGGGTGCAGAATCGTTGCTGGAATACCCGATTTAGCATTACATTCAGAAGTCTTTTACGTATCATAGGTACCCAATTAGGCCTTGTGTGCAGATATGTTTTACGTGTCATTGTACCCGCTTGGTTAAACAATCCTTACTGGGTGTAGAATCTTTGATGAACGACTCGAATAGGCCTTGTGTCTTGAAGCTTTTTACGTGTCATAGGTACCTGATTAAGCCTTGTGTTCGAATATCTTTTACGCGTCATAAGTACCTGCTCAGTTAAACAATCTTTACTGGGTGCAGAATTGTTGCTAAACGACCCGATTAAGCCTTGCGTCCGGAAGTTCTTTACGTGTCATAGGTACCTAATTAGGCCTTGTGTCTGAATGTCTTTTACGTGTCATGGGTACCCGCTCGATTAAACAATCCCTACTAGATGCAGAATTATTGCTGGAGTACCCGATTAAGCCTTGCATCCAGAAGTCTTTTACGTGTCATATGTACCCAATTAGGACTTGTGTCCGGATGTGTTTTATGTGTCATTGTACCTTCTCGGTTAACAATACTTACTGGATGTAGAATCGTTGCTGAACGACCCGATTAGGCCTTGCGTCTGGAAGCTTTTTACGTGTCATAGGTACCCGATTAGGCCTTGTGTCTGAATGTCTTCTGCATGTCATGGGTACCCGCTCGGTTAAACAATCTTTACTGGGTGTAGAATCGTTGCTGGAGTACCCGATTAAGCCTTGCATCCAGAAGTCCTTCACATGTCATAGGTACCTGATTAGGCCCTGTGCCCAGATGTATTTTACGTGTCATTGTACCCGCTCGGTTAAACAATCCTTACTTGGTGTAGAATCGTTGCTAAATGACCCGGTCATGCCTTACGTCTGGAAGCTTTTTACGTGTGATAGGTACCCGATTAGGCCTTGTGTCCAAATGTCTTTTACGTGTCATGGGTACGCGCTCGGTTAAACAATCCCTACTTGCTGCAGAATCGTTGCTGGAGTACCTGATTATGCCTTACATCCAGAAGTCTTTTACGTGTCATAGGTACCCGATTAGGCCCTGTGTCCAACTGTGTTTTACGTGTCATTGTACTTGCTCGGTTAGACAATCCTTACTGGGTGCAGAATCATTGCTGAACGACCCGATTAGGCCTTGCGTCTGGAAGCTTTTTACGAGTCATAGGTACCCGATTAGGCGTTGTGTTCAAATATCTTTTACGTGTCATAGGCACCGCTTGGTTAAACAATCCCTACTGGGTGCAGAATCGTTGCTGGAGTGCCCGATTAAGCCTTGCATCCAGAAGTCTTTTACGTGTCATAGGTACCCAATTAGGCCTTGTGTCCAGATGTATTTTAAATGTCATTGTACCCGCTCGGTTAAACAATCCTTACTGGGTGCAGAATCGTTGTTGAACGACCCGATTAGGTCTTGCATATGAAAGCTTTTTACGTGTCATAGGTACCCGATTAGGCCTTGTGTCTGAATGTCTTTTACGTGTCATGGGTACCCGCTTGGTTAAACAATCCATACTGGGTGCAGAATCACTGTTTGAGTACCCGATTAAGCCTTACATCCAGAAGTCTTTTACGTGTCATAGGTACCCGATTAGGCCTTGTGTTCGGATGTGTTTTACGTGTCATTTTGGTACCCGCTCAGTTAAACAATCCTTACTGGATGTAGAAACGTTGCTGAACGACCCGATTAGGCCTTGCATCAGGAAGCTTTTTGCATGTCATAGGTACCCGATTTTGCCTTGTGTCCGAATGTCTTTTACGTCATATATACCTGCTCGGTTAAGCAATCCCTACTGGATGCAGAATTGTTGCTGGAGTACCCACTTAAGCCTTGCATCCAGAAGTCTTTTACGTGTCATAGGTACCCGATTTGGCCTTGTGTCCGGATGTGTTTTATGTGTCATTGTTACCCGCTCGGTTGAACAATTCTTACTGGGTGCAGAATCATTGCTGAACAAGCCGATTAGGCTTTGCGTCTAGATATGTCAAAGGTATCAGCTTAGGCTTGAGTCCAACAATCTTTTGAATCTCATAAGTACTCGCTTAGGTTTGAATCTAGTTGTACTTTAAAATTAATTAGATTGTTCGATCAACCAATATATTTTTGGTATAGATTGGTTATCAAAGGTACCCAACCAAGCTTGAGTTCGGCCTCCTTTGAATGTCGTAAATACTTGCTTAGGTTTGAGTCCGGATGTCCTTTACAGTCGTTTAAATTGTTCGGGTAACCAATTTGTTATTGGTATAGTTTGGTTTTCAAAAGTACATGACCAAGCTTGAGTCTGACCGTCCTTTGAGTATCGTAAGTACCTGCTTAGGTTTAAATCTGAATGCCCTTTACAATCATTTATATTGCTCGATTAACCATTATGTTTTCAGTATAAATTGGTTTTCCGAGGTTTATGCTTAGGGTTGAGTCCGTCCATACTTTGAGTTTCGTATGTAGACATTACAATCATTTATATTGTTTGGTTTTCCAATATGTTCTCCGTATAAATTGGTTTTTAAAGGTGCTTGCTTAGGGTTGAGCCCTGCTGTCATTTGAATCTTGTATGTAATCGATTAGGTTTGAATTTGGTTGTCCTTTACAATCGTTTATATTGTTTGGTGTATATTTATTTGCATGGGTATCTGATTAGGTTTTGAATGTTGTTTTCTTTTATATCCGTATGTACCCGATTGACCTTGGAGTCTAAATGTCATTTGCATTTCTGGGTTTGGTCGGTTGAATGAAATATTTTTGTTATAGATTCATTTACGGTTATTTTGTTTAAATTATTTACTTTTATTTTAGATTGATATTCATAAACAATTAGTTATAAAAATATTATTTGTCATAGCGTTTTTAATTGAGGATACAGTAGATTCATTTATGGTTATTTTGATTAAATAATTCATTTTTATTTTAGATTGGTATGCCTAAACAATTCTTTATAATAATGCTATTTGTTTATAGCATTTTAATTTATACATTTCATAACATAACATCAAACATAACCTAACCCGTACACATAACAATTTTCCCAAACCATCACAATCTCAAAGACATACGCATAACCCAACCCATACACATTACTGTAACACCCCACGTGTAACACCCCGTGTATTCTATAACTGTGAAATTCACAAATTAAAGTATAATTAATTTGAAATCAAAGAACTAAGGGAAACGGGATACGCCATTGCGTTCGTCTCAGAAAAATACGCGAAATAGAGTCCGAGTTTTCGAAAAACGGAGTCCGTATGAAGAAGATATGGCCTTCGGAAATTTCTGAATTAAGTTCAAAATTCGAACAGAATAAAACAGCTCAGAAAAAAACAAGTTTAAATTTCAAAATCGGGCCCAATTGGCCAGGGCATGAAAATTCCCGCCTAAGGCACCCAGGTCGACTGGGCTGTCGACCTGGTCTAGCCAGGTCAACAGGGCTGTCGACAGGGCTGTCGACCTGGTCCAGACCCAGGTCGAACCCAGTCCACCCTGGCTGGCCTAGTCTATGTTGGTCGATTTTCAGAAGCCTGCTTTGTCATTAGGGCTAGGTGGCAGGCTCTAATTGGTCTCTCTTTCGAATGAATGGTTACGATCAATCCAAGCAACATCGATGGTCCTAATCAGTTCATAAACTCTATAAAAATGACCCTAGACTCAACCTAATCTATTCATTCAAAAATAAGAACGAGGCCATCATGCTGCGGAGGAACGACTAGGAGTAGCCACCAATTTGGGAGAAGACTAGGAGGCAAATTCTAAAAGCATAAAGCAACTTAGACAAATCAAATCAACGCCTACGTCAAAAGGAGTCGCATATCCAAATTCCTAAATTGGAGAATTCGCCACATAATTGTAAGTAGAGTATTATTTTGGTATGAACAAATAATTGTGTTGGTTTGTATACTTGATTTGTGGTGATAAAGTAATTCATATTTGTGCGTTACTATGATTCTTATCGATTTGGAATATTGTATACGTTTGGATATTCTCAAATTATGTTATTCATTATAAAAAACTACATGTTTGCGGTAGTTTTATGCAAGTATACGTTTGGATATTCGCGAAGCATGTTATTCATTATAAAAACTACATGTTTGCGGTAGTTTTATGCAAGTATACGTTTGGAATATTCGCAAATTATGTAATTCATGTTGAAGCTACATGTATGTAGTTGTTTAATTGAAATTCATGCAAGTTTGGGGTTTTGCTACTATGCCATCATAATGTTTATTTTTGTACAAAAATCATTTTTGTGAGTAATTGGAACAAATTTGGGTTATTATAATTCATATGAAATTATGTTGAAAATTTGGCATCATGATCTATGTATTAAGCCATACTTTTGTACTAGAAAACCTCTTTGCGAACTTATGAATATGACTAGGCTATGATTGATATTTTGCATAATTGAAAACCATGTTAGGTCTATATTGTTAACAAGAATTATATGATGACATATGTGGTACATAGCTAGGTTAGATTCAAAAATCCCATTTGCAAGTTTGCATGACTAAAGTAAAAATCATGATTTCATGTTTAGAAATATTTATGCCATAAGTATATGTGCCCATGGTTATGTGAATAGATTTAAAATCATGATTAAGTTGGAATAATTCAAGTTGAACTATGCTTTTGTATTAGTAACAAAAGTAAACCCCTTTGTAAACATGTAGAAATCTTATGAATATGATTTGCTTATGTTTGACATTATGCCTAAATAAAAACATAGGTTTATGTTGTAGTTAAGACTATGTGTCAATAATGATATCCAATTTAGATTCTTATCTTAACTACAAGTTTACATGCTTTGATTCATGTCACTTATGCTTTATGACCAAAGTATACATTACTACTATGCAAGTACACCAGTTTCTGTTTTGTAGTTCCAACGTTATGTTGCAAGTTCATGCGTTCACATTCCCCTTTTTGTGTATGTAATCACGCTTTAAGCCTCCCCTTTTTCACATGGCTAAGCTGGGCTTAAAAAGGCTAAGCCCAACATATATATATATATATAACGAACGTATTAAACGGGGGAAAATAGCGTTGGGTCAAATTAATCAATAAATGAAAATATAAAGTAAAAGGGGCCCAAATTCAAGTATGGGTTGGGCCCATGATTGGTGTAACCTTCACACCATTGATTTTTAATAATGGGCCGCAAATATTTACATATAAGAAAATAAAGAAGAAAGACAAAATATGTAAATGTAGAAAATACGATGTGTTTAACCCGAGGTTGGATTGAGTTGTGATGTAAACCTGCCCGGAACCGCCCGGTTGTCCAGTAGTCACAACAATACCTATCCAATGTGGGTGGTTAAACATGGAGCCCAATAAGGACCCGAGGTTAGACTGAGTTGTGGCGTAAGACTGCCCGGAACCAACCGGCAACAGGCAGCCACAACAATACCTGTCTAATGTGAGAGGTCAAGGCTTTAATAAGACAATTAAGGCTGAGTCAGGATTGTTAGGATTAAGTGGACTAAAGACTTAATCAAAATGGAACATGCTAAACTAAACAGACTGATTGGGGGGGTTAGGTTATAAAACACTTAACCAACTTAGAATGTTGGCTAGAAATAGAAAACCTAGTAGCGGGGGACCCTTTTCAGCAGTAACCCTATAAGGTGTATCATGATACCCTGAAACTAGGCAGGGTGGGGCACGATTACTGGGCTGATTGTAAGAGGCCAAATCGACGGCGGTGGTGTAGCAGTGTAGGTTCTAACGGGGTGCAGGCGTGCACACACTCCGGCGCAGAAAAATAAGGCACTGGGCACCAGTAGCATACCTGTGCATTCTAAGGTTGTGTCGGGTCGCCGCCATGGGACTTGATGCACCCCATGGTGGGACCATCATAGGTAACTACAACATCGGGGGCCGTAAGACACATGTAACTATGCGAGTAGGAGCCGATCATCATAGAATGGATCACTTCACCCTGATTATGGGGTGCCAGCTGGGAACTAGTTTATATGGGTTCAGAGATTTATATGGGGTACGATAGTATATTCGACCCTAGACAACTTAACTAAGTTTATAGTGTTTTCCCACTTCTTGTTTATACTTATCATACCCAGTTCTTTATTCATGGACAAAATATTCCTAGACTTACTCAGGCTTTATGTCTGACTCTACTTTTCTTTCGTCTTCTTTTCTTCCGTTTCCCCCCCCAGGTCCACAGGGAGGGAACACTGCAGCTAGACCAGCCTTAATATCCAGCTTGAAGAGGAGAAATGTATTGCTTGGACCTTTTCGTTTTGAACTATGGCTTTGGACAACAACTATGGGGCTTTTGCAGTTTATTTATGTTTTCTTTAAGCTTCTTTAAATAATGTAATCAAGACAGATTATGAAAGTGTTATGTTTTTGGAAAGGATGTAAGGCAATCATGGTGATGTTGTTGTAACACGTATTTGCTTTTATGAAATAAAAGTTACCACTTTTCTGCTGTTTACAAATATGTGTTTTTATATCTGTCTTGTATATCTGTGACTTATACTTATAAACCTCCACCAAAATTAGGGCATTCCCTTTGAGAGTGACCCTAACGGAGGTGGGGTGTTTCACTTGGTATCAGAGCATAGGTTTACCAGATAAGATAAAAAGTTTTGAAAATTTATTTTCAAAAAGGAAATTTTAAGAAGCAATTTTAGAAGAAAAATATTATTTTATTTTAAAAAGGAAAAGTCCACTCCCCAAAGCCATAGGTACTATCTCTTATCCTTCGTTTTGAATCTATCCTTTTTTGTTTCAGCATGTCCGAAGAACTTAACTTGCCGGAAGGGGTACCAATACCTGGGATGTTTAGGCGGTTCTTAGAAGCAAGGGCCACTCAGCCAGGTCCTACCATTCCTCCTCCCCCAGCTGCAGGAAATCAGCCAGCTACAGCAGCACCTCTTCCTCCACCTCCTCCACGGGGAAACACGTTTGCTAAGATATGTAAAGATTTTAAAGCTATGGGAGGAAAGGATTTTCATGGAACTGAGTCCTTCGTGGCAGCTAGAAATTGGCTGAAAGAAACTGAGGACCTATTCATCATCTTTGAGGTAGAAGATAGACAAAAAGTACAACTGGCAGTATGGCTATTAAAGGGCGAGGCTTCCTACTGGTGGGAAGTCACTAATGCAGAAAGACCAGTGGAGACATGGGAGGACTTTAGGGCAAGGTTTGAGACTAAATTTCTCTCAGATGCGGAAAGAAGTTTGCAGTTGGAAAAATTCTTATTTCTTAAGCAAGGGAACAAGACAGTCAGAGAGTATGTGAATCAGTTCGATGAGCTGGCTAGGTTTGGGTTGGACCTAGTCAACACCCCGCACAAGAAGGCTCTCCGTTTCGTCAAAGGGTTGAATGAGCCATTACACAGTTTGGCCATGACCCATATACCCATGGGAGCCACGTATGAAAGATTGGTGCAAATGGCATTGCTGAACGAAGAGGATAAGGGCAAGAAGGAGACAAAGGCAGAAAGCTCTCAAGGGAAGAAAGAGGGTATGCAGCCTAAGAAGACGGACTTTAAGAAAGGCGGGAAAGGCAACAAAGAGAAGAGGAAGTGTAATTTCTGTGGCAAAGTGGGGCACTTAGTAAAGGACTGCCGGAAAAAGAAGGCCAAGGAGAATGGTGGGTGCTTTTCTTGCGGTGAGACAGGCCACAGGGCTAAGGACTGCCCAAAGAAACGAGGACAGGGGCAGAGGGCTGGATCCACCCCAGGGGCACAGGTTCATGTGCTGGAAGCGCCACCTTTGCAACAGCGAGGTATAAATACTTCTGTAGAAAGTGTAGTTTATCTTTATGATCACCCCGTTCGCACTTTATTTGATTCTGGCGCATCACACTCCTTTATCTCGTCTGCTTTAGTAGAATCTCTGCACCTAAAAACTAGTATGGTAGATGACCCCTTAATTGTTTCAAACCCAATTGGGGGCCCAACTCATTTGTCTATGATCTGTTTGGGATTGAAAATTTCTATTCTAAGTGTAGAATTTCAATGTAGTGCCTTTGTTTTGGGCTTTTCGGGTTATGGTTTGATTTTGGGTATTGATTGGCTATCCAGTAATGGGGCCATCCTTGATTGTGAGAAAAGGGTTGTCAGGCTCCTAACCCAGCGCGGTAATACTTTGGAAATTTCTTGTAATCCCTCGTATGCGGTTATGCTTAGTTATCTTGAATCGCTAGATGCCTCTGTTGAAAATTTGCAATCAGTTAGAGTGGTCCGGGAATATCCGGATGTCTTCGAAGAGGTGAAGGGCTTGCCTCCGAAGCGGGAAATAGACTTCCGCATATATCTTGTAGATAATGCAAAGCCCGTTGCGTTGCCCGTTAGACACATGGCTCCACGGGAATGGAAAGAGCTCAGTAAACAGATTAAAGAGCTTCTAGAAAAGGGGTTCATTAGGAGGAGCATTTCAGAATGGGGCGCTCCGGTGGTGTTCGCTACAAAGGCAGATGGTTCACTACGTCTATGTGTTGACTATAGGGAGCTCAACAAGCTTACGAAAAAGAATAGGCACCCTCTCCCTAGAATTGACGATTTATTTGACCAGCTTGTAGGAGCGTCTGTTTTCTCCCAACTCGATTTAGCAACCGGTTTTCATCAGCTAAGGGTGGCTGAAGATAGCATCGATAAAACGGCATTCAGAACCCCAGACGACTTCTTTGAATGGCTTGTCATGCCTTTCGGCTTGACAAATGCACCTGCTTACTTCGTGGACCTGAGGAGTAGGGTATTCAGAGATTTCCTCAACAAGTTCGTAGTGGTCTTCGTAGATGATATCCTTATCTTTTCAAAGAGTGAAGAGGAACATGCTCAACACTTAAGGGCAATCATGGAAACTTTGCGAGTCCATCAACTAAAAGCCAAATTCTCCAAATGCCATTTTTGGAGAGAAGAGGTGAGGTTCCTTGGGCATATAGTATCCAAACAAGGGTTAGCAGTGGACCTTGCTAAGGTAGTGGCGGTACAAGATTGGAAGACACCAAGGAATGCGACTGAGGTCCGAAGTTTTCTAGGACTAGCGGGTTTCTATCGAAAGTTCATAAGGGATTTTGGGAAAATCTCAGCTCCGCTCACGAAATTGACCAAGAAGAATTTAGTGTTCAATTGGGACTTGGATTGTGAGTTTGCTTTCCAACGACTGAAAAGGGCTCTTACAACAGCCCCAGTTTTGATGCTGCCAGATGGGAGCAAGATGTTCACTGTTTATACGGATGCATGTGGGACAGGGCTAGGCGCCGTCTTAATGCAAGAAGGAAGGGTAGTAGCTTATGGCGGGAGGCAGTTGAAAGTGCACGAAAAGAACTACCCAACCCACGATCTTGAGTTAGCCGCCATCGTCTTTGCACTCAAGTCTTGGCGACACTATCTCCTAGGTGAGAAGTTCGAACTTTACACTGACCATAAATCGTTGATTTATGTTTTCTCGCAGAAGGATCTTAACTTGAGGCAACAAAGATGGATGGAGTTTCTTGCCTCGTACGATTTCGAAATCTCCTATACTCCGGGCAAAGGCAACGTAGTGGCAGACGCGTTGAGCCGAAAGAAATTGACCCTAAGCCCGTTGTTTGTTGAAGGACAAAGCCTAGAGTTTATAGCCAGCTTCGACTTTAGGCCCTCCTCCGATTTCGTACCAGGCTTACTAGCATCTCTCGAAGTACGGCCAACTTTAGTGGATTTAGTAGGGACAGCACAACGCGAAGACCCTCAGCTTATGGAAATGATTGATAGGCTAATTAGGGGTGAGACTTCAAGTCACCTCAACAGATACTCCATCGACGATAAGGGTTTGCTAAGGCGAGACGGAAGACTATGCGTCCCACAAACAAAAGATTTAGTAAAGAAGGTTCTCTAGGAAGCACATCACTCCAAGATGACGATACACCCAGGCGGAGATAAAATGTACAAAGATATAAAAAGGACTTTCTTCTGGAACGGCATGAAAAAGGACGTGGCAGAATTCGTTTCTAAGTGTATGGTGTGTCAACGGGTTAAGGCGGAACAGAAAAAGCCTGGCGGGCTGCTACATCCTCTGGAGGTCCCGCAGTGGAAGTGGGATAACATCTCAATGGACTTCATCGATGGGCTGCCTAGGTCTAGGAGAGGCAACACTAGCATTTGGGTAATAGTGGATAGGCTTACTAAAAGCGCCCACTTTTTACCAGTCAAAAGTAAAAGAACTGCCTCATCCCTAGCATCACTTTACCTCAAGGAAATCGTTCGACTCCATGGAATACCATCCAGCATTGTTAGTGACCGAGAACCAATCTTCACCAGCGAGTTTTGGCGGAGTCTGCAAGAAGCAGTAGGAACGCAGTTATGCTTGAGCACAGCCTATCATCCCCAAACCGACGGCCAAACAGAGAGAGTGAACAGAGTTTTGGAGGACCTTTTAAGACTATGCGTCCTTGACTTCGGAGGGACATGGGAAGACCACCTTCCTTTGGTGGAATTTGCCTACAACAACAGCTATCAAGCAACCATCGGAATGGCGCCCTTCGAAGCTTTATATGGAAGACCGTGCCGATCGCCCACTTGTTGGTGAGGGTCTACTGATAAGCTCATACTTGGACCAGATATGATCCGAGAGACTTCAGAGAAAGTAGACTTAATACGAAGAAGGATGAAGACGGCCCAAGACAGACAAAAGTCCTATGCCGACAAGAGAAGGACCGACCTTGAATTTGAGGTTGGAGACAGAGTTTTTCTCAAGGTATCTCCGCTAAGAAACGTTGTTCGTTTTGGAACCACAGGAAAACTGGCACCAAGGTTCGTAGGGCCATTCCCTATCATCGAGAAAATTGGGAAAATGGCCTATAGATTAGAACTACCCGAGAAGTTGGCCGGAGTCCACAACGTTTTTCACGTTTCACATCTCCGAAAATGTCTACATGAGTCTGCTGAAGTGGTAGAGCCAAATATCCTCGAAGAAGCCGAAGTGGAACGCGAAGCAACCATAAGAAAAGTTCCAACCCGCATATTAGGAACGGAAGTGAAGAAGCTACGCAACCGCGAAGTCAAACTCATCAAAGTTCAGTGGAGCGACGCCGAGGGAGACGCGACATGGGAAACTGAAGCTAGAATACGCACTGCCTACCCTTCTCTTTTCGAGGGTACATCCTTGATCTTTCTTTTTCCTTAAGTTGCGCTTTTATCTATCTTTTTAGGTATATTTCCTTGACCTTATCTTTTAGGTAGAAACCTCTTTGGATGGAAACATGTAATTGAAACATGTTATGGATGATGGATGCAAGTGGTTGCAAGTGATTGCTAGTGGTTGCTCGTGGTTGCATATACACACACAATCTAGGTTTTAGATCGGCTCAGTCACTTCATATTGCATATGCATATATGTTTGCATTCGTATATGGTTGAACTTTAATGTGTTGTCATATGGATGTTGCATTTAATGATTGTGCACTCATGTAGAATCATGAATAGGAAAATTTGCATACATAATGGATTCATGGCACTTACATAATTCGCATTAAGGAGGTCAACTGAATCAGTAGACCGCCTGATTTTGCATTAGATAAGTACATGTACACACACACTTCGCATATGATCATGAAGCATTAGAAGTCTTTTAAGGACAATGGATGCTCGTGTTTGATGGATGAGTAGATGGATGATTGGATGTTAGGATATACATTTTCCTAAACTTGAAGATTTCGGGTACGAAATCCTTTTAAGTGGGGGAGAATGTAACACCCCGTGTATTCTATAACTGTGAAATTCACAAATTAAAGTATAATTATTTTGAAATCAAAGAACTAAGGGAAACGGGATACGCCATTGCGTTCGTCTTAGAAAAATACGCGAAATAGAGTCCGAGTTTTCGAAAAACGGAGTCCGTATGAAGAAGATATGGCCTTCGGAAATTTCTGAATTAAGTTCAAAATTCGAACAGAATAAAACAGCTCAGAAAAAAACAAGTTTAAATTTCAAAATCGGGCCCAATTGGCCAGGGCGGGAAAATTCCCGCCTAAGGCACCCAGGTCGACTGGGCTGTCGACCTGGTCTAGCCAGGTCGACAGGGCTGTCGACCTGGTCCAGACCCAGGTCGAACCCAGTCCACCCTGGCTGGCCTAGTCTATGTTGGTCGATTTTCAGAAGCCTGCTTTGTCATTAGGGCTAGGTGGCAGGCTCTAATTGGTCTCTCTTTCGAATGAATGGTTACGATCAATCCAAGCAACATCGATGGTCCTAATCAGTTCATAAACTCTATAAAAATGACCCTAGACTCAACCTAATCTATTCATTCAAAAATAAGAACGAGGCCATCATGCTGCGGAGGAACGACTAGGAGTAGCCACCAATTTGGGAGAAGACTAGGAGGCAAATTCTAAAAGCATAAAGCAACTTAGACAAATCAAATCAACGCCTACGTCAAAAGGAGTCGCATCTCCAAATTCCTAAATTGGAGAATTCGCCACACAATTGTAAGTAGAGTATTATTTTGGTATGAACAAATAATTGTGTTGGTTTGTATACTTGATTTGTGGTGATAAAGTAATTCATATTTGTGCGTTACTATGATTCTTATCGATTTGGAATATTGTATACGTTTGGATATTCTCAAATTATGTTATTCATTATAAAAAACTACATGTTTGCAGTAGTTTTATGCAAGTATACGTTTGGATATTCGCGAAGCATGTTATTCATTATAAAAACTACATGTTTGCGGTAGTTTTATGCAAGTATACGTTTGGAATATTCGCAAATTATGTAATTCATGTTGAAGCTACATGTATGTAGTTGTTTAATTGAAATTCATGCAAGTTTGGGGTTTTGCTACTATGCCATCATAATGTGTATTTTTGTACAAAAATCATTTTTGTGAGTAATTGGAACAAATTTGGGTTATTATAATTCATATGAAATTATGTTGAAAATTTGGCATCATGATCTATGTATTAAGCCATACTTTTGTACTAGAAAACCTCTTTGCGAACTTATGAATATGACTAGGCTATGATTGATATTTTGCATAATTGAAAACCATGTTATGTCTATATTGTTAACAAGAATTATATGATGACATATGTGGTACATAGCTAGGTTAGATTCAAAAATCCCATTTGCAAGTTTGCATGACTAAAGTAAAAAATCATGATTTCATGTTTAGAAATATTTATGCCATAAGTATATGTGCGCCATGGTTATGTGAATAGATTTAAAATCATGATTAAGTTGGAATAATTCAAGTTGAACTATGCTTTTGTATTAGTAACAAAAGTAAACCCCTTTGTAAACATGTAGGAATCTTATGAACATGATTTGCTTATGTTTGACATTATGCCTAAATAAAAACATAGGTTTATGTTGTAGTTAAGACTATGTGTCAATAATGATATCCAATTTAGATTCTTATCTTAACTACAAGTTTACATGCTTTGATTCATGTCACTTATGCTTTATGACCAAAGTATACATTACTACTATGCAAGTACACCAGTTTCTGTTTTGTAGTTCCAACGTTATGTTGCAAGTTCATGCGTTCACATTCCCCTTTTTGTGTATGTAATCACGCTTTAAGCCTCCCCTTTTTCACATGGCTAAGCTGGGCTTAAAAAGGCTAAGCCCAACATATATATATATAACGAACGTATTAAACGGGGGAAAATAGCGTTGGGTCAAATTAATCAATAAATGAAAATATAAAGTAAAAGGGGCCCAAATTCAAGTATGGGTTGGGCCCATGATTGGTGTAACCTTCACACCATTGATTTTTAATAATGGGCCGCAAATATTTACATATAAGAAAATAAAGAAGAAAGACAAAATATGTAAATGTAGAAAATACGATGTGTTTAACCCGAGGTTGGATTGAGTTGTGATGTAAACCTGCCCGGAACCGCCCGGCTGTCCAGTAGTCACAACAATACCTATCCAATGTGGGTGGTTAAACATGGAGCCCAATAAGGACCCGAGGTTAGACTGAGTTGTGGCGTAAGACTGCCCGGAACCAACCGGCAACAGGCAGCCACAACAATACCTGTCTAATGTGAGAGGTCAAGGCTTTAATAAGACAATTAAGGCTGAGTCAGGATTGTTAGGATTAAGTGGACTGAAGACTTAATCAAAATGGAACATGCTAAACTAAACAGACTGATTGGGGGGTGTTAGGTTATAAAACACTTAACCAACTTAGCATGTTGGCTAGAAATAGAAAACCTAGTAGCGGGGGACCCTTTTCAGCAGTAACCCTATAAGGTGTATCATGATACCCTGAAACTAGGCAGGGTGGGGCACGATTACTGGGCTGATTGTAAGAGGTCAAATCGACGGCGGTGGTGTAGCAGTGTAGGTTCTAACGGGGTGCGGGCGTGCACACACTCCGGCGCAGAAAAATAAGGCACTGGGCACCAGTAGCATACCTGTGCATTCTAAGGTTGTGTCGGGCCGCCGCCATGGGACTTGATACACCCCATGGTGGGACCAGCATAGGTAACTACAACATCGGGGGCCGTAAGACATGTGTAACTATGCGAGTAGGAGCCGATCATCATAGAATGGATCACTTCACCCTGATTATGGGGTGCCAGCTGGGAACTAGTTTATATGGGTTCAGAGATTTATATGGGGTACGATAGTATATTCGACCCTAGACAACTTAACTAAGTTTATAGTGTTTTCCCACTTCTTGTTTATACTTATCATACCCAGTTCTTTATTCATGGACAGAATAGTCCTAGACTTACTCAGGCAGCTTGACCAGCCTTAATATCCAGCTTGAAGAGGAGAAATGTATTGCTTGGACCTTTTCGTTTTGAACTATGGCTTTGAACAACAACTATGGGGCTTTTGCAGTTTATTTATGTTTTCTTTAAGCTTCTTTAAATAATGTAATCAAGACAGATTATGAAAGTGTTATGTTTTTGGAAAGGATGTAAGGCAATCATGGTGATGTTGTTGTAACACGTATTTGCTTTTATGAAATAAAAGTTACCACTTTTCTGTTGTTTACAAATATGTGTTTTTATATCTGTCTTGTATATCTGTGACTTATACTTATAAACCTCCACCAAAATTAGGGCATTCCCTTTGAGAGTGACCCTAACGGAGGTGGGGTGTTTCACCACGTCCATTAATGTCACTCACAAAGGGAATGCATTAACTTCCATGGGGGTTTTAAGTGAATATAGAACAGAAAAATTACAACAAGACAGATAATAAGTAGTACTTGAAAATCTAGAACTTTATTTTATTGCAGCGGAAATTAAACATGTTTGCTACATCATAAAACCATGAATCAGAGTCAAGTACAATATCCATCTTGATAAAACAAAATACATATTCCCATTACATAAATAGCCATTAAAGAAGATAACAAGCTGGACTTTACTTCAGCGGTCCAAGATTTCCAAAGAGAGATAAAGCAATCCAATCAAACTCCGCTAGAGCTGGGCCCACCCTAAGGACTTGGAGGGGGAAAAGGATAGGAGTAGAGGGGGTCAGACATAAAGTCTGGCGAGTATGATAATTCTAACAATACTATTACCAAAATAACTAGACTAAGGCATAAGCTGGAAGACAAGGAAATGTCTATGGACTATTGGGTATGGAAGAGCAGATAAAGTAACGTTAAAGGCACGCCTAATTACTAACGAATAATTGCTACACTGCACCACACCAGTCACCTTAAAGGTCGATCCCGCTTGCTCCTCTTAGAATTTATATAAATAGCTTCATGTACCCCTAGCTGACTACATAGGTGCCGCCTTCCCCTATCTCTGCTAGGTGTACCCCACTACCCATTTTCGATCGACACCCTACTCGTAGATACCCGTGCTGGCCCCACAGTGGGGTGTATCACTTCCCTAAAGTGGAAACCCGATACAACTTGAGAATGCACGGCTTATACCTACACGATGCAACAACGTCTTACCTACCAGCCCGGGTCCACACACGCATATGAAAACCGTTGGACTTGCGTTGCCACCGCTACCCCGTTTGGTCTCTTATAGTCAAACCCATTATGCGTGTCCCGTTCTCGACTTGGGTCGAGCCCACAAAGATACGTTTGGGTTACTGGTTGAAATGGGCCCCCACAAGCTATCCACCTAAGCTTGTCCCCACTAGTATATCCCACTTAACCCTCTTCTTAGTCATGTTCATTTACATGTGTTTGGTTATGTCTTACTAATCGTATTTCAAATGCCACTAAAGGAAACCACTAGATTCCTCATGCCACCCAAGGCACCTACTTAACCCCCATGTCCCACCTTACATGTTTATCTGGTTAAGTATTTCTTAATTCATTCAGGCCATAACCTCATAAAGACCTCTCACATTAGACTGGCATTTATGGCAGCTGGATTTGCCGGGCGGGTCCGGGCAGTCTTACGCCATAAAAGAGTCTAACCTCGTGTCTTTACAACTGTTATGCTTTAATTTGGGCCTAAGACCTCTCACATTGGGCTGACATTTGTGACTACTGGATTTGCCGGGCGGGTCCGGGCAGTTTTACGTCACAAACGAGTCTAACCTCGTGTCCTAAGCATTGATTAACACTTATAATCTTTTACCCCAGTTTTAATAATTCCCTATTCAAATCATTAATTAATTCCAATTTTAATGATGTCCATAATTGACTCAATTATGGCCATCCACTTATGGCATGCAAAATCATATCAATTGCACCCCAATTTCTCAATATTAAATCCTTAATATTACCCCTACCCCACGTTATACGTTCGCTTTATTCAACGCAAAATATACGTTAGACTCGAATAGTCTAACTCATAGCACAAAGATAAATTATCACAACATATAGACAAATAAAATAGATCTAATCATAATAGGGGTGAAACTTGCATAAAACTACACATGTTATGGATCTAAAGGTGTCAACTTGTTTGGTTAAATGTCACAATTTACATGATATGATCATAACCCAATTTCATGTATAAACTTGCATATGGGGTTTTATGCAACATAATGATGGTGTGAACTAGCATCTAACACATAGAACTCACCTATGTCATAGCATAATTCTAGATCTAAATAGATGTCATGGCATATGTTCATAATCTTTACTAATCAATCTAAACTTGCATACATGATTTGTCATCTAGATCAACATAGCCCAAATAATATCAACATTATGATTTGATTAACATGAACTAATTAGCATAGATAATAACATCATGACTTTATAACATGTATGATTTATAACAACTTAGCATAGAAACTTTCAACATATATAACATCATCATAGCATGATTTACAACATATAGGATATCATCATCACATAACATAGGATTTACAACATACATGATAGCATAAGGTTTACAACAACATATATGACAATCCACATCATTCACTTATAATCCATTCATAACTTAATCTAATTAGTTTAATAATAATCTTGTTAAGATCATCATACTCACAATTAGAAGAGAAAGAGAGTCTTGATTTGCTTTAGAGTTGAGTAGAATTAGGGTTTTGATTAGCTTTCTTCCTTCTCAGTTGGCGGCGGCTACACTGAGTTCCATCGCGGCGGTATGACGGTGGCTATTCTATTTTTCATGTGAATTAGAGTGAGAGACTACCTAGGTATTTATAGAGTTTAGGATTTATTTGGACCGTCAGATCAACTCAGAACTAATCTGAACCGTTTAATTTGCCAACTCAGCCCTAAAGACACATCAGCAGCTCAAGATTGGGCTCAGCCAAACCCTAGCCGACTGGACCAGGTCGACACCCAGGTCGACTGCCCAGTCGACTCCCCAGTCGACCTAGGGGGGTGTCGACTGCCCAGTCGACTCCCCAGTCGACCTGGGGTGCTGGGCGGGAAATTTCCCGCCTAGCCTGTTTGACTTCGAAATTTGAATTTTAAATTTTCTGAAATCTGTTTTGAATTTTCTGAAACTTCCGATGGCCATAACTTCTTCATACGAAGTCCAATTCACGCAAACTCAGACTCTATTTCAACCATAATTCCGAGACGAACACAATGGCGCAACCCGTTTCCCACAATTCTCACGTCTGAGATTAGTTATTCTTTAATTTGTGAATATTAATATTAACAGAATTATGGGGTGTTACAATAACAGTAATGACCAAACCATCACAAAGATCTCAAACATCCATTATACAGTTGCCATAAACCAACAATTCTCCCAAAATTCTTATTGCACAAAAACATCAGACATAACCTAATCTTAACAACAGGCTACAACCTGAATTTTCATTAAAAAGAAAGTCACAATCAATTCAGCTTCAGCTACTATATATGAAAGTAAAACAGAGCAATTAACAACATGTAGGTATGAACTTTGAACAGGTACAATTATGTATGTACCGCAATTTTTTAATCCAGGTTCAACCACTACTTTAACATCAATTCAAATTACAAAAACTCAATTACAATTAGCAACTAAATGTATAAACAGAAAATTCAAATTGAATTAAAACAGGCGCTACATCAACAATTTAGTGTTTCCTTCGTTCACATTCTTTCTTCTTCACTGCATTTTCAATTTCTTCCGGGGTCGAGTTTGCAAAGTAACTCATAATATCCCAACTTCTTGGTGGATCATTCAGTATGTTGAACACTGTGTCAACACGGAGAAGATTGATATCTTCCTTTTTATATTCCTCTGGTAGATTTTTGTCTATATCCAATTTTTCGATGAATTTCATCACAAATAATGCACAGTCGACACTGCAAATTAATTAATAAATAAGGATTGGTATAATATATGTAATGCTATGATCATTTAACTTTTTGCCAACAGATTATTTGATAAAAACCATGTACTGTGTTCATGGAAGAAAGCATTCAGCTTAAGATTACTGTTTCGATGATAAGTGGTAGGAGGAAAAATGTATGTTGGTTCCTATTATAATAATACTAAGGTTACTACATTAAAAATAAAACAAAAATGCTATTACAGTTTAGCATTTATATTTACAATTGAACTTGATGTCATAAAGATTTCACTCTAACATGATAAAAGGCTGGTTTGGTACAAAGATACGAAAAATGCAAGTTGTCGTATGGATATTTAAATAATAATAAGGTTCCTAACTTAAGAATAAAATAAAAATGATATTACAGTTTAGCATTTATATTAACAGTTAAAGTTGCACATGTAAAGGACAATATGAAGGTGTTTTCACTATATTATGGCAAAAGGCAGGCAGTAGTGGTACAAAGATACAAAAAATGCAAGGTGTTGTATGGATATTTAAATAATAAGGTTCCTACCTTAAGAATAAAAAAAATGATATTACAGTTTAGCATTTATATTAACAGTTGAAGTTGCGCATGTAAAGGACAATATGAAGGTGTTTTCACTGTATTATGGTAAAAGGTAGGCAGTAATGGTACAAAGATACAAAAAATGCAAGGTGTTGTATGAATATTTAAATAATAATAAGGTTCCTACCTTAAGAATAAAACAAAAATGATATTACAGTTTAGCATTTATATTAATAGTTGAAGTTGCGCATGTAAAGGACAATATGAAGGTGTTTTCACTGTATTATGGTAAAAGGTAGTAGTGGTACAAACATATAATGGTTTGAGCACTTAGTATCTATTTAAAAATAAAACTGCTAATGCTTACTTATGAGTCAAAATCTTGTTGTGGGCATGGTGGCTGTTTCATCTGCTTTGTTCCAATATTTTTGTTTATAATGTTGTTTTCAGCCAATTTTTGAAAGATGGTTATTTCAATCTTTTTCTCTGTAAAAATACATAGCTTTTCTCCAATATACATCCAAATATATATTTATATATGATAATAACAATCTTACCATCGTCAGAGCTTCCTTATAGTGTTTATTTGATACAGAGGTTGATCTTCTGGGCCTCAATGAATCATAGTGGTTCCATTGCATTTTAACATAGTCCAAAGTTAGTAAAGTCCAATGGTTGATGTAATGCAAGGGAAAGAATATGGTTTCTGCATATTCGTTTGTAACAATTTTTTGGACCATTGGGTTAACCAATGTTTTGAACAACATTTTCAACACCTGTTTGTATGGCATGCTGCAAATAAACATGCAATATATTATTTTGTTTCCGATATTTACAATTTTAAAGTAAAAGTTTTGTTTACCGTCATGATTGTACTGAATATGTAGTTGTGTTTTTATGTATTTGCATTTGAAGTAAACCAGTCAATAACCTGCATTATAAGAATAATGTTAGCTTAGTATATTATTTTAACATGGAATTTGCTTGTATATAAATTTGTTACCAGTATGTTGCATTGTATATAAATAATTCTAAGGGGAGATAGCATTTTATTACCAATATGTTGTTTAATTAAAAAACTTCACAATTCTATGATACATTAGTATTTTATTAACAGCAAATTGCTTAAATATAAAAATCAAAATAATAGGAGAGTTTAGCATTTTTGTAATAGCATGTTGACTACCCAATTAAAAATCAAAATGGTGGTAGAAGCTAACATTTTTTGAACAACATTTTATATTATCAAAAATATTATTATATTGCTAGCAGAATTTAGTATTTTTCAATCACCATGTTATTAAAAAAAATCATAATGCTAGGAGAATTAGCATTTCACAAACAGTGTGTTGTTTATTTAAAAACTTATCATAATGGTAGCAGAAAAAAGTCTTTTGGGAACAACATGCTGGTTTATAAAAAAAAATCCAAAATGCTAGTGAAGGCTGGCATTTTAAAAAATAACAATCATAATGCTACAAGCTAGCATCTTTGGAACAGAATACTGCTTAATAATTACAAAAAAAAATACCTATTATAATTTACATTTACCTGACCATCTATAAATTCTTCAAATAGCAGTGCTTCTAGCATGGACTGTACAATCGTTATCCCACCTCTTTCAGTTCATCATTTCGCCATGCTATTGTTCTATATTAATATTATAATTTAAAAATATTAAAATTACACAGATTCATTTAAATAAATTTAGATTTTAACGAGTACAAAAAACTTACTTTGCTTTGTCTCTACATGCAAAGAATGCCCTAATTATGTTCTGTTTGTGTGAATTTAGGTGTTATAATATCAGACTCTTTACAATATTTCTTTGGGGATATACTTTCCTTCGTGAAGAATATTTGTCAGCATCCAGAGGCTGTTCATCTTGAACTTTATCATCTGTACTGGCTTCTTCTTTGTCTTCTTCGACCATTTCTTTCTCTTCTTCAGTTTCTTCGACTTTTGTATCACATTCGCCACTTCCATCCTCATCCTTGTGACGACTCGGAATTTCAACCCTTGAAAATCGACACTTTAACACCTTCTCATCTTCAAAATGTCGAAGATTCAAGTGTCGGATTCCTGGTTGTCTGGGGATATAACACATTAGATAAATCACAATGAAATAAAAAACTTCTCATTTATATAACATGAGATTACATCAAAGTTTACCACATTACATATCCATAACCAAAAGAACAACGGAAACTGAGTAACAATGTAAATCCCATAACAAACTTCATCTTCACCTGAATAGCTCCAGATCACAGATGCCCAGAAATAATATGTCCCAAAGAAAATAGCTAATACACCACAACAACAACAACACCACAAAAGCAAGGGATCCACTGAGAAAAAAGTTCCAAGACACAAGCTCCAAATACTGCTACTAAACCTAACACTAGGCTTTCCATGTAAAAATTATGGGAACCCAGAGTTTTGTGTGAAACCAAAACAACTCCAGGTCAGCCATGAGACTGGTGTGATAACTCGTCATATTTGTTTATGCATTGAAAATTCGCAATGACTTTTTGAAATATGAAACTAACATAAGGTCTCGTGGCACACACACAATGCAAATGCACATATGGGCGAGGTTTCTCCTTAGAATAGTCAAAAATGCTTTAATACACGAAAACCATTTTGATATTATTACTAGTGCATAGTATGAAAATCAATTTTCGAAAGTAAATGTATCAATCTTAGCCAGCATAGGTACCATATACTATACTGACATAATAGTATACAACGAAAACTGTATGGTTTCGTAGTGGAGATTTGGTAACCGTACGGGTTCATAGTGGAGATTGGGTTTCCAACAATGACCAGACAAAGGAACTTCCTTTCCAAACCAAATTTTGAACACCTCTAGAGGGATGTCCGAGGATCAACAGTGATGCTCCTCATGCCAACACAAGGTCGGGTTACCTCTGTAATTAGGTAACTTAGAGTATGCCTGAGTACGTCATCTCCCGGTCGTTATCGACCTTTCGGAGCACTCGCCAACAACAACCTCAAAAGTAGATGTTTTCCACATAGGTTAATACCTGGGCTCCAAACCATAATACACATTTTTATCTAGAAGGAGACAAAACACCCATAACCCTGATGCATTTCTTCCTGTTTTGGCCATTTACCTGGGTGTGAGGCTTGCCGAGGTCATGATATACACAATGCTATGCTCAAATAAGCCACGCTTTGATCATCCATAGCTCATTGCATAACTTAAGTATGTCACATTGTCCATTCACAACGCATCACTGATTTCTATCGATATATGACCTCTAAGGTCATACTTCTTAGAGAAGGGTGTTAAGTAAGAGAATAAATTATCCGCCACCAAGCAGATATATATTAAATAAAGATCAGTGTTATGCAGTCAATTACAATGTCAGAACAATCCATACAAGTCCGTTCTGGGTCTAAAGAAAACATCAATCCGGAATTACTTCACATACATTCAGGCTTCATGCCACTTAGCTGATATAAAATCCATCTGCAAATGGGAGCTACCCTTTCGAGACATTCAACAAGTCATCCTTACGATATGAAGGATCTGGGTCTTCAATATCGTCTTCATGCCTTCAGTTTCTCTACAACGTCGTATTATTACTTGGAATGGTTTTTAGACATAAATCCAATCCCGGTCTTTTCAAATAATATACGTAACTTTAAAACCATGTGGATATATAGGACCAAATCAAGTCTCAACCCATATTCTATGTTTGGAAACTCAAATTATCATTTAAAGCCTTACATTACATGTTAGCAATTAATAACTAAGGTTAGGGAAAGATTTATAAAGTTAAATACCTTAAATATTAAATAAAAATTGTTACAAAAGTGTTACAAAAAGTGTTTCAAAATACTGATGTTTGCTAGTTTATGGGAAAAAACCTTTATATTACCAAAATTTCATGATTTCAACATAAATCACTTTTAAATAATTAATTATGATTTTACAAAAAAAATCCATATTTTTAAATGACCATTTGTCATATTAGTCAATGGATAGCACTTGCAACAACATCTTTAAATATTAATTTAAATATAACTTGAAATTTATAAGTCGAAATTAAAATCTGCATTCACTCATTTGAAAGCTCTTATTGATGAGAATCAAACGTTTTTCATTTCATGGGAATCTGATTTATGTTGCAAAAGTTATAAGCATTTAAAGTTTTACCAAAAGTACGCAAAATTCTACTATAAATTCAAATAGCTTTAAATTAAATTTCAAATTAATTTTTGAATAACCATCCTGTCCGTCGGATTAGTTAGGGATAGCCAGGGAGAGCAGGAAACTATATTTTCCAAACTCAAGCTTAGACACTATCCTCTCTGTCATCCTAGAACGTTCCGGTATTTATTTTGACAAACTTTATTTTAATTACAATATACATTCACATAAAAACTTTATTAAATTGGTTTAAAATGATTTAGAAAATCATTTGTACTTATACTAACTATTTAAAACCATTTTCAATAACATTCCAACTTTCAAATCTAAATGAATAAAATATTCATTTATAACACAAACTTGGTCCGAGACTTGTCTGATATCCGTATAATCCACACATGTGTGTGTAACAGATATAATGCACATATCATCACTAATAACAACCGCAAAGCATCCATTCATCCATCACACGATCATATATATATATATATATATATATATATATATATATATATAAGAGTGTATACATGTGTCCATACACTACAAGAAAATATGATATACATTGCATTGTGTTATAGCGTTACATTAAAGAGCTATGGAAAAATAATAAATGAAAAGAAAATAACAAGTAAATTGTGTTATATAATTAGAATAAAGGAAATAAGGTATAAATTGTGCTATTTATAAACATATTCCGCTGTATTAGTGCTGTGTATTAACAAGGCAGGAGCGAAAAGAAGCGTGGAGCCAAGTGAAAACAGATGGCCGCGAAAATGAAATTTTACTTTATCACTTCCACGAATTTCTCCTCAAATCCCTAAAATTCTCAATTCACTTCAAAAACTCCAGGAACCCTAGTAAATCGGCATTCTCTCCAGCATCCCGTGAGGCGACAATCTTCGATTCAATACACCGGTAAATCATTTCACTCGAGCATCCTGAAATCAACCATTGTTGATTCAGCTAAATTGCAAATCTACATTGTATTTGTCCTAATCAACGACAAAATCGTCTAAAATAGGATCTTATCACGATGCCCTTGATTCAAATTCGTCTCTGGATTCAATTAAAATAAATTCAAAACCTGCACCGATTGCAAGAGGATAAAACCCCTCTTCTTTACATGTTCCAATTAGGTTCTCCAGACTTTAATTTCTCTTGCCTGTCATTGAATTTCTGCTTTGTTTGTTTTTTTAGTTTCAGGCTTTTGAAATGAAAATATTAAATAATCGAGGCAATCCCTGCTGTGGTCATTTCAACTGATTTCCATGTCAATTATTAGTGCTGCTTAAATTGTTTTCCTTGATTTCATCTACGTACTTCAACTCTATACTTTTATTTTCATTTGATTTATGTGATAATTTTACATATATGATATGAAGTTGCCTCTTATTCTTTAGTGTGAAAAGTAGTTAGTTGACAGTTCTTACAACTAGGCAATTTATCTTACTACTTTATGATAACAGGAAGCAAGGCAGCAAATACCAGTTTGACAATAGCTATATATATATGTATATATATATGTGTATATATATATATATATATATGTATATGTATATATATACACATATTCAAGGTGAAAAGAATAATATACAAAATTGTATTTGCTACCAAGATTACGCCATGCATTCGTTAGTGTAAGCACTCTATAGAATGGAGATACCTAGGTCATTTCCATACTTGAACAATTCCAGGTAATATTTATGTTGCTATTACCCTGTGATTAATTGCAAGAATTAGATAAAATGAATAGCTCATATTGTAGGTAGCAAAATTGTACAACTACGGCGTTTAGATGGGAAACATTTCGTTGGACAAAGCCTAAACGAGGTTGGAGAATGGTGTTACCCTAATTTTTTTTTTTGAAATTAACTTTACTTCCATTAAATACTTGCTAGATGGACAACTTAGGATCTCCTTATCTTCAAGATAAGTTCTTTTGGGTCATTACCTCCATAACTGACAATTAGGTTATACCACTGCAATATAAATCTGAGATTAAATTGTATACTTTATAGGACGAGCTTTATGGTAATGTAAATTAAGAAGTAAGATCATCCCTTAAATATCCCACAATGGCCCCATAACAAATACTGTTTGCATATCCAACTGCCTATTATTTAGTTTTAAAATTTCTGAATATTGATAGCTTATACCACCAATCCCATACCTGTAACATTTATATAATATAAACTTAATTTAATTATTATATTTGTAAAAGCTTTAATTAGGTGATATCTATACAAATGTATTATGTACTGATTATTTGAGTATATCAGTAGTAAAAACATATATATATTAAGCCGTCATATTTATATTTTGTTGTTGATCTAGAGAAATAAATAGGTATTATTGAAAAACTTTTTTCCTGGAACAATTCCTAAGCATGTAGTTAAATATTTTGAACTTAATGGCATTTTTCTAGAAACCCACATTAGACTGTGCTGTTATGACCTGGAAAGAAATGCATTAGGAAAGAATGTGACTGAAGGCATATCTTAATGGCATTTCTCATTCAGCATGAGATATTAAAAATTTGATATTAGCTATATAAGATGAATATTGTCGAACATGATGATATCTTCAACATGGTATGTGTATTGAAAAAGCATGGTTGTTATACCTTGCTTTTGGGTGATACATTTTGGTTAAGCTAATTTGGATAATGAATGATTTTGACTCAATAAATTTCTATTATCATCCAACCAACTTAATTGCAGGCATGCTAGAATAAATAACAATTGTATAAAGTTTTATTTTTGTTACTCATCATAACTGTCATTATGATTATGCATTGTCTACCCAAAACAACTTATTATGTTTACGATTAAGTTATGAGTTCCATCCTTACCCAAGACAATTTTGTACTTCTTGCACACCTTAAGATAGAATAAAATTAAATTTAGTAGATTTTAAAATCAGGGACGGGAGTTAATAGACTTTTTTTCTTTCACTGTAAGACCGTCTGATTTTTGGAATACTGAAAATTTATAGAAAATTTTAGTCAATTAATCTAACAAAACTGTCTCATACTGGTATTTCCAAAGAGTCCAGGAATTTATGGGCAACTTTTGACTGATTATAATTACTTTCTGCCCCTGTTGATGCTTTTGTTTTCCAACAATTGCATACCAGTACAAGGGATGCTTATTATTTTTTCATTTGTACCCAAAAACAGGTATGGATTCTTTTGTTTGTTAGCACTGGAGCTAAAAATCATGGACTCTTGGATGATATCAGGAGGATTCTACCTCCAGAACATGGTATTAGTCCCTTGAGGTTATGCTTCAGCTTATGTTGCTATTGTGTTACAGGGCATTCTTACCTTCCATATAAAGCATTTATAGTGTTAATGTATTTCCTAACTATGTACAAACATCGTTCAGTTCTATTCAAGCTATGGTAGCACTATATTTTCTACACAGTGAAACTCATTAATGGCATCTCATAGTGTTTGACATGTTTAACACATACAATAGGTCACTGTTGAATTCATTATTCATTAGATGCAATATATGCGCATATGAAAAAAAAGCCAGAAAACACTCAAAATTATTATTTATTACTGTATGAAAAACATGCTAAATGCTACATAGCTGCTAATGACACTAACTTAGCAAGCTTAATTTTTTTTTCTATTATATTTAAACACACGAAGTAGATTCTAAACGGGGTTAGTAATCAACATCAATAAAACACAAATGAAGTAAATTAACTTATCAATAAATAGAGATCAAAAATCCTTCCCTTGGTTATTTTATTTCATATTCTATTCATTTTCTATGTGCAAAAATTGTACCTACCATACATGATTCATATTTAGCATATATACTTTATTGCAGGCAGTCCACATCACCAAGTATCATGCATTACAAAAATAAATCATATAATCATGTTTAATAGCTAAAAAGGTGGTTGAACAATTATACAACTAGAAGGAAGACTTAATCTGTACATTTCTTCCTTTTGTTTAGTGATGTTGTTATTTTAAGGAAAATAAATGTATTCTATCTTCTATTCGCGCTGCTATCATTTCAAAGAAAATAAAATATATATTTGATCTTCAGCTAGTGCTACTGTTGTTTTAAAGAATATACATATATTTTAACTTCAGTTAGCACTACTGTCATTCTAAAAAAAACTGCTTTATGCACTTATGGATCTAAATAATTGTACAACTTTGATATTTTTATCGATGTTCAATGCACTTATCGATAATAATGGTCCTTTTGGATTCTACTACCCAATTAGGTATCATGTCCCACTAAAAATAAGTATTTTTTCCCTATAAAAGAACGACTATAAAAATCTAACAATCTTATAAAATATTTGCCTGTTTCCTTCATTTTCTGTGTTTACAGTTTACTGGTAAGACTTTTTAGGCATATTAAATCCTTCTTTAGATTAAAAACTGTAGTCTGTAGGCGCCATTAGCCAGTGCATCGATACAAAGATAGTCAAGTAAGCTAGATAGGAACTACATGGTGAGATAATCTAGCCTCTTTTACTTATTCTAGTAATATTAAATACTCTAGTTGGATGTTTTTTTATTACATAAACATACAAATTTATTTGCTGTTCTCATTATTTCTTTCCTTAAGTGGTTGGAATGGATCTAATAAAGGAAATCAATGTCTCAACCTTTTTGGTGGGTCATTTATAAAGTTGGAAGGTAATGCAAAATTTGTTTCTATTTTCATCTAATTTCTGATTCAATGGTTTCTGAACCTATTGGAACTTACAACATGCCTGCTGCTCTTACATAATTTTTACTTTTTGCCTGCACCATCCAATATTACTACCGTTGTAAGCACCTTTGCCTGATCATATGCCGGAGTAGGACGAAGACAACAAATAGATAGGAGAGTGTGGATTTGTGGCTATTTGCTCATGAAAAGTAAAAGAATATTAAATGCAAATTAAGCTTGGATTATTGGCTAATGTTGCTCCTCTGTTTTCTTCCTGATAACTAATTGTTTTCTTTTTGACATGAGGACATTCCATTCATTGCTTCAATTTTGTCCAAATTTCACCGTCCTGATAATGAGAAACTCAAAAATTTCTTTCCTAAATTCAAATATTTTTGTTTTATTTTGATTCCACCATGCTTTAATTATTATAATAATTATCGAACATGCGATTTGTTTGTAACTGAGACTTTTATATTTCCTATTTAATAGTGGGATAACGGTTAACCCATTTTGTGTTTTAGTGATTGATACTAGGCAGTTTTCCTTGATTTCATAGTTCTTTCTGGAATATTTGTTGTTTTCAAATAAATGGCTAAATTTTTAACTAATTTTAGTTGAGTTGACTGCATGAATAGAAATCATTATTGTGAATTACTCGACATTTGTGGCTTTGGGTTCACAAGTGATTAATTTTATGTCACTGAATTTGTTTTTTAACATCAAAGTAGCTTGCAAGCCTGGATTCCTAAATATTGAATAAGTAAAAATATTACTTTTACAAATCAGCTGTTGTTATGGACTCTTTGTTGCTGCTACCTTTGCGTAATGGTACTATACCGATTTTAGCGGTGGATCCGTGTGCAAAACATGGGTTCTCAAAATAAAGCTTACATTTTGAACGCTGCCGCTTCTCATAATGTGTTTTACTATCGCATGTCAAATTATTAATACAATCCTCCAGAGCATGTAATTCTTTTTAAACATGTTTTATGAGTTGAATGAGTTAATACATTTATTGATGCATTCTGCATGTGGCAAGTGAATGTGTTTACGGTATTGAGTTTAGCACTTGACAGCTATTCCACGTAAAATTATAATGATACCATTTTAAAGCCTTAGTTGTGATTAGCAGATATATGGAATAATAGTGTTACCTGATTGTAACTATTGCAGTAAATTGTTCCACCTGGCTACTACAAATACTGATGTTGCACATCCTTTTTAGTTTACATTGATTTTAATAATGTTGTTTCCATTCGTTACATGCTTTATTAATCTCCAAACTATGAAATGGTTACTACATACATAGGCTATCTATGTTCAATAAATGTAGAAAGCTAAGCTTTACTCTGGCCGCTAACGATTGGAAGATTCCTATAAAGCTAATCGGTCCATGAAAAAAAGATTACCTATTACTACAATATCATAACATATATTTATTTTCTACTTATAGATTCGAGGATCTGAAACACAAATGGGGAAGTGGATGGGAGCTTGTGACTACATCATAACAAAGGTAACACTAAACCGTGTATACATAGTAAATGTGTACATTTTTTTCTATATTGTATATGCGTTACTATGTTCAACTTGTTTTATAGGCAGGGCTAGGTACAATAGTTGAAGCTTTAATAAGAGGTCTGCCAATTATTGTCAGCGTTCCCTAGACTGGTAGTAGTCAATCACTACATGGAGAAAATTTCTTCTACCTTACTGAGTAAGGAGCTATGTTATAACATATAGGAAGTTGCTAATGTACCTTATGTGGTGAACAATGAACCCGGTGTATTCTCTAAAAGCCCAATGGAAACTGGAAATCAAGTAGCAAAACTGTTCATTATAGATAGAAGAAACAAAAAAGCTATCGTAGAATGCACTTAAACTGGCTCTGCTTGATGCCATTTTTTGATTTGTCATGTTTACTAGATTCATAGTACAGTACGTATCCCTTTGGTTATCTAATGTTTTTTTAACATCATTTGAACTTCATTCATGCATTTATACCATGGAGACTGTACAGATACGGTGATTGATCATTAAATGTCTTTGTTTACATTGATCAGTCTAGTTCTATTAGAACATATTTTTGATTTATCTACATGTTGATGTGCAGCTCATATTTTTGATTGTGACTCTTTTAATGCATTTGTTTGATAGATTGAACATTCATAGATAGAAGCCAATGAATGAATATGCGCCGCATTTTGTAGTCTTCAAAATTGGAGGTTCATTTTGCCTGAGCGCATTAGGGTTGACACTTCAATGCATTTCGAGATGCAGTTCTGAGCTTCGGATTTAGTCTAATTCCTTTTGTTCATTGCTTACTTGTTCCGTTGACAAAACTAGAGGCATCCTAAGCTTACTGAATATATAGTCTGTGTACCCTTCATTTGATAATAGTTAAATATTATCAATCAACAATATGTTGTCTATTTCAAAAATATATTTCAGTTGATTTTGTTTGTCCAAAAAAGTTAATTTGGTACACCTAAGTTGCCTGAGAATTGATGATAATAAATGTGCTTTTGAATTTCAGGTAATAAAACACAACCCTTATGATAACAAGACTGATGTTTTCGGCTTTGGCGTCATCCTGTGGAAATTGCTAACTGGAAAGGTGGTTTTATCATTTTCTCGAGGTTATCCACCACCAAGCAGATATATATTTAATAAAGATCAGTGCAACGCAGTCAATTACAATGTCATGCACACAGTCCATACAAGTCTATTCTGGATCTGAACAAAACCTCAATCTAGAATTCCTTCACATACGTTCGGGCTTCTTGCCACTTAGCTGATATAAAATCCATCTACAAATGGGAGCTACCCATTCGAGACAGCCAGTAAGTCGTCCTTATAATACGAAGGGTCCGGGTCTTCAATATCGCCTTCAATTTCTCCACAACGTCGTATTATTACTTGGAATGGTTTTTAGACATAAATCCAATCCCGGCCTGTATTGACCCGCATTCTACGCATCGGAGGATCGTAGAATATTTATTTCATTGTCATACGAGGTCGTATAATCATGTAACATTGGGGAACGACTATTGGGGTCATTTCCCATGTTCACGATTTTTGCTGATTCTTAAATGACCGTTTTGCCCCTGGCGAATCTTGTTTCGCTTATAACTTTTGATTGTTAAGGATTTTTGACCTGAAACCACTTTCATTAGATTCGGATGATGGTTTACCTTTCCGTAAAGTGGTCACATTAGCCAAATGGACTTACCGTTTGGGAGGTATGGCTGAATTAAGGTTTGGAAGGTGAAAAACAACTTAAATGGGCTTAATAGGGTAATTAGCAGCTAGGCCCATTGGGGATTTCGGGATTAGGGACATATAAGGGCTGGTTAGGGTTAGAGAAACTTTTTCTTTGTCATTTTCCGGCCGCCACTTACCTCTCCTCAACCCTAACAATGGTCGCCAACACTCAAATCACCTTCTAATCACCGTTTAATCAAGTATTAGCCTAATCTACATCAATTAGCACAGAATTTGGGATAGAGCTGCTGGAATACATAGAGATTCAACCCAAATCAGAGATACTTTCAGATCTATAAATTATTTGTGGCTAAGGTGAGTGATTCGCATTGTTTTTCACTAATTACGGCTAATTAGGGTGATTAGTGATAATTAGCGAATTTATGCATGATAAAATTCTGGAAAATTTTGTAAAATTCTAAAATACCATTTTAGGGCTCTGATAAAAATTTGGGTTAATTTGGATATGTTTTGCTAATTCTATCATTAGTTATGGTTAAACATGATTAAGGGGAAAACATAGGATTTTGGGTATGTTTGATCCATATTGACATAATAAATTGTTGTTTTGGTGTTTATTGTTGATTATCTATGTTGCTATGATTGTATGGTATGCTTTGTGATTCATTAGAAAAGTTAGAATGGTCGGAAACACCATCGTATGGCATGAAACAGTCGTTGGAAAAGTTGTAGGAAATGTGCAGGGTTTCGGATCGGACCGGATATAGGGCTCGGATCGGATAGGAGAACCGTGCAAGGGAATTCGATTCGGATCAGAATTTGGAACTAGAGGAGGCTTGGCAAGAAGGAAGGCTACTTGTATAGAGTTGGAGTTGGAGTAGGGACCGGATCGGACCAAAGCCTAGCACGGGGGGATAGGATCGGAGAAGAGGAGCTGGAGCAACGAATGAGATCGGTTCATCGTAACCGAACCGGATGGAGATTACCAACCCGAATTGAATGAGAGATTTGAACCAAACCGACGATGACTAGAGCATTATATGTATTCAAGCCGAACCAAGGCGTGGGCTAGAAGCACCGAATTGAACAGGGTATGAAGATCGAACCGAACCGAATTTGGAACTACTTCTACGCGACGACTCTTCTGAAGACCAACTCCAATTCGACCAAAACCCAGGATGCAAAGGCTGTCCAGATAAGAAGTTGTGATTCAGGATCCAGATGGGAAACAACGAGTTAAATCCATGAGTTGGACTTTGCTGCGGGACGTGTGCAAAGGGGTTATCGATGTATATAGTTTTGACTCACACTGAGAGATGGATGTTGGCTATGAATCAGTGATGTGGGGTTATCATGAATCCATGGGGAAAAGTGATCATAGCAAGGCTATGAGCCAGTGCAGCGGAGTTGTTATGACTCCATGGGGCAGAGTGGACATAGCAAAGTATTAGTGGTTACGGATCAGTGCAGTGGAGTCATCATGACTCCATGGGGCAGAGTGATCGCAACAAAGAATTAGGTGATCAAAGTGGTGGATATCGTATACTTTACGCACTGTGTGAGAGATGTGAGGATGATTGCTGTGTTTGATGTTTTTCTCTCACCATGACATGCACACCCCCTCCCCATTATTTTCACATCATGTGTTAGTGTCACCTTAGAGTATGGTACATCATGTTGTGCTAACTCTTTGGTTGCAGGTCCAGGTTCAGTTATGGTTATGTATACCTGTTATTGTTCTGTTTTTGCTGCTTATCGCTCATACCAGACTTTTGTCTGACCCAGAGTTTTATGTCTCTTCTTATTACTCTGGGTGCTCTTAAACGGGCAGACTAGAGACAGGTCAGGTGATTATGCACGAGTAGCTGTACCGGAGACAAGCAGGAGGCTTCCACGTATGATATATATATATATATATAATCTTCCTGTGTTGTTGCTGGTCACTACTTTGGGCATTAGTAGTGTACCTCTTTCTTTTGATTTAGAGACAATATTTCAAAGTTGTAATAATGTTGGTGTGGATGATAAGCTGTATTTAGGATTTCCGCTGCTATGATGGTTTAGTTTTCAGCTTATGCACTGTCTCGCCTGTTTTATGTCAAAGTTATATTATTATTATATTTTATCCCATGCACTGTGAGGCATTCTACAGGTTCCTTGTTAGTTCAAATTCCTTTCTTTTCCTTTCCTTAGCGACCATCCTGTGCTAGTTGGGCATTGGCACAACGCTCTTTCATTGGAAATGTCGGCTGGTGCGGGGCGGGCCGTCACACTTGGTATCAGAGCTCTAGGTTGCATAGTTAACCCAGGGAAAGACACCACGAAGAGATAGTACATATATGAGAGCGTGTATTTGTTATATTTTGTGTTTTCAAAAGATTTATATATGTATATACTATTAGTATATCTAAGGATGAAGTCACACTGCACTGGCACCACTGAAGAGACAGTGAATCGTTTTCTCCTTACAGATTGAACGATGAGCCGATATACGAGGAATGCTGGTTCAGGAGCCAATTATAGGAATGCTTCTGATATGAGGACGATGTTTACTAACTTCATGAGAGAGATGCTTAGGGATGTTCAGAGAGCAGCTCCTAATGCTGCAAATGGTGGTGGTGCAGCTGTGCAGGCGCCTAGGACCGATTTCGCCAAGCTCTGTAAGGACTGTACTAGTCTTGGTGGGAAGTTGTTCCACGGAATGGAATCGGCTACAGAAGTTCAGGATTGTCTTGATAGTTGTGAGCGCATCTTCGAGGACTTAGGGATCGATGATGCAATGAAGAGAAAGCTAGCATCCTGTCAGCTGCAAGGACGGGCTATGAATTGGTGGAATGCTATTAAGGCAACTACTCGTGAGGATTAAGTTACTTGGGATCGGTTTAAGGCCCGATTCAATGATAAGTTTATCCCAGCTTCTCAGAAATTAGAATTGTTAGGAAGTTATTGGAGCTTAAATAAAATGGCAGGGCAGTCTCGCAATATATTGCTGAGTTCGATACTTTATCGAAGTATGGATTATCCCTATTGACACTTCCGAGAAGAAGAATGAGAAGTTCATAACAGGCTTAGATCGGTACTTGGAGGAAAGGCTTATAAACCATATTGATGAGACTTTTGAATCGATTGTTGGGAAAGCATTGAGATCAGAGAGCCTTTATCCTAAGCCCAAGACTGAAGTCGTTGTTGCATCTGCAGAGCGGCCAAAGTCGCAGGCAAGCGGTGGAGGCAAGAATAATTTTCAGAATAAAAGGAAGCAAAGTCAGACCAAGGATGGTCAGAAAAAGAAAGACAAGAAAGATGTAGAGTGCTTTAGCTATGGCAAGAAGGGCCATTATGGTAGAGAATGTCAAGCAAAGCCAGCGGACAGGAAGTGCTTCAACTGCGGCCAAGTGGGACATCACAAGGATAAATGTCCACAACCCCCTAAAGAGAAGCAGATTGTGAAAGCATATGTTATTAATGTTGTTCCTTCTTTGTCGAATGCCCCAACTGCGGGGGAGAAAGGAAAGTACGTCGTCATTCAAGGTATTCTTTCTATTCACGATGTTCCTATTCAGTATTGTTTGATTCTAGGGCTTCCCGTTCCTTCATATTTAGCGACCTGGTAGATAGGTTGGGATTGGAACTCGAGATAGTCGATAAACCTTTAGCGGTGACGAACCCGATTGGTGGTTCGACTAACCTTAGTATGATTTGTCATAATGTGGTCTTATGAGTCATGGATATATGTTTGCTTGTGATTGCTTTGTTTCGGCTTTACTGGGTTTGGCATTATTTTGGGAGTCGATTAGCTCCAAAGATATGGGGTGGTGGTAGACTGTGAGGGATTTTCGGTGACTATTAGGGTGGATGGCGGGCGGAGGGTAGTGTTTGGTGGCCTACCTAGTGATGAGGTGATGGCTAGTTTTCTAATTTCCCTCGACATTCCGCAAGACGGGTTATCAGGGGTTCCCATTGCTGGCCAGTATCCGGATATCTTTGAGGAAGTGACCGGACTTCCACCACACCAGGAGATTGAGTTCTGTATTGATTTAGTGAAAGATGCCAGACCTATAGTGATGCCACTTCATCGTATGGCACCAAGGGAGCAGAGAGAGCTTGGGGTGCAAGTAAGCGATCTTTTGAAGAAGGGATTTATCAGAAGAAGTGTCTCCGTGTGGGAAGCACCAGTTGTATTTGCTACCAAGGCAGATAGTTCCCTACGTTTATATGTAGACTATCGCGAGTTGAATAAAATGACCAGGAAGAATAAGTATCCTCTTCCGCGGATAGATGATTTGTTTGATCAACTGGAGGGAGCAAGGGTGTTCTCCTAATTGGACCTCGCAGCAGGATTTCATCAGCTCCGCGTAGCAGCTGAGAGTATTCCTTAAACAACATTTCGGACGCCGTCTGGATTCTATGATTGGTTGGTCATGCCATTCGGGTTGACCAATGCACTAACATATTTTGTGGATATTATGAATAGGGTATTCAGGGATCAATTGAATAAGTTTGTTCTTGTGTTCGTAGACGATATCTTGGTTTACTCGAGGACAGAGGAAGAACACAAGGAACATTTGAGAATAGTGATGGAGGTGTTGAGGAAACACCAATTGAAAGCAAAGTTTTCTAAGTGTCACTTCTGAAGGAGGGAAGTGAGATTCTTGGGCCATGTTATTTCAGAGAATGGTATTGCCGTGGATCCTGCGAAAGTGGCTATGACACAAGATTGGTCTACGCCCAAGAATGCAACAGACGTAAGAAGTTTCTTGGGATTAGCTGGATATTATCGTAAGTTTATCCAAGACTTCTCCAAGATAGCAACACCGTTAACTCTGTTGATCAAGAAGAATTAAGCTTTTCGTTTAGGACGAAAGGCGTGAAAATGCATTGAAGACCCTAAAGGAAAAGCTGATGTGTGCCCCAGTGTTAGTCATTCCTAAAGGGAATGAAGAGATTACAGTATACACGGATGCATGTGGTACCGGATTAGGTTTTGTATTGATGCAAGGAGGTAGGGTTGTAACTTATGCTAGTCGACAGCTGAAACCACATGAGAAAAGATATCCTACCCATGATTTGGAATTGGCAGTGATCGTATTCACGTTGAAGATGTGGAGACATTATCTCTTGGGAGAAATATTCGAGTAGTTTACCGATCATAAGTCATTAAAGTATCTCTTCTCTCAGAAGGATCTAAATCTCCGACAACAGAGATGGCTAGAATTATTGGCTTCCTATGATTTCGATATCGCATATACACCAGGAAAGAGCAATGCAGTAGCTGATGCATTGTGTAGGAGACATGCCAGTTTAGGGGCTATGTTTCTAGAATGGAAGCAACTGGAGTATATCGCCCGGTATGATTTCAGACCAAAGTGTGAATTGGATCCAAAGATGTTAGCAAGTTTGACGATCAGACCCACTTTGATTGAGCGGATTGCTTCCAGTCAAAGGGATGATCCTAGTCTATTAAAAATCATCTCCAAGTTAGAAATGGGAATCGACGAGGAGATGAACAAGTATGGGCTTGATTGAGATGGATGGCTTAGAAAGAATGGAAGACTAGTTGTACCCAATGTGAATGGATTGAGAGATGAAGTGCTTGGAGAATGTCATCACTCAAAACTAACTATACATCCCGGTGGTAACAAAATGTATCGAGACATGAAGCAGTCCTACTACTGGGAAGGGATGAAAAGAGACGTTGGGAAGTTTATATCCAAATGCATGAACTGCCAACTAGTCAAAGCTGAGCAAAAGAAGCCTAGTGGTTTGTTATAACCATTGAAAATTCCAGAATGGAAATGGGAACAAGTCTCAATGGATTTCATTGATAGGTTACCAAGGACTAGATCGAGCCATGATAGTATTTGGGTGATTGTGGACCGATTGACCAAGAGTACAAGGTTTATACCTGTCAAGTCGAACAGAATGGAAGCTAAGTTAGCAGAACTGTATATGAAGTGGGTAGTGAGATTTCATGGAGTACCCAAAGGCATTGTAAGTGACCGAGATCCGTTGTTTACTAGTGGATTTTGGAAGAGCTTACAAGAGGCTTTAGGATCAGAATTACATCTCAGTACCGCGTATCATCCTCAAACCGACGGTCAAACAGAGAGGGTGAATCGTATATTAGAGGATCTCTTGAGAGCTTGTATATTGAATTTTGGAGGATCATGGGATGACCATTTGCATCTAGTGGAGTTCGCATATAATAATAGTTATCAGTCCAGTATTGGTATGGCTCCATTTGAAGCTTTGTACGGAAGATCGTGCAACTCACCATCATGTTGGTTAGAAACCGGTGAGAAGTTTGTGCTTGGACCAGATGTAATAAGAGAAACTTCAAACAAGATCAAAGTTATCCAACTGCGAATGAAGGCTACCCAAGATAGGCAGAAGAGTTATGCTGATAAGAGGAGAAGAGATCTAAAATTCTCCACTAGTGACTTGGTGTTTATCAAGATTTATCCGTTAAAGAGCGTGATTCGATTTGGTAGGAGAGGCAAGTTAACACCAAGATTTGTTGGTCCATTCCCAGTTCTCGAACAAGTTGGGAATTAGGCATACAAAGTTGAGTTGCCAGACAAGATGGCGGGAGTTCATAATGTGTTTCATGTTTCCCATTTAAGGAAGTTCCCGATATGACTATTTCACCAGATCAGTTGGATGACATCGAAGTAAAACCCGAGGCGGTTGGGAACCGCAAGCCGATCCGTATTGTCGAGAGTGATACGAAGAAACTTCGAAGGAAGGCGGTGAAATTGGTCAAGGTTCAGTGGGGCGAGAATGAGAGCGACTGTACTTGGGAAACAGAGAAGAGCATAAGAGAATCGCATGCAGAACTCTTTGCCTGGTAAGATTTTAATAGTGATAGTTTCTTTCCTTGTTAGTAAATCAGATGCTAGGGTAGGATTGTTGTGTATGTTTGATTGTTTGTGAATGACTGATAGACATGCGGAACACCTTTGTATGTTTTTTGTTAAGGAATTTTGAGGGCGAAATTTCTTAAGGGGGGAGAGTGTAACGACCCGCATTCTACGCATCGAAGGATCCTAGAATATTTATTTCATTTTCATACGAGGTCGTATAGTCGTGTAAGTTTGGGGAACGACTATTGGGGTCATTTCCCATGTTCGCAATTTTTGCCGATATTTAAATGACTGTTTTGTCCTTGGCGAATCTTGTTTCGTCTATAACTTTTGATTGGTAAGGAGTTTTGACCTGAAACCACTTCCATTAGATTCAAATGATGGTTTACCTTTCCGTAGAGTAGTCACATTAGCCAAACGGACTTACGTTTGGTAGGTATGGCTGAATTAAGGTTTGGAAGGTGAAAAATAGCTTAAATGGGCTTAATAGGGCAATTGGCAGCTAGGCCCATTGGGGATTTCGGGATTAGGGCCATATGAGCGCTGATTAGGGTTAGAGAAACTTTTCTTTGTCATTTTCCAGCCGCCACTTACCTCTCTTCAACCCTAACAATGGCCTCCAACACTCAAATCACCTTCTAATCACTGTTTAATCAAGTATTAGCCTAATCTACATCAAACCAAGGCAAATTAGCATAGAATTTAGGATAGTGCTGCTGGAACACATAGAGATTCAACCCAAATCAGAGATACTTTTAGATCTATAAATTATTTGTGGCTAAGGTGAGTGATTCGCATTGTTTTTCACTAATTACGGCTAATTAGGATGATTAGTGATAATTAGCGAATTTATGCATGATAAAATTCTGGAAAAATTTGTAAAATTCTAAAATACCATTTTAGGGTTCTGATAAAAATTTGGGTTAATTTGGATATGTTTTTTCTAATTATATCATTAGTAACGGTTAAACATGATTAAGGGGAAAACATAGGTTTTTAGGTATGTTTGATCCATATTGACATATTAAATTGTTGTTTTGGTGTTTATTGTTGATTCTCTATGTTGCAATGACTGTATGGTATGCTTTTTGATTCATTAGAAAAGTTAGAATGGTCGGAAACGCCATCGTATGACATGAAATAGTCGCTGGAAAAGTTGCAGGAAATGTGCAGGGTTTCGGATCGGATATAGGGCGCGGCGCGGATCGGATAGGAGAACCGTGCAAGGGAATTCGATTCGGATCGGAATTTGGCACTAGAGGAGGCTTTGCAAGAAGGAAGGCCACTTGTATAGAGTTGGAGTTGGAGTAGGTACCAGATCGGACCAGATCCTAGCATGGGGGGATCGGATCGGAGAAGAGAAGCGGGAGCAACGGATGGGATCGGTCCGTCGTAACCGAACCGGATGGAGATGACCATACCGAACTGAATGAGAGACCCGAATCGAACCGACGATGACTGGATCAATATATGTATTCAAGCCGAACCGAGGCATGGGCAAGGAGCACCGAACCGAACAGGGTATGGAGACCGAACCGAACCGAATTTGGAACTACTTCTATGCGACGACTCTTCTGAAGACCAACTCTAATTCGACCAAAACCCGAGATGCAAAGGCAGTCTAGATGAGAAGTTGTGACTCAGGATTCAGATGGGAACCAACGAGTTAACTCCATGAGTTGGAATTTACTGCGGGACGTGTGCAAAGGGGTTATCAATGACTATAGCTTTGATTCACCACTGTGAGACGGATGCTGGTTATTGACTAGTGCTGTGGGGTTATCATGACTCCATGGGGCAAAGTGATCGTGGCAAGGATATGAGCCAGTGCAGTGGAGTTGTTATGACTCCATGGGGGCAGAGTGGTCAAAGCAAAGTATTAGTGGTTACGGATCAGTGCAGTGTAGTCGTCATGACTCCATGGGGCAGAGTGATCGTATAAAGAATTGGGTGATCAAAGTGGTAGATATCGTATACTTTACGCACTGAGTGAGAGATGTGAGGATGATTGCTGTGTTTGATGTTTTGCTCTCACCATGACATGCACACCCCCTCCCCGTTATTTTCACACCATGTGTTAGTGTCACCCTAGAGTATTGTACATCCTGTTGTGCTAACTCTTTGGTTGCAGGTCCAGGTTCAGGTATTGTTATGTATACCTGTTATTGTTCGGTTTTAGCTGCTTATCGCTTATACCAAACTTTTGTCTGACCCAGGTTTTATGTCTCTTCTTATTACTCTGGGTGCTCTTAAACGAGCAGACTAGAGTCAGGTCAGGTGATTATGCACGAGTAGCTGTACCGGAGACGAGCAAGAGGCATCCACATATGATATATATATATATATATATATATATATATATATATATATATATATATAATCTCCCTGTGTTGTTGCTAGTCACTACTTTGGACATTAGTAGTGTACCTCTTTCTTTTGCTTTAGAGACAATATTTCAAAGTTGTAATAATGTTGGTGTGGATGATAAGCTGTATTTTGGATTTCCGTTGCTATGATGGTTTAGTTTTCAGCTTATGCACTGTCTCGTCTGTTTTTTGTCAAAGTTATGTTATTATTATATTTTATCTCATGCGCTGTGAGACATTCTATAAGTTCCTTGTTAGTTCAAATTCCTTTCTTTTCCTTTCTTTGCCGACAGTCCCGTGCTAATCGGGCATTGACACAACGCACTTTCATTGGAAATGTTGGCTGGTGCGGGGCAGGCTGTCACACGGTCTTTCCAAATAATAAGCGCAACTTTAAAACCATGTGGATATATAGGACCAAATCAAGCCTCAACCCATATTCTATGTTTGGAAACTCAATTTATCATTTAAAGCCTCTCATTACACGTTAGCAATTAATTATTAAGGTTAGGGAAAAGATTTATCAAGTTAAATACCTTTAACATTGAATAAACAATGTTACAAAAGTGTTACAAAAAGTGTTTCAAAATACCAATGTTCGCTAGTTTATGGGAAATAACCTTTATATTACCAAAACTTCATAATTTCAACATAAATCACTTTTAAATAATTAATTATGATTTTACGCAAATTTCCATATTTTTAAATGACCATTTGTCATTATAGTCAATGGATAGCACTTACAACAACATTTTTAAATATTAATTTAAATATAACTTGAAATTTATAAGTTGAAATTAAAATCTACTTTCACTCATTTGGAAGCTTTTGTTTAAGAGAATCAAACGTTTTTCATTTCGTGGGAATCTGATTTAAGTTGCAAAAGTTATAAGCATTTAAAGTTTTAACAAAAGTACGCTAAATCCTACTATAAATTCAAATAGCTTCAAATAAAATGTCAAATTAAATTTTGAATTAACCATCCTGTCCGTCGGATTAGTTAGGGATAGCCAAAGAGAGCAGAATACTATATTTTCCAAACAAGCCTAGACACTATCCTCTCTGTCATCCTAGAACGTTCCGGTATTTCTTTTGACAAACTCTATTTTAATTACAATATGCATTCATATAAAAACTTTACCAAAATTTCTTTAAAATGATTTAGAAAATCATTCATACTTATACTAACTATTTAAAACCATTTTCAACAACTTTCCAACTTTCAAATCTAAATGAATAAAATATTCAATTATAACACAAATTTGGTCCGAGACTTGTCTGATATCCGTATAATCCACACATGTGTTTGTAACAAGTATAATGCACATATCATCACTAACAACAACCACGAAGCATCCATTCATCTATCACATGATCATATATGGGTGTGTGTGTGTGTGTGTATATATCAGTGTATACATGTGTCCATATAAGCGTTTGTCACTAAACGCTTACATTGCAATAATTACTAATCGTCCTATCATCAACAATCATTCACACAACATAAAAATTTAACAAATATAAACGTCGAGTTCTCACCTTGGGGTTCCACTATGCTATCCTCTATTGCTAGGCTGGTAAATCCACTACAGTTATCCCGAACTGACTGTTTGACGCTACCAACTTTACAGCAATTTATATATTTTATAAATGGAGGAAGAGGAGGGTTTTCACCATGGAAGCCATGGATTCTAAGATGGGGAAGAAGAAGAAATGGAAGAGAAGATAAGAATGAATGCTTAAGGGAAGGACAGGAATTTCGACCCTCGAAAATCGACACTTTAACACCTGTTCTTATTCAAAATGCAGAAGATTCAAGTGTCGGATTCCGGTTTGTCTGGGGATATAACACATTAGAAAATCATAATGAAATAAACAACTTCTCATTTATATAACATGAGATTACATCAGAGTTTACCACATTACATATCCATAACCAAAAGAACAACGAAAACTGAGTAACAATGTAAATCCTGTAACAGACTTCATCTTCACCTGAATAGCTCCAGACCACAGATGCCCATAAATAATATGTCCTAAAGAAAATAGCTAATACTCCACAATAGCAGCAACTCCACAAAAGCAAGGGATCCATTGAGAAAAA
The DNA here is from genome assembly GCA_030737875.1 of Allium sativum. Lineage (NCBI taxonomy): Eukaryota > Viridiplantae > Streptophyta > Magnoliopsida > Asparagales > Amaryllidaceae > Allium > Allium sativum. The sequence continues at coordinate 888,335,466 of CM060922.1, forward strand.
GGTTCCAAGACACAAGCTTCAAATACTGCTACTAAACCTGACACTAGGTTGCCTGTGTTAAAATTATGTGCACCCAGAGTTTTGTGTGAAACCAAAACAACTCCGGGTCAGTCATGAGAATGGTGTGAGAACTCATCATATTTTTGAAACTAACATAAGGTCTCGCGGCACACACAATGCAAACGAACATATGGGTGAGGTTTCTCCTTATGATAGTCAAAAATGCTTTAATACGCGGAAACCATTTTGATATTATTACTAGTGCATAGTATGAAAAACAATTTTCGAAAGTAAATGTATCAATCTTAGCCAGCGTAGGTACCATATAATATACTGACTTAATAGTATACAACTAAAACCGTACGGGTTCGTAGTTGTAACACCCCATGAATTCTATAACGTTAAGCTTCACGAATTAAAGTATAATTAATTATAAATGATGAAATCAAGGGAAATGGGTTACGCCATTGCGTTTGTCTCGAAATTCTGCTTGAGATAGAGTTCAAGTTTGCGTAAAACGGATATCGTATGAAGAAGATATGGACGAACGAAGTTGGGCGAAAAACCAGAAAACGGGTCAGTATGCACTGGCGCACTTGGGAAGTGCGCCAGAACAGAAATAAACAGGCGCACTTAGGAAGTGCACCAGTACATTTTTGACCTGGCGCACCTGCCAAGTGCGCCCAGGTCAGAATGACCTGCTGGTCAGTCCCTGGCTGGCCTGGTCAGGGTCTGGTCGAATTCTGATGCTTGGCTGAGTCACTAGGGCTTACATGTCACCTTTTGAGTGGCTCTTTGAACTTTGTATGATCTAGATTCCTCCTATCTTCATCCGACGGCTCTAATTAGATTGAAATCCTATAAATACAACTCAAACCTAACCCTAAACTCACACAAATAATAGAATACAATAGCTGTCATGCTGCTGCAAAGGAACTAGTAATGGCCGTCAATTAGAAACCCTAGAGACAAGCCAACAAGCCTAAGAGACGAATCAAATCAAAGCTTAATCAAATCATTCAACGCAACTTTGCTGCCCAAAGGAGAGCATCTCCAAATCAGAATAACAGAAATCAGAAAACAAGAACTCATCACACGTTGTAAGTATAGTAACCTTTCAGAATATGAATAAAAAAACTGTGATGTGATTCGATGTATATGAAAATAGAATTGTGTTGTTATTCTATGTATTGTGATAGTTCTATCATGACTTATGTATTGATGTTTGTGGCATAAAGTTGATTGATGCAAGCCTATTGAACGATTGTACTTGCAAGTTTGTGGCAAAAATTAGAATTTGATCATTTTATGTATATGGCGATGGCATGGACTATGTCTAAGATTGGAATTTATGTAAACATGTTATAGACCTTTTATGCCTACATGATCCAAAACCTATGATATTGTTCTTATGTTTATTTGCAAGTATAATTGGATCTATGTTTCATAAACTATGTAAGTTCATGTCTATTTGCAAAATATAATTGATTCTATGTCAAACATCGTTTGGGTTTCATAGACTATGCAAGTTCATGTTGAAATAGGCTATATGATTAGATATAAAAATTGTACATTTTGATGAATATATAGCATGCTAGTTTTGTGGTCGATATTATGCCAAGTTAACATGTTTAAACACAAGCTTGTATTTGCCTAAACTATGCCATTTCATATGTCACCTACTTAGTCACACTTTGATTTGAATGCAAGTTCACATGACCCATGTTATATGTTAGTTGAATCGCCAAATTGCAAGTTCATGCGCCACACACCTTTATGTATTACATGTTCATATTGATTATGCCAAAAATGCCAAGTTTACACCTATGTCTCGTTTGCGTTTATGAATTCCCTTATGCTTATTTGTGTGCGCTAAATTAGGCTAAGTTTTTAGCCTAATATTATATGTTAAAAACTAGGCGAACGAATATTAGGCTAAGATTTGTTAGCCTAATGTTTAAACGGGGGAATGTTGGGAATATTTGAAAACTTGACATAAAAATATATTGAATTGGCATGTTTATCACATGCCAAAATTGGTGGCATTTAAATGGTATAAATTTTTATACCAAAAATATTAAAATTGGAATGTGGGCCATAACATTTAATTGTTGACAAATTTACATTTAGAAAACACGATATGCTTAACCCGAGGTTGGATTGAGTTGTGATGTAAACCTGCCCGGACCCGCCCGGTTGTCCAGTAGTCACAACAATACCTATCCAATGTGGGTGGTTAAGCATTGAGCCCAATAAGGACCCGAGGTTAGACTGAGCTATGGTGTAAACCTGCCCGGAACCGACCGGCATATCCAGTAAATGTACCAATACATGTCTAATGTGAGTGGTCTGGTGCTCCTAAGAGGCTAGGGACATATGGTAGGGTTAAGTCAACTATAACACTTAAACCAAATTCAACATGTTAACAAGAATTGATGGGTGGGGTTAGGTAAATACAGACACTTAACCACTTAACATGTTTGACTAGAAAATCCTGGTAACGAGGGACCCGTTTCAGCAGTAACCCAAAGTTAGGTATCAACGGTACCCTGAAACTAGGCAGGGTCTGGCACGATTACTGGGCTGATTGTAAGCGGTCAAAAGACGGCGGTGGGTGTACAGTGCATGTCTAACGGGGTGCGGGTGTGCACACACTCCGGAGCAGACAACCAGGGCACTGGGGACACCAGTAGTGTAACCTATGTCATCTAGTTTTGTGTCGGGGCCGCCACCATGGGTCTTGATACACCCCATGGTGGGACTAGCATATGTATCTACAATTCTTGGGGGCCGTATGACACATGTTGACGCGAGTAGGAGCCGATTTTTAATAAGAATGGGGATCACTTCACCCTCACCATGGGGTGCCAGTTGGAATAAACTCAAGTAGATGCAGAGATATAGTATGGGTGTGATAGTACATTCGATATTTCCTTAGCCTGTGACACTTTCTTATTTTTAGTTTATATCCATCATATCCTTTTCTTGTTCACATATTGAAGAGTTACTAGATTTACTCAGGCTTTATGTCTGACCCTGTTTTCTTTTCATCTTCTTTTCTTTCGTCCCCCCCCCCCGGTCCACGGGGAGGAAACAACTCAACTCAGTCAGGCTCTTTTCAAGCACCAAGAACGTAGATGTATGATTTGGATCTTTCTTGCTCGGATAATGGCTTTGGATATCACTATGGGGATTTTTTTATCACTTTATTTATGTTTTCATGCTTCTTTAATGATCAAGACAGTTATGAGGTTGTAATGTTGAAAGTATTTTGAGACAATTATGGAAATCTTTGTTTGATACACGTATTGATGAAATAAATGTTTGTTTGGTGTCCGCTGTTTAAAATATGTGTAATTATATCTGTCTTGAGTTCATCTATGGCTTTTACTTATAACCCTCCACCAAAGTTAAGGCATTCCCTTTGTGAGTGACCTTAATGGAGGTGGGGTGTTTCAGTAGTGGAGATTCAGTTTCCAACAATGACCAGGCAAAGGAACTTCTTTACCGAACCAAATTTTGAACACCTCTAGAGGATGTCCGAGGATCAACAATGATGCTCTTCATGCCAACACAAGGCCGGGTTACCTCAGTAACTAGGTAATTTAGAGTATGCTTGAGTATGTCATCTCCCGGTCGTTAACGACCTTTTTGAGCACTCGACAACAACAACCACAAAAGTAGATGTTTTCCACATAGGTTAATACCTGGGCTCCATACCATAGTACACCTTTTATCTAGAAGAAGACAACACACCCATAACCCTGCTGCATTTTGTAACAACCCGGAAAATCTGAGCCAATTTAAAATATTTAATTTGGATATTTTATTGGATTTTAAATATTTAAAATAAATTATTTTAAATAATAACGACGAAAAGTATGTTTGAATCGATGTTTGAAAATAAATATAATTATTTTTAATTATAAACAAGGCCTGAAATGGCGCGATAGTTTCGATATTTGAATTCAAAATTTGACTGACTGTACCGGGTGAAAAACAAAACGGATTTTAGTGAAACCAAAAATATTTAAATCTTTTTATGAATATCTTTCTAATGAATCTGAAAAATCGAAGTTTCGTAGCGGGAATCAAAAGTTATGGCCAAATGAATTTTCAGAAAGGTCGCTATAGAATTTATATAGCCTGTGAAAATAGACATTTTGCAAACGACCTCAGAATTCGACGAAACCACTTTTGTTGGATCTAGGATGTCAAATTATTGCTAGGTTTCAAATTCCATAATTTTTGAAGTTAATATGTGAGCGTGGCAAAGGAAAATGTGTTTGGTTGATTTCAGTTAAATTGGATCGACCAGAAAATGGCCATTTTTCAAACGGTCTTAGAATTCGACGAAACTAGTTTTGTTGGGACCGTATCGTCAAAACATAACTAGATTAATTTTTCTGGAATTTTTGGGATCAGTATGTGGCCTCGGCAAATTGAAATGTATGTTCAAATCAAATATTGAATGTTTTATATTTTAATTTGCAAAGAAACTGACTGAAACAGTCGAATGGACCTACGAAACATATCCCATTGTGTTCGGAATGGGGGTATTTAGCTAGGGACGACAGTCGTTGGGTTTGGATTGGAGTTCATGTGTGGAAGGGGGGTATTTTTGAATTTTAAAAATATATAAATAAAAGAAAAACCCCATTGGCCAATCATAAATCAACACCCCAATTTCTCTCTCCCCATAATAGCTCGTCGACAGCGGTTTTGCTTCAACACTTCTCTCCTCGATATCTTCCAATCCACGCACCATTATCGAACCCCCCAGTTGAGGTTTTTTGAAGTACTCCTCACGCTCTTCAAATCCGTATAAGCCACAACCTCCATCGCTTCGTATTTCGTGAGGATCAACGCTGAGAAGACCACGATTTTGAAGCTCCGCCGCGTCGCCGTGCCAGCTTCGAGTTTAGAGCGATGGGTCCCTCTGGAGGCGCCTCTCCAAGTTCTATGACGTGGAAGAGGCCAATTGTCCTATCGTGCGACGGTTTAGGTGTAAGGACAAAACCTAGTTTTGAACGAAATTTGAGAGGTAACGTTTTATATATTTTAAACTATTTTATAGCACTTCTAAGCGCTACGAATTATGATTTACTTCTAAAAATCATATCCTTTTGCTGTGTCGTCGAAATCCAGTGAAACAAGAGACAGTGGACTCGTACAGACGTCTTCTACATTCTAGAAGAGACCGGATATTTTTCTGAGCCATCTACAATTTTTGGAGGAGTGGAACCCAATGTGAGATTTCTGAATTATAAACGATATGGAAACGACAATGTATAAATTATATATCGAAGTATGAGTTATATAAGCGTTGTACACCTCATGTATAAGCGTTGTATAAGTTGTATGTTCGATGTATAAGTTATATATGCGTTGTAAAAATGATATATACGTTGAAATGAAATCGAAATATAGTTATATACGTATATCTATATATATACTCCCCTCGTCCACAGACCATGGACGATATGTATTGGTGGTGATATTGATTGGATTATTGGTCGATGTGAAAATTTGGTGAATATCATGAATGGTTGATTTGAAATGATTGATTGTGGTTGAAATCTCAACAGGATTAGTATATGGGACAATTCGTCTGCGTACGAATTAGATATTGAAAATCCCCATTGTCAAAAGCTGCGAGGCTTTAAGGTAGAGCGAGGAGCCGTACTAGGGACGGTGCTGGTTTTAACTACCCTGCCGTTATGCTGCCGAAATTTTCTGAAATATTCATGTGTTGAAATAAAAATTCATGTGTTGAATAAAATTCATGTGTTGAAATAAAAATTCATGTGTTGAATTAAATTCATGTGTTGAATGAAGTTCATGTATTGAATAAATTCTTTGAAAAATAAAAATAACATTTTATCATATATATATGAACTATATAAAATAATAGTGTTTAAAATAAATTGTCTTAACACCAAAAATAACATTTTTACCTTATATATAAACTATATAAAATAATCTTGTTTTGAAATAAATTGTTTTACAATAAAAATCATATTTTTATGATATATATGAACTATATAAAATAATCGTGTTTTGAAATAAATTGTTTTACAATAAAAATCACATCTTTATGATATATATATGAACTATTAAAAATAGTGATGTGTTGAAATAAATAGCTGTTGGATAAAAATACCGTTTTTATCAAATGTGTGAAATGAATGTGGTTTTGAAATCGAAGAATGAATTATATATATATATATATAATTAAAATAAATCGAATAACGAAGCTACAGTTCATGTTTTGAAACCGTGATTTCAAACGATTAGTGCGGGAGATCCGACTATCGGATTTTCCCGAAACCGAAACCGTTGGGTTCGCTTTGGAAATATCTTCCCAACGACACCAACTTTGTAAAGATCCAATGGTTGGATTGTCTCGAATGTTTAATTCAAATCTGAAGAAAAATAACGCCAGAATCGATTATATATATATATAATTAAATCAAATCGAATAACGACGCTGCAGTTCGTATTTTGAAATCGTAACTTCAAACAATTGTACTGGGAGATCCGACCGTCGGGTTTTCCCAAAACTGAAACCATTGGATTCGTTTCGAAAAGATCTTTCTTATGATAAAAAATTTGTGAAGATCCAACAGTTAGATTTTCATATATGTTTAAATCAAATCTGAAGAAAAACAGCGCCACGGCCGCCTTATGTCCTGATGCGTCGTTTGAATGAATTGGCTATTTTTAAATGAATAAAAATAGCGATAAATCATTGTAAAATATTATAAACGAAATGGAATGGAAATAAACCGAATTTACCCAGTTTATTGGATATTTGATGGTTGAATGTGTTTGGCGTGAAAATCACATTTAAGAATAGAGTTATTAATGTCGAATAATTTAACCATTGAAATGAATTGATTTAAATTCTAAATATACGTGAATTATTTGAAAAGGCCGAGTTAAATCTCATTTCAAATAATTGATCGGCGATAAGAAGTCGATGATGAAGACGGTGGTTGAAGACCGGAAATCTTCACCTTGGTTGGATGATTATTGATGTCTTGATTGGGAGGCATCCCAAAATATAGATAATAAGTGGTGGTCGTCCAGACGTACTTGGAGATCGATGGATATGCGAGGTATAAGGTGCCACCGGTTTCGTTCAGACCCAAAACGAACTTGTAAATGGACCGTGTGTCTAACATTGGATTTTGTTCTGTGCTGATTGATCTCTATTAAATATATATCTGTTTGGCGGCGGAGAATTTATTCTCTTGCTTAACGCCCTTCTCTGAGACGTACGAGCTCAGAGGTTATATATTGATAGAAATCAGTCGCATGGAATGAATTGCCTGTGTGGCATGCCTAAGTGGCAAATGATCAAGGCTTCTGTTGAAAAGCAAAGTCTTTTGGTTGATGATCAAAGCACGGCCTGTATGGCATAGCTTTGTGTATAACGTTGATTCGCGTGCCTCATACCCCGGTATGAACCAGAAACGGGAGAGGACCTCAGTTAGGGCATGCGTTTCCTTCTATCTAGGGTGGTGTCAGTGACCTACCAGCCCTGACATTTATATTATTTTCACCTGTGTGGTTGTTGGATTGCGAGGCGCCTCGGATATATCGGTGATTATGTGGAGCCGATGGAGTCATAGGAAACATTTACGCCCCAAAGGGCGGGGAAACGCAGTTTTCAGGCATTTTAATCCACATCGGTGGACCGACCCTGACAATCTAAAGGCTTGACTGAGTACCTGCCTGAGACATAGGCTAGATTGTCTCGAATTCGGTAAGGACTATATTTTTCCTTGGTTCATGACGGAAATCCAATTTCCAAATACGACACCGTGCGGTTTTGATTGTATACCTATATATGGCGACATGATATATGGTACCCATGCCGTCTATGATTGATACTTATGATTGAAATTGTTTTTGAAACATATATACGCTATTAATAATATCTAATGCTTTTGTTTTATTCGTATCGAGCATATTTTGGCCATTATAAGGTAAAACTCTATCCTCCGGTTTGCGTTGCATTGTGTGATGGGAACTGAGACTTATAATGTCTTCATTTTTATAAAAAAAACATTGCGATGTTTAAAAGGTTTACTTGTTTTAAAGCACTGGCAATTCAATGGAGTAAACCCGTTCCGTTAAAGTGGCGTGGTCCTGTGATCGGCCATATTATAAAATATGTTAAGTAGATTTCTCATACCAGTCCCATGACTGACTCGTAGTTTGTTTCACTTGCAAACTCGGTTGCCCCTTTTTCTACATGGGCAGCCTTGTATTCAGGTTTTAACAGACTCTTTCTGGATAGCTAGAGCTAAAGATGGATTCTACCATTTATCTCTTTTTATGCTGTTCAGCTCCTATTGTACATATTATGTTTTGTTTTCCGCTGTAGACATTTATGCATAGCTGAACTGTATTTTGTACTAAGTATGATCCTGTATACTGTGTAACTCTGATGATTATGTTTATCCAGTGTATACTATTTGTATATTATCTGGTGTATTTATTTATTTATGTTCTGCTGTTATATGTTTCTATGTTATATTCCAAAGATTACCCTTGTCGCCGTCGTACGGGGGTTTGGGGTCGTCACACGTGGTTTTAGAGCTTTGGTTAAGCTTAGTTCTCGAATATAACATATTAACGAATTCGTCAGAAATAGAACTAGTAGTGTTCTAGGACGAATAACTCATTATAGATAGGATCAGTAATATCCTAGTATGAGTGAAGCAGAATGAAATACACCCCAATAGACACATTTACATTCAAGTATATGTTTCTATGCTTTATAATATCTTTTCTGTTAACCTGACACTTGATCTACTATTTTCAGAAGTACTGGAAAATGAGTGTCAGAAATAGAAGAAGGAATACAAAACCAGATCTATAAGCTCTATTAAAGAGATATCGAAATCTGGGTGGAGTGCAATTCTCGGGCAATGAATCCATTATTCAAACTCAGGCTTGGATGAGTTCTGCTGAGAGAATTTTTGAACGTTTCCAGCTGAGAGAGGATCAGAAAAGATTAGTGGCATCTTGGGCACTCAAAGATGAAGCTTTAATCTGGTGGGAAATGGTTATTAAAGATAATCCAGAAGGTAATATTACCTGGGATAGATTTAAAGAGATTTTCATAGAAAGATTTACTCCTCAAGAAGCAACTAAGCGGTTATGTGATGAATTCTATTATCTGATACAAGGGGATATGAGCATTCCAGAATATCATAAGAAATTCAATGAACTTTCTCATTTTGCCCCGCATCTAATTCAAAATTCGAAGAGGAAGAATCTAAGGTTTATTAACGGGCTCCAAAGAAAGTACCAAAGTAGTGTAATGGGGCATGTGAAGCTTCCTTTTTCGGAAATGATATACATGGCTTATCAGTATGAAGATCTCCGTAAGAAAGGTCTTTTGAACGACGAAGAGGAAGTCAGTTCTAGTAACAAAGGGGAGTCTAAAACTGATAGTCCTGAGGCCAGTACGATGCTGGGGTGAGTAAGGAGCCCAAAGCCAAGAGGAAAATGGTTAAATCTGAGAAAGAACCAGTAACAACTGCCATATGCAATAACTGCCATAAGCAAGGGCATTTGCAAGGAAATTGCAAATCTTTAAAGAAACGAAAGAAGAATGAATTTAAATCCAAGAATCCACATGGTAAAAGGAAATGCCATAAGTGCCACCAAGTAGGTCATGTTGCAAGGGAGTGCCAACTATCAAAGAAATCTGAAGCAGTACATGTGAATGAAGTGGCAGAAACTCCATCACTCTCAGCTAGTCAGGGAAGGTCTGATGTTTTGGAAGGCACGCTTACTATAAAAAAACATTCCAGTTAAAGTACTGTTTGATACAGGCGCGTCACGAAGCTTTATTGCAAATAATGCAGTTAAGAAGTTAGATTTGAATTTGAAAAAGCTCAAAGAACCCATCACTGTCCATAATCCGGTTGGGGGTTCTCTCGATCTTAGCTGGATTTGTGGGGTGCCTGTCTCTTTTTCCCGATATCGGTTTCCTAGCATCTCGATTGTCATGAATTTTACCGAATTCGATCTTATTTTGGGATTGGATTGGTTAACCAAATATGAAGCTGAGGTTAAACGTGCCGAGAGAGTGGTTAAGGCAAAGATTAAATCAGGAGATTATATCACCATACCATGTGAAGGTCCGAATTCAGACAAAAAAGACTTTTAGTCAGCTCTTGATGTTTCTCCTGCTCAAATAGAAAATATCCCTGTAGTCACAGAGAATATTCCGGACATCATAAAAGATATTCCTGTCGTCAAGAATTATGCAGATGTGTTCGAAGAAGTTGTTAGCTTACCTCCAAAGAGAGAAATTGAATTCAAGATCGCTTTAATTCCGAATGCAAGTCCAGCAGTGCACGCTATTCGGAGAATGACTCTAAAGGAGAAAGAAGAATTAGATAATCAAACTCGATAGCTTGTATGGAAGGGTCTGATAAGGCCTAGTTTCTCTGATTGGGGAGAAGCAGTGGTGTTTGTCCCAAAGTTAGACGGTACTCTTCGACTATGTGTGGATTATCGTGGCTTGAATCAGCAGACATTAAAGAACAAATATCCATTGCCACGGATTGATGATTTGCTAGATCGATTGAATGGTGCACAAGTATTTTCAAGGATGGACCTAGCTACAGGCTTCCATCAGCTTCGTATTGCCGAAGAGTGTGTTCCCATGACAGCATTCAGAGGTCCCGATTTGTTCTATGAGTGGTTAGTAAAGTCATTCGGCTTATGTAACGCTCCTTCCTATTTTGTGGATTTAATGAATCGAGTATTCCGCGATGTCTTAAATAAATTTGTTCTAGTTTTCATTGATGACATATTGATCTTCTCTAAGTCAGAGAGCGATCACGCGAAACATTTGGAACAAGTATTGGAAATTCTCAGAAAGAATGTCTTGAAGGCCAAACTTTCCAAATTTATATTCTGGCAAGAAGAAGTCAAGTTTCTTGGCCATGTTGTATCAAAAGAAGGAATTTTCGTGGATCCCGGTAAAATCACCGCTATTCAAAATTGGAAGCAGCCTAGTACTCCTACAGAAGTCCGAAGTTTTCTTGGATTGGCTAGTTATTATCGGAAGTTCGTTAAAGATTTTTCGAAGATATCTAGTTCCTTAACAAAGCTTACAAAGAAGCACGCAAGATTCAAGTGGACTCCCGAATGCAAGGAGGCTTTTCAGAAGCTAAAATTAAGATTAACAACTGCTCCAGTGTTAACGATTATCGATGACAATCAGGACTTGAAAGTCTGGACAGATGCCTCTAGAGAAGGCCTTGGTGCAGTATTAATGCAAAGAGGTCAAGTGGTTGCTTATGCTAGCCGTCAGCTAAAACCGCATGAGAAAAATTACGTTACTCATGATCTTGAGTTGTTAGCCATCGTATTTGCTTTAAAAATCTAGAGGCACTATCTTTTGGGTGAGAAATTCGAACTGTATACAGATCATCAGTCGCTAAAGTATTTGTTCACCCAGAAAGACTCGAATCTAAGGCAGCAACGTTGGCTAGAGTTTCTTGCAGCATACGATTTTGAGATTTTGTACACTCCAGGGAAAGCCAATGTTGTGGTCTATGCGCTAAGTAGAAAGAATGTAATGATCGCCAGTTTTATTATTACGACTTCATTGATTGATAAAATATCTGCTCTTCAGAAGGACGATCACTTCATTCAGAGAATCAGAGAAAGAATACAGAACGGCGAACCTTTTGAGTTTCCAGATTGATAACCAAGGGGTTCTAAGGCTAAAGGGTCGAATTTGTGTTCCTAACATTTCTGAGGTTCGGAGGGAAGTACTGGATGAATGCCACAAGTCAAAGCTTAGTATCCATCCAGGAGTGAGCAAAATGTATAATGATATTAAGCGTACATTCTGGTGGAGGTCGATGAAGAGAGACATTTCTTTATATGTTAGCAAGTGTCCTACTTGCCAACTAGTCAAAAGCGACCAACAAAAACTTGCCGGATTGATGCAACCATTAGACATTCCAGGTTGGAAGTGGGAACATATTTCCATGGACTTCATAGATGGTTTGCCCAGAACCAAGAAAGGAAATGACAGTATTTGGGTGATCGTAAATCGCTTCACGAAGACCGCCCATTTTATAACTGTCAGATCCAATAGAACCGCTCAAAGTCTATCACAGATTTATTTCAAAGAAATTGTTAAGCTACATGGAGTACCGATCAGTATAGTTAGTGATAGAGATCCAATATTTACTAGTGATAGAGATCCAATATTTACTAGCAAATTCTGGGAGGCATTTCAAGTAGAACTGGGAACGAAACTGAACTTGAGCATCGCATATCATCCTCAAACAGATAGTCAAACTGAGAGGGTAAATCGTATTCCAGAAGATTTATTGTGGGCTTGTGTTCTTGATTTTGGTGGATCATGGGAAGACCATTTGCATTTGGCGGAGTTCTCATACAACAACAGCTACCAAGCGAGCCTGACAATGTCACCATTCGAAGCATTGTATGGTAGACCGTGCCGATCTCCTGCTTGTTGGGTTGAACCTGGTAATAGGCTTGTATTGGGACCAGATATGATTCGAGAAGCTGCGGATAAAGTCGATTTCATTAAGAAACGATTGCTAGCAGCTCAAAGCGGACATAAGAGCTATGCATACTCGAGAAGGAGGGATTTAGCATTTGCTGTTGGTGACTTTGTGTATCTAAAGGTTTCTCCGATGAGAGGAGTAATTCGATTTGGCAAAACTGGGAAGTTGGCACCCAAATTTATTGGTCCATTCCCTATACTTGAACGGATTGGAACTCTCGCATATAGAGTTCAATTACCCGATTGGTTGCCTGGAGTGCATGATGTATTTCACGTATCTCAACTTCGAAAGCATGTTCATGATCCAAACTTGATCGTGGAAGAAGCAACGCAATGGGATATAGAAATTACTCCAGAATTGGCTGTGAGAAGAGAACCGCTAAAGATAATTGGCAAAGAAACCAAAGAACTGAGGAACAAGAAGGTTCACTTAGTCAAAGTGCAATGGAGTGGAGATCCGCGAGATTGTACTTGGGAAACAGAGGAGAGTATTAAGAAAGCCTATCCTAAGTGCAGGGGGGATATCTCTGATTGGCTCCGGTGCAAGGTACATTTACCATATTTTGCATTTTTCATTTTGTTCTCTACTTTGCTGTTGTTTTCTTTTCATGCATGTAAACTTTTTAATTATATAGTCTGAATGATTTTAAAAGAGTATATGAATTAATTAGTATATTTTTGAAAGATAAAAACCAATTGATTGTTGGTTGTGTTGTTTGATTTTTGGTTGATTAATTAGAATTTTGAACCATTTAGCCAAATTGAACTGAATTGAGAATAGACAGAAATATATACATGTGCATTATATATGTGTGAACAGGTTATGGATAAATAGCTAAGGAGAGGAATAAAATTGTTTGCCCGACAAATAGGTACATGTTTATTGTATTTCTTGGGAATTTGATGATTTTATGAGCCGATTGGCTAGCCGCTTGGCATTTTCTTTTTCTTTTGGATTGGTGAGGGCCATGGGAGGCTATTTGAAATATCCCCAAGCACCCCGTACAAAGGAGGTTATGGCGAAATTTTTCGAAAATTTAGGGTATTAGCCAAATTTTTGAAGAATTTGAAAATTCTTAAAAACTGAAAAGTTGAAGAATGGAAGCCAAAATGAAAGTTGAGTTGGTTAATTAAAACAACTTTTGACTTCGTTCCTTTTCGAGGACGAAAAGTTTTAAGTGGGGGAGATTGTAACAACCCGGAAAATCAGAGCCAATTTAAAATTTTTAATTTGGCTATTTTATTGGATTTTAAATATTTAAAATAAATTATTTTAAATAAGAACGACGAAAAGTATGTTTGAATCGATGTTTGAAAATAAATGTAATTATTTTTAATTATAAACAAGGCCTGAAATGGCGCGGCAGTTTCGAAATTTGAATTCAAACTTTGACTGACTGTACCGGGTGCAAAACAAACCGATTTTAGTGAAACTAAAAATATTAAAATCTGTTTATGAATATCTTTCTAACAAATCTGAAAAATCTAAGTTTCGTAGCAGGAATCAAAAGTTATGGCCAAATGAATTTTCAGAAAGGTCGCTATAGAATTTATATAGCCTGTGAAAATAGACATTTCGCAAACGACCTCAAAATTCGACGAAACTACTTTTGTTGGATCCGGAATGTCAAATTATTGCTAGGTTTCAAATTCCATAATTTTTGAAGATAATATGTGAGCATGGCAAAGGAAAATGTGTTTGGTTGATTTAAGTTAAATTGGATCAACCAAAAAATGACCATTTTTCAAACGGTCTCAGAATTCAACGAAACTAGTTTGTTGGGACCGTATCGTCAAAACATAGCTAGATTAATTTTTCTAGAATTTTTGGGATCAGTATGTGGCCCCGGCAAATTGAAATGTACGTTCAAATCAAATACTAAATGTTTTATATTTTAATTTGAAAAGAAACTGACTGAAACAGTCGAATGGGCCTACGAAACACATCCCATTGTGTTCGGAATAGGGGTATTTAGCTAGGGACGACAGTCGTTGGGTTTGGATTGGAGTTCGTGTGTGGAAGGGGGGTATTTTTGAATTTTAAAAATATATAAATAAAAGAAAAACCCCATTGGCGAATCATAACTCGACACCCTAATTTCTCTCTCCCCGTAACAGCTCGTCGACGGCGGTTTTTCTTCAAAACTTCACTCCTCGATATCTTCCAATCCACACACCATTATCGAACGCCCCAATTGAGGTTTTTGAAGTACTCCTCACGCTCTTCAAATCCGTATAAGCCACAACCGCCATCGCTTCGTATTTCATGAGGATCCATGCTGAGAAGACCGCGATTTTGAAGCTCTGCCGCGTTGCCATGCCAGCTTCGAGTTCAGAGCGGTGGGTCCCTCTGGAGGCGCCTCTCCAAGCTCTACGACGTGGAAGAGGGCGATTGTCCTATCGTGCGACAGTTTAGGTGTAAGATCAAAACCTAGTTTTGAACGAAATTTGAGAGGTAACGTTTTATATATTTTAAACTGTTTTATAGCACTTCTAAGCGCTACGAATTATGATTTACTTCTAAAAATCATATCTTTTTCCTATGTCGTCGAAATCCAGTGAAACAAGAGACAGTGGACTCGTACAGACGTCTTCTACACTCTAGAAGAGACATGATATTTTTCTGAGCCTTCTACAATTTTTGTGGGAGTGGAACCCAATGTGAGAAGTCTGAATTATAAACGATATGGAAACGACGATGTATAAATTATATAATCGAAGTATGAGTTATATAAGCGTAGTACACCTCATGTATAAGCGTTGTATAAGTTGTATGTTCGATGTATAAGTTATATATGCGTTGTAAAAATGATATATACGTTGAAATAAATTGAATTGATACTGAAATGAAATCGAAATATAGTTATATACATATACATACATACATACATACATACATATATATATATATATATATATATATGCACACACACTCCCCTCGTCCACAGGCCACGGACGATATATATTGATGGTGATATTGATTGGATTATTGGTTGATGTGAAAATTTGGTGAATATCATGAATGGTTGATTTGAAATGATTGATTGTGGTTGAAATCCCAATAGGATTAGTATATGGGATAATTCGTCTGCGTACAAACTAGATATTGAAAATCCCCATTGTCAAAAGCTGCGAGGCTTTAAGGTAGAGCAAGGAGCCGTACTAGGGACGGTGCCGGTTTTAACTACCCTGCCGTTATGCTGCCGAAATTTTCTGAAATATTCATGTGTTGAAATAAAAATTCATGTGTTGAATAGAAATTCATGTGTTGAATAAAATTCAAGTGTTGAAATAAAAATTCATGTGTTGAATAAAATTCATGTGTTGAATGAAGTTCATATATTGAATAAATTCTTTGAAAAATAAAAATAACATTTTATCATATATATGAACTATATAAAATAACAGTGTTTTAAATAAATTGTTTTAACACCAAAAATAACATTTTTACCTTATGTATAAACTATATAAAATAATCGTGTTTAGAAATAAATTGTTTTACATTAAAACTCATATTTTTATGATATATATGAACTATATAAAATAATCATGTTTTGAAATAAATTGTTTTACAATAAAAATCACATCTTTATGATATATATATGAATTGTTAAAAATAGTGATGTGTTGAAATAAATAGCTGTTGGATAAAAATACCGTTTTTTATCAAATGTGTGAAATGAATGTGGTTTTGAAATCGAAGAATGAATTATATTTATATATATATAATTAAAATAAATCGAATAATGAAGCAGCAGTTCGTGTTTTGAAACCGTGATTTCAAATGATTAGTGCGGGAGATCCGACCATCGGAAACTGTTGGGTTCGCTTTGGAAATATCTTTCCAACGACACCAACTTTGTAAAGATCCAACGGTTGGATTGTCTGGATGTTTAATTCAAATCTGAAAGAAAAAAGCGCCAAAATCGATTATACTTATATATATATATATAAATATAATTAAATTAAATCGAATAACGACGCTGCAGTTCGTATTTTGAAATCGTTACTTCAAACGATTGGACCGGGAGATCCGACCGCCGTATTTTCCCAAAACTGAAACCGTTGGATTCATTTCAAAAAGATCTTTCTAACGATATAAAATTTGTGAAGATCCAACGGTTAGATTTTCAAATATTCGTAAATCAATTCTGAAGAAAAAAGTGCCACGACCGCGCTATGGCCTGAAGCATCGTCTGAATGAATTGGCTATTTTTAAATGAATAAAAATAGTGATAAATCGTTATAAAATATTATAAATGATATGAAATGGAAATAAACCGAATTTACCCAGTTTATTGGATATTTGATGGTTGAATGTGTTTGGCGTGAAAATTACATTTAAGAACAGAATTATTGATGTCGAATAATTTAACCACTGAAATGAATTGATTTAAATTCTAAATATACGTGAATTATTTGAAAAGGCCGAGTTAAATCTCATTTCAAATAATTGATCGGCGATAAGAAGTCGATGATGAAGACGGTGGTTGAAGACCGGAGATCCACACATCGGTTGGATGATTACTGATGTCTTGATAGGGAGGCATCCCAAAATATAGATAATAAGTGGTGATCGTCCAGACGTACTTGGAGATCGATGGATATGCGAGGTATAAGGTGCCTCCGGTTTCGTTTAGACCCAGAACGAACTTGTAAATGGACTGTGTGTCTAACATTGGATTTTTTTCTGTGCTGATTGATCTCTATTAAATATATATCTGTTTGGCGGCGGAGAATTTATTCTCTTGCTTAACGCCCTTCTCTGAGACGTACGAGCTCAAAGGTTATATATCGATAGAAATCAGTCGCATGGAGTGAATTGCCTGTGTGGCATGCCTAAGTGGCAAATGATCAAGGCTTCTGTTGAAAAGCAAAGTCTTGTGGTTGATGATCAAAGCACGACCTGTGTGGCATAGCTTTGTGTATAACGTTGATTCGCGAGCCTCACACCCCGGTATGAACCAGAAACGGGAGAGGACCTCAGGGAGGGCATGCGTTTCCTTCTGGCTAGGGTGGTGTCAGTGACCTATCATCCCTGACATTTATATTATTTTCACCTGTGTGGTTGTTGGATTGCGAGGCGCCTCGGATATATCGGTGACTATGTGGAGCCGATGGAGTCATAGGACTCATTTACGCCCCAAAGGGCCGGGAAACACAGTGTTCAGGCATTTTAATCCACATCGGTGGACTGAGCCTGACGATCCAAAGGCTTGCTGAGTACTTGCCTGAGACATGGGCTAGATTGTCTCGAATTTGGTAAGGACTATCTTTTGCCTTGGTTCATGACGGAAATCCAATTTCCAAATACGACACCGTGCGGTTTAGATTTTATACCTATATATGGCGACATGATATATGGTACCCATGCCGTCTATGATTGATACTTATGATTGAAATTGTTTTTGAAACATATAGACACTAGTAATTATATCAAATGCTTTTGTTTTATTCGTATCAAGCATATTTTGGCCATTATAAGGTAAAACTCTATCCTCCGGTTTGCGTTGCATTGTGTGATGGGAACTGAGTCTTATAATGGCTTCATTTTTATAAAAAAAAACATTGCGATGTTTAAAAGGTTTACTTGTTTTAAAGCATTGGCAATCCAATGGAGTAAACCCGTTCTTCGAAAGTGGCGTGGTCTTGTGATCGGCCATATTATAAAATATGTTAACTAGATTTCTCGTACCAGTCCCATGACTGACTCGTAGTTTGTTTCACTTGCAAACTCGGGTACCCCTTTTTCTACACGGGCAGCCTTGTATTCAGGTTTTAGCAGGCTCTTTCTGGATAGCTGGAGCTGAAGATGGATTCTACCATTTATCTCTTTTTATGCTGTTCAGCTCCTATTGTACATATTATGTTTTGTTTTCCACTGTAGACATTTATGTATAGCTGAACTGTATTTTGTACTAAGTATGATCCTGTATACTGTGTAACTTTGATGATTATGTTTGTCCAGTGTATACTATTTGTACATTATCTGGTGTATTTATTTATTTTTGTTCTGCTGTTGTCAATTTTTGTGTTATATTCCAAAGATTACCCTTGCCGTCGTCGTACGGGGGTTTGGGGTCGTCACACATTTCTTCCTGTTTTGGCCATTTGATGGGGTGTGAGGCTTGCTAAGGTCACGATATACACAAACCTATGCTTAAATAAGGCACGCTTTGATCATGCATAACTCATTACATAACTTAAGTATGCCACATTGTTCATTTACAATGCATCACTGATTTCTATCAACATATAACCTTTAAGTTCATATGTCTTAGAGAAGGGTGGCAAGAGAATAAATTCTCCGCCACCAAGCAGATATATATTTAATAAAGATCAGTGCTATGTAGTCAATTATAATGTGTACACACAATCCATACAAGACCGTTCAAGGTCTGAACAAAACCTCAATCCGAAATTCCTACACATACGTACGGGCTTCTTGCCACTTAGCTGATATAAAACCATCTACAAATGGGAGCTACCCATTCGAGACATTCAGCAAGTCGTCCTTATGATATGAAGGGTCCGGGTCTTCAATATCATCTTCAATGCCTTCAATTTCTCTACAACGTCGTATTATTACTTGGAATGGTTTTTAGACAAAAATCCAATCCCGGTCTTTCAAAATAATAAGTGCAACTTTAAAACCATGTGGATTTATAGGACCAAATCAAGTCTCAACCCATATTCTATGTTAGGAAACACAAATTATCATTTTAAGCCTTTCATTACATGTTAGCAATTAATTATTAAGGTTAGGGAAATATTTATAAAGTTAATTAACTTTAACATTGAATAAACAATGTTACAAAAACTTTTTCGAAATACCGATGTTCGCTACTTTATGGGAAATAACCTTTATATTACCAAAACTTCATGATTTCAACATAAGTCGCTTTTAAATAATTAATTATGATTTTACACAAATTTTCCATATTTTTAAATGATCATTTATCATTATAGTCAATGGATAGCACTTGCAGCAACATTTTTAAATATTAATTTAAATATAACTTGAAATTAAAATCTGCTTTCACTCATTTTAAAGCTCTTGTTGATGAGAATCAAACATTTTTCATTTCGTGGGAGCCTGATTTAAGTTGCAAAAGTTATAAGCATTTAAAGTTTTAACAAAAGTACGCTAAATTTTACTATAAATTCAAATAGCTTCAAATTAAATTTCAAATTAAACTTTGAATTAACCATCCTGTCTGTCGGATCAGTTAGGGATAGCCAGGGAGAGTAGGAAACTATATTTTCCAAACTCAAGCCCTGACACTATCCTCTCTATCGTCCTAGAACGTTCCTGCATTTATTTTGACAAACTCTATTTTAATTACAATATACATTCACATAAAAACTTTACTAAATTTCTTTAAAATGATTTAGAAAATCATTTGTACTTATATTAACTATTTAAAACCATTTTCAACAACATTCCAACTTTCAAATCTAAATGAATATAATATTCATTTATAACACAAACTTGGTCCGAGACTTGTATGATATCTGTATAATCCACACATGTGTGTGTAACAAGTATAATGCACATATCATCACTAGCAACAAGCACGAAGCATCCATTCATCCATCACACAATCATATATGGGTGTGTGTGTGTATATATATATATATATATATATAACAGTGTATACATGTGTCCATATAAGCGTTTGTCAATAAACACTTACATTGCAATAATTTTATCATCCATATCATCAACAATCATTCACACAACATAAAAAATGAACAAATATAAATGTCAAGTTCTCACCTTAGGGTTCCACTATGCTATCCTTTAATGCTGGGCTGCTAAACCCTCTACAGTTATCTCGGACTGACTGTTTGACGCTACCGACTTTGCAACAATTTATATATTTTATAAATGGAGGAAGAGGAGGATTTTCACCCTAGAAACCATGCATTTTAAGGTGGAGAAGAAGAAGAAATAGATGAGAAGATGAGAATGAATGATTAAGGGAATGACCGGAATTTCAACCTCGAAAATCGACACTTTAATAACTTCTCATATTCAAAATGTCGAAGATTCAAGTGTCGGATTCCTGCTTGTTTGGGGATATAACACAGTAGATAAATCACAATGAAATAAACAACTTCTCATTTATATAACATGAGATTACATAAGAGTTTACCACATTACATATCCATAACCAAAAGAACAGCGGAAACTGAGTAACAATGTAAATCCCATAACAGTCTTCATCTTCACCTGAATAGCTCCAGATCACAGATGCCTAAAAATAATATGTCCCAAAGAAAATAGCTAATACTCCACAGCAGCAGCAACTCCCCAAAAGCAAGGGATCCACTGAGAAAAAGGTTCCAAGACACAAGCTCCAAATACTGCTATTAAACCTGACACTAAGTTGTCCGTGTAAAAATTATGGGCACCCAGAGTTTTGTGTGAAACCAAAACAACTCCGAGTCAGCCATGGGGCTGGTGTAAGAACTCATCATATTTGTTTGTGCATTGAAAATTCGCACTGACTTTTTGAAAAATGAAACTAAAATAAGGTCTCGCGGCACAAGGCCTCTAGAGGAATTTTGAACGCCTCTAGAGGAATGTCCGAGGATCAACAGTGGTGCTCCTCATGCCAACACAAGACCGGGTTACCTCTGTAACTAGGTAACTTAGAGTACGCCTGAGTATGTCATCTCCCGGTCATTACCGACCTTTCCGAGTGCTCGCCAACAACAACCACAAAAGTAGATGTTTTCCACATAGGTTAATACTTGGGCTCCATACCGTAGTACACCTTTTATCTAGAAGAAAATAGCACACCCGTAACCCTGCTGCATTTCTTCCTGTTTTGGCCATTTACCGGGGTGTGAGGCATGCCAAAGTCACGATATACACAAAGCCACACTTAAATAAGCCCCGCTTTGATCATCCATAACTCATTACGTAACTTAAGCATGCCACATTGTCCATTCGTAACGCATCACTGATTTCAATCAATATATAACCTCTAAGCTCATACGTCTTAGAGAAGGGTGTTAAGCAAGAGAATAAATTCTCCCCCACCAAGCAGATATATGTTTAATAAAGATCAATGCTACGCAGTCAATTACAATGTCAGACACACAATCCATACAAGTCCGTTCTGGGTCTGTACAAACCTCAATCCAGAAATACTTCACATACGTTTGGGCTTCTTGCCACTTAGCTGATATAAAATCCATCTGTAAATGGGAGCTACCCATTCGAGACATTTGGCAAGTCGTCCTTACGATATGAAGGGTCCGGGACTTCAACATCATCTTCAATGCCTTTAATTTCTCCACAACATCGTATTATTACTTGGAATGGTTTTTAGACATAAATCCAATCCCGGTCTTTCCAAATAATAAGCGCAACTTTAAAACCATGTGGATATATAGGGCCAAATCAAGCCTCAACCAATATTCTATGTTTGGAAACTCAAATTATCATTTAAAGGCTTTCATTATATGTTAGCAATTAATTATTAAGGTTAGGGAAAGATTATAAAGTTAAATACCTTTAACATTGAATAAACATTGTTACCAAAGTGTTACAAAAAGTGTTTCAAAATACCTATGTTCGCTAGTTTATGGGGAATAACCTTTATATTACCAAAACTTCATGATTTCAACATAAATCACTTTTAAATAATTAATTATGATTTTACACAAATTTTCCATATTTTTAAATGACCATTTATCATTATAGTCAATGGATAGCACTTGCAACAACATTTTTAAATATTAATTTAAATATAACTTGAAATTTATAAATCGAAATTAAAATCTGCTTTCACTCATTTGAAAGCTCTTGTTGATGAGAATCAAATGTTTTTCATTTCGTGGGAATCTGATTGAAGTTGCAAAAGTTATAAGCATTTAAAGTTTTAACATAAGTACGCTAAATTCTACTATAAATTCAAGTAGCTTTAAATTAAATTTAAAATTAAATTTTGAATAACCATCATGTCCGTCGAATCAGTTAGGGATAGCCAGGAAGAGCAGGAAACTATATTTTCCAAACTCAAGCCTAGACGCTATCCTCTCTGTCATCCTAGAACGTTCCGGTATTTATTTTGACAAACTCTATTTTAATTACAATATACATTCACATAAAATTTTTTACTAAATTGCTTTAAAATGATTTAGAAAATCATTTGTACTTATACTAACTATTTAAAACCATTTACAACTAAATTCCAACTTTCAAATCTAAATGAACAAAATATTCATTTATAACACAAACTTGGTCCGAGACTTGTCTGATATCCGTATAACCCACATATGTGTGTGTAACAAGTATAATGCACATATCATCACTAATAACAACCATGAAGCATCCATTCATCCATCACACGATCATATATGGGTATATATATATATATATATATATATATATATATATATATATATATATATATATATAACGATGTATACATGTGTCCATATACGTGTTTGTCACTAAACGCTTGCATTGCAATAATTACTAGTCATCCATATCTTCAACAATCATTCACACAACATAAAAAGTGAACAAATATAAATGTCGAGTTCTCACCTTGGGGTTCCACTATGCTATCCTCTATTGCTAGGCTGCTAGACCCACTACAGTTATCCCGGACTGACTGTTTGACGCTACCGACTTTGCAGCAACTTATATATATTTTATAAATGGAGGAAGAGGATGATTTTCACCATGGAAACCATGGATTTTAAGGTGGAGAAGAAGAGGAAATGGAAGAGAAGATGAGAATGAATGCTTAAAGGAAGGAAAGGGGTGTATTTATACTTTAAATGATTTAATAAGACGATGACACCTCGTAGGACATGTGTAATTCATGCATGTAATGTTGCATGCAAAATTACAAGTGTCTTAACACTTGTAATAAAGAGAAAGGGGGTGTTTTTTGGTAGCATTTACCCTTTAAATGCTATTAAAAACTATATACAACACTTAACCAAATGCTACCAAAGGTATATATACTTCTTAACTATATTTTTATAATCTAAACAATTTATTACAACTTTAATTAACTTATAAACTAATCATTTAACTAGTCCAAAATTCCAGATCATTACATTCACCCCCTTTAAAATAATTTCGTTCCTGAAATTGCATAAGATGGTAATAAAATAAGACATAACAACTAAAGGGAAATAGATAAGGAAATGAGTTTACTGGAGGTTGGGTTAGACTGGAATGTCCACTCGACAGTCAGGATAGAATTTCCGCATAGTTTCTTCTGTTTCCCAGGTACAATCCTTGGGGTCATCACTCTATTGTACTTTAACCAGCTTAACAGTCTTATTTCTTAACCTCTTTTCATCTCGAGAAATGATCTTTGTGGGTTCTCTTTTGACTTCTAAACTTGGGGTAATTTCCAGATCTTGTTGAGCAGCTTCTTCTATAACCTGGTCTGGATCATGCACATACTTTCTAAGATTAGATATATGGAACACATTATGTACACCAGACAACCATTTTAGTAACCGCACTCGATAAGAAAATGGTCAAATTCTCTCCAGAATAGGAAATGGTCCAATATACCGTGGAGCTAACTTTCCTGTTTTCCCATCTGATAACTCCTTTCATCGGGGATACTTTTAAAATATGGAATCTCCAACTGCAAATTCCAAAGATTTCTCCTTCGATCAGCATAGCACTTTTGTCGATCCTGGGTCGCTTTTAGCTTTTTCTTAATGAGATACACTTTCTCCGTCGCTTCTCTGATCATATCTGATCCAGGAACAAGTCTATTTCCAGACTCAACCCAACATATTGGCGATTTGCATAGACGGCCATAGAGTTTTTCAAACGGTGCCATCTTAATACTAGCTTGATAACTATTGTTATAAGAAAATTCAACCAATGGTAGATGATTTTCCCATGAACCTCCAAAATCGAGAACACATGCTCGCAACAAGTCTTCCAAAATTTTATTAACTCTTTCTATTTGTCCATCTGATCGTGGATGATAGGCAGTGCTAAAGTTCAGCTTCGTTCCCGAAGCATCTTGAAAAGCTTCCCAAAAACGACTAGCGAAGATAGGGTCACGATCACTTACAATGCTACTCGGAATTCCATGTAACGTAACAATTTCCTTAATATATAACTCTGCTAAACTAGCAACAGTCCTAGTACATTTTACTGGAATGAAATGGGAACTTTTAGTGAGGCGATCTACAATAACCCATATTCCTTTATTTCCTTTGCGAGTGCGTGGTAAACCATCGATGAAATCCGTCGAAACTTGATCCCATTTCCATTGTGGAATTGGCAAGGGTTGAAGTAATCCTGCTGTCTTCTACTGACCGCTCTTTATTTGTTGACATATGGCACAACGGGCTGACATAAATAGATATGTCCCTCTTCATTGTTCTCCACCAAAATGTATGTTTAACATATTGATACATTTTATTAACTCCAGGGTGGACGCTGAATCTGGATTTATGACATTCGTCCGATACTTCTTTCTGAAGCTTATTTATGTTTGGGATACAAATTCTTCCTTTCAATCTCAAAATACCTTTTTCATCAATTTCAAAACTTGAATCCTTACCTTGTTTTATATTCTCAGCTATTCTTTGTAAAAATCTATCTTCTCCCTGTTTACTGACAATCTTTTCCATAAGAGTTGGGGAAATAACTAAATAAGTGATGACGGCGAATTTCCTACTTAAAGCATCATCTACAGTGTTGGCTTTCCCAGGGGTATATTGAATATCCAAATTATATGATGCTCCAACCAACGCTGCTGTCTTAAGTTGAAATCTTTCTGAGTGAGTAAATACTTTAGAGGTTTATAGTCAGTGTACAATTCAAACCTTTCTCCCAAAAGATAGTGCCTCCAAAATTTCAAAACAAATATTACATCTAGCAATTCTAAGTCATGCGTTGGATAATTCCTTTCATGTGGTTTCAATTGTCTGCTTGCATAGGCAATTACTCTCCCTTCCTACATCAAAACTGCACCAACTCCTTGTTTGCATGCATCTATATAAACTGACAACCATTTATTTCCATTTATAATATCTAGAACTGGAGCAGATGTTAGTCTTTCCTTTAGCTTCTGAAAGGATTCTTCACATTTTGGGGACCACACAAATTTGGCATTCTTCATAGTTAGCTTTGTAAGAGGAGAACCTATTCTTGAAAAAACTTGAACAAATCTTCTGTAATAGCCGGCCAATCCGAGGAAACTCCAGACTTCTTTTGGTGTCTTTGGTTGCTTCCAATCCAAAATGGCAGAAATCTTTCCAGGGTCTACTGAAATTCCTTTCTTGGATATGATATGACCAAGGAATTTTACTTCCTTTTCCCAAAAGCAGCATTTCGAGAGTTTCGCTTTGAGCACATTCTTTCTTAATATTTCCAAAGCTATTCTTAGATGTTCCGCGTGCTCTTCCTTAGTTTTAGGGCCCGTTTGGATGGGCCAAAATAAGCAACTTTTTAGCTTTTTGAAAGCAAAATCGGAAAAGCCCACCTGGATATGTAAATTATTTGGGCTTTTGAAAGCTGCATTTCTTCTTATTCTGAAAGCCATTATTTTTTCTTTTGGCTTTCATAATCCAAAAGAATATAACGACTTCTCGGCCGACTATCTTCAGTTAGGGTTCAAGGCGATTCTTTTAATTTCCAGTCTTACAGAGCCGCTCCAAATTTTGGTTGATATTCTTGACAAAGGTATCGTTTTTCTTCTTTTATTTATTCTCAATGCTCTCAATCTTCTATGATTTTGTTTACTTGGCTTCTGCTTAATCGATCAAAATATTTTTTCATTTTGAGCTTGTATTGCGTCTGATTTTGACTTATTAAAGCCTATTAAGGAGTGTTTTCGTTTAATCAGATACATCCAGATAAGAGAAAAATTACTACCACAAATCTGATTACTGTCACCCAACCTGAATGTACCGATTTTCTAATATTTTGTGAAAATAAGTGTTGATTACATCTTTATAATGTTGTTTATTCTACGGAATTCGTTTTTCTCAATGATGTATCCTTCACTGGAAAATTTTCTATGCCCCTTGTTAGTGAATAGGAAGCGTATTGTTTTATCAGTTATTAATGATTCATAGATATAAGGACATGAAAAAAAAAATATTCATCTGATGGACGCAATAAGATGAGGAGTCGATAAAACTTGTGTATTCATGCTTAGGAGTCGATAAAGCTTGTGTATTCATGCTGTTAGCTGAGAAGAGAATAGCCGAGGAGTCGATAAAACTTGTGTATGCATAAATTTGTTATTGAAATCCCCCTCTAGTATCTAAACTGCAGCTTGTTTGTCATACACCATTATGTATCTATGACTTGTTTAATTCATACATTTTTCCTATGTCTTCTTTAACTTCCATAACTATTTTAGTAGATGACATCCGATAATGTTACACAACGTAATGATCCTTCATATGAGTTGGCAACCGAAGTCTTGGCTAATTGGGACAAAACAAAAGAAGGTGTTTTTATAGATTTTGAAACACCCCACCTTTATTAATGTCACTCACAAAGGGAATGCATTAACTTCAGTGGAGCGTTATAGGTAAAAGATGCAGATAAATTACAAGACAGACAAATAAAGCAGCAGAAAATAAATAAAACTTTACTTCATTGATAAAACAACAACTTTTCCAACACCAATACCCACAAAGTATCTGTCTTGTTTAACAAAATAAAGAAGCATAAAATGAAAATGATATTCCCCAATAAAGCATGAGCTAGCCATAGCAGTGGAAAAGAGAGTCCAAAGTAATACATCGACTATCTTCGAGCTTGGAAAGAGAAACGGTCCAAACTAAGCTGAGTTATTCCCTCCCTGACAACAGGGGGGAAACAAAAGAAAAGAGGCGAAGCAAACTAGGTCAGACATAAGTCTGGTAAGTCCAGTGACTTTCAGTACGTAAACAGGTAAAAGTAACATGACATGAATAAACTGAATATAAGATAATACCGTGATAACATGGATAACAAGATAACATAAGATTAGCTTAAGATATGATAAGGCAAGATAAACCGAATGTGCTTCTACTCTTTCTCTGCTTTGCTACTACCCTTTTATTCTGATTTCTATATCTCTGCACCATCTAACTAGTGTCCCAACTAGTAATCTGTATAAAATGATCATATGATAATGTGATCCCAATCCCCGCAATTGTGGTAGCCATCAGGTGTACATCTATTGTGAGGATTCCACCTCAACCTGCCTAATTGCCATGAATATATTAGATGTACCCTTACTACCCTATTGATCGGCTCCTTACTCGTATTAATTTTTCCTTGTGTCTGTGTCAATCGGTCCTCTCTTGTGTGTAGATACCCTATGCTGGTCCCACCATAAGGTGTATCAATCCTTATGATAGCAACCCAACATGATTCAAGATGCACAGTGTGTAACTACTGGTACTCAGTGCCTGTTTTTCCCACTCCGGAGTACGTGCACGCCCGTAAACCGTCGGAACCTACACTGACGTACCTCCTGCCGCTATTTTGACCGCTTATAACCAGCCCAATAATCATGCCCCACCCTGCCTAGTTTCAGGGTATCTTGATACATCTATGTGGGTTACTGCTGAAATGGGTCCCCGTTACTTGGGTTTCCCACTGGTTAAGTTTGTGGGCCTATATTTACTAATATTACCCACAACCCGATATGTACTTAACCCTCCCACTGATTCAAGCCTGTTTATTTAACGGTTAAGTTTGTGGGCCTATATATACTAATATTACCCACCTACACGAGATGTACTTAACCCTCCCACTGATCAAGTCAATACGTATTATTGGTTAAGCTTGCCTCAACCCTATCCCCTTCGTTCATGTAATATTGGTTAAGTGTTGTCCATTCATGTTAACTTAACCCACCCACACATCATGTTGTATTGGTTAAGTGTTTTCTATTAACTTAACCCCACTCGTTCATTATGTTATATTGGTTAAGTGTTGCCCTCTTGTGTTACTTAACCCTATCATACATCATGTTATATATATTGGTTAAGTGTTGCCTTCTTGTGTTACTTAACCTACCATACATCATGTTATATCGGTTAAGTGTTGCCTTAGTTAACTTAACCCTCCCATTTGTTTAATTGACATGTTGTACTGGTTAAGTGTTGCATTAGTTAACTTAACCCTACCATTTGTTTAATTAACATATTGTACTGGTTAAGTGTTGCCTTAGTTAACTTAACCCTACAATTCTTAACATGTCATTTTCGTTAGCATTAATTGATTTATTAATGCACCAACCCCTCACATTAGATCTGTGTTGTTGCGGTTACTGGATGTGCCGGGCGGTTCCGGGAAGTTTTACACCACAACTCAATCTAACCTCGGGTTTTTCTTGGGCATGATGCACTAACCTCTTACATTAGATAGGTGTTGTTGCGGTTACTGGATGTGCCGAGCGGTTCCGGCCAGTTTTACACCACAACTCAATCTAACCTCGGGTTAGGCATGTTTATCTTTTAGCATATTTACCATACATGTCCAAATCTAGATTTTATATGCTAATCATCCCTAATTCACAAAACTAGTCATGTTCCAATTCTCAAGTTATACCCCAACAAAGCTAATTGCAAGTTATGCCCCACAAGTTCAAATTCAAGTTACCACTCAAAATAGGTTGCACCCAATCTTCCCAAATTTGCAATAATATTTATGCCCCAAAATCACAATATTCATTATGCTTGGCGTCCCAACCAATAGTTATGCCCCATCTAAATTAATATCCCAATTTACAGTTTACGCCCAATCTAAATTTAATATTTCAATTTACCCCAAGTTCGCAACAATAACAATTATGCCCCAAAACTTGATTTATATGCCAATTAACCCAAACTTGCAGTTATAATGATAATAATGCCCCAATATCAATTACAAGTTATACCCAAATCTCAATTACAAGTTATGCCCAAATCTCAATTACAAGTTACGCTCAATATTACATAAAATAGATTAGGCCCAATACCCCCGTATTCCAATCGTGTATATAACAAGATTTCGTCTAGGTTTGAGACAACCTAGATCCATAATAAAAGGGGAAGAAGAGGAAACATAAAAGATTAGGCAGAAAATAGCCATACGACGCTAGATTTGATAATAGCAATATCGGGAACATAAAAGAAGTATATATCTGAATAAAATTACATCGCAGGCACAAATCTGATAAAATAGATTTGAATAACATCGCAGGTACAAATCTGATAAAATGGATTTGAATAACATCGCAGGCACAAATATGATAAAATAGATTTGAATAACATCACAGGCACAAATCTGATAAAATAGATTTAAATAACATCGCAGGTACAAATCTGATAAAATAGATTTGAAAAACATCGCAGGCACAAATCTGATAAAATAGATTTGAATAACATCGCAGGCACAAATCTGATAAAGTAGATTTGATAAATCTGAAAGGATTATCTCATGATCAGGTATAGCTTGGATTCAGATTATTACATGCCAAGAATTTCAATTAAGAATTCACATCTGAAAGTAACTTGAATTTACAGTGCTTAGATTAGGAGAAAATAGGTGTGCAGAAGTTGATTCATCTCCAAGGTTGATTGTTGATGAAGATCTTCTAATATGATTTAGGTTTTTAGAGGCGGCGGCTAAGAGGATTGAGAGTTCAGCAGCATAGAGGCGTTAGAAGGAATTATTATGAATTAGGTTAGGTCTAGGCACTAATTTATAGGTATAGAGAGTGTTTTAGAGTCTTTAGATCACCACAGAAGCCATCAGGTCCGTACGGCGCATCAAAACACGTCATACGAAGCAGCTCATCCCGTTAGGGCTTGGATCCAAAAAGGGGTCGACCCCTCCCCTAGGGGGTCGACACCCCTTGGGCGGGAAATTTCCCGCCCAACCCGCTTCTTTGATTTCGAATGTTTTTGAATTATTTTTCTGGCTGGTTAACTAATTATTTAAATCTCTAAATTCTTGTAATCTTCCGAGGCCCATAACTTCCTCATACAGAGTCTGATTTACGGAAACTCGGACTCTATCTCAAGCAGAATTCCGAGATGAATGCAATGGTGTAACCCGTTTTACCTAATTCTTCTTTTAAAGATTAATTATTCTTTAATTATCTCTTATGTCACATTTTAAAATTACGGGGTGCTACATTCTCCCCTCCTTAAAGGATTTCGTCCCCGAAATCTCCAAGTCAAGAAGAATGTTTATCCTACAATCCAACATCCATCTACTCAACCATTCAATCATAGGCATCCATTGTCCTTAAAAGGCCTCTAATGCTTTTCATGAACATATGCATAGTGTGTGTATATGTCCTTACCCAAATGCAAGATCAGGTGGTCTATTGATTCAGTTGACCCCCTTAATGCTAGTTATGCTAGTGTTATGAGTCCATCATGTATGCAATTATTCATAATCGTACTTTATAACTTCTACATGAGTGCACAATCATTCATTCAAATGCAATATCCATATGATAACACATCAAGTTTCAATCCATATATATAAAAATTCACTCATGCATATGAAATATGGAAGTGACAGAGCCGATCTAGTGCCTAGTGTGTGTGTGTGTGTGCATATGAGTCCACAAGCAACCACTAGCAAACACTTACATCCACTTGCATCCACCAAACATAACATGTCTCAAACACATGTTTACATCCATTGGCTTCTACCTAAGGATCGAGGATAGGATCGAGAGGATATACTTAAAAGATAAAGACTAGCATGCAAATAAACTTTACAGAAAAAGAGAGATTAAGGATATACGGTATGATGCACGTATCTAGTCTTCAGTCTTCTAAGTTGTATTTTCTTGAGCTTCACTCCATAGCGCTCTAACTGTCATAACTTCACGATTGCATAACTGCTTAATTTTTGTTTCCAAAATATGAGTTGGAACTCATTTCACTGTCGCCTCTCGTTCCACCTCTTCTTCTTCTAGTATACTCGGCACTACAACTCCTTCTGTGTTACGCTAACATTTCCTCAAAAGGTCTTCCAAATCCTATTCACCCTTTCTGTCAGAGGATGATAAGCAGTGCTTAAACATAACTGCGTACTCATGGCTTCTTCCAAAATTCACTAAAGGGTATTCCATGTAGAAGAACTATCTCTTGAAAATAAAAAGATGCTAACCATGTTACCAAGTGTATTTATTAAGGTGATTAGAGGTCTCTTCTCTATTTAACTTATCCATTGCGTCAGCTATCTGAGAGTCTTTTCTTTGTGAAGTCTCTATTTAATTCAAAAGTATAGGTCTTACTCCTAGCGATGCCAACTGCTAACTTAACCGAAGGTTTTAAAATCAAAGTTTGATATGTATTCTGAATTTTTCCTTTTCACATAAAGAGGACTTGAAGTCAACCTTTTTCTTCTTAAGGCATCCACTACGACCTTACCCTTTCATCAAAATGGCGCCTAGTCCCGTGCCACATGCATCCGTGTATACCGTAAGCCTTTTACTACCGTAAGGTAAAAGTCAAAACTGGGGCTGCATGCATCAAATAAATGTATCTCATTCTACATCTCGTCATAGCCCACCTATAGCGGTGTCTCACGCTGAAGAAGTGCCTAATGATGAAGTACAAGAGGGTGCTACGTGTGGCTTGCCATCTAGGACCTCAAGTAAGAGCAGCAAGCGTGACAAACGAGAGAGGAATGAGACGAATTTCAACGAATCTATCAAGATTTTAGCCGAGACTTCTAAAGCAAGATTGGAGGAGAAAAAGAAGAATCGCGAGGAGACAGAAAAATATTCAGTCTCAGAGTGCATGAAAATTATGGATGAAATGATTTTGGACATCGATAACCATGCACGTATCCATGTTCTAAAATTGCTTCAAGAAAAATCATGGAGGGAGACTTTTGTTCACATGTCCGATGAGCTAAGGAAGGACTAGATCTTATCTGTTTAAAGATTGAAAAAATAGCACAACATTGAAAACTTTTTAAAGTGTTAGGATTTTAACTCTTCATGTATCTTAATTAATTAGTATGAAGTATGAACTTTATGTAGGGACGTGTTATGATTTTGTGTATGTTGAATGGTTCAAATTTGGGAATATTATGTTTTAATTTGAGAATGTTGTGTTTTTACTTGAGAATGATGTGAAAGTTTTGCATTATACTGTGATCATTGCCGTATATTATTCAGTGAAAATTTTGCATTATTTTCATTTGGGAATGTTGTGTTTTCATCTGATTAATATTGCATATGCTGGCTTATTTATATTTTTCAAGTTACAGTAGCTAATGCTATCAGTATTAAGACATATATATTATTCACTACAGGAGGCAACTCACTCCTTATCATACTGGTGCGTCAGGTCAACTTTTCTACCTTGCAATTGGCATTTGTAATTTGTCAGCTCAGGTACCACTTATTCTTTCATAATTGGTTTATAATTGGTTTGCAGCTTGCATTCATAGTTTGGTTGGGCTGTTTTATGCTTCATTTTTTACTTACTGATTCTAGTTTTTTGTATGTTTCAAAATATTCTATATATGCGTCTCCGTGAGGATCTAGGTGGTTGTATTGCATTTTTTTTTTTTGGATATGGCTTATATTTTGTTGGATTTTTGGGGTGGTCAGTTCTATCATTTTCTTTATCATGGTGCTCTCTCATTTTGCCATACCAGTTCTGCTGCTTGTGGAGTTTTCCTTTTCTGGTGTATAGAGCCGACCTTGGGTATTTTTTTAATTTTCAAAATTCATTTCAGTTTAGTTCAATTTTCAAAACTAGCATCATTTGGTTCATTTTAGTTTAATTGAGTTTGCATTTTCCTCTCTTTATTTAAAAAAAGCCACTTGATTGTGTTTGATTTTTCAGTTTTCACTTAGGCATTTGTGTGTTCCAGTTTTCGCTTGCTGTTAGTCTTTATGTTCTTTTTTCGGGAATTATTTCTTTTTTCATGTTTATATTTTTTTCTACATTATGTTGATATCTTGAATGAGATCACTCATTGAATTGAATTGATTTTGCAACCTGGAAAAGGTGAGTAATCTATGGTCTTTTTTTATGCATGAGACTACGTATATCATATTAAATGTTGCAACCTGGAAAAGGTGAGTAATCACTCATCAAATTTCGAATTCAAGTCGTCGTTAATTTTACTTTCATTCGAATTGGGGGATGTTACTTTTTTGTACTGGGCTTTGAAATTAAAATTTAAATCAATAATTTACAGTAATATTTTTATAGGCTTCAAGAATAGAATGTGAAATTTTTTGGGATACTAACAAATGTATAAACTGGTTGTTAGTTTAAGGACACAACCTTTTTGAAGAACATGATTACTGGTGTTTTAGTATTTTTTGTTTTGTGTTGAATATTAGCATGTTAGATACAGTTATTATGCCCTTGTGATTTGCGTTATTTATGAAGATTTGATTGCGTCATCTATCTTCATCATTTTTCATTGTCCCATACAAAAAAGATTTAATGCAATTGGACAGATTTAGAAAACTTTTAAAGGTATTGCTCACATGATTGTTGACGTATACATGTATTAGATGTATGTATATTGCACATATTGGATTACCAGGCTAAAGCTGACATCGAGAACAAAATAGTATGAATTTACATTTTTTTAATATAAAATAAGTGGCATTTTAATCAGTATCGAATTTAGAACAGATTGTCTCTACTTTAGTATAGTAAAAATATATGCAAATACTCTTGGTGTTCTGATGATTTTGTTTTCCTTATGAATATCCATATAAAAGAATTTTTTCTATCAATATTACTTGACAGACCTTTTTATGATTTAAACAGAAGTAATGATATATCATATTAAATGTTGCATATGATTTTACTAATTATGTTATTCCAGTAGGTACGATCCCTGTTTCTTTCACACAGTTTCCACTCTAATGATAGCTACATTGCATGATATTTATTTTCAATTATGAACCAGATTCTTCTGAGGACTGGTGATATTGTATAGCTTCTGATGTTTACGTTGATTATAATTGATTCATGTTCTTTTGAGCAACAGTCCAGGTAATTCACTATCCACTGTCATGAAAATCATCTTTTGCTATATGTTGTATTCATAATAATAGAACCATTTTGTAATTAACTTTTCTAATAGTAAAGTTTTTTCTACTACTGTTCAACCGTTTTACTACAATTTATACAGTAGAGAGTGTTATAATAAAAGGTTTTTACCACTATTGTACCCATTGGAATAGATTTTCAGAACTGATTTTCTTCTCATAACCATGATTCAAACTTCCTCTTTCCTTTTCCCTTCTGATTGTTAATTTGTTTGAATTTTGGTTTCATTCTAGGTATCTTGAACTTCTTCTTTAACTTTGATATACAAATTATGGTGCTTTTTTTGATATAATTTTATGTTAGTTATTACAATATTTGCATACAATTAGTTTAAGCTGTCACTCATGTCAAATAAATTGCCAAATATGATCATGTTTTTCTTGCTTGACATCTTAGCATAAAAGAACTCCGATATATCATCCACTTTGAGTTAATCAATTGCATTTTGCCTTCTACTGCTGCTTCATTTAGTTTACATTGTCAGATTATGAGCCGTTGTACATTGTCTTTGCTATGATTGGTTTTAAAGTTTCTTTGCATTTCTACACATATGTTGCTCAACCTATTTTCTTATATAATTTTTATTGAAATTCAATTTCTTAAGTTTTGCGTTGTTGCATTTACCATCTAAAGTATGTTGAATAGCGGACCGTCGCTCCAATTTTCATTTCTAGGGCATGATTCTACAAGCCATTGTAATTTAGAAGCAACAGCTAATGGGCATATGAATTTAAAGCCTAACCTCTAATATGTGTGTTTCATTTTAAATTCCAGACATAACAGGGGTTTGTTCACTGCTAAAACTTAATAAATAAACCACATGACTTTATGGTAACATATGCAGCCATTGAACATTACAAAAGATTTTATTAATTTCGGTCATGAGGTTTCCTTCTTGCTCTCATTTTTGTGTCGTTGTTACTAGTTGTTGATAACTGATTTCAATCCTTTATTCTATTTTGTGATAAAAAACAGTTGGTCAGTTTCAGTGCATTCGATTCTAAACAATCCCTTTATTCATATAAAAAGAAAAACATTATTGATTAAAAGCTAGAAACATAACTTGCTTGAGAATGTGCTCTTGTATTAGTTAATTTGATAATTACAAGCAATCCATTTTTATATGTTTACTATTGTAACTTTGTAAGTATTTAAAAATGGTGAAAACAAGGCCAATAAATGCTTAACATATTTGGGTATATGCTTAACATATTTGTGTATATTTGAATATTAAATCAATTTGCTAAACTCATTGTCCAAGGTAAATGATAGTGTGATTTTTATTGGAGGGTAATTAGGTAGGTTGGCATACAGCAGAACCAATTTTAGTGTATTCAATTCTAGTCTTATTCCTTGACTTAATTTTACAATTATTTGTGTTTTCATTTGAATTTCCTTTAATTTCATTTTTAACTTGTTCAGTCATCTATAAAATAAATTTATTCAACATATAGGATATTGTCAAATATGAGTTCAAGTAGCGAATCAAGTGGATCAAGTGATATCGAACAAGAAGCTATTGAGTTGATAGTTAGCCATACTAGAAATAAATATTATTCAAGATGGATCCTGAGACAACCATACAGAAATGATGCGTTGAGTGGAAGAGAATATGTTTTTAATGTGCTCAATGGTCATACAGCTAGATGCTTGGACATGATCCATATTCATACAAATGTTCTACTAGATTTATGTGAGGCTCTAAGGACTCGTGAGTTGTTGCGTGATGCACAACATGTCAAAGTGGAAGAATAAATGTGCATATTTCTATACACAGTTGGTCATAATGATAGTAATAGAGTTGTTTCCGAACGTTTTCAGCACTCTCCGGAAACAATTTCACGTCATTTTGGAAATGTATTAAAGGCTTTATGTAAATTCGCTAAAGAAGTCATTGTACCTCCAGATTTCACGATAATTCATCCATACTTGAAAAGCAAAGGTGATAAGTATTGGCCCTGGTTTAAGGTATGTTTCTTATTCACAAGTGCAAGTTGATCTTCTCTTTTACATTTCCCAAAAAATATATTATTATTTTTGTATGGTTAACAATAATATTTGTTATTATTTCTTCATGCAGAATTGCATTGGAGCGATCGATGGCACCAGGGGCGTACCCATGTGAGGCCTAGTGGGGGCCGTCGCCCCCACTGATTTTTTTTTAATTCTAGTATGGTTTTGCTATTCAGTTTGTTATGTATCCTACTTATCATGTAAGGCATTAACTGACCATGCAACATCAACTAAAGGTGCTTCCATAACCATGGATTATTTATTCATTTTCTATTCAGTTTGTTATGTATCCTACTTATCACGTAAGGTATTCACTGACCATGCAGTATCAACTAAAGGTGCTTCCAGAACCATGGAATATTTAATCATTTTGTTAAAAGATACCTTACTATCAATCTTTGTTTACAGGATCTCTAAATTCAAATGTCCAAACTTTATGAAACTCTAATTTCATTTTCAATTTGGACAAAAAAGTTAAAATCTTCATCTAACAACCTTGCAAATACGACTTCTTTACCCGTATTACGTATGCTTGCATGGTAAAATTTAATACAAATTTATAGCTAAAATAAGAACAAATTATACCATCATGGAAATATGTTATTTTATTAGTTTTGCCCCCACTAATTCAAATCCCTGCGTACGCCACTGGATGGCACACACATTAGTGCGTGTGTAGCGGAAAGGCACAAATTCCATATAGAGGAAGGAAAAGTTTACCTACCCAAAATGTAATGTGCGCATGTGATTTTGATACGTGTTTCACATACGTTTTAGCTGGATGAGAAGGTAGTGCAAATGATTCAAGAATATTGATGGATACAATTAATGATTCAAGTAAAAAAAATTGATGCCTCCAAAAGGTATTATTCATTATTGTTTTTTCACAACAGTACTTATATGAATTTCAAAATCATGAAATTAAATAGCTCTTGTTTCTTTATGCCACAAAAAACTTAAACAATAAACTCAAATTTAAATTTAGTTATAAGTTTATAATTATGTATCTTTTGTTTATAGGGAAATTTTATTTGGACGATTCAGGATATGCTAATATGCCTGGGTTTTTAACCCCATACAGAGGAGATAGATACAATCACAGTGACTTTATAGGAGCAAACAGGACACCACAATCTGCGAGGGAGAAATATAATTATGCTCACTCATCTTTTCGGAATATCATTGAATGTTGTTTTGGCGTTCTTAAAGCGCGTTTTCCTATTTTGAAAATGATGCCATCGTATAGTCTTCGCAAACAATGTAATATTGTCATAGCTGCATGTGCAACTCACAACTACATTAGAAAGCATGCTTTGGATGATGAGGTTTTTAAAGAATTTCAAAATGATGATTTATTTCTTGCTGAAGAAAACAATCTTGAATTTAATCAAAGTTTGGTTGGAGTGGATTCAACTCAAGGAGGAAGACAAGATTTCAACAACAAAAGAGAAGAAATCTGACGGAGCATGGCCACGTTTTATCATTTTCCTAGATTCCGTATGGTTTTAGAAGTTTTTAATATTTTGATTGTAATGCTTGAAATTTGTGTAAAAGATCAACATTTATCCATTATGCGGTTTGTTTTTTGATTTTGTAAGTTAAAATGGACTAAGCTGCTTGGATTATGTGTGAATAACATGCAAATTTTTATGTCATGCTTCCATTCAATATCTTACGATTTATATTTTGTCATTTTTAGTTAACTAGTTGTAATATATACTTTTAAAAATCTAAATGATTGTACATTTTATTTCAATATTCTTACGCAATAGCCAAAAATCTATTATGAAATAAAAATTCTATCCATACTGGCTTTTCATCTTTTTGACTTATAAGTCGTTACCGTGCCAAACGAGCTTTTTGACTTTTTAACTTTTTAAAAGTAAAAGAACTTTTCAAATAAGCATAAGTACTTCTACTTTGAGTTTCCATTTCTCAGTTAACTTCATTGAAAACTACGAAGTGGGTTTTTTTTGGTGCTGTTTTCGCTGCTATATATCTTATTAAAGGAAATTTCAATTAAGAAGCAGTTTAATCCGATTTATTTTGTATTAAAAACAAAATTGAGCGGTCAATAAACCCAGGTGTGATTATTTCGAAGAGTAGAGCATTAAATTTAAACAAACGTCCATATGTTGTTGTCCTATATTATGACTTACATATAGGAATTAATTCAATGGCTTTAAACTCTTAGCTGTAGAAACAAACATTATTAGAGACGTAATGGCTCAGTGATGATTATCAATTTCCATTTGCTCTACTACACAATTTAAGGTAGTGTTCAATTGAAAACAAGCTTTGTGGCTTCAATATTTATGTGCAGGGAAGTCAATAAGTTGGAATATCCTGGTCAATCGAATAATGGAAAAAGCAACGAAAAAAGATATATATTTTGATATTTTTTGAAATGGCGGAAACACCAAATAGTCATTTTCAATTTTATATACTAAAACTATTTTCCGAATTGATAATTTCCCACCAGCTTTCCCTCTTCTGTGTGTTTTAAAAGCGACGTCTCGAAAATAATGCATAGGAGAGGTGCGAATTAGGGTTCAACGGTGGATTTGAAGGAGCAAATATAATGTTTAACGGCTGATATCATTTCCGGAATATTCCCTAACCAAATGTTTCAGGTCTTGTAAAATTCCTGATTTTAAAATACACCTTGAAAAAATAAAACACAAAACTCAAATTTTAAACCAAACACTATTTGATATTTGTACCGTCTCATGCTTATAATGCTTACTTGAACCCAGCGCTAGCCCGCATGATTTTGCTGCCCCTGTCCAACTTACATAGTTTAAACAAAAAAATGTAAACATGTTGCCCCAGCACAAATTCACATAGGGTTGAACAAAAACTGTAAAAGCAGGTAAATGTGCCCTTTCAGAATCGAACCAGGATCATCCAAGAGGAAAGCTGCAGCATGACCACAGAGCCAACTACACAATCGAATACAATGCCAGATAACAAAATTTTAATTTAGAAAAAGGTTAACTGTCAACACAACCACCGCCATGATTGATGCCCTCGCCGGATTGGTTACCCTAGGCGGTTGGCTTGCTCACCTACCCCTAGGGCCGGCCCTGCTTGAACCCCATGCGAAATCTACTTTGTGGCCCAAACAAATTGACTCATTGGTATATAGTGTGCATATCATATGACCATGGAAAAAATATTTGTGTTTCAACATGGGCATGAATACAATTCTTTGTTTAGATTTCATGATACAATATTTGCATTTGCAGAAGATTAGGAAGATATTTTTGATTATGGTGATACAATATTTCCATTTAGAGAAGATTTGGGAAATATTGTTAATTTGAGTAATATAATATTTCCAAATGCAAAATATTTGAAAGGTATCAAAAAATTATTGCCTCTTTTGTAAAATTAGATAGCACAATAAATTAGCTACATAAGTGGAAGAATATGAAGTTTTTTTGGGATATTGAAGTAAGGAATTAATTCACTAATTGATTTATTAAACAAGGAATTTTATCAACAGCAAATAATTTGGAAAATTAATTAAGCATTGATTTATAACCATAAATCAATTACTTCAACCCTAAGTATTAATACTTATATAAGGATAGGGATTAGGTAAATGTATGGATTATCTCTCAAAGCTGTATTTCTTCTTCTTCTCTATTATCAGTCTTGTAATATTTCTAATTTAAAAAAGTAATAACATCTCCTCTCCCCAAGTGGATGTACACTAACAAGATGTTAGTGGAACTACTATAAATCTCTTATGCTCTTTCTTTTATTGGTTGATCCGTAATTGTTTTGCTGGTGACTATCTGTTGTTTGTTTTGCCTCACCATCAATCCGCTTTTATTTGTTTTTCCACAAGGTTAGGTTTTATTTCCAAGGAGTTTTTTGGGATTTTTTCCCCAACAATTTTTATTAGAGCTACGAGGTTGATTGAGAAAGGGTGTTAGACATTATGGCAGAAGATGAGGAGAATTCACCAATTGTATCAAGGCCATATGTCAAAGGGACATATATGGTAGTGGATCTCAGTTAGCAATAGAAAGATGGAATGGGGATAAAGTCTTCGAGAAGTGGCAATGGAGGATGAAAGCTGTTCTGATGAGGAAAAATGTTCATCATGTGGTGTTTGCTCCTAATGAGTTGACGGATGATATTTCAGCCATGGAAAGAAAGGAGATGCAATGATGGACATTTACTACTTTACAATTAGTAATGAGAGAAAATGTCATTTCAGAGATTAGCGATGAGACCACTGCTAAGGACATTTGGACCAGCTGGAAAAACTCTATTTAAAAAAGTCACCGACAAATCGTTTGATTTTGCTGAAGATGTTTTTCACCCTGCAGACAAGAGAGGGTACTTCAGTGAAGGCACATCTAAGCTTCTTCGATGATCTCGTGATGAAGATGAAGACTGCCGACCTGAAAGTGGATCAGGAGTGAATAACAATGATTCTTTTGTGTTCTCTTCTGGAGCAATACCCAGGTCTCGCTAACCGTCTTATCTATGCCAAAGATACACTAACGATAGATGATGTAAAGGCAGGTCTTCTATCTGAGGACTTGAGGGATCAGATGAAGGGGTTGAGTGAAGGTACAGGAGGAAGCAGTACAGAAGCCTTATTAGCTGGTATGGAGAAAGGGAAGAAGAAAATGAAAGGGCTACATTTGCAAGAAACCAGGCCTTTGGAAGAGAGATTGTTTGGACTTGAGGAAAAAAATTGAAGCTAGAAATTCATCGGTTGCGGTTGAGGAATTCTTGTCTGATGACTTGTTGACAACGGTAGTATCAGATGTATCAGACCATTGGGTGCTAGATACGAGGACGTATTTTCATATGACACCTAATTAGAATTATTTCAGCTTTTTTAAAAGAAAATGAGGGGAACTGATTTTTTGGGAAATTATGCTAGTTGTAGAGTCATAGGCGAAGGTATTATGCTGATTCATATGTATGACGGGGTAATACGCACCTTGACAGGTGTTTGTTTTGTTCTAGGTCTTCGGAAATCAATGACATCTCTTGGGCAATTAGCATCGAAAGGTGCAAGTTGACTATTGATAACAATAGTCTAAGGGTTTCTAAAGGTGCATTTGTAGTGATGAAAGGAGATATATTTCATAATTTGTATCTCCTGAGGGGAAACACTGTATTTGGAGAGTCAATGGTTGGAGTCTACAATTCTCGTGGAAAAGATGTCAAAGTTAGGCATACGAGAAGGGACTTTGAGTTTCTGCATAGGCAGAATATGATCAAAGGGGAAAGCTTCAATAATGGGGGATTTTTCCAAAAGGATTTGCTTGATAAGCGGAAGAAGGGATCATCTGATGTTGGTCAGAGATCAAAGGAGAAAGCAATGGATATGCATTAATCTTTGTAGACTGTTTAGTTTGAGCGTTGCTTGCGCTGGAATCGCTTATCGAAATGCTAGGTGCCACGCGGTGGCACAGTGTGGGGAGAGAGTTGAGATGGTTCATGGAGACGTTTGTTTTCATGGTGAAGATTGGTAGGTCTTACATGAAGGGGGTAGTTTGAACATTTTGTTGGCAGGCGGTGGCGTTGTCGGAGTTTGTTGACAAGGTGCAATGGGTGATGGCCATGCCGAAGCTTATTGGGAGAAGTAACCATGGCGTCTTGTATGAGAAGATGCTTAGAGTAAGAGGATGTAGGTGGAGTTGGTATGCTTTCAAGGAAATACAGTATCAAGGTGGAGATTGTTAGATTCCATAACACAATATTTCCATTTGTAGAAGATTTGAAGATATTATTGATAATGGTGATACAGTATTTCCATTTTGAGAAGATTTGGGAAATATTGTTAATTTTAGTAATATAATATTAATATAATATTTCCAACTGCAAAAGATTTGGAAGATATCAGAAAATTTATTGCCTCTTTTGTAAAATTGGATAGGGCAATAAATTACCTGCATAAGTGGGAGAATATGAAGAAGTTTTTTTTGGGATATTGAAGTAAGGAATTAATACACTGGTTGGTGTATTGAACAAGGAATCTGGCGCAGCGTCCAGGATCTAACTCACGAATTAATGGATCCAAGGAAATTCGACCAAGAATGAGACAGGTGCTCGACTCCATTGATCTTTCGATGTCGGAATATCGCTATCTCCAACATGTTGATTTCGCAAGATACCGCGTTGTCGATCTACGATTCTTTGAACGTTGATCACTCTCAAGTGATACCATGAATCAGCATCAAATTCGTTGATTCAAGTGCACTCGAATATCCGAAAATGGAGAAAGGAGATAAACTCAATTTTCGATTTTTAAAGGTGGCACAAAGCTCAAACAAGGGATTTAATAAAAATTCAATAACCTTTACAACTCACTCCACACCCCTATTTATAGGGTTTACATCACACTTTGTCCAAATGGACGACCCTAATACAAGAGTCTCGACCCAATAAAGACGACCGACCTTTACGAGATACAAATAGTAGAACGAACGACTCAACTATGAAATGACACAACAACGGAACGAGCGATGCCTATATGATGTGATCTTTTAATAGCTTTTATTGTTTCAGCCAGCAGTGGCACAAGGGTGATCGACTCGATAGCCAACAATTCTAAACTAAACGACTTAAGTGCGGCAACATAGAACGAGTGAACTATTAGAGAACGTACCAGGTTTGATCGACTCTGGGGTGAGCGATTCAAATGCGAATGACTCATTCCTTGCACGATCTACCCATGTTTTCTCAACCCTCTCCCTTTTACTCACACTGGAGAGCGACCGTGTTGGATTGTTGGGTCTCTCTTCCTAATTCACTGCCTCACTGAGCGACCCTATTATGTCGTTGGATGACTGGTTCTCCGCTTCTTCCTGCTTTAGTTTTACGGACAATCTGCTCTTTCTTCCCTTTGGTTCTAGGTCTCTGAATGAATGGTAGTTCGCATACAAACATCCTCCATGGTGCGCTACATCAGAATTTTATCAAGAGCAAATAAATTGGAAAATTAATTAGACATTGATTTGTAACCATAAATCAATTACTTCAACCCCAAGTATTAATCCTTGTATAAGGATAAGGATTAGGATTAGGTAAATGTATGGATTATCTCTCAAAGTTGTATATCTTCTTCTTCTCTATTATCAGTCTTGTAATATTTTCTTATTTAGAAAAGTAATAACATCTCCTCTCCCCAAGTGGACGTACACTAACAAGACGTTAGTGGAACTACTATAAATCTCGTGCTTTTTCTTTTATTGCTTGATCCATGATTGTTTTGCTGGTGACTATTAATTGTTTGTTTTGCCTCACCATCAATCTGTTCCTATTTGTTTTTCCTGCAAGGTTGGGTTTTATTCCCAAGGAGTTTTTTGGGAAATTTTTCCCCAACATTCTTAACATACCAAACCATATAGTTGAGCTAATTATCATCGGCTGGCAACTATGCATAAGGTTCAATTTGCATGTCAAGATAGTAAAGGTGAAGAATATGGACATGCAAAACAGCGATAGTTTGTCCATGCAAACAACTTTTGATCCATGAGTGCACATATACGAAATAGCAGGCTGATACTTATGCACGATTTCTTTTGAAAATACATTGCCATGTACCATTATGACTGTAATACATCCAAAGTAGCTAAAGCAAGGCTTGAAATTTCCATCTCCGATTTTCATTCCAGTCAAAAAGATCAAAATTTTAGGAAAAAATCCGTTTTAATTCTAGTTTGCCTGTTTCGATATATTTTTTGTTATAAATAAACAAACAAAAATGCAATACCAATAATCAATTATACTATAATTATCAAATTAGATAGAAGATACAAATACAACATAAAATTTTGATAACAAAATTATTTCTCTGAGCATCATATAAATTTTATCCGTCACTATCTTCATCTTAGTTCGAATTATAGTACGCAAGAAA
Source organism: Allium sativum (assembly GCA_030737875.1). NCBI lineage: Eukaryota > Viridiplantae > Streptophyta > Magnoliopsida > Asparagales > Amaryllidaceae > Allium > Allium sativum. The sequence continues at coordinate 888,380,009 of CM060922.1, forward strand.
AGCATAATACTACATCTGATCCGAACTTAAAAACTTACTATATCATCAAAAGGCGAGGATTCATTATGGCTACTTGATGACTCAGCAACATACTGTTGATTTTCTTCACAAAAACGAATAACTTTTGATATAGTCACTCGAAGAATACATGTTACTGGGCAAATTGTTAGAAGTATACTTATAGTAATAATTATGTCGATCTCCATGTATAATGTTCAAATCTTTGTCTCTCAATCCACTATAGTCATCTATATTTCTTTTAGGATAATTTTGGATATGTCTTTGAGAATCGTCAATAGTAAAACCAACACCATAACCACCATCACAAATACCATCACCACCAGTATGACCAGAATCATCATTCAATGACCTATTATTTTTAGTATTTTTGTTAAAGTTTCATTAGTGCTTCAAAGTAATTAGTTCATGAATAATTAGAAGTGTAATAGGTTATTTTAAGAAGTCAGCACATATATCCTAATTGTGTGGTAGAAGTGGTCTTGTTCTTATCTTACTAGCTTAAGTTTAGGAGGTAGTTTGATATTTTATCTTTTCTATTTAAAGCTTTGTATTTTCCATCTTTCAAAAAAAATGAAGCAATAACAATGTAGTCATTCAATTATTCTACGTTTTTCCTGTCTTCTCCTCTCTATATCTAATTATAACATGTTATCAAAGCTAAGTTGAGGAGAGAGAGGATAGAGAGATCTCTAGAGAGGAGGAAAAAAACTAGTTTTTTAAACAATTCAAAGACGTACCAGCTGAAGCACAACAAAAGCAAGCAGATCTGGTCATGAAGAAAATGATTGTTGGCGTAAGGGAAAACCTAAGTGTTTCAAGTGTAAAAAATATTGGCATATGGCAAGGAATTGTAGGTTCACAGATAAAGAGCAAGAGAACATGACACAAGTGGTTGTGGAAGAGAATTTATTTTAGAGTTGTAGGTAAGAAGTGCACCATGGAGAGAAGTGCTCCAATATTCAAAGAGTAGAGTTGATGAGACGTGCTTCAACAATTGAAGGTGATGAGAAGTGCATCACAAACCGAAGAGAAGTGTTTCATATATTATCTCAACAACTTTGAAGTAAGGGTGTGTGCTAAAGTTAAATTGGTGCTTCAAAGTAATTAGTTTACGAATAATTAGAAGTGTAATATGTAACACCCCATCTCCGCCAATGCCACTCTTGCAAGGACACTAGCTTTGGAGGGGCGTTAAACGAGGTAAACATGCATGCAGATATCACAAGATAGAACATATAAGTAAAAAACAGAGTAAATAAAGCAGCGGATTAAAGCTAGCATTTCAAAACCATAGTCAAGTTACATCAAAGTACTTGGTCATTATTTTCCCATAAAACAAAGTCTAGAACATAAACTGAAAACTGAAAAAGAAACATAAAGTAACTATCCCCAAAGTAGCATAAGGCCATAGCATGCTCAAACCATACGTGAGCTATCCAGAAAAGCAGCAAAAGATCCAGCTAAGTAACAGTGTTCCCACCCTGCAAACCTGGAGGGGGGGGGGCGGGGGAAACGGAAGAAAAGAGGCGAAAGAAAACGGGTCCGTCAAAAAGACTGGTAAGTCCTATCTACTATTAGTATAAAAACTAATAAAGTTAACTGAACATGTAAAACAGAGATGAGATGTAGGGTGATAACTGGCATGGTGAAAGGTTAACAAGATAGATCAAGTGTGGCATCACATATACAAGGTTAAGTTGCACCAGGTGTGTACTAGTATTCCAATCCATGTCAAGTATAAACAAGAAATGATCCCTTGGCCCAATCTTGGCCCAATATCCCGAGATGACCTAGGTCAAGGTCCAACAACACGGTCTAGTCGATCGGCTCCCTAAAAGCCTAACTCGTCAAGTGTCGGTGTCATACGGCCCAACCACGAAGTGTAGTCAAACTGTGCTAGGTTCACCCTAGGGTGTATCAAGCCCTAGGGTGCCAACCACGGACACAAATCAAGCACGCACAGTCTAATCCTACGGGTGCCCGTGTCTGCTTTTTCAACTCCGGACCATGTGAACGACCATGGTCCGCCTGAACCTACACCGGCGCACCTACTCAGCCGTCGTTTTGGTCGTTTACATGTCAACCCAGTAATCATGCCCCACCCTAGCCTAGTCCCTAGGGTATCATGATACAATCAAGAGGGTTACTGGTGAAATGGACCACGTAACTAGGGTTTCTAGCGGGTTAAACGTGGTTAACCCTACCCAATCAAGTATCAAGTTGGTTAAGTGTACCCAAGGTTCATGACTTAACCGCGTCAACCCATCATGTTTAATTGGTTAAGTATTCAAGTGGTCCATGACTTAACCGCGTCAAGCCATCATGTTTAATTGGTTAAGTATTCAAGTGGTCTATGACTTAACCCTATCATGTGGCATTAATTATTTTAATGCACCCAACCTCTCACATTAGACTTTGTTGTGGTTACTAGTTAAGCCGGGCGGGTCCGGGTAGCTTTACACCACAACTTGGTCTAACCTCGGGTTTCTAGTGCAACATGACCAACTACTCACGTTGGGTCCTATTGCTTGTAGCCACTAGTTAAGCCGGTCGGTTCCGGGTAGATTTATGCTACAAACTCAACCCAACCTCGAGTTGGCCACACTCATATTTTCTAAGTGTCATGTCCACCATTATGTTTACAAACACAATCACAAGTCAATGTTCATGACATATTTTAAAATCATGTTTCATGTCATTAATATTACCCCACCCAACGTATTCCCATCGCATGTACGTTTCGCATAACATAACATAGATCAAAAGGGGGAACTTGGCAAAAGCATGACAAAAAGGGACATAAGGTAATAAGGTTGGCTACAAGTTAAACTTGGTGGCTTATGAGGCATAAATAGGTTCATAAGCTTGCATATTACATCATAGGCCTCAAAACATGCATAATATCAACTTAAGCAAATCGGTGAAACATGATTATGAATGACATAGGATGATGGCAAAAAGTTCGCATATAGCATTATATGCAAGTTATCATAAAGGTTATAAGAGTTCTCATGTTATATAATGCCACTTTTCAACATAAAGCTTATAGCTTTTAGCCCACAAGGTCAAGGTGATAGGTTTACAAACATGCATAGAATATATTCATGCATAACATGATAAGATCATAGGTTTATCTTACTTAGGCCCAAACTCAACTTGCAACATGTCACATTTAACTTCATAGTTAGAATCTAAGAGTAGTATAGGGGTTACAATGAGCGGCTATGCGATCTAGATCAATATATATAAAGATTGAGACGAAGCCACAAGCAAAATCCGCAAAGAAAATAATAAGCTCCACTTAAACGCCTTGAAACAAGAAGTAATAACCCCAAAGACAAAGAAAGGAGGCTCTTTTACTTAAGAAAGATGGCTCTTTTATGACATAGATTGATTTGAGACACTCATGCTCTCATGAAGAAGGTGGAGGCCATGATTGGTGAATATTTGGACAACATTTAGTTGTAGGAATGATTAATGAGGGTTTAGGCTAGGTCTATGGGTCTTTTTATAGGTGATTAGGTTAATTTAGACCATAGGATTAACCCTAAATCGAATCTGAGCCATCAACTCCCGCCAGAAACTTCCAGAGCAAGACCTAACCTGTCAAAATGGTGCACCAGAAAAACTGGTCCGACCGGGGGGGTCGACCCCTGGGTCGACATGGGTGTCGACCCATGGGTCAACATGGGTGTCGACCCATTGGGGGGGTCGACCCCTGTGTCGACCCTGCCTGGGGCGGGAAAATTCCCGCCCATTCTGCCTTGGTTGAAATTTAAATCTGAATTCGAATTTGAACTGTTTTCGGGCTTGGAATTTTATGAAAACTTAATTGGGCCATAACTTGGTCATACGGACTTCGTTTTTCGAAAACTCAGACTCTATTTCGCGTATATTTCCAAGACGAACGCAATGGCACAGCCCGTTTCCCTTGGTTCAGATTTTACAATTTAATTCTGCCTTGATTTATGTTATAACATGTTGTTCAAAAATATGGGTTGTTACATTCTCCCCTCCTTAAAGGATTTCGTCCCCAAAATCTCCAAGTTAGGAAGAACGTATCCTACCATCCATCATCCATCTACTCAAAACATCATCCACATGCAGTCATTGTCCTTAAAGGATTCTAAATGTTGTATGATCATATGCAAAGGTGTATGTATATGTACTTATCTAATGCGAAAATCAGGAGGTTACTGATTCAGTAAACCTCCTTAATGTAAAGTATGTTAGTGAAATGAATCCATATGTATGCAAATTCCTAACATAATTTATAATCTCTACATGAGTGCACATAACATTCATTCATATGCAACATCCACGTGATAGCACAACAAGTTTCATCCATGAATAAGTATAAGCACTCATGCGTATGCAACATGAAAGTGTGTGAGCCGTTCTTAGTGCCTAATGTGTATCATGCATCCACGAGTATCCACTTGCAAACACTTGCACCCACTTGCAACCATCAAGCATAACACTTTTCAATTGCATGTTTCATCCAAAGGGTTTCTACCTAATGTTCTCATGACAAGGTTAACGAGATAACAAGATAAACAGGATAAACACGGATATCAAAAAGGAAGATATGCTACTTTGGAAAGGAGATTGAGAATGTACCCTCAAAAAGGAATGGATAAAGCCCACGCATCTTCTCCTCGGTTTCCCAAGTTGCATCTTCATCGGCTTCACTCCACTGAACTTTCACCAATTTGACTTCTCGATTCCTTAACTTCTTGATCTTTGTTCCCAAAATACGAATCGGAGCTCTTCTCAAGGTTGCCTCTTTCTCTACCTCAATGTCTTCTAGAATGCTTGGTTCAACCACCTCAGCGGATTCATGAAGGCGCTTTCGGAGATGCGAGACGTGAAAGACATTATGTACTCCGACTAGCTTCTCGGGCAATTCCACCTTATAGGCCATCTTTCCAATTCTCTCTATGATAGGGAAGGGCCCTACGTACCTTGGTGCCAGCTTCCCAATTGCTCCAAATCGTACCACATTACGCAAAGGAGAAACCTTCACGAAAACTCTGTCTCCCACTTCGAACTCCAAATCTGCCCTTCGCTTGTTAGCATAGGATTTCTGTCTATCTTGGGCCGCTTTCATCCGTCTTCTCACCAATTCAACTTTTTAGGATGTGTACCGTATCATATCGGGCCCAAGTATAAGTCTATCTGTTGTCTCCCACCAACAAGATGGTGACCTACACGGCCTCCCATACAAAGCTTCAAATGGTGCCATCCGTATGCTGGCTTGATAGCTATTATTATAAGCAAACTCCACAAGGGGAAGGTGGTCTTCCCAAGTACCACCAAAGTCAAGAACACAAAGCCTCAAAAGATCTTCTAGCACTCTATTCACCCTTTCGGTTTGGCCATCCGTCTGGGGGTGATAGGCTGTACTCAGATTCAATTGCGTACCCATCGCTTCTTGCAAACTATTCCAGAACTGGCTAGTGAAAATTGGGTCACGATCGCTAACTATGCTAGAAGGAACTCCATGCAACCGCACTATCTCTCGGAGATAAATAGATGCTAGCCATGATGCGGTCCTCTTGCTCTTTATAGGAATGAAATGAGCACTCTTCGTAAGTCTGTCAACTATGACCCATATGCTCGTGTTCCCTTTCCTTGACCTAGGCAACCCATCCACAAAATCCATAGAAATACTCTCCCACTTCCATTGCGGGACCTCCAATGGATGTAATAGCCCACCTGGTTTCTTTGACTCGGCTTTCACTTGTTGGCACACCATGCACTTTGAAACATACTCTGCTACATCTTTCTTCATTCCGGCCCAAAAGAAAATGCGCTTCATATCTCTATACATCTTATCTCCTCCCGGATGTGTAGTCATCTTCGAGTGATGTGCTTCTTCAAGAACTTTATGCACCAAGTCTCCTACTTGTGGAACACATAGCCTTCCATCACGCCTTAGCCAACCTTTATCATCAATAGTATATCTGGCAAGGTGACTAGACGTCTCACCACGAATCAACTTATCCATGACCTCGACTATCTGTGGATCTTCTTTCTGCGAAGCCCCAACTTGATCAAGAAGTGTGGGTCTAAGCTCAAGGGATGCTAATGAACCCATCATTGACTCAACAGTCGTCGTGAAATCAAAGGTTGCCAAGAACTCTAAGTTCTTCATCTCAATAAACAAGGGACTCAAAGTCAACCTCCTTCTGCTTAGTGCATCTGCCACAACATTACCCTTGCCAGGGGTATAAGCTATCTCGAAGTCATATGATGCCAAGAATTCCATCCACCTTTGCTGCCTTAGATTCAGATCTTTCTGCGAGAAGAGGTATTTGAGTGACTTGTGATCAGTATACAACTCAAACCTTTCGCCTAGGAGATAGTGGCGCCAGGATTTGAGTGCAAAGACGATCGCCGCCAACTCCAAATCATGAGTGGGATAGTTCTTCTCATGAACTTTAAGTTGCCTACCCCCATAACATATCACTCTTCCCTCTTGCATTAGAACAACACCTAACCCCGTGCCACATGCATCTGTGTACACGGTAAACATCTTACCGCCATCGGGTAATGCCAAAACTGGAGCTGTGGTAAGGGCTCTCTTGAGCCTTTGAAAAGCAAGCTCACACTCCAAGTCCCATGCAAAGAATAAGTTCTTCTTTGTCAACTTAGTAAGAGGGGCGAAATCTTAGCGAAGTCCCTGATGAACTTCCTATAGTAGCCCGCCCGACCGAGAAAGCTTCTTACTTCGGTTGCATTCCTAGGAGTCTTCCAGTCTTGAACCACGACCACTTTTGCGGGATCCACCGCTATGCCTTGCTTAGAAACTATATGTCCAAGAAACCGAACTTCCCTTCTCCAAAAATGACATTTGGAGAATTTGGCTTTCAACTGATGAGCTCTAAGCGTATCCATCACTTCCTTGAGATGACTGGTATGTTCTTCCTCATCCTTTGAGAAGATCAGAATATCATCCACGAAGACAACCACGAACTTGTTAAGGAACTCACTGAACACCCTACTCATCAAATCTACGAAGTAGGCGGGTGCATTAGTCAAACCGAATGGCATGACAAGCCATTCAAAGAATCCATCTGGAGTCCTAAACGCAGTTTTATCAATACTATCCTCAGCCACTCTAAGCTGATGGAATCCGGTGGCTAGATCGAGCTGAGAGAAAACAGAAGCACCAACAAGTTGGTCAAAGAGATCATCAATCCTCGGTAACGGGTGCCTATTCTTCTTTGTCAGCTTGTTCAATTCTCGATAATCAACACATAGACGAAGCGAACCATCCGCCTTAGTAGCGAATACCACAGGAGCACCCCATTCAGAAATGCTTCGCCTAATAAAATTCTTCTCAAGCAACTCCTTGATTTGCTTACTGAGCTCCCTTCTTTCACGTGGGGCCATGTGCCTAACGGGCAATGAAACTGGTTGGCATTGTCGACTAGATAAATGCGGAAATCTATCTCTCGTTTAGGGGGTAACCCCTTAACTTCTTCAAAGACATCAGGATAGTCTCGGACCACCCTTACAGATTGCAGATCATTGATGGACGAGTCAAGAGATTCAAGATAACATAACATGACGGGACTTCTAGGGTTACAAGAAATTTCTAGGGTATTACCGAGGCGAGTCATGAGCCTCACCACCCTATGTTCACAATCGAGAATGGCTCCAAACTGGACAACCAATCCATGCCCAAGATCAACCCGTATCCCGTGAACCCGAGAACATAAGCATTACACGTGAATTCTACGATCAAGATAGAAATCTTCAAATCCACACAAATCATAGATAGATGGGCGGAACCCCCAACTGGATTTGAAACACAAACGGGATCCTCAACTAGACTAGTACTTAGGTGCAAACTTTCAACAATGTCAGAAGAGATAAAACTATGCGATGCGCCAGAATCAAATAAGGTGCGAACAGGATAATCAGAAATATAAACAAGACTTTCTACAGAAATACTACCTCGGTCCTGAACTGGAGCAGCATTGAGAGCATGCACTTGCCCTCCAGAAGGTCCTACACGCTGATTCTGCCCTTGTCCTTGCTTCTTGGGGCAATCCTTGCTAAAGTGTCCAGTCTCTCCACAATGAAAGCATTCGCCCCGCTTCCTCTTCTTCTTTCTGCAATCCTTGGCTATGTGCCCAACAATCCCACAGAAGTTGCATTTTCTTGGGTCCTTTGCCTTGGCCTTGTTGCCCTTGTTGTTCTTGTTGTTCTGATTGCTCTGATTTCCTCCCCACTTGGAGTCTGTCTTCTTGGCTTGAGTCTCATTAGCCTTGACTTCCTTCTTGCCATTCCTATCGTCTCCTTGAAGCAATGCCATGTCTACTAGACCTTCGAAAGTGGCCCCCATGGGTATATGAGATAGAGCTAAACCTTGTAATGGCTCATTCAACCCTCGTGCAAAGCGTAAAGCCTTCTTCTAGGGGGTATTAACCATGTCCAAACCGAATCGAGCGAGCTGGTTAAACTGATTCACATACTCCCTCACTGTCATGTCCCCTTGCTTCAAAGATATAAACTTCTCCAATTGCAGATTCGCCTCAGCTGATGATAGAAACTTAAGCCCAAATCTTGTCCTAAAGTCGTCCCAAGTCTCTATAGGCCTCGTAGCATTGGTGACCTCCCACCAATAAGCAGCTTCTTCTTTTAATAGCCATGCTGCCAATAAAACCTTTCTATGGTCTTCCACATCAAAGATAGCGAAGAGATCCTCAGTTTCTTTCAACCAATTTCGTGCCTCCACAAAAGTCTCCGTCCCAATGAAATTCTTGCCACCCATCGCCTTAAAGTCTTTGCAAATCTTAGCGAAATCTGCTTGTGGATTCTGAGGAGGAGGAGGAGGGACCTCAGTTATGGTGGGGGTGGTTGCTGGGCCCACATTGTTGGCCCTAGCTTCCAAGTACCTCCGGAACCATCCGGGAATGGTCACTCCCTCGGGAAGGTTAAGATCGGCCATACTGAAAAAGGAAAAGATAGATTTAGAACAAGGAAACGAAGGATAGTGCTAATGGCTTTTGGGGAATAGCCTTTTAAAATAACTAGACTTTTCTTGGAAAATACTTAATTGGTTTTGAAAATAGTTTTTCAAAAGGTAAGTTTTAAAAATCTTTTGCTCAAATCTTGTAAACCTTAGGCTCTGATACCAAATGTAACACCCCACCTCCACCAATGCCACTCTTGCAAGGACACTAGCTTTGGAGGGGCGTTAAACGAGGTAAACATGCATGCAGATATCACAAGACAGAACATATAAGTAAAAAACAGAGTAAATAAAGCAGCAGATTAAAGCTAGCATTTCAAAACCATAGTCAAGTTACATCAAAGTACATGGTCATTATTTTCCCATAAAACAAAGTCTAGAACATAAACTGAAAACTGAAAAAGAAACATAAAGTAACTATCCCCAAAGTAGCATAAGGCCATAGCATGCTCAAACCATACATGAGCTATCCAGAAAAGAAGCAAAAGATCCAGCTAAGTAACAGTGTTCCCACCCTGCGAACCTGGGGGGGGAGGGAAACGGAAGAAAAGAGGCGAAAGAAAACGGGTCAGTCAAAAAGACTGGTAAGTCCTATCTACTATTAGTATAAAAACTAATAAAGTTAACTGAACATGTAAAACAGAGATGAGATGTAGGGTGATAACTGGCATGGTGAAAGGTTAACAAGATAGATCAAGTGTGGCATCGCATATACAAGGTTAAGTTGCACCAGGTGTGTACTAGTATTCCAATCCATGTCAAGTATAAACAAGAAATGATCCCTTGGCCCAATCTTGGCCCGCTATCCCGAGATGACCTAGGTCAAGGTCCAACAACACGGTCTAGTCGATCGGCTCCCTAAAAGCCTAACTCGTCAAGTGTCTGTGTCATACGGCCCAACCACGAAGTGTAGTCAAACTGTGCTAGGTTCACCCTAGGGTGTATCAAGCCCTAGGGTGCCAACCACGGACACAAATCAAGCACGCACAGTCTAATCCTACGGGTGCCCATGTCTGCTTTTTCAACTCCGGACCATGTGCACGACCATGGTCCGCCTGAACCTACACCGGCGCACCTACTCAGCCGTCGTTTTGGTCGCTTACATGTCAACCCGGTAATCGTGCCCCACCCTAGCCTAGTCCCTAGGGTATCATGATACAATCAAGAGGGTACTGGTGAAAAGGACCACGTAACTAGGGTTTCTAGCGGGTTAAATGTGGTTAACCCTACCCAATCAAGTATCAAGTTGGTTAAGTGTACCCAAGGTTCATGACTTAACCGCGTCAACCCATCATGTTTAATTGGTTAAGTGTTCAAGTGGTCCATGACTTAACCGCTTCAACCCATCATGTTTAATTGGTTAAGTATTCAAGTGGTCCATGACTTAACCCAATCATGTGGCATTAATTATTTTAATGCACCCAACCTCTCACATTAGACTTTGTTGTGGTTACTAGTTAAGCCGGGCGGGTCCGGGTAGCTTTACACCACAACTTGGTCTAACCTCAGGTTTCTAGTGAAACATGACCAACTACTCACATTGGGTCCTATTGCTTGTAGCCACTAGTTAAGCCGGTCGGTTCCGGGTAGATTTATGCTACAAACTCAACCCAACCTCGAGTTGGCCACACTCATATTTTCTAAGTGTCATGTCCACCATTATGTTTACAAACACAATCACAAGTCAATGTTCATGACATATTTTAAAATCATGTTTCATGTCATTAATATTACCCCACCCAACGTATTCCCATCGCATGTACGTTTCGCATAACATAACATAGATCAAAAGGGGGAACTTGGCAAAAGCATGACAAAAAGGGACATAAGGTAATAAGGTTGGCCACAAGTTAAACATGGTGGCATATAAGGCATAAATAGGTTCATAAGCTTGCATATTACATCATAGGCCTCAAAACATGCATAATATCAACTTAAGCAAATCGGTGAAACATGATTATGAATGACATAGGATGATGGCAAAAAGTTCGCATATAGCATTATATGCAAGTTATCATAAAGGTTATAAGAGTTCTCATGTTATATAATGCCACTTTTCAACATAAAGCTTATAGCTTTTAGCCCACAAGGTCAAGGTGATAGGTTTACAAACATGCATAGAATATATTCATGCATAACATGATAAGATCATAGGTTTATCATACTTAGGCCCAAACTCAACTTGCAACATGTCACATTTAACTTCATAGTTAGAATCTAAGAGTAGTATAAGGGTTACAATGAGCGGTTATGCGATCTAGATCAATATATATAAAGATTGAGACGAAGCCACAAGCAAAATCCGCAAAGAAAATAATAAGCTCCACTTAAACGCCTTGAAACAAGAAGTAATAACCCCAAAGACAAAGAAGGAAGGCTCTTTTACTTAAGAAAGATGGCTCTTTTATGACATAGATTGATTTGAGACACTCATGCTCTCTTGAAGAAGGTGGAGGCCATGATTGGTGAATATTTGGACAGCATTTAGTTGTAGGAATGATTAATGAGGGTTTAGGCTAGGTCTAGGGGTCTTTTTATAGGCGATTAGGTTAATTTAGACCATAGGATTAACCCTAAATCGAATCTGAGCCATCAACTCCCGCCAGAAACTTCCAGAGCAAGACCTAACCTGTCAAAATGGTGCACCAGAAAAACTGGTCCGACCGGGGGGGTCGACCCCTGGGTCGACATGGGTGTCGACCCATGGGTCGACATGGGTGTCGACCCATTGGGGGGGGGTCGACACTGGGGTCGACCCCTGTGTCGACCCTGCCTGGGGCGGGAAAATTCCCGCCCATTCTGCCTTGGTTGAAATTTAAATCTGAATTCGAATTTGAACTGTTTTCGGGCTTGGAATTTTCCGAATACTTCATTGGGTCATAACTTGGTCATACAGACTCCGTTTTTCGAAAACTCGGACTCTATTTCGCGTATTTTTCCGAGACGAACGCAATGGCATAGCCCGTTTCCCTTATTTCAGATATTACAATTTAATTTTGCCTTGATTTATGTTATAACATGTTGTTCAAAAATACGGGTTGTTACATAATAGGTTATTTTCAGAAGTCAGTACATGTATCCTTATTGTGTGGTAGAAGTGGTCTTGTTCTTATCTTACTAGCTTAAGTTTAGGAGGTAGTTTGATATTTTTATCTTTTCAATTTAAAGCTTTGTGTTTTCCATATTTCAAAAAAATAAAGCAATAATAATGTAGTCGTTCAATTATTCTACGTTTTATCTCTCTTCTCCTCTGTATATCAAATTCTTACAATTTTGTGTAGATACGTCATCATTAACCAATCAAGGATTATTTCTTGCATTATAAGGAGTGGGTTCTCAACCCCTCTGGTCCATTCTGCAAACTATATCCTCCTCATGAAGGAAGTAATCTAGACTGAAATTCATTATATAAGCTGTATTCTCCTCACGGAAGACGTAATCTAGATCAATAAGTTGATCAGTTGTTTATTGCTGTTGAAACATGCTACAGGGCCCCAAAATAGTGGGTGTGGAATGTGCGAATTTGCATTCAATGGTGGATTTCAGGAGGCAAAATTACTGAATAATAGCTGATTTTAATTCGGGCCTATTCCCAGCTAAATCCTTCGGCCCTCATAGAATTTTCAATTTCCGTTTGACTTGTCATACTCTCTATCGTATATATAGTGTACAAATACCAGTTTTTCTAAATTTTACATTTTAGTTCTATGTCTTTATATCGTCTGAATAATTGTAAATGTTGTACAATTTCTTTCATAAATTAAAGAAGAAACTATTTTCCTTAGAATGCAGATAGCTATGCATATTAAATTTAAAGCAGCTTCTCTGTCGATTATTGACCACCATATGTAGTGCCAGCCCATCCATTTAAGATTCCATAGGCAAAATGAATAGTAAAAAAACAATACAAGATAAATCGTGGTTGAGATTTGAACCTGCATCAATTATGCATCTGTGACAGCAAAAACCACTCAACTACTCATACATGTATGTTATTTTATTGCCCTCATTGTTTACAAACCCAGGTAAAATATAAAGTGTTACATGGGCTTTAGGCCTGGCTATTAGAAATCAATCTGAATCGAAACAGCTTGATAATCACATGGTTGAACGACTCAGAAGTGTCACAAGAAAACCTGAAGATCGAGTCAAATAGTGTCATGCGACCATGATTGTAACGACCCAGAATTTTCAACATTTAAAAATATAAATTAATTTAGAGTTTACCGTTAAAAATAAATATTTATAGTGGGTTCTGATATAGAATTTGAAATTTATTTTAAACATAGTTGAACATAATTATTATTTGGCTGTATAATTTGGAATTTAAGTTTGTTTTGAACGTATAAAGAAAATTCCTTTTGTAGATTTAATTTATATATATCTATATATATGTGTTAAAAGAAGTGTTATTAACATTTGTTAGATAATTTAAATTTATTAGAATACTTAATTTTGAATTAAGTTTTAATGTTGAAGTAAATATTTATATTTTACATAAAATTTGTAATTTATCTATTTGAACGTAATTTGAGTTTACTTCGTTAATTCTTTTGTAAATTTATAGATGGTTTGACATTATTAACTAGTTTGTACATGTAGCCTTTAATTCTTTTTATTTATAAATGTTTTTCAAAATTTAAAATTTGAATTTAAGCTAATTTGCCTATGGTTTATTTGTATTTGGCTTTTTTATATTATATTCTTCGTTGTATTCTAGCTCTTTTGCATTTATAATATTATAATTTTAGATTTAATTATTTATTTTAATAGTTACGGTATTTTACTTTCTTTGGTTTATATTCTTATTACATTTATTTCGACTTATCTATTTTATACTAGAAGTATTTATTTATTGCCTTACCTTAAATATGTTTTCCAAATCATTTTTATTTAATCATTTTATTTGAACTTGCTAAGATACTAAAATTTTGTGTTTAGCTTTTATATAATATTCTTTGCATAAAATTCTATTTTGACTAAATAATTTGCATTTAATAATTTATAGTATTTTAACTCGTGTCTTACTTAACCAAATTGTACATTTAGACTGGAAATTCTTTCCATGAATTGTTCAAGTATAAACGTTATATATATAACAAATACAATTACAACAAAATTTGATTTTATTTGAATGATTTATAAATTGTTGTAATCCGAGAACCGAAATCAATTTATTTTAAACAAAGTTGAATATTTCAGTTTAAAACGGTTAATTGATTCGTTTGAATAAACCGTTAATGTATAGTTGAAACTTAAATTATTGTCTAATACATGTTGCAATTCATAACGCATAAACAACGCTATTTATTTCAGTCACGCTCCATTGCTTGTACGTTCAAAATTATATTGTTCTTTCAAATCGTTCACTAGAAAATGCCAGTTCAACTCATTTCTCCCGTTCAGCCAACACCTGAGTCCAACAATATCTGAGAAAATTTCCCCCAAGATTTGGGCAGTGGAGAACTTCAACCATCTGTCTTCACTAGTTTGAAACTCTCAACACCTGTCCAATTCTCTCTGAAATCATGTAATACGCGTTGTTTTCTCTCAGTGGTTGGTCTCCTTAGTTTGAATTATTTAAGCAGCGTACCCTTCGCTAGTTTCACTCACAGGAAATACTCTGTCCTTCTCCTTTTAATTCTTCAACAGCCAATTAATTTTCTTCCCCAAACTCAAGGATTATATCATTCGCTCATGAATCAACTTTGCCCCAAAATCCTTTCCTCTCACAGACAAAAATAATGTCCACCGCTTCTATCCCCAATTCATGTTGCCACCTCCACCGCAAAACCGAATCGCCATCGCAGCGACCCCCTCAAACCATTGCTTCATTCGCTGACCGCCGCTCCCACTTCGGAGGCCTCAAGTGAACTCTGCGCGCCTCTCAAAACCTGAACCCGCTTCCTCCTCTCACATGAGGCTTGGAAACCGTGAAGGAGTGAGTGAGACGATGACCAAATGCTATGGACTGATCTGAAGCCACCAGTAGCGAGCACTGTTTCAACTCCGACGACATCTGCTGCTACTGCATTAATAGCAGCCCGACTTCTCTTTGCTGCTCATCTTTCCGCCATCAGTTCGTCGATCAGATGTACGTTTTCTTACAGATTAAACTTTCTTCAAGTTTGCGGTTTCGATCTCGCTAAATATGTTTGTTTGTCTTGTTGCTTGGGTACCCTATCGTGCATATTCGTTTTGGTATAGACTTTGAATTGTTGTTGCCACATTTTTTCCAACTGCTTCACATGTTGCTAGTGCTTCCCATACATGCCGCATGCATTGTCTAGTAGTTGATATTTTCCTGGATGAATTGACCCATGCGCATACTACCAAAACATTTCCCCTTAATGTTAAATAGCTGCGTGTTTGTTCCATTTATTAACAACAATATTCCAGCCAACTTCAAAATTTGTTGTATTATTTCCTTACCGGCTCGCGTCACTGGGTTGGTAATTCGACTATTATCCCATCTTATTCCTGTCATGTTAGCCTGTTTCCTTGTCAATAAGACCAAACATGTGTTGCATGCGTTATGGTATCCTTCTACTGAACCCTTAGTTATACTTCACCGGTACTTGATCATTTTGGATTGTACACTACTTGCGGTGACCAGGAGTGAACACACCATGCTTATTGGAAACTGCAAATATATTTTAGTGCACACATGGTACTGCCCTGCCACACGTGCACTGGCTCATTCATTTGCCACTTGAAATTTTTGCATACACTAACCTACACATATGCATATAGTTGGATTTGAAAAGAAAACATTTTAGAGAGACCACCCAACAAAGCCGACAAACTCTGCATGTCCTCCATTCATCGTAGTATCCAAAAGTAAGTAATCTTACGATTACATTTATTCCAAGTTTTTCTGCCTCGGGTATTCACTAAATAGAATTGTTTAGGGGTACTTTGCGACTGTTCCGGTTGATGGGGTTTACTATCTTATCGTAGTTATGGTTATGGATTCATTTTGATACACAGTCGTCTCATGTTCTTGAATAAGTTAAAGCTAGTTCCCCTTTTTTGCATGCATGCATGACTTATACCCTGGCTTGAGTTACTTCTTTGTTTGGGAGCCATCCTGTTGCCATGCATGTTAAACCATGTACCCATATGTTAGAAATCTAATTGTTGTACTTGTCCTTACTTGCATATATTGTAACATCCTGAGTCAAACCTGTAGTCGAACCATGCCGTGTGACAGCCTTTGCCGCCACCCCTCTCTATTGGCTTCCTACAAGGCTTAGATGTATTATGTCCATTGTTTTGTAGCCCCGGTTTGCCGCATATGTTCACTATCTGCATGACAATAATTTAACTAAAAGACCCTTGTGCATTTCAAATCTGTCGCATACGTGCAGTACATTAACACTAAAAAATTTGGTACCGCATGTATCCCGGGTGCCTATGCTATTTCTAAAAATACTTGGTCTAATGTTGACAAAAATAAATTCTGCATATTTCGAGATGTTCGGTCCCTTAAAATTGTTGTAAACCTCATGTAGCAATTCATCGTCTCATCTACATGAATTTCAAAGGGCCTAAAAGGAATAGCATGGACCCAATAAGACACATACTCTGTCTAGATAGATGATTTCTTCTTTCATTTTAACTCAAATAAAATTTCTTTCAAGCTTATTTGCTTGTGCAGTAAAGAAAAGAGCAAAGCAATTCCAATATACCCTGTACGCTTTTGCTGGTTATTGTCTATAATTACCTGATGGCTTGAGTTCCCATCCTATGCCGCTTCATGAATACCACATGTACCCCATAACTCAGAAAATTTCCAGTATTATGGCCATCTTGAACTGACCTTCCTATTTGGTTCGACGCGTTGCTTCATAAATATTTAATGGTTAGTAAGAAGTTTGCATGTTAATAATTGCTGTAACTCCTCTTTAGACATGCTTGTCATTCCCCTTTGTTGTCAAGATCATTCATCACACGTGCGCTGCATAGTTGGCCAAAGTTCACAAGATGCTGTATTGAGAAACTTCCTTTGCTATGCACATTTTATTTGGTGCCTTGCGGTATGTGTGAGCCTGCATAAATTTTCTCATGCATGCTTTGTATTAAGTAATGGTTGGCATGCGTACATACCATACTTTACCCTACCTTACACATGCTTGTTTAAATGCCATATTGTTTAAGATAAACCGCACTCATGTGTTGTTCCTGTAATACTCTAGTCATAACCTTGTTTGGGGTCCAAGCCTTAGAATTTTGTGACTAGTTGTTGTGTACTTAGGCTAAGTTGTTTCTTGCCTTTCATCTTTCCCTGCGCATGCAAATGCTACTGTAATTCTTAGAATACTGGTTTGCAACTTACCTTTTGCAATGCGTTTTGGCCATATACATGCACGTATTAAAATCCAGCATACTGCCCTGGTATATTTCAGTACATGGACATAGTTGATTTATGTAATATCCTTTTCCTATGATGTTATCCTTTGAAATAACTTGCACGGTTACCGCCCCATTCACTACATGATGTTATCCTCGTTAACCTATCTATTTGGTAGTTCCATGGGTTATACTTAAATGGAAAAAAATTGTCGGGATTAGATAATTATATTTATGTGTTTGTTTTGAAGTGTGCTAACTTGAAATAAGTTTAATCCATACTCGGGTGTTTTGTGTAATTTGCATGGAACGCTCGGGTCAGGCCCCAAGTGTTCCAGGTTTGAAGATAACAGCTCGCACACTAGAGAGGACGTAAAAACGTTGAACGCTCGCGCGCGCTTTTGAAGAAGTTCATGTATACATATTTTATTTACCTTCCGCTATACAAATTGTAAAACTCTAATATTTATGAAACTTTTTATTCCAATGCAAATTATTGTACTCTGTGATTCTTTATTAATCATGTTTAAACCATGTAAGCCAATAACAATCTGTCGTTTTGAACATTTCGAGTTGGTTTAATCACCGAATTGAGACGGTCAGAATGCCAGGTCGTTACAATGATCGTCTTAATTCATCAGAATAGCCTTCGGATGTGAATCCCAAAAGGGATTGGTGTGAATCTAATAACGGATCGGTATGACTTCCCTACTTCAACACAACCCAATTCTAAAGTGATCGAATAATTGCATCAATAAGCACATGTGAAGTGGGGTCGGTAGGAATCCATGCAACTCTTAAACAAATTCAAGCAACTCGCGGATCAATATGAATCCCTAATGGGTCGGTTAGGATCCGTACCATCCCTCATCAAATAAACTCAATTCTAGAAACCGCAGGGATCGGTACAACTCCATAGGAACGGGTCGGTGTAACTCCATTATACCAACATCAGTCCACAACTTCAATGGATCACACTCCCGCTTCAACAAATCATATCACCGTCTAGCTTTGCATGAAGAAATAGAAGAGGTAACAAGTAAAGATTCTACGGCCGAATCCCTAAAAAAACAAGTGTGGGGATTGGTACTGATCCACCACAATGGTGGTTTTGGGCTTTAGGCCGTATATGCTCCCTATTCCTTCAGATTCCGAGTTTCCAACTCCAACCTCAACTATAAATAACCTCTTTTTGATAGAATATGGATCTTTTGGCAATTAAATTACATTGTACTCTATTACTAAGGATTTATACCGATCCGAGCACTGTACACGGTGAAATACAACAACAAAGTGATTGAACTTGAAAAGTAACGCATGCCGACTTACGTCGAACCACTATAAATCATTGTCTTTTTATATTACTCCAATTTTTCTATTTCTTACTCATTTTTAGGCATGACAGTGAGGTGGGTCTAGGGCCCAAAATTGGTTAATCCGCCCCCATCGGGTCTTCAGGGCGAGTAGACCCACGACCCACTTTGAGTGGTCCGACTCTAGAGTTGGGTCTAGGGCACGACTAACCCGCTCCAACTCGGCTCACATTACTGAAACATCATTAAAACACTTTATAACTATAATGATTACAAGTTAATCTTCATAAGTATATGTGGTTATGGCTTGAATATTATATTCGTTCAGTCAACAAGCTATAAATATTTTACAGTATTATGTTGCATCAATGATAGTCATATAATAACAAATGCATACATTTTGAACTATTATCTTACAAGTCATTTCATTATATTCTTTTATCATTGTAAACACATTATTATTTGTATATGATTTATCGTTTAGTGATAAAAAAAATAAGTATGTAAACTTGTGTACATTAGAACACAATTTAACTGAATCGTAGGGCAGGTAGGGTCATCTTGACCCGTATGAGTTTTAGATACGGGGCAAAATTCCAAACCCACATCGGGTCTACGGGGAGGGTCTGGGACATAAGAAACCTTCCCTAACCCGCTTCATTATCATTCCTACTCGTTTTCCATTTATTTTAGTTTAACTTCTATTGAACTATTTGGGTATTGTGCTAAATTTTGGTGTCAACATTCTGGTGCTTTCATCATAAATAATAACAATTGTTATTCCATTTCTTCCGAGCCATACAAGTTTTGAGATTTCCTAAGACATCTCTATAGTCAGCAAAAAGAAGTTTAACGTAATGGTGAAGAAAACCAAATCCTCAATCGCTAAACCTTATAATGTCGAACATCAGGAGGCATTGCTCCAACAACAAACTCCTGAAAATCTTAATGATAGTCTCCTAGCCACAATCGATGCGGCAACATCATCCAATCTTGAAACTCCAGTCACACAAGCTTAGATGTTGAGATGATGGAAAAAATGGTGAACACACAAAGGGATCTAAACCAACAGTTCCCTAGAACCAATGGAAATGCTGCAACAATCTACCCGAAGGGATATTACATGCATGGAGGGAGATATAAGCGTTTCATTCTTCTAATCTCGATCGTATCTACAAAAGTACTTCATCTAGTTCCTATCAAAGTGACAGAAGCCATTGAAGAAGGATTTCTCACGATGGCACAAGAGGAAACGTCAAAGTGGGAACAAGACAGCCAGCTCGTTCCTTGCATGTTCAAACTCCTAACCAAGGAAATAGAACCGTGCCCCATAACACTCAAACTCATGCCACCCCTGCTCAAAATATGAAATCTAGACATTCCATCATCAGCTAGAACAGAATTCTCCTACCTAACATTCTCAGAACCAGGCCGCTAACGTGGTCTAGCTCGACGATGATGACAAACTTTCTTTAAGGAGAAGACACAAGCAATACACCCGAAAGGGAGATCATGACCGTCGGACATGACAGAGACCTCGCCTCCGAATGTTGATGCTATGATCTGAATTATTGTATGTGATACACAATGTTGAGGAGGCACCACCAACGTTCGGAAAACCAGTATGAGGCGTAAGCCTTTTGCCTAATCCATTCTTCCTAGTGACCTCGAAGGTTTGATATGCTAAAGCTAACTGCCTACTCGAGGAAGACCGATCCTTATGAATTCCTCAATAGTTATGAATGACATATGGATTAATTACGCGTCACTGATGCAGTAAAGTGTAAATGCTTTCCTATATTCCTCGAAGACGTGGCATTGCTTTGGTTCTTTCAACTCACACCGAGAACCGTATCACCTTTCGACTAGCTTGCTATGGAGTTGGTCAAAGAATCCAGGATGCACAATACCAGGCCAAAGGATATCCTGACCATTTACGACGTCTTCAAAGGGGCCAATTAGACATTGAAAAGCTACTTGGAGAGATTTAATAATGCTCTTGTGGTGATTGATGATCCGGACACAAATATTGTGTGTCTACAACCGATTAAAGGCACACATCTAGACATTGAGTTCGAAAAATGTCTGGATCGAAAGTCTTCAAGGTCGTTGGAGATTTTCTATGAAAAAGCCAATGGGTACTTACATCAAGAAGAAGCATGTAGAAATCATGTAATGCGTGTTCATTACCGCAACCTGCATCTGAGTACTATGCAAATAAATGTTGCTGTTAAACCATTCAGAGGAAGCTCTGGAAAGGACAACGGGAGTGCCCCAAATAAGCCTACTCAAGGTGAAAGTAGTGTAAACGGGAATGGTAAGAAGAAAGATTCCAATCATACAACAGCTACACTCAATAACTCTTAGAAAAACATCTATCTGTAGACTTGCAACATTCTCTAATACAAAAGACAATATCCTAGAGAATCGATGGAAATGCAAAAGAATTTGGAAAGTACAGCAGATATCATGAGATGTACGACCATGATACAAACGACTGTCGTCACTTGAGGTAATCTATTGAGAAACTTATCCATTATAGAAAACGTGAGCACTACAAACAGGGTCCGTCTGATGCAGTTCCAAAGTCTTCTAACACTCCCCTAGAACGATAACCGACGAGGGCCTTGGTCATAAACTAGATCCCTAGGGATCAGCCTCATTAGCAAGCTTACAACAGGAATAAGTTGCTTAGACATTCGACGCCATACCATTTGTTCCATTTCATTTTGGTTTCAATCCAAAATTGAATTATGTACTTTATTTTATTTAAATAAACAAATTTAATTATGTGCTTCAAGTATACCTGTTGATTGAGTTGTTGAAACAACTGGCTTAATCATAAAACCTTCATGATCCATCAGTGGATCATCGAAGTACTACTACAAAAAACGCTATCAAGTTGTACTACATTCTCAATAGCCTCCTACACTAGGGGAAAAGATGTAAGTCGTACAAGATACGACATGACCTACTTCTGCTTCAATACATTTGGGGGGTCTGTCCATCGACCTACCATCATTTACGCTGAATACTACATGAGTCAAACAGGAGTGACACGACTTAATCATGCTTAGACATGTATGTGAGTCCACCCGTTGGCTCAAACTCCAAACTACCAGGTTAAAAGTGGTAAGATTGAATGTTTTTGGTCCATTTACTCGATGAACTTCCCTTCTAATGGATTTCCACCACACATTGTGGTTAGTTATGATATGACAAACTTCGCGTACGAGCGCGACATGATGAATGTAACACCTCAAAGCCTGGCATTGATTCATCCAATAGCTATACTATTGGACTACAACCATATTGGTACGATCCGACTACACACTAACTAACTCGAGCTTTGAACAAACAACAAGGCTGAGTATAAACAACTCACGATGCTCGCAATTTGAGTGCCCGACCACTAACCCTAAGTCTTTGGATTTAGGGGCAGCCATTTCAGCTAAGCGAGTGTGATATCGACCATTCACTTGGTCAACTATAATTCTCAGAGTTTGGATTTAGGTGTAAATAGGCGAACAAATGACGCCATCAATTCTAACTCGAACAAAATGACAGGAGAGTATAAAGGCCGAATGAAATGACATCTAGAACGTGAGCTTGAACAAACGAAAAGTGAGTATAAAGGGTTAACAACGACACCCAACTCCAAACTCCTCACGACTTTGGGCAAGCATATAGACGAAAGTCCTGAGAGTGGAGTGCCCGATTTTGAACTCCATACGATTTGAGATTAATGACCGAAAGGAGATCTCAGAAATGGAATAAACAACTTACAACTTCACACGACTCGGTTTCATGACCGAAAGGAGATCTTAAGAGTGAAGTTTCCAGTAATCCACGTAAATCTAAGTGTGACGATGAGTTACAACACACTAATATAGTGAATGGAAACCATATAAACACTCGCACAATCTTAGAAAAAAGAATTTTATTTACAAGTCTTTACAATGTCATGATATATACACAAGTTTTATCATATAAATACAAAAGCAAGGGTTGTACTTGCGACACATTCGACCAGGAAATGTAAAAGTACAACATGTACAGTTGTCCAAATCACTTCAAAGAACCACCATTTTTCTGTTCATTCAGCTTCGGAGTCGATGATTTGCTTTTGTTATCACCTTTCTTATTCCTCTTTCATTTTTTCCTTTTGATGAGGTCATCTTAGGATGTTGCTTAAATTCGAGACCTATTATCGTATCCTCTTCATCCGATATCTATGTTATGTCAACCTGTTCCAGGGAACAATCATTTTGGAGGCTTAGGAGGAAGATTAACTAATGCAGTTTGTGCCTTCTCAGTCTCTTCCATGGCAATTTCCTTAACCTCTACCATCTCCTGTTTAGCCATGAGCTCAGTATGCAGCTTCTCAGCCATTTCTTTTAAGCTTGGTCCACTTGATTCACCCTCAGTACCAGTAATCGTTGTGCCCTCTTCTTCCTTCCCTTTCTTTTGGGCCAACAATTCGTCCATCTCTACGAGCATTGTCTCTGGATCAATTTCACCTGCTTCCAAATCTTTGGTGGACCCGAAATCCCTAAATTTTAGGTTCAATTGCTTCTTGAGTTCCTTTACATTGAATCCAATCCTATTTGTCGATGCAAAAGGAATCTCCATCCCAAGAGTACCTATATGTCAAAGGCGAAGTAGAGTTAGTCTTCTTGAATTTCCTTATAACTCAATGGGAAACCGAGCGTCTTCCTCAAATCCCTTAACCAATTTCACGAATAATGGAGACAATGTAGGAATACCTTCAATATCAAGCTTAGCTACTTCCATAACTGCGCTGCCCTCATCAATTGGCGACATTAACCCGCCGGCGTTCAACCTGAGAAGGTCGGGGTCATACCCCTTAACAGTGGTAGTTGCAGATAAGCCACCAATGATGGCTGACGGAGCAGTCGAAAATTGGGAAGCACCTTCTTAGATAGTACGAGCGATGACAAAGCTCTCAATCATAACAGCTTTCCCTTTCACTTTGGCTACCTCTTCTACCGCCGCTGCCTCAGCATCTTCTTTTAATTGCCGCCTTCCCTCTGCCACTACTAGGCTTTTATCGTCATTCAGATACTGAGCTGCCAGTGCCTCTTTATTTACCACCTCAACATCCAAGGCAGCAGCTTCATCATCTAAGAATCTCTCTAAAGTCAGAGCAAGTATACTTGAATAATCATCAGCCTAAGAGATCCCATGACAAAGGATAATTTGGGCATACACCCAAGGATAGTCGAATCAATTTTTTCCTCAACCTCAGCATCATTCTGTGTAACTGTTGCTCTCAGTTTTTCTAGCCGAGTCTCAAACTGCCTTCTTACTTCTTCGGCATTCCGTAGTACATCTCTGTTTGGTGCACGATAGAGGGCACCCCAACGTTGCTTGTTCCAGCATCTAAATCATTATCCTTGCGGCCGATGGAACGATCCTTTGGTAACAATCCAAGAATGTGGAGAAGATAACCAGAGATCAATGTTTGAGCATCCCGGAACTCTTCTCCGACATCTCTCAAGGCTGATAGTCGATCCATATATACTTGGTCGCTTGGCTGCGAAGGGAAACCTGTTCAAATTACTTTCAAGTTACTTTAGAGCTTACGACTTGTGTGACTTGAAAGTGAAACGCTTAAGTGTTAACACACTTATGTCTCCTAGCTACCTCCTACCAATTCCTGGTGGGCATAGTATGTAGAACCAAACATGCTGAAGTAATTCTGTTTATTCCAAGACCCAAGATAATCCGACAATGAGGCAAAGCCTCGAGATAGACGAGAGAAGGGCAGCTGCTGCGATGCTTCAACAAGAACATGAATCTGATATCCTCCCTTGTCGGATCCACACCAAGGTTTTCAACGTATAGAAGGTAGGTGCCGAACAAAAATGCGTACTCATTCGGGTAAAGTTATGTTGGCGCCAGACGCGTGAAATGTAGTTTGTCTCGAATAAATGGCCATGAAGGAGGCACACACCCAACAACACACATATGTTGATTCCACACTGTGTATCTGGGTGCATGCGCCCTATCTTCTCGATCTGACACGAAAACGTCATCACTAGGAATTCCATATTTCGTGCAAATCCTCGTTAATGCATCATCGTCATTTTTAAAGCGACCGAATCGGGAGGGATCTCTAAATTAACGACATCCTCCAACTCGTCTGATATGAATGGAATGTCTTCTTGTTCGTTACCCTGGGCCTCTTATAGGCCCACTTTTGCTCCTTCATGCCCTTCTCGATAACTTGTTCATCCTAGGACTGATCTAGCTGTTGTGACCCTTCGGGGTTTCTCCTTTTGATCGTGTTCTCCGACAAGTTCGATTGTTGCACTACAAGAAAAGTTGTATATAGCAGAAGATTTTTAGCAGCGGAAAATTCCATCGCAAATTAGTGACGGATTTTCGCGGACTTTGTAAAGTTTAATATTTTGGATTTTATATGTCAACTTATTTCAAATTATTACCATTGAATCTAATTTTTGTCACTAATTCATTAGAAATTGCATCACATTACTATCATAAAAATTTAAAGCTAAATTCCGTTGCAGATATAGGCTGCTTACCGTCATCAGAATTTTGACGCTATTTTTGCAGCAGTTTTTCAAGAGATTTGAAAAGGACTTTAATATTTATTATTTATGAAATTTTTTACATTTGCGGTATTACTTAGTAATTAATAAGTAAATATAAATTTTAAATAATTAATGTTAATAATATATTGATAATAAATATTAAGTAAATACTATTAAAGTTAAATAATATTCAATAGTTAGTATTGATTGATCAGTAATTAATATAAAATATAAATAAGAGGTAATAATAATTAATAAAATAGAGTAATATATAATTAATAATCAAAAAATGAATAATTTCTATTAATAGTAAATAAAGTTCAATAGCTAGTATTGGTTAATTAATAATTACTAAATAATTAAGCGGTAATAATTATTAATTAATAGTATTAACTAATAATTAATCTTCTATAACCAACGATTAATAAGTAATTTTTAACGATTAAGAAGTACGTGGTTATTCATAAAATTTGGTACTTTCAAAAATAAATTTAAAATTATCCATAATTAATTATTAATAATCAACAAATTTTACTTAATACATATATATAAATTATAGGAATATTATATTAGTATGTTGAGGAATGCCAATGTTTCCCCGAAATTTCGTAGCCCGCCTCTTTTCTTAATTCGGGAATATAAGCTATAGGTGAAACACCACTAGGGTTTCACTTTTCCTTTCTTCGGCCGCTACATACTTCATCTCTATCAATTTCATTTCTCACTTGTTCCTCCTTCGCATCATCCTCTTTTTAACTAATCCACATGAAACCCACTTTAAATCCTAAAACTAATCCATGGTCTCAAATCTTTTTCTTCGGTGCACATTCTTCTCTCAAATCGAATCAGTTATGTTTCATCTTGAAGAACATTTTATCGATCTACGATACTTCCTTCCAATTTGAGAAGCCGAAAACGAAAAAAGGGTACGTATTTTTATTTTGTAAATTCCTACGCCACTGGTTTTTTTTAACGAATATGCTTCATGAATGTTTAATCGAAATAAGTTCGTCATTGCAAATTTACAGTGATGCGATTTCTAGCGAGTTTGTTCTTTCTATTTGATTTTCATTGGGATGTTTCTATGTGACTTTAGTTTAGAGACTACAGTTTAGAATTGTTAAAGTGCACAGATAACATTTAAGGTTTCAATTTTTGATATCTTTTATGTTTTACCAAGAATATGTTCATTCAGTTTTTGAATGTTTGAAGGTTTAAAGTTTATAATTTAGCTATCTAAGCTAGTGCAAACAACAATGTTGAATTTGAATGTTTCAATGAGTTTGAAAATAGATAGAAGCTGTTGAAGGGGAAAAATTACTTCATAAGGGTAGAAAAACATTTTGTTGTTTGATATAAACTATAATGTCAGGTTGCAGATTTGGCATATTATATGATCAATTGATCTTATGTCATATTATGTAGATAATATCAAAATGAAATCTTATGGATAATTATATAACAAGTGGAACACCTTCTTCAACGAGGAATTCCTAGAACATGCGAGTCATCAGCTTGCTTGATTACGTCCTTGCCCTTTGTATACACCGCCCGTCGAAAAATAAATAAATAAACGAGTGGAACACCTTGAATATCTGGAGTAGGAGGTGGATCAGGGACAAGGGGGAGGGATGGAAAGAAGTTTCGAAAGAGGAGGCTATGGATAGGGTTTCCATTGTAATGAATTATAATTAACCTACCAGTGAAACATACATGTCGTTCTTTCATATTCAGTTTGTAAGATATGTATTGGTTGTTGTAAGATATGTTTCATATATGATAATATTTTGCATCAGTGTTGTGACTTGGTGCTTTTGGTGAACCTATTTCATTATCCAAGCTATGAATTAGAACCAGTTTAGTTAGTAAAAAAGAAAGAGAATGATGCCACGTGAGAAAACTACAATGAGCGTAGTTGGAGTTCCGGCCAGCAGGCAGCATGTCGGAATCAGGTTTCACCTTAAAGCGGCTGAAAACGAGTAAACGATTTGTTTGTTTCTCTAAACTCTTCTATGAGTAGTGTAACAACCCGAATTCCAACAGACCGATTTTTTTTTTCAGAATTCTAATCTATCGAAACTCATGTTGGTTTGCTCTGGTATCCTGCAGAAAAGACACAGACATAAAATATGTCAGAGCTCAGGAAATATCTCATAGAAGACTGGATAAAATATAATATAATCAAAGTATAGCCTTACTGTATTAATAATACTGTCTAACCAATATCCAAAGATATCATGTCTCTGCTACAAATCTAATCTGCGAGTATGTTATGAGGAGGGGGGTCAAAACATAAGTTCTGGTGACCGGATTTAAACTATACACTTTGGAACCTAATACAGTACATATGTAGCTGCCCCTCAATATTGAGGTACACCCTATGGTACCCCACTCGCACAGTCTCCACTGTAATGCCACATAAATGAACGCAGTCCCTCATCCTATGCCGGAGTGATGTACGAATATCTACATAACAATTTTACTTCCGCATATATCTATCATTACTATGCTATGTAAGCGTACAGACTGCCACCATCGATTGAATTATATTTCATACCAGAGTAATGCCCTCAAGTCTACGATACACCACCCAAAGCCAACATGCATGTATCTAGACTGTCCCACGTACATATCGTCAATCATATTTGATGCCTTATATGCACATAATGTGCACCGAATTCCGTGGTAGGGCTTTACAAGAAACACGGAACTCGGTCGGGAGATTTTCCATATTTGTACAGGCCCGCCTTTAAGAGCCTCAAAATACAGATATTCCTAGGGTATGTTTTCATGGTAGCTATGGCCCCATCTCGGCCCCTCCCTCAACTAGTAAAGACTACAAGAGCTAAGAGATTTGCTCCTAACAAAAATCTAAACATCTAGTTGGCATCTCCCCTCAACCACCGTACCTCGATAGTGAAAGGTGAATGGTCTATTGGGTTTAGCTCTAGTCTTTTCGCATCCCACTGGCTGCCGATGACGGGTACCCGATGATCTACTATCCTTGTTGGTTCAGACCTCTGCCTCTATGTTGAGGCGACCGCCAAATCACCTTAATGTCACCTCATCAAAGTATTCTGTCTGCAAATCTACTTTTGCAATCAAGGCCCACCCACCTAGTAGATACGCGCAGACCCTACCTCTACGAGCACAGCCTAAACATCTACCACCGTACAGAGGACTACCAGAAGCACCTTACATATCTCAGGAAGCCGCATGCTTCCCCATCCAGTCCTTAAGAGCTGACAGAATAATCAGATGAACGTACGCTCCCTTCGTGCCTCATAACACCACGATGATCTACCCCGTTGGGTTATTCACCCTCAAACATACAGACTGGTCCAAGTGCCTCATTTTAACGTGTCATTAGACCCTATGTCTAAACATTCTTTTATGCGCTTTCTTTACCTTACCAAGTTTCCATTTAACTTGGCTATCCCCGTTCACATTGACTTCTTATTCAAGTTACCAAGTTTCTCTTGCTTATTAATTTCAGTCATATAACTTAACCCTTTTAAGTTTATTAATAAGCCCACAACATGTTATTCTCTAGATTGTGATCCAAGGTCTGTAATCCACAATCCCTTTATATTCTTGTTTGATTTCATCGTTACGATAACATGTTCTACTTAATATGTAATTAAGTATATCTCAATTCACATGTTTTCTTTTTAACATGTCAGTCATTATTTATGATTAAATATAACTTATTTCATTTCATAAGTTTTCCTCATTCTTTCTCATTTAATCACAATTCCATTTTACACTGTCACTGCAGCTTATCATTGTTTACTTATTAACTTAGTTCTCTTAACTAAGGTCCACTAATAAGTTTCTCTTCCCATAAATATAACTTATGTTGTCCTCGTCCGTAGATTTCATATTCTTGTTCTTGTAAATAACGTAATTTACAATTAAGTACGACTTATCCCCTTACATAAGTTATTCTATTACCTTTATCGTTTATTATAACCTAAGTTATAAATTCCACTTGTCCCTAGGACAAGCCTAAACATCTTATTCTTATCAGTGGATTTCATACTTCCAAGTTTATAGATTACTTAATTAAGTACAACTTCTTACATTTCATAAACTTTCCCCTTTTTCTCTACTTATTACAAACAACTAGTTTCAGTTTTCCCCATTTACTGATTACTTAATTTAAAATTAAGTGCCAGTTATCTCATTTCACCAGTTATCTCATGTCCTTACTAGTTTATTATAAACTAAGTTATAATCTTCACTTGTTCCTAGGACAAGTCTACTTATTATACAACATTCTTATTAATGTAATTTATTTATAATAGGTTATTATCATTCCCCGTTCATTCCATTCCTTTTTACTGTTGTAACTTTCTTTCAATTCCATTTATTTCCATTAATTACAATTAATGTTGTTTATCAGTCCTGCTATTTACATATATTTATATATATGTATATATTTATGCACTAGACCTCTCACATTAAGCCTACACTTGTGGATACTGGATTTGCCAAGTAGTTCTGGATAGACTTCTTCCACAAGTTGACTTAACCTCATGTCTTAGCACCATTATGTGTTTTATTTATGCACTTAGACCCCTCACATTAGATTTACCACTTCTGGATGCTGGATGTGTCAGGCGGTTCCTGGCAGACTTCTGCCATAAGTGTAATCTAGTCTAAGCGTGGTTACAGTTTCCTATTTACTGTAAATTTTAGGCATATTATCATTTTCACATGTTTATTGTAATCTAATTTACATGTCATCAAATTATGCCTATATTATGTTGCATGTCCTTTTTAATACGTATTTAATTCTATCCTGACATGTAATCATTTAATCCGTAATTGTTCAAATCCAACAAGTTAACATGTCATTTTCTCAATTCTTCATCTAATAATTCA
This sequence comes from Allium sativum, assembly GCA_030737875.1. Lineage (NCBI taxonomy): Eukaryota > Viridiplantae > Streptophyta > Magnoliopsida > Asparagales > Amaryllidaceae > Allium > Allium sativum. The sequence continues at coordinate 888,410,146 of CM060922.1, forward strand.
AATGCACAATATACCACAAGTGAATCATGTAATTATAACAATAGTAGTCGCTACTTATATTCTAACAAGTTTATTTTTCAACATGTAAACATTCAACACTTTAACCGATTCAACTTATGAATTTTCCAACATATTCATATTAATATCTCAACTTGTTATAATTGAATCTTAATGCTTTTAATTATTCTGGCAAATTCACATTTCATGATAACGGGGTATGGTAAATGATAATATATCATTATCTAAAATGATATAACTTAAATCTACTCACCTCATATGCTTTCCAAATCATGGATCTGGTCCAGATCTAGCATATTATGGTTTTTCCCTTAATTGGATTCAGAACCTAACAACCATGGATCTACATTTTTTACTAAAAGAAAAAGGAAAGAAAGAAAAGAGTTTTGAAATAGAGCAGATCTAGAAAATTACCTCACTTCGAAAAGAGATCTGAACGCCTTGTAATTTATTTTCATCCTTTTCCTCCAGATCAAGATTCAAAATTTTCCTAAACTAATAATCTAAATTTTCTGAAGAGATTTGAGGAGGAAGAGGAATGGCAGAGCTTATGCATTGTCTTAGAAATACGAGACTTAGGGTAGGCTCTACAGGCTTATTTATAGGTGTTCAGCAACGTATTTGGTCAAGAAACGAGTTCACGTTCAAAAACCGGAATTCTGCCTAGATCTGAATAGGGGTCGACCCCCTCTTATGGTGTTGACCCCGAGGTCAACCACCAAACACCCTGGGTCGACCCAGCAGGTCTTGGGTCGACCCCAGAATGGGGCGGTTCAGCTCCTGGGTCTTCCGATCGCTGTTTTGAATTTTTTTATATTTTTATTTGTTTGTATATATATAATTCTTTTATGCGTATACAAACTTATATGCTTAATAACTTCTTCATACAATGTTCGTTTTACGCAAACTAGGTGTCTACCTTGACTAGAATTCCGAGACAGACGCAATGGCATAGTCCGTTTTACTTAATTCTCATTATCTAATAAGTTACTTATATTTTATTACCTTAAAAATGCAGGGTGTTACAAGTAGGATTAATTATGGGAGCAATTAATTAATAAATTATTTGGTGATTGATTTGAATGTAGAGTGAGGATGTTGAGTTTGCTGAAAATGCCAAAAGTGAAAATTAGGCACACATCCCTATTATCTTTTGAAATATAGCGCACGTCCCTCCTTACGTTTACATATAAATCCTTTACATATAAATCCGGTCCCTATTTTAAGGTGCCGCCCAAACTTTTTGCTCCCATCCGCCTGCTACTTTGCCCACTTCTGCTTTTTCCCTATTTTGATCCAAAAAAAGCGCTCTGATATAAAAAAAAAATTCTAAATTCTGGAAATGTCCACAGGAGTCCACGGAAAAATACAATAAAAAATTGCATACATATGTGCAACTATTTCCAATAGTAGCATACATGTATGCATATATTCTTTCAGCATTTTCTGTTGAAAATCTAGACCAATATATGCATACATGTATGCAACTATTAGCAAATAACTGCATACATGTATGCATATAAAGTTGAACTGAGATTCATGTGTTATGAATAGTTGCATACATGAATGCAATTATTCTGTATATATGCATGCATGTGTGCAACAAATTCAAAGGGGGTGAAGACTTCTGAATATGCGCATGAATGTATGCATATATTCTGTATTAGAGCATAAATGTGTGCAGTAATGTCTGAAAACGGCGAATGCTTGAAAAAACAGGCCAAATTTGAATATATGCATAAAAGGATGCGTATAATGTCGTTTAGATGCATACATGTATGCATTTATGCTGCAGATAGATGCAACACTGAAATGTAAGCATGAATGTATGCAACTATGTACGAATAGGTGCATCTTTTGATGCAAAAACCTGTTGTTTCACTGTTTTTGTGTTATTTTGGGTTTTGATGTGGATTTTGATTGTTTTAACGCATGAATTTTAGGGCGTGTATGTGTTTAATTTAATAATGAATTTTCGTGATTTTTTTTATATTTTTTTTCGTGATTTTTCAAAAAATAGGGACTTAATTTGCATGAAAAGTTAGACCGGATGTGAGCATAATTTTGAAACTTAATAGGGACCTATGCCAAACGGACCTATACCAAAAAATACATAAGATTCAAGTATTTCTACCATTTTATTCTTGTTTCATCTTAATCATTTTATTTCTTGCATGCTTTGCTTTCTTTGGCCATTGTTTGCTTTTCTGTTACCAAATTTTTTTGACCTTTTTCCTATCAAGACCTTTTTTTTCAAATTTTTATTATTGATAAATTTCAGGGATGGTAGGATGACAGTTAGGCTGTTGATGAAGTACTTGGTAAATAAGCTTGGTCTGAATGATGACTTTGAGGTATTTATTTTACATGACTATATAACTTTCTGCTTAATTATGCCACACTCGCTAAATTCTAAAAGATAAAGAACATTTTGAAGTGGAATATCTTGATGCTAAATTCTTCATAATTAAATCTTATAGTGAGGATGATCTACACAAGAGTGTAAAATATAGTGTATGGGCTAGCACTACTAACGGAAAAAAGAAGCTAGATTCTGCTTACAAAGAAGCACAAGGAAGAGCTGCTGCTTGTCCCATCTTTCTATTTTGCTGTGTAAGTAATATTTCTCATCGCATGTTGTTTCGTGATATCACCATATATAACTTAGTCTCCAAAGTATAAGGTCTTCTAAACATTTGCATTTTTGGAAATTCAAAGCTAATTCCAATGGGAATGAGTATGCATGTGTCTGAACTATAAAAACTCATGTGCAGTCAACAAAAATGTGCATGATGAAAAGATATGAAGTGACAAATTATGAATACCGGTATAACTACCCACAAAATGTGTGCATCATCCTTCAAAATGAGAGACAGTTATTTGTTAGGTGAATATCTCTATGTAAAAAGTGAGTAATTTGAGTGCTTGTTTGAAATGTTGTAATGATATTAGTCATTGTGTCATCGGTTTTAATATATCATTTACAAGAACTATCAAGAGAATACATATGGAGCCTCTACTTGACAGCGAAAAATTTATACTCAATGCAACACTGATATTTTATGCAGACTCTGAAGCTTATGGATAGAGATAGATTTCTTCACACCGTTAATGAGGCATACCTGGTATTAGACGATGGAATTACTGTCAAGGCATTCGACCTTGATAGCGCTGGCATTATGGTTGGGTATGTTAGTTAGGCTTATTTTGGTGTAAATACGACGTTATGTGGTTTTAGTATGGTTATGGATGATATGTGTTTGTATTTAGGATAATGTTAGCACCAACTAAATAGTTTTGTTGTTCATAATTCAGCTTGGTGATGAATTGATGAAGGATTATGGATGTTGTGGTTTTTTTGTATGTGATTATGAATGTTTTTTTTTATTTCTAAATTAATATTGTTAGTTAATTTATCTTTGTTTTTTTAGTATGTTATTTATTTCAGTGTTCACAGTTGAATGATGTTTGTTGTATATATATATATATATATATATATATATATATATATATATATATACACGCATGTATCTATATGAATATGTGTGTGTGTGTGCATATATAGTGGAAGATTATAAGGGGAATAACAGTGGATTACCAATAAAAAAGTGAGGTTAAGTTTACTCCAATCTATTTTTCGTCGCTAATCCTTTGGAAATTAGTAAGGGTTTACCAACGCCTTTTATAAATAATAATTTATTATAAATTACTTATCTGTCGGTAAATAGTCATAAATAAATTAAAATTAAATTAATAAATAAAATCATATTTTTATTATATAATTAGTAAAATGATGGAAAACTATTGGAAAATTCATGCTAAGTTCCATCGCAAAAATCTGATATAATTACCGTCATGGTTTTTACCGACTACAGTATTATGCAGGAAATCCGCCGCTAAGGGCAATATAACGATGGATTAGAAGCGGATACTGCCGCTGCTATATGTGGTTTTTATTTTAGTGTTGGGAGCGGTTTGGTTCTTCAAAAGCCATATATTTGCTCGTTGATGGGATTTTGTCATCCAGAGAGTTGCTCGAATTTGGGTCTGAGCTTTAGCTTGTAAGCCCTGGAGAGCTTTAAACTATTTGCTTCATTATCCGGATTTTATTACAAATCCAGTTACTCGATCTTTTACCAAACTCCGTTACGAGAATCCTTTCTCTAAACCTTTTAATCATTTCCTCTAGGAAATCTTATTTCAAAACTTATCCATTTCACTCAATATCGTTACTAGGTAACGTTAATTTAAAATTAACGTTTTAATTTCACATTTCTATTTATAAACTCATTTATACAATTCTGGTTTAATATAAAACTCTTTTTCCTCTCGATTTCCTTTACTTAGTTCAAATATTAAGTAACAATTTTATTTCAAACTTATCGTATTCACTTAAAATCACTTTATAACTTCAGTTACCCAAACTCAGTTTAAATATAAACTCGTCCATAAACTCACTTTAAAATTCAACCATATTTCATTTTAAAGTTCGATTACTACTTAAATGAACTTCTTTTAAGAAGTAATCCCTTAAATTATTATTATAATTTACTTTACCTTTAACTGGAATAAATATCAAATTCTCCTTTTTAATTCTTATTAAATCAAACAACTATTCGCTAAATTATTTTAGATTAATCGGCACAGCTAATTTAATATAATAATCAATTTCCGTTAAAACGGTTGACTTATTCAACTTTAAAACATGATTAACTCGTTGATCAACTCTAACTCATCTTTTCATTTAAATTATCTAATATTGTAATTGTAACGACCCGCTATTTTGACCGCTCCAAGTCGGTATTTAAACCAACTCAGAACGTTCAAATGACAGATTCGTTATTTAGCTTACAGGGTTTAACAGAATTAAACACAGAATCACAATACACAAAAAATTATAGTTTATCTCACAACGGAAATTTTATACATATCAGAGTTTACAAAATATTTGTACAGCGGAACATAAATTTATAATGTATACATGAATTTCAAACCGAATAAAATTTATATTTTGTTGAGCTTAGCGCGCATGGGCGTTCCACGTCTCCACGTCCTTTCCGGTTTGAGAGCTGATATCTATAACCTGGAACACTTAGGGCCTGACCCGAGTGTCCCATGCAAAATACACAAAACACCCGAGTCAGGATTAAACTTATTTCAAGTTAGCACACTTCGATAAACACCAAATATAATTAGTTTAATTCCAGCAATTTATTTAAATAATTTGAGTATGTTAGCCATGTGAACTGCCAAATACACCATCAACAACTAGACAACATGTGTGATGCATATAATGGAAGTGACGAGCATATGTGCAGAGGCGTTATCGCAACTACAAATGGAACAACATATTAAACATGCAAGATCATATGGCTAAGCATATGTGGATGCAACATAAGTATGCAAGTGTGCAACAATTAGATGAATGTGTTCAAACAGTTATAGCAAAGAACGTATGTACTAGCAAGGTTTAGGATGCACATGCAAACAATCAAGCATTAAAGCAAGAGACAAGAGGACGCGTCTTACTTGAAATAGGAAAGGTGTTGGAACAACACATTTGTTTGGCTTCCTTTAATCATGGGTTCAACATTGGTGACAAAGGCAATTGGAAACAATACTACATCAAGTAATTTAGACAGCACGCATATTGGTTGATTTCATGCAGTGAGCCATACATTAAAATTAAAGAAATGGAATGTTTAAGTTGTGCCACATAACACTACAACAGCATATATATTTGTATTCCATTTAGCACACATGAGCGGAGGCTTAGTAAACATGCATACTAACTGGATTGAGTTATGTATGGTGAAGAAACATCAAATGACCGGCATGCAAGCCTTAATACTAGTATGGTGCAGTTGAAATGCGGAAAACATATAAACTGAACTGGATGGCAAGCAAAAAGGTAAGGAAACCCCGTAGAAAAGCATGGATCCGTTTATACTGGCCAACAATGTAAGCACAAATAGGCATGTGATAAATTTGCATGAGGCAACTGTGTACAACTTTAACATAACAGCATGAACCATTATATAAATCATGCCTTAATGTAAAACAGAAGGTTTTCTTGAGGCATAAATCTTTTAGCAAGGCATTAAGACGATCTATTGACCATTGACATTTAAAAACATGTATGCAAATATTCATATTCTCTAAATAGAGACATACACATTTTGGCAAATATTCAAGAAAAACTGGACCAGTAAGGCACACACAACAAAGTGTCGGACATCATGTATGCAACTGGAACCCAATGTAGACTTGGTTATCATATATACAAGTACAGTTATAATACTACATGCAGGCCTAAGATCTTTCAATAACTGAATTACATTCGAGAGAGCCCAAGACAGTAGGAAAACGATAAACTGCTGACAACTAATGCTATCAGTGTAAGCCAAAATTGTAACTTGAAATGTATTTAATTGTAAGAGGACTTACAATTATTCAAGGCGATCGAAAATTTTGGGGAGCGAAGAAGGGTCATTGCAGCACTCAAAGGGAGGCTGCTCGGCTTGCTACGGGCATCACGCAAGCGGAGAAGGCGAGTGATGTCGCGGCACTGTCTGAGGCGGCGGAGGGCAGATCCAGGCAAAGCGGTAGCGGAATTGAGTGGAGCGACGGTCGAAGAGGCGGCTGTTGGTGCTTGTTGGGGATTCGAAGTGGGTGGTTGCGGATGCGGTTGAGGAAGGGGAAAGGCGGATCTCGACAATGGGGCGAAGCGGGATGAATCGATGGAGGAGCTCGATTTCGGTGGCCATGATTTCAACGATTTGGGGAAAAAAATTTATTTGGTCTACCAGTTCTTTGATTTGGGAAGATAGGTTTGCTGAACAAATAAATAAAAAGAGACGGTGGAAAAAGAATAGGACACTGATAGTTCCAAGGGAAAGGAGCATAAATATAAATAGGAAAAACGCACGCATGAGATTTGCCAAAAGAGTCGGATTGTATACACTAATTCAAAGTTCCTTTAGTTCCGGTTTTTTTTTTTCAAACGTGGCTTTTGAAATATGAACAAAGTATGCATGCATTGAATTATATAACGTAAGGAAATATATAAATGAGAGGTTACTTCAGGTTAACAAAGCATGCATGAGACATAATACGTCATCATGGGAAGATAGGAAGACACATGTGAAAGTGGCATTTACAAAGATAGAAAAGGATGGTTGGATTGTTACAAATATGCATGTTACGTGCATGTACTTTATTATTTATTTTCTATATATTAATAACATGGCTACAGGCTATGTAAACAAGTAATATGCAAATACAACAATTCATGCGCAAGAAATGGCAACGACCAACTAAAATGGATCCGTGAAGAAAATTTCGAACTTGAGAAACTAATAATGATCGTGCCTTGAACTGTCATAGGGTTATACTATAGGATATGCGACATTTTCAAAAAGATACACGTAAGGACACAAAACTCAAAAAAATGACATAGCATTGGGTATCGATACAATACGCTAATTTATGGATACGGTTGTCCGTCAGACAACAAAATGGACAAATGAATATACCGTAATGATCAGCGCGACGAGACGAACGCGATGGTACAAAAATATCAGTGCCACGACCCTTCTATCAAAAACCCGTTACGAACTCCTTTTCTACAAAATCATATATACGGACATGCATACGGTGGTCTGTATGTCCGAATTTTACGAAACGAAAAATGACGTTCCCTTCATAATACAGTCTAGTATTTTTAATTTAAGTTCGCTCAAGTTCCGACAACGTTTCATTCGTAGCAATTATTAATTGCTTAATTAAATTAACGCGAATGGTGCAAACTTGTGTATCCCAACGAAATAAATTCCTACGCTATGTTTAATTAGACGCATCTCAAATATAATTTTTGTTCACATTTTTGTATTTTTATTTTTATTATTATTTGAGCTATATCGGTTGCCGCTACCGCAATTAATTGTCAAAACCGATTCTAACGGAGTAAAAAAACTTTTGCGTTTTCAATATAAAATTGTTTAAATCACTTCTAAATGCAAATAATAAATTTTAAGGATCAATGTTTCATTATAAATAAATTTCATGTTTTGATTTCTAAACAAATACGTTTTAAATTAAATTTATCGTTTAATTCTTCCTATAAACCATTTTAAATTCAATATTTAAATTAAATTTAAATAACCTAAATGATCGAAATATACGGGATGTTACAATCTTCCACACTCAGAACTTTTCGTCCTCGAAACGGAATGAGATAAAAAACTAATATTTAAACGATCTATCATTCAAACGCATATCAACTTCGATTGTTCATTCGAACACAAAAATTTGCTTTTAATTAGTGTTGTTAACCCGATCACTCTAGTACGAGCTTTTGATTTGACTTCTTGATTAGAACTTTTATTCTCCTTACATAGCAATAAACTAAGATAGAAAATTTCAGATTCATATCAAAAACTGTTGTCAGTGTCATCGAGAATCGAGCAAACAAATTTATTTAGAATGAGCATTTTATATTTAAACTAAATCAAAATCGTTATGCGAATATAATGATTTATATTTAACTACATATTCATTCCATTAGTTCTTTTTTATTTCTGAAGACGAAAATTAGTCTTTTGATTTATTTCAAAGCTGTGAACTTGCAAAACATTTAAAATCTCTTTCTTATTTTACTATGTTGAGATGATACAATGTTAAATTTGTATGTCATTAATTTGTTAGTTAACATCAAAATACTTTATAACTCGAAGGCTTAACAAGTTTACTTTCGTTCTTAAAAGTTTTAGACATACGTTGATCAGACGCACGACTAAAAATCTCTAAGTACTAAATATACTTGTTTCAACTTCCAGTGAAAATACTTAAAACTTTTAAAATAGATATGAAAAATACATTCCCCATGGATCGCGGACACGCGGCGGTTACACTACTATCCCAGTAGAATCGCTTGTGCCCGTAGGTATCATACCCCATCGAATTTCGCCATGGTTGTTGCCATAGATTGCAGTTACGCGGCGGTTACGCCACTATCCCAGTGGAATCGCTTGTAACAGTAGGCATCTCGCCCCTCGAATTTCGCTATGGTTATAGATCGCAGTTACGCAGCGGTTACGCCGCTATCCAGTGGAATCGCTTGTAACTGTAGGCATCTCACCCCTCGAATTTCGCTATGGAACATCAAGTGAATATAAGTAAATCAAAGTGACCCCACCGAGTGGGATTCCAGTACGTGTTCCTACCGAGTAGGACCCCGATTTCCAATGGACACCCCGTGCGGAGTTCCAACGCAACCCTATTAAGTAGGATCACGATTTTCTATAGAAAGTACTTTCCATATCTTCGACTTCAAAACAGATAATACTACATATAGTATTTTTCATTTCGTACATCACATATATCGTGCTTATGTAAAATTCCATTTACAAAAGTTTTCTTACTTTCCAATTGGGATTCGTTCAAATCAGTAATATCTAATTCACCACATACTTATATAACTTCCAATTTTTATATAAGAATCAAATTGTTCAATATCGAATCTTTGCCGAATTCAAAATTTTAATAGTCATAGCTTCCAAAACTATTTCATTTTCACACTTATATAAATATAAGATTATCAATTTCCAAATTCTAACATTTTAGAATTTACCGTTTGGATTTTGTTTCATGTTCGAATAACATTCGTTCTTGATATTTTCAAATACCTCTTAGAAATCATTTTCCATATAACTCAACAGGTAAATTTCAACATAACTCGTACGAAATCCGTTTTATCAAGTCGCAATTTCGAGTTCGACGTACTTACATAGTTATTTGTAAGATTTCTCAATTCCATGAAGTAAGTTTCATTTATAAATGATATTTCCATATCTTCATTTCAAACATACATACTATATATATAATACTTCATTTCACGTTTTGCATATATTGCACTTACATAAATATCAATTTTCATAAGATTTTCTGTCCAAATCACGTTTCAACATATCATTCTTATATTAATTCCATTATATAAGATTTCACAAAATTCCATTTCAATACCAATTTAGTTTTGATTTCACAATTGATACGAATATTCAATTTCATTTCAAAACTAGTTCATATTCACAAATTAATCGAATTTCAAAATTCATATTTGATTTAGGTTACACATCAAAGAATATCATTAATCAGTTGAATCTTTACATTCAGTTACTTCAGGCAAAATTGCTCGGATCGGGAATAAATAATTTATCTCAAATTAGTTTTAAAAAAGTAAGCTTGAAATAAAATAGGTTCGAATAAATAAGTATTTAGAAAAATAGAATTTGAATAAATTAGATAAGTTATGATATAAAATAGTTTAAGTAAATTAAATAGGTTTGACAAAATAGGTTTGAATAAATTAAATATATTTTAATACAAAATAGTTTGCAGAGTAGTTCGAAAATCAAAATAGATTTGGTAGAGAATAATTAAATAAGATAGATAAAAGTTATACTTTAGTTCACATAAAACAATAATAAAACATATAATAGTTATAAAATAAATACTATTTTTAGGAAATATTCCAATCCGAACTAAATTTCCCGAACTTTACAAAATTTAGCTAACATCGATTTCAGTGTCGTAATCAAACTCAGATTTAACTAAAAATTCGATTGGAAACCTTTCTCTTTGAACTAAGTGTTCAAGTTAGATCACAACCCAAATTTCTCATTTAAAATTTTCATTTGAAGTTTGAATTTTTCATTCATTCCATGTTCTTGGTTTAAACCAAATTTCAAATTTCAACTTGTCCATTATTTTGTTAAAGCAATTCAAACGATTGGGACAAGATTTGGATAGTTTCAAAATTTTAAGCACGAATGGTAAGAACGATAGGCGAACGATAACGGCAGGTCAAGGCCAACAAACAAAACAAGTGAAACGGCAAAATTATATTTTTAAACATTCATTCCTATTTGAATCTTTATTCAAATTCTCCCCAGTTTCATCGCAATTCATTTACAATTTCAATTTATACTTTACAAAATATTTAATACGTAGCTTATTTTAAATTCGCTTATCTATTTCAGTTCATATTAATTTATCAAAACGTTTTATTAAATTTTATCCAAACATGCTTATCTAATTGGTTTCAAGTATTTCTCGACGTTTAAATCGGAGCCATACAGTCATCCTATTTTCGAAACTCAAAAATGAATACTAGTGATGTCGCGATCATCCCAGAATTATTTCCAAGCGACTAGAATGTGATTCCATATCAGTCTCTTATATATTGGACGTTGTATATACGTTAGCTAGGCATAGTGTAATAACCCGGAAAATCTGGGCCAGTTTAAAATTTTTATTTTGGCAATTTTAACGAATTTTGAAGATTTAAAATAGATTATTTTAAATAAAATCGACGAGAAATTTATTTAGAATATAATTCAAACGTATATATTATATACGTCGTCGTAGAATATAAATATTTATATATAATTATAAATAGAATTGAAAATGGCGCGGTAGTTCGATAATTCGATTTCAAACTTCAATTGAACATACCGGGTGCAAAACAATCCAGATTTTAGTGAAACCAAAAACATTAGGATCTAATTGAGGATATCTTTCCAACGAATCCGAAAAATCGAAATTTCATAGCTGAAATCAAAAGATATGTCCAGTTGAAAATTCTGAATAGTCGCTATGGAATTCAGGTCCGTAAAAATGGGAATTTTGCAAACGACCTCGGATTTCGACGAAACCACTTTTGTTGGGTCCGTGATGTCAAATTATTGCTAGGTTTCAAATTTCATAATTTTTCGAGTCAATATGTGAGCGTGGCAAAGGAAAACATGTTTGACCAGTTTCAGTTGATTTTAATCGACTGGAAAATGGCCATTTTTCCAACGGTCTCAGAATTCGACGAAACTAGTTTTGTTAGGACCGTGTCGTTGATACGAAGCTAGAAAATATTTTTCTGGAATTTTTCGAGTTAGTATGTGAACCCAGTAAATTGAAATGCGCGTTCAAATTCAATATATAGCAGTATATGTTGATTTTGACGAAAACTGATCGAAACGATCGAATCAGCCTACGATACATATCCCATTGTGTTCGGAATGGGGGTGAAATGCTATGGACGACAGGCGGTGGGCCTCGTTTAGAGGTCGTATGTAAAAGTCAACCTTCAGGGATTTAAAAATTAAATAATATAAATTTTAAAAAAGCCCCCCCTCACTTCTTCTTCCCGATTCAGTTTTAAATAAAAAAAACCCTAGCTTCACGATCGATGGCGGCCATCGCCATCTCCCCGCCGCCGCCCATCTCCAAACGCCTCCGCCCCGTACATCACCGCCGCCTCTACCCTATCGCCACCGCCCCCAGTGGAACGACGCCTCCCATCGGACCCCCCTCCTCCTTCCCCAGTCCTTCGCTCTCTCTCTATCCCTCTCTTCAAACGAAATTAGCAGCCGACCATCCTCCACCCACTGACCGACTCAACCAACCCGCCGCCGCCTGATGATTTCCGGCGCCACCAGAAGCCCAGCCTCGAGCAAGCAGGCCCACACACCCCCTGCGACGACAACCTCCTCCGATTAAAAATGTGAGCTTTTTATTTTCGCTTCTTTAAATTATTCTCTTTGATCTAGTTCTGAAAATATATGATTTCAGTTTGGAAAAAGGAACGGATTTTTGTTGGGTATACGAATATAGAAAAGATTAGATTTTTAAAATAGAAAAGATTAGATTTTTAAACTAGAAAAGATTAGATTTTTAAAATAGAAAAGATTAGATTTTTGAAATGGAAAAGGCGAAATCTTTATATATAATAGCGTTGTAAAAATAGAATTTTTATCTATATAATAGAGTGTAAAAATGGGATTTTTATATATTGAATAGCGAAGTAAAAATTCGATTTTTATATATTGAATAACGAAGTAAAAATTAGATTTTTCTATATTGAATAATGAAGTAAAAATTAGATTTTTCTATATTGAATAACGAAGTAAAAATTCGATTTTTATATATTGAATAGCGAAGTAAAAATTCGATTTTTATATATTGAATAGCAAAGTAAAAATTCGATTTTTATATATTGAATAGCGAAGTAAAAATTCGATTTTTATATATTGAATAGCAAAGTAAAAATTTGATTTTTATATATTGAATAGCGAAGTAAAAATTCGATTTTTATATATATAGTGGATACGGGCAACGAAGGTGACAAAAAGGCGAGAATGGCGATGATTTCTCTAAATGAAGTGGCGTGAAGTTGGAATAGCTATCGGTGAGAACTTCTCACTCTAAATTTCCCTTTTCTAGTTATATATATATATAATAGGATGCAGACGGTGCTTAGCAGCACCCGACACCCATCATCCACAGACCATGGATGGCTTGTTTGTTAAATTGTTTGGTTGTGTAGTTGGTTAGTTTATTTGGTTTGAATTAAATTGTTTGGTGAAATGGAATAGATTTGATTGATGTGTGAATGGCGTGGGCCTTCACTAGACCAGGGATAAGGCTAGGCCTTGTCCCGTTTCTAGTATCGTGCCGTTATGCCGCCGAAATTTTCTAAAATAAGTTAGAAAAATAAAAATATCATTTTTATTTTGTAAATGAACTGAATAAAAATTCATGTTTTGAAATAAAATGTTTTATCATTAAAAATATAATTTTTAACGTGAATGTTTATAAATAAATATTCATTTACAAACCGGACGGTTTGTTTATGTACACCTATTTGAATGACATTGATTGGGACGATAAATTTTACACATCGCCCAACTACACAAATAAAATCTGTGTTTGTTGATTTGAAACCCCACACGGGTGTTGGGATGAAATTTGAAGTTCACTCATCCTGATTGATTTAATATGTCGATCGATGGATCGACAGGCTGTGATAAGCGTTTGACATCTATATTTGATGCTTATACAGTGTAGTGCACTTTGGATGATGGTTGATTGTTTATTGTTGCTACTATATACATGTGTTGTATGGAATCCATATAATTAACTTTATATGGTAATTGATTGGGTCTCATTCCAATTTAGAAAATAAAGAATATTATAAAATAAAGGTTCATGTGTTGACTGTACTCATCCGTTGAGATTAGTCATGTGTTGAACGAAATATTTTAATAATAAAATTTACATCTTTATCAATATAAAATAAAGGTTCATGTGTTGACTGTACTCATCCGTTGAGATTAGTCATGTGTTGAACGAAATATTTGAAATAAAATATTTGAAATGAAATATTTTGATAATAAGAAATATTTGAAATAGGAAATATTTGAAATTTAGAAATATTTGAAAATAGAAATATTTGAAATTTAGAAATATTTGAATATAGAAATATTTGAATATAGAAATATTTGAAATAAGAAATATTTGAAATAGAAATATTTTGATAATAAGAAATATTTGAAATAGAATATTTGAAAATAGAAATATATGAAGCCGTGTTGATTAGATTGACGCCATTTTGACGTGAATGATATTTATATCGATTTTATTCATTTTAAAATGAATATAGAAAAGTGATTTCGAAATCGAATATTTTGAAATGAAATTTGAATTGAATTGAATTGAAAACGAATTCGATTTGAATATATAACGGATTTGATTTCAATTGAATATATAATGAATTTGATTCAAATAGAAAACAAAATGTATTTGATTCAAATAGAAAACGAATTTGAATTGAATCGAATTGAATAGAAAACCAATTTGAATTGAATCGAATCGAAAACCAATTTGAATTGGATCGAATCGAAAACCAATTTGAATTGAATCGAATAGAAAATGAATTCGAATTGAATTGAAAACGAATTCGAATTGAATTGAAAACGAATTGAAATGAATTTAAATTGAATTGAAATTTGAATTAAATAGGAATGAATTTTAAAACGAATTTATAAGGAGAAATTCAATTTTGATTTGAATTGAAATGGAAGTTGAAATTGTTTTTGAAACGAATTTTAAACTATTTAAATAATTCGTTTTAAATAGTAATCGACGAAATATATATTATATATACAATATATTGGCCTGAATAGAACGCGCCGCGCCGCGGCAGTTCGTGAATTTCGACCATTTATTTCAAACAGACATTACGGGAGATCCGACCATCGGATTCTCCTAAAACCGGAACCGTTGGGTTCGTATCGAAAAGAGCTTTCTAACGAATATTAGAAATTTGAAATCTAACGGTTGGATTTGGAGATACGTCCAAATCAAATTTGAAAAAGGTCAATGTAAGTGCAGTTCGATGGCCGTTGATGGAAATCGACTGTACGGGCCTTGATAAAATTATTAAAAATAATAATAATTTGTGTAAAATCATAAGAAATGATTTGGGACAAATTAGGATGAAAAACCCCATATTTGAAAAGATAAAAACAGATTTTTATCGAAATGAACTAATTTTGAACTGAAATTAAAACCCATTTATTTTTAAATAAATAAATTGGATTTGAAATGAGTTTAAATAGAATTGATTCATGGGTTTATCGTGAACTGTGTTTTAAATAACACTAGTTCTTTAACCCGATAATAAATAGAATGTGATTTGGGTATGTCGTGAACTATGTTTTAAATGACATTAGTTCTTTAACCCAGAAAAAGGAGTTTTAATGAATCTACAATTAGATTGAAATGTGAATTGATAATCTAAATTATCAAATAGTGAAAATGAGCGAGAATGGAGTATCACCAGTTTTGCTCCAAAGCGGTACTTAAATCTTTAATTAGATTTGAACGTGAAATGGTAATTAATTTTACCGATAACACCACGGTGTTAGATATGGAGTATTACCAGTTTTGCTTCATGGGATGAATAGGTTGGGATTGGGAAATAAAATAAATAATTACTTCGGGGTGGTTCGCTAATCTCGACTAGTTTGGAAAACCATAAATTGGTTTGAAACGACATCCAAAGGAAGATTAAAGGATAAATTTTAAAGAATTTATCTTGGATAAAATTAATGGGAACCTTTCCCTAAGAATATGAAATTTAGAAACTAGCTGTAGGTTAGCCAAGAAGAATGGTCTCCTGGTATTGATCTGATGTTGGTTTCGGCCTTCGGGGTTAATATTTGGGAAATTGTTCTCTTGTTAATTTACAGTTAGTGACTAATGAATTGAAATGAGGCGTATGTTGTGTTTGTGTAACATTTGTTTTTAATATACGCGGGTTGTTCAGAAAGGCCGGGTTTATACCCATTCTGAATAACCGATTCGACGATATGTCGAAGATGAAGACGGTGGTTGAAGACCGGAAGTCTTCACATCGTTTGGGTGATTACTGATGATCTTGATTGGGCTGTACACCCAAGATGAGGGAATCAGTTAGTGATCGTCCAGACGTACCTGGAGATCGATGGATATGCGAGGAAAGTGCCTCCGGTTTCGTTCAGACCCAAAACGAACTTGTAAATGGATTGTGTGTCTGACATTGGATTTTATTCTGTGTTGATTGATTTATGTTAAATATATATCTGTTTGGCGGCGGAGAATTTATTCTCTTGCTTAACGCCCTTCTCTGAGATGTACGAGCTTAGAGGTTATATATCGATAGATATCAATCGCATGGCATGAATTGCCTGTGTGGCACGCTGAGTTGCATGGATCAAGGCTTTTGTTGAAAAGCAGAGTCTTGTGGTTGATGATCAAAGCACGGCCTACGTGGCAGCTTTGTGTATAACGTGAATTCGCGAGCCTTACACCTCGGTATGAGTCAAAAACGGGATACGGACTGCAGGGAGAGCACGACGTTTCTTTCTAGCTTTGGTGGTGTCAGTGACTTACCAGCCCTGACATATATATACTTTTCACCTATGTGGTTGTTGGATGAGGCGCCTCGATTTTAGGTCTGTAAGGACCGGGAAACGTGTGTTCAGGCATAATTAATCCTCTAACGTAAGTGAGGACCGGCCCTGCAGCATCCAGGATTGCCCAGAGTGTGTTGTCCTGAGACATTTGCTAGAGTGTCTCGAAAGAGGAGAGGAGCTTGCCCCTTGCCTCGACTCATGACGGAATCCAATTTCCAATACGTGATATTGCGGTTTCAATTGTAGAACTAGTATGACGACATGATAGATGGTACCCATGCCGCTTATGATTGATATTTATGATTGAAATGTTTTGACACTATACACTTATTATAGTATCAAATGATTTGTTTTAAACGTACCAAGCATGTTTGGCTATTATAAGGGAAAACCCTATCCTCCGGCTTGCGTTGCATTGTGTGATGGGACCTGGGTCTTATAATAGCTTAATTTTTCGAAAAAGCATTGCGCTGTTTATTCTATGCACTGGTATTCTTGGGAGGAAACCCATTCCGTGTTATACGGCGTGGTCCCTTGAATTACTCTCTTTTAAAGTAAAGCTTTAAATAACTGTTTTAGTTCTCACACCAGTCACATGACTGACCTAGAGTTTATTGTTTTAACCTAAACTCTGGGTGCCCCTATTTTCCGCACGGGCAGCTAGTAGTTTCGGTTTTGCAGATTTATATTCACAGGATCCTGATTTACAGCTAGAACGATGCTCGGAAAGCTCTGTATCCGTGTATCACTTTCAGTTGTGTTTTGTATATTTTTCCGCTGCTATGTAATTTATAGTAATCTCTGATATTTATCGAATGTAATTTATTCATTTATACTCTGTATATTCTTGTATCTTATGGAATTGTTGTAATAGCAATGAAATGTTCTTCCGTCTGCGTTCTGTTTTGTCGTGTTCTCAAAACGATCAGGGGTTTCGAACGGTCTAGATCGGTTTAACGACTGATTCAGATCGAGCGAAATTCCTTGCCGTCACATTTGGTATAAGAGCTTTGGTTTACAGAGCTCGAGAACAAGACACATTAGAACCATACGAAAGAATTCATCAGATATTGGATTAGTAATATCCAATTAGAATGACTCGTTAGAGATAGGATCAGTAGTATCCTAGAACGAGTGTGAAGAGTATATTTTTCAAATGAAAACAATTTTTGTTTTGAAAATTTAAATCAATTTTAAACGTATTTGATTATTTATTTATTTTGAATTTGGACAATCTAGTATATAAAGGTTTTGCATATACGCGTCATGAACGTATATTCGAAGTCTTAATATATTGGATAGATATAGAATCACATTCTAGACGCCCGGAGATTATTCTGATGATTGTAGCTACATCATCAGAATTTATGTTCGTGTTTCGAAGGTGTGATATATATATATTTCCATTAGACTGGCGTGAGAACCAAAACTAATATAGTTGGAATACATTGTTGTGAATTGGCATCAAAAACATGATTTTCTTTATATGTAGTAAAATTATGAATTTGAAACGTTAAATTCACTAATCGATTGATGTTTGTGTTGTTTGTTTGACAATTTTGAACCATTATGCCTAATTGCATCAAATATTGAATAGTACTGAAAATTAGTTGCATTTGCTTGCATATACTTGTACTTACATTGAACAGGTCATAGCAAGGAGGCTAGAGCAGAGAATAAAATTTGTTTGCCCGACAAATAGGTACATGTTTACTACATAATTTACTGTTTTGTTTGGGTGATGATGATTTTATGAGCCTATTGGCTAGCCGCTTGGCTTTTTCTTTTTCTTTTTGAGATCAGAAGGCCTATATGGCAATTTCGGGATTTTCCCATGGCTCCCGGTGCAGGGGAGGTTATGGCGAAATTTTTCGAAAATTTAGGGTGTTAGCCAAATTTTTGAAAATTTGAAAATTCTCAGAAACTGAAAAGTTGGAGAATAGAAGCCAGATCGAACGTAGAGTTGATTAATCAAACCACTTTCGACTTTGTTCCTTTTCGGGGACGAAAAGTTTTAAGTGGGGGAGATTGTAATAACCCGGAAAATCTGGGCCAGTTTAAAATTTTTATTTTGGCAATTTCAACGAATTTTGAAGATTTAAAATAGATTATTTTAAATAAAATCGACGAGAAATTTATTTAGAATATAATTCGAATGTATATATTATATACGTCGTCGTAGAATATAAATATTTATATATAATTATAAATAGAATTGAAAATGGCCCGGTAGTTCGATAATTCGATTTCAAACTTCAATTGAACATACCGGGTGCAAAACAATCCGGATTTTAGTGAAACCAAAAAAATTAGGATCTAATTGAGGATATCTTTCCAACGAATCCGAAAAATCGAAATTTCATAGCGGAATCAAAAGATATGTCCAGTTGAAAATTCTGAATAGTCGCTATGGAATTCAAGCCCGTAAAAATGGGAATTTTGCAAACGACCTCGGATTTCGACGAAACCACTTTTGTTGGGTCCGTGATGTCAAATTATTGCTAGGTTTCAAATTTCATAATTTTTTGAGTCAATATGTGAGCGTGGAAAAGGAAAACGTGTTTGACCAGTTTCAGTTGATTTTAATCGACTGGAAAATGGCCATTTCTCCAACGGTCTCAGAATTTGACGAAACTAGTTTTGTTAGGACCGTGTCGTCAATACGAAGCTAGAAAATATTTTTCTGGAATTTTTCGAGTTAGTATGTGACCCCAGTAAATTGAAATGCGCGTTCAAATTCAATATATAGCAGTATATGTTGATTTTGACGAAAACTGATCGAAACGATCGAATCAGCCTACGATACATATCCCATTGTGTTCGGAATGGGGGTGAAATGCTATGGACGACAGGCGGTGGGCCTCGTTTAGAGGTCGTATGTAAAAGTCAACCTTCAGGGATTTAAAAATTAAATTATAAATTAAATAATATAAATTTAATAAAAGCCCATACCCCTCACTTCTTCTTCCCGATTCAGTTTTAAATAAATAAAAAAAACCCTAGCTTCACGATCCATGGCGGCCATCGCCATCTCCCCGCCGCCGCCCATCTCCAAACGCCTCCGCCCCGTACATCACCGCCGCCTCTACCCTATCGCCACCGCCCCCAGTGGAACGACGCCTCCCATCGGACCCCCCTCCTCCTTCCCCAGTCCTCCGCTCTCTCTCTCTATCCCTCTCTTCAAACGAAATTAGCAGCCGACCATCCTCCACCCACTGACCGACTCAACCAACCCGCCGCCGCCTGATGATTTCCGGCGCCACCAGAAGCCCAGCCTCGAGCGAGCAGCCCCACACATCCCCCCTGCGACGACAACCTCCTCCGATTAAAAATGTGAGCTTTTTATTTTCGCTTCTTTAAATTATTCTCTTTGATCTAGTTCTGAAAATATATGATTTCAGTTTGGAAAAAAGAACGGATTTTTGTTGTGTATACGAATATAGAAAAGATTAGATTTTTAAAATAGAAAAGATTAGATTTGTAAAATAGAAAAGATTAGATTTTTGAAATGGAAAAGGCGAAATCTTTATATATAATAGCGTTGTAAAAATAGAATTTTTATCTATATAATACTAGTGTAAAAATGGGATTTTTATATATTGAATAGCGAAGTAAAAATTCGATTTTTATATATTGAATAACGAAGTAAAAATTAGCTTTTTCTATATTGAATAACGAAGTAAAAATTAGATTTTTCTATATTGAATAACGAAGTAAAAATTCGATTTTTATATATTGAATAGCGAAGTAAAAATTTGATTTTTATATATTGAATAGCAAAGTAAAAATTCGATTTTTATATATTGAATAGTGAAGTAAAAAATTCGATTTTTATATATTGAATAGCAAAGTAAAAATTCGATTTTTATATATTGAATAGCGAAGTAAAAATTCGATTTTTATATATATAGTGGATACGGGCAACGAAGGTGACAAAAAGGCGAGAATGGCGATGATTTCTCTAAATGAAGTGGCGTGAAGTTGGAATAGCTATCGGTGAGAACTTCTCACTCTAAATTTCCCTTTTCTAGTTATATATATATATACTAGGATGCAGACAGTGCTTAGCAGCACCCGACACCCGTCATCCACAGACCATGGATGGCTTGTTTGTTAAATTGTTTGGTTGTGTAGTTGGTTTGTTTATTTGGTTTGAATTAAATTTTTTGGTGAAATGGAATAGATTTGATTGATGTGTGAATGGTGTGGGCCTTCACTAGACCGGGGATAAGGCTAGGCCTTGTCCCGTTTCTAGTATCGTGCCGTTATGCCGCCGAAATTTTCTAAAATAAGTTAGAAAAATAAAAATATCATTTTTATTTTGTAAATAAACTGAATTAAAATTCATGTGTTGAAATAAAATGTTTTATCGTTAAAAATATAATTTTTAACGTGAATATGAATAAATAAATATTCATTTACAAACCGGACGGTTTGTTTATGTACACCTATTTGAATGACATTGATTGGGACGATAAATTTTACACATCGCCGAACTGTACAAATAAAATCTGTGTTTGTTGATTTGAAACACCACACGGGTGTTGGGATGAAATTTGAAGTTCACTCATCCTGATTGATTAAATATGTCGATCGATGGATCGTCAGGCTGTGATAAGCGTTAGTTATCTATATTTGATGCTTATACAGTGTAGTGCACTTTGGATGATGGTTGATTGTTTATCGTTGCTATTATATACATGTGTTGTATGGAATCCATATAATTAACTTTATATGGTAATTGATTGGGCCTCATTCCAATTTAGAAAATAAAGAATATTATAAAATAAAGGTTCATGTGTTGACTGTACTCATCCGTTGAGATTAGTCATGTGTTGAACGAAATATTTTAATAATAAAATTTACATCTTTATCAATATAAAATAAAGGTTCATGTGTTGACTGTACTCATCCGTTGAGATTAGTCATGTGTTGAACGAAATATTTGAAATTTAGAAATATTTGAAATAAAATATTTGAAATGAAATATTTTGATAATAAGAAATATTTGAAATTAGAAATATTTGAAATTTAGAAATATTTGAAAATAGAAATATTTGAAATTTAGAAATATTTGAATACAGAAATATTTGAATATAGAAATATTTGAAATAAGAAATATTTGAAATAGAAATATTTTGATAATAAGAAATATTTGAAATAGAATATTTGAAAATAGAAATATATGAAGCCGTGTTGATTAGATTGACGCCGTTTTGACGTGAACGATATTTATATCGATTTTATTCATTTTAAAATGAATATAGAAAAGTGATTTCGAAATCGAATATTTTGAAATGAAATTTGAATTGAAAACGAATGCGAATTGAATATATAACGGATTTGATTTCAATTGAATATATAATGAATTTGATTCAAATAGAAAACGAAATGTATTTGATTCAAATAGAAAACGAATTTGAATTGAATCGAATTGAATAGAAAACCAATTTGAATTGAATCGAATCGAAAACCAATTTGAATTGAATCGAATAGAAAACAAATTCGAATTGAATTGAAAACGAATTCGAATTGAATTGAAAACGAATTGAAATGAATTTAAATTGAATTGAAATTTGAATTAAATAGGAATGAATTTTAAAACGAATTTATAAGGAGAAATTCAATTTTGATTTGAATTGAAATGGAAGTTGAAATTGTTTTTGAAACGAATTTAAAACTATTTATATAATTCGTTTTAAATAGTAATCGACGAAATATATATTATATATATTATATATATAATATAATGGCCTGAATAGAACGCGCCGCGGCAGTTCATGAATTTTGACCATTTATTTCAAACGGACATTACGGGAGATCCGACCGTCGGATTCTCCTAAAACCGGAACCGTTGGGTTCGTATCGAAAAGTGCTTTCTAACGAATATTATAAATTTGAAATCTAACGGTTGGATTTGGAGATACGTCCAAATCAAATTTGAAAAAGGTCGCTGTAAGTGCAGTTCGATGGCCGTTGATGGAAATCGACTGTACGGGCCTTGATAAAATTATTAAAAATAATAATAATTTGTGTAAAATCATAAGAAATGATCTGGGAAAAATTGGGATGAAAAACCCCATATTTGAAAAGATAAAAATAGATTTTTATCGAAATGAACTAGTTTTGAACTGAAATTAAAACCCATTTATTTTTAAATAAATAAATTGGATTTGAAATGAGTTTAAATAGAATTGATTCATGGGTTTATCGTGAACTGTGTTTTAAATAACACTAGTTCTTTAACCCGATAATAAATAGAATGTGATTTGGGTTTGTCGTGAACTATGTTTTAAATGACATTAGTTCTTTAACCCAGAAAAAGGAGTTTTAATGAATCTACAATTAGATTGAAATGTGAATTGATAATCTAAATTATCAAATAGTGAAAATGAGCGAAAATGGAGTATCACCAGTTTTGCTCCAAAGCGGTACTTAAATCTTTAATTAGATTTGAACGTGAAATGGTAATTAATTTTACCGATAACACCACGGTGTTAGATATGGAGTATTACCAGTTTTGCTTCATGGGATGAATAGGTTGGGATTGGGAAATAAAATAAATAATTACTTCGGGGTGGTTCGCTAATCTCGACTAGTTTGGAAAACCATAAATTGGTTTGAAATGACATCCAAAGGAAGATTAAAGGATAAATTTTAAAGAATTTATCTTGGATAAAATTAATGGGAACCTTTCCCTAAGAATATGAAATTTAGAAACTAGCTGTAGGTTAGCCAAGAAGAATGGTCTCCTGGTATTGATCTGATGTTGGTTTCGGCCTTCGGGGTTAATATTTGGGAAATTGTTCTCTTGTTAATTTACAGTTAGTGACTAATGAATTGAAATGAGGCGTATGTTGTGTTTGTGTAACATTTGTTTTTAATATACGCGGGTTGTTCGGAAAGGCCGGGTTTATACCCATTCTGAATAACCGATTCGACGATATGTCGAAGATGAAGACGGTGGTTGAAGACCGGAAGTCTTCACATCGTTTGGGTGATTACTGATGATCTTGATTGGGCTGTACACCCAAGATGAGGGAATCAGTTAGTGATCGTCCAGACGTACCTGGAGATCGATGGATATGCGAGGAAAGTGCCTCCGGTTTCGTTCAGACCCAGAACGAACTTGTAAATGGATTGTGTGTCTGACATTGGATTTTATTCTGTATTGATTGATTTCTGTTAAATATATATCTGTTTGGCGGCGGAGAATTTATTCTCTCGCTTAACGCCCTTCTCTGAGACGTACGAGCTTAGAGGTTATATATCGATAGATATCAATCGCATGGCATGAATTTCCTGTGTGGCACGCTGAGTTGCATGGATCAAGGCTTTTGTTGAAAAGCAGAGTCTCGTGGTTGATGATCAAAGCACGGCCTACGTGGCAGCTTTGTGTATAATGTGAATTCGCGAGCCTTACACCTCGGTATGAGTCAAAAACGGGATACAGACTGCAGGGAGAGCACGACGTTTCTTTCTAGCTTTGGTAGTGTCAGTGACTTACCAGCCCTGACATATATATACTTTTCACCTATGTGGTTGTTGGATGAGGCACCTCGATTTTAGGTCTGTAAGGACTGGGAAACGTGTGTTCAGGCATAATTAATCCTCTAACGTAAGTGAGGACCGACCCTGAAGCATCCAGGATTGCCCAGAGTGTGTAGTCCTGAGACATTTGCTAGAGTGTCTCGAAAGCGGAGAGGAGCTTGCCCCTTGCCTCGACTCATGACGGAATCCAATTTCCAATACGTGATATTGCGGTTTTAATTGTAGAACTAGTAAGGCTACATGATAGATGGTACCCATGCCGCCTATGATTGATATTTATGATTGAAATGTTTTGACACTATACACTTATTATAGTATCAAATGATTTGTTTTAAATGTACCAAGCATGTTTGGCTATTATAAGGGAAAACCCTATCCTCCGGCTTGCGTTGCATTGTGTGATGGGACCTGGGTCTTATAATAGCTTAATTTTTCGAAAAAGCATTGCGTTGTTTATTCTATGCACTGGTATTCTTGGGAGGAAACCCATTCTGTGTTATACGGCGTGGTCCCTTGAATTACTCTCTTTTAAAGTAAAGCTTTAAATAACTGTTTTAGTTCTCACACCAGTCACATGACTGACCTAGAGTTTATTGTTTTGACCTAAACTCTGGGTGCCCCTATTTTCCGCACGGGCAGCTAGTAATTTCGGTTTTGCAGATTTATATTCACAGGATCCTGATTTACAGCTAGAACGATGCTCGGAAAGCTCTGTATCCGTGTATCACTTTCAGTTGTGTTTTGTATATTTTTCCGCTGCTATGTAATTTATTGTAATCTCTGATATTTATCGAATGTAATTTATTCATTTATACTCTGTATATTCTTGTATCTGATGGAATTGTTGTAATAGCAATGAAATGTTCTTCCGTCTGCGTTCTGTTTTGTCATGTTCTCAAAACGATCAGGGGTTTCGAACGGTCTAGATCGGTTTAACGACTGATTCGGATCGAGCGAAATTCCTTGCCATCACACATAGATTCAAAATCCGTACATACTTGACAGTCCAACTTCGACGTCGATAAAACACTCAAAAACTCAAGTCAAAGATTATATTTCAAAATAATTACGCCTTTTAAAAATATTTATTAAATTTCAAAATAATTTATAATTTCAAAATACGCTCTCTCTACAATGATTCTGGTGATAATTCCACTCATTCTAGAGTATTGCTACTCTATCTCTAATGAGTTTTTAAACCCGATAAGCTAAGCTTTGTCAAACCAAAGCTCTGATACTACTTTTAACGACCCGCCGTTTTGACCGCTCCAAGTCGGTATTTAAACCAACTCAGAACGTTCAAACGACAGATTCGTTATTTAGCTTACCGGGTTTAACAGAATTAAACACAGAATCACAGTACACAAAAAATTATAGTTTATCTCACAACGGAAATTTTATACATATCAGAGTTTATAAAATATTTGTACAGCGGAACATAAATTTATAATGTATACATGAATTTCAAACCGAATAAAATTTACATTTTGTTGAGCTTAGCGCGCACGGGCGTTCCACGTCTCCACGTCCTTTCCGGTTTGAGAGCTGATATCTATAACCTGGAACACTTAGGGCCTGACCCGAGTGTCCCATGCAAAATACACAAAACACCCGAGTCAAGATTAAACTTATTTCAAGTTAGCACACTTCGATAAACACCAAGTATAATTAGTTTAATTCCAGCAATTTATTTAAATAATTTGAGTATGTTAGCCATGTGAACTGCCAAATACACCATCAACAACTAGACAACATGTGTGATGCATATAATGGAAGTGACGAGCATATGTGCAGAGGCGTTGTCGCAACTACAAATGGAACAACATATTAAACATGCAAGATCATATGCTAAGCATATGTGGATGCAACATAAGTATGCAAGTGTGCAACAATTAGATGAATGTGTTCAAACAGTTATAGCAAAGAACGTATGTACTAGCAAGGTTTAGGATGCACATGCAAACAATCAAGCATTAAAGCAAGAGACAAGAGGACACGTCCTACTTGAAATAGGCAAGGTATTGGAACAACACATTTGTTTGGCTTCCTTTAATCATGGGTTCAACATTGGTGACAAAGGCAATTGGAAACAATACTACAGCAAGTAATTTAGACAGCACGCATATGGGTTGATTTCATGCAGTGAGCCATACATTAAAATTAAAGAAATGGAATGTTTAAGTTGTGCCACATAACACTACAACAGCATATATATTTGTATTCCATTTAGCACACATGAGCAGAGGCTTAGTAAACATGCATACTAACTGGACTGAATTATGCATGGTGAAGAAACATCAAATGACGGGCATGCAAGCCTTAATACTAGTATGGTGCAGTTGAAATGCGGAAAACATATAAACTGAACTGGATGGCAAGCAAAAAGGTAAGGAAACCCCGTAGAAAAGCATGGATCCATTTATACTGGCTAACAATGTAAGCACAAATAGGCGTGTGATAAATTTGCATGAGGCAACTGTGTACAACTTTAACATAACAGCATGAACCATTATATAAATCATGCCTTAATGTAAAACAGAAGGTTTTCTTGAGGCATAAATCTTTTAGCAAGGCATTAAGACGATCTATTGACCATTTACATTTAAAAACATGTATGCAAATATTCATATGCTCTAAATAGAGACATACACATTTTGGCAAATATTCAAGAAAAACTGGACCAGTAAGGCACACACAACAAAGTGCCGGACATCATGTATGCAACTGGAACCCAATGTAGACTCGGTTATCATATATACAAGTACAGTTATAATACTACATGCAGGCCTAAGATCTGTCAATAACTGAATTACATTCGAGAGAGCCCAAGACAGTAGGAAAACGATAAACTGCTGACAACTAATGCTATCAGTGTAAGCCAAAATTGTAACTTGAAATGTATTTGATCGTAAGAGGACTTACAATTATTCAAGGCGATCGAAAATTTTGGGGAGCGAAGAAGGGTCATTGCAGCACTCAAAGGGAGGCTGCTCGGCTTTCTACGGGTGTCGCGCAAGCGGAGAAGGCGAGTGATGTCGCGGCACTGTCTGAGGCGGCGGAGGGCAGATCCAGGCAAAGCGGTAGCGGAATTGAGTGGAGCGACGGTCGAAGAGGCGGCTGTTGGTGCTTGTTGGGGATTCGAAGTGGGTGGTTGTGGATGCGGTTAAGGAAGGGGAAAGGCGGATCTCGACGATGGGGACAAGCGGGATGAATCGATGGAGGAGCTCGATTTCGGTGGCCATGATTTCAACGATTTGGGGAAAAAAATTTATTTGGTCTACCAATTCTTTGATTTGGGAAGATAGGTTTGCTGAACAAATAAATAAAAAGAGACGGTGGAAAAAGAATAGGACACTGATAGTTCCAAGGGAAAGGAGCATAAATATAAATAGGAAAAACGCACGCATGAGATTTGCCAAAAGAGTCGGATTGTATACACTAATTCAAAGTTCCTTTAGTTCCGGATTTTTTTTTTCAAACGTGGCTTTTGAAATATGAACAAAGTATTCATGCATTGAATTATATAACGTAAGGAAATATATAAATGAGAGGTTACTTCCGGTTAACAAAGCATGCATGAGACATAATACGTCATCATGGGAAGATAGGAAGACACATGTGAAAGTGGCATTTACAAAGATAGAAAAGGATGGTTGGATTGCTACAAATATGCATGTTACGTGCATGTACTTTATTATTTATTTTCTATATATTAATAATATGGCTATAGGCTATGTAAACAAGTAATATGCAAATACAACAAATCATGCGCAAGAAATGGCAACGACCAACTAAAATGGATCCGTGAAGAAAATTTCGAACTTGAGAAACTAGTAATGATCGTGCCTTGAACTGTCATAGGGTTATACTATAGGATATGCGATATTTTCAAAAAGATACACGTAAGGACACAAAACTCAAAAAAATGACATAGCATTGGGTATCGATACAATACGCTAATTTATGGATACGGTTGTCCGTCGGACAACAAAATGGACAAATGAATATACCGTAATGATCAGCGCGACGAGACGAACGCGATGGTACAAAAATATCAGTGCCACGACCCTTCTATCAAAAACCCATTACAGACTCCTTTTCTACAAAATCATATATACAGACATGCATACGGTGGTCTGTATGTCCAAATTTTACGAAACGAAAAACGACGTTCCCTTCAGAATACAGTCTAGTATTTTTAATTTAAGTTCGCTCAAGTTCCGACAACGTTTCATTCATAGCAATTATTAATTGCTTAATTAAATTAACGCGAATGGTGCAAACTTGTGTATCCCAACGAAATAAATTCCTACGCTATGTTTAATTAGACGCATCTCAAATATAATTTTTGTTCACATTTTTTTATTTTTATTTTTATTATTATTTGAGCTATATCGGTTGCCGCTACCGCAATTAATTGTCAAAACCGATTCTAACGGAGTAACAAAACTTTTGCGTTTTCAATATAAAATTGTTTAAATCACTTCTAAATGCAAATAATAAATTTTAAGGATCAATGTTTCATTATAAATAAATTTCATGTTTTGATTTCTAAACAAATACGTTTTAAATTAAATTTATCGTTTAATTCTTCCTATAAACCATTTTAAATTCAATATTTAAATTAAATTTCAATAACCTAAATGATCGAAATATACAGGATGTTACAGTAATTAATTCAAATAAATCTCATTTACTTCGATTATTATTAAATAAATAATAATCGATTCAATATAATCCCATTTTAATTGTTACTTAAACAATTAATCTCAGTTATTAAGCGTTACATTAATCCTCGCTCACTTGCTTTGCACACGGCACGTGTTTCGCATACGCCCGATTTTTGATTTATAAGAATTAGCTTTATCAATCATTTAAAATTTTAGATGAGGCACATGCTTCGCACACGGTAGATTTTTGTAAATAAAAATGGTCATTGATGGTTAAAACAATCAATATATATTTGTGGTTGGTTTATTTCCTTTTTATAAACTTAATTCAAAATTATATGTTTAAAAATTTATATCTACTTATAAAATATATTTCATAATTTCATTTCTATCGATTTCGGTAAATCTATCTTTATAAAAAGATGTATATTTAGGCCATCAACTGCCAACTTCCCAACAAATAATTCCCATTGGATAATATCACAATAACTATTGAATTTGGATTCAACAATAAATCATCCAATCATATTCAATAAAAAATCCATATAATGATAATATAAAATAAACATGAACAATCAATTCAACTGAGAACGGTCAATAAATAACAACAATTCAAGCAACCAACTAAATTTAATACGTTTATATTATAATAAACGTAACCAACAAGGTAAGTTACCTCCATTGTAAATAATCGTTAAAAATAACTATTTGGTTTGATCAAATTAAATGAATGCTTAATTTAAATCCGTTATATCAGTATATATGCAAACAACCATCAAATCATTTAACAACTAGCAAACAAGCACACAAGTATTTAAACCCAACTTATATAAATATAAGTGGGATAACTGAGTGAGTTTAACTCACCTTGGTTTATTCTGTTGATCGCTAGTTTTTAATTAAATTAAACTGGCGTTTAACTTAATTAAAAATTTACATCACTGCCCGTGCCGACAAAACTTGCTCCATAACATCGTGCTTCTCCATACGGTTCTAACTCCTTTTGTACAAATCTGACAACACATAAAGTTCACCATTAATTTTAAACTAATATACTCTTTAATTAATTATTTACTAGTGTTAATTACTCATTAATTTGAACAAATTACTTTATTAAATCAAGGAAGCATTTCCTTCTTCTTACCTATTGTGCTGAACGAAGCCGCTACTTCTCCTTTTATCAAAGTTTTTTTCTTTTCTTTAATCCAAACTTCCCACCTGTGTTTACTTTTGGTTTAGGCTTAGTTCGACACCTTCCCATTTGTGTACCACCACCTACTTACTATATTTTTCTTTTCATTTTTTTTCTAACAAAGCCCAAAAGCTAAATGTTTATGTCCTTCCTTGTTTGCTTCTACAGGATGTCCTTCCCCCATCGTCCCTTTTTCTTCCTTTGTATTTATCGTTCACGCATAGAAACTATTTTCCCATTTCATACTTCCACGTCCTTTATATATATACATATACATATATATATATATATATATATAACCGAAAGGCCTAATACCCTTGCTATTTCTGCCCGCATACCCAATAACGTGTCTCCCTTAAATCCTTCCTTCCATTCTAAACTGCCTGGAGCTTCTCAAAACACTACCGCCAACAACTCCCTGCTATATCAATTCATTCGCACCACCTGCTACAAAATATTTCTTCACTGATCTTTCCCTGTCATTTCGTTTGAACCTCCCGAATATACAACCTAAACAACACACCGCCGCCACCTCAGAACTACACCAACCCCATCGGCCCGCGCCGACAACTCCACGACCTTCCGTTCCTTCAAAAATTGTTGCTCCTTCATGTACAACCATATCTATGTCGTAACCCACGCTCCTTCTTTTTAATGGCATCAACCAATATAATGTCTAGGGTGTTTAAACAATTGTGGACAGAGCTTGCGTTAAAGGCTTATGGGTATGGACTATAGAGATTGTTATATAGTAATCAAGGGAGGTGCAGTTTTATATTATGTGATGATTTTTTTTTTATATAATAGTAAAGCTCGAAGCTGCTGCACACCCAAACTCCCCATGCGCTAACACCATACCTCCATGCACCAAAAAGCCTTCAACTCACACATGCCTAATCGGTCACCGTTGTTTACCATCCTTCCCAAATTTCAACAAGACTTCGAACTCATTACAACCAGTGTTTCTTCTATTGACAATATTTGATAAATTGGAAAAAAATGGGAAGCTTTGATCATTGTTTCGAAATAAAGGTGACGGTTTATACTGGCAGGAGATAAAGGAAAAGAAACGAAGTATACTAAAATATATATAGAAGAGAAAAGGGGATAAGAATAACGTTGTTTCACAACGTACAGATAGTATGTGCTTGTTTAGGGTAGCTGGAATTTAGGCCTACGTATGATGTAAAATACTGCAGTGAAAAGAGTATGATGTTCTGGTTCTCGCGTGGGTTAAACTAGGTAGCTAGGTTATTTTTTTTATTGCTTGGGGTATGTATATATTCGCATGTGCCTGAAGTAGAAAAGAATGGGATAGATGCGGACTTTTATTTAAAACACGTAGGCTAGTTATCGTAGGGTAGCTGGTGTGATTTTGCATTTCATTAGCTTTCTATTTTCGGTTTAGTTGTTGGATAGGTCTGCAGTGTGGCATTGATATTACTGTTTTACATAACCATTAAGTTTGTATGTTGGGTATGTTTGTTGTTTGCGTGCAGAAGGAAAAATAGGGTAGGCAATGTAGAGAGTAGGATTGCAGAGGGTAGGTGTAGTTGTCTGTGGACTTCCTTATGCGTGAAGGCTATACGCTGGAAGGAATAAGGTACGCTATCTTTTCATGTGTATCACAATTTAATAGGTACAAATGGGACGTGTTGCCTAGTACTTGTTAGAGTGGAGAAAATATTTAATTAGATATATTAGGTAGTATGTCATTTGTTCATAGCATGTATAAGTAAATGGGTAGGTGACATAAGTTTGGGTACGATAGTAGCCATATTTTTTGAAAACGCAAGATCATGTATGTATTTTATTTGTTTATTTGGTTTGGTCTTTTGTTTTTATACCGCCAATATTCCACCATTATTTACATTGAATCTTAATATTCGTGTCCTCATATATGATTTTCCAACGCGATGAAAATGGGGATACCGCTACGTCTTGACGCTACAGTTCCAATGAAATTAATTTAATTGAAAACGGACTCCGCTTGCACAAAGATATTATTTTAGATTTCAATTTATTCAACGGTTCACGTTAAAATTTTGCCTACCGACAAAATAACTCCAATTGGCTCCAAGCTAGAAATATATCAATAATTAGTCATACGTATTCAAATAAAATTCGTTTCGTCTAAAACGGAGGTCGTTTGGAAAAATAACTATTTATACAGCTTATATAATAACGATAAAATATAAATAACTTCCAAAATAATTAAATAAAATAATAATAAATTATTGTCATCAAATGTATCTAAATAAAATAATATATCAGTTCACCTTCAACCAATATGGATTATAACTCAACATTAATATATTCAGGTAAAGCAATGCCCAAATATATAAAAATTTCCTTCATATAAATTAAATAAACATTATAATTTATAAACAATTTCCATAGCGACTATTTTAAAATTTGAATTGGCCATAACTTTCAACATATAAGCTCGAATCTTGATTTTTCTCTTTCAATAGAAAATTATAAACAATTAGATTCCAACATTTCTTGTTTTACAGAAATACGACTTAAAATTGATTTTGTATATTAAATTAAAGTTCAAAACTCAATTTTATGAACTACCGCGCCGTTTCGAGATCGTTTTAATATAAATATCAAAATAAACGTTCAATCGTCATTTAATTAATGAATTCGATATTAATAATCAATAAATATTTCAAACATAATAGTTAAAACAAATTTAAATATTCGATTTCAAATAACCGAAAAATCCGGGTCGTTACAGGACTGTTGATAGATGACTAAACAAATGAGCTTGCATTCCATTTTATTATTCCAACTTTGGATGAAACTCTATGATTCTTGACTTGAACCATGAGAAAACGGTCTATGATGATGGTTGCTCCAATCAAACTAAATATTATCACCGGTTTTGTAACATCCCATATTTTTAATGGTTTGATATTTAATAAATTCTATTATATTAAATATTGAATTGGAATTTTAAATGGATTTATAATATATAATTTATTTATTATAACAAAGTTCGAACGTATAATTTACATTTAAATTATAAACGAGCTCATAATGGCGCGGTAATTCGTAATATTGAGTTTCGAACTCAAATTGAATGTATAGAATCCATTTTCAGTCAGAATTCTATGAAATAAGAATCGTCTGAATCTGTTTGATTACAATTTTCTAATGAAAGTGAAAAATCGAGATATCTGTAAGGTATGTCAAAATCAAATTTTAAAATAGTCACTATGGATTTGTTTATAAATGATAACGTTTATTTAATTAATTTAAAAGGAATTTTCATATATTTTGCATTTTACTTGAAGTTTTCAAACGATGAGTTATAATTCCATATTAGTTGAATTTGAAGTCATATATTATTCCGTTTTGATATATACAACAATAATAATTTATTTATTAAATTGGACTATTTTGGAATTTAATTAATATTATATCGCTTTGCATAAGCTTTAGGAATAGTTGTTTTTCCAAACGATCTCCGTTTTCGATGAAACGAATTTTATTAGAATACGTATAATTAATTATTGCCAAATTTTCAGTTTTGAGCTAATTGGATTTGTTTAACTCGTATGTGTAATTTAAAGGTGAACCGATAAATAAATTGGAATTAAAATAACACCGTTGTGCAAACGGAGTTGGTTTCCAACGAAATTAATTTGATGAGGACCGAAACATTGAAACTCATGTGTATCGATGCGATTTTAAAGGTCGATGTAATATAACTGTACTTTGTAAAATTTAACCTACCTTATATTTTACCTACCCATTTCATGTCTTCCCCAGTATAGCTACCTCCATATTTTCTCTAAACCAAACCTACCCTACATCTTTTCTTCTTCAACTTCTTACGTTGAGTTATCACCCTACAGCCGTAAAGAAGTTTCATCCTACCTACGCATGCCTATTTTTTCCTAGCTACGCAAAGATTTAACGTCATTCTTATTTGCAATCCTTTCTTCTCTATATAAACTCAGTTCTTTCTCCCTTTCTCCAGAATGAAATGAAGCAATTCTCTTTTCTTCATTCACCAAATAATAACACGCACAACATGTTTTTAAGCCAAACTCTCTTCAGCCAATCACGCAAGCTTCCAGTAAAAAATTAAAACCAACATAAACCCATTTTTTCCGTATAAAATCACATAAGGGAGAAGTCAGTAGTCGGAGATAGGAGTTTCGGTAAATGGATGGTGACAGGTCCATGGGAGCTGAGATGGTCGGTGGAAGTGTGCAGAGCATAGGATGTCTAATTTCCATGCAGTAAGTGGCGATGGTGATGGCCTCCGGTGGATCTGGCACAGCATGGGTTAACAGTGGGAGTTTGCTGGAGATATGAGATCGAGGTAAAGGGACACTTGTGCCAATGCTGGTGGGGTCAGGTGCTCCGTTGATGGCTCGGCAATGGGGAATGGTGAAGTCCATGCGAGCTTATAATGGATATTTTTAACAATGCAGTGGCAAGCTCATTCAATGGAGGAAGGAGTCGTCATTGATGGGTGGAGGTGACTGGAGATAGGGGTAGGGTGAAGCAGCGGGGACGTTGGGGCATGCGGGCATTGTACAACAAGAAAGTAAAATGAACGAACGAGGAGAAAAAAAGGAAAATAGGAGCATGTAGGTTCGAACTATTATGTGCATTTGGAGAAGATGGTACTTTGTAGGTTTATGAAGGTGGGTTTTCATTTTATAGCTAGGCCAGGTAAAGCCCGTAAAAAAATAAGAGGGTAACGGGAAGATCCATGAATAGGTTGGTACAGCTTTCCGTTGTGAAGTGGATGGTCATAAAAGAAATAGGGGATGGGTTTGGTAGTTGAAGAGTGTTTGTGCCGTGCAAATTAAAAGGGAATGGGAGCAGTGTTGTTCTATGTATTTTCGAATAGAGGAGAAGAGATGCCTAGTGGCTTTTAAGCGGTTAACTGGGCACTTTATAAGTAATGTAAGTAATTTACTAGTTAAATATATACTAAATTATTAAATAATAATTTATTTAGATGGAAATTTAGATTGTAAATAACATAAAGTTTATAAAGTTCTCATACGTGTACAGAATCAGACAAGACCAAGAGCATTGGAACCATATCGGAGAGCACAACATGATGAAGCTGGTTTGGTCAGAGTTGGTAACCGCTGGAATTTTTAATCAAATTAAATGTCCGTTTAATTTGATTAAAATGAATCGTTTTAATGTCGAATGTATTCATGGTGAGTTTAACTCACTCAGTTGTCCCATTATATTTTATATAAGTCGGGTTTATTGTTTGTGTGCTATGTTTGCTAACGGTTGGATGATTTAATGATTGTTTAATATATGTTGAATATTTGTGTACAATTGATTTAAATTGAATGTTCGTTTAATTTAATCGAAACCAATTGTTTATTTTAATGATTATTTCCAAATGAGGTAACTTATCTTGTTGGTTACGTTTATAATAATATAAATGTATTAATTCAATTGGATGCTTGAATTATTATTATTAGCTGACTGTTACCAGTTAAACTGATTTTCCATGTTTATTATTGAATGGATTGTTTTATACATATTTGGATGTAGGGAAAAAAGATGTTATAGGGATCCAACTGGATTCCTCAAATTTATTGTTATTTTTGTATTACAATTATATGATTTGTTTAACCAGTTTGATTGGATTATTGATTTGATCACTGGTTGTTGAATCTAAATTCAACGGTTGTTTTGTCATTAGCCAATGGGCAGTATTGGTGGGAAAATTAGCATCGGATGGCCTAGAAATCCATTGTTTTATAAATATTGATTTACTGTCAGGTGAATAAAGTAATAAAATTTATTGTATAACCAAAGATAGTTTGAAATCTATTATTTTGAATTAAAGTTCATAAAAACGAGATAAATATTTATTCTTTATTATTTAAGTTTATAAGAAATTATTAAATGGTTTTATATAGTAATTTTGTATGAAAATAAGATTTAAAAGCAAGTGAGCAGATATCAACCAGACGATTAATAACTGGAATTAATTGTTTTTAAGAAACAATTGAATTGGGATTATATTGAATTTGATTATTATATATATAATGATAATCAAATTAAAGGAGATTAATCAAGATTAATCATATTATTAATTAATTTTAGCGGGAGGACTAATTGAAATGGAAATCGAAACCAATGTGAATTGAAGTGGTTGGGCGACTTAAGATAAGGAGTCGATTTAAATCACATATTTTAAACAGTAAATGGATTTTTATTAAGATATAACCAAAATAGGTGTGAGGTTAGTCTTAATAAAGTTTTATATAATATTTTATTTATATCAGAGCTTATATATAATATTTTAAAAAAATATTAAGTATGATAAGGAATTTGATGTAGTTTTAAAGAAATAGAACCTGTTGTATGTTGGTTGAGTTGAGTAACTTTTAAGGTGTCAATCTGATGATGTTAGTTTCGGCCCTCGGAGTTGATACTTAGAGATTTATTCGCTTACTAATTTACAAAAGGAGCTAATAGAGAAGAAGTGAAATGATAATTGAATATTCTTATAGTAAAGAAGAGAAGGGAAATGTTTTCGTGTTATTGATGATATAGAAGTTTTAAATTAACCATTCATCAATTATTTAAGAGGCCAAGTAATGTTGAATATGGAACCAGTAAATTTATTTTATTTTTATGGATGAATGTTTGTTTATTTTATAGTTAAATAACAGACTATCAAATCTGGACAATTATCGATTGTTGGTATGGAAAGAACAGGATCGAATTTATATTCGAAAATATTCCGACCAACAAATACGTAAACATGGAAGATATTAGCTCACGATCGAGATGGACCATTTGAAGACTGTAGATCTTTATAAAATGGGAGGACTAGTTATAATCTATGGCTAGCTCCCAGAGATAAACTGTGGTTTTATCATGGTTGGAGTCTATGGATTGCAAGGACTACTCGCTACTGATCGATAGGGTGATACCTAGGATATCGTAGTAGGGTGCCTTTGGTTCATCCTTGTAACCACTCAAGGATTTTCGAGCTCAAAAATCGACATAAAACACCATGTCGACTATTTAAGCATTGAGAATATCAGGTCATTAATAGAAAGAAGTTAGATAGTGAGAAATAGAAAGAAAGTTAGAATAAAAGAAGAAGAACTCAATAGAGAAGAATCAGAGTAAACACGAATCTCACAGCGGAACGAATAAAATATATTATATAACATAACTTTGAAATACAAAATTGTATTTGACTTACATACATCATCAGAGTGCACCACATATATACATCACAGAGGAAATAGACTCTATATATCTAACATTGAAGCTCCAAACTCCTCCAAGTATATTTGTAAAATCCCGACTACTTGACTGCCCGTACAAATTTGGGCATACAAGAGTTCAGGGTAAAACATAACAAAATAAACTCTGGGTTAGTCATGTGACTGGTGTTAGTAAACTCCAAACACTTGGTTTAACTTTTCCAAATCCTTTTCAAAAGCAACGATAATCGTAAGACCAATTCACACATAAACACATATGGTTTTTACCTTATGATACCCCAAAATATTTATTAAAATCAATACTAATCTGATATTATAATAGTTTCTAAATCAAGTAAATAGCAATCTAGCAGAATGCTTTCTGTAACGACCCGGGGTTTTCGCGATCCTAGATATCGGCATACAACATTATGTCAACTATTCAGACATCGGAAATACTGGATAATTAATAGAAAGAAGTTAGAGGGTGAGAATAGATAAGATAGAAAATTAGAATAGAAGAAGAAGAAGAACACAACAACATCAAAGTAACACGAATCTCACACCGGAACGAATAAAATATAGTATACAAAGTAACATTTGAAACATAAATCTGTATTGGTATATTAAAGTACAACACTTCATCACAATGGACATAAACAATAGCTATAAAATCCTGAAGCCTCCTGCTCCAGCTCCTCCAAGAATATCTGGAAATACTTGAACTACTTGACTGCCCGTACAAATTTTGGCACCCAAGAGTTTAGGGAAAAACAAAATAAACTCTGGGTCAGTCATGGGACTGGTGTGAGTAAACTCCAACCAATTTGTTTAACTTTGAAAATTCTATTTTGAAGGAAAAGGATAATAGTAAGACTAGCCACACATAAACATGGACGGTTTTTACCTTACTATAACCCAAAACAATTCAAAATCAATATTTTTCTGATATTATAATAGTGTCTAAATACAAATAAGTAAAATCTAGCAGAACGCTTACATCTCATGCTCCACATATATCATATACAAAAAAAACCGCGGGTGCTTATTGGATATTGGATTCCGACTATGACAAGGTATGGGACCACTTGCCGATAGTGTATCTCTGGAGGTGAATACACTGGGTTCAACAATAACTTCTTGCAACCCGGCCCATACATGACCGACCACTCATTTCGCTTGAGTGTATCGAATGTATATCACCAACAGTTGGGAGCTACCCACCGTTTCCCGAAAAGGAACAACATCGAAAATAGATAAAAGAATTAAATGGATTTTCTCTAGATAGGTGATATACATCCTAATGGGAGCGACCCACATAGCCATGTTGCCTGCCCGATTTCTATCATTTCCCAGTTGATGAGGCTTGAGGTCATTACATATCTTTTGGAACATCTGACCACCATTCACTTTGAATGTCACATCGTCATACCCGCCAAATCACAAATTGATTTCCCCCAAAATACCATGGGTATAAAGCTAAGAGAAACGAATTCCTCCGCCACCAAACGTAAGTACATTTGAAGAGATCAACTTACGTGATCCGTTAGATATACTCTGTCAGACATTCGTCCATTCACGTTGTCCTAGGACTGGACAAACCGAAGCACTATTCTGTGAACAGGATAGCCCTTGCATAACTCTGTCTTCAATTATCTTCATCGTATTTGATCGCAATGCTAACTTCCATACAGAGTGGTTTTCAGATAATGAATCTGATCTCGGTCTCTCCGTATTGACGACGGAAAAATGGTTAAAAACTTTGATAGTCGGTGAGTTATCTATCTTAGAAAAACACGTGTGCAAACAACGATATTATTTCCAGATGGAAATTTTATCGATCAATCATCATTGAACATTTATCCCTTTAGTTCATTAATTTATTCATTTTTTTTCATTTCCTGTTAACATTTCTTATTTTCTAAATTTAGAAGATATATGTTATTAACATTGGAAAACCTTTCAATTTCTTATTTTTCTATATTAGAAAAATTTCTGATTCTTATTTGGAAAACATTTCCAAATCCCCTACATTGGGATTTAAACAGATGTTTAAATAAAACACCGTTATGCCAACTCAAAACATTACACTGATTAACTAATTTCATAACCAACCTTCCCTATCGATCCTTAACCATTCCTTAGTTAAAAACGAAGCCAATCAAGTTGGGGTATAACTACCTCTCAGACCTTAACTATACAACATTTCTAACTTCGATATAGACAAGTTTCACCTTTTAAACCTCTAATAAACTTCCTTACGTAACTCTCGAATTCTTTTTACGAATCCACTTCTTTTACAGAAATCATTTGATTTTAACAATAGTGTTAAAATCCCATGCTTCTGAAATATAATAACTTCAATATAACTTTTATTTATTAATTTGGATAAATAAACAAATAACTAATTTATTAATAAATAAATCTTAATTAAAAATGGAAAGTGAATAGTGCTTTCCCAAATTCGATATAATCGAATTTAACGTATAATTCTCTTTCCAATATCTCTATGCGATAACTCCTTTTCGAATAAACTATACTCGATAACTCCTTTCGAATAACTATATTCGATAACTCCTTTCGAATAAACTATATTCTATTAACTTTCTTTGAATAACTAATATTCGATAATCTCTCTTTCGAATAAGCTATATTCGATAATCTTCTATCAAATAAACTATATTCGGTTAACTCCTTTCAAATAACTATATTCGATTAACTCATTTCTCTCTATTCGATTAACTCATTTCTCTCTATTCGAATAAACTATATTTGATTAACTCCTTTAACTCTATTCAATTAACTCTAACTCGATTAACTCTAGCCGATTAACTCTAATTCGATTAGCTCTAATTTATTAACTCTAATTCGATTAACTCTAATCGATTAACTCGATTTGATTAACTCTAATCGATTAACTCTATTTGATTAACTCTAATTAATTAACTCTGTTCAAATAACTCTTATTGAATAACAAATTTTATTTTAATACTATTACCTATCTTATTCAAATTCCCATTTGAACTTCTATTTCAAATCCCAATTTTTTTCCTTTATAAATGTTTTAATTTATAAAATAATTATTTTAATCCATTATTCACATCAAATGTGAATAATATTTCTTTGATATATCAATTCAGTTTG
This sequence comes from Allium sativum, assembly GCA_030737875.1. Taxonomy (NCBI): domain Eukaryota; kingdom Viridiplantae; phylum Streptophyta; class Magnoliopsida; order Asparagales; family Amaryllidaceae; genus Allium; species Allium sativum. Next base: position 888,450,734 of record CM060922.1, read on the forward strand.
ATTTCATATTTAAAAATAATATTCCATTTCCAAATTCTATTTATACTTTTATTTATAGAATTATTCATACGAAATCCCCTTTTTACTTCTATTATTTAAATCTCATTTATAATTCCCTTTATAAATGCTGAGTTACATTCTATTAAAAATATCGGTGTCAAAACCGCTTTCTACTTCTCTATATAAGTTCAGACTTACATATTCCATTTATCCCATGATAAATTATTTTACTTAATTTATAAAAACATTATTTATAAATTAATCTTCTCCACTTATCTATTAAAACAGATTTCTATTTAACTTTAAATCCATTTCCTCGTAATTCTTTTATAACTTGAAATTCTCTTTTTACAACTCTACTTATTTCCTAAATAAATATTTCATTTTATAACTCTATTCATTTCCTAAATAAATATTTCCTTTTATAACTCTATTCATTTCCTAAATAAATATTTCCTTTTATAACTCTATTCATTTCCTAAATAAATATTTCCTTTTATAACTCTATTCATTTTAAAAATATTTCTTTTTATAAAATTCTTTGATTTTACATATATTTCTTTTTCAATATAATATTGAAAATTCCCTTTTGTTTTTCAGTATTTCTTATGGTATTTAAAATACCAAATAACAATGATCAATATCATTCTAACACACATCATTAACAACAGATTATATATCATATCATGTATCACCACATATGAAAAACAGTAAAATAAATGTTGAGGAAGCCAGTTGGATTCCTCCAACCTGTTTCCCTGCATTCACAGATGTTAAACAATATAATAACATCGATTTCATTTCAATATGAAATATTCTGATAAAAAGAATCAATATTTGATTAACGATTTATATATATGTCGTTATCTATAATTTCAACCAATACATAAGTAATTCAACCAAACAATCATCACACACAGTCAATCAGTATTACTAGACTTTATTTATAAAAATATAAACTGATAGAGTTAGTGAGTTTTACTCACCTTGGACTATTATCGTTAATTAACAATAATTGTCGATTGATTCAGACAGACAATTTAATTCGCTATAAATTGTAACGAGCTCCAATTCATTCCTAGTCAGTTCCATTGTGTAGACGTCGTCCATACGATCCCAATGGATCTGTTTCGTTAAATTTTGATTACGTATGAGCAACATATTTCATTTGCAAGTTTATATGTTATTAAACTTTAAATTAATCTTAATAAAATAAAATCAAAAATTAAAAACCATTGGGCCTTACCCTTAAATCTTGGCCCAAACCCCTTTGTACAAAACCCACGACCCGTGTTTAAACCGTCCCTCTTCTTCCCAAATGAATAACATGCTCCAGGAGCTTATTATCACCATGCCGAATACTTCAAAACCCCCATTCCCTTTACCTCATTACAGTTCCACAAACCCCATTGCCGATCTCCATTTCTCCAATATTAAAACACCCCACTACTCCTCATCTCTCAATCTAATCTCTCCCTCCTGGAATCCATACTGTACCGATCCCCTAGAACAAAATGATGATTGTGCTTACCCCCCACGTCTTCAAATGTATACAACACACATACCAACTTACTGCCCAAACCACATCCACACCTTTCTCTCCTTGGTGTAGCCTCAACACCCAATGACTCCGACTCTAACCTCATCATGTGTTTTGTTCACATTATTCCCCATTCAAGATCCCTTGTACGCCATCCTCTCCCTCAAACTCACAGGACTCGCACCACTCACGTTCATCGCGGTTCCAGGGTTCACCTCAAAACAGCTATTGTTCTCTGCTGCTAACAATCACTGAGTTAGTCATGCTTCCCAATACTCCTCCCTTATTTCAAATGCATCGTTCATGCCACTCCATCTCCCCTGCAATTTGCTTTCTCTCCCCCTTCCAGATATTCCTCCACTTCTCGCTCCTCCACCCTCTCCGTATGTTTTGTCACCTCCCTGAACCGGCGTCAAACAGCTCCTCCTCACCACAAATCTAGATCCGAACTCCATAATATCATTCAATGCTTCAATCTACAAAAGAGCCGAGCCCAGCATTCACTGTTGAAAGTATGGTGCGAGAAGATGTGTATAGAACTCAACTAAAAGGCTGCAGTGTGTATTGTATTATGTGTATATATATATTTAAAGTTTGCTTTAACATGAGCTTTGCTGGGTTTAATTCTCCGAAGAAGAAAACTGATGGTTCGACATCTGTATATATAGGCTGCAAATGGCTTGGTGACCAAGGAATAGGAAAGCATAGGCTGCATCGCTCAACATAGGTTTGCAGAATGATGGAACAATTCATGCTACATTTAGGCCAATTATTTGTAATATAGGTTTGCAGCTGTTTCCAATTTCAATTCATAGCTGTTCGATATTTAAGTCATAGATGGTCTGCATATGTCCTTGTATAAGTGGTGTATGAGTTGTATTGTCCCTTGCATGTGCAGAGGAAATCCTTTGCGGCTAAGTATTAGAGAAATTTTTAGATAAGCCAAACTTCACTTCTTAGCTGTTTTTGAGGTGAAGGATTCGATAGATGATAGGTGTCATGTGCCGTTTACATAGGGGTAAGGTATTTCATATTTAATAAATATTTACGTAATATATTTTAGATTTTAAGGGTACCGTGATACACAGAGTCCCATTTATTTATGACTGTTATAGAGAAAAATAAAAATACGATCGTTTCGAGCGGTGTGCCACGATCTAAACAATATAACAATATAGACTAGTTAACTCATTCTGTGATACCCCAAAATGCTAATATAGGGTGCAAAAAACTTCAAATAAAAAGTTGCTTATTTTTCAAAATAAAAATTATATAAATTAAATTGTAACTACGTCTCAAAAATCTTGTCCAAATTCGAAACCAATATTTAATTAAAATTAAATATATCGTTATGGTTTATAAACGATTCTATAGCGACTATTTGAAAATTTGATTTAAACATAACTCACAATCTACATGACGGAAATATTGAATTTTCTCTTTCATTAGAAAAATATAGTTCACCTGGTCCGAACGTTTCTTATTTCATCGAAATCCGACATAAAACGGATTCTGTATATTCGTTTAAAGTTCGAATCGCCAAATTATGAACTACCGCGCCATTTCGAGCTCGATTATAATTATAATATAATTATACGTTCAACTGATGTTATTTAAATAACTTTGTTAATATAATTCAATTCTAAACTGAATTATATATTTCAAATTTGTCCAGTTCACACGATATTGTCAATTCACTATTTCCGACTATTTCAGAATTAAATATATTATTCTATTATTTATATTAATTAAGTATCCCATATAATTTAATTCAACGACCATTTAATTCTCCTAGTCACTTTTTAAATAATTAAATAAATTAATTATAATACCGTAAAAATACGAGACATTACATTCTTCCCCCCTTAAAATAATTTCATCCTCGAAATTGCTAAGGTAGAAAACAAACCCTATTAACTGGGTTAAAAATTATTTGTTTATCCATTATCTTCAATTACACAGTACCAATTAATTTCAATTTAATATTAATTCATTTCTACTAACAAAAATTTTCAAAAATTCTGAAAATTTTCTAACACCCAAAATTTTCGAAATTTTTTTCCAGCACCTCCTTTGTACGGCTCAATCTGTACAACTACAACTCGCCTCTCTGGGCCTTCTCCAATCCCAAAAGAAAATCAAACAGCCAAGCTGCTTGCCAATTCGGCTCATCAAAATCTCATACCATATGAATTTTAAACTTGTACCTTTTTGTCAGGCATTTCATTATATCATTTGCATCTGTTATCCATTCAGCATATACCAATATCAATCCAATCAAACTCTTATCAATATATCCTCAACACAGCTATTCGCTTAAACAAGCCAAGTACCATTTCAAACTCAAGTTTCATTCTCGATTCCAAACTCTAACTCACCAATCCAATACCATTTTAGATTCCTATCTCACAATTCATAATCTGATTCAACTTGACATATTATATCCAATTCAATTTCCAGTTAATTAGTTTCAATTCAATTCATATTTGCTTTCACAAATTCCTTTTTAATTTGTTTTAATTCAAACAATCTCCCCAGGAAATTTTAAACATTTTAGCTTTTCTAAACCAGATATCCCTTTTCAGGATTCAAAACAACTTGCTTTCCACAAAACAATGCAAAAACAAAATCTATGGTAGTAATCCGTCACTTAGCAACTCGAAAATGACATTGATGATGTGGCCATCATCATTAGGGCTATTTTCCAACTTATCGAAGTGAGTTCAATACTATAACAATTTCAAACCATATTTAAACACCTTCATTTTGAAATCACTTTCAAAATATCCTTCTCAATGTTTGTAAACAATTTAAAATCTCCCAGGATCTTAAATTCTCATATATTCAATTCAATTCCATTTACAAACACTTTTCATGTTTTTGGAATTTTAACTCCAAATTCTGATTTAATTTCATATATTACATTCATATGAATTCTGATTGGTTATTTACATAACCATTCAATTTATAATCTTACTTGATTATAATAACAACCAATATATCCAATATATTATAATCATTCCAATTTAAATCCTTTATATCAAAAAATATTTTGGGTAAAATTATTTTGTTTACCCTTTTTTTCAAAACATACTGTGTCGGTCCATCGTATTCAAGTGTTTATAAACCCCTACCGATACAGTGGATCAAACTGATCGACCAGAACCCATAAACAACTTAACCAATAAATCTCCACAATATAAAATTATTTTTTATATCAAATAACAAATACGCGTGCATATATATATATATATACACACTCAAACTCAATCTATGGTATTACTAACCCTATCTCTACTAAGTCACGCCACAAAGTCAAGGTAATTACTTAACCTTTAGCTCTGATACCACTGTAACGACCCAGGGTTTTCGCGATCCTGGATATCGGCATACAACACTATGTTGACTATTCAGACATCGGAAATAGTGGATAATTAATAGAAAGAAGTTAGAGGGTGGGAATGGATAAGATAGAAAATTAGAATAGAAGAAGAAGAAGAAGACAACAACATCAGAGTAACACGTATCTCATAGCGGAACGAATAAAATATAGTATACAAAGTAACATTTGAAACATAAATCTGTATTGGTATATTAAAGTACAACCCTTACATCACAGCGGACATAAACTATAGCTATAAAATCATGAAGCCTCTTGCTCCAGCTCCTCCAAGAATATCTAGAAATACCTGAACTACTTGACTGCCCGTACAAATTTGGGCACCCAAGAGTTTAGGGAAAAACAAAACAAAACAAACTCTGGGTCAATCATGGGACTAGTGTGAGTAAACTCCAACCATTTTGTTTAACTTTGAAAAATCCTTTTTGAAGGAAAAGGATAATAGTAAGACCAACCACACATAAACATGGACAGTTTTTACCTTACTATAACCCAAAACATTTCAAAATCAATATTTTTCTAATATTATAATAGTATCTAATTACAAATAAATAGAATCTAGTAGAATGCTTACATCTCACGCTCCACATATATCGTATACAAACAAAACCGCGGGCGCTTATTGGATATTGGATTCCGACTATGACAAGGTATGGGACCACTTGCTGATAGTGTATCTCTGGAGGTGAATACTCTGGGTTCAACAAGAACTTCTTGCAACCTGGCCCATACATGACCGACCACTCATTTCGCTTGAGTGTATCGAATGTATATCACCAACAGTTGGGAGCTACCCACCGTTTCCCGAAAAGGGACAACATCGAAAATAGATAAAAGAATGAAATGGATTTTCTCTAGATAGGTGGTATACATCCTAATGGGAGCGACCCACATAGACATGTTGCCTACCCGATTTCTGCCATTTCCCAGTTGATATGGCTTGAGGTCATTACGTATCTTTTGGAACATCTGACCACCATTCACTTTGAATGTCACATCGTCATACCCACCAAATCACAAATTGATTTCCCTAAAAATACCACGGGTATAAAGCTAAGAGAAACAACTTCCTCCGCCACCAAACGTAAGTACGTTTGAAGAGATCAACTTACGCGATCCGTTAGATATACTCTGTCAGACATTCGTCCATTCACGTTGTCCTGGGACTGGAAAAACCAAAGGCACTATTCTGTGAACAGGATAGCCCTTGCATAACTCTGTCTTCAATTATCTTCATCATATTTGATCGCAACGCTAACGTCCATACAGAGTGGTTTTCAGATAACGAATCTGATCTCGGTCTCCGTGTGTTAACGATGGAAAAATGGTTAAAAACTTAGATAGTCGGTGAGTTATCTATCAAAGGAAAACACATGTGCAAACAACGATATTATTTCCAGATGGAAATTTTATCGATCAATCATCATTGAACATTTATCCCTTTAGTTCATTAATTTATTCATTTTTTTTATTTCCTGTTAACGTTTCTTATTTTTTAAATTTAGAAGATATACGTTATTAACATTTGAAAACCTTCCCATTTCTTATTTTTCTATATTAGAAAACATTTCTGATTCTTATTTGGAAAACATTTCCAAAACCCCTACATCGGGATTTAAACAGATGTTTAAATAAAACATCATATGCCAACTTAAAACATTACACTGATTAACTAATTTCATAACCAACCTTCCCTATCGAACCTTAACCATTCCTTAGTTAAAACGAAGCCAATCAAGTTGGGGTATAACTACCTCTCAAACCTTAACTGAACAACATTTCTAACTTCGGTATAAACAAGGTTCACCTTTTAAACCTCTAATAAACTTCCTTACGTAACTCTCGGATTCTTTTTACGAATCCACTTCTTTTACAGAAATCATTTGATTTTAACAATAGTTTTAAAATCCCATGCTTCTGAAATATAATAACTTCAATATAACTTTTATTTATTAATTTGGATAAATAAACAAATAACTAATTTATTAATAAATAAATAAATCATGATTGAAAACGGAAAGTGAATAGTGCTTTCCCGATTCGATATAATCGAATTCAACGTATAATTCTCTTTCCAATAATCTCTATTCGATAACTCCTTTTCGAATAAACTATATTCGATAACTCCTTTCGAATAACTATATTCGATAACTCCTTTCGAATAAACTATATTCGATTAACTTTCTTTGAATAACTAATATTCGATAATCTCTCTTTCGAATAAACTATATTCGATAATCTTCTTTCGAATAAACTATATTCGATTAACTCCTTTCGAATAACTATATTCGATTAACTCATTTCCCTCTATTCGAGTAAACTATATTCGATTAACTCCTTTAACTTTATTTAATTAACTCTAACTCGATTAACTCTAGCCGATCAACTCTAATTCGATTAACTCTAATCAATTAACTTATTTGATTAACTCTAATCGATTAACTCTACTTGGTTAACTCTAATTAATTAACTCTATTCAAATAACTCTTATTGAGTAACAAATTTTATTTTAATACTATTTCCTTTCTTATTCAAATTCCCATTTGAATTTCTATTTCAAATCCCAATTTTTTTCCTTTATAAATGTTTTAGTTTATAAAATAACAATTTTAACCCATTATTCACATCAAACGTGAATAATATTTCTTTGATATATCAATTCAGTTTGATTTCATATTTAAAAATAATATTTCATTTCCAAATTCTATTTATACTTTTATTTATAGAATTATTCATACGAATTCCCCTTTTTACTTCTAATACTTAAATCTCATTTATAGTTCCCCTTATAAATGCTGAGTTCACATTCTATTAAAAATATCGGTGTCAAAACTGCTTTTGCCTTCTCTATATAAGTTCAGACTTATAAATTCCATTTATCCAATGATAAATTATTTTACTTAATTTGTAAAAACATTATTTATAATTTAATCTTCTCCACTTATCTTTTAAAACAAATTTCTATTTAACTTTAAATCCATCTTCTCATAATTCTTTTATAACTTGAATTCTCTTTTTATAACTCTATTTATTTCCTAAATAAATATTTCCTTTTATAACTCTATTCATTTCCTAAATAAATATTTCCTTTTATAACTCTATTCATTTCCTAAATAAATATTTCCTTTTATAACTCAATTCATTTCCTAAATAAATATTTCCTTTTATAACTCTATTCATTTCCTAAATAAATATTTCCTTTTATAACTCTATTCATTTTAAAAATATTTCCTTTTATAAAATCCTTTGATTATACATATATTTCTTTTTCAATATAACATTGAAAATTCCCTTTTGTATTTCAGTATTTCTTATGGTATTTAAAATACCAAATAATAATGATCAATATCATTCTAACACACATAATGTGATGACCCAAAACTTCCGTGGTGCGAAAGCAAGGATAATCATTTGGAATACAACATATTTACAACAACAACAGATCTCAGATAATATCATAACACATAATTATTGCAGCGGAAAGATAAAAGTCATAAACATCACACTAACTGAACCACAGAGTACGCAGTTACAGGATACAACTTAGCAAAATAAAAGTCTGAGTCAAAGGAAATAAGTTTCAACTTCAAACGTACATCAAGATACAAGATGGAATAAAGTCTCTAAAGCAGAAAAATAAAGAAAAGGGATTTCTTCGTCTTCTTCTTCCAAGCAGTCTTCAATCCAGAAAATGTCCACCTAGAAACCTGTTACTAGGCTGCCCGTGTGGAAAGAAGGCACCCGAGTTTGCAAAGTGAAACAACATCGAGTCAGTCGTGGGACTGGTATGAGAAATCTTTCTATACTAACAAACAACATGGAGAAATCACAGGACCACGCCACTAAAGCGGAAAGGATTTACTCCATTGGATAGCCAGTGCATAATTAAATAGTTTTAATACAAAATAACGCAATGACTTTTGAAAAAATGAAATCATTATAATACTCAAGTCCCATCACACAATGCAACGCAAACCAGAGGATAGAGTTTTACCTTATAATGATCAAATATGCTTAATACGTGTAAAATAATGTTTTTAGCATTATTATTAGTGACTAAGCATTTTAAAAATACTTCAACATAAAAGTATCAATTTTAGACGGCATAGTACCCCATCCTACTATGTCGCCATATATAAGTTTACAATCAAGACCGTAATGTCGTATTGGAAATTGGTTTTCCGTCATGAAATCGAGGCCAGGGATCGTCCTCTCCGATTTGAGGCACTCTAGCAAATGCCTCAGGATCACACCAATGGGCAACCCTTGGATCTTCAGGGCCGATTCCCACCTAACGGTAGTGGATTGGCAATTCTTGAACACACGCTTCCTGGTTCCTTTGAACCTCCATATGGCCACTAACAACCTATAAATCCGAGGTACCTCAATCCATCATCCACATAAGTAAAATGTCAGCCAGTTTAAGCAATGACACTACCCCTAGCTAGAAAGAAACGTGTGCACTCCCTGCAGTCCATATCCCGTTTTTGACTCATACCGGGGTGTGAGGCTCGCGAAGTCACGCTATACTCAAAGCTAAGCCGAAACAGGCTATGCTTTGATCATCAACCACAAGGCCTGCTTTCCAACAAAGCTTTGATCATCTGCATCTTGGCATGCCACATTGACAACTCACGCCGTGCTATCGATAAATATTAATATACACCAGGGTGTTAAGCAGAGAATGAATTCTCTACCACCAATCAGATATACATTAATAAAAATCAATTTAATTACATGAAATAAATTCCAACGTCAGACACGCATCCATTTACAAGTTCGTTCTGGGTCTGAACGAAACCGGAGATACCCGAGAGGTTTTCGCTTATCCGGACAATCAACACATACGTTCGGACAACAACTGCTTCTACCCCGTCCTGGGAGAAAGTCAGTCCAAGGCATCAGTAGTCGTTGTCCATTCGATGTGAAGATTGTCGGTCTTCAATCACCGTCTTCTACATCTTTTATTTAATCGTCGTGTAATTATTTGAAATGAGTTAAACTCGGTCTTTTCAAATAATTTTTCGCATAATTATCTTTTAAATCATTTCATATCGTTAATAACTATTTATAACGATTTATCGCTATTTTTATTTATTTAAAATAGCTCAAAACAATAAAACGACGCTTCGGGTCAGTGGGCTGCCCTGGCGCTATTTTTACCAAATTTTGATTTACACATATCTTGAAATCTAACCGTCGGATTTTGATGAAATTTATGTCGTTGGAAATCTCTTCCCAATGCGGTTCTAACGGTTCCAGTTTTTGGGAAAATTCAATGGTCGGATCTTCCGGTATAATCGTTTAAAGTTACGATTGCCGATACGTGAACTGTCGTGCGCATTTCGTTTAATTTTATATTTATATATATAAATCTAAATCATTTGGCGATTTCAACTATGATAATCTATTCTTTTTATCGCACCTCAAATGACGACAAAAATATCACTTTTAATTTCTACTCTTTTTATCGCCTCTACCATAACAATAAAATGTCACTATTATATCTCTGTTTTATTTATATCTAAATTATAAATAAAATTCACTTTTTAAAACTTATGTTTTTATTCATATCTCGAATGTGAATAAGATACTTCTTTTAATTTCATGGTTTTATTCACATTTAAAATGTGAATAAAAATATATTTTTCCAATGTCATATTTTTATTCATAACTGAATTACAAATAAAATGTACTTTATAAATTCTTGTTTCTATTTGCAACTAGTTTGCAAATAAAAATTCACTTTTTAAAACGGTGTTTTTATTTTCATATTTTTATTCACATCTAAAATGAGAATAAAAAAATGCTTTTCATATTCATGACTTATATTGAACTAATTTACAAATTAAAAAGTGTAATTCCTATCTATGTTTTACTTGCACCTAAAAATGCAAGCAAAAATTATAATTCTTTTTCTATATTTTATTTGCATCTAAAAATGCAAACAAAAATGTAATCATCTTTTATGCCAATATTTTTATTTACGCCAAATACAAATAAAATGTCCCTTTACTTTGTGTCATGTTTTATTTACACTAAATGTAAATAAAACATTCTTTTCCTTTTTCTTATTTATTTACGCCACATGTAAATAAATGACTCTTTTACTTATTAAAAGAAAGTGAACAAAAATGTGGTTCTTATACTATGTTTTGTTTGTTCCTAGAAATGCAAACCAAAAATGTGTAATCCTTTTCTTCTACATATCCTATTTACATAAAAATGTAAATGAAAGTGTCATTCAAAATAGTTCTTTTTATTTACATAAGAAAATGTAAATAAAGTTTTCACTAATAATATGTTCATTTTATTTACATAGAAAATGTAAATAAAGTTTTATCGCTAAATTGTTCATTTTAGTTACGTAAGAAATGTAAATAAAGTTTCATCACTAAATTGGTTCATTTTATTTTCTTATGAAATGTAAATAAATTTTCATCGCAATATTGTTTGTTTTATTTACATAAGAAATGTAAATAAAGTTATTTTTCAAGTTTTGTCCCTTTTTATTACATATTCTATTTACATAAAAAAAATGTAAATAAATGAAACCTCATATTTTGTCGTTTTTATTTACAAAGGGAATGTAAATAAGAATGTGTGTCATCAAGTTTGTCCTTTTATTTACAAAGGAATGTAAATAAAATGTCATCGCATAATCTTTTTTTTTTTTTTTACAAAGGGATTGTAAATAAAAATGTAAGTCATCTAAAATAGTTCTTTTCACCTACATCAGAAATGTAAATAGAGGTGTTCACAAATTCGTTCTTTTTATTTACATAGATAAATGTAAATCATCACAAAATTTATTCTTTTTCTTATGATCCAACTTTGTTCTTTTTCTTCGCCAAATTTCTGTAATGAATATTTTATTTACAACTAGGTGTAAATAAAAGAAATGTTCTTTTCGTTTGCCAAATTTCTATAATGAATCAAATCCAAATTTTTATGGACTAAAATAAAAAGTTGAGACCCTTACTTAAATCCAAAGGGTATACATGGATCTTGAAATAAAAGTGCAGATCTAAATGACAGAAGATACATCTAGAGGATAGCATGATTTTATATTTTTAATTCAAAATATAATGGTTTTAATCGACATCTATGCTTATGAACCAATATATGATTTCAGATCTGAATTTATCGCAACTAGAAATGTAGCGAAACAAGATTTCTTCGTAGATCTATATTTTTTCATGACATCTCGATAACAATACAATAATCACAACCACATACATATCATGATTTCACAAGCCAGAAAATAATTAATTTAAAATTAATTATGTAAATCGGAATTCTCACCTCGTTTGAAGCGGTTCTAAAAAATCCCAATGAATTCAGAATTTGTCCCAATCACTTTCAAGAAGTTCTATTAGATGTTACGGTTCAAACGAATCTGAAATTATTCAATTCGGGGTTCGTATGAATAAATTATCAATTTTATAATTAAATAAATAAATTTTCCACGCTTATACATGTTAGAAATGAATTAGATTATACCTTAGGAACAAAGGCTGTGGGTTTCAACTACAGCTTCAAATCTAGGTCTTCAAAATTCGAATAAACAGTGGATCGGTTCGATAATCAGGAGATGTCACGACCACCGGGTTGGAGCGGCGCACGTGCGCAGCTAGGGGGTCCAGCGCGATCAGCCTAGGCAGGCCCGGTGGCGGTTTGTTCGGCCGAAGTTCGTGGAGGTGAGGCGGGAGCTATAGGCGACGGTGGTGGCCAAACTCCGTATGGATGTGTAGAGGGGAAAGAAGGCTTCGAAGTGGTGTGTGGATTGGGTTCTAATTTGTGGAGATGGAGGAGAAATTAGAAGGAGAAGGATGGAGCGGTGTAGGCCATTAAACGGAAATGGCGGTTGGGAATACACGATGTACAGTGTGACGATCCCAAAACCCCGTACGACGGTTTTAAGGATAATCATTGGAATATAACACATTAATCATCATTAGCAGAGTACAGATAATAGCATAAACAGGAAATATAATAATTTACACAAATATGACAGCGGAATCATAAATATATCACCACATCAGAGAGCACAGTGCAGGATAAAACTTAGTGCATAATAATACATAATCAGTCTACATCGCCTGAGGCGGAATCATATACATAAGAAGAACATAAACGAAACATCAGTCTACATCGCCTGAGGCGGAATCATAATACATATATAGTAATGGCGGAAAAATCATAGTCATCACTGTGTAGTCAAGCCTCGCCATGAGCCAAAAGTGCACCTCTGCTGCGGTGCCAAGCCAAAATACGCCAGCTACCTGGTACTAGGTTGCCCATGTGAAAATAAGGGCACCCGAGTTTGCAAGGTGAAACAAACTACGAGCCAGTCATGGGACTGGTATGAGAAATCTACTTAACTAATTAATAACAATAATAAGGCAAATCAAAGGACCACGCCACTTTCGCGGAACGGGTTTACTCCAATGATTGCTAGTGCATGAAATAAAGTAAATCATTAAATCATCGCAATGCTTTTTATAAAAATGAAGCCATTATAAGACTCAGGTCCCATCACACAATGCAACGCAAGCCGGAGGATAGAGTTTTACCTTATAATGGCCAAGAAATGCTTGATACGTATAAAACCAAAGTGTATTATATTATTACTATTGCATATATGTTTCAAAAACGAATTCAATCATAAATATCGATCATAGACGGCATAAATGAACCATACCACTATGTCGCCATACTAGTAATACAATCAAATCCGCAATTTCGTATCAGAAACTGGATACCATCATGATTCGAGGCAAGGGGCAAGCTCCTCTCCGTTCGAGACACTCTAGCAAATGCCTCAGGACCACACACAGCGATCCCTGGATCCTCCAAGGCCGATCCTCTCTTACTTTTGAGGATTGGCAATTCCTGAACACACGTTTCCCGGTCCTTACAGACCTATAATCGAGGCGCCTCGCATTCCAACAACCACACAGGTGAAAAGTATATATAAATGTCAGGGCTGGTAAGTCACTGACACCACCGTAGCTAGAAAGAAACGTCGTGCACTCCATGGGTCCTTCTCCCGTTTTTGACTCATACCGAGGTGTGAGGCTCGCGAATCCATGCTATACACAAAGCTACGCCACACAGGCCATGCTTTGATCATCAACCACAAGACTTTGCTTTGCAACAGAAGCCTTGATCATATGCCACTTAGGCATGCCACACAGGCAATTCACTCCATGCGACTGATTTCTATCGATATATAACCTCTGAGCTCGTACGTCTCAGAGAAGGGCGTTAAGCAAGAGAATAAATTCTCCATCGCCAAACAGATATATATTTAATAGAGATCAATCAGCACAGAACAAAATCCAATGTCAGACACACAGTCCATTTACAAGTTCGTTCTGGGTTTGAACGAAGTCGGAGGAACCATATTCCTCGCATATCCGCACAATCAACAATACGTCTGGACGACTACCACTTCATCTCCTTCAAGGTAGCTACTCCAATCATGAGCATCGGTAGCGCCCATCCATCCAATGTGAAGATCGTCAGTCTTGAACCGTCTTCAACTCTTCGACTTCTCACCGTCGATCGATTATTTGAAATGAGAATGAACTCGGCCTTTTCAAATAATCCACGTATATTTAGATTTTCAAATCAATTCTTCATATGGTTAAATTATTCAACATTCACATTTCAGTTCCTTAGTATAGTTTTCATGTCAAACACATTCAACCATCAAATATCAAGCAAACCAAGCAGAATCGGTTTATTTCTATTATATATCGCCTATAATATTTTATAACGATATATCGCCATTTTTATTTATTTAAAAACGACCGTATTTAATTAAACAACGTTTAGGTCGTGCCGAGGCACTGGCACTGTTTTTCCTTAAATTTGTTTTACACATATCTGAAAATCTAACCGTTGGATCTTAACAAAGTTTATATCTTGGAAAGATCTCTCAAAAGCGAACCCAACGGTTCTAGTTTCGTCAAAATCCGATGGTCGGATCTTTCGGTATAATCGTTTAAAATTTCGATTTCAAAACGCGAACTACACGGCCTCGATTCGTTTTAATTTTATTTATATTTATATATATATATATAAATATAGTTCATTCGGTGATTTCAATATCGTTTTCACTTCAAATATTTCACTAATGCCTTTAAATTTTTGAAAATTTCGCCATAACCTCCTTTGTACGGGAAGGGTCGGGAAAAGTCCCAAATAGCTACATGGGCGTCTCATCTCAAAAAGAAAAAGAAAAAGAAAAAGCCAAGCGGCTAACCAATCGGCTCATAAAATCATCACCCAAGCAAAACAGTAAACATGTACCTATTCAATAAATATGCATGTACATATGTGCAATTCTTATCACTTATCATTTTCCATTCAATTTCATATTTGATTAGATTTGGTTTTTCGCTACCATTCATTCCAACGTTGCATACATAAGTTGAAAATCACATTATTAGCTAACTAAAGAATATTTCCAAATCATGAATATTTATTTGAACAAGTGGTTATTTTTAACACTTCATATTTCATTTAAAAATGATATTTTTGGCGAACTAAAATATATTTCAACACATGACAATTTTATTTAGTTCCTATACATGTTAAAAATAATATTCATTGCAAACAAATATTTATTTCAGCACTTGTATATTTTTAGCAAATCACACACATGATAAAAATGGTATTTTTATCATCAAAAATATTTATTCAACACATGAATGTTTTTAACACTTCATATTCTCAATAAAAATATAATTTTTATTGTTCGATCTTTTTATTCAACACATGAATGTTTTAACACTTCATCTTCTCAATAAAAATGTAATTTTTATTGTTCGATCTTTTTATTCAACACATGAATCTTTTTCACACATGAACTTCTCAACACATGAGCATTTCCACACATGGATATATTTTATATGGTTTGTACATATAAGAAAGATGTTATTTTTATTGTTGAAACATTTTTTTTAAAACATGAATATTTTACATACTTCATATATATAATAAAAATGTTATTTTTATTGTTAAAACGATTTATTTATTCAACACATGAGTTTAGTTTTCAACACATGAACTTCTCAAGACATGAGCATTTCCACACATGGATATGGTTTCAACACACGACTTTAGTTTCAACACATGAAAATAATTTCAACATATGAAAATAATTCTAACATATGAATATTATTCAAAATTTCGGTAGCATAACGACAGGGTAGTTAAAACCGGCACCGTCCCGAGTACGATCCTCGCTCTACCTTAAAACCTCGCGGTTTTTGACAATGGGGATTTCATACATCTAATTCGCACGCATGCGAGTATGATTTTCTTTTCCACAATTTATTTCAATCACAAATGGGTATTTTTCAACCACAACCAAACAATATCAACCACAAACAATTCTATCAACCATTCGCATTATTCACCAAATTTTTCACACCAATTCACAATCAATAAATATCGTCCATGGTTTGTGGACGAGCGGCGTATGTATATATATACATATATATATTCGTATATAAATATATTTTATTTCCATTCCAACGCACATATCATTTATACAATGCATGTATAATTCATACTTCGCTCATATAACTTATACAACGCATGTACATGAGGTATACAACACATATATAATTTATATTTCGCTTATATAATTTATACAACACATTTCAATTTACATTTCAGTTTAGAAATCTCACATTGGTTGTTGCTTTTCTAAAAATCCTAGCAAGCTCAGAAAAATCCCCGGACACTTCTAGACTGTAGAGAGCGTCGACACGGTCTCGATGTTTCCTATTTCATCGAATTTCGTTAACACACGATAAAGATACGTTTTTTCAAAGTTTGCAACACTTTAAAGTGTTAAAACAGTTTAAAATGGCCAAAGCCAATACCTTTCACGAACGTTCGAAACTAGGTTTCGATTTTTCGGCAAATCTGTGAAGCATTGCTTCGATCAGCCTGCGCCACGTGAAAGAGGGGAGAGAGGCGCACTTGCGCGTGGGGGTGCAGTTGGGTCCGATCGCCTGAGGCGTGCGTGGCAGTGGCGGGAAGCTTGGAACTTGGCGGAGGTGATTCGCGAACCACAGGCGACGAGGCAGGGTCTAGCAGGTATGGAATTGAAGAGAAGGAGGAGAGCTTTGAAGATCGGGTGGTGGCGGTGTCTATCGTGGACTGTGGCGGCGGGAAAATGGTCAGGAAGGTGGGAGTACGATTTCCGTCGAGAGCTGTAGGGGGCAAGGGGGGGTTCTGAAGTTTTTATATTTTTAAATTATGAATGGAATTTTCTGATTGGGTGAGGCTTTATTAAATTTTTAAAATAGTGTTTTTTCATACGGATACCAATTCTAACCCAACGACTGTCGCCCCTAGGCAAATACCCCCATCCCGAACACAATGGGATATGTTTCGTAGGCCAATTCAACTATTACAGTGTAACACCTCGTAATTCTATTAATATTAAAATTCACAAATTAAAGTATACTTAATTTTTAGAAAAGAATTAAGTGAAATGGGTTGCGCAGAGAAATATATATATATATTGATATATATATATATATATATAAATTAAAAATTAAATAAATAAATATGCGAAAAAGTGCAAAACAGCGAATTGGGAGGGGAAATAACCGAACCGGCCCATTTTTGAGGTCGACCCAAGCCCCGCTGGGTCGACTAGGGGTTAATCCAGGGTGTTTGGCTGTCAACCCGTGGGCCGATTCGCTCAAATGCAGATTTTGCATTTGATTGGTTCTCATGGTTCAGGGTTAATCTAATGGTCCTAAATAACTTCCTACACCTAAAAATACATCCTAATGCTAACCCTAAACCTAATTAAAATAGAATAGTTACCGTCATACCGTCGCCATGGAAATCAATGGAGCCGCCGCCAACTAAGAAAGAAGAAAAGCAAATTCAATTCTAATTCTCTCAACCCTAAAGCAAAGCAAAACTCTCTCTTTTCTTCTCTAAATTGTGAGTATGATGATCTTAACAAGATTATTATCATTTTAATTAGGTTGAGTTATGAATGGATTATGAGTAGATGATGTGAATTATCATATATGTTGTTGTAAACCCCTTTTGCTATCATGTATATTGTAAATCCAATGTTATGTGATGATGATATCTTATATGTTGTAAATCATGTTGTGATGATGTTATGTATGTTGAAAGTTTCTATGCTAAGTTGTGATGAATCATACATGTTAAAAAGGCCATGATGTTACCATCTATGCTAGTTAGTTCATATTAATTAAATCATCATGTTTGGGTTATGTTGATCTATATGACAAGTCACATATGCTAGTTAGATTGATTAGAAAAGTTATGAACATATGCCAAGACATCTATTATGACATCTAGAATTATGCTATGACATATGTGATATCCTATGCTAGTTCACACCATCATTATGTTGCCTAAAAACCCCATATGCAGGTTTATGTATAGATTTGGGCTATGATCATATCATGTAAATTGAGACGTTTAACAAGTTGACACCTTTTGACCCTTAACATGTGTAGTTTATGTAAGTTTCACCTCTATTATGATTAGATTTATTTTAATTGTCTATATGTTGTGATAATTTATCTTTGTGCTAGGTGTTAGACTACACAAGTCTAGCCTATATTATGCGTTGAATAAGCGAACGTATAAACGTGGGGTAGGGGTAATATTAAGGATTTAATATTAAAAAGTTGAGGTGCAATTGATATGATTTTGCATGCCATAAGTGGATGGCCATAATTGAGTCAATTATGGACATAATTAAAAGTTGACTTAATTAATAATTTGAATAGGGAATTATTAAAACTGGGGTAAAAGATTTTAAGTGTTAATCAATGCTTAGGACACGAGGTTGGACTCTTTTGTGACGTAGACCTGCCCGGACCCGCCCGGCAAATCCAGTGGTCACAAATGTCAGCCCAATGTGAGAGGTCCTAGGCTTAAACTAAAGCATAACGGTTGTAAAGACACGAGGTTAGACTCTTTTATGGTGTAAGACTGCCCGGACCCGCCCAACAAATGCAGCTGCCATAAATGCCAGTCTAATGTGAGAGGTCTTTATGAGGTTATGGCCTGAATGAATTAAGAAATACTTAACCAGATAAACATGTAAGGTGGGACATGGGGGTTAAGTAGGTGCCTTGGGTGGCATGAGGAATCTAGGGGGTGCCCTTAGTGGCATGTGAAATACGATTAGTAAGACTTAACCAAACACACATGTAAATGAACATGACTAAGAGGGTTAAGTGGGATATACTAGTGACAAGCTTAGGTGGGTAGCTTGTGGGGGCCCATTTCGACCAGTATCCCAAACGTATCTTTGTGGGCTCGACCTAAGTCGAGGACGGGACACGCATGCTAGGTTCGACTGTAAGAGGCCAAAACGGGGAGCGGTGGCAACGCAAGTCCAACGGGTTTCGTATGCGTGTGTGGACCCGGGCTGGTAGGTAATACGTTGTTGCATCGTGTAGGTATAAGCCGTGCATTCTCAAGTTGTATCGAGTTGCCACTTTAGGGGAGTGATACACCCCACTGTGGGGCCAGCACGGGTATCTACGAGTAGGGAGCCGATCGAAAGTGGGTAGTGGGGTACACCTAGTGGAGATAGGGGCAGACGTCACCTATGTAGTCAGCTAGGGGTACGTAAGGCTATTTATAAAGTTTCTGTGTGAAGCAAGTGGGATCAAACAATAGGGTGACTGGTGTGGTGCAGTGTAGTAATGTGCGGTGCAGTGTAGTAATCATTCGTTAGTAATTAGGTGTGCCTTTACCGTTATCTTTAACATTATCTTAACCGATATCTTTATCTTCCTAAGAGTTCATAGACATTTACTTGTCTTCCAGCTTATGCCTTAGTCTAGTTATTTTGATAATAGTATTGTTAGAATTATCATACTCGCCAGACTTTATGTCTGACCCCCCTCTATTTCTATCCTTTTTTCCCCTCCAGGTCCTCAGGTTGGGCCCAGCTCTAGTGGAGTTTGATTGAATTGCTTCATCTCTCTTTAGAAAGCTTGGACCGTTGAAGTAAAGTCCAGCTTGTTATCTTTTTAATGGCTATTTATGTAATGGGATTATGTATTTTGTTTTTATGAAGATGGATATTGTACTTGGTTATGATCTATGGTTTTATGATGTAACAAACATGTTTAATTTCCGATGCAATAAAATGAAGTTTTAGATTTCCAAGTACTATTTATTATCTGTCTTGTTGAAATTTTTCTGTTCTATATTCACTTATAACTTCCATGGAAGTTAATGCATTCCCTTCGTAAGTGACATTAATGGACGTGGGGTGTTACACGTGGTATAAGAGCTTAAGGTTACCAGAACAGATAAAAATACTTTAGAAAAATAGTTATTTTTGGAAGAAGTGTTTTCAAAAACATGTTTTAATGATAAATTTAAAGAGAAAAGTTTTTAAGAAAAACATAATCCCCAAATAGCCATATATCTTTATCTTTCGAATTCTCCATTCTGAATCTTTCCTTTTTCATTTCAGCATGGCTGAAGATCTTAATCTACCCGACGGTGTAACGATACCAGGATGGTATAGGAGGTTATTAGAGGCTAGGGCCGCTGCAGGTCCAGCCAATGTTCCTCCACCACCCGTTGCACCCGTTCCTCCTCCTCCTCCTCCTCGCGTAGATACTTTCGCAAAGACATGCAAGGAATTCAAGGCTATGGGTGGAAAACCATTTCAAGGGTCAGAAACGTTTGTGGAAGCTAGAGATTGGCTTAAGGAGGTGGAAGAATTGCTAGAAATCTTTGAAGTAGAAGAAGGGAAGAGAGTTCGTTTAGCAGCTTGGTTGATGAAGGGAGAGGCCTCGTTTTGGTGGGAGGTCACTAATGGGGAGCGTCCTGTTCACTCTTGGGCGGATTTCAGACGTAGGATCGAGGCGAAGTTTCTCTCAAGGGCGGAAGAAAATCTATATATGGAAAGGTTCTTGACATTGAAGCAAGGAAGCTCATCAGTGAAAGAATATGTCAATAAATTTAATTAGTTAGCAAGGTTTGGATTGGACTTAGTGAACACGCCGGAGAAGAAGGCTCTAAGGTTCGTGAATGGCTTGAATGAACCATTGCAAGGGTTGGCTATGACCCACATCCCTATGGGGGCCACCTTGGAGAAGTTAGTAGAAATGGCGCTTATGCATGAGGAGAAAAGCGCTAAAGCAGATAAGGCAACCGAGAAGAAGGGGGATCAGAAGAAACCACAACAGCAAAACAAGAAGGGTGGTAAAGACAATAGCGACAAGGGAAAGAAGAAATGTTTTAACTGTGGGACACCAGGCCATCTCAGCAAGGATTGCCGAAAGAAAAAGAAGACAGGCTATTTTCATTGTGGCGATGCGGGACATTTAGTGAAGGACTGCCCAAAGAAGGGGCAGAGGCTACCTCGGGAGGACAGGTGCAGGCTCTTATGGCACCAGGGCAGGCTAGGGGACAAGTTCATGCTCTCGCGGTCCCGCCGCTGCAAGAACGAGGTAGAACCATTTCTGTTGAAAGCTTAGTTTTTCTGTTTGATCATCCTGTCCATACCTTATTCGATTCGGGCGCATCACATTCGTTTATCTCTACGTCATTAGTTGAATCACTGCACTTAAACACCAGTTTAGTAGAGGATCCCTTAGTCGTTTCGAATCCAATAGGGGGCTCAGCTTATTTGTCCATGATGTGTTTGGATTTGAAAATTTCCATACTTAGCGTTGAATTTAGATGTGATGCTTATGTGTTGGGCTTCACGGGCTATGGGCTAATTTTAGGAATGGATTGGTTATCCAGAAATGGGGCCGTTCTTGATTGTGAAAGGAGAGTAGTTAGGCTCGTGACTCGCCTTGGCAACACTCTCGAAATCTTTTGTAATCCCATAAATTAGGTTATGCTAAGTTATCTAGAATCGCTTGATGCGTCTGAGGAAAATCTACGATCTGTTAGAGTGGTCCGAGAATATTCAGATGT
Source organism: Allium sativum (assembly GCA_030737875.1). Classification (NCBI taxonomy): domain Eukaryota; kingdom Viridiplantae; phylum Streptophyta; class Magnoliopsida; order Asparagales; family Amaryllidaceae; genus Allium; species Allium sativum. The sequence continues at coordinate 888,472,654 of CM060922.1, forward strand.
GTTTGAGGAGGTGAAGGGCTTGCCTCCGAAGCGGGAGATAGATTTTCGAATATATCTTGTGGATAATGCGAAACCAGTATCCTTGCCAGTACTCCACATGGCGTCACGTGAAAGGAGGGAACTCGATAAGCAAGTAAAGGAGTTGCTTGAGAAGGGGTTCATAAGACGAAGTATATTGGAGTGGGGTGCTCCAGTAGTATTTGCCACGAAGGCGGATGGGTCCCTTAGACTTTGTGTGGGACAGGACTACGCGCAATCTTAATGCAAGAGGGCAGGGTAATAGCCTATGGTGGAAGGCAGTTGAGCGCATGAGAAGAATTACCCCACACATGACCTAGAGTTGGCCGTTATTGTTTTCATGCTTAAGTCTTGGCGTCATTATCTTCTTGGCGAGAAATTCGAACTATTCACTGACCACAAATCTTTAAAATACCTATTCTCTCAAAAGGACTTGAACTTAAGGCAGCAAAGGTGGATGGAGTTCTTTGCGTCCTACGACTTTGAGATAGCATATACCCCTGGCAAGGGTAACGTGGTGGTCGATGCCTTAAGTAGAAAAAGATTATCCTTAAGTCCTTTGTTTGTTGAGCGACAAAGTTTAGAATTCATTTCGATGTTTGACTTTAGACCTTCCGTTGACTACGTACCCGGTTTGCTAGCATCCTTGGAGGTCAGACCTACGCTTTTGGGACGGATTGGCGAGGCACAGCGAGACGACCCACAGTTAGTTGAGTTAGTAGAAAAGCTCAAAGGAGGGGAGTCATCAAGCTATCTCCGTAGGTATACCCTAGATGATAAAGGTTGGTTACGTAAGGACGGTAGACTTTGTGTACCAAAAGACGATGACCTAAGGAAGACTATTCTTGACGAAGCACATCGTTTGAAGATGACCATTCATCCCGGCGGCGACAAGATGTACAAAGACATGAAGAGAGTTTACTTTTGGGCCGGAATGAAGAAAGACGTGGCCGAGTATGTCGCTAGATGCTTGGTGTGCCAATAAGTAAAAGTAGAGCAAAAGAAACCCGGTGGGTTGCTTCACCCATTGGAGGTTCCACTATGGAAATGGGAAAGCATCTCGATGGATTTTGTGGATGGATTACCGTGATCGAGGAAGGGTAATACGGGAATTTCGGTTATAGTAGATAGACTTACTAAGAACGCCCATTTTATTCCCATGAAGAGTAAGAGGACTGCTCTATGGTTAGCTTCTGTATACGTTCGAGAGATAGTTCGTTTGCACGGTGTTCCTTCTAGCATAGTGAGCGACCGCTATCCTATTTTCACTAGCGAATTTTGGAGAAGCTTACAAGAGGCGGTAGGGACTCAGTTATGTTTGAGTACCGCATATCATCCTCAGACGGACGGCCAGACTGAGTGGGTGAATCACATTCTAGAGGATCTGATGAGGCTATGTATCCTAGACTTTGGGGGTACATGGGAAGAGCATCTTCCATTGGTTGAGTTCGCATATAATAATAGCTTTCAGTCCAGCATTGGTATGGCACCATTCGAAGCTCTATATGGACGACCTTGTCGTTCACCTACATGTTGGTGGGAATCCACGGATAAGATCTTACTTGGGCCCGATATGATTAGGGAGACTTCGGAGAAGATCGACTTGATTCGAAGGAGGATGAAAGCAGCGCAAGATAGGCAGAAATCTTATGCGGATAAGAGGAGGACAGATCTCGAGTTTGAAGTTGGGGACATGGTCTTTGTCAAAGTGTCTCCATTACGAAACGTTGTTCGCTTTGGGTCCGTTGGGAAATTAGCACCAAGGTTTGTAGGGCCGTTTCCTATTAAAAAGAGGATTGGACGGATGGCGTATAGAGTGGAGTTGCCCGAGAGACTTAGTGGTGTACATGACGTATTCCATGTGTCACATTTAAGGAAGTGCTTGTACGAGACCGTGAAGTGGTAGAGCCGAGCTTTCTTAGAGAGGTGGAGATAGAGCGTGATGCGACAATTCGACGAGCTCCTACGCGCATTCTTGGGTCGGAGATCAAGAGGTTGAGGAATCGAGAGGTCAGACTAGTCAAAGTGCAATGGGGAGATGATGAGAGCAACGCTACTTGGGAGACGGAAGAGAAGATGCGTTCATGATACCCTTTTCTTTTTTAGGGTATGTCCTTTAATTTCTCCTTTATCGCTTAGCTTGTACTTATCTTATCTTTAGTATATCCTCTCGCTAGTATCTTTGAACTTTAGTTAGGATAATACTATGGTTGAAACATGTGTTTGAGACATGTTATGTATGGTGGATGCAAAGTGGATGCAAGTGTTTGCTAGTGGTTGATCGTGGATGCATATACACACACTATTAGGCATCAGATCGGCTCAGTCACTTCATATTGCATATTGCATATATATGGATGTATTTAGTAAAATGGATGTATAATGGTTGTATTATCATATAGTTGCTGCATTCGGGTGGATGGTTGTGCACGCATGTAGAATTAATATGTATCATTAGGAATCTTTTGCATACATATTGGACGCATGGCACTATCATGATTTGCATTAAGGAGGTCAATTGAATCAGTGGACCGCCTGATTTTTCATTAGATACGGTCATATACACACACTGTGCATTTAAACATGAAAGCATTAGAAGTCTATAAGGAGAATGGATGCTTGTGTTTGATGGTTGAGTAGATGGACGATTGGATGTTAGGACATACATTCTTCTTAACTTGAAGATTTCGGGGACGAAATCCTTTAAGGAGGGGAGAATGTAACACCCCGTAATTCTATTAATATTAAAATTCACAAACTAAAGTATACTACATTTTTAGAAAAGAATTAAGTGAAATGGGTTGCGCAGAGAAATATATATATATTGATATATATATATATATAAATTAAAAATTAAATAAATAAATATGCGAAAAAGTTCAAAACATCGAATTGGGAGGGGAAATAACCGAACCGGCCCATTTTTGAGGTCGACCCAAGCCCCGCTGGGTCGACTAGGGGTTAATCCAGGGTGTTTGGCTGTTAACCCGTGGGCCGATTCGCTCAAATGCAGATTTTGCATTTGATTGGTTCTCATGGTTCAGGGTTAATCTAATGGTCCTAAATAACTTCCTACACCTAAAAATACATCCTAATGCTAACCCTAAACCTAATTAAAATAGAATAGTTACCGTCATACCGTCGCCATGGAAATCAATGGAGCCGCCGCCAACTAAGAAAGAAGAAAAGCAAATTCAATTCTAATTCTCTCAACCCTAAAGCAAAGCAAAACTCTCTCTTTTCTTCTCTAAATTGTGAGTATGATGATCTTAACAAGATTATTATCATTTTAATTAGGTTGAGTTATGAATGGATTATGAGTAGATGATGTGAATTATCATATATGTTGTTGTAAACCCCTTTTGCTATCATGTATATTGTAAATCCAATGTTATGTGATGATGATATCTTATATGTTGTAAATCATGTTGTGATGATGTTATGTATGTTGAAAGTTTCTATGCTAAGTTGTGATGAATCATACATGTTAAAAAGGCCATGATGTTACCATCTATGCTAGTTAGTTCATATTAATTAAATCATCATGTTTGGGTTATGTTGATCTATATGACAAGTCACATATGCTAGTTAGATTGATTAGAAAAGTTATGAACATATGCCAAGACATCTATTATGACATCTAGAATTATGCTATGACATATGTGATATCCTATGCTAGTTCACACCATCATTATGTTGCCTAAAAACCCCATATGCAGGTTTATGTATAGATTTGGGCTATGATCATATCATGTAAATTGAGACATTTAACAAGTTGACACCTTTTGATCCTTAACATGTGTAGTTTATGCAATTTTCACCCCTATTATGATTAGATTTATTTTAATTGTCTATATGTTATGATAATTTATCTTTGTGCTAGGTGTTAAACTATACAAGTCTAGCCTATATTATGCGTTGAATAAGCGAACGTATAAACGTGGGGTAGGGGTAATATTAAGGATTTAATATTAAAAAGTTGGGGTGCAATTGATATGATTTTGCAAGTCATAAGTGGATGGCCATAATTGAGTCAATTATGGACATCATTAAAAGTTGACTTAATTATTAATTTGAATAGGGAATTATTAAAACTGGGGTAAAAGATTTTAAGTGTTAATCAATGCTTAGGACACGAGGTTGGACTCGTTTGTGACGTAAACCTGCGCGGACCCGCCCGGCAAATCCAGTGGTCACAAATGTCAGCCCAATATGAGAGGTCCTAGGCCTAAACTAAAGCATAACAGTTGTAAAAACACGAGGTTAGACTCTTTTATGGTGTAAGACTGCCCGGACCCGCCCGGCAAATGCAGCTGCCATAAATGCCAGTCTAATGTGAGAGGTCTTTATGAGATTATGTCCTGAATGAATTAAGAAATACTTAACCAGATAAACATGTAAGGTGGGACATGGGGGTTAAGTAGGTGCCTTGGGTGGCATGAGGAATCTAGGGGGTGCCCTTAGTGGCATGTGAAATACGATTAGTAAGACTTAACCAAACACACATGTAAATGAACATGACTAAGAGGGTTAAGTGGGATATACTAGTGACAAGCTTAGGTGGATAGCTTGTGGGGGCCCATTTCGACCAGTAACCCAAACGTATCTTTGTGGGCTCGACCCAAGTCGAGGACGGGACACGCATGCTGGGTTCGACTGTAAGAGGCCAAAACGGGGAGCGGTGGCAACGCAAGTCCAACGGGTTTCGTATGCATGTGTGGACCCGGGCTGGTAGGTAAGACGTTGTTGCATCGTGTAGGTATAAGCTGTGCATTCTCAAGTTGTATCGGGTTGCCACTTTAGGGGAGTGATACACCCCACTGTGGGGCCAGCACGGGTATCTACGAGTAGGGAGCCGATCGAAAGTGGGTAGTGGGGTACAACTAGTGGAGATAGGGGCAGACGACACCTATGTTGTCAGCTAGGGGTACGTATGGCTATTTATAAAGTTTTTGTGTGAAGCAAGTGGGATCAAACAATAGGGTGACTGGTGCGGTGCAGTGTAGTAATGTGCGGTGCAGTGTAGTAATCATTCGTTAGTAATTAGGTGTGCCTTTACCGTTATCTTTAACATTATCTTAAACGCTATCTTTATCTTCCTAAGAGTTCATAGACATTTACTTGTCTTCCAGCTTATGCCTTAGTCTATTTATTTTGATAATAGTATTGTTAGAATTATCATACTCGCCAGACTTTATGTCTGACCCCCCTCTATTTCTATCCTTTTTCCCCCTCTAGGTCCTCAGGTTGGGCCCAGCTCTAGTGGAGTTTGATTGAATTGCTTCATCTCTCTTTGGAAAGCTTGGTCCGTTGAAGTAAAGTCCAACTTGTTATCTTTTTAATGGCTATTGATGTAATGGGATTATATATTTTGTTTTTATGAAGATGGATATTGTACTTGGTTATGATCTATGGTTTTATGATGTAACAAACACGTTTAATTTCCGCTGCAATAAAATGAAGTTTTAGATTTCCAAGTGCTATTTTTTATCTGTCTTATTGTAATTTTTCTGTTCTATATTCACTTATAACCTCCATGGAAGTTAATGCATTACCTTCGTGAGTGACATTAATGGACGTGGGGTGTTACATACAGTCAGTTATTCTTCAAATTAAAATATAAAACATTCAATATTCGATTTGAACGTACATTTCAATTTTCCAGGGCCACAAACTGATTTGAAAAATTCCAAAAAAATAAATCTAGCTATGTTTTGACGCTACGGTCCCAACAAAATTAGTTTCGTTGAATTCTGAGACCGTTTGAAAAATGGCCATTTTCTGGTCGATCCAATTTAACAAAAATTGACCAAACACATTTTCCTTTTCCATGCTCACATACTAGCTTCAAAAATTATGAAATTTGAAACCTAGCAATAATTTAACATCCCGGATCCAACAAAAGTGGTTTCGTCGAATTCCGAGGTCGTTTGCAAAATGTCTATTTTCAAGGGCTATATATTCTCTATAGCGACCTTTTTGAAAATTCATTTGGCCATAACTTTTGATTCTAGCTATGAAACTTCGATTTTTCAGATTCGATAGAAAGATATTCATAAACAGATTTAAATATTTTTGGTTTCACTAAAATCCGTTATATTTTGCACCCGGTACAGTCAGTCAAAGTTTGAATTCAAATTTTCAAACTACCGCACTATTTATAATTCATTATTTTATTGAAATATTCTATTTCAATTGTCTAAATTTCTTTAAAATATCCAATTTAAAAAATTTAAATTGGCTCGTATTTTCCGGGTTGTTACATACAGTGTATTTGTGATTAGTGTTTTCGTATTTCCTATTTTTATACTATTTTAAATGTATTTTTACACTTAAATCCATAACTTTTTAACCGGTCCAATTCCAGTCCAACAGAAAGTGACCCTAGCCAATAGCCCATGTTCTGGATCTAACGTGCTAGGTCCCGTCAGCCCAAACGGCTGTCTGTGGCCTATTTTATTTAATTTAATAATTAAATTATTTATTAAATTAATTCATTCGCATAAATAAATCACCGAGGCCACATACGGACTTAGAAAAATCCAGAAAAAATATATTTGGCTTCGTTATGACGATACGGTCCTAAAAAAATTAATTTCACCGAATTATGAGACTGTTTTAAAAATGGCTATTTTTCAGTCGATTAATGTGACTGAATTGAACAAAACACAGCTTCTTTCGCCACGCTCACCAACTAAGTCGGAAAATTCTATAAATTGAAACCTAGCAATAATTTGACATTCTGGTTCCAACAAAAGTGGTTTCGTCAAAAACAGAGATCGTTTGAAAATTGACTATTTTCACTGGCTTTAATATTATTTAAAAATGAAAATTTTAATTTCTGGCACATTTTCCCATCAAATTATTTAAAATAAAAATTTTAAATTGGTTCGGATTTTCTAGGTCGTTAAAATCTCCCCCACTTAAAAGATTTTCATCCCCCAAAAGGAAACAAAGTAAAGTAGGAAACAAGATGGAAAATGTAAATCATGGTAAATGTACCTTAACACCAGAGTTACTCAGAGATGTCCACTCTGTACTTGGGGTAAGCCTTTGTGATGCTATCTTCCGGGTCCCAAGTACAGTCTCTAGGATCCCCGCTCCATTGCACCTTGACAAGGTGGATCCTCTTGTTCCTCAACACTCGGGTTTCTTTGCCAACTATTTTCACTGGCTCCCTCCTTACTGTTAAGTTCGGCGTAATCTCCAAATCTTGTTGTGCTGCTTCCTCCACAACTAGGTCTGGATCATGAACATGTTTGCAGAGTTGAGATACATGAAATACATCATGCACCCCAGACAACTAGTCAGGCAGCTGCACTCTATAAGCGAGAGTACCAATTCTTTCAAGAATAGGAAATGGACCAATAAATTTCGGTGCCAACTTTCCAGTCTTCCCAAAACGAACTACGCCTCTCAATGGAGAAACCCTCAAATAAACATAGTCGCCAACAGAGAATTCTAAATCCCTTCTTCGCTGGTCTGCATATGTAACAACCCGTATTTTCATAACATGTTATAACCATAAATCAAGGCAGAATTAAATTTTAAAGTAAGAACCAAGGGAAACAGGTTACGCCATTGCGTTCGTCTCGGAATTTTGCATGAAATCAAGTCCAAGTTTTCAAAAATCGGAGTCCGTATGATCAAGTTATGACCCTCCGAAGTTTCAGGAATTTTCAAAATCGAAAACAGCTCGAAATTTGAATTCGAAATTCGAATTCAAACCCCAGCGCAGACTGGGCGGGAAATTTCCCGCCCAGGACTAGGTCGACCTAGGGGTCGACACTATGGTCGACCTCCCAGGGACCAGGTTGACCCTATGGTCGACCCTATAATCGACCTGGTGCCAAAATCGAGTTTTCAGCCCAGATTCATTCTGATGTTTTTGGACACGTTTTCAGTCCAGGTTTATGATCCTAAACCTATATAAGCAGCCTTATTCTCTCTACACCAATTCTTTCTGTCCTTATGCTACCTCTGTGAAAATCAAAATGATAATATTTAAATTAAAAGAGACTACTTCTTCTTCGTCAAGACAACATCTAGGAATTGCAAATTGGGGGTTTTCAACTAGAACAAGACTGAACAAATAGAGATTCAACAACTACAATAACCGTTTCCAAAATCAAATCTGTGCACTCTAATTCCTGATCCACGCTCTGTAAGTTCTAGTTATTTTGAGATTGAAACTGGTTAAATTTAATATGGACATGGAATAAAATGAAATTGGACCTAAGCTTGAATTATCTGTTTAGATCTGTTCTTGTTTCTTCTTGAATCTAGGATTTTGGGTTATTCCTTATCGAATGAATCATGCCCATTCATGTTGTTAGACCTAGTTTATTATTTAAACGCTAGATTGTAATATGAATTCTTGGACCTTGACTTGATGATAAGACTTTTTCACCCTATTCTCTCTTGAATCTTGAATTTGGATTAATGCAAGTCTACCTATGTTCCTAAACCTTGGTTTTCATATTGTTGTTCTAGATCCTATTCACATGCCTATGATGTGTTAAACTATTCTACACCAATTCTGTTGAACATATGATTTGGATTATAATGTCATACCTATTCACATGCCCATCTTTGTCATGATTTCCTTGTTGATCCCTTTTTGAATTAATCTTGATACGTGCACGGTGGGAATACGATTTGGGGATATTGGACAAAACATGAAGATTCATTTAGACATGAATTGGTAATTGACATGAATTAGCTTGGACATGAATTGGCATAACTTGAACACGAAAGCGATTGTAAACTTGATAATTGACATGAATGTGAATTGTGAACTTGGAACGTAATTAGAAAAAATAGAATCTGGTAGTCAAACCATGTTTTTAGGTAATTGTGGAACGCGACAAATAGCATGAAATTGATACGATGGGAATAACTTGAATACAAAATTGACTATGACTTGATAGTTGATATTGGACATTTTGAAGGCACGTAAACATGCTTATGAACTTGAAACGTGAATTGGTTATGAATATGAATCATGAACTTGATAATAGGCATAAGTTGAAACTTGAAAACTTGATATGAGAACTTGACATGAAACTCGCTTAGAAACTTGACATGAAAATTGAACAGGGACATGACACTTAGAATGAACTTAAAAATGACCAACTTGAGGTTGGGTTGAGTTTGCAGTGTAATTCTGCCTGGAACCGCCCGACAAATCCAGTTACTACAAACAATAGGATCCAATGTGGGTAGTTGGTCATATTGCACTTGAAAACTCGAGGTCAGACTGAGTTGTGGTGTAATTCTGCCTGAAACCGCCCGGCATATCCAGTGACCACAACAATAGGTCTGGTGTGAGAGGTTTGGTGCATTAATGAATTAATGCCACATGACAGGGTTAAGTCATGAACCGCTTGAATATACTTAACCAATTTGACACGATGATTTGATAAGGTTAAGTCATGAACCGCTTGAATATACTTAACCAATTTGACACGATGATTTGATAAGGTTAAGTCATGAACCGCTTGAATATATTTAACCAATTTGACACGATGATTTGATAAGGTTAAGTCATGAACCGCTTGAATATACTTAACCAATTTGACATGATGATTTGATAAGGTTAAGTCATGAACTGCTTGAATATACTTAACCAATTTGACACGATGATTCGATAAGGTTAAGTCATGAACCGCCTGAATATACTTAACCAATTTGACACGATGATTTGATAAGGTTAAGTCATGAACCGCCTGAATATACTTAACCAATTTGACACGATGATTTGATAAGGTTAAGTCATGAACTGCTTGAATATACTTAACCAATTTGACACGATGATTCGATAAGGTTAAGTCATGAACCGCTTGAATATACTTAACCAATTTGACACGATGATTTGATAGGGTTAAGTCATGAACCGCTTGAATATACTTAACCAACTTGACACATGATGCGTAGGGCTAAGTTATGAACTTGACGACAACACTTAGTCAATTTGACATGACACGTAGGCGGGTTAAGTCACGAACTTGAATGACAACACTTAACCAACTTGACATGCTAGACTGATGGGGTTAAGTCTCGAATTTAAATGACAACACTTAACCTGTTGGACGGAAACCCTAGTTACGCGGTCCTTTTCAGCAGTAACCCACTAGATGTATCATGGTAACCTAGAACTAGGCAGGGTGGGGCACGATTACTGGGCTGATTGTAAGCGACCAGAACGACGGCTGAGTTGGTGTGCCATTGTAGGTTCAGGCGGACTATGGTCGTGCACGTAGTCCGGAGTTGAAAAAGCAGGCATTGGGCACTAGTAGTTTTACACTATGCGTGTTTGATTCGTGTCGGTGGTTGGCACCCTAGGGCTTGATACACCCTATGGTGGACCTAGCACAGGTGACTACATTCATGATAGGGCCGTATGACACAGACACATGAACGAGCTAGGACTTGTAGGCAGCCGATCGATTAATAGATCGTTACGTGGAAAAAGGGTGTTGTTCGTTAGGTAGCATAATCCCTAGTGGTCCTAGGTGGCATAAACCCTAATTGAATCTAGAAAACTTTCAATAGGTAGCATAATCCCTAGTGGTCCTAGGTGGCATAAATCCTGGTTGAACACGCGATAATTCATGATAAGGAAACCTAGCCGGAACAAGGGTGGCAGTCCAAACGATTTTAAGAATGGTGGCACTACGTTGAAGTAGTATAGAAATATGTGATGAAACCCGTACGATATACGGCAAGGGACTGTGCATATACATGGAAAGGATGATAAGGGTTGGGGTACTAGTACAATTGGTGCAGAGAATGTTAAACATGCAATACTATACATAGTTTATCTGGTTTGCAAAGTTTATCTTGTTACTGTAGTTTATCTGGTTAATATAGTTTATCTTGTCACCTTAGTTTAACTTGACTATCTTGTCATCATCCTTATGTTTACTTTCAGTTTATACATGTCAAGTTATCTTTACTTGTTTCTATGCTGAAAGTCACTAGGACTTACTCAGTCTTTATGACTGACCCGTTTTCTTTTGCCTTTTTTTCTTCCGTTCTCTCCCCCCCCCCCCCGGTTCGCAGGGTGGGAATACAGCTTAGTTTGGATCTTACCAAGCTCCAAGGCTCTTTCACGAACGGCTTGGATTTCTCTTGGCTATGGCTTGCTTCACTGTCTTACTTGGGGAATGAATTATGACTATGGTTTTATGCTTCTTTACTATTGCAAGACAGATTTCGATGTAATGGATTTAATGTAAAAAGGCTTTAGACCTTTCTAGATTTTAAAGCAATGAAATTTGGTTCTTCTTCCACTGTTTTATATGTTCTGTTTTGTAATATTTCTGTGTATGCTTACCTAGATAATGCTCCACCAAAGCTGGTGCATTCCCTTTATGAGTGACCCTAGCGGAGGTAGGGTGTTACAGCATAGTTCTTCTGTCGGCTCTGGGCAATCAACAGGCGCTTCTTAATCAAATCAACCTTATCCGATGCTTCACGAATCATGTCGGGGCCCAAGACTAGTCGATTGCCTGACTCCACCCAACATGCCGGAGATCTGCATGGTCTTCCATATAACAATTCAAACGGTGACATCTTTAAGCTTGCTTGGTAGCTATTATTATAAGAGAATTCCACCAAGTGCAAGTGATCCTCCCACGAACCGCCATATTCAAGAATGCAAGATCGCAACAAGTCTTCTAAAATACGGTTCACCCTCTCACTCTGGCCATCTGTCTGAGGGTGATAGGCAGTGCTCAGATTCAACTTGGTCCCAAGCTCTTCTTGGAAAGTTCCCAGAATTTGCTAGTAGATATAGGATCCCGATCACTAACAATGCTTTTGGGAACCCCATGCAGTCTGACTAACTCTTTAAAATAAAGCTGTGCCAAACTTCGAGCTGTTCTATTGGACTTGATAGGGATGAAATGGGCAGACTTTGTCAAGCGGTCTACAATAACCCATATGCTATCATTCCCCTTTCTGCTTCGGGGTAAGCCATCAATAAAGTCCATAGAAATTTCCTCCCACTTCCAACCTGGAACTCCTAGCGGTTGCAACAAACCCGCCAGCTTCTGTTGATGACTTTTAACTTGCTGACAAGTGGGACATCTAGCAACGTAAATAGAAATATCTCTCTTCATCGCCTTCGACCAAAAGGTGCGCTTAAGATCATGGTACATCTTATTTACCCCTGGGTGGACGCTGAGTTTAGATTTGTGGCACTCATCCGTAACTTTTCTTTTTAGCTCAGCAATGTCTGGCACACAAATTCGCCCTTGCAATCTAAGGGTCCCTTCACTGTCAATTTGGAAGCTTGAGGCTTTGCCCTTTCAAACTTGCTCGCTAAGCATCTGGATAAATTTATCATTCTTCTGAAGAGCAGAAATTTTATCAATTAGAGTAGGAGTGATAATGAGTTTGGCGAGGATGAGATTGTCGCTATCTACATTCTTTCTACCGAGCGCATCGGCTACAACATTGGCTTTCCCTGGAGTATATAGGATATCCAGGTCATAGGCTGCAAGAAATTCAACCCAGCGTTGCTGCCTCATATTCAAATCTCTTTGGGTAAAAAGATGCTTCAAGGATTTGTGATCCGTATATATTTTGAACTTCTCACCCAAGAGATAATGCCTCCATATTTTAAGAGCAAACACAATAGCCATTAGCCCAAGATCATGTGTGGCGTAATTCTTTTCATGCGGTTTCAATTGGCGGCTAGCATATCCGACTACTTTGTCTCTTTGCATCAACACCGCACCAATACCTTAAATAGATAAAGGATAACATGTTAAAATGAGATTTGATATTAAAAGAAAATGTTATCTCTGACATGTTGATTTATAAAAGAAACAACCTTATTTAGAAGCGTCGGTCCAGACTTTCAAATCCTGATTGCCATCTATAATGGTCAACACAGGAGCATTGGTCAACCTCCTTTTTAGATCTTGGAAAGTTGTCTCGCATTCGGGTGTCCAAATGAATTTTGTATGCTTCTTGGTCAAGTTTGTTAATGGACAAGCTATCCTCGATTTTTTTTTGACAAATTTCCGATAATAGCCAGCCAGTCCTAAGAAACTTCTGACCTCTGTCGGAGTTCTAGGCTGCTTCCAATCTTGGATGGCTGAGATCTTTCCTGGATCTACTGAGATGCCTTCTTTTGACACAACATGGCCGAGGAATTTTACCTCTTCTTGCCTGAATATGCATTTGGAGAATTTGGCTTTCAGCACATTTCTTCGCAAAAATCTCCAAGACTTATCTCAGATGCTGTTCGTGCTCAGTAGTGGATTTAGAAAAGATGAGGATATTATCAATGAACACCAGCACGAATTTATTTAAAACATCTCGGAACACTCTATTCATCAAATCAACAAAGTATGCTGAAGCATTACATAGACTGAAGGGCATTACTAGCCATTCATAAAATATATCCCTTCCTCTGAAAGCAGTTAAAGGCACTCACTCTTCTGCGATGCGAAGTTGATGGAAGCCTGTAGCTAGGTCCATCCTAGAGAATATTCATGCTCCATGCAAGTGGTCTAATAGATCATCAATTCGAGGCAGTGGATTTTTTTTCCAGAGTTTGTTTGTTGACATTGTGGTAGTCCACACATAGCCTAAGTGTACCGTCTGATTTTGGGACGAACACCAATGCTGCAACCCATTCTGAGAAGCTAGGCCTGATCAGACCCTTCCACAAAAGCTGCTTGGTTTGATTTCTCAGTTCCTCTTTTTCTTTTGGCGACATTCTCCGAATAGGATGTACGACAGGCCTTGCATTCAGAGCTAAGTAAATTCTGAAGCTGATTTCTCTATGCGGAGGTAAACCCTCAACTTCTTTGAATACATCAGCGTAATCTTTGACGACAGGGATATCCTCAATAGAAGTAGGGGTGACTTCTAAAGAAGACCAGAATTCTTTTCTGTCGGTGGCTGAGCCATGGCGTGGGATAGTAATATTTCCGAGCTTAGTTTTAACTTTGATGATTCTCTCCGCACATATTAACTCAGCCTCATACTTTATTAGCCAATCGATCCCCAGTATGACATCTTAACCGGAGAAATTCATGACGATCAAGTCAAAGGGGAACTGGTAGCAAGAGTAAGAAACATGTACTCTACAATACTGATCGAGAATAAGAGAACCTCCTATCGGACTATTAGCTCTAATCAATTCTTTAAGTTTCCTTGGTTTTAGTTTTAACTTTTTAATTGCATCATTAGAGATAAAACTTCGTGCTACACCAGTGTCAAACAAGACAGTAATAGGAATGTCTTTAATATTAAGAGTACCTCCTAAGACATCGGGTTTACCTGGCCCCTCGGTAGAAGTTGGTGCATCCGCTCCCTCGTAAACATGTGCCACTTCAGTTTTCTTCAATAGGGGACAATTTCTGGCAAAATGCCCCGGCTTATGGCAGTTATAGCAATCTTGAGTGTTCTGGGGGTTCTGGCCACGATTCTGAGAGCTCTGGCTACGATTCTGGCTAGGTCCTGATTCGTTCCTCTTGACTCTTTTAGGAGCTTTACACTTGGACTCAAAATGCCCAGTCTTGCCGCAATTATAGCATGTCACCTTGCTCCTGTCCCTCTTCTTCCCTTGAGGCTTAGCAGCAGAAGAATCGCCTGCCTCCGGTTTCCTTTCCGCCTGCTCCTTCTTGTTGTTGCTTTGATTTTTCACTCTATCCTGCTGTCCAGACTCATCATTCTCCTCATAGCGGCAAGCCATCTCTATTACTTCATTGAATGGGAGCTTGATATGAGCAGTGACTCTATTCAAATATTTCTTTGAAAGGCCCTTGATGAATCTTTTATTCTTCTCTACTGGATCTTGAATCAATCCAGGAGCATAACGTGAAAGCTCATCAAACTTCCTCACATACTCAGAAACAGACATACTCCCTTGCTGTAGGTTGACGAACTACTCGCGAAGGCGCTCTCTTTCTTGTGGAGGAACATACTTGTCATTGAAAAGTTCTTTAAATTTGGCCCAAGACATATTGGCCACATCATTGCAAATCTTGACAGTATCTCACCAATGTCCAGCTTCATCTTTTAATTGCCATACTGCCAGGAAACGCTTCCGCTGATCCTTTAACTCTGAGCCCTCTAAGATATTTTCACAGTCCTTAAGCCATGACTCTGCCTGAATCGCAGACTCTCGCCCTATGAAAGGTACACCTCCTAGATTTCTGAATTTCTTTGACATTCTCTCCAAGTCGAAGGGCTGTGGGGGTGGAGGTGGTTGTGCTACGACCTCAGAAGTAGGATATTCCTGAGTAATGGGGGTTTCGTCTCTGGTTGGCCCTCTAGCTACCCCTCGGGCCCCGCCTCGAGGTCCACCTCGGGCTCCACCCCGGGCTGTTCTTGCTCTGGTATCCATTTAAATCAGTTTGTACCATCAAGGAAAGAGTCAGACCAACAGAAATGAAATATTTTAAGGGAAGATAAGATAAGGACAAAGTTAAAAGATGACGATGTAATGACTGATAAGTATGTGTTATTCTACTGTGCTCATTCTAGGACATTACTAGTCCTATCCCTAATGAGCTACTCGCCTTAGAATAATGTGGATTCTATTTAGATGAATTGTTCTAAATATGTTATACTCCGAGGCTCGATTTTGTGGTATGATGGGTGGTGGCCTTGCCGGAACTCATCTATCTATTATTCCTTACTTCCTTTAGGCATTCCTTGTTTGGGTCTGTGATTGGATATTGTATCATATTTTTATTTTCCTTTATATATATATGTGTGCTCTCTTCTTATAGGAAGATCACACATTATTGTTTTTCAAAAAAAAAAATGTTATACTGAAACACCCCACCTCCGTTAGGGTCACTCTCAAAGGGAATGCCCTAATTTTGGTGGAGGTTTATAAGTACAAGTCACAGATATACAAGACAGATTGTAAGAACACATATTTGTAAAATAGCGGAAGAACAACAAACTTTATTTCATTAAGTCAAATACGTGTTACAACAACATCCTTTCCAAAAACATAACATAACACTTTCATAATCTGTCTTGAGTACATTATTTAAAGAAGCATAAATAAAACATAGATAAACTGCAAAAGCCCCTTGGTGGATTTTCCAAAGCCATAGTTCAAAACAGGAAAGTCCAAGCAATACATTTCTCTTCTTCAAGCTGGATGTTGAGGCTGGTCAAGCTGCTGTGTTCCCTCCCTGAGGACCTGGGGGGGGGGGGGGAACGGAAGAAAGAAGACGAAAGAAAAATAGAGTCAGACATAAAGCCTGAGTAAGTCTAGTACTACTTTGTCTATGAATAAAGAACTGGGTATGATAAGTAAAACAGGAAGTGGGCAAACACTATGAACTTGGTTAAGTTATCTAGGGTCGAATATGCTATCGTACCCCATGTTAATCTCTGAACCCATATAAACTAGTTTCCAATTTGCACCCCATAATCAGGGTGATGTGATCCATTCAATGATGATCGGCTCCTACTCGCATAGTTACATGTGTCTTACGGCCCCCGATGTCTGTAGTTACCTATGTTGGTCCCACCATGGGGTGTATCAAGTCCCATAGTGGCAACCCGACACAACCTTAGAGTGCACAGGTATGCTACTGGTGTCCAGTGCCTTATTTTTCTGCGCTGGAGTGTGTGCACGCCCGCACTCCGTTAGAACCTACACTGCTACACCACCGTCGTCGATTTTTGACCTCTTACAATCAGCCCAGTAATCGTGCCCCACCCTGCCTAGTTTCAGGGTATCATGATACACCGTGTAGGGTTACTGCTGAAAAGGGTCCCCCGTTACTAGGTTTTCTATCTCTAGCCAACATGCTAAGTTGGTTAAGTGTTTTCTAACCTAACCCCACCAGTCCGTTTAGTTTAGCATGTTCCATTTTGATTAAGTCTTAGTCCACTTAATCCTAACAATCCTGATTCAGCCTTAATTGTCTTATTAAGGCCCTAACCTCTCACATTAGACAGGTATTGCTGTGGCTGCCTGTTGCCGGTTGGTTCCGGGCAGTCTTACGCCACAACTCAGTCTAACCTCGGGTCCTTATTGGGCTCCATGTTTAACCTCCCACATTGGATAGGTATTGTTGTGACTACTGGACAGCCGGGCGGTTCCGGGCAGGTTTACATCACAACTCAATCCAACCTCGGGTTAAACATATCGTATTTTCTACATTTATATATCTTGTCATTCTTCTTTATTTCTTATATGTAAATATTTGCGGCCCATTATTAAGTTAATGGTGTAAAGGTTACACCAATCATGGGCCCAACCCATACTTGAATTTGGGCCCTTCTACTTTAGTTTTCATTCATTAGTAATTTTAACCCAACATTATTTTCCCCCGTTTTACACGTCCGTTTATATATATTGGGCTTAGCCTTTTAAAGCCCAATTTAGCCATGCGAAAAGGGGAGGCTTAAAGCGTGATTACATACACAAAGAGGGGAAGGTGAGCGCATGAACTTGCATATGACGTTGGAAATACATAATAGAAACTGGTGTACTTGCATAGTGGTAACATAGGTGACATGAATCAAAGCATGTGAACTTGTAATTGAGATATCATTATTGACCCATGAACCTATATTTTTACTTAGGCATAATGTCAAACATAAGCATGGCATAAATACTTTTAGCATAAACATGGCATAATGTCAAACATAAGCATGGCATAAATACTTCTAGCATAAACATGGCATAATGTCAAACATAAGCATGGCATAAATACTTCTAGCATAAACATGGCATAATGTCAAACATAAGCATGGCATAAATACTTCTAGCATAAACATGGCATAATGTCAAACATAAGCATGGCATAAATACTTCTAGCATAAACATGGCATAGGTATAGTTAAATTTGTTCATGGCATAAATATAAACAAGTCATGTTCATAAGGTTTCTACATGTTTACAAAGAGGATACTTTGTTACTAACACAAAAGCATAGTTCAACTTAATTAAATTTAATCACATAACGATGGTATACTTATGCATAAATATTCCTAATCATGGTGTTTGCTTTTAACTTGCAAAAAAGGGATTTTTGTGTCTAACTTAGCCATATCTCACATATGTCATCAGATAATTCTTTTAAACAAGATAGACTTAATCATGAATTTCAATTATGCCCAATATCATTCATAGCCTAGCCATATTCATAAGTTTTGCAAAAGCATGACTTAATACATGGATTATGGTGTCAAAATTCCAACATAGTTTCATATGAACTATAACAACCAAACTTGTCTCAATTACTTGCAAAATGATTTATGCACAAAATAGACATCATGATGGCATAATAACAAAGCCCCAAACTTGCATGAATTTCAATCAACTACATACATGTAGCTTCAACATAGACTACATAATTTGCGCAATATTCCAAACGTATATTTGCATAGAACTACCGCATGTAGTTCTTTATAATTGAATGACATAATTCAGAATATCCAAAAGTATATAAATCGCACAAATACGAATTTCATTGCCACAATTCAAGCATACATATCTACACAATCATTTGTTCATACCAAAGTAATACTCTACTTACAATGGTTGCGGCAAATTCTCTAATTAAGAGATATGATTCCTTTGTTGAATTGATTAGCTTTAGGTTGCTTGAATTGCTTTAGGCTTTAGAACTTTCTCCCTAATCCTCTCTCTCTAGATGGCGGCTACTCTTAGTCGTTCCTTAGCAACATGGCGGCTATGCTCTTAATTTGAATGAATAGATTAGGGTTTAGTCTAGGGTTGTTTATATAGAGGTTAGGAATTGATTAGAACCATTGATGTTGCTAGGTTAGATCGTAGCCATTCATTAGATAGAGAGACCAATTAAAACTTGCCACCTAGCCCTAATGACAAAGCAACCCACAGAAATTCGACCAAACACAGACCAGGCCAGCCAGGAGGGACTGGGTTCGATTTTCAAAAATTAAACTTTAAATTGAGCTGTTTTAGTCTATTTGAATTTTATCTATTGTATACATATATTTTTGCATATATATATATATATATATATATATTCTCATATATATACATATATTTTCTTTATTTCCTTATATGTACGTTCTTATCCTTTCAAAATTTGAATTTGTATACGTACATGTATTTGCATGCTCAGTTGGCCCTCTCTAAAACAGAGATAAAAATTATGTCGCCGTCGGGGTTCGAACCCCCGACCTCCATGCTACAAATCCAATGCCTTAACCAACTGAGCTACAGAGGCTTTTTTTTATAAGTCTTAGAATAATAATAATTATTGTCCTCTCCTTACTTCTCTTTTTTCATGTTTTGCTGTAATATTTAAATTAAAGATATCTTCTTCATACGTTATCCGTTTTGCGCAAACTCGGACTCTATCTCAAGCAGAATTCCGAGACGAACGCAATGGTGATGTCCGTTTCCCTTAATTTTTCTGTTACAATTTAATTATACTTTAATTTGTTAATTTACTGTTAACGGAAAAATCCGGGGTGTTACATTCTCCCCCACTTAAAAGGATTTCGTCCCCGAAATCTTCAAGTTTAGGAAGAATGTAAATCCTAACATTCAATCATCCATCTACTCATCCATCAAACACGAGCATCCATTGTCCTTAAAAGACTTCTAATGCTTCATGATCATATGCGAAGTGTGTGTGTTCATGAACTTATCTAATGCAAAATCAGGCGGTCTACTGATTCAGTTGACCTCCTTAATGCGAATCATGTAAGTGCCATGTATCCATTATGTATGCAGATTTTTCCTATTCATGATTCTACATGGGTGCACAATCTTTCATACAAATGCAACATCCATATGACAACACATTACAATTCAACCATATACGAGTGCAAACATATATGCATATGCAATATGAAGTGACTGAGCCGATCTAAAACCTAGATTGTGTGTGTATATGCAGCCACGAGCAACTACTAGCAATCACTTGCAACCACTTGCAACCATCATACATAACATGTTTCAATTACATGTTTTCATCCAAAAGGTTTCTATCTAAAAGATAAGGTCGAGGAGATATTCCTAAAAAGATAGATAAAAGTGCAACTTAAGGAAAAAGAAAGATCAAGGACGTACCCTCGAAAAGAAAAGGGTAAGCAGTGCGTATTCTAGCTTCAGTTTCCCAAGTCGCGTCTCCCTCGGCGTCGCTCCACTGAACTTTGACGAGTTTGACTTCGCGGTTGCGTATCTTCTTCACTTCCGTTCCTAGTATGCGGGTTGGAACTTTTCTTATGGTTGCTTCGCGTTCCACTTCGGCCTCTTCGAGGATATTTGGCTCTACCACTTCAGCAGACTCATGTAGACATTTTCGGAGATGTGAAACGTGAAAAACGTTGTGGACTCCGGCCAATTTCTCGGGTAGCTCTAATCTATAGGTCATTTTCCAAATTTTCTCAATGATAGGAAATGGTCCTACCTAAAGGTATAGTCGAATGATAGAAGCAAGTAAAAATTTTGTGCCCATTAGGCAATGTCAAAACTGGAAATCTATGCCACATATATATTGATTAGGAGAAGAACTCTCTAAGCATCAGCCCCGAAGACCGAAATCAACATCAGACTGACACCCAAAGAATTAATCAACCCAACCACCACATATGATTCTAGGAAACTAAGCATGATGGACTCCTTTTAGGTCACAAGGGAGTCCCTTCCTAAGTCCAACTATGTTGCCAAATGTACTTACTAAGGTGATTCTTTACAACTCATGCATAAGTGAAATGAACCTTCAGCCTTAGTGGCGAACACTCCTGGAGTGCCCTATTCTGAAATGCTCCACCTAATGAACCCCTTCTCTAGAAGCTCTTTAATCTGTTTACTGAGCTCTTTTCTTTCTCGTGGAGCCATGTGTCTAACGGGCAACGCAACGGGCTTTGCATTATCTACAAGATATATGCGGAAGTCTATTTCCCGCTTCGGAGGCAAGCCCTTCACCTCTTCGAAGACATCCGGATATTCCCGGACCACTCTAACTGATTGCAAATTTTCAACAGAGGCATCTAGCGACTCAAGATAACTAAGCATAACCGCATACGAGGGATTACAAGAAATTTCCAAAGTATTACTGAGCTGGGTTAGGAGCCTAACAACCCTTTTCTCACAATCAAGGATGGCCCCATTACTGGATAGCCAATCCATACCCAAAATCAAACCATACCCCGCAAAGCCCAAAACAAAGGCACTACATTCAAATTCTACACTTAGAATAGAAATTTTCAAATCCAAACAGATCATAGACAAATGAGCTGGGCCCCCAATTGGGTTTGAAACAATTAAGGGGTCCTCTACCATACTAGTTTTTAGGTGCAGAGATTCTACTAAAGCAGACGAGATAAAGGAGTGTGATGCGCCAGAATCAAATAAAGTGCGAACGGGGTGATCATAAAGATAAACTACACTTTCTACAGAAGTGTTTGTACCTCGCTGTTGCAAAGGTGGCGCTTCCAGCACATGAACCTGTGCCCCTGGAGTGGATCCAGACCCCTGCCCCTGCCCTCGTTTCTTTGGGCAGTCCTTAGCTCTGTGGCCTGTCTGACCACAAGAAAAGCACCCACCATTCTCCTTGGCCTTCTTTTTCCGGCAGTCCTTTACTAAGTGCCCCACTTTGCCACAGAAATTACACGTCCTCTTCTCTTTGTTGCCTTCCCCGCCTTTCTTAAAGTCTGTCTTCTTAGGCTGCAAACCCTCTTTCTTCCCTTGAGAGCTTTCTGCCTTTGCCTCCTTCTTGCCCTTATCCTCCTCATTCAGCAATGCCATTTGCACCAATCTTTCATACGTGGCCCCCATGGGTATATGTGTCATGGCCAAACTGTGTAATGGCTCATTTAACCCTTTGACGAAACGGAGAGCCTTCTTGTGTGGGGTGTTGACTAGGTCAAGCCCAAACCTAGCCAGCTCATCAAACTGATTCACATACTCTCTAACAGTCTTGTCTCCTTGCTTAAGAAATAAGAATTTCTCCAACTGCAAACTTCTTTCCGCATCTGAGAGAAATTTGGTCTCAAACCTTGCCCTAAATTCCTCCCATGTTTCTACTGGTCTTTCAGCATTAGTGACTTCCCACCAGTAGGAAGCCTCGCCCTTCAATAGCCACACCGCCAATTGTACTTTTTGTCTGTCCTCTACCTCAAAGATGATGAATAGATCCTCAGTTTCCTTCAGCCAATTTCTAGCTGCTACGAAGGACTCAGTTCCATGGAAATCCCTTCCTCCCATAGCTTTAAAATCCTTACATATCTTAGCAAACGCGTTTCCTCGTGGAGGAGGTGGAGGAAGAGGTGCTGCTGCAGCTGGATGATTCCCTGCAGCTGGGGGAGGAGGAATGGTAGGACCTGGTTGAGTGGCCCTAGCTTCTAAGAATCGTCTAAACCAACCAGGTATTGGTACTCCTTCCGGCAAGTTAAGATCTTCGGACATGCTGAAACAAAAGGGATAGATTCAAAACGAAGGATAAGAGATAGTACCTATGGCTTTGGGGAGTGGACTTTGCCTTTTTTAAAATAAAATAATATTTTCCTTTTAAAAATGCTTCTTTAAATTTCCTTTTTGAAAATAATTTTTCAAAACTTTTTATCTTATCTGGTAAACCTATGCTCTGATACCAAGTGAAACACCCCACCTCCGTTAGGGTCACTCTCAAAGGGAATGCCCTAATTTTGGTGGAGGTTTATAAGTACAAGTCACAGATATACAAGACAGATTGTAAGAACACATATTTGTAAAATAGCGGAAGAACAACAAACTTTATTTCATTAAGTCAAATACGTGTTACAACAACATCCTTTCCAAAAACATAACATAACACTTTCATAATCTGTCTTGAGTACATTATTTAAAGAAGCATAAATAAAACATAGATAAACTGCAAAAGCCCCTTGGTGGATTTTCCAAAGCCATAGTTCAAAACAGGAAAGTCCAAGCAATACATTTCTCTTCTTCAAGCTGGATGTTGAGGCTGGTCAAGCTGCTGTGTTCCCTCCCTGAGGACCTGGGGGGGGGGGGAACGGAAGAAAGAAGACGAAAGAAAAATAGAGTCAGACATAAAGCCTGAGTAAGTCTAGTACTACTTTGTCTATGAATAAAGAACTGGGTATGATAAGTAAAACAGGAAGTGGGCAAACACTATGAACTTGGTTAAGTTATCTAGGGTCGAATATGCTATCGTACCCCATGTTAATCTCTGAACCCATATAAACTAGTTTCCAATTTGCACCCCATAATCAGGGTGATGTGATCCATTCAATGATGATCGGCTCCTACTCGCATAGTTACATGTGTCTTACGGCCCCCGATGTCTGTAGTTACCTATGTTGGTCCCACCATGGGGTGTATCAAGTCCCATAGTGGCAACCCGACACAACCTTAGAGTGCACAGGTATGCTACTGGTGTCCAGTGCCTTATTTTTCTGCGCTGGAGTGTGTGCACGCCCGCACTCCGTTAGAACCTACACTGCTACACCACCGTCGTCGATTTTTGACCTCTTACAATCAGCCCAGTAATCGTGCCCCACCCTGCCTAGTTTCAGGGTATCATGATACACCGTGTAGGGTTACTGCTGAAAAGGGTCCCCCGTTACTAGGTTTTCTATCTCTAGCCAACATGCTAAGTTGGTTAAGTGTTTTCTAACCTAACCCCACCAGTCCGTTTAGTTTAGCATGTTCCATTTTGATTAAGTCTTAGTCCACTTAATCCTAACAATCCTGATTCAGCCTTAATTGTCTTATTAAGGCCCTAACCTCTCACATTAGACAGGTATTGCTGTGGCTGCCTGTTGCCGGTTGGTTCCGGGCAGTCTTACGCCACAACTCAGTCTAACCTCGGGTCCTTATTGGGCTCCATGTTTAACCTCCCACATTGGATAGGTATTGTTGTGACTACTGGACAGCCGGGCGGTTCCGGGCAGGTTTACATCACAACTCAATCCAACCTCGGGTTAAACATATCGTATTTTCTACATTTATATATCTTGTCATTCTTCTTTATTTCTTATATGTAAATATTTGCGGCCCATTATTAAGTTAATGGTGTAAAGGTTACACCAATCATGGGCCCAACCCATACTTGAATTTGGGCCCTTCTACTTTAGTTTTCATTCATTAGTAATTTTAACCCAACATTATTTTCCCCCGTTTTACACGTCCGTTTATATATATTGGGCTTAGCCTTTTAAAGCCCAATTTAGCCATGCGAAAAGGGGAGGCTTAAAGCGTGATTACATACACAAAGAGGGGAAGGTGAGCGCATGAACTTGCATATGACGTTGGAAATACATAATAGAAACTGGTGTACTTGCATAGTGGTAACATAGGTGACATGAATCAAAGCATGTGAACTTGTAATTGAGATATCATTATTGACCCATGAACCTATATTTTTACTTAGGCATAATGTCAAACATAAGCATGGCATAAATACTTTTAGCATAAACATGGCATAATGTCAAACATAAGCATGGCATAAATACTTCTAGCATAAACATGGCATAATGTCAAACATAAGCATGGCATAAATACTTCTAGCATAAACATGGCATAATGTCAAACATAAGCATGGCATAAATACTTCTAGCATAAACATGGCATAATGTCAAACATAAGCATGGCATAAATACTTCTAGCATAAACATGGCATAGGTATAGTTAAATTTGTTCATGGCATAAATATAAACAAGTCATGTTCATAAGGTTTCTACATGTTTACAAAGAGGATACTTTGTTACTAACACAAAAGCATAGTTCAACTTAATTAAATTTAATCACATAACGATGGTATACTTATGCATAAATATTCCTAATCATGGTGTTTGCTTTTAACTTGCAAAAAAGGGATTTTTGTGTCTAACTTAGCCATATCTCACATATGTCATCAGATAATTCTTTTAAACAAGATAGACTTAATCATGAATTTCAATTATGCCCAATATCATTCATAGCCTAGCCATATTCATAAGTTTTGCAAAAGCATGACTTAATACATGGATTATGGTGTCAAAATTCCAACATAGTTTCATATGAACTATAACAACCAAACTTGTCTCAATTACTTGCAAAATGATTTATGCACAAAATAGACATCATGATGGCATAATAACAAAGCCCCAAACTTGCATGAATTTCAATCAACTACATACATGTAGCTTCAACATAGACTACATAATTTGCGCAATATTCCAAACGTATATTTGCATAGAACTACCGCATGTAGTTCTTTATAATTGAATGACATAATTCAGAATATCCAAAAGTATATAAATCGCACAAATACGAATTTCATTGCCACAATTCAAGCATACATATCTACACAATCATTTGTTCATACCAAAGTAATACTCTACTTACAATGGTTGCGGCAAATTCTCTAATTAAGAGATATGATTCCTTTGTTGAATTGATTAGCTTTAGGTTGCTTGAATTGCTTTAGGCTTTAGAACTTTCTCCCTAATCCTCTCTCTCTAGATGGCGGCTACTCTTAGTCGTTCCTTAGCAACATGGCGGCTATGCTCTTAATTTGAATGAATAGATTAGGGTTTAGTCTAGGGTTGTTTATATAGAGGTTAGGAATTGATTAGAACCATTGATGTTGCTAGGTTAGATCGTAGCCATTCATTAGATAGAGAGACCAATTAAAACTTGCCACCTAGCCCTAATGACAAAGCAACCCACAGAAATTCGACCAAACACAGACCAGGCCAGCCAGGAGGGACTGGGTTCGATTTTCAAAAATTAAACTTTAAATTGAGCTGTTTTAGTCTATTTGAATTTTATCTATTGTATACATATATTTTTGCATATATATATATATATATATATATTCTCATATATATACATATATTTTCTTTATTTCCTTATATGTACGTTCTTATCCTTTCAAAATTTGAATTTGTATACGTACATGTATTTGCATGCTCAGTTGGCCCTCTCTAAAACAGAGATAAAAATTATGTCGCCGTCGGGGTTCGAACCCCCGACCTCCATGCTACAAATCCAATGCCTTAACCAACTGAGCTACAGAGGCTTTTTTTTATAAGTCTTAGAATAATAATAATTATTGTCCTCTCCTTACTTCTCTTTTTTCATGTTTTGCTGTAATATTTAAATTAAAGATATCTTCTTCATACGTTATCCGTTTTGCGCAAACTCGGACTCTATCTCAAGCAGAATTCCGAGACGAACGCAATGGTGATGTCCGTTTCCCTTAATTTTTCTGTTACAATTTAATTATACTTTAATTTGTTAATTTACTGTTAACGGAAAAATCCGGGGTGTTACATATACTCCGAGGCTAAGGTTAACCTTAAGCTCTGATACCAAATGTTATGACCCCAAACTTCCGTGGTGCGAAAGAAAGGATAATCATTTGGAATACAACATATTTACAACAACAACTGATCTCAGATAATATCATAACACATAATTATTGCAGCGGAAAGATAAAAGTCATAAACATCACACCAACTGAACCACAGAGTATGCAGTTACAGGATACAACTTAGCAAAATAAAAGTCTGAGTCAAAGGAAATAAGTTTCAACTTCAAACGTACATCAAGATACAAGATGGAATAAAGTCTCTAAAGCAGAAAAATAAAGAAAAGGGAGTTCTTCATCTTCTTCTTCCAAGCAGTTTTCAATCCAGAAAATGTCCCCGTAGAAACCTGTTACTGGGTTGCCCGTGTGGAAAGAAGGCACCCGAGTTTGCAAAGTGAAACAACATCGAGTCAGTCGTGGGACTGGTATGAGAAATCTTTCTACACTAACAAACAATATGGCGAAATCACAGGACCATGCCGCTAACACGGAACGGGTTTACTCCATTGGATAGCCAGTGCATAATTAAATAGTTTTAATACAAAATAACGCAATGACTTTTGAAAAAATGAAATCATTACAAGACTCAAGTCCCATGACACAATGCAACGCAAACCAGAGGATAGAGTTTTACCTTATAATGATCAAATATGCTTAATACGTGTAAATAATGTTTTTAGTATTATTATTAGTGACTAAGCATATTAAATATACTTCAACATAAATGTATCAATCCTAGACGACATAGTACCCCATCCTACTATGTCGCCATATATAAGTTTACAATCAAGATCGTAATGTCGTATTGGAAATTGGTTTTCCGTCATGAAATCGAGGCCAGGGATCGTCCTCTCCGATTCGAGACACTCTAGCAAATGCCTCAGGATCACACCTATGGGCAACCCTTGGATCTTCAGGGCCGTTCCCCACCTAACGGTAGTGGATTGGCAATTCCTGAACACACGCTTCCCTGTTCCTTTGAACCTCCATATGGCCACTAACAACCTATAAATCCGAGGAACCTCAATCCATCGTCCACATAAGTAAAATGTCAGCCAGTTTAAGCACTGACACTACCCCTATCTAGAAAGAAACGTGTGCACTCCCTGCAGTCCATATCCCGTTTTTGACTCATACCGGGGTGTGAGGCTCGCGAAGTCACGCTATACTCAAAGCTACGCCTAAACAGGCTATGCCTTGATCATCAACCACAAGGCCTGCTTTTCAACAAAGCCTTGATCATCTGCATCTTGGTGTGCCACAATGACAATTCATGCCATGCTATCGATAAATATTAATATACACCAGGGTGTTAAGCAGAGAATGAATTCTCCACCACCAATCAGATATACATTAATAAAAATCAATTTAATTACATGAAATGAATTCCAACGTTAGACGCGCATCCATTTACAAGTCCGTTCTGGGTCTGAACGAAACCGGAGATACCCGAGGGGTTCTCGCTTATCCGGACAATCAACACATACGTCCGGATAACTACTGCTTTAACCCCATCCTGGGAGCAAGTCAGTCCAAGGCATCAGTAGTCGTCATCCATTCGATGTGAAGATTGCCGGTCTTCAATCACCGTCTTCTACATCTTTTATTTAATCGTCGTGTAATTATTTGAAATGAGTTAAACTCGGTCTTTTCAAATAATTTTTCGCATAATTATCTTTTAAATCATTTCATATCGTTAATAACTATTTATAACGATTTATCGCTATTTTTATTTATTTAAAATAGCTCAAAACAATAAAACGACGCTTCGGGTCAGTGGGCTGCCCTGGGGCTGTTTTTACCAAATTTTGATTTACACATATCTTGAATCTAACCGTCGAATTTTGATGAAATTTATATCATTGGAAAGCTCTTCCCAAAGCGGTTCTAACGGTTCCAGTTTTTGGGAAAATTCAATGGTCGGATCTTCCGCTATAATCGTTTAAAGTTACGATGGCCGATACGCGAACTGTCGTGCGCGTTTCGTTTAATTATATATATATATATATAAATCTAAATCATTTGGCGATTTCAACTATGATAATCTATTCTTTTTATCGCACCTCAAATGACGACAAAAATATCGCTTTTAATTTCTACTCTTTTTATCGCATCTACCATGATGATAAAATGTCACTATTATATCTCTGTTTTATTTATATTTAAATTATAAATAAAATTCACTTTTTAAAACTTATGTTTTTATTCATATCTAGAATGTGAATAAGATACTTCTTTTAACTTCATGGATTTATTCACATTTAAAATGTGAATAAAAATATATTTTTCCAATATCATATTTTTATTCATAACTGAATTACAAATAAAATGTACTTTATAAATTCTTGTTTTTATTTGCAACTAGTTTGCAAATAAAAATTCACTTTTTAAAACAGTGTTTTTATTTTCATATTTTTATTCACATCTAAAATGAGAATAAAAAGATGCTTTTCATATTCATGGCTTCTATTGAACTAATTTACAAATTAAAAAGTGTAATTCCTATCTATGTTTTACTTGCACCTAAAAATGCAAGCAAAAATTATAATTCTTTTTCTATATTTTATTTGCATCTAAAAATGCGAACAAAAATGTAATTATCTTTTATGCCAATATTTTTATTTACACCAAATACAAATAAAATGTCCCTTTACTTTGTGTCATGTTTTATTTACACTAAATGTAAATAAAACATTCTTTTCCTTTTTCTTATTTATTTACGCCACATGTAAATAAATGTCTCTTTTACTTATTAAAAGAAAGTGAACAAAAATGTGGTTCTTATACTATGTTTTGTTTGTTCCTAGAAATGCAAACCAAAAATGTGTAATCCTTTTCTTCTACATATCCTATTTACATAAAAATGTAAATGAAAGTGTCATTCAAAATAGTTCTTTTTATTTACATAAGAAAATGTAAATAAAGTTTTCACTAATAATATGTTCATTTTATTTACATAGAAAATGTAAATAAAGTTTTATCGCTAAATTGTTCATTTTATTTACATAAGAAATGTAAATAAAGTTTCATCACTAAATTGGTCCATTTTATTTTCATATGAAATGTAAATAAAGTTCATCGCAATATTGTTTGTTTTATTTACATAAGAAATGTAAATAAAGTTTTTTTTTTCAAGTTTTGTCCCTTTTTATTACATATTCTATTTACATAAAAAAATGTAAATAAATGAAACCTCATATTTTGTCCTTTTTATTTACAAAGGGAATGTAAATAAGAATGTGTGTCATCAAGTTTGTCCTTTTATTTACAAAGGAATGTAAATAAAATGCCATCGCATAATCTTTTTTATTTTATTTTATTTACAAAGGGATTGTAAATAAAATGTGAGTCATCTAAAATAGTTCTTTTCACCTACATCAAAAAATGTAAATAGAGGTGTTCACAAATTCGTTCTTTTTATTTACATAGATAAATGTAAATCATCACAAAACTTATTCTTTTTCTTATGATCCAAATTTGTTCTTTTTCTTCGCCAAATTTCTATAATGAATATTTTATTTACAACTAGGTGTAAATAAAAGAAATGTTCTTTTCGTTCGCCAAATTTCTATAATGAATCAAATCCAATTTTTTATGGATTAAAATAAAAAGTTGAGACCCTTACTTAAATCCAAAGGGTATACATGGATCTTGAAATAAAAGTGCAGATCTAAATGACAGAAGATACATCTAGAGGATAGCATGATTCTATATTTTTAATTCAAAATACAATGGTTTTAATCGACATCTATGCATATGAACCAATATACAATTTCAGATCTGAATTTATCGCAACTAGAAATGTAGCGAAACAAGATTTCTTCGTAGATCTATATTATTTTCATGACATCTCAATACATCTCAATAACAATACAATAATCACAACCACATACATATCATGATTTCACAAGCGAGAAAATAATTAATTTAAAATTAATTATGTAAATCAGAATTCTCACCTCGTTTGAAGCGATTCTAAAAATCCCAATGAATTCAGAATTTGTCCCAATAACTTTCAAGAAGTTTTATTCAATGTTACGGTTCAGACGAATCTGAAATTATTCAATTCGGGGTTCGTATGAATAAATTATCAATTTTATAATTAAATAAATAAATTTGCCACGCTTATACATGTTAGAAATGAATTAGATTATACCTCAGAAACAAAGGCTGTGGGTTTCAACTATAGGTTAAAATCTAGGTCTTCAAAATTCGAATAAACAGTGGATCGGTTCGATAATCAGGAGATGTCACGACCACCGGGTTGAAGCGACGCACGTGCACGGCTAGGGGTGGTCCGGTGCGATCAACCTAGGCAGGCCCGGCGGCGGTTTGTTCGGCCGGAGTTCGTGGAGGTGAGGCGGGCGCTACATGCGACGGTGGTGGCCAAACTCCGTATGGATGTGTAGAGGGGGAAGAGGGCTTCGAAGTGGTGTGTGGATTGGGTTCTAATTTGTGGAGATGGAGGAGAAATTAGAAGGAGAAGGATAGAGCGGTGTAGGCCATTAAACGGAAGTGGCGGCTGGGAATACACGATGTACAGTGTATTTGTGATTAGGGTTTTCGTATTTCCTATTTTTATACTATTTTAAATGTATTTTTACACTTAAATCCATAACTTTTTAACCGGTCCAATTCCAGTCCAACAGAAAGTGACCCTAGCCAATAGCCCATGTTCCGGATCCAACGGGCTAAATCCCATCAGCCCAAACGGCTGTCTGTGGCCTGTTTTATTTAATTTAATAATTAAATTCTTTATTAAATTAATTCGTTCGCATAAATAAATTCACCAGGCCACATACGGACTTAGAAAAATCCAGAAAAAATATATATGGCTTCGTTATGACGATACAGTCCTAACAAAATTAATTTCACGGAATTCTGAGACCGTTTGAAAAATGGCTATTTTTCCGTCGATTACTTTGACTGAATTGAACAAAACACAGTTTCTTTCGCCATGCTCACCAACTAAGTCAGAAAATTCCATAAATTGAAACCTAGCAAAAATTTGACATTCTGGTTCCAACAAAAGTGGTTTCGTCGAAAACAGAGATCGTTTGAAAATTGACTTTTTTCACTGGCTTTAATATTATTTACAAATGAAAATTTTAATTTCTGGCACATTTTCCAATCAAATTATTTAAAATAAAAAATTTAAATTGGTTCGGATTTTCTGGGTCGTTACAGATCATTAACAACAGATTATATATCACATCATGTATCACCACATATGAAAAATAGTAAAATAAATGTTGAGGAATCCAGTTGGATTCCTCCAACCTATTTCCCTGCATCCACAGATGTTAAACAATATAATAACATCGATTTCATTTCAATATGAAATATTCTGATAAAAAGAATCAATAGTTGATTAACGATTTATATATATATCGTTATCTATAATTTCAACCAATACATAAGCAATTCTACCAAACAATCATCACACACAGTCAATCAGTATTACTACATTTCATTTATAAAAATATACACTGATAGAGTTAGTGAGTTTTACTCACCTTGGACTGTTATCGTTAAATAACGATAATTGTCGTTTGATTCAGATAGGCAATTTATTTCACTATAAATTGTAACGAGCTCCAATTCATTCCTAGTCAGTTCCATTGTGTAGACGTCGTCCATTCGATCCCAACGGATTATGTTTCGTTAAATTTCGATAATGTATGAGCAATATATTTCATTTGCAAGTTTATATGTTATTAAACTTTAAATTAATCTTAATAAAATAAAATAAAATAAAACATTGGGCCTTACCCTTAAATCTTGGCCCATACCCCTTTGTACAAAACCCACGACCCGTGTTTAAACCATCCCCCTTCTTCCCAAATGAACTGCATGCTCCAGGAGCTTATTATCACCATGCCGAATACTTTAAAACCCCCATTCCCCTTTACCTCATTACAGTTCCACAAACCCCCATTACCAATCTCCATTTCTCTAGTATTAAAATACCCCGCTGCTCCTCATCTCTTAACCTAATCTCACCCTCCTGGAAGCCATACTGTACCAATCCCCTAGCACAAAATGATGACTGTGATTACCCCCCATGTCTTCAAATGTATACAACACACATACCAACTTACTACCCAAACCACATCCGCACCTTTCTCTCCTCATTGTAGCCTCAACACCCAACGACTCCGACTTTAACCTCATCACGTGTTATGTTCACATTATACCCCATGCAAGATCCCTTGTACGCTATCCTCTCCCTCAAACTCATAGGACTCGCACCACTCACGTTCGTCGCGGTTCCAGGCTGCACCTCAAAATAGCTGTTGTTCTCTCCTGCTAACAATCACCGAGTTAGTCATGCTTCCCAATACTCCTCCCTTATTTCAAATGCATAGTTCAGGCCACTCCCTCTCCCCTGTAATTTGCTTTCTCTCCTTCCAGATTTTCCTCCACTTCTCGCTCCTCCACCCTCTCCGTATGTTTTGTCACCTCCCTGAACTGGTGTCAAACAGCTCTTCCTGACCACAAATCTAGATCCGAACTCCATAACGTCATTCAATGCTTCAATCTACAAAAGAGCCGAGCCCAGCGTTCACTGTTGAAAATATGGTGCGAGAAGATGTGTATGGAACTCAAGTAAAAGGTTGTAGCGTGTATTGCATTATGTATGTGTGTGTGTATATATATATTTAAAGTTTGCTTTAACATGAGCTTTGCTGGGTTTAATTCTCCAAAGAAGAAAACTGATGGTTCGGCGTCTATATATATAAGCTGCAAATGCCTTGGTGACCAAGGAATAGGAAAGCATAGGCTGTACATCGCTCAACATAGGTTTGCAGAATGATGGAACAATTCATGCTGCATTTAGATCGATTATTTGTAATATAGGTTTGCAGCTATTTGCAATTTCAATTCATAGCTGTTCGATATTTAAGTCATAGATGGTCTGCATATGTCCTTGTATAAGTGATGTATGAGTTATATTGTCTCTTGCATGTGCAGAGGAAATCCTTCGTGGCTAAGTATTAGAGAAATTTGTAGATAAGCCAAAATTCACTTCTTAGTTGTTTTTGAGGTGAAGGCTTCAATAGATGATAGGTGTCATGTGCCGTTTACTCAAGGGGTAAGGTATTTCATATTTAATAAATATTTATGTAACATATTTTAGATTTTAAGGGTACCGTGATACACAGAGTCCCATTTATTTATGACTATTATAAACAAAAATAAAAATACGATCGTCTCGAGCGGTGTGCCATGATCTCAAAAATATAACAATATAGACTAGTTAACTCATTCTATGATACCCTAAAATGCTTATATAGGGTGTAAAACACTTCAAATAAAAAGTTGCTTATTTTTCAAAAAAACAATTACAGAAAAATTCTATAAATTAAATTATAACTACGTCTCAAAAATCTTGTCCAAATTCGAAACCAATATTTAATTGAAATTAAATATATCATTACGGTTTATAAACGATTCTATAGCGACTATTTGAAAATTTGATTTAAACATAACCCACAATCTACATGATGGAAATCTCAAATTTTCTCTTTCATTAGAAAAATATAGTTCACCAGGTTCGAACGTTTCTTATTTCACCGAAATTCGACTTAAAACGGATTTTGTATATTTGTTTAAAGTTCGAATCGCCAAATTACGAACTACCATGCCATTTCGAGCTTGATTATAATTATAATATAATTATACGTTCAACTAGCGTTATTTAAATAACATCGTTAATATAATTCAATTCTAAACTGAATTATGTATTTCAAATTTGTCTAGTTCACACGATATTGTCAGTTCACTATTTCTGACTATTTCAGAATTAAATATATTATTTTATTATTTATATTAATTAAATATTCCATATAATTTAATTCAACGACCATTTAATTCTTCTAATCACTTTTTAAATAATTAAATAAATTAATTATAATACCGTAAAAATACTGGACATTACACTTTTGTCTCAAGCTCTCTATAAATATAATATAAAAATTAAAAACCACTAGCTCTTATTGCAGAATAGATTTCTCACTATGACAAGGTATGGAACCACCTTCCGATCAGTGTACTCTAGAAGCTATATACTAGAGTTTAACAAGAACATTTTGTAACTCGACCACAAATGACCGGCCGTTCATTTCGCTTGAGTGTTCCAAATATATTGTCACCATACGGTTGGTATACCAACATAACCGTTCTCGGGAGATATAAAATTGAAAGAAGTAACAAATATGAATATTCTCTAGATGGTGACAATATACCTTAATTGGGTGCGAACCAGTTAGCCATGCTGCCTGCCCGATTTCTGTCATTTCCCGGTTGATGAGGGTTGAGGTCATAACGTATTTTTTAACAGATCACACATTTATTTACTTTGAATGCCTTATCGTTAGACCCTCCAAATCACAAATTGATTTCCCCAAAAATACCACGGGCATAAAGCTAGAAGAAACGAATTCCTCCGCCACCAACATAAATATGTTTAAAGAGATCAATTTACGCGATCTATTAGATATACTCTGTCAGACATTCATCCATACACTTTGTCCTGGGATAGGACAAACCGAAGGCACTATTATGTAAATCCATCTTAGGAAATTTCTGCCTTGGATTTCTAGAACAGCCCTTGCATAATTTTGTCTTCAATTATCTTCATCATATTTGATTCGCAATGCTAATGCCCATGCGGAGTGGGTTTCAGATAATAAATCTGATCCAAGTCCCTCCGTATTGGCAACGGAAAGTGGTCTTAAACTTTGGTAGTCAATTACTTAACTATCAAAGAAAAACATTCAAACAAACAACGATCTTAGTTCCAAATGTAAATTATATCAATCAACCATCATTCAACACTAAGCAGATTTAAATTAATTTATCATTAATTCAATCATTTCCCAATTTCTCTTACATATCCTTACCAAATATTTCTCCAACTCGTTTAGTCTCTCACAATTTTCGGAAAAACATTTCCTAATATTCACAATTACTTATTTCCCATATTTCGAAAATATACGTTATCAACATTGTAAAACATTTCTATATCTTATTCATGTATCACTATTCTTCCACATCCTCAGTCCTTAATCGTAAACTAGTAAGAAATTAACTCCCTAAGTATTAACCCCGAACGCCGAAACCAACAACAGATCGATACTCAGAAAGTCATTCAATATAATTAATCTCCAGTCAGTTTCTAATTTCCTTAACTCCATTCTTAACTTCAAAATCATTTCAAATATTTACCAATTACTTATTTTAACCTAATCTAATATGCAAAACGTTTGCTTTTAAATCATTATTCACTTTAAAATGTGAATATTATTTCTTTACCGAATACTGAACTCGTTATCTCGATCAAATATTGATTTTATTTATAAATGTCATGATAGGTTTAAATCCTGTTTATCAAGCTTTTTATAAACTCATATTTATATTTCACTCCATATACTGCATTTATAAATCAACTTCCTGTTAAATAAATATCAAGATTATAACTTAACCTCGATTACTTATTTAATTACTAATTATTGGTTTCAAAGCAAATATTAACTATCTTGCCAATTACTGAATTATATAACATTAAAATTTTAAGAACCAATTATTTTAATACCATTCAACATCGTCAAATTATAATTATAAATCCTTATTGATTTATTTCAATTCTATTCCCATTTCGAACATCAAAATAATTTTATTGTTTTCTTTTTGAAATGATTTCCCAATTTCCCTTCCTAAATTCATCCATATATTTTCAAATTATATAATAATAATTATTCCACTTTATTTCAAAACATCGTTTATAAATCGAACTACGTGTGTTAACATAATTAAAACAAGTTATTATAATCTAGTTTATTCGAAATTCAATTTCTATTTAAAAATAGATTATCCTTTTTAAAATCGCAAATTCTTTTCCAATATAATCGAATATATTTTACGGAATTTAATTACCAATTATTTCAAGTCAATGTTATTCAAACATACCAAAACACACAGTAATCAATCACTGATTATTTGTCACATCATATAATGTAATATATGAAAATCAAAAATAGAATTGTTGAGGGATCCAGATAGATCCCTCCAACTTGGTTCCCTGCACCCACAGATGTTAATCGACAATAATAGCACTAATTTCATATCAATATGAAATATAATAATAAATATAATTAATATTCAATCAACTATTTATATATATAACCGTATTTGTAATTTCAACCAATTAATAAGCAATTCATCCAAAAAACCATCACACAATAATTAATCATCATTTATCAATATTTAATAATGTTTATAGAATTTATAAAACTAGGTAGAGTTAGTGAGTTTACTCACACTGGTCGTTAATTATTGAAAAACGATTAACGTCGGTTGATTGGAATCAGACGTTTAAATACCATAAATTCAGATGGGCTCCAAATGGCTCCAAACCATCTCCATCATGTAGTCTTCCCCCTTACGATCATAATGGATTCTGTTTCGTTGAATTTCTTTAATGCATGAGCAAGAAACGATAATTCTAAGTTAACACACATTTAAATTAAATATAAAACCTATATTTTTACTTTCTAAAATGGACTTTACCTCTTTCTCATTCACGCCGGCCCATTTCAGAGGCTATCCACCCGACCCGCTCTAATAGTACCTTCTCCTACAATTTAACTTTCGTCCCTCTCTCCTCTGTTTAAGTAAAAACACGCTTCGTTTTTTTTTTCATTTTCTAACTTTCTTTTTAACCGGCGCGTCCTCCTACTGTAAAAACTCGCGCACTTCTTCTTCTTCCAATGCATTTGCTATCTCAAAAAGATTCCAGTTAATAATATTAGGACTCGTCTTGTTTAACTTCTCTAATAGTGTAACCATTCGGTTTTAAAATTAGCTAATCCAACCCATAATTATCATGCACTGCTGCATGTTACCTTGGAAGCTTTAACTGACTTACCAAAATATTCGTCCAACCTTCCTCCCACGTCAACCCATTATTTCCCAAACCAAGATCACCTCTGAACTCCACTCCACGCAAACTCCTACTCCATCGCCGTTTTTCGAAGCTCACACTCCCCATGTCGGGCACGCTGATCTGTACCCAGTTATAGGTAACGAACTCGCCATGCTCTAAAATCCACTTCTTGCCTTATAACATACGTACTCTGCCAATACATCAACGCTAAGATACAATATAAATACGGCTTCCATGAAAATGGTGATCGACCTTTGCGACCAACAAACAAGCTTGAAGCTCTTACATCCATTGATTTTAAATATATTTACTTTTGGGTTTCTCGTGGAAGATTTTGGTCTTTAATTTATTTTCTTTTCTCCGAAGCTATGGGAAAGCTTCAGCTAAAACTTCTGTGAAGAACAAGTTCTATGTATTTATAGAATTTTATTGCTTCGCACACACGTATTAGGGTATGTAGGGCAGGGCAGGTTTGAGTTTTCACTTCACATGTACGTTTTTCGCAGGCTCAAGTTTTCGTAGGATATAAGAAACTGAAGTATGAAGGAATGGTTTTAATATATTTTATTTGAGTCATTTATTTAATTTAATCTATTATTGATCCATGTTTCAAATTCTTTCATTTATACTTAATTGTCTTAATTTTTATAGTCTGAATTCTTGATAGCAATCACAAAACCTATTAACTTAATTTGTTTTCAAAGACGACTTGCTATACAGGTGTAAAAGTATAATTTCTCACTATTTTAATAGATGAATGCATATTCCTGCATATTTTATCGGGTCTAGGAAGGCCCAATTCTCAAAAATTACCATAAGTTTAGCCTAAGCAAATTTCTTGTCAATGAATTCACTCCACTTCTCCCATAGGTTACTTTGGCATTAATGGAACAATGAATTCACAACAGCACGTCAGGAAACCATATTATATTCTGTTTGAATTATTTATGTATTAACAACTTTGCCAGTATATGCCTATATATTAACATATATCTTATTGTTTTATGGAATGCCATAGACAGAATTAAACCTACCTTTGTGTTAAGCAATGTGCCATGGTCCCAAAGAAATAATAATCTAG
Organism: Allium sativum; assembly: GCA_030737875.1. Lineage (NCBI taxonomy): Eukaryota > Viridiplantae > Streptophyta > Magnoliopsida > Asparagales > Amaryllidaceae > Allium > Allium sativum. The sequence goes on from CM060922.1 coordinate 888,510,995, forward strand.
ACGAGATAACTTACTTTGTGAAATCCTAAAATACTGATATAAGGTGTAAAACACATCAAATAAAAAGTGGCTTACTATTCAAAATAAAAATTACAGAATTTTTTTATAAATTGAATTAGAAATACGTCTTAAAAATCTTATCCAAATTCCAAACCAATATTTTATTATAATTAATAAATCATTGTGGTTTATAAACGATTTCGTAGCGACTTTCTAGAAATTTGATTTGACCATAACTTACAATATTTAAGATGAAATCTCCATTTTTCACTTCCATTAGATAAATATAGTCCAATAGATTCGAACGTTTCTTGTTTAGAGAAATCCGACTTATAACGAATCATGTATACTCAGTTGAAGTTCAAAATTCAATATTACGAACTACCATGACGTTACAAACTCGATTTATAAATATATTATAATTAATACGTTCAGACTTCGTTAAATTAATACATTCGTTATTATAATTCAATTTCAAACTGAATTAAATCTCATATATGATCCAGTCCACACAATATTGCCAATTCAACTTATTTCTGATTATTTTGGAAGTTAGATTTATATTTCGATATTTATATTAATTAAATATTCGAAATATTTCAAATTCGAATCATTTAAATTACTAAACTGCTATTTAAATAATGAAATAAATTAATTATTAAATCACTAAAAATCCGGGACGTTACATGTAATAACCCGGAAATATGAGCCAATTTAAAATTTTTATTTTGGCAATTTTATTGAATTTTGAATATTTAAAATGAATTATTTTAAATAATAACGACGAGAAATTTAGTTCGAATAGAAATAGAACGTATATGTTTATTTGAATCGACGTTAGAATATAAATATTTTATTTTAAATATAAAAGGAACTAGAAATGGCGCGGTAGTTCGAAAATTCGATTTTAAATTTCAAATGGATGTACAGGATTCAAAATAAACCGTATTTTAGTGAAACCAAAAATATTAGAATTTATTTGAAAATATCTTTCCAACGAATCCGAAAAATTGAAATTTCATAGCGGGAATAAAAAGTTATGCCTAATTTAATATTCAGAATAGTCGTTGTGGAATTCTGGCCCTTAAAAATGGAAATTTTGCAAACGACCTCTATTTTTGACGAAACCACTTTTGTTGGATCCGGGATGTCAAGGTATTGATAGATTCCAAAATTAGTAATTTTCTGAATCAATATGTGAGCGTGCCGATGTAAAACGTGTTTTAACTGTTTCGATCAATTTCGATTGACTGGAAAATGGTCATTTTTCAAACGGTCTCAAAATTTGACAAAATTAGTTTTGTTAGGACCGTATCGACAATACGAAGCTACAAATAATTTTTCTGGAATTTTTAGAGTCTGTATGTGACCCTAGTAAATTGAAATGTGCGTTCAAAATCAAAATATAGATTTATATTTTGATTTTGACGGAAACTGATCGTAACAGTCGAATAGACTTGCAGGACATATCCCATTATGTTCGGAATGGGGGTAATACGCTAGGGACGACAGTCGTCGGGTTCGATTTGGGATTCGAATGAAAAATTAACATTTTGAAGGATAAAATAATATAATAATTAAATTATAATATAAATTTAAACTCACCCCCCTTTTCTCTCCTCATTACAGTCGATGAAAGAAATAAAAAAAAAGGGAAACCGCACCTGCCTTCTTCGCCCACCCTTTCAGGCCGTCGCGCCGTCCCTCCCCGCCGCCATACCCCCACGCCGCATCACCCCCCCTCCGTCCATCGCCCAACGCTGCCCCCTCTCTCCACGTGAACCCCAAAAGAGCCCAAACCCTAGAAACCGCCGCCACCTCAATCTGACCAACGCCGCCTCCCTCACTGGCCAATGCCGCGCCGCCACCAATCCTCGACATCACCAGCGACGCCTCCGTTGATCAAAAAACCTCCCCCTTCCTTCGATTAGCGAAGTAAGTTTTTATTTATCTAGTTTAACTAATTTAAAAATCTGATTTTTATTAATGTAAATAGCATAATTTTTGTATATATAACTTCATGATAAAAAAAGATGGGTTTTAATTTATTTCTTCAATGCAAAGTTTAGATTTTTGTTTAGGAAAAATTATGATTTTTGTTTACATATAGATTCGATTTTTAATGCGGTAAAAATTTGATTTTTATGCATGAAAAGCTTAGAGTTTTATACATGACAAAAGTTAGATTTTTAATATGATAAAAAATTAGATTTTTAGATATGATAAAGATTGAATTTTCATGAGTATGAAGAGATGAAAGATTTGATTTTTATGCGAAGAAAGACTTGATTTTTATATTTAAGAGAAAAGATCAGATTTTGATTTCATAAAGATATGATTTTTATGATCATAAAAACGAGATTTTTTGTTATATATAAATGAGATTTATGGTTTAACAAAGATTCGATTTTTACATTAGCAAAGATTCGATTTTTTACATTAACAAAGATGAAATTTCTATATAAGGAAAAAAGAGATTTTTAAATATAAAATGATTAGATTTTTAACGGTGTAAAGATCGGATTTTTATATATTATAGAATAGAATAAAAATCTGATTTTTATTTTATAAAGTAGCAAGATAAAAATATGGTTTTTATCAATATAAAGTAGCGTTAAAAATTGGATTTTTATTGTATGAAGAGCACTATAAAAATATGATCTTTTAGATGTATGTAACAATATAAAGATTCGATTTTTAGAAATATAAAGAAGCGATTTTTATATATCGGAAACTGAATTGTAAAAAGATGATTTTTAATTAGATAAAAATATATAAAAATCATATTAAAAATGTGATTTTTAATATGAACAGCGTAGAACAGACTGCGTTAGAATTCTGGGCAAATCCAGGTGGTTCAGAAATTCAGAAATAAAACCGGCGGAGTGGATCCTCAAGCTGAGAATTCCTCACTTTTAATTTGTTTTCTAGTTGAAACATTTACTAGGATGCAGACGGTACTTAGCAGCACCCGACACCCGTCGTCCACAGACCATGGATGACTTGGTTGTTTGATTGATGTGTTGTGAAAATTGATTGCGTGTTGTGGAATGAAATAAATTATTTTATAGTTAAAAATATAATTTTTAACGGGTATATAAAATAAATATTTATAAACAAATCGGATGATTTGTTTATGTACACACATTTGACTGATATGATTAGGACGATAAATTTTACACATCGCCCAACTGCACAAATAAAACCTGTGTTTGATTGTTTGAAAACCCCACACGGGTGTTGGGATGAAATTGGACATACACTAATCCCAATAATTAGCTGTATGTTGATCGGTTGATTGACAGGTTGTTATAAGCGTTAAATATTCATATTTGATGCTTATGCAGTGTAGAATGCACTCTGGATGATGGATTGTTGTTTTCATTGTTGTTATACATATTTGTTGTGTGAAATCCAAATAATCAAATTATATGGTAATTGACTGTGTCTGATTCCAGTTCAGAAAGAATGAATATTTTAAAATAACGATTAATTTAAAATAACGAATATTTTCAAACAATATTCAGTAAAGAATCCAAATATGATTTTGATGTCCGATTTGGGATGGACACGAATATATTTAAATATATATAGCCGTGTCGATTAGATTGACGCCATTTTGACGTGAACGATATTTATATCGATTTTATTCATTTCGATAATGAATATCGAAAAGGAATTGATTTCAAAATATAATGTTTTGAAAATATTATCATTTATATATCGATGGTATGGAATATTCAATTTTGATTGGAAATTGAACATGAAGTTGAAATCGTATTGAAAACGAATTTAAAACGATTTATAAAATACGTTTTAAAACGAAATCGATGAAATATTATATATATATATATATATATATAATATAATGGCCTGAATAGAACGCGCCGCGCTGCGGCAGTTCGCGAATTTCGACCAATGACTTCAAATGGATATTACGGGAGATCCGACTGTCGGATTCTCCTAAAACCGGAACCGTTCGGTTCGTATCGAAAAGAGCTTTCTAACGAATATTAGAGATTTGAAATCTAACAGGTGGATTTGGAATTATGTCCAAATCAAATTTGGAAAAGGTCGCTGTAAGTGCAGTTCGATGGCCATTTATGGAAATCGACTGTACGGGCCTTGATAAAATTATTAAAAATATCAATAATTAGTGTATAATCATAAGAAATGATTTGGGAAGAATTGGGATGAAAAATTCCAAATTTGAAAAGATAAAAATAGATTTTTATCAAAATGAACTAGTTTTGAACTAGAATTATAATCCATTTATTTTTGAGATAAATAAATTGGATTTTGAAAGGGTTTTAAAAGTAACCAGAATTTCCAATAATTGAATTGGAATGGATTTGAATCGAAATTGTATTTGGAATATTTCGATGTTGGATTTCGTGATTATAGAGATATTGTTATGGAAATTTGAAAGATATATTTATATCGTTATTTCCAATACGATATTTGTTGGTCGTAGAATTGATATTGAATATAAGCCGATATATTTTCTATACAGAGCCTTGTATTTATCAAATGGGATTTGGATTTTTCATGAATGGTGTCTTCATTAACACTGTTCTTAAACTCAGTGGAGAAAAAGATTAAATCTTTTTATTTAGATTTAACGAATTATACCAATTAAATGATATTTAATTGGAATTGAATTTGAATTGATTTTTGGGTTTATCGTGAACGGTGTTTTAAATAACACTTGTTCTTTAACCCGATAGTTAATGGAATGTGAATTGGGTTTATCGTGAACTGTGTTTTAACGAAATTCATTCTTTAACCCGATTTACAGTGAAATGTAATTTGGAATTTATAAATCTTTTGTTAAGATTTAAAGGAGATTTTCCAAAGTAAAGTTTTCCAATTTAATAAAACAAATTGGAATGGAATGGAATTCGATTTGGTAAGAATCAAAGTGAATTTCTGTGGAGGAAGACTGCTAATATATCTGAAATTTAAAAGGCGTTGCCATTATTCCATTTATATTATTAGTCGAATATGGATGTTCATATCGATTACATATATCGATTTGTTTTCCGTGAAGATTCCATCGTTAATGGAATGTGATTTTGGGTTGTCGTGGATGGTATCTTTAATAATACTGTTCTTAGACCCAAAGGAGTTAAGAAAATCATGAACTAACTGGAGATCAGTTAAGTTGAAGGGTTTCTTGGGTATTGATCTGATGTTGGTTTCGGCCTTCGGGTTTAATACTTAGGGAATTATTCACTTACTAATTTATGGTTAAAGGCTGATGGAATGGAATGTGATTTTGGGTTTATAGTGAACCATGTTTTAAATGACATTGATTCTTTAACCCAGTTAAAGATAGGATATGATTTCCCAAGTTAAACAATCATTAATATTGATTTTTGGGAAGATTAAAACCAAGTGGAGTTTTAATGAATCTTTAATTAGATTGAAATGATCGAGGATGGAGTATCACCAGTTTTGCTCCAGGCGATAGTTAAATCTTTAATTAGATTTGAACGTGAAATGGTAATTGAATTTACCGATAACACTGTGGTGTTAGATATGAAGTATTACCAGTCTCACTTCATGGTATGAATAGGTTGGGGTTGGGAAATTTAACAAGTGATTACTTCAGTAAGGTTCGCTAATCCCGACTAGTTTGGATAAACCATAATTTGGTTAGAATTGATATTCAAAAGAAGATTAAAAAATAAATTTAAAGAATTTATCTTTGATAAAATTAATGGGAACCTTTCCCAAAGAATAAGAATATTTGAATAAAAGAATATTCTGAATTGGAATGAGGCGTATGTTGTGTTTGTGTAACACTAGTTTATTATATACGCGAGTTATTCAGAAAGACCGGGTTTATCCCATTCTGAATAACTGATTCGACGATGTGTCGAGGATGAAGACGGTGGTCGAAGACCAGAGGTCTTCACATCGTTTGGATAATTACTGATGATCTTGATTGGGCTGTACACCCAAGAGGAAGGAATCAGTTGGTGATCGTCCAGACGTACTTGGAGATCGATGGATATGCGAGGAATAAGGTTCCTCCGGTTTCGTTCAGACCCAGAACGGACTTGTAAATGGACTGTGTGTCTGACATTGGATATCATTCTGTGTGGTTAATGGATATCGGTTGCATGGAGTGGTTTGCCTGTGTGGCATGCTAAGATGCAAATGATCAAGGCTTTTGTTGAAAAGCAAAGTCTTGTGGTTGATGATCAAAGCACCACCTGTGTGGCATGGCTTTGTGTAGCGTTAATTCGTGAGCCTCACACCCCGGTTGTGAACCAGAAACGGGAGAGGACATCAGGGAGGGCATGCGTTTCTTTCTAGCTAGGGTGGTGTCAGCAACCTACCAGCCCTGACATTTATATTATTTTCACCTGTGTGGTTGTTGGATTGCAAGGCGCCTTGGATATATCGGTGACGACGTGGAGCCGTTGGAGTCATAGGACTCATTTACGCCCCCAAAGGGCGGGGAAACGCAGTGTTCAGGCATTTTAATCCACATCGGTGGACCGGCCCTGATGATCCAAGAGTCACTCGAGCTCTGATCCTGAGACATGGTAGGCTAGATTGTCTCGAATTCGGTGAGGACGATCCCTTGCCTCGGTTCACAGATGGAAATCCAACTTCCAATACGTGACATTTGCGGTTTTTATTATAGAACCTATATATGGTGACATAGTGGTATGGGGCACTTATGTCGTCTATGATTGATACTTATGATTGAAATTGTTTTGACACTATACACTTATAGTAATAATAAAAGATGAAATTTAGCGTATCAAGCATTCTTTGGCTATTATAAGGTAAAACCCTATCCTCCGGCTTGTGTTGCATTGTGTGATGGGACCTGGGTCTTATAATAGCTTCATTGTTCTTTATTTAGCATTGCGCTGTTGTTTTATGCACTGGTATTCTTGGGAGGAAACCCGTTCCGTGTTATACGGCGTGGTCCCTTGATTTACCGAACTTTAAAATAAAGATTAATTACTGTTTTAGTTCTCACACTAGTCACATAACTGACCTGGAGTTTATTGTTTTAACCTAAACTCTGGGTGCCCTTATTTTCCACGGGCAGCTAGTAGTTTTGGTTTTGCAGATTTATATACACAGGGCCCTGGTTTACAGCTGGAATGATATTTGCAAAGCTCTGTATCCGTTTATCTCTTTCAGTTGTATTTTGTATTATTTTCCGCTGCTATGTAATGTATTGTAAATCTCTGATATTTAATGTGTAATATTCATTCATACTCTGTATATTCTTGTATTCTGATGAAATTGTTGTAATAGGCAATGAAATGTTCTTCTGTTTGTGTTCCAATGTGGTTTGTTCTCAATTCAATCCGTGCTTTCCTTCACGGGGAAGTTCGGGTCGTTATATTACATTCCTTTCCCCTTAAAAGAATTTCGTCCTCAAAATTACTAAGCCGGAAAAATGATATCAACCTATTAACTAGATTAAAAAAAAAATTACTCCTTAATTTCAGTTCCAAATGAACTAATTACTTTTAATTAATTTATTCTTACTAACGAAAAAATTTCAAAAATCTTGAAAGTTTTCTAACACTCTAGTTCTCCAATTTTTTTAACCAATATCTCCTTTGCATGCCTCAATCGGTACTATAACAACTTGCCTCTCTAAGCCTTCTCTAATCCAAAAGAAAATCAAATAGCCAAGCAGCTTCCCAAACAGGCTCATAAATCGCGTACTCATATAAAATGTAAACTTGTACCTTTTTGTCGGGCATTCAACTTTATCTCTTCCATTTGTTATCAATTCAGCATGTACAAATATATTTCCAATTGATCTCCACTCAATTTGTAACACCCCGGATTTTTGAATAATCGAATTAACTAAAATAAAGAATAATTAATCTCAGACGTGAGAATTATGGGGATTGGGTTGCGCCATTGTGTTCGTCTCGGAATTCTGGTTGAAATAGAGTCTGAGTTTGTGGGAAACAGGTACCGGATGAAGGAGTTATGGACGAACGAAGATTGGTGGCAAAAGAAGAAAAAAATGCACTGGCGCACTTGGGAAGTGCGCCAGCACAAATTAACACTGGCGCACCAGCCAAGTGCATCCAGGCCGAGGCAGCTAGCCTGCACAGCTTTTTGGTTCAGGCTGACCCGTGTTGTTGAGTCCTTTCTGACTCCTTGCTGAGTCATTAGGGCTGACTTGTCACCCTATCATGATTGAATGGTTTCAATTAACCCTAAGATCATCCGATGGCTTAAATTAATTCATAACTCTATAAAAAGACCCATAGACTCAAACCCTAAATCAGAATTAAAACTAAAACTATGGTCGTCATGCTGTTGTCTTGAACCCTAGAGCAGCCGCCACCAAATTAAAGAGGAAGAACATCAAATCAAATTGGAACTATTCAACCCTAACAACGTATCTTATTCAAAGGAGAGCTAATACAACTCCAGAAATCAGAATTCAGAACTCAAGGCCGCTTTGGAGTTATGAGTTCAATCACCTTAACAAAATAATTGCTAAATCAATTATGATGTGATATATGTTGGATTATAAATTGTGGTTGTGAATCTAATTCATATGTTTTATCATGTATGTTAATTTGATTCATATTATATGATGTTATGCCAGTTTCACAAATGATGTTATGCAAGTTTTATATATGATGTTATGCCAGTTTAACATATGATGTTATGCAAGTTTTATATATGATGTTATGCCAGTTTCACATATGATGTTATGCAAGTTTTATATATGATGTTATGAAAGTTTTGTATATGATGTTATGTAAGTTTGGATCTAAAATATATACTAGTAGTTCATGATGTTAACTTGTGTCAATGAATCCCTTTTTATAATCCAATCGCCTAGGTTTATAACATCAGTTTTTATGCGAATATGGATATGGAACATATGCTAGTTCGTATAGGTATTATGTTCATATGCAATTTTAGATGATAATTGGATTCATATATATATACAAGTTCACACCTTTAAAGTTTAGATCCATATTCAAGTTGACATTTTTATTTTGAATCTATGACATGCCTAGTTATGCAAGTTAACACCTTTATTAGATCCATATTTATGCAAGATGACACCTTTATATTTAGGTTGACGACATACACAGTTTATGTAAGTTTGTGATAATTACCTAGGCTAGTTGGGTGTAAAACTATGTTCATACATGCAAGCTCACACCTTTTAGATCTATGATTTTTGGATCCTTGATAATACAAAGACTATGCCAGTATGTTGTAATTCTTAATTGCAAGATAGATGTAAATTAGATATATTATTGTGTGTATGTGACTTTGTGACGTTTATTTCTTTTTTTTAGTATTGGACTATTTTTTAGTCTAATATGTATATGTCATGTTAAGCGAACGAATGACGGGGGTACGATGGGGATAATACTGGATATACACATAATGTGAATTTGGCATGTAATGGCCTAAAAAGGCATGTAATTAATTTTAAGGAATAAAATTAATTAGTAATGAAATTGGTATAATTTATATACCATAAATAGATGAGCATAAATGCCTTAAAAGGCATAAAATATAATTGTGGTGAAAATTGGTATGATTTTACATACCATAAATGGATGGACATAATTGAGTCAATTATGGACATCGTTAAATATGGAATTGATTTTTAATTTGAATAGGGAAAGTAATTCAAATTGGGGAATGATTAATTAGGAGTAATTAATCATCTAAGACACAAGGTTAGGGTCTTTTGTGGTGTAAGACTGCCTGGACCCGCCCGGCAAATCCAGCTGCCACAAATGCCAGTCTAATGTGAGATGTCTTAGGCACAAATTAAATACGTAACAGTTGTAAAGACACAAGGTTAGGCTCGTTTGTGGTGTAAGACTGCCCGGACCCACCCGGCAAATCCAGCTACCACAAAAGCCAGTCTAATGTAAGAGGTCTTTATGAGGTTACTGTCTTAATGAATTAAGAATCACTTAACCAGATAAACATGTAGTGGGACATGAGGAGGTTAAGTGGGTGCCTTGGGTGGCATGAGGAATCTAGTTGTAACAACCCGAAAATCTGGGCCAGTTTAAAATTTTTATTTTGGCAATTTTAGCGAATTTTGAACATTTAAAATAGATTATTTTAAATAATATCGACGAGAAATTTATTTTGAATAGAATTCGAACGTATATATTATATACGTCGTCGTTTGAATATAAATAATTATATATAATTATAAATAGAATTGAAAATGGCGCGGTAGTTCGATAATTCGATTTCAAACTTCAATTGAATGTACCGGGTGCAAAATAAACCGGATTTTAGTGAAACCAAAAATAATAGGATCTAATTGTGAATATCTTTCCAACGAACCCGAAAAATCAAAATTTCATAGCGGGGATAAAAAGATATGTCCAGTTGAAAATTCTGAATAGTCGCTATAGAATTCAGGCCCTTAAAAATGGACATTTTGCAAACGACCTCGGATTTCGACGAAACCAGTTTTGTTGGATCCGCAATGTCAAATTATTATTAGATTCCAAATTTCATAATTTTTCGAATCAATATGTGAGCGTGGCAAAGGAAAATGCGTTTGACCAGTTTCAGTTGATTTTAATCGACTGGAAATTGGCCATTTTTCAAGCGGTCTCTGAATTCGATGAAACTAGTTTTGTTAGGACCGTATCGTCAATACGAAGCTAGAAAATATTTTTCGAGAATTTTTAGAGTTAGTATGTGACCCCGGTAATTTGAAATGTACGTTTAAAATTCAATATAGTGATTTAAATGTAAATTCAACGGAAACTGATCGAAATGATCGAATCAGCCTACGATACATATCCCATTGTGTTCGGAGTGGGGGTAAAACGCTATAGACGACAGGCGATGGACCTCGTTAGTTTTGCTCCAGGCGATAGTTAAATCTTTAATTAGATTTGAATGTGAAATGGTAATTGAATTTACCGATAACACCGTGGTGTTAGATATTAAGTATTACCAGTTTTACTTCATGGGATGAATAGGTTGGGATTGGGAAATTAAAACAAATGATTACTTCGGTAAAGTTCGTTAATCCCGACTAGTTTGAATTGATATTCAAAAGTAGATTAAAGAATAAATTCAAGGAATTTATCTTGGATAAAATTAATGGGAACTTTTCCCTATGAATGTGAAATTTAGAAACTAACTGTCGGTTAGCCAAGCAGAATGGTTTTCTGGTTATTGATCTGATGTTGATTTCGGCCTTCGGGGTTAATATTTGGGAAATTATTCTCTTGATTAATTTACGGTTAGTGACTGATGAATTGGAATGAGGCGTATGTTGTGTTTGTGTAACACTTTTATAAAATATACGCGAGTTATTCGGAAAGACCGGGTTTATCCCATTCTGAATAACTGATACGACGATAAGTCGAAGATGAAGACGATGGTCGAAGACCGGAAGTCTTCACGTCGTTTGGGTGATTACTGACGATCTTGATTGGGTTGTACACCCAAGAAGATGGAAACAGTTGGTGATCGTCCAGACGTACTGGGAGATCGATGGAAAAGCAAAGTCTTGTGGTGACGATCAAAGCACGGCTTGTGTGGCATAGCTTTGTGTAACGTTTGCTTCGCGAGTTTCACACCCGGTATGAACCAAAAACGGGAGACGGACCTCAGGGAGGGCATGCGTTTCTTTCTAGTTAGAAGTGGCGTCAGTGGTTTTACACGCCCTGACGAGTTTGACTTATGTGGTTGTTGCTGTTGCGAGGCGCCTCGGTTTGATCGGACGATCCGGGTCCGATGGAGTAATTCAGTTGGCTCACCTACACCCCATAGGGCGGGGAAACGCATGTTCAGGGTTTAAATTTAATCCACATCGGTGGACTGGCCCTGACGATTCAAGGGCCCACCTGAGTCTGGGTCCTGAGGCTCGGGCTAGAGAGTCTCGAATCGGTTGAGGACTATCTTTTGCCTCGGTTCATAGATGGAAATCCAACTTCCAAATACGTGACATTTGCGGTTTTAATTGTAGAACTAGTATGTCGACATGATATATGGTACCCATGCCGCCTATGATTGATACTTATGATTTGAAGTTGTTTTATACACTATGCACTTATTATAGTATCAAATGATTTGTTTTAAACGTATCAAGCATTCTTTGGCTGTTATAAGGGAAAACCCTATCCCCCGGCTTGCGTTGCATTGTGTGATAGGACCTGGGTCTTATAACAGCTTCATTTTTCTTTATTTAGCATTGCGCTGTTTGTTTTATGCACTGGTATTCTTGGGAGGAAACCCGTTCCGTGTTATACGGCGTGGTCCCTTGATTTACCTAACTTTAAAATAAAGATTAATAACCGTTTTAGTTCTCACACCAGTCACCTGACTGACCTGGAGTTTATTGTTTTAACCTAAACTCTGGGTGCCCTTATTTTGACACGGGCAACTAGTAGTTTTGGTTTTGCAGATTTATATTCACAGGATCCTGGTTTACAGCTGGAACGATATCCGGAAAGCTTTGTATCCGTATATCTCTTCTAGTTGTGTATTGTATTATTTTCCGCTGCTATGTATTTAAATGTAATTTAAATCTCTGATATTTCTGTGTAATGTATATTCATTAATACTCTGTATATTCTTGTATCTGATGGAATTGTTGTAATATACAATGAAATGTTCTTCTGTATGCGTTCTGTTGTGGCTTATTCTCGAACTATCCGACACTTTCCTTACGGGGAAGTTACGGGTTTTCGCAGTTGGTATCAGAGCTTTGGTTTACAGATCTCGAGAACAAGGCACATTAGAACCATACGAAAGAATTCATCAGATATTGGATTAGTAATATCCAATGAGAATGACTCGTTAGAGATGGGATCAGTAGTATCCTAGAATGAGTGTGAAGAGTATATTTGGAAAATGAAAACCAATTTTGTTTTGAAAATTTAAAATCAATTATTCGTATTTGATTATTTAGTTTATATTGACTTGGACAGTCCAGTATATAAAGATTTTGCATATACGCCTTGCAAACGTGTATTTGAAGTTTTAATATACTGGATAGATATAGAATCACATTCTAGACACCCGGAGATGGTTCTGATGATTGATCGATCATCATCAGAATTTATGTTCGTGTTTTGAAGATGTGATATTTATATATCTCCATTAGACTAGTGTGAGAACCAAAATTAGATAGGGCTTATTGTTGTGATTTGGCATAAAAAATCTGATTTTTGACTATGTATCAAAGTTATGAATTTCAAATTCTAATCCACTAATCGATTGATGTTTCTGTTGTTCGTTTATTTGTTTGCTAATTTTTAGCCTAATTGAATCAAATATTGAATTATATTGAAATGGGTTGCATTTGCTTGCATATACTTGTACTTACATTGAACAGGTCATAGCAAGGAGGCTAGAGCAGAGAATAAAATTTGTTTGCCCGACAAATAGGTACATGTTTGCTATATAATTTACTGTTTTGTTTGGGTGATGATGATTTTATGAGCCTATTGGCTAGCCGCTTGGCTTTTTCTTTTTCTTTTTGAGATCTGAAGGACCGGGGAAGCTATTTGAGATTTCCCGATGCTCCTATTGCAGGGGAGGTTATGGCGAAATTTTTTCGAAAATTTAGGGTGTTAGCCAAATTTTTGAAAATTCTCAGAAACTGAAAAGTTGGAGAATGGAAGCCAGATCGAACGTAGAGTTGATTAATCAAACCACTTTCGACTTTGTTCCTTTTCGGGGACGAAAAGTTTTAAGTGGGGGAGATTGTAACAACCCGAAAATCTGGGCCAGTTTAAAATTTTTATTTTGGCAATTTTAGCGAATTTTGAACATTTAAAATAGATTATTTTAAATAATATCGACGAGAAATTTATTTTGAACAGAATTCGAACGTATATATTATATACGTCGTCGTTTGAATATAAATAATTATATATAATTATAAATAGAATTGAAAATGGCGCGGTAGTTCGATAATTCGATTTCAAACTTCAATTGAATGTACCGGGTGCAAAATAAACCGGATTTTAGTGAAACCAAAAATAATAGGATCTAATTGTGAATATCTTTCCAACGAACCCGAAAAATCAAAATTTCATAGCGGGGATAAAAAGATATGTCCAGTTGAAAATTCTGAATAGTCGCTATAGAATTCAGGCCCTTAAAAATGGACATTTTGCAAACGACCTCGGATTTCGACGAAACCAGTTTTGTTGGATCCGCAATGTCAAATTATTATTAGATTCCAAATTTCATAATTTTTCGAATCAATATGTGAGCGTGGCAAAGGAAAATGCGTTTGACCAGTTTCAGTTGATTTTAATCGACTGGAAATTGGCCATTTTTCAAGCGGTCTCAGAATTCGACGAAACTAGTTTTGTTAGGACCGTATCGTCAATACGAAGCTAGAAAATATTTTTCGAGAATTTTTAGAGTTAGTATGTGACCCCGGTAATTTGAAATGTACGTTTAAAATTCAATATAGTGATTTAAATGTAAATTCAACGGAAACTGATCGAAATGATCGAATCAGCCTACGATACATATCCCATTGTGTTCGGAATGGGGGTAAAACGCTATAGACGACAGGCGGTGGACCTCGTTTAGAGGTCGTATGTAAAAGTCCACATTTTTCAAATAAAATAATTAAATAAAATTAAAAAAAATATCTCTTTCCCCCCTTTTAACTCTGCCCCCCCCCCCCCCCACGTTCAAAACAGAAATCAAAAAGAAAGAAAAAAAAACCCGTTGAAGTTCATCCGCTCCTTCCCCCTTTCCACGTCGCACCTCCGCCACTTTCTTCCTCCGGCACGCGCCTCCTCCGGCCCCTGGCGATGGCGCCTCCCCCTCTGATCCCCTCCGACGCCCCACCGCTATCCACTTGAAACCCTAAGCCCCTGAAGCCGACGCAACTGGAACAGCACCCGCCTCCCTCCGTGCTCCACCAGACCTCGCCGACCCCCCCTGATGACCGACGCAGTGAAAACCTTCCCCCCCTTTTTTCGGTAAATTGACTGTAAGTTTTCTTTATTTGTTTTATTTTATTTTATTTTCTTCTTATTTAGTTAGAAAGAAATTCAGTTTTTAGAATAAATAAAATACATTGGGTTTTAAAAAAAAAATATAAATAAGCATTGTTTTTCTCAATCAAATTTGCTCTGCTTTTGAAATAAAAATATGATTTTTATATTTTTAATGTAATAGAAATATGACTTTTATATTTTTAAGGTATTAAAAATATAGTCTTTACTAATTAGACGAAGTAAAAATATGATTTTTATATTTTTAAAGTGTTAAAAATATAATCTTTATTAAGTAGAAGATATAAAAATATGATTTTTGTCTAGGTAGAGAATTGAAAATATAATTTTTTCATGATAGGAATATTAAAAATATCATCTTTACATGAGTAGAAAACTAAAAATGTGATTTTTATAATGATATTTTTGAAAAGGCGAAATCTTTATATGAAGAATAGCGGGATAAGAATAGAATTTTTTCCTATGTAACATCGAAGTAAAAATTCGATTTTTATATATTGAATAGCAAAGTAAAAATTCGATTTTTATATATTGAATAGCAAAGTAAAAATTCGATTTTTATATACTGAATAACGAAGTGAAAGGGTGATTTTTTATATATAGTGGCTACGGGCAACGAAAGCGGAAAAGGTGAAAGCAATGATGATTTCCTTCAATAGAAGAGTCAAGATGATTGGATAGCTATCTGTGAGAATTTCTCACCTTTCAATTTCATTTTCTAGTTATATATATATACTCGGATGCAGACGGTGCTTAGTAGCACCCAACACAATCGTCCACAGACCATGGACTTGTTTGTTTGGTTGCATAAATTAGTTAGATGATTTGATTTGAATTTGGTTGTTTGGTGATTTTGATTGATGTGTGAATGGCGTGGGCCTTCACTAGACCGGGGATAAGGCTAGGCCTTGTCCCGTTTCTAGTATCGTGCCGTTATGCCGCCGAAATTTTCTAAAATAAGTTAGAAAAATAAAAATACCATTTTATTTGAAGAATGAACTGAATAGAAATTCATATGTTAAAATAAAATGTTTTATCGTTAAAAATATAATTTTTAACGTGAAGTGAATAAAATAAAATATTCATGTACAAACCAGACGGTTTGTTTATGTACACTGATTTGACTGACATGGATTGGGATGATAAATTTTACACATCGCCCAACTGCATAAATAAAATATGTGTTTGATTGTTTGAAACCCCACACGGGTATTGGGATGATATTTGACGTACACTAATCCCGATTATTTAGTTGTATGTCGATCGATTGATTGACAGGCTGCTATAAGCGTTGAATATTTATATTTGATGCTTATACAGTGTAGAATGCACTTTGGATGATGGTTGATTATTTATCGTTGTTGATATATACATGTGTTGTAGAAAATCCATATAATTAACATTATATGGTAATTGATTGGGCCTCATTCCAGTTTTAAAATAGAAATACTTGAAAAAAAGAAATATTTGAAGTAGAATATTTGAAAATTGAAATATATGAAGCCGCGTTGATAGATTGACACCATTTTGACGTGAACGATATTTATATCGATTTTATTCATTTTATAATGAATATCGAAAGTGATTTCAAATCTGAAAGTTTGAAATGAATTCGAAATGAATTGAAAACGATTTCGAAATGAAATGAATTGAAAACGATTTCGAAATGAAATGAATTGAAAACAATTTCGAAATGAAATGAATTGAAAACGATTTCGAAATGAAATGAATTGAAAACGATTTCGAAATGAAATGAATTGAATATAAAACGATTTCGAAATGAATTGAATATAAAACGATTTCGAAATAAATCGAATAGAAAACCAATTTGAATTGAATTGAATTGAAAACGAATTCGAATTGAATTGGAAACAAATTGAAATGAATTCAAATTGAATTGAAATTTGAATTGAATAGAAATGAATTTTAAAACGAATTTATAAAGAAGAATTCAATTTTGATTTGAATTGGAATGGAAGTTGAAATTGCTTTTGAAACGAATTTAAAACTATTTATATAATTCGTTTTAAATAGAAGTCGACGAAATATATATTATATATATTATATATATAATATAATGGCCTGAATAGAACGCGCCGCGGCAGTTCGTGAATTTCGACCATTTATTTCAAACGGATATTGCAGGAGATCCGACCGTCGGATTCTCCTAAAACCGGAACCGTTGGGTTCGTATCGAAAAGAGCTTTCTAACGAATATTAGAAATTTGAAATCTAACGGTTGGATTTGGAATTATGTCCAAATCAAATTTGAAAAAGGTCGTTGTAAGTGCAGTTCGATGACCGTTGATGGAAATCGACTGTACGGGCCTTGATAAAATTATTAAAAATAGTAATAATTTGTGTAAAATCATAAGAAATGATTTAGAAAGGATTGGGATGAAAAACTCCATATTTGAAAAGATAAAAATAGATTTTTATCGAAATGAACTAGTTTTGAACCAGAATTTCCAATGATTGCATTAGAGTGGATTTGAATCGAAATTGTCTTCGGAATATTTCGATGTTGGAATTCGTGATTATACAGATGTTGTTAGGGAAATTTGAAAGATATATATATATTTATATCGTTATTTCCAATACGACATTTGTTAATCGTAGAATTTGATATTGAATATAAGCCGATATATTTTCTATTCAGAGCCTTGTATTGAATATCAAAGGTGATTTGGGTTTGTCGTGAATGGTGTCTTCACTAACACTGTTCTTGAACCCAGTTGAGAAAAGATTAAATCTTTTCATTTAGATTTAATGAAGTGTTCCAATTAAATAATATTTAATTGGAATTGAATTGATATTGATTTTTGGGCTTATCGTGAACAGTGTTTTAAATAACACTCGTTCTTTAACCCGATAATTAATGGAATGTGACTTTGGGTTTATCGTGAACCGTGTTTTAAATGACACGGATTCTTTAACCCAGTTAACGATTAAAACTAAGGGGAGTTTTAATGAATCTTTAATTAGATTGAAATGATCGAGAATGGAGTATCACCAGTTTTGCTCCAGGCGATAGTTAAATCTTTAATTAGATTTGAACGTGAAATGGTAATTGAATTTACCGATAACACCGTGGTGTTAGATATGAAGTATTACCAGTTTTACTTCATGGGATGAATAGGTTGGGATTGGGAAATTAAAACAAATGATTACTTTGGTAAAGTTCATTAATCCCGACTAGTTTGAATTGATATTCAAAAGTAGATTAAAGAATAAATTCAAGGAATATTTCTTGGATAAAATTAATGGGAACCTTTCACTATGAATGTGAAATTTAGAAACTAACTGTCGGTTAGCCAAGCAGAATGGATTTCTGGTTATTGATCTGATGTTGGTTTCGGCCTTCGGGGTTAATATCTTTGTGTCAAGTAATGGGGGCCGATTTCAACCAGTAATCCATACGTATCTTTGTGGGCTCGACCCAAGTCGAGGACGGGACACGCATACTGGGCTTGACTGTAAGAGGCCAAATCGGATTAGCGGTGGCAATGCAAGTCCAACGAGGTCACGTGCGTGCGTGGGTCCGGGCTGGTAGGTAAGACGTTGTTGCATCGTGTAGGTATAAGCCGTGCATTGTTGGTTGCATCGGGTTACCACTTTGGGGAGTGATACACCCTACTGTGGGGCCAGCACGGGTATCTACGAGTTAGGGAGTCGATCGAATGGGGCAGGGTAGTGGGTACACCTAGTGGAGGTAGGAGCAGACGGCGCCTATGTAGTCAGCTAGGGGTACACGAAGCTACCACTATTATTAATAATTACTAAGGGGGTACACCTAGTGGAGATAGGAGCAGGCGACACCTATGACGTCAGCTAGGAGAACGTGTAATTACCATTATTACTTATTGAAGGGACACATCTAGTAGGGGTAGGTACACGCTGGGTACCTATGATAGCAACTAGAGATATACAGTCAAACATGGAGGATAGTGGGTATATCTAGTAATACACGAAGCTATCATCGTTCTAATTAGCCAAGAGGGATCAAATTTCTAGAGTGACTAGTAGGGGTGCAGTTAGTGTTAGTACAATACAGTATGGTACAATACGGTAGAGTATAGTAATTATCCTATATCGATTAGGAAGTGCCATTTTCGTTATCTCTGTTTCTCTTGATTGCCTTGCCATACCCATGTGGTTCACACAGTCATTACCTTATTCTCCAGCTTATATCTTATCATATTGCTTTAATAATTATGTTGTTAGATTTATCGCACTCGCCAGACTTTATGTCTAACCCCCTTTGTTTCCACCTCTTTTCTTCCTTTTCCCCACAGGTTCTAAGGGTGGGACTAGTACTAGTGGAGCTTGATTGGAATCTCTTTGGGAGCACTTGGATTGGGATTGTCGAAGTAAAGTTCAGTCTGTCATTTTCTTTATGGCTATTTGTAGTAGTGGGATCATGTACTTTGTTTTATCAAGATGGATATTATGTACTTAACTTTGGTTTATGGTTTTTGATAATGTAACCAAACATATTTACCTTCTACTGCAATAAATAAAGTTTTAAATTTTCAAGTACTGTTTTATATCTGTCTTGTTGTGATTTTCTGTTCTATATTCACTTAAAACGCTCCACTGAAGTTAAGGCATTCCCTTTGCGAGTGACCTTAATGGAGGTGGTGTGTTACACGTGGTATCAGAGATGAAGGTTACCAGAACAGATAAGATATTTTGAAAAACTATTTTTAAAAAGCATTTTTATAAAGAATACTTTCAAAAATATGTTTGTAGAAGAGTATTTTAGAAAGAAAGGTTTATTTTAAGAACATAATCCCCAAGAGCCATATATCCTTCCTTCGATTCTCCGTTTTGAATCCCTTCCTCTTTCTCTTTTTTGAGTTTTTCCCCCTCCGCGTATAGATGCTTTTTCTAAGATAAATAAGGACTTCCGTACGAAGGACGGAAAACCATTTCAAGGGACTTAGACGTTTGTTGGGCTAGAAGTTAGTCCAAGGAAGTGGAGGGCTTGTTGGTACCTTTAAGATAGACGATGGGAGGAAGGTTCAAATAGCTGTTTGGTTAACAAAGGACGAAACCTCATCTTGGTTGGAGGTCTCGAATGGAGAATGTGAAGAAGAAGGCTAGTTGTTTTGGAGAAATAGGACACCTTAGGATTTTCCAAAGAGGCAAGGACAAAGTACAGGAACCTTTGGAGGGTAGTTGTATTCCCTCACGGCTGGTATACTTGATGGGGGTAGGACCATCTAGGTTGAAATTTGGTTTTCTTTATCATCCTGTTTGAACTTTGTTTGATTCTGGCGCTTCACACTCGTTAGTATCTGCTTCGTTAGTTGAAACACTGCACCTAAATACTAGTCTAGTTAAGGATCCCATCCTAGTCTCAAATCATGTTAGTGGTTCGGCTCATCCTTCAATGGTTTATCGGGATTTGAGAGTGTCTATCTTGGGTGTTTGATTTGAATGCAACGCCTTCTTCCTTGGTTTCATGGGCTATAGTTTGATTCTAGGGGTGGATTAGCTAGCCAGGCGGGGTGCCATCCTAGATTGTGAAAGGAGGGTAGTTAGACTATTGATTCGTTATGGAAAGACCCTCATATTTCTTGTGACCCTAGGGGTTCAGTGATGCTTAGCTGCCTAGAATCTTCTGACGCATCCAACGATGATTGGGAGTCCGTTTGTGTGGTCCGTGAGTATGGAGACGTCGTTGATAAAGTGTGGGTTTACCCAGAAACGCGAAATAAGTTTTCGTATGTGCTTAATAGATTAAGCAAAGCCAGTTATGTAATCAGCGGTGGTTTTGGAGCAAGACTGGCAAGGACAACCATAGTCGGTCAAGTGCTCAACTGGTTGGTCGTCTTACTAGTATTATCTCACGTAGGCCATCTGAATTCGAAGGAGGTATCCCTTGGGTGTTTGTCTGATATTGGTTTAGGCCTTTGGGGCTTGCACTTGGGGGATGTCGAGTTCGACTCGGAGGGTCTGTGTGAGAGATGGATAGTTGTGACGATTTTGCATGGGATAATATCCTGGTTTTCTCTAGAAGCGGAGAAGAACATGCCCTACATCTTAGGGACCCTACAAGCGCACCAGCTTAAAGCTAAGTTCTCCAAAATACCATTTTTGGAGGAAAGAAGTGAGGATTTTAGGGCATGTGGTCTCTAGGGAAGGGTGATATGTTATGGTGTATGGAGTTCTTGGCATCCTACGATTTCGAGATAGCATATACCCCTGACAAGGGTAACGTTGTGGCGGATGCCTTGAGTAGGAAAAAGTTGACATTGAGTCCTTTGTTTGTCGAGGCGCGTAGCTTAGAGTTTATCTCTACCTTTGACTTTAGACCATCCATTGATTTTGTACCCAGTTTGCTAGCGTCCTTGAGGTCAGACCTACACTTTTGGGATGGGTTGGAGAGGCACATCGTGATGACCCACAGTGGATGGACTTAGTAGAGAAGCTCATAAGAGGGAAGTCATCAAGCCACCTAAGTAGGTATACCCTAGATGATAAGGGTTTGTTGCGTAGGGATGGTAGACTTTGTGTACCAAAAGACGATGACCTAAGGAAGACCATTCTTGATGATGCACATCGTTCGAAGATGACCATCCATCCCGGCGGGGACAAGATGTACATGGACATGAGACGAGTTTACTTTTAGGCCGGTATGAAAAGGGATGTGGCCGAGTATGTCGCTAGATGCTTGGTGTGCCAACAAGTAAAAACATAGCAAAAAAGCCCGGTAGATTGCTTCACCCATTGGAGGTCCCACAATGGAAGTGGGAAAGCGTCTCGATGGATTTTGTTGACGGATTACCAAGATCGAGGAAGGGTAATACGGGGATTTGGGTCGTGGTAGACAGACTTACTAAAAGCGCCCATTTCATTCCCGTAAAGAGTAAGAGGACTGCTCCATGGTTTGCCTCCGTATACATTCGAGAAATAGTTTGTTTGTACGGTGTTCCTTCTAGCATAGTGAGCGACCACAATCCTATTTTCACTAGACAATTTTGGAAAAGCTTGCAAGAGGCGGTAGGGACTCAGTTATGTTTGAGCACCGCATATCATCCTCAGACGGACGGCCAGACCGAGAGGGTGAATCGTATTCTAGAGGACTTATTGAGGTTGTGTGTCTTAGATTTCGGAGGTACATGGGAGGAACGTCTTCCGTTAGTGGAGTTCGCATATAATAACAGCTTTCAGTCTAGCATTAGCATGGAACCGTTCGAGGCTCTTTATGGACGGCCGTGTCGTTCGCCTACATGTTGGTGGGAGTCTACAGATAAGATCTTGCTTGGGCCCGATATGATTAGAGAGACTTCGGAAAGATTTGATTCGAAGGAGGATGAAGACGGCGCAAGATAGGCAGAAATCTTATGCAGACAAGAGGACGAAAGATTTCGAGTTTGATATTGGGGACATGGTCTTTGTCAAGGTGTCTCCATTACGGAACGTCGTTCGCTTTGGGTCCGTTGGGAAGTTAGCACCAAGATTCGTAGGATCGTTTCCTATTAAGGAAAGGATTAGGCAGATGGCGTATAGAGTGGAGTTGCCCGAGAGACTTAGTGGTGTACACGACGTAGTCCATGTATCACATTTGAGAAAGTGCTTGCACGAGCCAGCGGAAGTGGTAGAGCCGAGCTTGCTTAGAGAGGTAGAGATCGAGCGTGATGCGACGATTCGACGAGCTCCTACATGCATTCTTGGGTCGGAGATTGAGAAGTTGAGGAATCGAGAGGTAAAACTAGTCAAAGTGTAATGGGGAGATAATGAGAGCAACGCTACTTGGGGACGGAAGCGAAGATGCGTTCATTGTACCCTTTTCTTTTCGAGGGTACATCTTTTAATTTCTCCTTTATCGCCTACCTTGTACTTATCTTATCTTTAGTGTGTCCTCTCGCTAGTATCTTTGACCTTTAGATAGGGTAGTCCTATGGTTGAAACATGTGTTTGAGACATGTTATGTATGATGGATGCATGTGGATGCAAGTGTTTGCTCGTGGTTGCTTGTGGATGCATATACACACACTTTAGGCACTAGATCGGCTCAGTCACTTCATGTTGCATATTGCATATAAATGTGTGTACATATTTAAGTAATGGATGTATAATGGTTGTACCATCATATGGATGTTGCATTTTGGTGAATGGTTGTGCACACATGTAGAAATAATATGTATCGATAAGGTTTTTTCGCATACATAATGGACGCATGACACTATCATGGTTTCCATTAAGGAGGTCAACTGAATCAGTAGACCGCCTGATTTTGCATTAGATAAGGAACATATACGCACACTTCTTGCATATGTTCATACAACATTAGAAATTTTATAAGGACAATGGATGCCCGTGTTTGATGGTTGAGTAGATGGTTGTTTGGATGGTAGGATATGCATTCTCCTTAACTTGGAGATTTCGGGGACGAAATCCTTTAAGGAGGGGAGAATGTAACACCCCGGATTTTTAAATAATCGAATTAACTAAAATAAAGAATAATTAATCTCATACGTGAGAATTATGGGGATTGGGTTGCGCCGTAACAACCCGTATTTTCAATAACCTGTTATAACATAAATCGAGGCAGAATTTAATTCTAAAATCTGAATCAAGGGAAACGGGCTATGCCATTGCGTTCGTCTCAGAAAAATACGCGAAATAGAGTCCGAGTTTTCGAAAATCGGAGTCCGTATGACCCGATTAAGGCCCAACGAAGTTTTCAGAAAATTTCTAAGTAAAAACAGATTTCAAATTCAAATCTGAAATTGGGAATTGGGCCAGTTTGGGCCAGGCGGGAGAATTCCCGCCACAGTACCCAAGTCGACAGCCCTGTCGACTTAGGAGTCGACTGGGTCTGACCAGGTCGACAGCCCTGTCGACTTGGTTGTCGACTTGGCTCAGACGCCCAGTTCTGCCTGGTGCACCAGTTTGGGTTTGTGTTGAGCTTGGAGGCCAGATTCGATTTGGAGGGTTGAGATGGGAACTAGGGTTTAATCCTATGGTCTAAATCACTAGCCTAATCTATAAATCAGACCCTAACCTACCCTAAATCATCATTAATCTATCCTACAACTAAACTATGGCAAAATCAATCCTCTCATGGCCTCCACTCTCTCCATACAATTCCTAAACAAATTTCTAAGAGATTTCCATGCGTACAAGTGTATTTAGGCTTGTATGATCCTCTTTAGCTTGCATTAAAGTCTTGTTTCTCTATTGGCATCATAAAGGAGGAGTCTTGATCAAGTATGCTTGCATTTTTGGGTTTTTAATTAGTTGCATAAGGGGTTTCTTACATTTGCTATACTCATTTGAGTCCGCATAAGCATTGTAAGCCCTATTCCTCTCATACTTGAACTTTGAAGTTAAATGCATATATGCAAGTTGTCATATGTTATGCAAGTTAGTTTATGCAAGTATGATATGCAAGTTGACATATGTTATGCAAGTTTATTTATGCAAGTATGATATGCAAGTTGTCATATGTTATGCAAGTTAGTTTATGCAAGTATGATATGCAAGTTCACATATGTTATGCAAGTTTATTTATGCAAGTATGATATGCAAGTTGACATATGTTATGCAAGTTTATTTATGCAAGTATGATATGCAAGTTGACATATGTTATGCAAGTTTATTTATGCAAGTATGATATGCAAGTTGTCATATGTTATGCAAGTTTGTTCATGCAAGTATGATATGCAAGTTGACATATGTTATGCAAGTATGATATGCAAGTTGTCATATGTTATGCAAGTTTGGGATGGTCATATGGTTCATGTTATCATGTTATGCATGCTTTTTGGGCCTAAAAATGTAATATGCAAGTGTGTGAACACATGAACGTTTCATATGCCACCATGTTGAACTTGTGGCTTTAACACTTTTATGTCATGATTATGCCAAGTTCCCTCTTTCTATCCTTTATGCGCTATTGCGATATGTAAGCGATGGGATTTCGTTTGGGGTTTGGGTAAACTTAAAAGACATAAAAACATGAGCTTGGGAATTTACCTATTAAGTTAGGTCTACCCATTGGGAATTTACCTATTAAGTTAGGTCTACCCATTGGGAATTTACCTATTAAGTTAGGTCTACCCAATTGCTTGAAAAATTGTAACATGATGGACATGACACTTAGAAAAGATAAGTGTGGCCAACTCGAGGTTGGGTTGAGTTTGTAGCGTAAACCTACCCGGAACCGACCGGCTTAACTAGTTGCTACAAACAATAGGACCCAATGTGAGAAGTTGGTCATGTTGTACCTTGGACCCGAGGTTAGACCAAGTTGTGGTGTAAAGCTACACGGACCCGCCCGGCTTAACTAGTAACCACAACAAAGTTTAATGTGAGAGGTTAAGGCGCATTAATTAATTAATGCCTCATGATTAGGGTTAAGTCATGGACCATTTAATACTTAACCAATTTGGGCTCGGTGGATTAATCGGGGTTAAGTCGTGAACTCATCGTTACACTTAACCAAGTTAATCCATGATTAGTAGAGGGGTTAAACTGTACTTAACCCACTAGAGAAATCCTAGTAATGGAGGGTCCACTCCGCAGTAATCCCAAGTTTGTATCCTTAAGGCCCTAGGGACTAGGCTAGGGAGGGGGCACGATTACTAGGCTGGAGGTAAGCGACCAAAAGCGACGGCCGAGTGGTACGCCGGTGTAGTTCTGGGCGGACTCTGGTCGTGCACATAGTCCGTAGCCGGAGAAAATAAGCACGGGTACCGGTAGACCGAGACTGTGCACTCATGTTTATGGTGTCCAGGGGTTGACACCCTAGGGCTTGATACACCCGACGGGTGGACCCGGCACAGTTCGACTACATTCATGTTTGGGCCGTATTGACACCAACACGTGACGAGTTAGGCTTAGGGAGCCGATCGACTAGACCGTTGGGTTGGACCTCGTGGTAGGGTCACTTCATGTCATTGGACCTCGTATGAGGGTCACTTCATGTTATTGGGCCAAAGCTTGGGCCGTGGGATCAATACTTGTGTATCCAAGTCATGATAGTTTGCTAGTACACCTGTGGTGCAAAACCTTAATCCTGATTATGCGATGACACCTTTATCTACCTTGATAGTTAATCATCATGATGTTATCCTTATGATTCATACCTGCTGCTCATGTCAGCTAATTTTATCAGTTTACATTGATTGTAGTAGGGCTTACTCAGTCTTTTTGACTGACCTGTTTTCTTTCGCCTCTTTTCTTCCGTTTCCCCCCCCCCCCAGGTTCTCAGGGAGGGAATACAGGAGCTTAGCTGGATCTTACCTGCTTTCTTGGATAGCTCATGTATGCTTGGGACTTGAGCTCGCTATGGTTTTTCTGCTTTGGGGATAGCTACTTATGTTTTTCTGTTCAGTTTCAGATGATGTTGTTTAATGTACTAGACTTGTTTATTTGGGAAATTGACATTATGATGTAGCAGACTTGTTTTTGAAATGGTTTAAAATTCTTCCGCTGTTTTATCTATGTTATTTACTCTGTTTACATATATACATATGTTCTTGTTCTGCCTTGATATATCATTATGCATGTTTACCTGATTCAAACGCCCCTCCAAAGTCAGAGTGCTTGCAAGAGACACCCTGGCGGAGGCGGGGTGTTACAATTTTGGTATCAGAGCATATGGAACGAGAAGGAACAAAAAGGCTTTTAGAAAACTTTTGGAAAACTATTTTCAAAACCAAGTATAAAGTATTTTCCAAAGAAAAGTCTAGTTTATTTTAAAAGGCTATTCCCCAAAAAGCCATTAGCAAAATCCTTTCGTTTTCTCCATTCTGAATCTGTCTTTTTCTTTTTCTGTATGGCCGATAACTTTGCCATTCCGGAGGGAGTGCATGTACCCGTTTGGTATAGGAGACTTTTGGAGACTAGGGCGACCGAAGCCGGCCCCGCAGATGCCCCTCCTCCTCCTCCCCCAGTAGTTAATATTCCTCCTCCCGTTGCTAATATTCCTCCTCCCGTTGCTAATGTTCCTCCTCCTCCTGTTGCTGAGGTTCCTCTTCCTCCTCCCCCTCAGCATCCTCAAGCTGACTTCGCAAAGATTTGCAAGGATTTCAAAGCAATGGGTGGCAAGAACTTTCAAGGCACTGAGACTTTTGTGGAGGCCAGAAATTGGTTGAAAGAGACCGAGGATTTATTTTCCATCTTTGGGTTAGATGATCAGAGGAAGATCTTGTTGGTGGTTTGGCTTATGAAGGATGAAGCCGCTTATTGGTGGGAAGTCACCAATGGTACTAGGCATGTTGAGACTTGGGCCGATTTCAGGGCAAGGTTCATGCTTAAGTTTCTATCTTCTGCCGAAGAGAATTTGCAAATGGAAAGGTTTATTGCTTTGAAGCAAGGAGATATGTCTGTCAGAGAATATGTGAACAAGTTTAATCAGTTAGCTCGTTTTGGCTTGGATATGGTGAATACTCCTCAGAAGAAGGCCCTTCGTTTTGCTAGGGGACTGAATGAGCCGTTGCAGGGATTGGCCATGTCACATATTCCTCATGGGGCCACGTTTGAGAGTTTGGTTGATATGGTGTTACTTCAGGGAGATGTTAAGAAGAATGATGCTCAAGTCAAGAAGACTGATTCCCAGGGAAAGGTAAATCAGGGCAATACTGGTGGTCAAAGCAGTCAAGGCAATCAGAACAAGAACAAGGGTCAAGGCAACAAGGGGAACAACAACAAGGGCAAGAACAACAAGGAGAAGTGCCATTATTGCGGTACAGTTGGGCATCTTATTAAGGATTGTAGGAAGAGAAAAAGAAAGAATGGTGAATGCTTTTTATGCGGTAAGGCTGGACATCTCAGCAAGGATTGCCCGAAGAAACAGGGGCAAGGCCAGGGTCAGACTCAGCGTGCTGGACCCGCAGGAGGGCAAGTTCACGCTCTCACTACCGCTCCAGTTCCCGATCGAGGTAGTATTTCTGTTGAGAGCCTTGTATATATTTCTGATTTTCCAGTTCGTACTTTGTTTGATTCTGGTGCATCGCATAGTTTTATCTCATCTGATCTTGTTGATAGTTTGCACCTTAGTACTAGCTTGGTAGAGGATCCCGTTTGTGTCTCAAATCCTATTGGGGGTTCCGCCCATTTGTCTATGATATGTGGGGATTTGAGGATCTCTATATTGATTGTAGAGTTCTTGTGCAGTGCTTATGTCCTTGGTTTCAGGGGATACGGATTGATATTGGGCATGGATTGGCTGTCCAGATATGGAGCCATTCTTGATTGTGAGCATAGGGTTGTGAGGCTCGTGACTCGCCTCGGGAACACCCTAGAGATTTCTTGTGATCCGAGAGGTCCCGTCATGTTGTGCTATCTGGAATCACTCGACTTGTCAGTGGAGACTCTTCAGTCTGTAAGAGTGGTCCGAGAGTATCCCGATGTTTTTGATGAAGTTAGGGGTTTGCCCCCTAAGCGAGAGATTGATTTCCGCATTTATCTGGTGGATAATGCAAAGCCGGTTTCTTTGCCCGTTCGGCACATAGCTCCGCGTGAAAGGCGGGAGCTAAGCAAGCAAGTGAAAGAGTTGCTTGAGAAGAACTTCATTAGACGAAGTATATCTGAGTGGGGAGCGCCTGTGGTATTTGCTACCAAGGCGGACGGTTCTCTCCGACTATGTGTTGACTATCGAGAGTTGAATAAGCTGACTAAGAAGAGCAGACACCCGTTACCGAGGATCGATGATCTCTTTGACCAGCTTGTCGGTGCTTCTGTTTTCTCTCAGCTTGATCTTGCTACTGGATTCCATCAGCTCAGGGTAACTGAGGATAGTATAGACAAGACTGCGTTCAAAACTCCAGACGGAT
This sequence comes from Allium sativum, assembly GCA_030737875.1. Lineage (NCBI taxonomy): Eukaryota > Viridiplantae > Streptophyta > Magnoliopsida > Asparagales > Amaryllidaceae > Allium > Allium sativum. The sequence continues at coordinate 888,539,790 of CM060922.1, forward strand.
TCTTTGAGTGGCTTGTCATGCCATTCGGCTTGACGAATGCACCCGCATATTTCGTAGACTTGATGAGTAGGGTGTTCAGGGAGTTCTTGAACAAGTTTGTCGTGGTCTTCGTAGATGACATTCTGATCTTCTCTAAGGATGAGGAAGAGCACGCAAGGCATCTCGTGGAGGTGATGGATACGCTTAGAGCGCATCAGTTGAAGGCCAAGTTCTCCAAGTGTCACTTTTGGAGAAGGGAAGTTAGATTCCTTGGGCATATAGTGTCTAAGCAGGGCTTAGCGGGGGATCCCGCTAAGGTGGTTGCAGTTCAAGATTGGAAGACTCCAAAAAATGCAACCGAAGTGAGAAGTTTTCTAGGTCTTGCGGGTTTTTATCGGAAGTTCATCAAGGACTTCGCGAAGATTTCTGCTCCTCTCACTAAATTGACGAAGAAGAATTTAGTTTTTGCTTGGAGCATAGAATGCGAGCTTGCTTTTCAGAAGCTCAAGAGAGCTCTTACATCAGCACCTGTTCTAGCTCTGCCCGATGGAGGGAAGTTATTTACAGTATATACCGATGCATGTGGCACGGGGTTGGGAGCTGTTCTGATGCAAGAAGGAAGGGTGATATGCTTTGGCGGTAGACAACTCAAAGTGCATGAGAAGAATTATCCCACTCATGACTTAGAGTTGGCAGCAATAGTATATGCACTCAAGGCTTGGCGCCATTATCTTCTAGGAGAAAGATTTGAGCTTTATACCGATCAAAAGTCATTGAAGTATCTCTTTTCTCAGAAGGATCTGAATCTGAGGCAACAAAGATGGATGGAATTCTTGGCGTCCTACGATTTTGAGATAGCTTATACCCCTGGCAAGGGGAATGTGGTAGCAGATGCATTGAGTAGAAGAAGGTTGACCCTAAGTCCTCTATTCGTTGAGATGAAGAATTTAGAGTATGTGGCAACCTTTGATTTCTCTTTGGCGGTCGAGTCGATGACCGGTTCTTTAGCATCTCTGGAACTCAGGCCTACCCTTCTTGATCAAGTTGGGGCTTCACAGAGAGAAGACCCTCACATAGTTGAGATTATGGATAAGCTGATTCGAGGAGAGACGTCTAGTCATCTCGCTCGATATTCCGTTGATGACAAGGGTTGGCTGAGGAGAGATGGAAGGTTATGTGTTCCCATGGTAGAAGATTTAGTAAGAAAAGTTCTTGAGGAAGCACATCGCTCTAAGTTGACTATACATCCAGGCGGAGATAAGATGTACAAAGATATGAAGCGTATTTTCTTTTGGCCTGGGATGAAGAAGGATGTGGCAGAGTTTGTCTCTAGATGTATCATTTGCCAGCAAATTAAGGCCGAGTCAAAGAAGCCCGGTGGGCTATTGCATCCTCTAGACGTTCCACTTTGGAAGTGGGAGAGTATCTCCATGGATTTTATCGATGGGCTTCCAAGGTCAAGGAAAGGGAGTACGAGCATTTGGGTTATTGTAGATAGACTTACGAAGAGTGCTCATTTCATTCCGGTAAAGAGCAAGAGGACCGCATCTTGGTTAGCGTCCGTATATCTTCGTGAGATTGTGAGACTTCATGGAGTCCCTTCTAGTATTGTCAGTGACCGTGACCCAATCTTTACAAGTCAGTTCTGGAATAGCTTGCAAGAGGCTATGGGCACGAGGTTGAATCTGAGTACTGCTTATCTCCCACAGACGGACGGCCAAACCGAAAGGGTGAATATGGTACTCGAGGATCTGTTGAGGCTGTGTATTCTGGATTTTGGTGGTACTTGGGAAGACCATCTTCCTCTTGTTGAGTTTGCATATAATAACAGTTATCAGGCAAGCATAGGGATGGCACCATTTGAAACTTTATATGGGAGGCCGTGCAAGTCGCCTACATGTTGGTGGGAGATTACAGATAAGCTCATACTTGGGCCTGATATGATCAGAGATACATCCGAGAAGATCGAGTTGATTCGGAGACGGATGAAAGCGGCCCAAGACCGACAGAAATCCTATGCTGATAAGCGAAGATCTGATTTGGAGTTTGATGTTAGGGATATGGTTTTCGTAAAGGTTTCTCCTTTGCGGAATGTGGTCCGATTTGGAGCCATTGGGAAGTTAGCACCGAGATTTGTTGGACCATTCCTTATTATAGAGAGGATCGGGCATATGGCTTATAGAGTGAAGTTGCCCGAGAAGCTTGCCGGAGTACACGATGTTTTTCATGTCTCGCATCTCCGGAAGTGTTTACATGAATCAGCAGAGGTTGTTGAGCCAAGTGTTCTGGAAGATGTGGAAGTGGAGAAAGAGGCTACCTTGAGGAGAGCTCCGATTCGTATCTTGGGGACGGAGACCAAGAAGCTAAGGAATCGAGAGATCAGATTAGTGAAGGTACAATGGGGTGAAGCCGAAGAAGACGCAACTTGGGAAACCGAGGAGAAGATGCGTGGGCTTTATCCATTCCTTTTTGAGGGTACACTCTCAATCTCTTTTCTTTGTTAGCATATCTTTCTCTTTGCTATCCATATTTATCTAGTTTATCGTGTTAATCTTGTCATGAGAACCTTAGGAAGAAACCCTTTGGATGAAACATGTGTTTGAAACATGTTATGCTTGATGGTTGCAAGTGGTTGCAAGTGATTGCAAGTTGTTGCTCGTGGATGCATTATACACGTTAGGCACTAGATCGGCTCGCACACTCCTCATATTGCATATGCATGAGTGTTTATGCTTATTCATGGATGAAAATTGTGTATGATCACATGGATGTTGCATATGGGTGTATGTTATGTGCACACATATAGATGATATACATTATGTTAGGAATTGCATACATATGGGTTCATTTCACTAACATAATTTGCATTGATGATATTCGCATTAGATAAGTACATGTACACACACCTTTGCATATGTTCATCCAGCATTTAGAATCTTGTAAGGACAATGATTGCTCGTGGATGATGTTTTGAGTAGATGGATGTTTGATGGTAGGATACGTTCTTCCTAACTTGAAGATTTCGGGGACGAAATCCTTTAAGGAGGGGAGAATGTAACAACCCGTATTTTCAATAACCTGTTACAACATAAATCGAGGCAGAATTTAATTCTAAAATCTGAATCAAGGGAAACGGGCTATGCCATTGCGTTCGTCTCAGAAAAATACGCGAAATAGAGTCCGAGTTTTCGAAAATCGGAGTCCGTATGACCCGATTAAGGCCCAACGAAGTTTTCAAAAAATTTCTAAGTAAAAACAGATTTCAAATTCAAATCTGAAATTGGGAATTGGGCCAGTTTGGGCCAGGCGGGAGAATTCCTGCCACAGTACCCAAGTCGACAGCCATGTCGACTTGGGAGTCGACTGGGTCTGACCAGGTCGACAGCCCTGTCGACTTGGCTGTCGACTTGGCTCAGACGCCCAGTTCTGCCTGGTGCACCAGTTTGGGTTTGTGTTGAGCTTGGGGGCCAGATTCGATTTGGAGGGTTGAGATGGGAACTAGGGTTTAATCCTATGGTCTAAATCACTAGCCTAATCTATAAATAAGACCCTAACCTACCCTAAATCATCATTAATCTATCCTACAACTAAACTATGGCAAAATCAATCCTCTCATGGCCTCCACTCTCTCCATACAATTCCTAAACAAATTTCTAAGAGATTTCCATGCATACAAGTGTATTTAGGCTTGTATGATCCTCTTTAGCTTGCATTAAAGTCTTGTTTCTCTATTGGCATCATAAAGGAGGAGTCTTGATCAAGTTTGCTTGCATTTTTGGGTTTTTAATTAGTTGCATAAGGGGTTTCTTACATTTGCTATACTCATTTGAGTCCGCATAAGCATTGTAAGCCCTATTCCTCTCATACTTGAACTTTGAAATTAAATGCATGATATGCAAGTTGTCATATGTTATGCAAGTTAGTTTATGCAAGTATGATATGCAAGTTGACATATGCTATGCAAGTTTATTTATGCAAGTATGATATGCAAGTTGTCAGATGTTATGCAAGTTAGTTTATGCAAGTATGATATGCAAGTTCACATATGTTATGCAAGTTTATTTATGCAAGTTGACATATGTTATGCAAGTTTATTTATGCAAGTATGATATGCAAGTTGACATATGTTATGCAAGTTTATTTATGCAAGTATGATATGCAAGTTGTCATATGTTATGCAAGTTTGTTTATGCAAGTATGATATGCAAGTTGACATATGTTATGCAAGTTTGTTTATGCAAGTATGATATGCAAGTTGTCATATGTTATGCAAGTTTGGGATGGTCATATGGTTCATGTTATCATGTTATGCAGGCTTTTTGGGCCTAAAATGTAATATGCAAGTGTGTGAACACATGAACGTTTCATATGCCACCATGTTGAACTTGTGGCTTTAACACTTTTATGTCATGATTATGCCAAGTTCCCTCTTTCTATCCTTTATGCGCTATTGCGATATGTAAGCGATGGGATTGCATTTGGGGTTTGGGTAAACTTAAAAGACATAAAAACATGAGCTTGGGAATTTACCTATTAAGTTAGGTCTACCCATTGGGAATTTACCTATTAAGTTAGGTCTACCCAATTGCTTGAAAAATTGTAACATGATGGACATGACACTTAGAAAAGATAAGTGTGGCCAACTCGAGGTTGGGTTGAGTTTGTAGCGTAAACCTACCCGGAACCGACCGGCTTAACTAGTTGCTACAAACAATAGGACCCAATGTGAGAAGTTGGTCATGTTGTACCTTGGACCCGAGGTTAGACCAAGTTGTGGTGTAAAGCTACCCGGACCCGCCCGGCTTAACTAGTAACCACAACAAAGTCTAATGTGAGAGGTTAAGGCGCATTAATTAATTAATGCCTCATGATTAGGGTTAAGTCATGGACCATTTAATACTTAACCAATTTGGGCTCGGTAGATTAATCGGGGTTAAGTCATGAACTCATCGTTACACTTAACCAAGTTAATCCATGATTAGTAGAGGGGTTAAACTGTACTTAACCCACTAGAGAAATCCTAGTAATGGGGGGTCCACTCCGCAGTAATCCCAAGTTTGTATCATTAAGGCCCTAGGGACTAGGCTAGGGAGGGGCACGATTACTGGGCTGGAGGTAAGCGACCAAAAGCGACGGCCGAGTGGTACGCCGGTGTAGTTCTGGGCGGACTCTGGTCGTGCACATAGTCCGTAGCCGGAGAAAACAAGCACGGGTACCGGTAGACCGAGACTGTGCACTCATGTTTATGGTGTCCAGGGGTTGACACCCTAGGGCTTGATACACCCGACGGGTGGACCCGGCACAGTTCGACTACATTCATGTTTGGGCCGTATTGACACCAACACGTGACGAGTTAGGCTTAGGGAGCCGATCGACTAGACCGTTGGGTTGGACCTCGTGGTAGGGTCACTTCATGTTATTGGACCTCGTATGAGGGTCACTTCATGTTATTGGGCCAAAGCTTGGGCTGTGGGATCAATACTTGCGTATCCAAGTCATGATAGTTTGCTAGTACACCTGTGGTGCAAAACCTTAATCCTGATTATGCGATGACACCTTTATCTACCTTGATAGTTAATCATCATGATGTTATCCTTATGATTCATACCTGCTGCTCATGTCAGTTAACTTTATCAGTTTACATTGATTGTAGTAGGGCTTACTCAGTCTTTTTGACTGACCTATTTTCTTTCGCCTCTTTTCTTCCATTTCCCCCCCCCAGGTTCTCAGGGAGGGAATACAGGAGCTTAGCTGGATCTTACCTGCTTTCTTGGATAGCTCATGTATGCTTGGGACTTGAGCTCGCTATGGTTTTTCTGCTTTGGGGATAGCTACTTATGTTTTTCTGTTTAGTTTCAGATGATGTTGTTTTATGTACTAGACTTGTTTATTTGGGAAATTGACATTATGATGTAGCAGACTTGTTTTTGAAATGGTTTAAAATTCTTCCGCTGTTTTATCTATGTTATTTACTCTGTTTACATATATACATATGTTCTTGTTCTGCCTTGATATATCATTATGCATGTTTACCTGATTCAAACGCCCCTCCAAAGTCAGAGTGCTTGCAAGAGACACCCTGACGGAGGCGGGGTGTTACATGCGCCATTGTGTTCGTCTCGGAATTCTGGTTGAAATAGAGTCCGAGTTTGCGGGAAACGGGTACCGGATGAAGGAGTTATGGACGAACGAAGATTGGTGGCAAAAGAAGAAAAAAATGCACTGGCGCACTTGGGAAGTGCGCTAGTACAAATTAACACTAGTGCACCTGCCAAGTGCGCCCAAGCCGAGGCAGCTAGCCTGCACAGCTTTTTGGTTCAGGCTGACCCGTGTTGTTGAGTCCTTTCTGACACCTTGCTGAGTCATTAGGGCTGACTTGTCACCCTATCATGATTGAATGGTTTCGATTAACCCTAAGATCATCCAATGGCTTAAATTAATTCATAACTCTATAAAAAGACCCATAGACTCAAACCCTAAATCAGAATTAAAACTAAAACTATGGCCGTCATGCTGTTGTCTTGAACCCTAGAGCAGCCGCCACCAAATTAAAGAGGAAGAACAGCAAATCAAATCAGAACTATTCAACCCTAACAACGAATCTTCTTCAAAGGAGAGCTAATACAACTGCAGAAATCAGAATTCAGAACTCAAGACCGCTTTTGAGTTGTGAGTTCGATCACCTTAACAAAATAATTGCTAAATCAATTATGATGTGATATATGTTGGATTATAAGTTGTGGTTGTGAATCTAATTCATATGTTTTATCATGTATGTTAATTTGATTCATATTATATGATGTTATGCCAGTTTCACATATGATGTTATGCAAGTTTTATATATGATGTTATGCCAGTTTCACATATGATGTTATGCAAGTTTTATATACGATGTTATGCCAGTTTCACATATGATGTTATGCAAGTTTTATATATGATGTTATGCAAGTTTTGTATATGATGTTATGTAAGTTTGGATCTAAAATATATACTAGTAGTTCATGATGTTAACTTGTGTCAATGAATCCCTTTTTATAATCCAATCACCTAGGTTTATAACATCAGTTTTTATGCGAATATGGATGTGGAACATATGCTAGTTCGTATAGGTATTATGTTCATATGCAAGTTTAGATGATAATTAGATTCATATATATATACAAGTTCACACCTTTAAAGTTTAGATCCATATTCAAGTTGACATTTTTATGTTGAATCTATGACATGCCTAGTTATGTAAGTTAAAACCTTTATTAGATCCATAGTTATGCAAGATGACACCTTTATGTTTAGGTTGACGACATACACAGTTTATGTAAGTTTGTGATAATTACCTAGGCTAGTTGGGTGTGTAAAACTATGTTCATACATGCAAGCTCATACCTTTTAGATCTATGATTATTGGATCCTTGATAATACAAAGACTATGCCAGTATGTTGTAATTCTTAATTGCAAGATAGATGTAAATTAGATCTATTATTGTGTGTATGTGACTTTGTGACGTTATTCCTTTTTTTAGTATTGGACTATTTGTTAGTCTAATATGTATATGTCATGTTAAGCGAACGAATGACGGGGGTACGATGGGGATAATACTGGATATACACATATTATGAATTTGGCATGTAATGGCCTAAAAAGGCATGTAATTAATTTTAAGGAATAAAATTAATTAGCAATGAAATTTGTATAATTTATATACCATAAATAGATGAGCATAAATGCCTTAAAAGGCATAAAATATAATTGTGGTGAAAATTGGTATAATTTTACATACCATAAATGGATGGACATAATTGAGACAATTATGGACATCGTTAAATATGGATTTGATTGTTAATTTGAATAGGGAAAGTAATTCAAATTGGGGAATGATTAATTAGGAGTAATTAATCGTCTAAGACACAAGGTTAGGCTCTTTTGTGGTGTAAGATTGCCCGGACCCGCCTGGCAAATTCAGCTGCCACAAATGCCAGTCTAATGTGAGAGGTCTTAGGCACAAATTAAATATGTAACAGTTGTAAAGACACGAGGTTAGGCTCGTTTGTGGTGTAAGACTGCCCGGACCCGCCCGGCAAATCCAGCTGCCACAAATTTCAGTCTAATGTGAGAGGTCTTTATGAGGTTACAGTCTTAATGAATTAAGAAACACTTAACCAGATAAACATGTAGTGGGACATGAGGAGGTTAAGTGGGTGCCTTGGGTGGCATGAGGAATCTAGTGGGTGCCTTGGGTGGCATGAGAAAATACGATTAGTAACACTTAACCAAGATAAAACATGTAAGTGGGACATAGGGGTTAAGTGGGTGCCTTGGGTGGCATGTGGGATTACTAATAGAAGCCCTTAACCAAAATTGAAACATGTAATTGAAACATGAATAAGAAGTGGGTTTAAGTGGGAAATACTAGAGGGGACCAAGCTTAGGTGGATAGCTTGTGTCAAGTAATGTGGGCCCATTTCAACCAGTAACCCATACGTATCTTTGTGGGCTCGACCCAAGTCGAGGACGGGACACACATACTGGGCTTGACTGTAAGAGGCCAAATCGGATTAGCGGTGGCAACGCAAGTCCAACGGGGTCACGTGCGTGCATGGGTCCGGGCTAGTAGGTAAGACATTGTTGCATCGTGTAGGTATAAGCCGTGCATTGTTGGTTGTATCGGGTTGCCACTTTGGGGAGTGATACACCCCACTGTGGGGCTAGCACGGGTATCTACGAGTTAGAGAGCCGATCAAATGGGGCAGGGTAGCGGGTACACCTAGTGGAGGTAGGAGCAAAGGACACCTATGTAGTCAGCTAGGGGTACACGAAGCTACCACTATTATTAATAATTACTAAGGGGGTACACCTAGTGGAGATAGGAGTAGGCGGCACCTATGACGTCAGCTAGGAGTACGTGTAATTACCATTATTACTTATTGAAGGGGCACATCTAGTGGGGATAGGTACACGCTGGGTACCTATGATAGCAACTAGAGATATACAGTCAAACATGGAGGATAGTGGGTACATCTAGTAGTACACGAAGCTATCATCGTTCTAATTAGCTAAAAGGGATCAAATTTCTAGAGTGACTAGTAGAGGTGCAGTTAGTGTTAGTACAGTACAGTATGGTACAGTACGGTAGAGTATAGTAATTATCCTATATCAATTAGGAAGTGCCATTTTCGTTATCTCTGATTCTCTTGATTGCCTTGCCATACCCATGTGGTTCACACAGTCATTACCTTATTCTCCAGCTTATATCTTATCATATTGCTTTAATAATTATGTTGTTAGAGTTATCGCACTCGCCAGACTTTATGTCTGACCCCCTTTGTTTCCACCTCTTTTCTTCCTTTTCCCCCCAGGTTCTAAGGGTGGGACTAGTACTAGTGGAGCTTGATTGGAATCTCTTTGGGAGCACATGGATTGGGATTGCTGAAGTAAAGTTCAGCCTTTCATTTTCTTTATGGTTATTTGTAGTAGTGGGATCATGTACTTTGTTTTATCAAGATGGATATTATGTACTTAACTTTGGTTTATGGTTTTTGATAATGTAACCAAACATATTTACCTTCTGATGCAATAAATAAAGTTTTAAATTTTCAAGTACTGCTTTATATCTGTCTTGTTGTGATTTTCTGTTCTATATTCACATAAAACGCTCCACTGAAGTTAAGGCATTCCCTTTGCGAGTGACCTTAATGGAGGTGGGGTGTTACATGTGGTATCAGAGCTGAAGGTTACCATAACAGGTAAGATATTTTGAAAAACTATTTTTCAAAAGCATTTTTATAAAGAATACTTTCAAAAATATGTTTGTAGAAGAGTATTTTTGAAAGAAAGGTTTATTTTAAGAACATAATCCCCAAGAGCCATATATCCTTCCTTCGATTCTCCGTTTTGAATCCCTTCCTCTTTCTCTTTTTTGAGTTTTTCCCCCTCCACGTATAGATGCTTTTTCTAAGATAAATAAGGACTTCCGTACGAAGGACGGAAAACCATTTCAAGGGACTTAGACGTTTGTTGGGCTAGAAGTTAGTCCAAGGAAGTGGAGGGCTTGTTGGTACCTTTAAGATAGACGATGGGAGGAAGGTTCAAATAGCTGTTTGGTTAACAAAGGACGAAACCTCATCTTGGTTGGAGGTCACGAATGGAGAATGTGAAGAAGAAGGCTAGTTGTTTTGGAGAAATAGGACACCTTAGGATTGTCCAAAGAGGCAAGGACAAAGTGCAGGATCTTCTGGAGGGTAGTTGTATTCCCTCATGGCTGGTATACCTAACGGGGGTAGGACCGTCTTGGTTGAAATTTGGTTTTCTTTATCATCCTGTTTGAACTTTGTTTGATTCTGGCGCTTCATACTCGTTAGTATATGCTTCGTTAGTTGAAACACTGCACCTAAATACTAGTCTAGTTAAGGATCCCATCCTAGTCTCAAATCCTGTTGGTGGTTCAGCTCATCCTTCAATGGTTTATCGGGATTTAAGAGTGTCTATCTTGGGTGTTTGATTTGAATGCAACGCCTTCGTCCTTGGTTTCACGGGCTATAGTTTGATTCCAGGGGTGGATTGGCTAGCCAGGCGGGGTGCCATCCTAGATTGTGAAAGAAGGGTAGTTAGACTATTGATTCGTTATGGAAAGACCCTCATATTTCTTGTGACCCTAGGGGTTCTGTAACAACCCGCATTCTACGCATCGGAGGATCGTAGAGTATTTATTTCTTTCACATACGAAGTCGTAGGGTCATGTAACTTTGGGAGACGACTACTATGGTCATTTCCCATGTTCATGATTTTTGCCGATTTTTAAATGACCGTTTTACCCCTAGCTGATCTTGTTTTGGCCATAACTTTTGATTGGAAAGGAGTTTTGACCTAAAACCACTTCCATTGGCTTCGAATGATGGTTTACCTTTCCGTAGAGTGGTTACATTAGCCAAACGGACTTACCGTTTGGGAGATATGGCTGAAACAAGGTTTAGAAGGTGAAAAACAGCTTAACCGGGCCTAATTGAGGTGATTAGCAAGAAGGCCCATAACCCATTTCGGGATTAGGGTTAGGGGGAGGCTGAGAATAGTAGGAAAACGAATTTTATTTCATTTTCCAGCCGCCACAAACATGTCTTTCACCCTAGCCATGGCCTCCACCTTCTAATTTCATCCCAAATCGTCTCTAATCACTTTCTAATCGAAGATTAAGCAAAACTACATAAAATCAAGGGAGGGTAGCACCAAATTAGAGAGAGGGTTGCTGGAACACATTAGAATTCGACCCAAACAGAGAATCATTTCAGATCTACAGTTTACTTGGTGGCAAAGGTGAGTGATTTGCATTGTTTTTCATTAATTACGGCTAATTATGGTAATTAGCGAAGATTAGCGAAATTATGGCTCAGAAAAATCTAGAAAAATTCCTAAAATTCTAAAACATCATTTTATGCCTCTGATATGAATTTGGGTTAATTTCGACTAATTTTGCAAATCCCGGAATTTGGGGGATTTAGGGGTGATTAGTGGAAATTAGCGAATTTATGCATGTTAAAAATCTGGAAAAATATTTATAAATTGCTAAATATTATTTTAGGCCTCTGTTAGAAAATTTGGCTGATTTGGTTAAGTTTTGTTAATCCTATCATTAGATTTTCTTAAACGTGATTAAGAGGGATTAAGGGAAAATATGGGTTTTTGGCTATGTTTGAACCGTTTTAACATACCATATTGTTGTTTTGCTGTTTGTGGATATTTATACATGTTGCTATGACTGTATGGTATACTTTATGATTGTTTAGAATAGTTAGAATGGTCGAAAACGCTGTCGAGAGGCGTATAAACAGTCGTTGGAAAGTTGCAGGAAATGCAGGCAGGGATCGGATCAGACCTCCCTTACCCGACCCGAACCGTTTGTGGGTACTTACCACGATCCGAACCGGAGACCACGATCTGCCAACAGCTCTCGTACCCGATCCTCTCTCGCGCTTCGCATCCCGATCCGACCAGAGGAGGAAAACATGCACTTGCACGCTCCGACCCGATCCACTTCAGAAGCCACGAACCGATGGTGCGACCCGATCCGATGGAGCTGGAGCGCCACGAGCTAGAAGGAGCACGACCTGATCCGTATGGCGCGACTTGATCCGATGGAGGGAGCACGACCGACCCGATCCGAGATGCTTGGACTTGAAGTGAAGACCACGATCCGACCCGAGCGAGGGTGATGACCACGATCCGAAGCAAGGTGAAGTGAAGACCGACCCGGATGAAGATGATGACTAAAACCCGAGATGCAAAGGTAATCCAAATGGAAGTTAGAGCTCAGGATCTAGATGGGAACCAATGATTTCACTTCATGATTGGGCTTTGCTGCGGGACGTGTGCAAAGGGGTTATCGGTATCCGTAACCTTGGTTCACTAATGACAGATAGATTAGGGGCTTGTAGTGATAGTTGTACGGGATTGGATTCCGACATGGACCAAAGGATTAGGTAACCAAGGTAGTGGATATCGTATGCTTTACGCCCTGAGTGAGGGATGTGAGGATGATTGTTATGCTTAATTGTTTGACATCACTATGACATGCACACCCCCACCCCCGTATCTCTTACACTGTATGTTAGTGGAACCTTAGAGTATTGTACGGTATGTAGTGCTAACTCTTTGGTTGCAGGTCCAGGTTCAGGTATGATTGGATTATACCTGTTATTGTTCTGTTTTGTTGCTTATCGCTCACACCAGACTTTTGTCTGACCCAGAGTTTTATGTCTCTTCTTATTACTCTGGGTGCTCACACGAGCAGACTAGATACAGGTCATCTGGTGATGCACGAGTAGCTAATCTGGAGGCAAGCAGGAGGCTTCCACGTATGATATATAGATATTCTCCCTGTGTCGTTGGTGGTCACTACTTGGGCATTAGTAGTGTACCTTCCATATCTTGATTTGCTTTTAGAGACAGTTTTAAAAGTTGTAATAATGATGTTGTGAAACATAAGTTGTATTTGGATTTTCCGCTGCTATGATAGTTTGTTTTCAGCTTATGCACTGTCTCACCTGTTTTGTGTCTAGTATATGTTATGATTATATTTTATCCCATGCGATGTGAGACATATTACAGGTTCTTTGTTTGTTTTACTCTCTTCTTTCCTTTCTTCTGGCGTCCGTTCCGTGCTAGTCGGGCATGTGTACAGCGCACCTTCGAAGGAAATGCAGGCTAGTGTGGGGCGGGTCGTCACACTTGGTATCAGAGCTCTAGGTTGCGTAGTTAACCTAGGGAAAGACACCAGGGAGAGATAGTACGTATATGAGAGCGCGTATTTGTGATTATTTTGGTTTTCAAAAGCTATATCTATATATATTATTAGTATAGCTAAGAATGAAGTTGTACTGCACTAGCACCACTATGGGGTCGTTAATCGTTTTCTCTTTACAGATTGAACGATGAGTCGAGACACCAGGGGTGCTGGTAAAGGGACCAATAATTGGAATGCTCCTAACATGAGGACGATGTTCACTGACTTCATAAGGGAGATGCTTAGGGATGTTTAGGGAGCAGTTCCCAATGCCGGTAATGGTGGTGGTCTAGTAGTGCAGGCGCCTAGGGTCGATTTCGCCTAGTTGTGCAAGGATTACACTAACCTTGGTGGGAAGCCGTTCCACGGAACGGAGTCAGCCACAGATGTTCAGGATTGGTTGGATAGCTGTGATCATATCTTCGATGACTTGGGTATCGAGGATGCGATGAAGAGATGGCTAGCGTCTCGTCAGTTGCAAGGGCGAGCGATGAATTGGTGGAATGCCATTAAGACAGCTACTCCAGAGGATCAAGTTACTTGGAATCAGTTTAAGACTCGCTTTTGTGATAAGTTTATTCCAGCTGCTCATAAATCAGAATTGTTCAGGAAGTTCTTGGAGCTTAAGCAGAATGGTAGGGAAGTCTCAGAGTACATCGCAGAATTCGATACTTTATCGAAATATGGATGGTCCCTTATCGATACAGTCGAAAAGAAGAACGAGAAGTTCATAACTGGCTTGGATGGGTACTTGGGGGAAAGACTTATAAACCATATCGATGAGACGTTCGATTCTATTGTAGGAAAGGCATTAAGGTCAGAGATACTTTTCCCTAAGTCGAAGACCGAGGTTGCTACAGCATCTGCAGAGGAACCAAAGCCGCAAGCAGGTGGTGAAGGCAAGAAAAATTCTCAGAACAAGAGGAAGCAGAACCCGACCAAGGATGGTCAGAATAAGAAAAATAAGAAATATGGCAAATGCTTTAGTTGTGGCAAGAAGGGCCACTATGTCAGAGATTGTCGAGAAAAGCCTGGGGAAAGGAAGTGCTTTAACTGCGGCCAGGCGGGACATCACAAGGATGATTGCCCACAACCTCCTAGGGAGAAGCAGATTGTGAAAGCATATGCTATCAACGCTGTTCATTCTTCGTCGAATGCTCCAAGTGCGACGCAGAAGGGAAAGGGTATCGTTATAAAAGGTATGCTTTCTATTTAAGATGTTTCTGTTCGGGTATTGTTTGACAAACCCGAGATAGTCGATAGACCTTTAATTGTGACGAACCCGATAGGTGGTTCGACTGATCTTAGTATGATTTGTTGTGGTTTGGTCTTATCGAGTCATGGATGTATGTTTCCTTGTGATTGCTTTTTTTTGGGCTTTACTGGGTTTAGCATTATTTTGGGGAGTCGATTTACTCTAAAAGAATAGGGTGGTATTAGGTACCTACCTAGTGATGGCGATAGTAATTGGAGTTAAGGAAGCTAAGAGGTTATCGTTGTAATAAGTTCTAGTTGTCTCTGGGAGGCAAATGAGTGCTCCAGTGCTAGATTGTTTTGCTAGTATCACCTCACGTGGGTTGTCCGAACTCAGAGGAGATGTTCCTTGGGTGCTTGTCTGATATTGGTTTAGGCCTTTGGGACTTGTGCTTGGGGAATGTCGATTTTGACTAGGATGGTTTGCGTGAGGGTTAAATAGTTGTTGTGATTTTTCATTGGATGATATCTTGGTTTACTCGAGGAGTGATGGGCAGACGGGACATGATAAGACTGTTCAATGGTATAGACTGCCCAGAGTTAGACTCGATAGGGTTATGAGATTGCTCGACTGGGACTCGAGAAAGATGCAAAGTAATGGATTGTTTAGAACCCTATGTTGATGTTCTCTTTGGATAGTCGGACTTTGAAGGAATAGGATGTGTTCGTTGATCATGGAGGATACAACAAAGATTAGGGCGATTCAAGTTGAACTTGAACTCGTAAAAGGAAAATGGGTGTCAGTTGATCTTGGAGATGCAACGAATAAGGAGACGACAACTGACGTTGGAATAGAGTTTGTCGGTAATGGAAACTCAAGACTGGGTCTGAGTTATAGATTGACTCAAGTTGGACTCGAGAAGGCTGCAAGGAATTGGATTCGGCTTGAGTTGGACTCGAGAGGGAAGCAAGACAATGGATAGACTTGGGTTGGACTCAAGTATTTTAGGCGGACTAAAAGCAGGGGTATCTGGGGACGCCCGTTACCTTGGATCTGTTGGATGTGATCTAGTTATCCTTGGAGGATAAACGTACGTTGGACGTACAGTAGTCCGTAGGGAGGCGGGGCTTCCATTGGCCTGGGATTTGTTGGACTAGTCAAGTAGGCATCGGTGTATGAATGGAGGCTGGGCTTCCATTAGTTATTGATGTTGGTTGGACCAGACATACTAGAATCGACATATTGGGATTGGTTAGACCAGTCATGTAGGTGTCGATGTGTTTATGAATTTAGCAGGTGATAGGTAGGACTTGTTTGATGGATGTTATGGTTGCTATGTTGTTCCTATTTTTCTTCCCTTGAGTAGACTATCACATGTAGGGTTCCAGCGATGGGGAACAAAGTGATTGTAGTAGGACTATAAGCTAGTGCAGTAGAGTCGTCATGACTCGAGGGGCAAAGTGGACATAGCAAAGGACTAGTGGCTATGGATCAGTGCAGTGGAGTCTCCATGACTCCATGGGGCAGAGTGATCATAGTAAAGGATTTGGGTGCGGTAATAGTCCCATTGAGTAGGAGACATGCCAGTTTAGGGGTTTTGTTTCTAGGATGGAAGCAACTAGATTATATCACAGGATATGATTTCAGACCCAAGAGTGAATTGGATTCAGAAACGCTAGTAAGCTTGACGATTAGATCGATTTTGATTGAGTGGATTGGTTCCAGTTAGAAGGATAATCGTAACCTATTGGAAATCATCTCTAGGGTAGAGATGGGTATCGATAAAAAGAGAACGATCAAGCAAGGATTTGATCAAGAAGGATGGCTTCAAAAGAATGGAGGACTAGTTGTACCCAACGTAGATGGACTGAGAGATGAAG
The DNA here is from genome assembly GCA_030737875.1 of Allium sativum. NCBI lineage: Eukaryota > Viridiplantae > Streptophyta > Magnoliopsida > Asparagales > Amaryllidaceae > Allium > Allium sativum. The sequence goes on from CM060922.1 coordinate 888,556,115, forward strand.
TGCTTAGAACATTTCATCACTCGAAATTGACTATACATCCCAGTGGTAACAAGATGTATGGAGACATGGAGCAGACTTGCTACTGGGAAAGGATAAAGAAAGACGTTGGGAAGTTTATGTCTAAGTGCATGAATTGCCAGTTAGTTAAAGATGAGCAAAAGAAGCCTAGTGGTTTGTTACAACCATTAGAAATTCCTAAATGGAAATGAGAACAAGTCTCAAATGGACTATATTGATAGTTTACCAAGGACTAGGTCAGGTCATGATGGTACTTGAGTGAATTGTATATTAGAGAACCTTTTGAGAACTTATATATTGGATTTTGGAGGGTCATAGGATGGCCATTTGTATCTGGTTGAGTTATGGATAATAATAGTTATTAGCCCAGTATTGGTATGGTTCCAATTGAAACTTCATACGAAAGACCGTGCAAGGCACCATCATGTTGGTTGGAGAGGTAAGTTAGCACCAAGATTTGTTGGTCCATTCCCAGTCCTCGAGCAAGTTGGGAATTTGGCGTATGAAGTAGAGCTACCTGACAAGATGGCGGGAGTTCACAACGTATTTCATGTTTCCCAGTTAAGGAAATTTGTGCACGACCCTAGTATGGCTATTTCACCTGATCAGTTGGATAACATCGAATTTGAACCCGAGGCGGTTGGGAACCGCAGACCTTTGCGTATTGTTGGGAACGATATGAAGCAGCTTCGAAGGAAGGTGGTGAAACCAGTCAAAGTTCAGTGGGGTGGTGATGAGGAAGGTTGTACTTGGGAAACAGAGGAGAACATAAGGAAGAAGTATTCAGAACTCTTTGCCTGGTAAGGTTTTGGTAGTGATAGTTCTTCCCTTGTTAGTAAACTGCATGCTAGGATAGGCATGCGGAATTCTTTGTATGTTTCGGTTAAGGAATTTCGGGGACGAAATTTCTTAAGGGGGGAGAATGTAACAACCAGCATTCTACACATCGGAGGATCGTAGAGTATTTAATTCTTTTACATACGAAGTCGTAGGGTCATTTAACTTTGGGAGACGACTACTATGGTCATTTCCCATGTTCATGATTTTTGCCGATTTTTAAATGACCGTTTTACCCCTAACTGATCTTGTTTTGGCCATAACTTTTGACTGGTAAGGAGTTTTGACCTGATATCCATTGGCTTCGAATGATGGTTTACCTTTCCGTAGAGTGGTTACATTAGCCAAACGGACTTACCGTTTGGGAGATATGGCTGAAACAAGGTTTAGAAGGTGAAAAACAGCTTAACCGGGCCTAATGGAGGTGATTAGCAAGAAGGCCCATAACCCATTTCGGGATTAGGATTATGGGGAGGCTGAGAACAGTAGGAAAACGAATTTTATTTCATTTTCCAGCCGCCACAAACATGTCTTTCACCCTAGCCATAGCCTTCACCTTCTAATTTCATCCCAAATCGTCTCTAATCACTTTCTAATCGAAGATTAAGCAAAACAACATCAAATCAAGGGAGGGTAGCACCAAATCAGAGAGAGAGTTGCTGGAACACATTAGAATTCGACCCAAACAGAGAATTATTTCAGATCTATAGTTTACTTTGTGGCAAAGGTGAGTGATTTGCATTGTTTTTCACTAATTACGGCTAATTATGGTAATTAGCGAAGATTAGCGAAATTATGGCTCAGAAAAATCTAGAAAAATTCCTAAAATTCTAAAACATCATTTTATGCCTCTGATATGGATTTGGGTTAATTTCGACTAATTTTGCAAATCCCGGAATTTGGGGGATTAAGGGGTGATTAGTGGAAATTAGCGAATTTATGCATGTTAAAAATCTGGAAAAATATTTATAAATTGCTAAATATTATTTTATGCCTCTGTTAGAAAATTTGGCTGATTTGGTTAAGTTTTGTTAATCCTATCATTAGATTTTCTTAAACGTGATTAAGAGGGATTAAGGGAAAATATGGGGTTTTTGGCTATGTTTGAACCGTTTTAACATACCATATTGTTGTTTTGCTGTTTGTGGATGTTTATACATGTTGCTATGACTGTATGGTATGCTTTATGATTGTTTAGAATAGTTAGAATGGTCGAAAACGCCGTCGAGATGCGTATAAACAGTCGTTGGAAAGTTGCAGGAAATGCAGGCAGGGATCAGATTGGACCTCCCTTACCCGACCCGAACCGTTCGTGGGTACTTACCACGATCCGAACCGGAGACCACGATCCGCCAACAGCTCTCGTACCCGATCCGCTCTCGCACTTCGCATCCCGATCCGACCATAGGAGGACAACATGCACTTGCACGCTCCGACCCGATCCACTTCAGAAGACACGAACCGATGGTGCGACCCGATCCGATGGAGCTGGAGCGCCACGGGCTAGAAGGAGCACGACCTGAACCATATGGCGCGACTCGATCCGATGGAGGGAGCACAACCGACCCGATCCGAGATGCTTGGACTTGAAGTGAAGACCACGATCCGACCCGAGCGAGGGTGATGACCACGATCCGAAGCAAGGTGAAGTGAAGACCGACCCGGATGAAGATGATGACTAAAACCCGAGATGCAAAGGTAGTCCAAATGGAAGTTAGAGCTCAGGATCCAGATGGGAACCAATGAGTTCACTTTATGATTGGGCTTTGCTGCGGGACGTGTGCAAAGGGGTTATCGGTATCCGTAACCTTGGTTCACTAATGACAGATAGATTAGGGGCTTGTAGTGATAGTTGTACGGGATTGGATTCCGTCATGGCCCAAAGGATTAGGTAACCAAGGTAGTGGATATCGTATGCTTTACGCACTGAGTGACGGATGTGAGGATGATTGTTATGCTTGATTGTTTGACATCACTATGACATGCACACCCCCATCCCCGTATCTCTTACACTGTATGTTAGTGGCACCATAGAGTATTGTACGGTATGTAGTGCTAACTCTTTGGTTGCAGGTCCATGTTTAGGTATGATCGGATTATACCTGTTATTGTTCTGTTTTGTTGCTTACCGCTCACACCAGACTTTCGTCTGACCCAGAGTTTTATGTCTCTTCTTATTACTCTGGATGCTCACACGAGCAGACTAGAGATAGGTTATCTGGTGATGCACGAGTAGCTGATCTGGAGGCGAGCAGGAGGCTTCCACGTATGATATATAGATATTCCCCCTGTGTCGTTGGTGGTCACTACTTGGGCATTAGTAGTGTACCTTCCTTATCTTGCTTTGCTTTTAGAGACAGTTTTAAAAGTTGTAATAATGATGTTGTGAAACATAAGCTGTATTTGGATTTTCCGCTGCTATGATGGTTTGTTTTCAGCTTATGCACTGTCTCACCTGTTTTGTGTCAAGTATATGTTATGATTATATTTTATCCCATGCGCTGCGAGACATATTACAGGATCTTTGTTTGTTTTACTCTCTTCTTTCCTTTCTTCTGACGACCGTTCCATGCTAGTCGGGCATGTGTACAGCGCAAATTCGGAGGAAATGCAGGCTAGTGCGGGGTGGGTCGTCACAGGTTCAGTGATGCTTAGCTGCCTAGAATCTTCTGACGCATCCAACGATGATTGGGAGTCCGTTTGTGTGGTCCGTGAGTATGGAGACGTCGTTGATAAAGTGCGGGGTTTACCCAGAAGCGCGAAATAAGTTTTCGTATGTGCTTAATAGATTAAGCAAAGCCAGTTATGTAATCAGTGGTGGTTTTGGAGCAAGACTGGCAAGGAGAGCCAGAGTCGGTCAAGTGCTCAATTGGTTGGCCGTCTTACTAGTATCATCTCACGTAGGCCGTCTAAATTCGAAGGAGGTATCCCTTGGGTGTTTGTCTAATATTGGTTTAGGCCTTTGGGGCTTGCACTTGGGGGATGTCGAGTTCGACTAGGAGGGTCTGTGTGAGAGATGGATAGTTGTGACGATTTTGCATGGGATAATATCCTGGTTTTCTCTAGAAGCAGAGAAGAACATGCCCTACATCTTAGGGAAAGATTAGGGACCCTACAAGCGCACCAGCTTAAAGCTAAGTTCTCCAAAATACCATTTTTGGAGGAAAGAAGTGAGGATTTTAGGGCATGTGGTCTCTAGGGAAGGGTGATATGTTATGGTGGATGGAGTTCTTGGCGTCCTACGATTTCGAGATAGCATATACCCCTGACAAGGGTAACGTTGTGGCGGATGCCTTGAGTAGGAAAAAGTTGACATTGAGTCCTTTGTTTGTCGAGCGGCGTAGCTTAGAGTTTATCTCTACCTTTGACTTTAGACCATCCATTGATTTTGTACCCAGTTTGCTAGCATCCTTGAGGTCAGACCTACGATTTTGGGATGGGTTGGAGAGGCACAGCGTGATGACCCACAGTTGATGGAGTTAGTAGAGAAGCTCATAAGAGGGGAGTCATCAAGCCACCTAAGTAGGTATACCCTAGATGATAAGGGTTGGTTGCGTAGGGACGGTAGACTTTGTTTACCAAAATACGATGACCTAAGGAAGACTGTAACACCCCACATCCGTTAGTGTCACTCACAAAGGGAATGCACTAAGTTCTGTGGAGCATTTAGGGTAAAAGATGCAGATAAATTACAAGACAGATAGAAATTAAACAGCAGAAAATAAAACTTTGCTTTATTGATAAAATAGTTTGTACAATGGTTTCTTTACAATATCAGAGTATCATCTGTCTTACAAAATAAAGAAGCATAAAAACAACATTTATATCCCCCGATTTTAGCAAAAGCCAGCTATAGTATCTGAAAAGAGAATCCAAGCAAACTTCGACAAATCTTCAAGCTGGGAAAGAGTGGCAGTCCAACTTAACCTGAGCTAAACTATTCCCTCCTTTACTACCTGGGGGAAGGAACAGAAGAAAAGAAGACGAAAGAAAAACAGAGTTAGACATAAAGCCTGAGTAAGTTCAGTAACTTCTAGCATGTGAACATGGAAAAACAAACGACATGAATTAACTGAATCCAAGATTACACCATGCCCATAGGGTCAGCAAGATTAGACAAGATAATCACAAGATATGCTAAAATAAGATAAACTGGATATGCTCTAATACTTTCGTCGCTTCGCTATTTCCTTGTTATACTAGTTTCTATATCTCTACACCACCTAACTAGTGTTCCAACGTGATCCCAGCCCCTTTAGTTTCCATTGCCTTCAGGCATACATTTATTATTTATTACCTAGTTCTAATCTAGGGTTTTCTATCAAGTGCTTTCTAGATTTAACTAGAGTTTTACGCTATCTGCTGAACGCTTTTCGAGTTCAGAGTTTATGCCACCTAATCCAGCGAGGGATTACACTACCTGTCGAATGATGCCCCCAAGTCTAGGACACACTACCTAGAGTGGTATATGTTCCTATACTTCCACACGCATGTATCGCGAATCGTTATCGCTTGTCTAGATGCACATGTCCTGTAATGTGCGGTCCGAGTCCTGTGACAGGGCAAATCAAGGAATACAGAACTTGGTCGGGAGCTTTCAGATATCTGCCGATGCAGATGCTAAGGTCTGTTTTTATTCCAGTGGCTATGGTCCCTGTAACAACCCGGAAAATGCGAGCCAGTTTGAAATTTTTAATTTGGCAATTCTAGCGTATTTTGATTATTTAAAATGAATTATTTTAAATAATATCGACGAAAATTTATTTTGAATATAATTCGAACGTATATATTATACGCGTCGTCGTTAGAATATAAATATTTATATATAATTATAAAAGGAATTGAAAATGGCGCGGTAGTTCGAAAATTCGATTTCTAATTTCAAATGAATATACAGAATTCAATATAAGTCAGAATTGAACGAAACAAGAAATATCTGAATCTGTATAACTATATCTTTGTAACGAAGTTAACAAACTGAGATTTCATCTTAGAAATGATAAGATATGTCCAGTTTAAAATTAGAAATAGTCGCTATGGAATTCAGGCCCTTAAAAATGGACATTTTGCAAATGACCTCTGATCTCGACGAAACCAGTTTTGTTGGGTCCGTGATGTCGGGTTATTGCTAGGTTTCAAATTTCATAATTTTTCAAATCAATATGTGAGCGTGGCAAAGGAAAACGTGTTTGACCAGTTTTAGTTGATTTTGATCGACTGGAAATTGGCCATTTTTGCAAACGACCTCGGATTTCGACGAAACTAGTTTTGTTAAGACCGTATCGTCAATACGAAGCTAGAAAATATTTTTCTGGAATTTTTAGAGTTAGTATGTGGCCCCGGTAATTTGAAATGTACGTTTAAAATTCAATATAGTGATTTAAATGTAAATTCAAAGGAAACTGATTGTAACGGCCGAATCAGCTTGCGATACATATCCCATTGTGTTCGGAATGGGGGTAAAACGCAATGGACGACAGGCGGTGGGCCTAGTTTCGAGGTCGTATGTAAAAGTCAACCTATTTGCAAAATTAAATAATTAAATAATAATAATAAAAAAAAAGAAATCTCAATTCCCTCCTATACCCTGGCCCCCCCCGTTCAATTCAGTTTCAAAACGAGGAAAAAAAAGAAAAAAAAAAAAACCCTAGCGATATCGACAGACCGCCCCCCCCCTAAAGCGAACGCCGCCACCACCGCAGCTCCGACGAAGACGATCCGCCCCTCCATCGATCGAAGCCATCGCGAGTCCCCTGAAGCAGCGAGACGCCAGGACCCAAGCCCTCGAAGCCATCGCTCCACCCTCCGCTTCGCCAACGCCTCCTGCCGCCGTTTCTTTCCCCCTCCCCCTTCGTAGATCGGTGAGTATTTTATTTTATTTTATCCTTATATTTTTTTTTATTTATTTTATTATTCTGTAATAAAACTGTTTCTTTTATTAAAAGATTTTAAAACTGTATTTTGAAAAAGAAAACTGAATTTGGGAAAAATGTAAAACTGATTTTATAAAAGATTTTAAAACTGAATTTATAAAAGATTAGAAAACCGATTTTATAAAAGATTAGAAAACTGATTTTATAAAAGATTAGAAAACTGATTTTATAAAATATTAGAAAACTGATTTTGAAAAGATTTTAAAACTATTTTGAAAAAGAAAACTGAATTTGGGGAAAAAGAGAACTGATTCTATAAATGATTTTAAAACTGATTTCTAAAAAGGTTTTAAAAGATTTAAACTTTAAAAAGTAAAAGATTTAGAAGAAGTAAGATATGAAAATTATATTTTTTAAAGTAATAAAAATATAATTTTTACGCCGTAGGAATATTAAAGATATAATCTTTATTTTTGAAAAGGCGGAATCTATATCTTTGAAATTCGATTTTTAAACTATAAAAGTTTCGATTTTTAAACTATAAAAGATTCGATTTTTAAACTAATAAAAATTCGATTTTTATATATTGAACTTTGAAATAAAAATTCGATTTTTATATATTGAACTTTGAAGTAAAAATTCGATTTTTATATATTGAACTTTGAAATAAAAATTCGATTTTTATATATTGAACTTTGAAATAAAAATTCGATTTTTATATATTGAACTTTGAAGTAAAAATTCGATTTTTATATATTGAACTTTGAAATAAAAATTCGATTTTTATATATTGAACTTTGAAGTAAAAATTCGATTTTTATATATTGAACTTTGAAATAAAAATTCGATTTTTATATATTGAACTTTGAAGTAAAAATTCAATTTTTATATATTGAATAGCGAACTAAAAATTCGATTTTTATAAATTGAATAACGAAGTAAAAATTCGATTTTTACATATGTAGTGGCTATGGGCAACGAAGACGACGAAGATGCGATAGCGATGAAGATTTCTATCAATGAAGTGCCGTGGAGCTAGGATAGCTATATGTGAGAATTTCTCACCTTTCAATTTATTTTTCTAGTTATATATATATACTAGGATGCAGACGGTGTTTAGTAGCACCCGACACAATCGTCCACAGACCATGGACTTGTTTGTTTGGTTGCATAAATTAGTTTGATGATTTGATTGAATTTGATTGTTTGGTGAATTTGATTGATATGTGAATGGCGTGGGCCTTCACTAGACCGGGGATAAGGCTAGGCCTAGTCCCGTTTCTAGTATCGTGCCGTTATGCCGCCGAAATTTTCTAAAATATGTTAGAAAAATAAAAACATCATTTTTTTAAAGAATGAATGTAATAGAAATTCATATGTTGGAATAAAATGTTTTATCGTTAAAAATATAATTTTTAACGTGAATGTGAATAAATAAATATTCATTTACAAACCAGACGGTTTGTTTATGTACACCTATTTGAAGGACATTGATTGGGACGATAAATTTTGCACATCGCCCAACTGCACGAATAAAATATTTGTTCGATTGTTTGAAACCCCACACGGGTGTTGGGATGAAACTTGAAGTTCACTCATCCTGATTGATTAAATATGTCGATCGATTGATTGACAAGCTGCTATAAGCGTTAAATGTCTATATTTGATGCTTATACAGTGTAGTGCACTTTGGTTGATGGTTGATTATTTTTCAATGCTATTATATACATGTGTTGTATGAAAATCCATATAATTAACATTATATGGTGATTGATTGGGCCTCATTCCAATTTGAAAAATAAAGAATATTATAAAATAAAAGTTCATGTGTTGACAGTACTCATTCATTGAGATTGGTCATGTGTTGAACGAAATATTTTAGTAATAAAATTTACATCTTTATCGATATAAAATAAAAGTTCATGTGTTGACAGTACTCATTCATTGAGATTGGTCATGTGTTGAACGAAATATTTTAGTAATAAAATTTACATCTTTATCGATATAAAATAAAAGTTCATGTGTGGACAGTACTCATTCATTGAGATTGGTCATGTGTTGAACGAAATATTTTAGTAATAAAATTTACATCTTTATCGATATAAAATAAAAGTTCATGTGTGGACAGTACTCATTCATTGAGATTGGTCATGTGTTGAACGAAATATTTTGATAATAACAACTATTTTGAAAAAGAAATATTTGAAATAGAATATTTGAAAATATAAATTTATGAAGCCGTGTTGATTAGATTGACGCCATTTTGACGTGAACGATATTTATATCGATTTTATTCATCTTAAAAATGAATATTGAAAAGTGATTTCGAAATTGAATATTTTGAATTGAATATTGAAAAGTGATTTCGAAATCGAATATTTTGAATTGAATTGAAAACGATTTCGAAATGAATTGAATTGAAAACGATTTCGAAATGAATTGAATTGAAAACGATTTCGAAATGAAATGAATTGAAAACGAATTCAAATTGAATTGAAAACGATTTCGAAATGAATTGAATTGAAAATGATTTCGAAATGAATTGAAAACGAATTCAAATTGAATTGAAAACGATTTCGAAATGAAATGAATTGAAAACGAATTCAAATTGAATTGAAAACGATTTCGAAATGAATTGAATTGAAAACGATTTCGAAATGAATTGAATTGAAAACGATTTCGAAATGAATTGAATTGAAAACGATTTCGAAATGAATTGAATTGAAAACGAATTGAAATGAATTCAAATTGAATTGAAATTTGAATTGAATAGAAATGAATTTTGAAACGAATTTATAAAGAAGAATTCAATTTTGATTTGAATTGAAAAGGAAGTTGAAATTGCTTTTGAAACGAATTTAAAACTATTTATATAATTCGTTTTAAATAGAAATCGACGAAGTATATATTATATATATTATATATATAATATAATGGCCTGAATAGAACGCGCCGCGCCGTGGCAGTTCGTGAATTTCGACCATTTATTTCAAACGGACATTGCGGGAGATCCGACCGTCGGATTCTCCTAAAACCGGAACCGTTGGGTTCGTATCGAAAAGAGCTTTCTAATGAATGTTAGAAATTTGAAATCTAACGGTTGGATTTGGAGATACGTCCAAATCAAATTCGAAAAAGGTCGCTGTAAGTGTAGTTCGATGGCCGTTAATGGAAATCGACTGTACGGGCCTTGATAAAATTATTAAAAATAGTAATAATTTGTGTAAAATCATAAGAAATGATTTGTGAAAGTTTGGGATGAAAAACTCCATATTTGAAAAGATAAAAATAGATTTTTATCGAAATGAACTAGTTTTGAACTAGAATTATAATTCTATTTATTTTTAAATAAATAAATTGAATTTGAAATGGTTTTGAAAATAACCAAAATTTCCAATGATTGCATTGGAGTGGATTTGAATCGAAATTGTCTTCGGAATATTTCGATGTTGGAATTCGTGATATTACAGGTGTTGTTATGGAAATTTGAAAGATATATATTTGTATCGTTATTTCCAATACGACATTTGTTAGTCGTAGAATTCGATATTGAATATAAGCCGATATATTTTCTATTCAGAGCCTTGTATTGAATATCGAATGTGATTTGGGTTTGTCGTGAATGGTGTCTTCACTAACACTGTTCTTGAACCCAGTTGAGAAAAGATTAAATCTTTTTATTTAGATTTAATGAAGTGTACCAATTAAATGATATTTAATTGGAATTGAATTGGTATTGATTTTTGGGTTTATCGTGAACAGTGTTTTAAATAACACTTGTTCTTTAACTCGATAATTAATGGAATGTGATTTTGGGTTTATCGTGAATCGTGTTTTAAATGACACTGATTCTTTAACCCAGATAATGATTAAAACTAAGTGGAGTTTTAATGAATCTTTAATTAGATTGAAAAGATCGAGAATGGAGTATCACCAGTTTTGCTCCAGGCGATAGTTAAATCTTTAATTAGATTTGAACGTGAAATTTAGAAACTAACTGTCAGTTAGCCAAGCAGAATGGTTTTCTGGATATTGATCTGATGTTGGTTTCGGCCTTCGGGGTTAATATTTGGGGAATTATTCTCTTGATTAATTTACGGTTAGTGACTAATGAATTGGAATGAGGCGTATGTTGTGTTTGTGTAACACTTATTTAAAATATACGCGAGTTATTCGGAAAGACCGGGTTCATCCCATTCTGAATAACTGATACGACGATAAGTCAAAGATGAAGACGATGGTCGAAGACCGGAGGTCTTCACGTCGTTTGGGTGATAACTGATGATCTTGATTGGGCTGTACACCCAAGAAGATGGAAACAGTTAGGGATCGTCCAGACGTGCTTGGAGATCGATGGATATGCGGGGTACTAGGTGCCTCCGGTTTCGTTCAGACCCAGAACGGACTTGTAAATGGACTGTGTGTCTGACATTGGATTTTAGTCCGTGTGATTGATCTCTATTAAATATATATCTGTTTGGCGGCGGAGGATTTATTCTCTTGCTTAACGCCCTTCTCTGAGACGTACGAGCTCAGGGGTTATATATTGAGGGATATCAAACGCATGGAGTGAATTGCCTGTGTGGCATGCCTAAGTGGCAATTGATCGAGGCTTCTGTTGAAAAGCAAAGTCTTGTGGTGATGATCAAAGCACGGCCTTTGTGGCGTAGCTTTGTGTAACGTTTACTTCGCGAGTTTCACACCCGGTATGAACCAAAAACGGGAGACGGACCTCAGGGAGGGCATGCGTTTCTTTCTAGTTAGAAGTGGCGTCAGTGGTTTTACACGCCCTGACGAGTTTGACTTATGTGGTTGTTGCTGTTGCGAGGCGCCTCAGATTGATCGGTCGTTCTCGAACCGATGGAGTCATTCGTTGGCTCATTGACACCCCAAAGGGTGGGAAACGCAGTGTTCAGGGTTTAAGTTTAATCCACATCGGTGGACCGGCCCTGTCGCTCCAAGGGACGATGCGTTCTGTTCCTGAGACACGGGCTAGAGCGTCTCGAATCGGTTGAGGACTATCTTTTGCCTCGGTTCATAGATGGAAATCCAATTTCCAAACACGTGACTTTGCGGTTTTATTTGTAAACCTATATATGGCGACATGATATATGGTACCCATGCCGCCTATGATTGATACTTATGATTTGAAGTTGTTTTATACACTATGCACTTATAATAGTATCAAATGATTTGTTTTAAAACGTATCAAGCATTCTTTGGCTGTTATAAGGGAAAACCCTATCCCCCGGCTTGCGTTGCATTGTGTGATAGGACCTGGGTCTTATAACAGCTTCATTTTTCTTTATTTAGCATTGCGCTGTTTGTTTTATGCACTGGTATTCTTGGGAGGAAACCCGTTCCGTGTTATACGGCGTGGTCCCTTGATTTACCGAACTTTAAAAATAAAGATTAACTGTTTTAGTTCTCACACCAGTCCCATGACTGACCTGGAGTTTATTGTTTTAACCTAAACTCTGGGTGCCCTTATTTTGACACGGGCAGCTAGTAGTTTTGGTTTTGCAGATTTATATTCACAGGATTCTGGTTTACTGCTGGAACGATATCCGGAAAGCTTTGTATCCGTATATCTACTTCTAGTTGTGTATTGTATTATTTTCCGCTGCTATGTATTTAAATGTAATTTAAATCTCTGATATTTCTGTGTAATATTCATTTATACTCTGTATATTCTTGTAATCTGATGCATTGTTGTAATATACAATGAAGTGTTCTTCTGTATGCGTTCTGTTTTGTCGTGTTCTCAAACGATAGGGCGTTTCGAACGGCCTGGATCGGTTTAGCGACTGGTTCGGACCGAGCGAAATTCCTTGCCGTCACAGTCCCACTTGACCCCTCCCTCAACTAATGAAAGGCACACCTTGTAAAATGAGAACTATACGCCAACCCCCGGTGCCCCACTATCCTATGGCCATCCGCAACCATAACTAGATAGCAAGTATATGGTCTTTCGGAGTTCTCCGCCTTTCCGCTTCACGTATCTCGATTGACTCAAGATGGATGGTAGACGACGAGTCGCTATCACAGGGCTACCGTTTGCTCGCCAAATCACGCCGGTCCATCCTGGTCTTTAGGTTGCCATGTATTGCAACCAAGGCATACCCCTGGTTCTTCTACGCAGACCTTAACCTTTGTGGGCCCAGGCGGATCATCTGCAGCCTCATAGAGGGATACCAACAGTACCCTCACGTCCCCTCGAAGCCTCGGGCTTCGTAACCCAATTCGTTGGAGCCTTCTTTTTAATCAGACGGACGTTCACTCCTCCTCGTGTTATACTAAGAATTACCACTTAGTTTTGTCAACTAAGGTTTACCACTTAGTTTCCAGGATCGTTGTTTTCTTAACTAAGGTTTACTACTTAGCTCCTTTTAACTCAGGTTTACTGCTTAGCTCTCTTTCCCGTCAATTTGGATTGGTTAAGTGTCATTAGTCAATACAAGCTAACTTAACCCTCTTCATTTATCCTGTTAAGCTGGTTAAGTGTCATTAGCAATTCACGTTGACTTAACCCTACCACAAACCAAGTTATATTGGTTAAATATTTCTTATTACTTAACCCTACCCCTTCATCCTGTATTGGTTAAGTGTTCCTTTTTAACTTAGGCTTGCCCGTCTGTTTTAACTAACATGTTATTAATGGTTAAGTATTATCCCTTCATGTTTTAGACTTAACCTTATTCCTTTATCATAACCTGATGGTTAAGTGTTTAGGTTTACTTAACCCTACGGTCTATCCCAGCTAACATATCAAAATTGGCTAAGTGTATTAGATTTTTCTTAACCCCAACCTCTGGTCTAGTTAACATGTTAATTTGGCTAAGTGTATTAAACTTTACTTAACCCCAACCTCTAGCCTAGTTAACATGTTAATTTGGCTAAGTGTATTAAACTTTACTTAACCCCTACAAATCTTTTCTTGCTACCTTGAGTTTGGTTAAGTGTCTCTATGGACTTAGCCCTCCCATTCTAGCTTAACTGTGTTAAGTGGGTCTGAACCAAACCCCACCCATCAGTCTAGTTATCATGTTGAACTGGTTAAGTGTCTTAGTTAACTTAACCCTAGCATTCTTGTTCTAGCTTTAACTAAATAGATTAAAGCCGCGACCACTCACATTAGACAAATATTGTTGCGAATACTGGATGTGCCGGTTGGTTCCGGGCAGGTTTATATCGCGACTCAGTCTAACCTCGGGTTAGGCATATTCGTGTTTTCTAAGTTCAAAGGGTTTTGATTAATTTTCAAATCAGGTTTTAAAAGTAACCATCCCGTCCGTCGGATCAGTTAGGGATAGCCAGGGAGAGCAGGAAACTTGTATTTTCCAAACCCAAGCCTAGACACTATCCTCTCTGTCACCCTAGAACTTTCTGGTTTATTATTAAAAGAGATGTCGTTAATAAACCTTTAATTTGTCTAAATTAACATTTCCTCATTTAGGACAAATTCTATAAGTAAATTAATCCTAATTTACTTATTTCCCAATTACTCTTTTAAGGTAAATTGTCAACATTTATTCTTACGGCCCATTTTCCCCTCAATATCATGTTTATGCTTTTTGGTATGTAAACCATACCAAATGAAGTGTCACTAACCATGATTTTTGCTAATCCTGACAATTACTCCCATTTATGGCCAATTTCAAGTTTATGCCAATATACTTATCGAGCCAAATTAGCTAATCCAATTCTGATTTAACATTCTAATTCACGTCAAACTAGACTTATTACTCTAGTTCACTATTCATGTAAATACTAGATTTACACATCAATACAAGATTCAAATTATACATCTTATAATTCATGTCAAATTTATCTAATTTGCATTTCTATGAACATGCCATAATACATGTTCCCAATTTATGCCAATTTCCAAGTTAAACTATGTTTTTGTAAATTTCATATTTTGCCCCAAATCGCATTCCCACCGTTCGTATAATCGTGTTTCAATCTAGATTATAGATAAATCTAGATTTGTAGCAAATAGGGAATGAACCAAAGATTGCTATGAAAAGGATAGATATAACAACTGGCATAAAATGGTTTTGAATAACGACGTAGGTTCAAGAACATGGGTAGACCTAACTTAATAGGTAAATTCCCAAGGTCTAAAACCAAGAATAGACAGAGTAGGTTCAAGAACATGGGTAGACCTAACTTAATAGGTAAATTCCCAAGGTCTAAAACCAAAGAAAACCAAGGACAGGCACAATAAATAATCGGGTTTAGACCCAATCTCATAATCACAAAACTTAAGCAACACTTTCCTAGTCATGAATCATAGGTGTTTAATCACAGACGTCCTTGTTATGTCATAGGTAATAGTTTATGTTTTCTATTCAAAGGCATAGGTTTAGTCAAGGAAATAATCCTTATAGTCACAGTCACAGTCATAGGCAATGTTCGTAGTCATAGGCAATGTCCATAGTCATAGGCAATGTTCGTAGTCATAGGCAATGCCCATAGTCATAGGCAATGTTCATAGTTCCAAAGCATATGTTTCCAAAGTCCATAGTTTCACAGTCACAGTCTTATTCGTCATCGAATCACAACAGTTCTTAATTAGGTCCAAAGGTACAAGCACTGATTCAAGTAGAAAGATTAGGCATAGTCTTTTATCCCTTTAATTTCATGTCACGAATAAAAACAAAACGTTCAAATCTAAAAATAACCGACTTACAGAGATTTAGATTAGAAAAGAAAGAAGGCGTTGCTATGATTCGTGCAACGTTGCTTGAAACCGTTGAATCAGCTTTTGATTCCCTTCTTGAAGCTTTAATCTTGATTTGAATCTCCAATTAGAAGAAGAACTATAACTTGTTTTAGTGGAGGATTAGATTTATTTTAATGGTGGAGGCTAGAGTAGAGAGAAGCAGTATGTAGATGCCTTAGAGAATTTGTGTGGAAGAACCCTTAGGTCTAGGCATTCTTTTATAGGTGTAGAGAGTGTTTTAGGGCCCTTAGATCATCTTAGAAGCCATCAGAATCGCACAGGTCGAATACACATCATCCAACCACTCAAAAGGAGACAGGTCAGCACAGAACACTCCAGAATTCGGTGCTGGATTAGTATGGGCGCACTTGGCAGGTGCACCAGTGCATTTTTGTACGGGTGCACTTCACAAGTGCGCCAGTGCATTCTGGTCTGTTTCCGGTTTCTCTGCCTAACTTCGTTCGTCCATATCTCCTTCATACGGAGTCCGATTTATGCAAACTCGGACTATCTCAAGCAGAATTTCGAGACGAACGCAATGGCGTAACCCGTTTCCCTTAATTCTTCTTCTGAAAATTAATTATACCCTGATTTATGAATCTTAGTGTTACAGAATTACGGGGTGTTACATTCTCCCCCACTTAAAAGGATTTCGTCCCCGAAATCTTCAAGTTAGGAAGAATGTGTCCTACCATCCAATCACCCATCTACTCAACCATTCAATCACAAGAATTCATTGTCCTTAAAAGATTTCTAATGCTTTCATGTTCATATGCATAGTGTGTGTACATGTCTTTATCTAATGCAAAATCAGGCGGTCTACTGATTCAGTTGACCTCCTTAATGCGAATTATGTCAGTGTCGTGCATCCAATCATGTATGCAAGCATCCCTAGTTATGTATATACTACATGCGTGCACAACCATTCATCCATATGCATCATCCATATGATCACATATCTAGTTCAACTTACAAACAAATACGTATTTGTAAATGCAAGATGAAAGCGTCCGAACTTGGTCTAGTGCCTAATACGTATGCATATGCATCCACGAGCAACCATTAGAAACCACTTGCAACCACCAACCATAACATGTTTCAAACACATGTTTACATCCATTGGCTTCTACCTAAGGATCGAAGATACGACCTAGGTGATATACCTTGGAAAGGGAGAAACAATTATGCGTAAAGCTCCTAAAACAAAGAAATCAAGGATGCACCGTTAAGGAAAAGGGTATGAAGCTAGTATCTAGCCTTCTTGAGCTTTACTCCACTGTATCTTAACTAATTTACCTTCACGATTGTGAAGTTCCGGATCTCCATTTCCAAAACAGATTTCAATCACGGTACCAGGTATACGTACTAAGATGATCAGAGGTCTCCCTCTTATCCGCCATGCCATAACTATAAGAGTCGAAAGGTCACTACGCGCTCTTTGGAGTGCCTGCAACAACTGTTCCTCTCTCACGTAAACCATCCTAGTCGAACTTGACATTCCTCAAGTACAAGCCCCAAAGGCCTAAACCAATATCAGACAAGCACCAAGGAATATCTCCTTTGAATTTAAACGATCTACGTGAGATGATATAAGCAAACTCGATAGCTATTCTCAAATCCCTACTAACCAAAAATAAACTGGTCGGACCACCAATTGGATTTGAAATTCTAGTGGGATCTTTCTACTATACAGGTACTATGGTGCAAAGACTCAACTATGGAAGTAGATATGAACATATGCGAAGCGCTAAAGCCAAAGGAAATAGTATGAATAGCAAAACTAGACTCTTCCATCAGAACTTTACTACCTTTCTTCTAGGTACGCTTGGTGGCGAAAGCACGTACTTGTCCTTCTGAAAATCTCGTCCTCGTTCTTGCCCTTGTCCTTAAGTATATGCCCTATCATACCCTAGTAAAGATAATTCCTCTTGTCTTAGGTTTTATAATTCCTTCCTCCTTTGTGAGCTAAATCTGCATCCATGAATTCCTCATCCTAGGGTTGTGCTCCCTAGCCAAACTCCTCATCCCCTTTCGTGTGTAGTCATGTTGATAGATCCCTCGAAAACTGCCTCCATCATCCGGAAAACCCTATAAGCTTCAAAAGAAAACTGCTCGTAGATGAATCAACTACGGCTATGGATGGAAGCCGGGCACTACTTTTCCCTTCGACGGGGTTACCTCCCAGAAAGGCAGGAGCCCCAAAGACTCAAGAAAGAAGGAGACAAGAATTTAAATAGAGGAAGAGAAGATAGTGAGTATGGCTTTGGGGAATATGTCTTTAAAACAAATCTTTTATCTTGAAAATGCTTCTTTAAAAACCGTTTTGAAAATAATTTTTCAAATCCTTTGTCTGATCTGGTAATCTTCAGCTCTGATACTACGTGTAACACCCCACATCCGTTAGTGTCACTCACAAAGGGAATGCACTAAGTTCTGTGGAGCATTTAGGGTAAAAGACACAGATAAATTACAAGACAGATAGAAATTAAACAGCGGAAAATAAAACTTTGCTTTATTGATAAAATAGTTTGTACAGTGGTTTCTTTACAATATCATAGTATCATCTGTCTTACAAAATAAAGAAGCATAAAAACAACATTTATATCCCCCGATTTTAGCAAAAGCCAGCCATAGCATCTGAAAAGAGAATCCAAGCAAACTTCGACAAATCTTCAAGCTGGGAAAGAGTGGCAGTCCAACTTAACCTGAGCTAAACTATTCCCTCCTTTACAACCTGGGGGAGGGGGGACGGAAGAAAAGAAGACGAAATAAAAACAGAGTCAGACATAAAGCCTGAGTAAGTTCAGTAACTTCTAGCATGTGAACATGGAAAAACAAACGACATGAATTAACTGAATCCAAGATTACACCATGCCCATAGGGTCAGTAAGATTAGACAAGATAATCACAAGATATGCCAAGATAAGATAAACTGGATATGCTCTTATACTTTCGCCGCTTCGCTATTTCCTTGTTATACTGGTTTCTATATCTCTGCACCACCTAACTAGTGTTCCAACGTGATCCCAGCCCCTGTAGTTTCCATTGCCTTCAGGCATACATTTATTATTTATTACCTAGATCTAACCTTGGGTTTTCTATCAAGTGCTTTCTAGATTTAACTAGAGTTTTACGCTATCTGCTGAACGTTTTTCGAGTTCAGGGTTTATGACACCTAATCCAGCGAGGGATTACGCTACCTGTCGAACGATGCCCCCAAGTCTAGGACACACTAACTAGAGTGGTATATGTTCCTATAATTCCCCACGCATGTATCACGAATCATTATCGCTTGTCTAGATGCACATGTCCGGTAATGTGCGGTCCGAGTCCTGTGACAGGGCAAATCAAGGAATACAGAACTTGGTTGGGAGCTTTCAGATATCTGCCGATGCAGATGCTAAGGTCTGTTTTTATTCCAGTGGCTATGGTCCCACTTGACCCCTCCCTCAACTAATGAAAGGCACACCTTGTAAAATGAGAACTATATACGCCGGCCCCCGGTGCCCCACTATCCTATGGCTATCCGTAACCATAACTAGATAGCAAGTATATTCTCCGCCTTTCCGCTTCACGTATCTCAATTGACTCAAGATGGATGGTAGACGATGAGTCGCTATCACAGGGCTACCGTTTGCTCGCCGAATCACACCGTTCCATCCTGGTCTTTAGGTTGCCATGTATTGCAACCAAGGCATACCCCTGGTTCTTCTACGCAGACCTTAACCTCTGTGGGCCCAGGCGGATCATCTACAGCCTCACAGAGGGATACCAAGAGTACCCTCACGTCCCCTCGAAGCCTCGGGCTTCGTAACCCAATTCGTTGGAGCCTTCTTTTTAATCAGACAGACGTTCACTCCTCCTCGTGTTATACTAAGAATTACTACTTAGTTTTGTCAACTAAGGTTTACCACTTAGTTTCCAGAATCGTTGTTTTCTTAACTAAGGTTTACTACTTAGCTCCTTTTAACTCAGGTTTACTACTTAGTTCTCTTTCCCGTCAATTTGGATTGGTTAAGTGTCATTAGTCAATACAAGCTAACTTAACCCTCTTCATTTATCCTGTTAAGCTGGTTAAGTGTCATTAGCAATTCACGTTGACTTAACCCTACCACAAACCAAGTTATATTGGTTAAATATTTCTTATTACTTAACCCTACCCCTTCATTCTGTATTGGTTAAGTGTTCCTTTTTAACTTAGCCTTGCCCGTCTGTTTTAACTAACATGTTATTAATGGTTAAGTATTATCCCTTCATGTTTTAGATTTAACCTTATTCCTTTATCATAACCTAATGGTTAAGTGTTCAGGTTTACTTAACCCTACGGTCTAGCCCAGCTAACATATCAAAATTGGCTAAGTGTATTAGATTTTTCTTAACCCCAACCCGTGGTCTAGTTAACATGTTAATTTGGCTAAGTGTATTAAACTTTACTTAACCCCAACCTCTAGCCTAGTTAACATGTTAATTTGGCTAAGTGTATTAAACTTTACTTAACCCCTACAAATCTTGTCTTGCTACCTTGAGTTTGGTTAAGTGTCTCTATGGACTTAGCCCTCCCATTCTAGCTTAACTGTGTTAAGTGGGTCTGAACCTAACCCCACCCATCAGTCTAGTTATCATGTTGAACTGGTTAAGTGTCTTAGTTAACTTAACCCTAGCATTCTTGTTCTAGCTTTAACTAAATAGATTAAAGTCGCGACCACTCACATTAGACAGATATTGTTGCGAATACTGGATGTGCCGGTTGGTTCCGGGCAGGTTTACATCGCTACTCAGTCTAACCTCGGGTTAGGCATATTCGTGTTTTCTAAGTTTAAAGGGTTTTGGTTAATTTTCAAATCAGGTTTTGAAAGTAACCATCCCGTTCGTCGGATCAGTTAGGGATAGCCAGAGAGAGCAAGAAACTTGTATTTTCCAAACCCAAGCCTAGACACTATCCTCTCTGTCACCCTAGAACTTTCTGGTTTATTATTAAAAGAGATGTGGTTAACAAACCTTTAATTTGTCTAAATTAACATTTCCTCATTTAGGACAAATTCTATAAGTAAATTAATCCTAATTTACTTATTTCCCAATTACTCTTTTAAGGTAAATTGTCAACATTTATTCTTACGGCCCATTTTCCCCTCTATATCATGTTTATGCTTTTTGGTATGTAAACCATACCAAATGAAGTGTCACTAACCATGATTTTTGCTAATCCTGACAATTACTCCCTATTATGGCCAATTTCAAGTTTATGCCAATATACTTATCGAGCCAAATTAGCTAATCCAATTCTGATTTAACATTCTAATTCACGTCAAACTAGACTTATTACTCTAGTTCACTATTCATGTAAATACTAGATTTACACATCAATACAAGATTCAAATTATACATCTTATAATTCATGTCAAATTTATCCAATTTGATTTCTATGAACATGCCATAATACATGTTCCCAATTTATGCCAATTTCCAAGTTAAACTATGTTTTAGTAAATTTCATATTTTGCCCCAAATCGCATTCCCACCGTTCGTATAATCGTGTTTCAATCTAGATTATAGATAAATCTAGATTCGTAGCAAATAGGGAATGAACCAAAGATTGCTATGAAAAGGATAGATATAACAACTGGCATAAAATGGTTTTGAATAACGATGTAGGTTCAAGAACATGGGTAGACCTAACTTAATAGGTAAATTCCCAAGGTCTAAAACCAAGAATAGACGGAGTAGGTTTAAGAACATGGGTAGACCTAACTTAATAGGTAAATTCCCAAGGTCTAAAACCAAAGAAAACCAAGGACAGGCACAATAAATAATCGGGTTTAGACCCAATCTCATAATCACAAAACTTAAGCAACACTTTCCTAGTCATGAATGATAGGTGTTTAATCACAGACGTCCTTGTTATGTCATAGGTAATAGTTTATGTTTTCTAATCAAAGGCATAGGTTTAGTCAAGGAAATAATCCTCATAGTCACAGTCATAGGCAATGTTCGTAGTCATAGGCAATGTCCATAGTCATAGGCAATGTTCGTAATCATAGGCAATGTCCATAGTCATAGGCAATGTTCATAGTCATAGGCAATGTTCATAGTTCCAAGGCATATGGTTCCAAAGTCCATAGTTTCACAGTCACAGTCTTATTCATCATCGAATCACAACAGTTCTTAATTAGGTCCAAAGGTACAAGCACTGATTCAAGTAGAAAGATTAGGCATAGTCTTTTATCCCTTTAATTTCATGTCACGAATAAAAACAAAACGTTCAAATCTAAAAATAACTGACTTACAGAGATTTAGATTAGAAAAGAAAGATGGCGTTGCTATGATTTGTGCGACGTTGCTTGAAACCGTTGAATCAGCTTTTGATTCCCTTCTTGAAGCTTTAATCTTGATTTGAATCTCCAATTAGAAGAAGAACTATAACTTGTTTTAGTGGAGGATTAGATTTATTTTAATGGTGGAGGCTAGAGTAGAGAGAAGCAGTATGTAGATGCCTTAGAGAATTTGTGTGGAGGAACCCTTAGGTCTAGGCATTCTTTTATAGGTGTAGAGAGTGTTTTAGGGCCCTTAGATCATCATAGAAGCCATCAGAATCGCACAGGTCGAATACACATCATCCAACCACTCAAAAGGAGACACGTCAGCACAGAACACTCCAGAATTCGGTGCTGGATTAGTATGGGCGCACTTGGCAGGTGCGCCAGTGCATTTTTGTACGGGCGCACTTCACAAGTGCGCCAGTGCATTCTGGTATGTTTCCGGTTTCTCTGCCTAACTTCGTTCGTCCATATCTCCTTCATACGGAGTCCGATTTATGCAAACTCGGACTCTATCTCAAGCAGAATTTCGAGACGAACGCAATTGCGCAATCCGTTTACCTTAATTCTTCTTCTAAAAATTAATTATACCCTGATTTGTGAATCTTAGTGTTACATAATTACGGGGTGTTACAAAGACCATTCTTGATGATGCACATCGTTCGAATATGACGATCCATCCCGGCGGGGACAAGATGTACATGGACATGAGACGAGTTTACTTTTAGGCCGGTATGAAAAGGGATGTGGCCGAGTATGTCGCTAGATGCTTGGTGTGCCAGCAAGTATAAGCAGAGCAAAAGAAGCCCGGTGGATTTCTTCACCCATTGGAGGTCCAACAATGGAAGTGGGAAAGCATCTCGATGGATTTTGTTGACAGATTACCAAGATCGAGGAAGGGTAATACGGGGATTTGGGTCATGGTAGAAAGACTTACTAAGAGCGCCCATTTCATTCCCGTAAAGAGTAAGAGGACTGCTCCATGGTTAGCATCCGTATACATTCGAGAAATAGTTTGTTTGCACGGTGTTCTTTCTAGCATAGTGAGCGACCGTGATCCTATTTTCACTAGAGAATTTTGGAAAAGCTTGCAAGAGGAGGTAGGGACTCAGTTATGTTTGAGCACCACATATCATCCTCAGACGGACGGCCAGACCGAGAGGGTGAATCGTATTCTAGAGGACTTATTGAGGTTGTGTGTCTTAGATTTCGGAGGTACATGGGAGGAACATCTTCCATTGGTGGAGTTCGTATATAATAACAGCTTTCAGTCTAGCATTGGCATGGCACCGTTTGAGGCTCTTTATGGACGGCCGTGTCGTTCGCCTACATGTTGGTGGGAGTCTACAGATAAGATCTTGCTTGGGCCCGATATAATTAGAGAGACTTCGGAAAAGATCGATTTGATTCGAAGGAGGATGAAGACGGCGCAAGATAGGCAGAAATCTTATGCGGACAAGAGGAGGACAGATCTCGAGTTTGATATTGGGGACATGGTCTTTGTCAAGGTGTCTCCATTACGGAACGTCGTTCGCTTTGGGTCCGTTGGGAAGTTAGCACCAAGATTCGTAGGGTCGTTTCCTATTAATGAAAGGATTGGGCAGATGGCGTATAGAGTGGAGTTGCCCGAGAGACTTAGTGGTGTACACGACGTATTCCATGTATCACATTTGAGAAAGTGCTTGCACGATACCGCGGAAGTGGTAGAGCCGAGCTTGCTTAGAGAGGTGGAGATCGAGCGTGATGTGACGATTCGACGAGCTCCTACGTGCATTCTTGGGTCGGAGATTGAGAAGTTGAGGAATCGAGAGGTAAAACTAGTCAAAGTGCAATGGGGAGATGATGAGAGCAACGCTACTTGGGGGACGGAAGCGAAGATGCGTTCATTGTACCCTTTTCTTTTCGAGGGTACATCTTTTAATTTCTCCTTTATCGCCTACCTTGTACTTATCTTATCTTTAGTGTGTCCTCTCTCTAGTATCTTTGACCTTTAGATAGGGTAGTCCTATGGTTGAAACATGTGTTTGAGACATGTTATGTATGATGGATGCAACTGTTTGCTCGTGGTTGCTCGTGGATGCATATACACACACTTTAGGCACAAGATCGGCTCAGTCGCTTCATGTTGCATATTTCATATGAATGTGTGTACATATTTATGTAATGGATGTATAATGGTTGTACCATCATATGGATGTTGCATTTTGGTGAATGGTTGTGCACACATGTAGAAATAATATGTATCGATAAGGTTTTTTCGTATACATAATGGACGCATGACACTATCATGGTTTGCATTAAGGAGGTCAACTGAATCAGTAGACCGCCTGATTTTGCATTAGATAAGGAACATATACACACACTTCTTGCATATGTTCATACAGCATTAGAAATTTTATAAGGACAATGGATGCCCGTGTTTGATGGTTGAGTAGATGGTTGTTTGGATGGTAGGATATGCATTCTCCTTAACTTGGAGATTTCGGGGACAAAATCCTTTAAGGAGGGGAGAATGTAACACCCCGGATTTTTGAATAATCTAATTAACTAAAATAAAGAATAATTAATCTCAGATGTGAGAATTATGGGGATTGGGTTGCGCCATTGTGTTCGTCTCGGAATTCTGGTTGAAATAGAGTCCGAGTTTGCGGGAAACGGGTACCGGATGAAGGAGTTATGGACGAACGAAGATTGGTAGCAAAAGAAGAAAAAAATGCACTGGCGCACTTGGGAAGTGCGCCAGTACAAATTAACACTGGTGCACCTGCCAAGTGCGCCCAGGCCGAGGCAGCTAGCCTGCACAGCTTTTTGGTTCAGGCTGACCCGTGTTGTTGAGTCCTTTCTGACTCCTTGCTGAGTCATTAGGGCTGACTTGTCACCCTATCATGATTGAATGGTTTCGATTAACCCTAAGATCATCCAACGACTTAAATTAATTCATAACTCTATAAAAAGACCCATAGACTCAAACCCTAAATCAGAATTAAAACTAAAACTATGGTCGTCATGCTATTGTCTTGAACCCTAGAGCAGCCGCCACCAAATTAAAGAGGAAGAACAGCAAATCAAATCAGAACTATTCAACCCTAACAACGAATCTTCTTCAAAGGAGAGCTAATACAACTCCAGAAATCAGAATTCAGAACTCAAGACCGCTTTTGAGTTGTGAGTTCGATCACCTTAACAAAATAATTGCTAAATCAATTATGATGTGATATATGTTGGATTATAAGTTGTGGTTGTGAATCTAATTCATATGTTTTATCATGTATGTTAATTTGATTCATATTATATGATGTTATGCCAGTTTCACATATGATGTTATGCAAGTTTTATATACGATGTTATGCCAGTTTCACATATGATGTTATGCAAGTTTTATACATGATGTTATGCAAGTTTTGTATATGATGTTATGTAAGTTTGGATCTAAAATATATACTAGTAGTTCATGATGTTAACTAGTGTCAATGAATCCCTTTTTATAATCCAATCACCTAGGTTTATAACATCAGTTTTTATGCGAATATGGATGTGGAACATATGCTAGTTCGTATAGGTATTATGTTCATATGCAAGTTTAAGTGATAATTGGATTCATATATATACAAGTTCACACCATTAAAGTTTAGATCCATATTCAAGTTGACATTTTTATGTTGAATCTATGACATGCCTAGTTATGCAAGTTAACACCTTTATTAGATCCATAGTTATGCAAGATGACACCTTTATGTTTAGGTTGACTACATACACAGTTTATGTAAGTTTGTGATAATTACCTAGGCTAGTTGGGTGTAAAACCATGTTCATACATGCAAGCTCATACCTTTTAGATCTATGATTTTTGGATCCTTGATAATACAAAGACTATGCCAGTATGTTGTAATTCTTAATTGCAAGATAGATGTAAATTAGATCTATTATTGTGTGTATGTGAATTTGTGACGTTTATTCCTTTTTTTAGTATTGGACTATTTGTTAGTCTAATATGTATATGTCATGTTAAGCGAACGAATGACGGGGGTACGATGGGGATAATACTGGATATACACATATTATGAATTTGGCATGTAATGGCCTAAAAAGGCATGTAATTAATTTTAAGGAATAAAACTAATTAGTAATGAAATTGGTATAATTTATATACCATAAATAGATGAGCATAAATTCCTTAAAAGGCATAAAATATAATTGTGGTGAAAATTGGTATAATTTTACATAACATAAATGGATGGACATAATTGAGTCAATTATGGACATCGTTAAATATGGAATTGATTGTTAATTTGAATAGGGAAAGTAATTCAAATTGGGGAATGATTAATTAGGAGTAATTAATCGTCTAAGACACGAGGTTAGGCTATTTTATGGTGGAAGACTGCCCGGACCCGCCCGACAAATCCAGCTGCCACAAATGCCTGTCTAATGTGAGAGGTCTTAGGCATAAATTAAATACGTAACGGTTGTAAAGACACGAGGTTAGGCTCGTTTGTGGTGTAAGACTACCCGGACCCGCCCGGCAAATCCAGCTGTCACAAATGCCAGTCTAATGTGAGAGGTCTTTATGAGGTTACGGTCTTAATGAATTAAGAAACACTTAACCAGATAAACATGTAGTGGGACATGAGGGGGTTAAGTGGGTGCCTTGGGTGGCATGAGGAATCTAGTAGGTGCCTTGGGTGGCATGAGGAAATACGATTAGTAACACTTAACCAAGATAAAACATGTAAGTGGGGCATAGGGGTTAAGTGGGTGCCTTGGGTGGCATGTGGAATTACTAATAGAAGCCCTTAACCAAAATTGAAACATGTAATTGAAACATGAATAAGAAGTGGGGTTAAGTGGGAAATACTAGAGGGGACCAAGCTTAGGTGGATAGCTTGTGTCAAGTCATGGTGGCCCATTTCAACCAGTAACACATACATATCTTTGTGGGCTCGACCCAAGTCGAGGACGGGACACGCATACTGGGCTTGACTGTAAGAGGCCAAATCGGATTAGCGGTGGCAACGCAAGTCCAACGGGGTCACATGCGTGCATGGGTCCGGGCTGGTAGGTAAGACGTTGTAGCATCGTGTAGGTATAAGCCGTGCATTGTTAGTTGTATCGGGTTGCCACTTTGGGGAGTGATACACCCCACTGTGGGGCCAGCACGGGTATCTACGAGTTAGGGAGCCGATCGAATGGGGCAGGGTAGTGGGTACACCTAGTGGAGGTAGGAGCAGACGGCACCTATGTAGTCAACTAGGGGTACACGAAGCTACCACTATTATTAATAATTACTAAGGGGGTACACCTAGTGGAGATAGGAGCAGGCGACACCTATGACGTCAGCTAGGAGTATGTGGAATTACCATTATTACTTATTGAAGGGGCACATCTAGTGGGGATAGGTACACGCTGGGTACCTATGATAGCAACTAGAGATATACAGTCAAACATGGAGGATAGTGGGTACATCTAGTAGTACACGAAGCTATCATCGTTCTAATTAGCCAAGAGGGATCAAATTTCTAGAGTGACTAGTAGGGGTGCAGTTAGTGTTAGTACAGTACAATATGGTACAGTACGGTAGAGTATAGTAATTATCCTATATTGATTAGGAAGTGCCATTTTCATTATCTCTGTTTCTCTTGATTGCCTTGCCATACCCATGTGGTTCACAAAGTCATTACCTTATTCTCCAGCTTATATCTTATCATATTGCTTTAATAATTATGTTGTTAGAGTTATCGCACTCGCCATACTTTATGTCTGACCCCCTTTGTTTCCATCTCTTTTCTTCCTTTTCCCCCCAGGTTCTAAGCGTGGGACTAGTACTAGTGGAGCTTGATTGGAATCTCTTTGGGAGCACTTGGATTGGGATTGCCGAAGTACAGTTCAGCCTATCATTTTCTTTATGGCTATTCGTAGTAGTGAGATCATGTACTTTGTTTTATCAAGATGGCTATTATGTACTTAACTTTGGTTTATGGTTTTTGATAATGTAACCAAACATATTTACCTTCTGCTGCAATAAATAAAGTTTTAAATTTTCAAGTACTGCTTTATATCTGTCTTGTTGTGATTTTCTGCTCTATATTCACTTAAAACGCTCCACTGAAGTCAAGGCATTCCCTTTGCGAGTGACCTTAATGGAGGTGGGGTGTTACACAATTCATTCTCGAACCAAGCCATTGCTTATAACCAAGCCAAATCCCATTCAAACTCCAATTCCTAACTCTTGCATTATCAGTTCAGTCTCATTCCAGATTATCTCTAATCCAGTCCATCTTTATTTAACTTGGTCTAAGTTAAATTCTAACTTATTTATTCACCTTTACCATTTCAATCTATTTAACTTTAAGTTAAATTTAAATTTTAGAATTTAAATTCCTGGATTTTATTTCAAATCAATTTGAAATCGTACATACTTACATACAACAATAGCAATTCAAAACATTTGAATTTTTGACAACTCGTTTTCTCAAAATAATTCAAAACAAGATCTTTGGTAGTAATCTGCCACTTAGGATCTCAAAAATGAATACTGATGATGCGTCCTCATCATCAGAATTATTTTCCAATGACCAAAGTGAGTTAAATACTATATCACTTTCAAAACCCATTTTTAAACACTTTCCTTTTGA
Source organism: Allium sativum (assembly GCA_030737875.1). Lineage (NCBI taxonomy): Eukaryota > Viridiplantae > Streptophyta > Magnoliopsida > Asparagales > Amaryllidaceae > Allium > Allium sativum. The sequence continues at coordinate 888,584,517 of CM060922.1, forward strand.
AAATTATTTCAAAAGTATGTTTCACAATGTTTAGAAAACATTTTTAAATTCACCTAGGATATAAAAATTCCTATATATTTAATCCAGAATTCATCTACAAATACTTTTCCCTATTTCCGGAGTTTTGATTCCGATTCTTGTTTAAGTCAACATTTAATCTGTCTGATTTCATATATTACATTTCCGAATTCATATTAGTTATTTATAACCGTCTTAATTGTAATCTTGTTCGATTATGACAACCAACACATCCAGTATACCAATATAAATAATTCTTTTATATCCAAAATATACTTTGGATAAAATTATTTCATTTACCCCGCTTTAAAACAATATTGTGACGAATAACTCTGTTCAAGAGTTTAGAAGCACCTATCGATACAGTTTGCATTACCATATCAACCAGAATTCATAAACCACTCGACAAACCAATCAACACAATATAAAACCATTTTTTATATAATCTATAAATACGTTCACTCGTATATATACAATCAAACTCAATCTAGAATATTAATAACCCCATCTACATTGAGTCACGCCACAGAGCCAAGGTAATTACTTAACCTTTCGCTCTGATACCACTGTAACGACCCAAGGATTTTCGACCTCGAAAATCGACATAAAACACCATGTCGACTATATAAGCATCGAGAATATTAGGTCATTAATAGAAAGAAGTTAGATGTTGAGAAATGGAAAGAAAGAAACTTTGAATAGAAGAAGAAGAACTCAATAGAGCAGAATCAGGGTAAACACGAATCTCACAGTGGAACGAATAAAATATATTATATAACATAACTTTGAAATACAAAATTGTATTTGACTTACATAGATCATCAGAGTACACTACATATAAATATCACAGCAGAAATAGACTCTATATATCTAACATTGAGGCCCTGCTTCAAGCTCCTCTAAGTATATCTGTAAAATCCCAACTACCTGACTGCCCGTACAAATTTGGGCACCCAAGAGTTTAGGGGAAAACGAAACAAAATAAACTCTGGGTCAGTCATGTGACTGGTGTGAGTAAACTCCAAACACTTGGTTTAACTTTTCCAAATCCTTTTCAAAAGCAATGATAATTGTAAGACTGATCCACACATAAACACGGATGGTTTTTACCTTACGATAACAAAAAATATTTCTTAAAATCAATACTAATATAATATTATAATAGTTTCTAAATCAAGTAAATAGCAATCTAGTAGAAAGCTTTCATCTCACGCTCTACATGTATAATATAAAAATAAAAAACCACTGGCTTTTATATGAGAATGGATTTCTCACTATGACAAGGTATGGAACCACCTTCCGATCAGTATACTCTAGACGTGATACACTGGAGTTCAACAAAAACATCTTGTAACTCGTCCACACATGACTGGCCATTCATTTCGCTTGAATGTTCCGAATATATTGTCACCTTTTGGTTGGTATACCAACATAACCGTTCCCAGGAGATACAAAAATGAAATAAGTAACAAATATGAATATTCTCTAGATGGTGACAATATACCCTAATTGGGTGCGACATAATTAGCCATGCTACCTGCACGATTTCTGTCATTTCCCGGTTGATGAGGCTTGAGGTCACAATGTATCTTTTAGTAGATCACACACTTACATACTTTAAATGCCACATCGTCATACCCGCCAAATCACAAATCAATTTCCCTAAAAATACCACGGGTATAAAGCTAAAAGAAACAAATTCCTCTGCCACCAACGTAAATACGTTTGAAGAGAACAATTTATGCGATCTACTAGATATACTCTATCAGACATTCGTCCATATGCGTTGTCCTGGGACTGAACAAATCGAAGCACTATTTTGTAACTCCATCTTAGGAAATTTCTACCTAGAATTTCCAGAACAACCCTTGCATAACTCTGTCTTCAATTATCTTCATCATATTAGATTCGCAATGCTAATGCCTGTTGTAACAACCCGGAAAATCTGGGCCAGTTTAAAAATTTTATTTTGGCAATTTTGAATATTTAAAATGAATTATTTTAAATAACAACGACGAAAAATTTATTTTGAATATTATTCGAACGTATATATTTATATAAATCGTCGTTAGAATATAAATAATTTATTTTAATTATATAACGAGCCTGAAATGGCGTAGTAGTTCGATAATTCGATTTCAAATTTCAAATGAATGTACAAAATTACAAAATAAACCGGAATTTAGCGAAACCAAAAATATTAGAATAAAATTGAGAATATCTTTCCAGTGAATCCGAAAAATCAAAATTTCATAGCGGGAATCAAAAGTTATGCCCAACTGAATTTTCAGAATAGTCGCTATGGAATTCTGGCCCTTAAAAATGGGAAATTTGCAAACGACCTCGGTTTTCGATGAAACCACTTTTGTTGGATCCGTGATGTCAAATTATGGCTAGGTTTCAAATTTCATAATTTTTCGAATCAATATGTGAGCGTGGCAAAGGAAAACGCGTTTGACCAGTTTCAGTTGATTTTAATCGACTGGAAAATGGCCATTTTTCGAACGGTCTCAGAATTTGACGAAACTGGTTTTGTTAGTGCCGTATCGTCAATACGAAGCTAGAAAATATTTTCCTAGAATTTTTAGAGTTCGTATGTGGCCCCGGTAAATTGAAATGCACGTTCAAATTCAATATATAGAGTTATATGTTGGTTTTGACGAAAACTGATCGAAACGACCGAATCAGCCTACGATACATATCCCATTGTGTTCGGAATGTGGGTAATTAGCTATGGACGACAGTCGTTGGGTTCGAAACTGAGTTCGAATGAAAAGTCAACTTAAATTGAAAATAATATATAACCAACCCCCCCCCCCTCTTCTTCCTTTTCTCTCTCCCCGAAACTTCGAATCAGAATTTTTTTTATAAAAAAACCCTAGCGCCGCCCTTTGGCCATCGCGCCTCCTCCCATCGCCTCCCTCCGCCGCCCTGCCTCCCATTCGCCTCCCCCTCCTCCCCTTGAGCCGTCGCAACCCCCAAACATCCCCCCCCCCGCCCCGCGCAGTCAATGGTGAAACCCCCAAACCAATTTAGCCCAAACCACCGCGCCTTAAGCCCCACAGCCCAGCGCCGCCTGCCGCACCCACAACACCAACCCCCGGCGCCGCGCAACGACCTCTCCTCGCCTTTGACCGTCCCTCCGACTGCTCTCCCTCTCCGTTCAACGAAGTAAGTTTTTTATTTATTTATTTATTTTATATATTCATTTATTTATTATATTTTCTGTGATTAGTTTTATATAAATAAATCAGCTTTAAAAGGTTTTATTTTTAATTAGAAAAGGTTTTATTTTTAGTTAGAAAAAGTTTGATTTTTAAATAAGGAAAGTTGTGATTTTTAACTTGATAAAGGTTTGATTTTTAAATATAGAAAAGGTAAGATTTTTATTTTAAAGAAAAGGTAAGATTTTCACTATAAAGAAACGATTTTTATCGCTATAAAGAAACGATTTTTATCGCTACAAAGAAACGATTTTTATCGCTAAGAAGATATGATTTTTTTCATATAAAGGAAATATTTTTGGCAAGTTAAAAAATATGATTTTTGACTAGTGTATGGCATGGAAATATTCTTAAAAAGATCAAAATATAATTTTTATACTATAGAAAGAATAAAAATATAATTTTTATAGGGTAAAAGTATTAAAAATATGATTTTTATTTAATAGAGAATATACAAATATTATCTTTATATGTGTAGCGAAATAAAATTTTGAATTTTTATTATATGTAGAGATTAAAGATATGAGTTTTATATTTTTAGAACAATAAAAATATTTTTTTTTTTATATTATATAGATGATAATAATTCGATCTTTATTATGTAGAAGAAGTAAAAATATAATTTTTATATAAAAAGAAGCATTGTAAAAATATATTTTTATATATGAACAGTGTGGAAAAAAACTGCATTGGAATTGCAAACAAATCCAGATGTTCAGCAGTTCAAAAGCAAAGCACGGCAGAGTGGAACCCTCTGTGAGAACTTCTCACCTTTAATTCAATTTTTCTAGTTAAAAATATATACTAGGATGCAAACGGTGTTTAATAGCACCTGACACCCGTCGTCCACAGACCATGGACGGCTTGTATGCTTGTTTGTTTGATTTTGATGTGTAGTTGATTATGTGATGTGATGTGAAATGAAATAAAATATTTATACAGTAAAAAATATTTTATAATTAAAAATAGAATTTTTAACATGTATATAAAATTGAAATAAAATATATATAAACAAATCGGACGATTTGTTTATATACACCCATTTGACTGATATTGATTGGGATGATAAATTTTACACATCGCCCAACTGCACAAATAAAATCTGTGTTTGATTGTTTGAAAACCCCACACAGGTATTGGGATGATATATGACATACACTAGTCCCAATGATTAGCTATATGTCGATCGATTGATTGACAGGTTGTTATAAGCGTTAAATATTTATATTTGGTGCTTATACAGTGTAGAACGCACTCTGGATGATGGTTGATTAATTATCGTTGTTATTTTATACATGTGTTGTGGAAAATCCATATAATTAACATTATATGGTAATTGATTGGGCCTCATTCCAGTTTTGAAAAAGAAATATTTGAAATAGAATATTTGAAAATAGAAATATATGAAGCCGTGTTGATTATATTGACGCCATTTTGAGGTGAACGATATTTATATTGATTTTATTCATTTTATAATGAATATCAAAAGTGATTTCAAAATCTGATATTTTGAAAAGAATTGAAATTCGAATTAAACTGAATAGAAATGAATTCGAACTGAAATTAAATAGAAATGAATTCGAATTGAAATTGAATATAAATGAATTCGAATTGAAATTGAATTGAATTGAAAACGAACTGGAATTGCATTAGAAATCAATTTGAATTGAAATCAATTTGAAATGAATTTGAAAGGAATTTATAAGGAAAAATTCAATTTTGATTTAAAATTGAATATGAAATTGAAACTGTTTTGAAAATGAATTCAAAACGATTTATAAAATACGTTTTAAAAGGAAATCGATGAAGTATATAGTATATATATATAATATAATGGCCAGAATAGAACGCGCCGCGCTGCGGTAGTTCGTGAATTTCGACCATTGATTTCGAATGGGCATTGCGGGAGATCCGACCGTGGGATTCTCCTAAAACCGGAACCGTTGGGTTCGTATCGAAAAGAGATTTCTAATGAATATTAGAAATTAGAAATCTAACGGTTGGATTTGGAATTATGTCCAAATCAAATTTGGAAAAGGTCGTTGTAAGTGCAGTTCGATGGCCGTTGATGGAAATTGACTGTACGAGCCTTGATAAAATTATTAAAAATATCAATAATTTGTGCAAAATCATAAGAAATGATTTGGAAAGAATTGGGATGAAAAACTCCATATTTGAAAAGATAAAAATAGATTTTTATCGAAATGAACTAGTTTTGAACTAGAATTATATTTCTATATTTTTTTAAAAATAAATAAAGTGGATTTGAAATGGTTTTAAAAGTAACCAGAATTTCCAATAATTGAATTGGAATGGATTTGAATCGAAATTGTCTTTGGAATATTTCGATGTTGGATTTAGTGATGATACAGGTATTGTTATCGGAATTTTAAAGATATATACATATATCGTTATTTCCAATACAATATTTGTTGGTCGTAGAATTTGATATTGAATATAAGCTGATATATTTTCTATTCAGAGCCATGTATTTAATATCAAATGTGATTTGGGTTTGTCGTGAATGGTGTCTTCATTAACACTGTTCTTAAGCCCAGTTGAGAAAAAGATTAAATCTTTTTATTTAGATTTAATGAAGTGTGCCAATTAAATAATATTTAATTGAAATTGAATTGGTATTGATTTTTGGGTTTATCCTGAACAGTGTTTTAAATAACACTTGTTCTTTGACCCGATAATTAATGGAATGTGATTTTGGGTTTATCGTGAACCGTGTTTTAAATGACACTGATTCTTTAACCCAGTTAAAGATAAAACTAAGTGGAGTTTTAATGAATCTTTAATTAGATTGAAAAGATCGAGAATGGAGTATCGCCAGTTCTGCTCCAGGCGATAGTTAAATCTTTAATTAGATTTGAACGTGAAATGGTAATGGAATTTACCGATAACAATGTGGTGTTAGATATGAAGTATGACCAGTTTTACTTCATGGGATGAATAGGTGGGGATTGGGAAATAAAATAAATGATTACTTCGGTGTGGTTCGCTAATCCCGACTAGTTTGAATTGATATTCAAAGAAGATTAAAGAATAAATTTAAAGAATTTATCTTTGATAAAATTATTGGGAACCTTTCCCAAAGTAGAAGAATATTTGAATAAACGAATATTATGAATTGGAATGAGGCATATGTTGTGTTTGTGTAACACTTGTTTATTATATACATGAGTTATCCAGAAAGACCGGGTTTATCCCATTCTGAATAACTGATTCGACGTGGTGTCGAAGATGAAGACGGTGGTTGAAGACCGGAGGTCTTCACGTCGTTTGGGTGATTGCTGATGATTTTGATTGGGCCGTACACCCAAGAGGAGGGAATCAGTTAGTGATCGTCCAGACGTACTTGGAGATCGATGGATATGCGGGGTACTTGGTGCCTCCGGTTTCGTTCAGACCCAGAACGAACTTGTAAATGGACTGTGTGTCTGACATTGGATTTTATTCTGTGTGGTTGATTTCTATTAAATATATATCTGTTTGGCGGCGGAGAATTTATTCTCTTGCTTAACGCCCTTCTCTGAGACGTACGAGCTCAGAGGTTATATATTGATGGATATCAAACGCATGGAGTGAATTGCCTATGTGGCATGCCTAAGTGGCAATAGATTGAGGCTTCTGTTGAAAAGCAAAGTCTTGTGGTTGATGATCAAAGCACCGCCTGTGTGGCATAGCTTTGTGTAACGTGAATTCGCGAGCCTCACACCCCGTGTGAACCAAAAACGGGAGAGGACGTCAGGGAGGGCATGCGTTTCTTTCTAGCTAGAAGTGGCGTCAGTGGTTTTACATGCTCTGATGAGTTTGACTTATGTGGTTGTTGCTGTTGCGAGGTGCCTCGGTTTGATCGGACGATCCGGGTCCGATGGAGTCATTCATTGGCTCATTTACGCCCCATATGGCGGGGAAACGCATGTTCAGGGTTTAAGTTTAGTCCACATCGGTGGACTGGCCCTGAGGATCCAAGGGGAAGTTGCGGCTGTTCCTGAGGCTCGGGCTAGACAGTCTCGAATCGGTAGAGGACTATCTTTTGCCTCGGTTCACAGATGGAAATCCAGTTTCCAATACGTGACATGTGTGGTTTTAATTGTAGAGCCTAGTATGGAAACGTAGTAGCATGGGATGCTATGCCGTCTATGATTGATACTTATGATTTGAAGTTGTTTTATACACTATGCACTTATAATAGTATCAAATGATTTGTTTTAAACGTATCAAGCATTCTTGGCTATTATAAGGTAAAAACGCTATCCTCCGGCTTGCATTGCATTGTGTGATGGGACCTGGGTCTTATAATAGCTTCATTGTTCTTTATTTAGCATTGCGCTGTTTGTTTTATGCACTGGTGTTCTTGGGAGGAAACCCGTTCCGTGTTATACGGCGTGGTCCCTTGATTTGCCGAACTTTAAAATAAAGATAAATAACTGTTTTAGTTCTCACACCAGTCCCATGACTGACCTGGAGTTTATTGTTTTATCCTAAACTCTGGGTGCCCTTATTTTGACACGGGTAGCTAGTAGTTTTGGTTTTGCAGATTTATATTCACAGGATCCTGGTTTACAGCTGGAATGATATCCGGAAAGCTTTGTATCCGTATATCTACTTCAGTTGTGTACTATATTATTTTCCGCTGCTATGTAATGTATTGTAATCTCTGATATTTTATAATGTGTAATATTTATTCATACTCTGTATATTCTTGTAATCTGATGGAATTGTTGTAATTAACAATGAAATGTTCTTCTGTCTGCGTTTTGATTTGTCTTATCCTCACAGTAATTCGTTCTTTCTCTTCTCTTCGGAGACCGGGGAAGTTCAGGTCGCTTCATTTGGTATCAGAGCTTTGGTTTACAAATCTCAGAGAGCAAGACACATTAGAACCATACGAAATAATTCATCAGAAATTGGAGTAGTAATATCCAATAGGAATGACTCGTTAGAGATGGGATCAGTAGTATCCTAGAACGAGTGTGAAGAGTAGTGTTTTGAAAAATAAAATTGAAAACAAGTTTTGTTTTGAAAATTTAATTCAATAATTCATATTTGAATATTTATTTATATTGATTTGGACTATCAGGTATATAGAGATTTTAATATACGTCTGATCCACGTGTATTAGAAGCCTCCAATATACTGGATGGATATAGAGTCACACTCTAGTCGCCTGGAGATGATTTTTATGATTGTAGCTACATCATCAGAATTAGTATTCGAGTTTCGAAAGTGGGATTTCTATATATTTCCTATTGACTGGTGTGAGAACCAAAATTAGATAGGATATATTGTTGTGAATTGGCATCAAAAACAGGATTTTTTGTATATATATATTAAAATTATGAATTTAAACGTTAATTCACTAATTGATTGATGGTTGTGTTGTTTATCTATTTGTTTGAAATTTCGAACCATTTAGCCTAATAGAATCAAATATTGAATTGTTTGAAAATGATTACATTTGCATGCATATACATGTACTTACACTGAACAGGTCATAGCAAGGAGGCTAGAGCAGAAGAATAAAATTGTTTGCCCGACAAATAGGTACATGTTTACCATAATTTACTGTTTTATTTGGGTGATGATGATTTTATGAGCCGATTGGCTAGCCGCTTGGCTTTTTCTTTTTCTTTTGGATTGAAGAAGGCCATGGGAGGCTATATGAAATATCCCGAAGTCCCCGGTGCAGGGGAGGTTATGGCGAAATTTTTCGAAAATTTAGGGTGTTAGCCAAATTTTTGAAAAAATTGAAAAGTTTTTAGAAACTGAAAAGTTGAAAAACTTAAGCCGTAGTGAAAATAATGGAAGTTGAGTTGATTTCTAAAACAACTTTCGGCTTCGTTCCATTTCGGGGACGAAAAGTTTTAAGTGGGGGAGAATGTAACAACCCGGAAAATCTGGGACAGTTTAAAATTTTTATTTTGGCGAATTTTGAATATTTAAAATGAATTATTTTAAATAACAACAACGAAAAATTTATTTTGAATATTATTCGAACGTATATATTTATATAAATCGTCGTTAGAACATAAATAATTTATTTTAATTATATAACGAGCCTGAAATGGCGTGGTATTTCGATAATTGGATTTCAAATTTCAAATGAATGTACAGGATTCAAAATAAACCAGAATTTAGCGAAACCAAAAATATTAGAATCAAATTGAGAATATCTTTCCAGTGAATCCGAAAAATCAAAATTTCATAGCTGGAATCAAAAGTTATGCCCAATTGAATTTTCAGAATAGTCGCTATGGAATTCTGGCCCTTAAAAATGGGAATTTTGCAAACGACCTCGGTTTTCGACGAAACCACTTTTGTTGGATCTGTGATGTCAAATTATGGCTAGGTTTCAAATTTCATAATTTTTCGAATCAATATGTGAGCGTGGCAAAGGAAAACACGTTTGACCAGTTTTAGTTGATTTTAATCGACTGGAAAATGGCCATTTTTCAAACGGTCTCAGAATTTGACGAAACTAGTTTTGTTAGGGCTGTATCGTCAATACAAAGCTAGAAAATATTTTTCTGGAATTTTTAGAGTTTGTATGTGGTCCCGGTAAATTGAAATGCACGTTCAAATTCAATATATAGAGTTATATGTTGGTTTTGACGAAAACTGATCGAAACGATCGAATCAGCCTACGATACATATCCCATTGTGTTCGGAATGGGGGTAATTAGCTATGGACGACAGTCATTGGGTTCGAAACTGAGTTCGAATGAAAAGTCAACTTAAATTGAAAATAAATTAAAATAATATATAAATTAATTTATAACAAACCCCTCTCTTCTTCCTTTTCTCTCTCCCCGACACTTCGAATCAGAAATTTTTTTATAAAAAAACCCTAGCGCCGCCCTCTGACCATCACGCCTCCTCCCATCGCCTCCCTCTGCATCCGCCGCCCTGCCTCCGATTCGCCTCCCCCTCCTCCCCTTGAGCCGTCGCAACCCCCAAACCTCCCCCCCCCTACGCAATCAATGGTGAAACCCCCAAACCGATTTAGCCCAAACCACCGCGCCATAAGCCCCACAGCCCAGCGCCGCGCAGCGACCTCTGCTCGCCTTCGACCGTCCCTCCGACTGCTCTCCCTCTCAGTTCAACGAAGTAAGTTTTTTTTTCTTCTTTTTTTATTTATTTATTTTATATATTAATTTATTTATTATATTTTCTGTGATTAGTTTTATATAAATAAATCAGCTTTAAAAGGTTTTATTTTTAATTAGAAAAGGTTTTATTTTTAGTTAGAAAAAGTTTGATTTTTGAATAAGGAAAGTTATGATTTTTAACTTGATAAAGGTTTTATTTTTAAATATAGAAAAGGTAAGATTTTTATTTTAAAGAAAAGGTAAGATTTTTACTATAAAGAAACGATTTTTATCGCTATAAAGAAACGATTTTTATCGCTATAAAGAAACGATTTTTATCGCTACAAAGAAACGATTTTTATCGCTATGAAGATATGATTTTTTTCATATAAAGAAATTATTTTTGGCAAGTTAAAAATATGATTTTTGACTAGTGTATGGCATGGAAATATTCTTAAAAAGATCAAAATATAATTTTTATACTATAGAAAGAATAAAAATATAATTTTTATAGGGTAGAAGTATTAAAAATATGATTTTTATTTAATAGAGAATATAAAAATATTATCTTTATATGTGTAGCAAAATAAAATTTTGATTTTTATTATATGTAGAGATTAAAGATATGATTTTTATATTTTTAGAACAATAAAAATATTTTTTTATATTATATAGATGATAAAAATTCGATCTTTATTATGTAGGAGAAGTAAAATTATAATTTTTATATAAAAAGAAGCGTTGTAAAAATATATTTTTATATATGAACAGCGTGGAAAAGAACTGCATTGGAATTGCAAACAAATCCAGATGTTCAGCAGTTCAAAAGCAAAGCATGCCGGAGTGGAACCCTCTGTGAGAACTTCTCACCTTTAATTCAATTTTTCTAGTTAAAATTATATACTAGGATGCAGACGGTGTTTAGTAGCACCCGACACCCATCGTCCACAGACTATGGACGGCTTGTATGCTTGTTTGTTTGATTTTGATGTGTAGTTGATTGTGTGATGTGATGTGAAATGAAATAAAATATTTATACAGTTAAAAATATTTTATAGTTAAAAATAGAATTTTTAACATGTATATAAAATTGAAATAAAATATATATAAACAAATCAGACGATTTGTTTATATACACCCATTTGACTGATATTGATTGGGACGATAAATTTTACACATCGCCCAACTGCACAAATAAAATCTGTGTTTGATTGTTTGAAAACCCCACACGGGTATTGGGATGATATATGACATACACTAGTCCCAATGATTAGCTATATGTCGATTGATTGATTGACAGGCTGTTATAAGCGTTAAATATTTATATTTGGTGCTTATACAGTGTAGAACGCACTCTGGATGATGGTTGATTATTTATCGTTGTTATTTTATACATATGTTGTAGAAAATCCACATAACTAACATTATATGGTAATTGATTGGGCCTCATTCCAGTTTTGTAAAAGAAATATTTGAAAAAGAAATATTTGAAATAGAATATTTGAAAATAGAAATATATGAAGCCGTGTTGATTAGATTGACGCCATTTTGACGTGAATGATATTTATATTGATTTTATTCATTTTATAATGAATATCGAAAGTGATTTCAAAATCTGATATTTTGAAAAGAATTGAAATTCGAATTAAACTGAATAGAAATGAATTCGAATTGAAATTAAATAGAAATGAATTCGAATTGAAATTGAATATAAGTGAATTCGAATTGAAATTGAATTGAATTAAAAACGAACTGAAATTGAATTAGAAATCAATTTGAAATGAATTTATAAGGAAAAATTCAATTTCGATTTAGAATTGAATATGAAGTTGAAACTGTTTTGAAAATGAATTCAAAACGATTTATAAAATACGTTTTAAAAGGAAATCGACGAAGTATATATTATATATATATAATATAATGGCCTGAATAGAACGCGCCGCGCTGCGGTAGTTCGTGAATTTCGACCATTGACTTCGAATGGACATTGCGGGAGATCCGACCGTCGGATTCTCCTAAATCCAGAACCGTTCGGTTCGTATCGAAAAGAGCTTTCTAATGAATATTATAAATTAGAAATCTAACGGTTGGATTTGGAATTATGTCCAAATCAAATTTGGAAAAGATCGCTGTAAGTGCAGTTCGATGGCCGTTGATGGAAATCGACTGTACGGGCCTTGATAAAATTATTAAAAATATCAATAATTTGTGTAAAATCATAAGAAATGATTTGAAAAGAATTGAGATGAAAAACTCCATATTTGAAAAGATAAAAATAGATTTTTATCGAAATGAACTAGATTTGAACTAGAATTATAATTCTATTTATTTTTAAAAATAAATAAAGTGGATTTGAAATGGTTTTAAAAGTAACCAGAATTTCCAATAATTGAATTGGAATGGATTTGAATCGAAATTGTCTTTGGAATATTTCGGTGTTGGATTTAGTGATGATACAGATATTGTTATGGGAATTTGAAAGATATATACATATATCGTTATTTCCAATACAATATTTGTTGGTTGTAGAATTTGATATTGAATATAAGCCGATATATTTTCTATTCAGAGCCTTGTATTTAATATCAAATGTGATTTGGTTTTGTCGTGAATGGTGTCTTCATTAACACTGTTCTTAAGCCCAGTTGAGAAAAAGATTAAATCCTTTTATTTAGATTCAATGAAGTGTACCAATTAAATAATATTTAATTGAAATTGAATTGGTATTGATTTTTGGGTTTATCCTGAACAGTGTTTTAAATAACACTTGTTCTCTAACCCGATAATTAATGAAATGTGATTTTGGGTTTATCGTGAACCGTGTTTTAAATGATACTGATTCTTTAACCCAGTTAAAGATTAAAACTAAGTGGAGTTTTAATGAATCTTTAATTAGATTGAAAAGACCGAGAATGGAGTATCGCCAGTTTTGCTCCAGGCGATAGTTAAATCTTTAATTAGATTTGAACGTGAAATGGTAATGGAATTTACCGATAACACTGTGGTGTTAGATATGAAGTATGACCAGTTATACTTCATGGGATGAATAGGTGGGGATTGGGAAATAAAATAAATGATTACTCCGGTGTGGTTCGCTAATCCCGACTAGTTTGAATTGATATTCAAAGAAGATTAAAGAATAAATTTAAAGAATTTATCTTTGATAAAATTAATGGGAACCTTTCCCAAAGTAGAAGAATATTTGAATAAACGAATATTCTGAATTGGAATGAGGCGTATGTTGTGTTTGTGTAACACTTTTTTATTATATACGCGAGTTATTCAGAAAGACCGGGTTTATCCCATTTTGAATAACTGATACGACGTGGTGTCGAAGATGAAGACGATGGTTGAAGACCGGAGGTCTTCTTGTTGATTGGGTGATTGCTGATGACCTTGATTGGGCCGTACACCCAAGAGGAGGGAGTCAGTTAGTGATCGTCCAGACATACTTGGAGATCGATGGATATGCGGGGTACTAGGTGCCTCCGGTTTCGTTCAGACCCAGAACGAACTTGTAAATGCACTGTGTGTCTGACATTGGATTTTATTCTGTGTGGTTGATTTCTATTAAATATATATCTGTTTGGCGGCGGAGAATTTATTCTCTTGCTTAACGCCCTTCTCTGAGACGTACGAGCTCAGAGGTTATATATTGATGGATATCAAATGCATGGAGTGAATTGCCTGTGTGGCATGCCTAAGTGGCAATAGATCGAGGCTTCTGTTGAAAAGCAAAGTCTTGTGGTTGATGATCAAAGCACTGCCTGTGTGGCATAGCCTTGTGTAACGTGAATTCGCGAGCCTCACACCCCGGTGTGAACCAAAAACGGGAGAGGACGTCAGGGAGGGCATGCGTTTCTTTCTAGCTAGAAGTGGCGTTAGTGGTTTTACACGCCCTGGCGAGTTTGACTTATGTGGTTGTTGCTGTTGCGAGGTGCCTCGGTTTGATCGGACGATCCGGGTCCGATGGAGTCATTCGTTGGCTCATTTACGCCCCCATAGGGCGGGGAAACGCATGTTCAGGGTTTAAGTTTAATCCACATCGGTGCACTGGCCCTGAGGATCCAAGGGGCAGTTGTTGTTGTTCCTGAGGCTCGGGCTAGACAGTCTCGAATCGGTAGAGGACTATCTTTTGCCTCGGTTCATAGATGGAAATCCAGCTTCCAATACATGACATGTGCGGTTTTAATTGTAGAGCCTAGTATGGCGACATAGTAGCATGGGATGCTATGCCGTCTATGATTGATACTTATGATTTGAAGTTGTTTATACACTATGCACTTATAATAGTATCAAATGATTTGTTTTAAACGTATCAAGCATTCTTGGCTATTATAAGGTAAAAACCCTATCCTTCGGCTTGCGTTGCATTGTGTGATGGGACCTGGATCTTATAATAGCTTCATTGTTCTTTATTTAGCATTGCGTTGTTTGTTTTATGCACTGGTGTTCTTGGGAGGAAACCCGTTCCGTGTTATACGGCGTGGTCCCTTGATTTGATGAACTTTAAAATAAAGATAAATAACTGTTTTAGTTCTCACACCAGTCCCATGACTGACCTGGAGTTTATTGTTTTAACCTAAACTCTAGGAGCCCTTATTTTGACACGGGTAGCTAGTAGTTTTGGTTTTGCAGATTTATATTCACAGGATCCTGGTTTACAGCTGGAATGATATCCGGAAAGCTTTGTATCCGTATATCTCCTTCAGTTGTGTACTGTATTATTTTCTGCTGCTATGTAATGTATTGTACTCTCTGATATTTTATAATGTGTAATATTTATTCATACTCTGTATATTCTTGTAATCTAATGGAATTGCTGTAGTTAACAATGAAATGTTCTTCTGTCTGTGTTCTGATTTGTCTTGTCCTCACAGTAATTCATTCTTTCTCTTCTCTTCGGAGACTGGGGAAGTTCGGGTCGCTTCACCTGTACGGAATGATTTTCAGATAATAAATCTGATCCTGGTCTCTCCGTATTGATAACAGAAAAATGGTCACAAACTTTGATAGTCGGTTATTTAACTATCAAAGAAAAACATTCAAACAAACAACGATCTTATTTCCAAATCGAAATTATATTGATCAGCCATCATTCAACACTAATCCCCTTTAAATTAATTTATCATTAATTCAATCATTTCCCAATTTCTCTTAAATATCCTTACCTAAATATTTCTCCAACTCATTTAGCCTTTCACGATTTCTGGAAAAACATTTCCATGTATCACTACACCAAAATAGTGGATTCCCAACAAGTATATATGTTACAAATAATTTCTGTAACACTTTTAAGTGTCACCAACGGCCTGTGAGGAATTTCCTGTAACACTTATAAGTGTTACAAACAGATTAACTGCTAACACTTATAAGTGTTACAAACATATTCATTGCTAACACTTATAAGTGTTACACGAAATTCATTGCTAACACTTATAAATGTTGGAACAATAAGATATGGTAACACTTATAAGTGTTACAGGAAATTCATTGCTAACAATTACAAATGTTGGAACTATAAGATATGGTAACACTTATAAGAGTTACAAACATATTCATTGCTAACACTTATAAATGTTGGAACCATAAAATATGGTAACACTTATAAGATTTGCAAACATATTCATTGCTAACACTTATATTTGCATATAATATGGCATAAGCTCTATTTAATATCCATTCAGCTATGATATTATCTCGATATAACAATGTGTAACGAAATCCACAAGAAAAAAAATCCATTTTCGTGACAACAACAAAGTACAAACTAACAAAAAATAATAATACATAAAGATACTAAATTCAACACATATACAATATCTAATTCCATAGTAAAAACAATACATAATTAACAAAATGCAAGATGTTTTTCATATTTGAAGTCTACAAGTACCAATGCGAAACTCTAGCCATATAACGAACCTTACATCCAAAAATTTGCATAGCTTGTACCACCAAAATTTATCTTTTTCTCCGTTTCACTGCTTCTTGCATGCATTTAATTAAATAGCATCATTTAAGTTTCAAATAGTGGTAAATGTTATAAGTTCAAAATCATACCTTCTTAATTTTGACACATCTTTTGTCTATTGAACTCGATGAAATATTGCAATTTAAGCTCCTTTTTAAGCCTTCTGTTTTATTCAAGAACCTCCAATGCAAATTCCGCACCACGATCACATAATGGTTCATCAATCCAATGGTGAATGGCAGCCTCTAAGAGTTCTAGAGTTTGCACAAATAAAATATCGACGTCCAACGTTTTTATTCAAATAACATGTTTTAAATATTGGTTCAATGTTGCAACAACATAGCAACCTTCGAGATTGTATTTCTCCAACATATAACGTTGGCATGTGTGGCAATCTTGTTGGTGGTGTCGATTTGGTAGGCAGTGTCATATCATTCTGTACACTTAATAATGTCAGATCTCTTTCTAAGCTCGACTCTATGATGCTAAATGGAGTTGGTGCATGAGATTCGGATGAACAAACAATTTGAGGAGAATCACTCGAATCGTCTGAATAGATAGACGGATTACATAGGAAGTAATCACAATAATCGGTCGAAGGCCTTGAGTGGGAGGACATCTGCAGAAAATAAATAAAAAGCAACAATATAAAGATGGAAAAGGATTGTAAGCGTATATATCAATTATCAAGAGGTTTCCACACTAACTTCTATCTCAAGTCTCATTAGTAGCTATTAATTATAAGTGAAGTTCTAATATACTCATGCACACATTTAAAATTGGCCAAAGTAAAAATATATTTGAGATCATTCCATAGTTTTTTTGCCAAAATAAAATTATTTTAGCTTGGTTTGAAACTGAAATTTGTAAATCAACATGAATAATTAAAAAAGTTAGTTAATAAAATGTGCATTAAACTAAATATAAGTATATAAATTGGTTATTATATTATGGTAAGTTCAATTACACTTTATACTTTGCTGCATTTAGCATTACTATTAAATGTTAAAAGTACTTCATCAATTCGTAGCATTCGCTGCATTAATTAATTAATTAATTGACACATGAAATATTTAAGGAAAATAATAATAATAATCAGTATATGTACTTGCTTGCAAATTGAAGTATTGTAGATTGCAGTAAAAGCTTCATCAATCATCGCTTCCATCGAATATGATTTAGCCATTTAGGTGTTTTCATAGTATTTCAAGTTTTCAACAACTACTAACCTTATTAGTTATTCATTACACTTTTCAATTCAACTATTGAAGAAATCTTCACCATTTAGCAAATAGCAATTCATCTAACAAAAACAAACGGGAGAAAAAAAGAGGCGGTCTGGACGACTGGAAGGGAAAATTTAAAACATCAATAATAAGGATCATTAACTTAACGAAACTAAAGACAATCCTTAAACACAGTACTCTCCATGAGTACATTGTATGAAGTCACCATTCTATTTTCTCATCTAATTTTTACACCCATTTAGGTTTATATCCATCCCTCCTTTACATTAACTATCCATGATAATGATATCAATTTATCCTTATAAACATGAACAAGGTAATAATAGGTGATTTTATAACCAAAATAGTAGCTAATGACACTTCGAATACGACTTTACATAATGATATCAATGTATAATAAAAGGGAAAGCAACAAATAATAGAGACTCTTACATTTTGGCTTGCTGTTTCCACAAAAAATGCTTTTGACTATCGTACTTCCAATGGTGATATTTCAACTGAACTGCAGAATTCAGATTACTTCGAGCATTCGACTAGTCCTGCCGCTTTTCCTGAAGTATGTACTGCCATTAGATCTGATGATCCTATTTATCCTGCAAATAAGATGCATGTCATTTGGATGATGTAACTGTTAAAGATTAAAAAAGGGACGATTCCAATCTATCTCACGATGATCCCACAAAAAGTTCATGAACAATTTGTAACTGATGCAGCATCCAAAATTCAAGAAGCAGAGAGTTGTAATACAGCTGCAAATAATGTCTCCCTTATTTTATTTTATTTTTACTTGCCAAACAAATATATTTTCTATACATATCCAATCATACACGTTCATAATCTTTGTGCTGAAAACATTTGCACTCGCAGCAGCAACATTGCTCATAAGGTATCACAGCAGCAGCATTGTTGCCTGCCTCCCTTTGCACTCTCATCTTCATAGTAGCAGCACCCCTCAATGCAGTCGGTGCTACTGCAGTGAGTGTCATCAAATCTCAATGCATTTTTATTTCAACAGCAGATCGAATAGCGAAAGCAACATGTTCGTGATCTGCTCCGGTTTGCTCGACTGTCTCTATGCAGTGAGAAGCCCAAATCCCAGTTTAAACTGAGCTTTGTAGGCTCATTTTTACTGAGCCTTGTAGGCTCATGTTAGTTTATTAATTATGCCTCTATTGCTCAACAAACAAGGGCTATCTACATTCATCACTGTAATAACCCGGAAAATCTGGGCCAGTTTAAAATTTTTATTTTGGCAATTTATTTTAAATAATATCGACGAGAGAATTTATTTTGAATAAAATTCGAACGTATATATTGTACGCGTCGTCGTTAGAATATAAATATTTATATATAATTATAAATAGAATTGAAAATGGCGCGGTAGTTCGATAATTCGATTTCAAACTTCAATTGAATGTACCGGGTGCAAAACAATCCGGATTTTAGTGAAACCAAAAACATTAGGATCTATTTGATGATATCTTTCTAACGAATCCGAATAATCAAAATTTCATAGCGGGAATCAAAAGATATGTCCAGTTGAAAATTCTGAATAGTCGCTATGGAATTCAGGCCCTTAAAAATGGACATTTTGGGTCCGTGATGTCAAGTTATTGCTAGATTCCAAATTTCATAATTTTTCGAATCAATATGTGAGCGTGGCAAAGGAAAACGTGTTTGACCAGTTTTAGTTGATTTTAATCGACTGGAAAATGGCCATTTTTCTAACGGTCTCAGAATTCGACGAAACTAGTTTTGTTAGGACCGTATCGTCATTACGAAGCTAGAAAATATTTTTCTGGACTTTTTCTAGTTAGTATGTGGCCTCGGTAAATTGAAATGCACGTTCAAATTCAATATATAGAGTTATATTTTGATTTGGACGAAAACTGATCGAAACGGCCAAATTGGCTTGCGATACATATCCCATTGTGTTCGGAATAGGGGTAAAATGCTAGGGGCGACAGTCGTTGGGTTTGATTTTGAGTCCGAATGGTCAAACAAGTAAAATTGGAAAAATAAAATTAAAATAATAATATAATTTATTATAAATACTCTCCAATACAAAACCCTAACCCCACCCTATACAGAACCCGCCGCCAGCAAACATTCGAAGGGCCCAAAATCTCCGAAATACATGACCAAAAATCATTCAATCCTCAAACCAATTGAAGAACCGTTCGAACATAAATGATAGAGCGAGCTTCGATCTTTATCTTCGTAGGGTTTTATCTGTTTTAATTGAGAGGGGAGCTCGAATTCATCCCCCAAAGTCGCCGGCGTTGCACTAAAATAGGGAAGGCAGGGGGCGTTCGAGTGCCACGTGGCGCTCGACGTGGGTGGCACACGCGATGACCTCCGACATGGCGGCTTCCGATCAACTTCTGCCCGCTCCAGGTGGTGGTAACGTGAAACCCTAGGCTGAGCAAATGGGTTCAATCGGTTCATCAAATTCCAGGAAGAAGGAAGCTGCCCTCCCTTTTGCACGTGACTAAGAAAGGTTAATTAGGCTATTATTTAGTTTAATTAATTATTTAAATTATCCAAACTTTAAAAGGTCGTATCTCCTTCAAACTGTAACAGAATTCGCTGATTCAAAATGCGTTGGACTCGCATTGACGAGATCTACACAACAGAACTGACCAGAACTGAAACAGAGCACGTTGGAAATTCAGATATTTAGAAATAAAACCGACCACTGTGAGAATTCTCTCACTTTAAAATTTTCTGTACAGTTATTTATTTTGTAACTGCATTCATGAACTGTTCCCCGTCGTCCACAGACCATGGACGACTTGTTTGTTTGATTGTATTCTGTGTGAAAATTGATGTAAAATGAATTATATATATTAGAAGTGTATGAAATATATATAGTGAAAGTGAAAATATCATATATAGTGAAAGTGAAAATATCATATATAGTGAAAGTGAAAATATCATATATAGTGAAAGTGAAAATATCATATATAGTGAAAGTGAAAATATCGAATATATTGAAAGTGAAAATATCGAATATATTGAAAGTGAAAATATATATATATATATATATATATATTGAATGTGAAAATACCGTATATATGAAAAGTGAAATATCGTATATATTGAATGTGAAAATACCGTATATATGAAAAGTGAAATATCGAATATATTGAAAGTGAAAATATATATATATTGAAAGTGAAAATATGATATATATATATATATATATGAAATGAAAGCGATGTATATATGAAATGAAAACGATATATATATGAAATATGAAAACGTATATATATGAAATATGAAAACGTATATATATGAAATATGAAAACGAATAAAATAGAAAATGAATTCGAATTGAATAAAATAGAAAATGAATTCGAATTGAACTGAATAGAAAATGAATTCGAATTGAACTGAATAGAAAATGAATTCGAATTGAACTGAATAGAAAATGAATTCGAATTGAACTGAATAGAAAATGAATTCGAATTGAACTGAATAAGAAATGAATTCGAATTGAATTGAATAGAAAACCAATTTGAATTGAATTGAATTGAAAACGAATTCGAATTGAATTGAAACCGAATTGAAATGAATTCAAATTGAATTGAAATTTGAATTGAAATGGAAGTTGAAATTGTTTTTGAAACGAATTTAAAACTATTTATAAACTTCGTTTTTAAATAGAAATCGACAAAATATATATTATATATATTATATATATAATATAATGGCCTGAATAGAACGCGTTGCGCCACGACCGTTCGCGAATTTCGACCATTGACTTCGCATTGACTTTGCGGGAGATCCAACCGTCGGATTCTCCTAAAACCGGAACCATTGGGTTCGTATCGAAAAGAGCTTTCCAACGAATATAAGAGATTTGAAATTTAACGGTTGGATTTGGAGATAAGTCCAAATCAAATTTGGAAAAGGTCGCTGTAAGTGCAGTTCGATGACCGTTTATGGAAATCGACTGAATTGGCCTTGATAAAATAAATAAAAATAGAGAAAATTTGTGTAAAATCATAATATATGAATTGGAAAGAATTGAAGTGAAAATTCCATATTTGTAAAGATAAAAATGTGTTTTTATCGAAATGAACTAGTTTATAACTAGAATAACTGATGGAATGGAATGGATTTGAATGGAGATTATCTTCGGATATTTCTACATTGGGTTCCGTGATTATACGGATATTGTGATGGGAATTTGGAAGATATCGATATCGTTATTCCCGATACGATATCCATTGGTTTCAGGATTTGATGTTAAATATAAGTCGATACTCTCTCTATTCAAAACCTTATATTTAATGTCAAATTGGGATTGATTGATTGTTTGGATGGTGCTCGACCAGTTTATGAGCAAAATATGCTTTTACATTTAGCATTGGGTTGGGTTGAAAATATCTATGTGCTAACTCCTTGTGAAACACTTCACGATTTGACGATAAGGTGTTTAGCGATGTTGTGTCCATTTCAAATTTAATGAATGATTGTGAAATGATATTTTTCTTAAGTGAAAAGAAATGTATTCCCGATTTTGGACAGGGAATGTTTTATAAAAATGTTTTATAAAACAGAAAGGATTTCGAGGCCCAAAACCCGATGATTTCTAAAGTGATTTAGAAAATGTATTATATGTTACATTGTGGTTCATCGCATATTCGATTAGTTGCTATTGATGATGTATCTGTTTGGTGGCGGAGAATTTATTCTCTTGCTTAACACCCTTCTTTGAGACGTACGAGCTCAAAGGTTATGTGATTAATAGTGACTGATTATATGCGTGAATTACTGATGTGAAGTACTATATTTTGAAAGTACTTGTGATTATTACGTTGTGAAATGATTTTCCCTACTTCGGGATATGAAATGATTTAGTATGTGGCTAAAGATTCTGGTAACCCGGACGACTAAAAGTATGGGTGAGAGGGCGGTGTATGTATTTCCACTGTGTGTGGGGTGCTGCATCGTCAGTGTAGCCTGCTCCTTTGTGGGGTAGGTGCACGTTTATATATATCGAGTGCTAGGTGCGTACCCTTTGCCTTGTCTATGGGGAGCCCGATATTTGGTTGCATACTTGTTTGTATGCATTGTTATGTTTTGGAATTCATATTTCCAAATGTTTTGATTTGAGATCCCGAAGTGAAATCTACTTTGATATAGAAAGTTAGATATGTATTTCAAATGATTTGAAATAGAAATCGGGAATGAAGTCCAAAGGAATAATTTCTGTAAAATGAATTGGATTTGGAAAATCTAATTGGTGATTAATCTAAATGGGTAGATTGGGATATTGCATGTTGATTGATGCATAGTAGATCCATATTCTATATTGATTGTTGTTTATACACTGACATTCATGGGGGTAAACCCGTTCCGCGAAAGTGGCGTGGTCCCGTGATTTGTTTTATTTTTTAAAAAAAGTTAACAACTGTTTTTGAGTTCTCACACCAGTCCCATGACTGACCTGTAGTTTGCTTTTCCCTTGCGAACTCGGGTGCCCCTATTTTCCACACGGGCAGCCGAGTAGTTTTATTTTGCAGATGTATTGAGCAGGATTCTGGATTGAAGCTTTAAGCTGTGTCCAGGCATTTACAGTCTTCCGCTGTGTAGTTTATATTTCCGCTGTGCATTGTATTACATTTATGTAAATTTATCTTCCGCTGTGTATTATTTCGTTATACTCTGTTATTCTGTACTCTGATGTAACATTATTATGATGTTTATAGAAGTCTTCTGTTATTTGTTCTGATGTGTTGTATACCCAAAGTTAGCGTAAGCGGGAATCGAACGGTCTTGGTCGATTTAGCGATCGATTAGGTCCGGGCGAAACCCGTTGTCGTTACACGTGGTATCGGAGCTTTGGTTAAACTCAAATCTTTGGGGTACAACTCGTTAGAACTGAACAAAAGACTCATCAGAGGTAGGATTAGTAATGTCCTATAAAAGAATCCTCATTAGAGATAGAATCAGTAGCATTCTAGAATGAGTGACTCATTAGAGATGGGGTTAGAAATGCCCCAGAATGAGTCGAGAGTTATTTGTTTATAAATAACGTATTTGTGATTATATATATAATCTGATTTTAGAAAATATGATTTTAAATATATAAAATTATATATTTGAAATTATAATCAATTAATTGATTGATGTTTGTGTTGTTGGTTTACTTGTTTGATAATTTTTAACCAATTAGCCTAATTGAACCAAATATTGAATTATATTGAAAATTGGTTGCATTTGCTTGCATATACATATACTTACATTGAACAGGTCATAGCAAGGAGGCTAGAGCAGAGAATAAAATTTGTTTGCCCGACAAATAGGTACATGTTTACTACATAATTTACTGTTTTGTTTAGGTGATGATGATTTTATGAGCCTATTGGCTAGCCGCTTGGCTTTTTCGTTTTCTTTTTGAGATCTGAAGGACCGGGGAAGCTATTTGAAATTCCCCGATGCTCCCGGTGCAGGGGAGGTTATGGCGAAATTTTTCGAAAATTTAGGGTGTTAGCCAAATTTTTGAAATTTTGAAAATTCTCAGAAACTGAAAAGTTGGAGAATGGAAGCCAGATCGAACGTAGAGCTGATTAATCAAACCACTTTCGACTTTGTTCCTTTTCGGGGACGAAAAGTTTTAAGTGGGGGAGATTGTAATAACCCGGAAAATCTGGGCCAGTTTAAAATTTTTATTTTGGCAATTTTAGCGAATTTTGATTATTTAAAATGAATTATTTTAAATAATATCGACGAGAGAATTTATTTTGAATAAAATTCGAACGTATATATTGTACGCGTCGTCGTTAGAATATAAATATTTATATATAATTATAAATAGAATTGAAAATGGCGCGGTAGTTCGATAATTCGATTTCAAACTTCAATTGAATGTACCGGGTGCAAAACAATCCGGATTTTAGTGAAACCAAAAACATTAGGATCTATTTGATGATATCTTTCTAAAGAATCCAAATAATCAAAATTTCATAGTGGGAATCAAAAGATATGTCCAGTTGAAAATTCTGAATAGTAGCTATGGAATTCAGGCCCTTAAAAATGGACATTTTGCAAACGACCTCGAATTTCGACGAAACCAGTTTTGTTGGGTCCGTGATGTCAAGTTATTGCTAGATTCCAAATTTCATAATTTTTCGAATCAATATGTGAGCGTGGCAAAGGAAAACGCGTTTGACCAGTTTTAGTTGATTTTAATCGACTGGAAAATGGCCATTTTTCTAACGGTCTCAGAATTCGACGAAACTAGTTTTGTTAGGACCGTATCGTCAATACGAAGCTAGAAAATATTTTTCTGGACTTTTTCTAGTTAGTATGTGGCCTCGGTAAATTGAAATGCACGTTCAAATTCAATATATAGAGTTATATTTTGATTTGGACGAAAACTGATCGAAACGGCCAAATTGGCTTGCGATACATATCCCATTGTGTTCGGAATAGGGGTAAAATGCTAGGGGCGACAGTCGTTGGGTTTGATTTTGAGTCCGAATGGTCAAACAAGTAAAATTGGAAAAATAAAATTAAAATAATAATATAATTTATTATAAATACTCTCCAATACAAAACCCTAACCCCACCCTATACAGAACCCGCCGCCAGCAAACATTCGAAGGGCCCAAAATCTCCGAAATACATGACCAAAAATCATTCAATCCTCAAACCAATTGAAGAACCGTTCGAACATAAATGATAGAGCGAGCTTCGATCTTTATCTTCGTAGGGTTTTATCTGTTTTAATTGAGAGGGGAGCTCGAATTCATCCCCCAAAGTCGCCAGCGTCGCACTAAAATAGGGAAGGCAGGGGGCGTTCGAGTGCCACGTGGCGCTCGACGTGGGTGGCACACGCGATGACCTCCGACATGGCGGCTTCCGATCAACTTCTGCCCGCTCCAGGTGGTGGTAACGTGAAACCCTAGGCTGAGCAAATGGGTTCAATCGGTTCATCAAATTCCAGGAAGAAGGAAGCTGCCCTCCCTTTTGCACGTGACTAAGAAAGGTTAATTAGGCTATTATTTAGTTTAATTAATTATTTAAATTATCCAAACTTTAAAAGGTCGTATCTCCTTCAAACTGTAACATAATTCGCTGATTCAAAATGCGTTGGACTCGCATTGACGAGATCTACACAACAGAACTGACCAGAACTGAAACAGAGCACGTTGGAAATTCAGATATTTAGAAATAAAACCGACCACTGTGAGAATTCTCTCACTTTAAAATTTTCTGTACAGTTATTTATTTTGTAACTGCATTCATGAACTGTTCCCCGTCGTCCACAGACCATGGACGACTTGTTTGTTTGATTGTATTCTGTGTGAAAATTGATGTAAAATGAATTATATATATTAGAAGTGTATGAAATATATATAGTGAAAGTGAAAATATCATATATAGTGAAAGTGAAAATATCGAATATATTGAAAGTGAAAATATCGAATATATTGAAAGTGAATATATATATATACATATATATATATATATATTGAATGTGAAAATACCGTATATATGAAAAGTGAAATATCGTATATATTGAATGTGAAAATACCGTATATATGAAAAGTGAAATATCGAATATATTGAAAGTGAATATATATATATTGAAAGTGAAAATATGATATATATATATATGAAATGAAAGCGATGTATATATGAAATGAAAACGATATATATATGAAATATGAAAACGTATATATATGAAATATGAAAACGTATATATATGAAATATGAAAATGAATAAAATAGAAAATGAATTCGAATTGAATAAAATAGAAAATGAATTCGAATTGAACTGAATAGAAAATGAATTCGAATTGAACTGAATAGAAAATGAATTCGAATTGAACTGAATAGAAAATGAATTCGAATTGAACTGAATAGAAAATGAATTCGAATTGAACTGAATTCGAATTGAATTGAATAGAAAACCAATTTGAATTGAATTGAATTGAAAACGAATTCGAATTGAATTGAAACCGAATTGAAATGAATTCAAATTGAATTGAAATTTGAATTGAAATGGAAGTTGAAATTGTTTTTGAAACGAATTTAAAACTATTTATAAACTTCATTTTTAAATAGAAATCGACGAAATATATATTATATATATTATATATATAATATAATGGCCTGAATAGAACGCGTCGCGCCGCGACCGTTCGCGAATTTCGACCATTGACTTCGCATTGACTTTGCGGGAGATCCAGCCGTCGGATTCTCCTAAAACCGGAACCTTTGGGTTCGTATCGAAAAGAGCTTTCCAACGAATATAAGAGATTTGAAATTTAACGGTTAGATTTGGAGATAAGTCCAAATCAAATTTGGAAAAGGTCGCTGTAAGTGCAGTTCGATGACCGTTTATGGAAATCGACTGAATTGGCCTTGATAAAATAAATAAAAATAGAGAAAATTTGTGTAAAATCATAATATATGAATTGGAAAGAATTGAAGTGAAAATTCCATATTTGTAAAGATAAAAATGTGTTTTTATCGAAATGAACTAGTTTATAACTAGAATAACTGATGGAATGGAATGGATTTGAATGGAGATTATCTTCGGATATTTCTACATTGGGTTCCGTGATTATACGGATATTGTGATGGGAATTTGGAAGATATCGATATCGTTATTCCCGATACGATATCCATTGGTTTCAGGAGTTGATGTTAAATATAAGTCGATACTCTCTCTATTCAAAACCTTATATTTAATGTCAAATTGGGATTGATTGATTGTTTGGATGGTGCTCGACCAGTTTATGAGCAAAATATGCTTTTACATTTAGCATTGGGTTGGGTTGAAAATATCTATGTGCTAACTCCTTGTGAAACACTTCACGATTTGACGATAAGGTGTTTAGCGATGTTGTGTCCATTTCAAATTTAATGAATGATTGTGAAATGATATTTTTCTTAAGTGAAAAGAAATGTATTCCCGATTTTGGACAGGGAATGTTTTATAAAAATGTTTTATAAAACAGAAAGGATTTCGAGGCCCAAAACCCGATGATTTCTAAAGTGATTTAGAAAATGTATTATATGTTACATTGTGGTTCATCGCATATTCGATTAGTTGCTATTGATGATGTATCTGTTTGGTGGCGGAGAATTTATTCTCTTGCTTAACACCCTTCTTTGAGACGTACGAGCTCAAAGGTTATGTGATTAATAGTGACTGATCATATGCGTGAATTACTGATGTGAAGTACTATATTTTGAAAGTACTTGTGATTATTACGTTGTGAAATGATTTTCCCTACTTCGGGATATGAAATGATTTAGTATGTGGCTAAAGATTCTGGTAACCCGGACGACTAAAAGTATGGGTGAGAGGGCGGTGTATGTATTTCCACTGTGTGTGGGGTGCTGCATCGTCAGTGTAGCCTGCTCCTTTGTGGGGTAGGTGCACGTTTATATATATCGAGTGCTAGGTGCGTACCCTTTGCCTTGTCTATGGGGAGCCCGATATTTGGTTGCATACTTGTTTGTATGCATTGTTATGTTTTGGAATTCATATTTCCAAATGTTTTGATTTGAGATCCCGAAGTGAAATCTACTTTGATATAGAAAGTTAGATATGTATTTCAAATGATTTGAAATAGAAATCGGGAATGAAGTCCAAAGGAATAATTTCTGTAAAATGAATTGGATTTGGAAAATCTAAGTGGTGATTAATCTAAATGGGTAGATTGGGATATTGCATGTTGATTGATGCATAGTAGATCCATATTCTATATTGATTGTTGTTTATACACTGACATTCATGGGGGTAAACCCGTTCCGCGAAAGTGGCGTGGTCCCGTGATTTGTTTTATTTTTAAAACAAAGTTAACAACTGTTTTTGAGTTCTCACACCAGTCCCATGACTGACCTGTAGTTTGCTTTTCCCTTGCTAACTCGGGTGCCCCTATTTTCCACACGGGCAGCCGAGTAGTTTTATTTTGCAGATGTATTGAGCAGGATTCTGGATTGAAGCTTTAAGCTGTGTCCAGGCATTTACAGTCTTCCGCTGTGTAGTTTATATTTCCGTTGTGCATTGTATTACATTTATGTAAATTTATCTTCCGCTGTGTATTATTTCGTTATACTCTGTTTTTCTGTACTCTGATGTAACATTATTATGATGTTTATAGAAGTCTTCTGTTATTGGTTCTGATGTGTTGTATACCCAAAGTTAGCGTAAGCGGGAATCGAACGGTCTTGGTCGATTTAGCGATCGATTAGGTACGGGCGAAACCTGTTGTCGTTACAATCACAAACCTCAATCAAGAGTCATAAAATAAGCCTGTGTGTTTTCCTAATTTTTAACATTGAATATAGCCTGCTCGACAACTATTTTGGCACACGTAGAAAAGTAATAATCAGAACTGCTTATAAAGAACTAGAATTTATGTTGAATATAGCCTGCTCGACAACTGTTTCTAGCACTTCCAAACATACGAATTTATGCTGAAGATACATTTGAATAACATTCAAATAGATTTTCCAGCGGCAAAAAGGTGGTCAACAAATCAAAAATATTCACACTTGGGATAAGATTAATTTTTGCATATGACATAATCGAAATAATAAAGGTGAAAGTAGGTTTGAAAATATTGCATGATTTGTATGAATGTTCAAATCAATAAGGTATATCTAATATTAAATTCTTAAAATTTTAAATAAAGCAGCAACGCAACTATAGAAGACCTTTTCCAATGGAAGGTTCTGAAAATTAGAAGAAACCAAACTATAATAATGGCATCAAAGCATACACAAAAAAACTAAACTTATACCAAACAGTAAAGTTCATCTACTTGTCTCTTAGAATATTTAAAAAAATATGAAATAAAATGACACAAACTGAAATAATTAAAAAGAACATCATTAAAAATTTACCATAGTCATGAGCTTGAATCACATACCATCTTCAACATGCACGTTTTTCTCCTGTTAAAGCTCTAATAAGAGCTGTTGAACTTCATAAAGTAATTTCTTCAAATCTGAACTTCTGTGAGTTTCCTTTGACACATAACTTCAGCTATAAACATATAAAAGATGAATCAGAAATTCACATCTGGAAAAGTTGGTTAGTAGCAGAATGTGTTTCATTTGCAGTTCCCTTGTCTTCTCAGATTATATCGGTATTTTGTATTTGGAGAAAAGAAAGCCCATTATTTTCACAATGTGTTGGATATAATTATTCTATATATGTTTAAGAAAGATTTACTTGGAAAGATTGTTGTACTATTATTGCATTATAATAAACCAGACAAGCATGATTATGGAAATTCTCATTAACTCTATTTAGTGTTCATCAAAGCATGTTTCTATGTGCTATAACAGGAAAAGTAACTAAGTATGGAACAAACAGTTTTGTGTTGATTGGGATTTGGGATGCAGCATTTACATAGTATATTTGGATACACCTCTTGCTGGTTAGTTTGTAACGATTAAAATTTTAGTTTAATGTTTCATATGCCATGTCGGTAAACTTTTCTTCTCATATTCAGTATGCTGCTTACTATAAAATATTGCAACATACCTCATATGGAAAAGCACTTGCATATATGGTAGATAAAACTAATGGTTTGTTTAGATTGTATATTTCATTTTAATCATCTCATTCTTTATATCGAAGAAGATTTTACTTGAATAATAGAAATGGCACATATAAAGACTATAAGAGAAAAATGATAAAATCGTAATATGATATTTGTGAAGCATTGTTGGCACATCATGCAGACAAAGTTGAGAATAAGCATAACAAATATGCTGCATTTGAAGCAATTCCATGTTGGCATCAGCATACACGTAGGTTGCAATCATTTCAAGCATAACAAATTCTAGAGCATATAACAATTCATGAGAATCCAGCATAATATACAAAATGGAGTCTAATATATACCTTTGCACTCTATTATAGTTGAAATCAAAATACATAATAACTAAGAGTACATTAAGAAGTCTGATACTCAATACAATCTATGTAACTAGTATTTAATATAATTCATGAGTTAAGAACATTCTAAGCTAATGTTTCATCATTGAATAAATAGCCATCATTTTAGCAAAGAAACTCGCTTTATATAGATGTTGCCACATCTAGTATTGTTGTCCAAACAAGAATAAAACATAACACCACATTCATTCATCAGTAATATACCATGATCCATAAGGTAACGCTCCAGGGGAAAATTTAGAAAATTCATCTTAGACCCGTTAGACCCAAAACTTCCCCATAGCCCAACCACTTCCTCCGTAACAGTACCTTCGGATACACACTTAGTTCACTAATCAGCAGTTTAGCACATCGTTTATTAAATCAAGCCATAACAACTGTTTCATGCCATATCTCATTCACAGGCAAAGATTGCATTTAAGCTATCATATTGGTTGAGACTATAGGACTATTTCTATGTAGCATATAAGTTCTGCTCTAGCATGATATAGGGATCCCAATATTGAAGTTTTCAAGTCCAGTAAACATGCCAAAAAATTAACAATTACAGTTCGTAGTTCTTACTACCGATAAGAACACGGGTTCATTTAGATAAGTGACTGAAGTGGCAATGCGAAATGTTCTGTTTAACCTCGTGATTAACTTTTTAAAACTGGGGAGAACTGCAATAAAGAGGGACATGATCAAACTTCTTGTTAATTCTATCGAGTCAGGACATAAGACAGTATTACAGTTATCAATTTTACTTATGTTGAAATAGTGCTTATTTTCTCAATTTTACTTTCGGGTCAGGACTATTATGTGATTGGCTAATAATAATCTACTGCCTTTGGCAACTATATGCTATTTTGAGGTATGTTATGGTAATGGCATGGTGTTACTTCATAAATCATCCCATTGTTAAACAAGATGAACAAAAAATCAGCTGACAAAGAACTCATATTATTGTTGATCTCTAACACACGCCTCTAATCTATTATGAAGATAAATATTGATTACCGATTAAGAAAGTAGCAATGTTTCAACAATAAAATTATTAACATGATACTAAGGAAAATATGTCCTCCATGGCTCTTAATTATAATTACAGTTGGGGGAAAAGTAGAGATTATACCTTTAGCTAATTGGGATCATGGTTCCAACTTGCAATTTTATGAAATGTACCACAGGCAGTAAGTGTCCACTATAACCGCAGAAGATCCGAAAAAGTTTCCAACCTATTTCTCAATCAATGCCTATAGAGAAACAATTAATTCATACCAGTAGTCTGTAGATATAATTATTTCATTAAAGAATAAAATTTATGAAGAGTAGGATGACAACAAATCAACTAAAGGAGCAAAATTATTGTTCTCCGATAGGTTTTGGTGATAAAAAAATCGATATAAATCCATTAATCATTGGCATTTAATCCATTAAGTTGAGCAAATTAAAAATCAGAAGGAAGCCGAGCACCGTACCAATTTTCTAGAAGCCCTAATTCGAAGTCATGGAGAGAGGATTTGAGAGGCTAACACCGATTTGAGAAATCCAAAATCCTTAGTATCTGATATTGATATCGATTAGGTAATCGGTAGTACCAATTCATCGAAGTCTTTTTTTAATTTGACTATGTCGCGGCCTTTGTATGAATAAGTGTTGGGTAGAAAGGTTTGAGGAACCGATTAGGTTATGGGTGAGAGCTTACCATTTTTCCCTCAGAATATAAGGGTTGACTAGGCATACCAACACAAATAAGTGTTGGCACACTTTTGGTGATACATTTTTACTACTGCAACACATATTAGTGTCATTAGTCTACAACACATATAAGTGTTGGCAGTTGAAAAATATAAGAGTTGCTAAATGGCCATTATGGTGTAGTGTATTCACAATTCCTTATTTCCCATATTTCTAAAATACACGTTACTAACGTTGGAAAACATTTCCATATTTTATTCACGTATCACTATTCTTCAACATCATCAGTCCCTAACCGTAAACTAGTAAGAGAACAACTCTTTAAGTATTAACCTTGAAGGCCGAAACCAACATCAGATCGATATTCAGAAAGTCATTCAACATAACTAATCTCTAGTCAGTTTCTAATTTCTTTAACTCTATTCTTAACTTCAAAATCATTTCAAATATTAACCAATTTCATTTTTTAACCTAACCTAATATGCAAAACGTTTTCTTTTAAATCATTATTCACTTTAAAACGTGATTATTATTTCTTTACTGAAAACTGAACTCGTTATCTTGATCAAATCTTGATTTTATTTACAAATGTCATAACAGGTTTAAATCCCGTTTATCAAGCTATTTTATAAATTCATATTTATATTTCACTCCATATACTCCATTTATAAATCAACTTCCTATTAAATAAATACCAAGTTTATAACTTAATCTCGATTACCTATTTAATTATTAATTGTTGGTTTCAAAGCAAATATTAACTACTTTGCCAGTTACTAAATTATATAATATTAAATTTTTAAGAATAAATCATTTTAATACCATTCAACATCGTCAAATTATAATTATAATTATAAATCATTATTGATTTATTTCAATTCTATTCCCATTTCGAACATCGAAATAATTTTATCGTTTTCTTTTAAAACGATTTCACAATTTCCCTTTATAAATTCATCCTTATATTTTCAAATTATCTAATAATAATTATTCCAATTTATTTCTAAACATCGTTTATAAATAGAACTACTTGTTTTAATATAATTAAAACAAGCAATTATAATCTAGTTTATTCGAAACTCAATTTCTATTTAAAAATAGATTATCCTTTTTAAAACCCCAATTTCATTTCGAATATATTTTATGGAATTTAATTACCAACTATTTCAGGTCAATGTTATTTAAACATCCCAGAACACAAAATAATCAATCACCGATTATTTGTAACATCATGTAATGTAATATACGAAAATCAACAATAAAATTGTTGAGGGATCCAGTTGGATCCCTCCAACCTGTTTCCCTGCATCCACAGATGTTAATCGACAATAATAACACTAATTTCAGATCAATACGAAATATAATAATAAATAGAATCCGTATTCAATCAACTGTTTATATATATAACCGTATTTATAATTTCAACCAATTAATAAGCAATTCATCCAAACAACCATCACACAACAATCAGTCATCATTTATCAATATTTAATAATGTTTATAAAATTTATAAAACCGGGTAGAATTAGTGAATTTACTCACATTGGTCGTTAATCATTGAAAAGTGATTAACATTGGTTGATTTGAATCATACGTTTAATTATACCATAAATTCAAATGAGCTCCAAATGGCTCCAAATCATCTCCATTATGTGGTCTTTGTCCATACGATCATAATGGATCATGTTTCGTTGAATTTCGTTAATGATGAGCAAGATACGATAATTCTAAGTTAGCACACATTTAAATTAAATATAAAAACTTATATTTTTACTTTCTAAAATGGGCTTTACCTTTTTCTCATTCACGCTGGACCATTTCATAGGCTTTCCACCCGACCCGTTCTAACAACACCTTCTCGTACAATTTAACTTCTGTCCCCCTCTTCTATGTTTAAATAAAAACCTGCTCTTCGTTCTTTTTTTCATTTTCATTTTCTAACTTTCATTTTAACTGGCGCATTCTCCTACTATAAAACTCACGCACTTCTTCCTCCAACGTATTTGCTATCTCAAAATGATCCCAT
This sequence comes from Allium sativum, assembly GCA_030737875.1. NCBI lineage: Eukaryota > Viridiplantae > Streptophyta > Magnoliopsida > Asparagales > Amaryllidaceae > Allium > Allium sativum. The sequence continues at coordinate 888,618,729 of CM060922.1, forward strand.
GTGACGACCGGCCATAAACCCTGCACTAAACAAGAGGTATAATGCGCTGAAAAGTGCGCCAGGCAACTATGGACGATCATCAGAGTAGGTAAACAACGTCGGAACCTGTCATAGAACTCACAGCGCAAGGATAAAATATAATAGAACATATACAACAGGTAATAGTAATGAAGCATCATATAGCAAACTTTTGAAACTTTCTCAACATCCTGAAAGGTTATCCAACAGGAACTAAAGTTTGTGCACAAGGCCTCACTCCAACCCTCATAGAGCACTCAAATAGCGGAAACAGAAATACTAGATAGTAATAAAACTGGTACGTCAACCTCCTGCTCGCCTCCGCATAGCAGCATCGTCCTCACTAATCACCTGTAACTTGCTACTTAGTCTGTCCATCCACAACCGGATGAACAACCCAAGGTAATAAGAGGAGACATAAAATCTTGAGTCGGACAATAGTCTTAGTGAGCGATAAAACAGCTAACAAACTTCAACAATAAAGTATATGAGCATAGGTAGATTAACAAACCAATCTACCAAACACCAGAAAAGAACTCAACTCCCGTCTTCCCCACATCGGATAGTGATAGCCTTTACGATAAACAATTCAACCATTCATCCATGTAAACCAAAACACCCATTCAATCATGATAAAGCACTCATAACATCCAGATTATATATATCTCATGTAAACCATCCTAATCAAATTCAACATCCCTCAGGCACAAGCCCCAGAGGCCTAAACCAATATCAAACAAGCACCCAAGGAACATCTCCTTCAACGTTGAACAACCTACATGAGAAGGTACAAATAGAATAACCAATCATCCATTACTGACTCTGGCTATCACCGCCGATCCTGCTTTGAAACCTTCATTAATCGTATGATGGCCAACCTTGCCATATGTCAAGAGCTAATGTAAACCCAGTTCTAGCATAAACTTCATGCGCCTTTCAACGATACGTATGTATTGCCAACCTTGACAACTAGGCCTTTCAATGATACCTAAAGTACTCGACCTACAACCGGCCTTTTGGGTGCCCCCATCATACCCTTGCTTTGAGCCTGCTAGAACTTACGACAAAGATAATCTCTCAGTCTTCTCATCTCTAGTCATCCGACTTGACGACTTTTCATAGCCCAAGCAACCTTCTCGAGCAACCATTATCCACCAACTCACGACCTTTGCGTTGTCACCTCATTTGCTATTCTACACCGATCAACGAACACCTTCAACACTTCAAACCTTCCTACTTGATTTTACTTCGAAGTCACATCATCACCGAACCAAGTTACACCACTGCGCTGCGGCTTGAGTAGGGTTAGGGGGGTTGCCCCCGAAAAATATATTTTTTCAGACCTTTTTCTCCAAATCTGAGTCATACCCCAAAAATATAATTTTTCAGAAAATGACCCTGCTGACTGATCTCGTTCGACCGACCCTGCTCGACCGATCATTTTCGACTGACCCTGCTCGACCCTTCTCACCTAGGTCTTCATCACCAAGTCCAACCGACTGACTCTCATTAATGACCGATCACTTCCTTCATGTGTTCAGGACCCGACCGACCCTGACCCCTCAGCTCGACCGACCCTATCCCTTCAGCTCGACCGACACCTCAGCTCGACCGACCCTTCAGCTCGACCAACCCCTCAGCTCGACAGACCTGTTCGACCCAGCATGTTTGAATGACCCAACCATTTCGTTTCCTCCTCCCCATGGTTCGTTCGAACCTCTATGTTTGATCCACCATGTCTGACCCTCCATGTTCGACCCAAAACCTGCATTCTCCAATGTAACTCCAATTTCGACCAAAACTACACCAAAACTATTCGTTCGACGAAACCAGCTCATCCAATACATCCAATATGGTCACAAGCACGATATGAAATCAACAATAACACCAACATTGACAATTCCATCAACAAACATGTAAAATTCACCATAAACGTACATATGAACAAAATCATGGATCTAACTTGCACATTCATATGAAATGTTATAGAAATTACCTATCTAAACTTGCAAAATCAGATCATAGGGCAGTATGAAAATGGACTTAATATGGCATAAATCTATGAAAAAATACTTGAGAAACATGCACAAACACTCATATACTTCATTGCATTCATGTGAGCGATGTAAATCACTCACCGATTTGCCAAAACAAGCTAAAATTGATGAAATAAGAATCCGGATAGCAAGCACCTCGCACCAAACACCTTGATCCAATGAACTCTTACCTCAGTTGATGTAGATCTAGCCTCAAGTGGTGTAGATATATGATTTCCTTCCTTGGATTTTGATTTTTAATGGTGGAAATGTGTTATAGGAGGAGGAGCACAAGGCCTCCAAATGAGAGAATGGAAAACTAAAACCATTTCCCATATCCCTTACCCCTTATTTATACCCTTCCATCAGCCCACTAATGGGCCTTCCCCAAATCAGCCTATTAGACTCCCAAAACCTGGACAACCAACTGAAAAACATTAAAACGGCGATTTCTCCCAAACTGCTGAGCCAAATCTTTAATGTAACCACTCTACGGAAAGACAATCATCAATTCCTCTCCAATGGCATAGGTCTCACCCTCTGACTCGACCTGAGTCAAAAGCTATGCCCGGTAAAAGACTGACAGGGGTAAAATGGTCACAAACAAATCTGGTAAAAATTATGAACATGTCTTACATCCCCATAAGCAACATATCAAAAGATGAGAATGATCCAACCCCCAGGGAATAAAATAAAAATATTCTATGATCTTCCGATATGTAAAATGTGGGCTGTTACATCCTAGTTAGTAATATTAGGACTCCTCTTGTTTAACTTATCTAATAGTGTAACCAGTAAAACTAGCTGCTCCAACCCATAATTATCATGCACTGCTGCATGTTTCCTTGGAAGATATCACAGATAAGTAAATGCAGTAAGAAACGTGAAACTAGGAATTCTATACTGTTTCGAACTTCTCGTCCTACATCCATTCTCAGACTCCTTCTGGAATTCAACTATCAACACCCTCACTTCACTCGGAGGAATAGGTTCACAACACAGCCGAGCACCGACATGGATTTCTTGCCTGAGCACCGACACAGGACTTCAACAAACAATAGGAGTTTGACTTCTGATTGTGTTCTTGGATAACACTCAACAGCCAACAGTTGAGTATACCCTACATATAATCTTATCCTCAAGTATATAACGTGTATGTGAAGATTGAAGGAAGTATATTGCTTATTGAATCAAGAGATTTGAAATAAATTCAAAGATTCAAGAAGCAATTTAAATATTTGAGAGAGCTTTTACAATGCAAGATAGTATAGAGTTTAAGATTAGAAACAGTAAGAATTGGTGATTTATAAATAATGATTGTGATGTTTATATAATGGTTGAAGTGTAGTCAAGTTTCATGAAGAGTTTATAAAAAGGAAGCAACATTTCCCTTAGAAATGAAGAGGAATCTCATCATGAAAAAATAGTGACTTTTAAGAAATATGGCTATTAATGTCGAATTAGTCGACTGGTATAAAAATCACCAGTCAACTAGTAGAAAATATAAATTATATATATTTGAAAATGAGAATAAATAGTCGTTACTTGGATTTTTCCCTATTACCAGTTGACAGGTAAGAATTGGGCCAATCGACTAGTGATATACACGTAAATGTGTATATTTTATCCGCTTATTTATCTTATTTTCCCTTTAAAATAATTGATACTTTGTATTTATAGCTGTATTTTCAGATTGTTGACAAGAAGCATGGTTTAGAGCATTTGATGGATAAAGCATGAAGAATTTGCTTAAAAAGAGTGAAGTTTAAAATTGCTAAAGCTTGAAGAGTCTGAAGCTTGAAGAACGGTTGCAATTATATTTCAGTTAAGAAGATTTGGCTCAATAAAGACTCAAACTGCATTCACATTAGCTCATTAAGAAAGCCTCTTACTCATGTTGCGTTCACACTAGCCTATTTGCTAAACCACTCACTCTAAAGCTGTGTTCACGCTGGCTTATGTGTTATTTGGGTTATTTCTTTAGTCCCACATTATGTAATTAGCTAGCTAGCCTTTGTCATATCAGCTATAAATACCTTGTATCTCATTCATTGTAAAACACATTAGGTTTTATTCTGTAATTCTCTTCTTGGAATAAAATCATTCTCTCCCTTTCTTTTTACTTTTTGTTTATTTTATTTATGTTCATGTTATTTATTTTCTTTTTCTCTTCTTCTTTAGCTATGTCTAGCTAATCCCCTTTGATTAGGGGGTGATGACGCTGATAGTATGATTCAATATGAATCACATAGCCAAAAGATGAGGACTGTATACATGTAGATCTGGATCTGAATTAAGGGTTGGATCTGAACCTTCATATTTTGTGTCGTTTAAGAGCTATGCTCCTTCACAGGATATATTCGTGTTCGATCTAACGTTTATCAGATCTAGATCTAATTTTAGGGTTTTAGAAATTAATTAGTGAATCTGTCCTGATAGTCTATGGTTGTAGAGCTGAGCTCCTGCATAGGCTATACTTGTCGTTATTTACATATTTGTTTCTAAAAACCTATTATCGTTGATTCATGTTTGTGACAGAAACATGTATTAGATCTAGTTAATCTTTTGGCTATTGATGATTATGAATCTGATCTATGTCATTATCCCCTAATTGCTTTCACATATTGTTAAAACTCTCTTTTATTTAATTACTGCTATTTTCTTTGTTTTCCACCAATCAAAAGTTAGGGATAACTTGATTGGATTTATTAATAAAATAATTTGGTCCCAGAGTTCGACACCCTCTACAACAATCCTTGTTGTTTAGGAAAGACGAACGAATTTTACAGTTGTTTACAATTGTATAATTTGTTCGCAAACAACTAGTCCAGGGAAAACAACCCAGTAATGGCTGTTTCAGGCCATTCTCATATATACATACATACATACATATATATATATATATATATATATATATATATATGTGTGTGTGTGTGTGTGTGTGTGTGTGTTACAATAATTGATGATAGATTTGAACATTAATCTAATACACTAAACGCATACACATATATATATATGAACTAACTCTTTAATCAATCTTCATTTCTTTGTTGTCATGAATCAAAAAACTCATGAATCAACATTTCCCCCTTTTCTATTTGATGACAACCTCTTGTAATTGTGTAGAGGTGTTTATTTTCTCCCTCTGAATTTATGCTCGCATATTTGTCTCCCCTTGAATATAAAGATTCTCTGCAACATTTTGTTTTATATAATATATACTTACCAGTTATGCTTCCCGATAACAAAATGTCTGTGATATATAATATATAATAGTTTCTCCCCCTTTGACATCAATTAAAAAGAATATACAATATGATAAAGTAGTAATCGATCATAGTAGAGAAAACATATAAGCATATATATATATATATATATATCGTACAAGTCTGTATATGAAACAATTCCTAGCTCCCTTCGAAGCTTAATGAATGTACTTACCAATAATGGTTTAGTAAAGATATCTGCAATTTGATTTTTTGAATTTACAAATTCTTGATTTATAATCTGTTTTTCAATAGTATCTCTTAAGAAATGATGTCTTATATCAATATTCTTTGTTCTAGAATGATTTACCAGATTTTTGGATAAATTATAACACTCGTGTTATCGCAATGAATAGTTGAATTACTCAAGATAACATTGAGATCTTTAAGTGTTTGTTGCATGTATATAACTTGAGCACAAGCCAATGTTGCAGATATATATTCAGCTTGTAACACCCCACGTCCGTTAGTGTCACTCACAAAGGGAATGCACTAAGTTCTGTGGAGCATTTTGGGTAAAAGATGCAGATAAATTACAAGACAGATAGAAATTAAACAGCGGAAAATAAAACTTTGCTTTATTGATAAAATAGTTTGTACAATGATTTCTTTATAATATCAGAGTATCATCTGTCTTACAAAATAAAGAAGCATAAAAATACATTTATATTTCCCCGATTTTAGCAAGAGCCAGCCATAGCATCTGAAAAGAGAATCCAAGCTAAACTTCGACAAATCTCCAAGCTGGGAAAGAGTGACAGTCCAACTTAACCTGAGCTATACTATTCCCTCCTTTACTACCTGGGGGGGGGGGACGGAAGAAAAGAAGACGAAAGGAAAAAAGAGTCAGACATAAAGCCTGAGTAAGTTCAGTAACTTCTAGCATATGAACATGGAAAAACAAAACGACATGAATTAACCGAATACAAGATTATACCATGATGAGAGGTCAGCAAGATTAGATAAGATAATCACAAGATATGCTAAGCTAAGATAAACTGGATACGCTCTAATACTTTTGCCGCTTCGCTATTTCCTTGTTATACTGATTTCTATATCTCTGCACCACCTAACTAGTGTCCCCAACTAGTAACGATAACGTGATCCCAATCCCTGTAGTTTTCATCGCCTTCAGGCATACATTTATTATTTATTACCTAGATCAAATCTAGGGTTTTCTACCAAGTGCCTTCTAGATTCAATTAGAGTCTACAATATCTGCTGAACGCTTCTCGGATTCAAGATTTATGCCACCTAGTCCAACTAGGGATTATGCTACCTCACGAACGATGCCCCCAAGTCTAGGACACACTACCTAGAGTGGTATATGTTCCTATACTTCCCCACGCATGTATCGCGAATCGTTATCGCTTGTCTAGATGCACATGTCCTGTAATGTGCGGCCCGAGTCCTGTTACAGGGCAAATCAAGAAACACAGAACTCGGTCTGGAGCTTTCAGATATATGCCGATGCAGATGCTAAGGTCTGTTTTTGTTCCAGTGGCTATGGTCTCACTTGACCCCTCCCTCAACTAATGAAAGGCACACCTTGTGAAATGAGAACTATACGCCGGCCCCCAGTGCCCCTACTATCCTATGGCCATCCACAACCATAAATAGATAGCAAGTATATGGTCTTTTGGAGTTCTCTGCCTTTCCGCTTCACGTATCTCGATTGACTCAAGATGGATGGTAGATGACGAGTTGCTATCACAGGGCTACCGTTTTCTCGCTGAATCACGCCGGTCCATCCTAGTCTTTAGGTTGCCATGTATTGCAACCAAGGCATACCCCTGGTTCTTCTACGCAGACCTTAACCTCTGTGAGCCCAGGAGGATCATCTGCAGCCTCACAGAGGGATACCAAGAGTACCCTCACGTCCCCTCGAAGCCTCGGGCTTCGTAACCCAATTCGTTGGAGCCTTCTTTCTACTCAGATGGACATTCGCTCCTTCCCGTGTTATACTAAGAATTACTACTTAGTTTTACTAACTAAGATTTACCACTTAGTCTCCAGAATTGTTGTTTTCTAAGGTTTTCTACTTAGTTCTCTTTCTCATCAATTTGGATTGGTTAAGTATCATTAGTCAATTCAAGCTAACTTAACCCTCTTCCTTTACCCTGTTAAACTGGTTAAATGTTATCAGTAATTCATGTTGACTTAACCCGACCACAAACCAAGTTATATTGGTTAAGTATTACTTAACCCTACCCGTTCATCCTGTATTGGTTAAGTGTTCCTTTTTAACTTAACCTTGCCCGTCTGTTTTAACTAACATGTTATTAATGGTTAAGTATTATCCCTTCGTGTTTTAGACTTAACCCTATTCCTTTATCTCAATCCGATGGTTAAGTGTTCAAGTTTACTTAACCCTACAGTCTAGCCCAGCTAACATATCAAATTGGCTAAGTGTATTAAATCTTACTTAACCCCAACCTCTAGTCCAGTTAACATGTTAATTTGTCTAAGTGTATTAACTTTACTTAACCCCACCTTCTAGTCTAGTTAACATGTTAATTTGGATAAGTGTTTTCTTAGTTACTTATCCCCTACAAATATTGTCTTGTTACGATGTTAAGTTTGGTTAAGTGTCCCTATGGACTTAGCCCTCCCATTCTAGCTTAACTGTATTAAGTTGGTTAAGTGTTCCTATGGAATTAACCCTCCCATTCTAGCTTAACTGTATGACCCTAACCCTACCCACCAGTCTGGTTATCATATTGAATTGGTTAAGTGTCTTAGTGAACTTAACCCTACCATTCTTGTTCTAGCTTTAATTAAATAGATTAAAGCCACGATCACTCACATTAGACAGATATTGTTGCGATTACTGGATGTGCCAGTTGGTTCTGGGCAGATTTACATCGTAACTCAGTCTAACCTCGGGTTAGGCATATTCGTGTTTTCTAAGTTCAAAGGGTTTTGATTAGTTTTCAAATCAGGTTTTGAAAGTAACCATCCCGTCCGTCGGATCAGTTAGGGATAGCCAGGGAGAGCAGGAAACTTGTATTTTCCAAACCCAAGCCTAGACACTATCCTCTCTGTCACCCTAGAACTTTCTGGTTTATTATTAAAAGAGATGTCGTTAATAAACCTTTAATTTGTCTAAATTAACATTTCCTCGTTTAGGACAAATTCTATAAGTAAATTAATCCTAATTTACTTATTTCCCAATTACTCTTTTAATGTAAATTGACTACATTCATTCTTATGGCCCATTTCCCCTTCTAAATCATATTTATGCTTTTTGGTATGTAAACTATACCAAATTAAGTGTCACTAACCATGATTTTGCTAAACCTGACAATTATTCCCAATTATGGCCAATTTCAAATTTATGCCAATACACTTATTACGCCAAATTAGCTAATCCAATTCTGTTTAACATTCTAGTTCATGTCAAACTAGACTTACTATTCTAGTTCACAGTTCATGTAAATGCTAGCTTTACAAGTCAACACTAGATTCAAATTACACATCCTATAATTCATGTCAATTTTATCCAATTTGCAATCCTATGAACATGCCATAACACATGTTCCCAATTTATGCCAATTTCCAAGTTTATAACTACGTTTTTAGTAAATTTCATATTTTGCCTAAATCGTATTCCCATCGTTCCAATAATCATGATTCAATCTAGATTATAGATAAATCTAGATTCGTAGAAAATAGGGAATGAACCAAAGATGCCATGAAAAAGGATGGACATAATAACTGGCATAAAAAGGGTTGCATAACGACATCGGTTCAAGAACATGGGTAGACCTAACTTAATAGGTAAATTCCCAAGGTCTAAAACCAAAAGAAAACCAAGAACAGATAGAATAGAGACGTAGGTTCAAGAACATGGGTAGACCTAACTTAATAGGTAAATTCCCAAGGTCTAAAACCAAAGATAACCAAGAATAGACAGAATAGATGATCGGCTTTAGACCCAATTTCATAGTCACAAAACTTAAGCAACACTTTCCTAGTTAGGAATCATAGGTGTTTAGTCACAGTTGTCCTTGTTATGTCATAGGCAATAGTTTATGCTTTTCCTAATCAAAGGCATAGGTTGGTGTTCACAGTCAAGAAAATAATTCTCATAGTCTCAGTCACAGTCATAGGCAATATTCATAGTCATAGGCAATGTCCATAGTCATAGGCAATGTTCACAGTCATAGGCATATGGTTCTAAGGTCCATAGTTTCATAGTCACGGTCTTATTTGTCCTCGAATCATAACAGTTCTTAATTAGGTTCAAGAGTATAGGCACTGATTCGAATAGAGAGAGAGAGATTTGGCATATTCTTTTATTCCTTTAAATTCATGTCACGAACAGAGAAAAACGTTCAAATCTAAAAATAACTGACTTATAGAGATTTATATTAGAAAAGAAAGATGGCATTGCTATGATTCATGCGACATTGCTCGAAACCGTTTGAGATAGCCTTTGATTCTTTACTTGAAATCCTAGCCTGACTTGAACCTCTTCTTGAAAGTCTTTTAGCAGCATCTCCTCGTCTTGATTTATTTTATATATATTATTCTATATATATTTTACTTTTAAGAGGAGGAGAAGAAGCCATGTTCACTAAGAATCTTTGCAGCATAAGGATAGAAAGAATTGTGAATAGAGAAGGAGACTAGGGCTGTTTATATAGTGTTAAGCGGACGAACCTAGGCAGAAACGTGACCAAATACATCCAAATGAACCAGTGCAGAAAACTGGAAAAAGCAGGGGGTCGACCCCCAGGTCGACTACCCAGTCGACCGGGGTGCCCCAGGTCGACTACCCAGTCGACCTGGGTGCCTTGGGCAGGAAAATTCCCGCCCAGCCCGATCTGGGTCTGTTTTTGAATTTCGAACTCGTTTTTCTGAACTGTTTTGAAATTTGAACTTCGCCGAATCTTCCGAAGGCCATATCTTCCTCATACGGACTCCGATTTACGCAAACTCGGACTCGTTTTCATGCAGAATTCCGAGAAGAACGCAATGGCGTAGCCCATTTCCCTTGATTCTGATTTTTAAATTCCAATTCTGCCTTGATTTCTGAATCTTAGCGTTACAGAATTACGGGGTGTTACATTCTCCCCCACTTAAAAGGATTTCGTCCCCGAAATCTTCAAGTTAGGAAGAATGTGTCCTACCATCCAATCACCCATCTACTCAACCATTCACTCACAGGAATCCATTGTCCTTAAAAGATTTCTAATGCTTTCATGTTCATATGCATATTGTGTGTATATGTCTTTATCTACTGTAAAATCAGGCGGTCTACTGATTCAGTTGACGTCCTTAATGCGAATTATGTCAGTGCCATGCGTCCAATCATGTATGAAAGCATCCCTAGTTATGTAAATACTACATGTTTGCATGGCCATTCATCCATATGCAACACCCATATGATAACATATCAAGTTCAACTTACAAATAATTACATATCTGTAAATGCAATATGAAAGCGCCCGAACTGATCTAGGGCCTAATACGTATGCATATGCATTCACGAGCAACCATTTGCAACCACTTGCAACCATCAACCATAACATGTTTAAAATACATGTTTATATCCAAAGGAGTTTCTACCTAAGTATCGAAGATACAACCTAGAGGATATACTTTGGAAAGAGAGAAACAATTATGCGTAAGGCTCCTACAAAAAGAAAATCAAGGATGCACCCTTAAGGAAAAGGGTATGTTGCTAGTATCTAGCCTTCTTGAGCTTCACTCCACTGTATCTTAACTAATTTCACTTCACGATTGTGAATTTTCCGATCTCCATTTCCAAAATAAACAGATGTTAACTATGGTACCAAGTGTACATACCAGGATGGTTTGAGGTCCCTCCTCTTAGCTTACCCATCACGCCATAACTATGAGGGTCAAAAGGTCACTACGTGCTTTTTAGAGTGCCTGTTACAACTATTCATCTCTCACGCAAACCATCCTAGTCGAACTCGACATTCCTCAAGTACAAGCTCCAAAGGCCTAAACCAATATTAGACAAGCACCCAAGGAATATCTCCTCCGAATTTAGACGATCTACGTGAGATGATATAAGCAAACTCAATAGCTATTCTCAAATCCCTACTAATCCAAAAATAAACTGGTCGGACCACCAATTGGATTTGAGACTCTAGTGGGATCTTTCTACTATACAAGTACTATGGTGTAGAGACCAACTATGGAAGTGAATATGAACAAATGAGAAGCGTTGGAACCCAAGGAAATAGTACAAACAGAAAACTAGACTCTTCCAAACGGACTACCTTTCTCCTAGGTACGCTTGGTGGCGAAAGCATGTACTTGTCCTTCTGAAAATCTCGTCCTCGTTCTTGCCCTTGTCCTTAAGTATATGCCCTATCATACCCTTGTAAAGATACTTCCTCTTGTCTTAGGTTTTATAATTTCTTCCTCCCTCGTGTGCTAAGTCTACATCCATGAATTCCTCATCCTAGGGTTATGCTCCTTAGCCAAACTCCTCATCCCCTTCCGTGTGTAGTCATGTTGACAAATCTCTCGAAAGCTACCTCCATCGTCCGAAAAACCCTATAAGCTTTGAAAGCAAAACTGCCCGTAGGTGAAACAACTACGGCTTTGGATGGAAGCCGGGCACTACTTTGCCCATCGATGAGGTTACCTCCCAGAAAGCCAGGAGCCCCAGAGACTCAAGAAAGAATGAAACAAGGATTCAAACAGAGGAAGAGAAGATAGTGCGTATGGCTTTGGGGAATATGCCTTTAAAACAAATCTTTTCTCTTGAAAATGCTTCTTTAAAAACCGTTTTGAAAATAATTTTTCAAATCCTTTATCTGATCTGGTAACCTTCAGCTCTGATACCACTTGTAACACCCCACGTCCGTTAGTGTCACTCACAAAGGAAATGCACTAAGTTCTGTGGAGCATTTTGGGTAAAAGATGCAGATAAATTACAAGACAGATAGAAATTAAACAGCGGAAAATAAAACTTTGCTTTATTGATAAAATAGTTTGTACAATGATTTCTTTACAATATCAGAGTATCATCTGTCTTACAAAATAAAGAAGCATAAAAATACATTTATATTTCCCCGATTTTAGCAAGAGCCAGCCATAGCATCTGAAAAGAGAATCCAAGCTAAACTTCGACAAATCTCCAAGCTGGGAAAGAGTGACAGTCCAACTTAACCTGAGCTATACTATTCCCTCCTTTACTACCTTGGGGGGGGGGGGGAACGGAAGGAAAGAAGACGAAAGGAAAACAGAGTCAGACATAAAGCCTGAGTAAGTTCAGTAACTTGTAGCATATGAATATGGAAAAACAAAACAACATGAATTTACTGAATACAAGATTATACCATGACGAGAGGTCAGCAAGATTACACAAGATAATCACAAGATATGCTAAGCTAAGATAAACAGGATACACTCTAATACTTTCGCCGCTTCGCTATTTCCTTGTTATACTGATTTCCATATCTCTGCACCACCTAACTAGTGTCCCCAACTAGTAACGATAACGTGATCCTAATCCCTGTAGTTTTCATCACCTTCAGGCATACATTTATTATTTATTACCTAGATCAAATCTAGGGTTTTCTACCAAGTGCCGTCTAAATTCAACTAGAGTCTACAATATCTGCTGAACGCTTCTCGGATTCAGGATTTATGCCACCTAGTCCAACTAGGGATTATGCTACCTCACGAACGATGCCCCCAAGTCTAGGACACACTAACTAGAGTGGTATATGTTCCTATACTTCCCCACGCATGTATCGCGAATCGTTATCGCTTGTCTAGATGCACATGTCCTGTAATGTGCGGCCCGAGTCCTGTTACAGGGCAAATCAAGAAACACAGAACTCGGTCGGGAGCTTTCAGATATCTACCGATGCAGATGCTAAGGTCTGTTTTTGTTCCAGTGGCTATGGTCCCACTTGACCCCTCCCTCAACTAATGAAAGGCACACCTTGTAAAATGAGAACTATACGCCGGCCCCCGGTACCCCTACTATCCTATGGCCATCCGCAACCATAACTAGATAACAAGTATATGGTCTTTTGGAGTTCTCCGCCTTTCCGCTTCACGTATCTCGATTGACTCAAGATGGATGGTAGACGACGAGTTGCTATCACAGGGCTACCGTTTTCTCGCCGAATCACGCCGGTCCATCCTGGTCTTTAGGTTGCCATGTATTGCAACCAAGGCATACCCCCGGTTCTTCTACGCAGACCTTAACCTCTGTGAGCCCAGGAGGATCATCTGCAGCCTCACAGAGGGATACCAAGAGTACCCTCACGTCCCCTCGAAGCCTCGGGCTTCGTAACCCAATTCGTTGGAGCCTTCTTTCTACTTAGACGGACATTCGCTCCTTCCCGTGTTATACTAAGAATTACTACTTAGTTTTACTAACTAAGATTTACCACTTAGTCTCCAGAATCGTTGTTTTCTAAGGTTTTCTACTTAGTTCTCTTTCCCGTCAATTTGGATTGGTTAAGTGTCATTAGTCAATTCAAGCTTACTTAACCCTCTTCCTTTACCCTGTTAAACTGGTTAAGTGTTATCAGTAATTCATGTTGACTTAACCCGACCACAAACCAAGTTATATTGGTTAAGTATTACTTAACCCTACCCGTTCATCCTGTATTGGTTAAGTGTTCCTTTTTAACTTAACCTTGCCCGTCTGTTTTAACTAACATGTTATTAATGGTTAAGCATTATCCCTTCGTGTTTTAGACTTAACCCTATTCCTTTATCTCAATCCGATGGTTAAGTGTTCAAGTTTACTTAACCCTACAATCTAGCCCAGCTAACATATCAAATTGGCTAAGTGTATTAAATCTTAATTAACCCCAACCTCTAGTCCAGTTAACATGTTAATTTGGCTAAGTGTATTAACTTTACTTAACCCCACCTTCTAGTCTAGTTAACCTGTTAATTTGGATAAGTGTTTTCTTAGTTACTTATCCCCTACAAATCTTGTCTTGTTACGATGTTAAGTTTGGTTAAGTGTCCCTATGGACTTAGCCCTCCCATTCTAGCTTAACTGTATTAAGTTGGTTAAGTGTTCCTATGGACTTAACCCTCCCATTCTAGCTTAACTGTATGGCCCTAACCCCACCCACCAGTCTGGTTATCATATTGAATTGGTTAAGTGTCTTAGTGAACTTAACCCTACCATTCTTGTTCTAGCTTTAATTAAATAGATTAAAGCCACGATCACTCACATTAGACAGATATTGTTGCGATTACTGGATGTGCCGGTTGGTTCCGGGCAGATTCACATCGTAACTCAGTCTAACCTCGGGTTAGGCATATTCGTGTTTTCTAAGTTCAAAGGGTTTTGATTAGTTTTCAAATCAGGTTTTGAAAGTAATCATCCCGTCCGTCGGATCAGTTAGGGATAGCCAGGGAGAGCAGGAAACTTGTATTTTCCAAACCCAAGCCTAGACACTATCCTCTCTGTCACCCTAGAACTTTCTGGTTTATTATTAAAAGAGATGTCGTTAATAAACCTTTAATTTGTCTAAATTAACATTTCCTAATTTAGGACAAATTCTATAAGTAAATTAATCCTAATTTACTTATTTCCCAATTACTCTTTTAATGTAAATTGACTACATTCATTCTTATGGCCCATTTCCCCTTCTAAATCATATTTATGCCTTTTGGTATGTAAACTATACCAAATTAAGTGTCACTAACCATGATTTTGCTGAACCTGACAATTATTCCCAATTATGGCCAATTTCAAATTTATGCCAATACACTTATTACGCCAAATTAGCTAATCCAATTTTGTTTAACATTATAGTTCATGTCAAACTAGACTTACTATTCTAGTTCACAGTTCATGTAAATGCTAGCTTTACAAGTCAATACTAGATTCAAATTACACATCCTATAATTCATGTCAATTTTATCCAATTTGCAATCCTATGAACATGCCATAACACATGTTCCCAATTTATGCCAATTTCCAAGTTTATAACTACGTTTTTAGTAAATTTCATATTTTGCCCAAATCGTATTCCCATCGTTCGCATAATCATGATTCAATCTAGATTATAGATAAATCTAGATTCGTAGAAAATAGGGAATGAACCAAAGATGCTATGAAAAAGGATGGACATAATAACTGGCATAAAAAGGGTTGCATAACGACGTCGGTTCAAGAACATGGGTAGACCTAACTTAATAGGTGAATTCCCAAGGTCTAAAACCAAAAGAAAACCAAGAACAGCCAGAATAGAGACGTAGGTTCAAGAACATGGGTAGACCTAACTTAATAGGTAAATTCCCAAGGTCTAAAACCAAAGATAACCAAGAATAGATAGAATAGATGATCGGGTTTAGACCCAATTTCATAGTCACAAAACTTAAGCAACACTTTCCTAGTCAGGAATCATAGGTGTTTAGTCACAGTTGTCCTTGTTATGTCATAGGCAATAGTTTATGCTTTTCCTAATCAAAGGCATAGGTTGGTGTTCACAGTCAAGAAAATAATTCTCATAGTCACAGTCACAGTCATAGGAAATATTCATAGTCATAGGCAATGTTCATAGTCATAGGCATATGGTTCTAAGGTCCATAGTTTCATAGTCACGGTCTTATTTGTCCTCGAATCATAACAGTTCTTAATTAGGTTCAAGAGTATAGGCACTGATTCGAATAGAGAGAGAGAGAGAGATTTGGCATATTATTTTATTCCTTTAATTTCATGTCACGAACAGAGAAAAACGTTCAAATCTAAAAATAACTGACTTACAGAGATTTAGATTAGAAAAGAAAGATGGCGTTTCTATGATTCATGCGACGTTGCTCGAAACCGTTTGAGCTAGCCTTTGATTCTTTACTTGAAATCCTAGCCTGACTTGAACCTCTTCTTGAAAGTCTTTTAGCAGCATCTCCTCGTCTTGATTTATTTTATATATATTATTCTATTTATATTTTACTTTTAAGAGGAGGAGAAGAAGCCATGTTCACTAAGAATCTTTGCAGCATAAGAATAGAAAAGAATTGTGAATAGAGAAGGAGACTAGGGTTGTTTATATAGTGTTAAGCAGACATACCTAGGCAGAAACGTGACCAAATACATCCGGATGAACCAGTGCATAAAACTGGAAAAAGCAGGGGGGTCGACCCCCAGGTCGACTACCCAGTCGACCTGGGTGACCCAGGTCGATTACCCCGTCGACCTGGGTGCCCCAGGTCGACTACCCAGTCAACCTGGGTGCCTTGGGCTGGAAAATTCCCGCCCAGCCCGATCTGGGTCTGTTTTTGAATTTCGAACTCGTTTTTTTGAACTGTTTTGAAATTTGAACTTCGCTGAATCTTCCGGAGGCCATATCTTCCTCATACGGACTCCGATTTACGCAAACTCGGACTCGTTTTCACGCAGAATTCCGAGACGAACGCAATGGAGCAGCCCGTTTCACTTGATTCTAATTTTAAATTCCAATTCTTCCTTGATTTGTGAATCTTAGCGTTACAGAATTACGGGGTGTTACACAGCTTCACATGTCGATAGGGAAACTCAATTTTGTTTCTTGCTAAACCAAGATATTAGTGATTTGCGAATGAAATGACAGTTTGTACTTTTACGATCCATCTGTAATCCTTCGAAATCGGCATCACTATATGATACTAATTCAAAGAAGCAATCTTCTAGATAGAAAAGTCCGAATTCTTTAGTATTGCTAAGATAACACAATATATGTTTTACTGCTCAGAAATATGATTCTTTTGGATTGGCTTGAAATTGAGCACATAAGCGGACAGTCATCATAACATCCGGTCTACTCACTGTTAAATATAAGAGAGAGCCTATCATACTTCGATATAATTTTGATCGACACTTTGACCATTTTCATCTTTTTCAAGACGCATTGTTGTACGCATAGGTGTCGGTTTACTTGACGGGTTTTCCATGCTAAAACGTTTTATCAAATTATTGCAATATTTTTCTTGATTTATGAAAATTTCATTTGAAAGTTGTTTAATCTGTAAACCAAGAAAATATGATAGTTCTCCCATATGAGACATTTCTATTTCGCTAGCCATTATTTTAGAGAATTCTTGACATTATTTTTATGAGTTAATCCAAATATAATGTCATCAACATAAATTTGACCTATTAATATATCTTTGTTATTTCATTTTGTAAAAAGAGTTTGATCAACCTTTCCAATTTGAAATCCTGAGTTTATTAAAGAATTTTCAAGACGCTCATACCAAGCACGAGGTGCTTATTTTAAGCCATATAGTGCTTTTTTAATTTAAAAACATGGTCAAGATATATTTCATGCGTGAATAACGGTGGTTGTTCAACGTACACTCTTTCTTTTATATAACCATTTAGGAAAGCACTTTTTATATCCATTTGATATAATTTAAAGTTATGATAACATGCATATGCTAATAAGATTCGAATTGCTTCTAGTCTAGCGATTGGAGAAAATGTTTCTTCATAATCTATGCCTTCCTCTTGATTATAACCTTGAGCCACAAGTCTAGCTTTGTTTCTAGTGATATTACCTAATTCATCTGCTTTATTTTTGTAAACCCATTTCTTACTAATGACAGTTTGATCACTTGGCCTTAGAACAAATTCCCGGACTTCACTGCATTCAAATTGATTTAATTCTTCTTGCATAGCAATTATAAAATTTTCGTTTCTAGAAGATTCTTTTGGATTCTTTTGTTCGATATATGATAAAAAGGAAATATTACTTACTAAATTTAACTGACTTCTTGTTCCTACATTTGAGTTAATTTCACCAATAATGTCTGAGTTGGATGATCTCGTAGTATTCTTGGTGGAAATCTAACTTCATTATTATCAACAATTTGATTGTCAATGTTGGGAATATTTTGAATTTCAGCTATATTATCATTTATGTTATTACGAACAATATTTTCATATTCTCTATAAACTATAATATCTTTATCTTGAGAAGATATATTTTTTAGGATTTCTGAATCAAAAGAATATTGAATAATATTTTTGTCAAATGATACGTGAAGTGATTCTTCTATTTTATTGGTTTTTTTATTATAAATTTGATAAGCTTTGCTTCCTTTAGAATATCCTAGAAATATAACTTCATCGGATTTTGAATCGAATTTTCCAAGATTATCTTTAGTATTTAAAATAAAACATTTTGAACAGAAAACCTAAAGTAAGAAATATTTGGTTTTCTTCCATTAAAAAGTTCATATGGAGTATTTTTAGTAAGTAGTCGAATAGAAACACGATTCAAAACATAACGTGCCGTTTCAATTGCATCTACCCAGAAATGTTTCAGTAATGAGCTTCCATTCAACAATGTTCTAGCGTATTCTTGTAATGTTTGATTTTTCTGTTCTACAATACCATTTTTCTATGGAGTTCTAGGAAAGAAAAAATTATGAAAAATTCCTTTCTTTTTACAGCATAAATCAGACTTTTCATTTTCAAATTCTCCTCCATGATATCTTCTTATATTTTTTATTTTTAAATCTGTTAAGTTTTGAATTTGTTTTATAAATAATTTAAAGTTATCAAGAGTATCACTTTTATTTCTCAAAAATATTGTCCAAGTGTATCTTGAAAAATCATCAACTATTACAAATACATATCTATTGATTTATAGACTGTATTTGAGTTGGTCCAAATAAAATCATATGTAGTAGTTCAAGTGCTTGTAATGTTGGGATAACCTTTTTAGATTTAAAAGAAGATTTTGTGATTTTCCAAACTGACATGCATCACATAAATTTTTTGGTTTTATTTCATTTTTTGGGTAAACCTCTTACAAGTTCATTTTTATAAATCTAATTTATGGTTGCAAAATTAATATGAAAAAATCTCTTGTGCCATAACCAGAGTTGTATTTGGCTAGTAAACACATACTTGGATTATTATTAACTATCATATTTAAGATATAAATATTTTTATCTTTATTTCCTTCGAAAATAAGATTTTGATTAGAATCAAGTGTGCTACAGTTATTTTTAGAAAATAATATTTTAAAACCTTTATCGCAAAGTTGACTAATACTCAATAAATTATGTTTTAAATTTTTAACTAATAACACATCAGAAATAAGAGGTAAATTAGATATACCGTAATTGCTCACATTGGCTTTGCCGATGATATATCCTTTGGAATTATCTCCAAATGTGACAGTTCCTCCTTTAGAGTAGATAATATTTGTCATCATTTCCTTATCTCTTGTCACATGTTTCGAGAAACCACTGTCGAGTATCCATTTTCCTATATTTTTCAGTGGGACCTGCAAAAATATTAAAAGACGTTGGTACCCGCTTCCTCTGTTAGGGTCCTAAGAGTTAGGTCTTAGAAAACCAAACCCATGAGGGTTCACTGTCCCTTTTAAAAATATAATTAATATTATTATGCATAGTTTCTAAGAAGTTTTTAATACATTTATTCCTTATCAGATAATTATTTGTTTTTGGAACCCATATACTAATATTTTGAGCAGTCTTTTTCTTTGAAACAAAATTTGGTTTGTTTGTACTAGGAATTACTAGTTTGCTAGGTCTAGAATTTTTCTTAGAACTAACTTTATGTACAAATCCAAATCCCTTTTTACTAGAAGTAGGATGAGAATTTTCTAAAATTTAGATAGATTCTCTTTACCTCTTTTGAAATTATTAACAATTTTATAAATGTCATCTAGCTTTAACTTAAGACTAGAATTATCTAATTCTGCAATTTTAATCTTAGTACTTAAACCATGATTTTTAGAAATAAGCAGATTATTCTTTTCTTTTTGAGTTTCAATTTCTTAACTCAAATAAGGAAATTTGAGAATTTGCATTAGATAGAGATTCTTGCAATTTTCTAATTTCATCCTCTAATATCTCTTTTTCATCTTTAAGCAAATCTCTTTCAAATTCTGCTTTTTTCTTATCTTCATGTGCTTGTTTAATCTTCCTTTTATAATTATTTATAGATTATAATATTTCAATATTTGTTTGAACCATTTCTTCGTAAGTAAAATCACTAACCTCGGTCTCTTTGGCCATGAAGCTCACATTTGCTTGTTCAAAATCGCTACCACTATCACTTTCCGAACATGAAAAGTCTGAATCATCCCAAGTAACCGAGAAAACTCACCTTTCAGATTTATCCTTTTTGTTGTGATTTTTCTTTAGATTTGGACAATGTTTTTGAATGTCCAGTTTTGTGACAATTGAAGCACTCAACCAAGGATGGATCAACCTTATTTTTTTCATAGGATTCCTTTTTGTATTCTTTATCCGACCCTTCTTATATTTCAGAAATTTTCTAAATTTATTGGCAACAAAGGTTTTCTTCTTCATCTGAATCCGATTCATCTTTTTTAGTACAGAAAGCTAGATTTTTCTTACCTTGAGCATGAATCTTTTTAGCCTATAAATTGAGTTCATTCGACATAAGATTACCTATCAACTCTTCGGGTTTCATTGTTGAAAGATCGTTAGCTTCTTCGATAGCTTAAACCTTTCTTTCCCATTCATTCGTCAAAGAGTTTAAAAACTTTGATACTATATCAAAATCAATATATTTTTCACCTAAACCCAATAATGAATGATAAATGTTTTGAAATCGTGAATATATATCACTTATAGATTCATTTTCATTTATTCTAAAACTTTGAAATTGATTTTCAAGCATGGATATCTTGCTTTGTTTAGCCTTGCTAGTACCTTCGTGAGTTACTTTGAGTGTTCACCAAATTTCATATGCAGTATTGCAAATATAAATTTGGTTAAACTCATTTCTATCCAAGGCAGAATGCAATATATTCATAGCTTTAGCATTATCTGTAGCTTCTGCTTTTTCCTTAGTTTACCATTCAGTATAATTTGTAGTAGGTTGCAAATATTCTTTTTGAGCGATATTCCAAGCATTAAAACCATTAGCTTTCATATATAATCTCATGCGTGTAGCCCAATAACTATAATTCATGCAATTGAAAAAGGGAGGTCGTGCAGTAGATTGGCCTTGAATCCAGCGTTTGTGCTAGTGCTAGTGTTATTTTCCATTTTAAATGAATATCAAATAATGGTTGTAAGGTTAAATGATGACCATCTCTGATACCAAATGAAAAGTGGTGCCTTGTAACTTAGAGTAGGATCTTTCTATATGGAATATGTGGAAGTGAATATGATATTATGACTTATCTAATTCAATAGTTATGCAAGTAAATATTAAACAATATAAGATATCATAGATAAGGAAATACAGTAAGAAAAGTGATACCAGGAATTTTTTATTGGTTCGGACTTCCCGTCCTACGTCCAGTCTCAGACTCCTTATGGAATTCAACAATCAATGCCTTCATTTCACACGGAGGAATAGGTTCACAACACACCCAAGCAATGACATAGATTTCTTGCTTGAGCACCGACACAGGACTTCAACAAACAATAGGAGTTTGACTTCTGATTGTGTTCTTGGATAACACTCAATAGCCAACACTTGAGCACACCCTTCCTATAATCTTATCCTCAAGTATATCACATGTATGTGAAGATTGAAGGAAGTTTATTGCTTATTGAATTAATATATTTGAAATGAAGTCAATGGTTTAAGAAGAAATTTAAATATCTAAGAGAGCTTTCATAATGCAAGAGAGTATAGAGTTTAAGATCAGAAAATATAAGAAGATTCAGTAAGAATTAGTGATTTGTAAATTATGTTTGCGATGTTTATATAATGGTTGAAGAGTAGTCAAGTTTCGTGAAGAGTTTTATTAAAAGGAAGCAACCATTTCCCTTAGAAATGAAGAGGAATCTCTTCATGAAAAAATAGTGACTTTTTAAAAGTATGGCTATTACTGTCGGATAAGTTGACTAGTATGAAAATCACCAGTCAACAGGTAGAAAATATAAATCGTATATAAAATGACAAGAAATAGCCGTTACTGGGATTTTTCCTTGTTACCAGTCGACTGGTCCAGGGGGAAAAGCCCAGTAATGGCTGTTTCAAGCCATTCCCATATATATATATATATATATATATATAAACACGTATATATGTTTTTTGTGTGTTTGTGTTATAATAATTGAGGATAGATTTTAACATTAATGTAATGCACTAAACACACAAATATATGAACTAACACTTCAATCGATCTATATTTCTTCATTGTCGTAAATAAAAAAAATCATGAATCAACATATTTGTTCTTCTTTCGTATTTTGTATCTCCCGGGAATGGTTATGTTGCTAGCAATCGTAGGTGACAATATATTCGATACACTCAAGAGAAAGGTCGGTCATGTGTGGACGAGTTGGAAGAAGTTCTTATTGAACTTCAGTGTATCCCCTCTAGAGTACGCTGATCGAAATGTGGTTCCATACCTTATCATAGTCATAATCCAATCTCCAATAAGCACCAGCGGTTTTGATTGTTGTAGAACGGAAGATGCAAGCGTTCTGTTAGATTTTATTTATTTGTATTTAGACATTATTACAATATAAGAAAAGATATGATTTCAAAAATGTTTGGGCTATCGTATGGTAAAAACCATCCGATTTATATGTGGATTTGGTCTTATAATTATCATTTCCTTTCGAAAGGATTTTGACTTTAAAATCAAGTCAAGTGATCCCTTTAAACCTAGTGAGTTTTCTCACGCTGGTTCACCAGACTGATCCCAGCATTTGCAATGCTCGGGTCAGATCGAGTTTTACAGGTTCAGGTTATCGGATGCTATGAAGTCCGAAGATGAGTTAAAGAAGTCCATATGTATGTTTATATTCTGTATTCTGTTGTATATGGACAGGTTGCTATAACTGTCCAGGTGTGTTGATGTACTCTGATGATTGTAGGTGTGATTTTACGCTTTCAATAAAGATTTATTTCTATACTATATTTATTCTATTGCGATTTGAGACTCTGTATTGTGATGGTTCTTCTTCTTATTCTTTTATTCTAATATTTCTTTCTTTCTTATCTCACCCTCCAATTTCTTTCTATTAACTATCTGGTTTTTTCGATGCTTGGGTTTTGGCAAGTAATACGAGTTTTTTTATGTATTATTTTTAAAATTCGAGCAACAAATTCGTCGGGTCGTTACAGTTGGTATCAGAGCATAATGTTTAGTAATAACCTTGGCTCTGGGACATAACTCGATAGAGATAGGGCAAGTATTACCCAAGATTGAGTTTGAGTGTATATACGAGAAAGCGTATTTGTAGATTTTATAAAAATATTTTTGTATTTTGTTATTTGATCGGTTCGAGTTGGACTGACAATTGACATGATATTGTTTTGTAAAGAGGGTAATTGAAATAATTTTACCCAAATTATAATTTTATATAGAAAAGGAATAATTTCATCAAATTATTGATATTGATTTGTTTGATTAATTTGAATATAACTCAAATCGAAATTTAAATGGTTTAATATAACCAGAGAAGAATTTCACATAGAGTTTCTAAATGAAAATTTAAATAAGGAATTAAATGATTTTGGATTTACCATAAAGCTAAGTTAAATGAAAATTAAAAAGTGAAAAATGAAATGACTAAAAGATTAATTAGTTAATTGAATAAAAATTCAATTGTGTTGGGTTATGTTAATTGTCGAATGTCGTTATTGGATAATAGATTGGTTGAATATGAAATTCATCAATAGTTGAATAAATTGGAAGCCAAGGAAAATAAATTCCAATGTAACGAATTTGAACATAATCAAATATGAAATTAAACTAAATAATTTAACATTGTATCTATTAATTGCATTATATATTGAGCTAAGTTTAGGTTGGAAGGAGGAAGAGATGAAAGTTGTTTTGCTTGGTTATTGGAGTTTGGCTGCCCAACAAATAGGTAAACCTTAATAATTTTGATTGATGGTTGATTTTATACCCTTGAGTTCGGAAGCCGCTTGGCTTTCGTTTTCTTTTGGTTGATGTGAGGCCCGAAGTGGTGTTTGTATTTATACCGATTGAGCCGTGCAAAGGAGGTTTTTTGGCAAATTTTTCGTAAAATTTATAAAACTTAGAAATTTTTGATAATAATTCTATAATAATAATTAAGAAAATAATTGGGATTGAAGAATTCTTCTCACTTAGTAATTTCGGGGACGAAATTCTTTTAAGGAGGAAAGAATGTAACGTCCAATATTTTTAGTGGTTAGATATTTAATATATTTTATTATATTACATATTGAATTGGAATTTTAAATGGATTTATAATATATAATTTATTTATAAAAATGATGTTAGAACGTATAATTTATATTTAAATTATAAACGAGCTAGTAGCTGCATGCTATTTTGTAATATTGAGTTTTGAACTTCAATTAAATATATATAATCCATTTTAAGTCAGAATTCTATGAAATAAGGATCGTTTGAATCTGTTCGATTATAATTTTCTAATGAAAGTGAAAAATCGAGATATCATCTTATAAATTGCAAGTTACGTCCAAATCAAATTTTAAAATAGTCTGTGGATTCGTTTATAAATGATAACGCATATTTAATTTATTTAAAAGGAATTTTCATATATTTTGGATATCATTTAACTTGAATTTTTAAAACAATGAGTTATAATTCCAAATTGATTGAATTTGAAGTTATATATTATTCCATTTTGATATATATAAAAATAATAATTTGTTTATTAAATTGGATTGTTTTGGAATTTAATTAATATTATATCGATATTATATAGCATTAGGAATAGTTGTTTTTCCAAACGATCTCCTTTTTCAATGAAACGAACTTTAATGGAATACGTATATTTAATTATTGCGAGATTTCCAGGTGGGAGCTAATCGGAGTTGTTTTATTCATAAGTGCAATTTAAAGGTGAATCGATAAATAAATTGGAATTAAAATAACACCATTGTGCAAATGGAGTCGGTTTCCAAGGAAATTAATTTTAAGGGGACCGGAACATCGAGACGTTGCGTGTAACAACCCAGATTTCGACGAACCAATTTTTTTCAAAAATCCAATCCACCGAAACCCGAGTTTGTTGCTCTGGTATCCTACAGAAAAAGACGGAGAAAAGAGATATGTCAGTGTTTGGAAAACACCTCATAGCGGAAGGATTAAAGTATAATATATTTAAAAACATAGCTTTACCTTAATCACAATACTGCTAAATCAGTATTCCCAAAGCCATAAGTCTCTGTCTAACCTGCGAATGTTATGAGGAGGGGGTCAGAACATAAGTTCTGTGTGAATGAATTTAAACTACACTTCTTGAATAATCCTACATATACCGTTCAGTTACATTTTCTTGGTTATTAGGTTGCTAAAAATGTCAGCCCTTTAAGCTATACTTATCCATCCACTAGTAGATTAACCAAATACAATGTATATGTAGTTATCCCCTACTCGTGTCCTCTTTTCATGCGTACGCAGTCCCTTATCCAACTCGTGTCATCTTGTCATATGTATGCAGTTCCTTATCCAATGTCGCACGTCGTACGGGTTTCATGTATATATATATATATTCTCACTACGTCTGTGTAAAACCACCATTCCTGTGTTGCTTAAGCGTTTGGATTGCCAACCTAGGTCTTACTAGGTTCTGTTATCGAATACTACCTAGATCCTACTAGGGTTTACCATCGAGTGTTACCTAAGTCCAACTAGGGTTTACTTTATCGAACGCTTCCTAGGTTCAACCAGGGTTTACACTACCTAGGTCCAACTAGAGTTTATGCTACCTATCGAACAATGCCCTCTAGTCTAGGACACACTACCCCGAGCGATATGCGTTCATAGACTTTACGTCCCAACCGTATCGTTAAATGTGCTAGATATATAGTTGCACATGTCCTCTATATATGCGACCCAAGTCCCGTGGCAGGGCAAATCAAGAAACACGGAACTCGATCGGGAGCTTTAAGTTATCTGCCGATGCAGATGCTAAGGTCTGTTTTTACTGTGGCTATGGTCCCACTTGACCCCTACCTCAACTAATGAAAGGCACCCAAGAATATCAAGAATGAGAATTGTACACAGGCCCTCTATGCCCCCAAAAACCTATTGGCCAACCTCACCCATAACTAGATAGCAAGTATATGGTCTTTTGGAGTTCTCCGCCTTTCCTCTTTTCATGCTCGACTGACTCAAGATGGTAGGTAGCCGACGATGTACTATCATATGGCCAACTGGTTATCGCCGACTCACGTTGGTCCATCCTAGTCTTTAGGTTGCCTTATTATTGCAACCAAGGCATAATCTTGGTTCTTCTTACGCAGACCTTAACCTATGTGAGCCCAGGTGGATCATCTGCATTCTCACAGAGGGATACCAAGAGTATCCTCACGTCCCCTCGAAGTCGCGTGCTTCATAACCCAGTCCGTTGGAGCCTTCTATATGATCAGATGGACGTACGCTCCCCCTCTTGCCCTAAGGCATCATGATGATCTACCGAGTTTGGTTATTCATCCCCTATCGTATGGACGGATCCAAGCGCCTAAGTCTAACCAATTATTTCGCGCTTGTGCCACCTCGTCAACTTTCTCATTTAACTTGGTTATTCATGTAACACCCCGTGTATTCTATAACATTAAGCTTCACGAATTAAAAGTATAATTGATTATAAATGATGAAATCAAGGGAAATGGGTTATGCCATTGCGTTCGTCTCGAAATTCTACTTGAGATAGAGTCCGAGTTTGCGTAAAGCGGATATCGTATGAAGAAGATATGGACGAACGAAGATGGGTGAAAAACCAGAAAACGGGTCAGAATGTACTGGCGCACTTGGGAAGTGCGCCAGAATAGAAATGAACTGGCGCACTTGGGAAGTGCGCCAGTACATTTTTAGCCTGGCGCACCTGCCAAGTGCGCCCAGGTCAGAATGACCTGCTGGTCAGGTCTTGGCTGGCCTGATCAGGGTCTGGTCGAATTTCCGAGCCTTGCCTTGTCACTAGGGCTAGGTGTCAGCTCCTGGTTGGTCTCTCCTTCAAATGAACGGCTAATATTAATCCAAGCTCCATCGACGGTCCTAATCAATTCACAAACTCTATAATAAGGACCTAAGACTCACCCTAATTCACACAAACAAAAATGGAGATGAGACCGTCATGCTGCTGTGGAAAGACTAGGAATAGCCGTCAGAAATTGAGAGACAATTAGGAGATAATTCAAAAGCTTAAAGCAACGACAACTAAATCAAAACAACCCCTACAACAAAGGATAGCATCTCCAAATTCAGAATTCAAATTCCTGAATTGAAGATTCGTCATACGTTGTAAGTAGAGTGTTATTCCGATGTGAATAAATAATTGTGTTTTGATTTGTGTAAAGTGAGAAATGGAATTGTGGCGATAATAATCTATATTTGTATGTTGCTTTTATTCTAAACGATTTTGAAATGTTGTGGTATACGATTGGATATTCGCAAGTATATGATTCATGTTGAAAACTACATGTTTGTGGTAGTTTATTCCAACACCTATTTGATAATTGCAAGTATATGATTCACGTTGAAAGTAACAACTATATGTTGTGGTAGTTTATTTGAGATTCATGCAAGTATATGATTTACTATTATGCCAACATAATGTAAAATTTTATGGTCATCTTTAGTGTAATTGGATCCATTTGAGTATTATGATTCATATGAAGTTATGTTGGAATTGGCATCGCGGTTCAAGTATAAAAACCATGCTTTTGTATTAGTGACAAAAGCAAGCATCTTTGTGAACTTGTACTAATTCTATGAACATGACTAAACTATGTTTGTTGTTATGACTAATTGAAAAACATGTTTTACGCCTATGTTGTTATCAAAATCATATGATAATATATGTGACACATAAGTTACATTAGAATTACATTCCACTTGCAAGTTTACATAGATAGATTAAGAACTATGATTTAAGTTTAGGTATATTTATGCCATGATTATATGAATAGATCAAAAACCATGATTTCATGTTTAGGTATTCTTATGCCTTGATTACATGCTATTACAATGCAAGTTCACAAGTGCCTAATTTATGTTAATTAGTTCGCTATGTTACAAGTTCATGCGTTCACACTCCCCTTTTTATGTTACTTAGAATATATAAACACCATGTTCTAAGCCTCCCCTTTGTCATGTGGCTAAGTTGGGTTTAAATGTTAACCCAACATATGTTATATTGTAGCGAACGTATAAAACGGGGGTAATGACGTTTGGGTTAAAATATAAAACATATGTGTTGGCATGTTTGACGCATGCCAACGACTGTGAAAAACCATTAAGTGGTGTAAATTAATTTCATCCAATAAAGATGAATTTGAATAATGGGCCGCAAATATTTTTATATAAAAAGAAAAGAGACAAAATATGTAAATGTAGAAAATACGATGTGTTTAATCCGAGGTTGGATTGAGTTGTGATGTAAACCTGCCCGGAACCGCCCGGCTGTCCAGTAGTCACAACAATACCTATCCAATGTGGGTGGTCAAACACAGAGCCCAATAAGGACCCGAGGTTAGACTGAGTTGTGGCGTAAGACTGCCCGGACCCAACCGGCTACAGGCAGCCACAACAATACCTGTCTAATGTGAGAGGTCGAGGCTTTAATAAGACAATTAAAGCTGAGTCAGGATTAATAGGATTAAGTAAATTAAATTAATACTTAATCAAAATGGAACATGCTAAACTATACAGACTGATTGGGGGTTAGAGTTACAAAACACTTAACCAACTTAGCATGTTGGCTAGAAATAGAAAACCTAGTAGCGGGGGACCCTTTTCAGCAGTAACCCTACAAGGTGTATCAGGATACCCTGAACTAGGCAGGGTGGGGCACGATTACTGGGCTGACTGTAAGAGGTCAAATCGACGGCGGTGGTGCAGCAGTGTAGGTTGTAACGGGGTGCGGGCGTGCACACACTCCGGCGTAGAAAAATAAGGCACTGGGCACCAGTAGCATACCTGTGCATCCTAGGATTGTGTCGGGCCGCCACCATGGGACTTGATACACCCATGGTGGGACCAGCATAGGTAACTACAACAACGGGGGCCATAAGACACATGTAACTACGCGAGTAGGAGCCGATCATCAGAAATGGATCACTTCACCCTGATTATGGGGTGCCTGTTGGGAACTAGTTTATATGGGTACAGAGATTAATATGGGGTACGATAGTATATTCGACTCTAGACAACTTAACTTAGCTTAGGGTGCTTTCCCATTTCCAGTTTATACTTATCATACCCAGTTCTTTATTCATAGACTGAATAGTCCTAGACTTACTCAGGCTTTACGTCTGACTCTACTTTTCTTTCGTCTTCTTTTCTTTCGTCCCTCCCCCCCCCCCGGTCCACAGGGAGGGAATACCGCAGCTTGACCAGCTTTCACATCCATCTTGAAGAGAAAGAATGTATTGCTTGGATCTTTTTCGTTTTGGACTATGGCTTTGGACAGCAATTATGGGACTTATGCAGTTTACTTATGTTTTCTTTATGCTTCTTTAAATAATGTAATCAAGACTGTTATGAAGATGTTATATTTTTGGAAGTATTGTAAGACAAATTATGACATGGTTTGTGTAACACGAATTTTGTTGAAATAAAAGTTGTTGTTGTTTTCCACTGTTCAAAAATATGTGTTCTTATATCTGTCTTGTATATCTGTGACTTATACTTATAAACCTCCACCAAAATTAGGGCATTCCCTTTGAGAGTGACCCTAACGGAGGTGGGGTGTTTCACTTGGTATCAGAGCATAGGTTTACTAGATAAGATAAAAAGGTTTGAAAATTTATTTTCAAAAGAAAATTTAAAGAAGCATTTTTAAAGATAAAATATTATTTTATTTTAAAAAGGCATAGTCCCCCCAAAGCCATAGGTACTATCTTTTATCCTTCGTTTTGAATCTATCCTTTCTGTTTCAGCATGTCTGGAGACCTTACTCCCCAGCTGCTGAAGCTTTCACTCCTCCTCCTCTACGTGAACCAGCAAGCGGAAGAGTCCCAGAATAGGAAGACGAATAATAGGCAAAGGAGAGAGGATCGTAACAGTAATGACAAGAAACGTGAAAGAAGGAAATGTTATTTCTGCGGAATTCTTGGGCATCTGGAGGGAGACTGTAGGAAGAAGAAGAGGAGGATGAGTGCTACTTGCTTTTAGTGTAGAGAGACAGGCCACTGGGCTAGGGACTGCCCAAAGAAGAAGGAGACAAAGGCAGAAAGCTCTCAAGGGAAGAAAGAGGGTTTACAGCCTAAGAAGACAGACTTTAAGAAGGGCGGGAAAGACAACAAGTCCCAAGAGAAGAGGAAGTGTAATTTCTGTGGCAAAGTGGGGCACTTAGTGAAGGATTGCGGAAAAAGGAAGGCCAAGGTGAATGGTGGGTGTTTTTCTTGCGGTGAGGCAGGCCATATGGCTAAGGATTGCCCAAAGAAACGAGGACAGGGGCAGAGGGCTGTATCCACCTCAGGGGCACAGGTTCATGTGCTAGAAGCGCCACCTCTGCAACAACGAGGTATAAATACTTCTGTAGAAAGCGTAGTTTATCTTTATGATCACCCAGTTCGCACTTCATTTGATTCTGGCACATCACACTCCTTTATTTCATCTGCTTTAGTAGAATCTCTGCACCTAGAAACTAGTATGGTAGAGGACCCCTTAATTGTTTCAAATCCAATTGGGGGCCCAGCTCATCTGTCTATGATATGTGTGGGATTGAAAATTTCTATTCTAAGCGTAGAATTTAAATGTAGTGCCTTTGTTTTGGGCTTTTCGGGATATGGTTTGATTTTGGGCATGGATTGGTTATCCAGTAATGGGGCCATCCTTGATTGTGAGAAAAGGGTTGTTAGGCTCCTGACCCAGCTCGGTAACACTTTGGAAATTACTTGTAATCCCTCGTATGCGGTTATTCTTAGTTATCTTGAATCACTAGGTGCCTCTGTCGACAATTTGCAATCGGTTAGAGTGGTCCGGGAATATCCGGATGTCTTCGAAGAGGTGAAGGGCTTGCCTCCGAAGCGGGAGATAGACTTCCGCGTATATCTTGTAGATAATGCAAAGCCCGTTGCGTTGCCCGTTAGACACATGGCTCCACGGGAAAGGAAGGAGCTCAGTAAACAGATTAAAGAGCTTCTAGAGAAGGGGTTCATTAGAAGGAGCATTTCAGAATGGGGCGCTCCGGTGGTGTTCGCTACAAAGGCGGATGGTTCACTCCGTCTGTGTGTTGATTATAGGGAGCTCAACAAGCTAACGAAAAAGAATAGGCACCCTTCCCCAGAATTGACGATCTGTTTGATCAGCTTGTAGGAGCATCTGTTTTCTCCCAACTCGATTTGGCAACCGGTTTTCATCAGCTAAGGGTGGCTGAAGATAGCATCGATAAGACAACATTCAGAACCCCAGACGGCTTCTTTGAATGGCTTGTCATGCCTTTTGGCTTGACAAACGCACCCGCTTACTTCGTGGGCCTAACGAGTAGGGTGTTCAGAGATTTCCTCAACAAGTTCGTAGTGGTTTTCGTAGACGATATCTTGATCTTCTCAAAGAGCGAAGAGGAGCATGCCCAACACCTAAGTGCAATCATGGAAACTCTGCGAATCCATCAGCTAAAAGCCAAATTCTCCAAATGCCACTTTTGGAGAGAAGAAGTGAGGTTCCTTGGGCACATAGTATCCAAAGAAGGGTTAGCTGTGGACCCTGCTAAGGTAGTAGCGGTACAGGATTAGAAGACACCAAGGAATGCAACTGAGGTCCGAAGTTTTCTAGGACTAGCAGGTTTCTATCGAAAGTTCATAAGGGATTTTGCGAAAATCTCAGCTCCGCTCACAAGGCTGACCAAGAAGAATCTATTGTTCAATTTGGACTTGGATTGCAAGTTTGCTTTCCAACGGCTAAAAAGGGCTCTTACAACAGCCTCAGTTTTGACGTTGCCAGATGGAAGCAAGATGTTCACAGTTTATACAGATGCATGTGGGACAGGGCTAGGCGCTGTCTTAATGCAAGAAGGAAGGGTAGTACCTTATGGCAGAAGGCAATTGAAAGTGCATGAAAAGAACTACCCGACCCACGATCTTGAGTTAGCTGCCATCGTCTTTGCACTCAAGTCTTGGCGACACTATCTCCTAGGTGAGAAGTTCGAACTTTACACTGACCATAAATCGTTGAAATATCTTTTCTCGCAGAAAGAGCTTGACTTGAGGCAATAGAGATGGATGGAGTTTCTTGCCTCATACGATTTCGAGATCTCCTACACTCCGGGTAAAGGCAACGTAGTGGCAGACGCGTTGAGCCGAAAGAAACCAACCCTAAGCCCGCTCTTTGTTGAAAGACAAAGCCTAGAGTTTATAGCCAGCTTTGACTTTAGGCCCTCCTCCGATTTTGTACCGGGCTTGCTAGCATCTCTCGAAGTACGCCCGACTTTAGTGGACTCAATAGGGACAGCACAACGCGAAGACCCTCAGCTTGTGGAGACGATTGATCGGCTAATTAGGGGTGAGACTTCAAGTCACCTCAGCAGATACTCCATCGACGAGAAGGGTTGGCTAAGGCGAGACGGAAGACTATTCATCCCACAAACAAGGGATTTGGTAAAGACGGTTCTCGAGGAAGCACATCACTCCAAGATGACGATACACCCAGGCGGGGATAAAATGTACAAGGACATAAAGAGAACTTTCTTTTGGAACGGCATGAAGAAGGACGTGGCAGATTTCGTTTCTAAGTGTATGGTGTGCCAACAGGTTAAGGCGGAACAGAAAAAGCCTGGCGGTCTGCTCCATCCTCTAGAGGTCCCGCAGTGGAAGTGGGATAGCATCTCAATGGACTTCATTGATGGGCTGCCTAGGTCTAGAAGAGGCAACACTAGCATTTGGGTAATAGTGGATAGGCTTACTAAAAGCGCCCACTTTTTACCTGTCAAGAGTAAAAGAACTGCCTCATCCCTAGCATCTCTTTACCTCAAGGAAATTGTTCGACTCCATGGAATACCCTCCAACATTGTTAGTGACCGAGACCCTATCTTCACAAGTGAGTTTTGGCGGAATCTGCAAGGGGCGGTAGGCACACAGTTATGCTTGAGCACAGCCTATCACCCCCAAACCGACGGCCAGACGAAAAGAGTTAACAGAGTTTTGGAGGACCTTTTAAGACTGTGCGTCCTTGACTTCGGAGGGACGTGGGAAGACCATCTTCCTTTGGTGGAATTTGCCTACAACAACAGCTACCAAGCAACCATCGGAATGGCGCCCTTTGAAGCTTTATATGGAAGACCGTGCCGATCGCCCACTTGTTGGTGGGAGTCTACTGACAAGCTCATACTTGGACCAGATATGATCCGAGAGACTTCAGAAAAAGTAGACTTAATATGGAGAAGAATGAAGACAGCCCAAGACAGACAAAAATCCTACGCCGACAAAAGGAGGACCGACCTTAAATTCGAGGTTGGGGACAGAGTTTTTCTTAAGGTATCTCCGCTAAGGAACGTTGTTCGTTTTGGGACCACAGGGAAGCTAGCACCAAGGTTCGTAGGGCCAATCCCTATCATCGAGAAAATTGGGAAAATGGCCTATAGATTAGAGTTACCCGAAAAGTTGGTTGGAGTTCACAATGTTTTTCACGTTTCGCACCTCCGAAAATGTCTACATGAATTTGTTGAAGTGGTAGAGCCAAATATCCTAGAAGAAGCTGAAGTGGAACGCGAAGCAACCGTGAGGAAAGTTCCAACCTGCATATTAGGAACGGAAGTGAAGAAGCTACGCAACCGCGAAGTCAAGCTCGTCAAAGTTCAGTGGAGCGACGCCAAGGGAGACGCAACTTGGGAAACTGAAGCTAGAATACGCGCAGCCTACCCTTTTCTTTTCGAGGGTACATCTTTGATCTTTCTTTTTCCTTAAGTTGCGTTTTTATCTATCTTTTTAGGTATATCTCCTCGATCTTATCTTTTAGGTAGAAACTCTTTGGATGAAAACATGTAATTGAAACATGTTATGGATGATGGTTGCAAGTGGTTGCAAGTGATTGCTAGTGGTTGCTCGTGGTTGCATATACACACACAATTTAGGTTTTAGATCGGCTCAGTCACTTCATATTGCATATGCATATATATATGTTTGCAATCATATATGGTTGAAGTTTAATGTGTTGTCATATGGATGTTGCATTTGTATGAATGATTGTGCACTCATGTAAAATCATGAATAGGAAAATTTGCATACATAATGGATTCATGACACTTACATAATTTGCATTAAGGAGGTTAACTGAATCAGTAGACCGACTGATTTTGCATTAGATAAGTACATGTACACACACTTCGCATATGATCATGAAGCATTAGAAGTCTTTTAAGGATAATGGATGCTTATGTTTGATAGATGAGTAGATGGATGTTTGGATGTTAAGATATACATTCTTCCTAACTTGAAGATTTCGGGGACGAAATCCTTTTAAGTGGGGGAGAATGTAACACCCCGTGTATTCTATAACGTTAAGATTCACGAATTAAAAGTATAATTAATTATAAATGATGAAATCAAGGGAAATGGGTTATGCCATTGCGTTCGTCTCGAAATTCTTCTTGAGAGAGAGTCCGAGTTTGCGTAAAACGGATATCGTATGAAGAAGATATGGACGAACGAAGATGGGCGAAAAACCAGAAAACGGGTCAGAATGCACTGGCGCACTTGGGAAGTGCGCCAGAACAGAAATGAACTGGCGCACTTGGGAAGTGTGCCCGTACATTTTTAGCCTGGCGCACCTGCCAAGTGCGCCCAGGTCAGAATGACCTGGTGGTCAGGTCTTGGCTGGCCTGATCAGGGTCTGGTCGAATTTCTGAGCCTTGCCTTGTCACTAGGGCTAGGTGTCAGCTCCTAGTTGGTCTCTCCTTCAAATGAAGGGCTAATATTAATCCAAGCTCCATCGACGGTCCTAATCAATTCACAAACTCTATAAAAAGGACCTAAGACTCACCCTAATTCACACAAACAAAAATGGAGATGAGACTGTCATGCTGCTGAGGAAAGACTAGGAATAGCCGTCAGAAATTGAGAGACAATTAGGAGATAATTCAAAAGCTTAAAGCAACGACAACTAAATTAAAACAACGCCTACAACAAAGGATAGCATCTCCAAATTCAGAATTCAGATTCCTGAATTGAAGATTCGTCATACGTTGTAAGTAGAGTGCTATTCCGATGTGAATAAATAATTGTGTTTTGATTTGTGTAAAGTGAGAAATGGAATTGTGGTGATAATAATCTATATTTGTATGTTGCTTTGATTCTAAACGATTTGGAAATGTTGTGGTATACGACTGGATATTCGCAAGTATATGATTCATGTTGAAAACTACATGTTTGTGGTAGTTTATTACAACACCTATTTGATAATTGCAAGTATATGATTCATGTTGAAAGTAACAACTATATGTTGTGGTAGTTTATTTGAGATTCATTCAAGTATATGATTTACTATTATGCCAACATGATGTAAAATTTTATGGTCATCTTTAGTGTAATTGGATTCATTTGAGTATTATGATTCATATGAAGTTATGTTGGAATTGGCATCATGGTTCAAGTATAAAAACCATGCTTTTGTATTAGTGACAAAAGCAAGCATCTTTGTGAACTTGTATTAATTCTATGAACATGACTAAACTATGTTTGTTGTTATGCCTAATTGAAAAACATGTTTTAGGCCTATGTTGTTATCAAAATCATATGATAATATATGTGACACATAAGT
The DNA here is from genome assembly GCA_030737875.1 of Allium sativum. NCBI lineage: Eukaryota > Viridiplantae > Streptophyta > Magnoliopsida > Asparagales > Amaryllidaceae > Allium > Allium sativum. The sequence continues at coordinate 888,654,690 of CM060922.1, forward strand.
TACATTAGAATTACATTCCACTTGCAAGATTACATAGATAGATTAAGAACTATGATTTAAGTTTAGGTATATTTATGCCATGATTATATGAAAAGATCAAAAACCATGATTTCATGTTTAGGTATGCTTATGCCTTGATTACATGCTATTACAATGCAAGTTCACAAGTGCCTAATTTATGTTAATAAGTTCGCTATGTTGCAAGTTCATGCGTTCACACTCCCCTTTTTATGTTACTTAGAATATATAAACACCATGTTCTAAGCCTTCCCTTTTTCATGTGGCTAAGTTGGGTTTAAATGTTAAACCCAACATATGTTATATTGTAGCGAACGTATAGAACGGGGGTAATGACGTTTGGGTTAAAATATAAAACATATGTGTTGGCATGTTTGACGCATGCCAACGACTTTGAAAAACAATAAAGTGGTGTAAATTAATTTCACCCAATAAAGATGAATTTGAATAATTGGCCGCAAATATTTACATATAAAAAGAAAAGAGACAAAATATGTAAATGTAGAAAATACGATGTGTTTAACCCGAGATTGGATTGAGTTGTGATGTAAACCTGCCCGGAACCGCCCGGCTGTCCAGTAGTCACAACAATACCTATCCAATGTGGGTGGTTAAACACAGAGCCCAGTAAGGACCCGAGGTTAGACTGAGTTGTGGCGTAAGACTGCCCGGACCCAACCGGCAACAGGCAGCCACAACAATACCTGTCTAATGTGAGAGGTCGAGGCTTTAATAAGACAATTAAAGCTGAGTCAGGATTAATAGGATTAAGTAAATTAAATTAATACTTAATCAAAATGGAACATGCTAAACTATACAGACTGATTGGGGGTTAGGGTTACAAAACACTTAACCAACTTAGCATGTTGTCTAGAAATAGAAAACCTAGTAGCGGGGGACCCTTTTCAGCAGTAACCCTACAAGGTGTATCAGGATACCCTGAACTAGGCAGGGTGGGGCACGATTACTGGGCTGACTGTAAGAGGTCAAATCGACGGCGGTGGTGCAGCAGTGTAGGTTCTAACGGGGTGCAGGTGTGCACACACTCCGGCGCAGAAAAATAAGGCACTGGGCACCAGTAGCATACCTGTGCATCCTAGGATTGTGTCGGGCCGCCACCATGGGACTTGATACACCCCATGGTGGGACCAGCATAGGTAACTACAACAACGGGGGCCGTAAGACACATGTAACTACACGAGTAGGAGCCGATCATCAGAAATGGATCACTTCACCCTGATTATGGGGTGCCTGTTGGGAACTAGTTTATATGGGTACAGAGATTAATATGTGGTACAATAGTATATTCGACTCTAGACAACTTAACTTAGCTTAGGGTGCTTTCCCATTTCCAGTTTATACTTATCATACCCAGTTCTTTATTCATAGACTGAATAGTCCTAGACTTACTCAGGCTTTACATCTGACTCTACTTTTCTTTCGTCTTCTTTTCTTTCGTTTCCCCCCCTCCAGGTCCACAGGGAGGGAATACCGCAGCTTGACCGGCATTCACGTCCAGCTTGACGAGAAAGAATGTATTGCTTGGATCTTTTTCGTTTTGGACTATGGCTTTGGACATCAATTATGGGACTTATGCAGTTTACTTATGTTTTCTTTATGCTTCTTTAAATAATGTAATCAAGACAGTTATGAAGATGTTATGTTTTTGGAAGTATTGTAAGACAAATTATGACATGGTTTGTGTAACACGAATTTTGTTGAAATAAAAGTTGTTGTTGTTTTCCGCTGTTCAAAAATATGTGTTCTTATATCTGTCTTGTATATCTGTGACTTATACTTATAAACCTCCACCAAAATTAGGGCATTCCCTTTGAGAGTGACTCTAACGGAGGTGGGGTGTTTCAATTCACGTTAGCTTCCTTTTTCGTATTTACCAAGTTACCCTTGCTTATTAATTCAATTTATACTTAACCCACTTAAGTCCATTAATAAGCCCACAACATGATATTTTCCAATTTCATAAATTATTCCCTTTTAGGGTTATAACAACATGTTATAATTAATTCATAGTTAAGTATGTCTTATCCCACATGTATACTGATTTGGAGAATAACCCCCTAAACACCAGCCCCGAAGACCGGAATCCACATCAGACTAGCACCCAGAGAATTACTCAACCCAACCAACATATATGATTCTAATTTACTTCTTTTCCGTTCATATAACTTATATCAATATTAATTTCACATTTCTCCTTCCCAAACCCCTTAATTCAAGTATATCTTTACATATAAGTTATCTCGTCTTCCTTATCGTTTCCTATAACTTATCTTGTCCCATAAGTTATAATTTCCACCTATTATCCTTTCTTGCCTTATTCAAATTTATTCATAATAGGTTATTTATCATTCTCCATTTCTTGTCATAAATTTTAGATTTGATTTAACGCTTTCGCTTATTTAACCCGTTACTTAAACCTTACCCAATTCAATTAATTTATAATACCGTTGTGTGTCCCATTTGGTTATGCATATCTAAATTTTTGTTTCACATGTCACCCTCCTGTCTTATTATGGTTAGTGTTTCTTAATTTATTTATTACGCCGAAACGATGTATCACCTCTCACATTAGACGTCCGCTTGTGGTTGCTGGATTTGTCGGGCGGTTCCGGGCAGTCTTACACCACAAACACGCCTGACCTCGTCTCATAAACTGTTTCGCCTCTAGTTCTTGTCGTTGACCTCTCACATTAGACGTCCTCTTGTGGTTGCTGGATTTGCCGGGCGGTTCCGGGCGGTCTTACACCACAAACGCGCCTAACCTCGTGTCAAAGGCATTCATTAACAACTGTCTTTCACCCAAACCCCAAATTTATGTCATGTGGTCCAAATTCAACTTATAATAGAAACAAACTTTTATGTCTATTTCAATTTGCCATTAATTACACCAATCGTATATTAATTAGCCAAATTGCATATTATCCAAATTATCCAATTACACCCAAATTCACCAATTCCATGTTATTCATACCCAAACATGCCAATTTCCAATATCCAACTATACCTAATTTCATATAATAAATATATTCCCAATATATATATATATATATATATCCCAACATTCCCACGTTCACACATATAATCTAATTCACCCTCTAGGCTTATTTTTCAAGCCCCAAATAAATTTCACCAATCCAATTACATATTGTTAATATTAAATTATACCAATTCCATACCCAATTACAGTTATGTCAAACTTACATAAATTCAGCATTACAGTATAGTTATGTCCATAATTCTATACAAAACCTTCCAATCCCCACATTATGCCAAACCAACCCTTTTTTTCCTTTTTCAATTTCTCGTTCCCATTAAAACGCATAAATCCACGATAGACGTAGGCTCGAGATAACCTAGCTATAAAAATAAAAAGGAGAGAACTCAAACGTAGGCATAAATAAAATAATTGATCTTATTGAATTATCATCATATTCATTATGGGGAATGGTAAACGATAGATGCAATATTATACAACAAATATAGTTCAAATCCACTCATATTGAATGGATTGGAGAAATAAACGATTTTTTGTTGATGTAGAACGCTGATTAAATCTTCTTATTTGATTATTGGTGAAGAGCTTGAATTGTTGATGAAGAATTTCTAATTTGATTTAGGTTTTAAAGGCGGCGGCTAGAAGAATTGAGAGTTCAACAGCACAGAGGCGTCCTGAGGAATTGTTATGAATTAGGGTTAGGTCTTGCTATGTATTTATAGGTGTAGAGAGTGTTTTAGAGCCCTTAGATTGACCTAGACGCCATTAGATTCGTACATCACATTAAAATCTGTCGCAGGAACGAATCTGCCCAGATCTTAGGAGGGGGGGGGGGGGGGGGGTAGGTCGACCCCCTAGTCGACCTGACCCCCAGGTCGATCCCCAGGTCGACCTGCCTTGTTGATGGCGGGAAATTTCCCGCCCAGCTGCCTGGGTCCAATTTCGAACTATTTTGAATTTTAGTTGAATCTTCTAAAGGCCATAACTCGTTGATATGGAGTCCGATTTACGCAAACTTGGACTCTATTCCAAGAAGAATTCTGAGACGAATGCAACGGTGATGTCATTTTTACTTAATTCCTGATATTTAAATTAAGTATCCTTATTTTATTATCTTTTCCTCACACACACTATTATTGAATTAATTTTCCTTCTCTTCCAAGCATTAATTAATTCTCATTGTACATCATCATTATTTACCTATCAATGCATATATATATATATATACACATTTTTAATTATATTAAAAATGTGGGGTGTTACATTTTCCCACCCTTGAAGAATTTCGTCCCCGAAATTCGATAAGAGTAAAGTACAAAATCCCTCGCAATATTCAACCATCAAGTGTGCATTCAATTGTTGCAAACATTGTACACATGTGCAAAGTGAAATACATCATAGTAAAGCATGTATGCCTAATTGGTGCCACCTATATGTATGCAAACTTTTAAAATCTGATTTTCAAAACATGATGCTCATATCCTAAATATACTTGTAGTTCTATATGAATGCAAAATTGTTTTTGGAAAATTCTAAAATATTTTCATCCAAATTTCCTATACCCCTATAAAATAAGAGTGTAGTTCATCCAATTGCCACACCCAAAATCCTATCAATCACTTTTAAATTTCAAAATTCAGAAAAATCTGATTTTCCAAATTTTATTCCTTATGCATTTAACGGAAAAATCTTTATTTTCCTGTTTTCTTTTAGCATTCTAGTTTAGTTAATTTAAATTTCTCATTTTTTCTTGGCTTTATATATGTATTTTTATTTTTCATGCTCGGCAAATTATAACAGAAAATTTTCTAATTATACAACTCGTAGATTACGCCAAAATAAATTCTAGTACGTTACTACATCTAGATAAAAGAGAAACAGTCATACACAACATAATAAGTTACTACCCTACTGATACGGTAATAGAGTTCAGGACCCTATTGGAAGAAACTACGAATGAGATCCTCTATACTACCAATCTTACTATCCAGATGCTCTGTAAGCTGTCTAGCCCCTTCCCTGACCTCTAACTACAAGTCCTGTAGCCCAGCCCCTAACTGATCATAGGAGGTGCCCATCTCCTGTAGCATCTGCTGTTGAGTCTGTCCCAACTCAACCTGTGTCTGGAGCATCTCCTGCTATGCCCTCAGGTTGTCCTGGTGATCTCTAACTAACTGAGTTTATTGCTCAGAAACTGTTCTCAATTCCGCCCTCCAGTCTGACTCTCTGGAAATCCAAGGATCCCACCCAGATGTACCGGAAGTAACCCATCGTGGAGCCTGGGAAGTCCAAGCACCTTCCCAAGCCTGCTCAATCTGATATGGGTCTGATCCTGCCGGCGGTACATACTGGGCCTCTCCATCATGTGCGGGCTGATAGCCACCACCCTGCGGTTCCTGCACAGGCTCCTCCTGTACATGCTCCCCTTCCTCCTCCTCATCTCCTCCATCATGCTCCATGGGCTGAGGCTCTAATAAATCATGTAGGTGAATATGCATCCTCGTCAGTGCGACCAAATCTATAATGTTGGATGGATGAGAAGGAGGTGATATATAACCTTCCTTTCGCAGAGGAACATTGATTCGTGTAAAAACTATGGTCCATAAATTTCCAAAAGAAATGTTTGACTGCCTCGCCTCTCTAGTAGAGTCATAATGCTGTAGGATAGTGCGAGCTCAATTTATCTGAATACCCCCAAAAATGGCATATGTGGCTCGTTTAACGATTTGTGTCATCCTATCAAATCCACCAGTCTGTCCAACAATATTATACTGTAAAATCCGAATGACAAATCTAGCTAACGGACGTATATGGGTATAATCCCAAATCCTCTCGTACTCATCATAGAAAATTCGACGCCATACAGCCAAATCAGTCGTCTCAAGATCCCCTAACTTGTGGCCCGTACTACGGATATTCAACATTTCCCCAAACTTTATTTCATTGAAACTAATGATGGTTCCCTTTACATCCGAATTATATGTAATCAAACCCTCATTGTCTACCCCAACTTCTAAATTAGCATCAAAAAGTCTTACTAACCTCTTGTAGCCCCTTCGCTCGACTGTATTAACATCCAAAATTGCGATTAAACCCGCCTCGGCAAATAAACCCTCCAAAGGTGTTTAAACAAAATCACCAAACTTAACCGGACGCCCTAACAACAACTTCAAACCTACGGTGTTGACGTATGTCTCGACTATATCTCTCCGAGTGTTGCACCAAGCGATTTCTTGAGGCATAAGTTGGGGAAAAGAGACAAGAAGGGAAGGTTGGCCCGCCATGGCGATTTAAGCATGAATTGAGAGGGGAAAGGTATAGATCTGGGTAGAGGAGACTTCTAGCTTCGATTTGGGGGTAATTTTGTGCAAATAGTGGAGATTTAAAGTGGTGGGAGGTGAAAAACGTGGTGGTGGAGGTGGGTTTCGTGCTCCTTGTAATGGAGCAGCTGGAACGAACGAATGAAGCTGAAGGTCGTTGGCCTTCGACCTTTTATTTTTTTCGTCCTGCACTAGGCAGGTCGACAGTAAGGTTGACCTCTCTATAGGTAGGTCGACACCCAGGTCGACCTCCCTATGGGTAGGTCGAAAAAAGTGTCGACCTAGTTTTTTTCACTAATTTTTTCGTTCCGCTTTTCTCCGTCTTCTTTCTTGATGGTTACTGGCGACTGACTATTCTTCGTGCACATGTTCCAATTCCATGAAATAAAAACTTAAGTGGAACATGAAGTCTTAAATATCCATTTTTATGTACACCTTTTTGCTTTTTCTTAAAAGTTCAAAATTTTTCCTAATCTCCATTTTTAGTGTTCGGGGGTAAAAAAATCTCATTTTCTTTTTCCAGATCTATTTCTCAAGCAGGCTCCTATAGTAACCTAGGCTTATATATTTATATATATAATATTTATATTTTTCTCAAAAATACACATACGCTCGCTCATAATTTTTCCCTAGGAAAACTAAACCTAGGCTCTAATACCAAATGTAAAAACCCAGATTCCGACGGACCGATTTTTTAGAAAAATCCAATCCACCGAAAACTGAGTTGGTTGCTCTGGTATCCTGCAGAAAAAGACAGAGAAAAGAGACATGTCAGAGTTCGGAAAACACCTCACAGCGGAAGGATTAAAGTATAATATATTTAAAAATATAGCTTCACCTTAATCACAATGCTGCTAAACCAGTATTCCCAAAGCTACATGTCTCTGTCTAACCTGCGAATGTTATGAGGAGGGGGTCAGAAAAAAAGTTATTTGTGAATGAATTTAAACTACACTTCTTGAATAATCCTTCATATACCGTTCAGTTACATTTTCTTGGTTATTAGGTTGCTAACAATGTTAGCTCTTTAAGCTATACTTATCCATCAACTAGTGGATTAACCTAATACAATGTATATGTAGTTATCCCCTACTTGTGTCCTCTTTTCATGCGTATGCAGTCCCTTATCCAACTCGTGTCATCTTGTCATATGTACGCAGTTCCTTATCCAATGCTGCACGTCGTACGGGTTTCATGTATATATATATATATATATATATATATATATATATATATATATATTCTCACTATGTCTGTGTAAAACCACCATTCCTGTGTTGCGTAAGCGTTTGGACTGCCAACCTAGGTCTTACTAGGTTTTGTTATCTAATACTACCTAGATCCAACTAGGATTTACCATCGAGTGTTAACTAGATCCAACTAGGGTTTACTTTATCGAACGCTTCCTAGGTTCAACCAGGGTTTACGCTACCTTGGTCCAACTGGGGTTTATGCTACCTATCGAACAATGCCCTCTAGTCTAGGACACACTACCCCGAGCGATAAGCGTTCGTAGGCTTTACGTCCCAACCGTATCGTTAAACGTGCTAGATATCTAGTTGCACATGTCCTCTGTATGTGAGACCCAAGCCCCGGGGCAGGGCAAATCAAGAAACACGGAACTCGGTCGGAAGCATTAAGTTATCTGCCGATGAAGATGCTAAGGTCTGTTTTTACTGTGGCTATGGTCCCACTTGACCGCTCCCTCAACTAATGAAAGGCACACAAGAATATCAAGAATGAGAACTGTACACAGGCCCTCTATGCCCCCACAAACCTATTGGCCAACCTCACCCATAACTAGATAGCAAGTATATGGTCTTTTGGAGTTCTCCTCCTTTCCGCTTTTCGTGCTCGATTGACTCAAGATGGTAGGTAGCCGACAACGTGCTATCACAGGGCCAACTGGTTATCACCGACTCACGCTGGTCCATCCTAATCTTTAGGTTTCCTTATTACTGCAACAAAGGCATACTCTTGGTTCTTCTTATGCAGACCTTAACCTCTGTGAGCCCAGGTGGATCATCTGCATTCTCACAGAGGGATACCAAGAGTATCCTCACGTCCCGTCGAATCCGCGTGCTTCGTAACCCAGTCCGTTGGAGCCTTCTATATGATCAGATGGACGTACGCTCCCCTCGCTCCCTACGGCACCATGATGATCTACCAAGTTTGGTTATTCATCCCCTATAGTATGGACTGGTCCAAGCGCCTAAGTCTAACCATTTATTTCGCGCTTGTGCCACCTCGTCAACTTTCTCATTTAACTTGGTTATTAACATTAGCTTCCTTTTTCGTATTTACCAAGTTACCCTTGCTTATTATTAATTCAATTTATACTTAACCCACTTAAGTCCATTAATAAGCCCACAACATGATATTTTCCAATTTCATAAATTATTCCCTTTTAGGGTTACAACAACATGTTATACTTAATTAATAGTTATGTATGCCTTATCCCATATATATACTGATTTGGAGAATAACCACCTAAACACCAGCCCCGAAGACCGACATCCACATCAGACTGGCACCCAGAGAATTACTCAACCCAACCAACATATATGATTCTAATTTACTTCTTTTCCATTCATATAACTTATATCATTTTTAATTTCACATTTCTCCTTTCCAAACCACTTAATTTAAGTATATGTAAATCTTTACATATAAGTTATCTCATCTTCCTTATCGTTTCCTATAACTTATCTTGTCCCATAAGTTATAATTTCCACCTATTATCCTTTCTTGCCTTATTCAAGTTTATTCATAATAGGTTATTTATTATTCCCCATTTCTTGTCATTAATTTTAGGTTTGACTTAACCCTTTCGCTTACTTAACCCGTTACTTAAACTTTAACCAATTCAATTAATTTATAATACCGTTGCGGGTCCCATTTGGTTAAGCATCTCTAAATTTTTGTTTCACATGTCACCCGCATGTCTTATTATGGTTAGTGTTTCTTAATTTATTTATTACACCATAACGATGTATGACCTCTCACATTAGACGTCCGCTTGTGGTTGTTGGATTTGTCGGGCGGTTACGGGTAGTCTTACACAAACGCGCCTAACCTCATGTCATAAACTGTTACGCCTCTAGTTCTTGTCGTTGATCTCTCATATTAGACGTCCGCTTGTGGTTGCTGGCTTTGCCGGGCAGTTCTGGGCAGTCTTACAACACAAACGCGCCAATCCTCGTGTCATAGGCGTTCATTAACAATCGTCTTTCACCCAAACCCCAAATTTACGTCATGTGGTCCAAATTCAACTTATAATAGATATAAGCTTTTATATCTATTTCAATTTTCCATTAATTACACTAATCGTATATTAATTCGCCAAATTGCATATTATCCAAATTATCCAATTACACCCAAATTCACCAATTCCATGTTATTCATACCCAAACATGCCAATTTCCAATATCCAACTATACCTAATTTCATATAATCAATATTTTCCCAATATATATATCCCAACATTCCCCCGTTCACACATATAATCTAATTCACCCTCTAGGCTTATTTTTCAAGCCCCAAATAAATTTCACCAATCCAATTACATATTGTTAATATTAAATTATACCAATTCCATACCTAATTACAGTTATGTCAAACTTACATAAATTCAGCATTATAGTATAATTATGTCCATAATTCTGTACAAAACCTTCCAATCCCCATATTATGCCAAACCAACCCTTTTTTCCCTTTTTTAAATTCTTGTTCCCATTAAAACGCATAAATCCATGATAGACGTAGGCTCGAGATAACCTAGTTATAAAAAATAAAAAGGGGAAAGAATAAAAAGGAGAGAACTCAAACGTAGGCATAAATAAAATAATTGATCTTATTGAATTATCATCATATTCATTATAGGGAATGGTAAATGATAGAATCAATATTATACAACAAATATAGTTCAAATCCACTCACATTGACTGGATTGGAGAAATAAACGATTTGTTGTTGATGTATAACACTGATTTAATCTTCTTATTTGATTATTGGTGAAGAGCTTGAATTGTTGAGGAAGAATTTCTAATTTGATTTAGGTTTTTGAGGCGACGGCTAAGAGAATTGATAGTTCAGTAGCACGGAGGCGTCTTGAGGAATTGTTATGAATTAGGGTTAGGTCTTGCTATGTATTTATAGGTGTAGAGAGTGTTTTAGAGCCCTTAGATTGACCTAGATGCCATTAGATTCGTACAGCACATTAAAACACGTCGCAGGAACGAAACTGCCCAGATATGGGGGAGGGGGTAGGTCGACCCACTGGTAGACCTGACCCCCAGGTCAACCCCTGGGTCGACCTGCCTTGTTGATGGCGGGAAATTTCCTGCCCAGCTGCCTGGGTCCAATTTCAAACTGTTTTGAATTTTTAGTTGAATCTTCTAAAGGCCATAACTCATTCATACGGAGTCCGATTTACGCAAACTTGGACTCTATTCCAAGCAGAATTCTGAGACGAACGCAATGGTGATTTCTGTTTTACTTAATTTCTGATATTTAAATTAAGTATCCTTATTTTATTATCTTTTCCGTTACACACACTATTATGGAATTAATTTTCCTTCTCTTCCAAGCATTAATTAATTCTCATTGTACATCACCATTATTTACCTATCTATGCATATATATATATATATATATATATATATATATTTAATTATATTAAAAATGTGGGGTGTTACATTCTTCCACCCTTAAAGAATTTCGTCCCCGAAATTCGATAAGAGTAAAGTAGATAATCCCTCGCAATATTCAACCATCAAGTGTGCATTAAATTGTTGCAAACATTGTACACATGCGCAAAGTGAAATACAACAGAGTAAAGCATGTATGCCTAATTGGTACTACTTATATGTATGCAAACTTTTAAAATCTGATTTTCAAAAAATGATGCTTATATCCTAAATATACTTGCAGCTCTATATGAATGCAAAATTGTTTTTGGAAAATTCTAAAATATTTTCATCCAAATTTTCCCACACCCCTATAAAATAAGAGTGTAGTTCATCCAATTGCCATGCCCCAAAATCCTATCAATCACTTTTGAATTTCAAAATTCAGAAAAATCTGATTTTCCAAATTTTATTCCTTATGCATTTAACGGAAAACTCTATATTGTCCCCTTTTTTTAGCATTCTAGTTTAGTTAATTTAAATTTCTCATTTTTTTCTTGCTTCAGATATTTTTTTTATTTTTCATGCCTGGAAAATTATAACAAAAAATTTTCTAATTAAACAACTCGTATATTACGCCAAAATAAATTCTAGTACATTACTACATCTAGATAAAAGAGAAACAGTCATACACTACATAATAAGATACTACCCTACTGATACAGTAATAGAGGTTAGGACCGTATAGGAAGAAACTACGAATGAGATTCTCTATACCACCAATCTTACTATCCATATGCTCTGTAAGCTGTCTAGCCCCCTCCCTGACCTCTAACTGCAAGTCCTGTAGCCCAGCCCCTAACTGATCATAGGTGGTGCCCATCTCCTGTAGCATCTGCAATTGAGTCTGTCCCAACTCAACCTATGTCTGGAGCATCTCCTGTTGTGTCCTCAGGATGTCCTGGTGATCTCTAACTAACTGAGTTTGTTGCTCAGAAACTGTTCTCAATTCCGCCCTCTAGTCTGACTCTTTGGAAATCTAAGGATCCCACCCAGATGTACCAGAAGTACCCCATCCCGGTGCCTGGGAAGTCCAAGCACCTTCCTAAGCCTGCTTAGTCTGATATGGGTCTGATCCTGCTGGCGGTACATACTGGGCCTCTCCATCATGTGCGGGCTGATAGCCACCACCCTGCGGTTCCTGCACACGCTCCTCTTGTACATTCTCCCCTTCCTACTCCTCATCTCCTCCATCATGCTCCACGGGCTGAGGCTCTAATAAATCATGTAGGTGAATATGCATCCTCGTCAGTGCGGCCAAATCTATAATACTGGAGGGATGAGAAGGAGGTGATATATAACCTTCCTTTCGCAGAGGAACATTGCTTCGTGTAAAAACTACGTTCCATAAATTTCTGAAAGAAATGTTTGACTGCCTCGCCTCTCTAATAGAGTCATAATACTGTAGGATAGTGTGAGCCCAATTTATCTGAATACCCCCAAAAATAGCATACGTGGCTCATTTAACGATATGTGTTATCCTATCAAATCCACCAGTCTGTCCAACAATATTATACTGTAAAATCCGAAAGACAAATCTAGCTAACAGACGTAAATGGGTATAATCCCAAATCCTCTTGTACTCATCATAGAAAATCCGATGCCATACAGCCAAATCAGTCATCTCAAGATCCCCTAACTCGTGGCCCGTGCTACGGATATTCAACATTTCCCTAAACTGTATTTCATTAAAACTAATGATGTTTCCCTTTACATCCAAATTATATGTAATCAAACCCTCATTTTCCACCCCAACTTCTAAATTAGCATAAAAAAGTCTTACTAACCTCTTGTAGCCCCTTCGCTCGACTGTATTAACAGCCAAAATTGCGATTAAACCCGCCGCCGCAAATAAACCCTCCAAAGGTGTTCCAATAAAATCACCAAACTTAACCGGACGCCCTTACAACAACTTCAAACCTGCGGTGTTGACGTATGCCTCGACTATATCTTTCTGAGTGTTGCACCAAGCGATTTCTTGAGGCATAAGTTGGGGAAAAAAAGAAAAGAAGGGAAGGTTGGTCCACCATGGCAATTTAAGCATGAATTGAGAGGGGAAAGGTATAGATCTGGGTAAAGGAGACTTCTAGCTTCGATTTGGGGGTAATTTTGTGCAAAATAGTGGAGATTTGAAGTGGTGGGAGGTGAAAAACGTGGTGGTGGAGGTGGGTTTCGTGCTCCCTGTAATGGAGCAGCTGGAACGAACGAATGGAACTGAAGGCCGTAGGCCTTCGGCCTTTTATTTTTTTCGTCCAGCACTAGGCAGGTCGACACTAAGGTCCACCTCCCTATAGGTAGGTCGACACCCAGGTCGACCTCCCTATGGGTAGGTCGACAAAAGTGTCAACCTATTTTTTTTCACTATGTTTTTTGTTCCGCTTTTCTCCGTCTTCTTTCTTGATGGTTATTGGCGACTGTCTATTCTTCTTGCACATGTTCCAATTCCATGAAATAAAAACTTAAGTGGAACATGACATCTTAAATATCCATTTTTATGTACACCTTTCGGATTTTTCTTAAAAGTTCAAAATTTTTCCTGATCTCCATTTTTAGTGTACGGGGGTAAAAAATATCATTTTCTTTTTCCAGATCTATTTCTCAAGCAGGCTCCTATACTAATCTAGGATTATATATAAAATATTTATATTTTTCTCAAAAATACAAATACGCTCGCTCATAATTTTTTCCTAGGAAAACTAAACCTAGGCTCTAATACCAAATGTAACAACCCAGATTCCGACGGACCGATTTTTTTCAAAAATCCAATCCATTGAAACCCGAGTTGGTTGATCTGGTATCCTATAGAAAAAGACAGAGAAAAGAGATATGTCAGAATTTGAAGAACACCTCACAGTGGAAGGAGTAAAGTACAATACATTTAAAAACATAGATTTACCTTAATCACAATACTGCTAAATCAGTATTCCCAAAGCTATAAGTCTCTGTCTAACCTCCGAATGTTATGAGGAGGGGGTCAGAACATAAGTTCTGTGTGAATGAATTTAAACTACACTTCTTGAATAATCCTTCATATACCATTCAGTTACATTTTCTTGGTTATTAGATTGCTAACAATGTTGGCTCTTTAAGCTATACTTATCCATCCACTAGTAGATTAACCTAATACAATGTATATGTAGTTATCCCCTACTCGTGTCCTCTTTTCATGCGTACGCAGTCCCTTATCCAACTCGTGCCATCTTGTCATATATACGCAGTTCCTTATCTAATGTCGCACGTCGTACGAGTTTCATGTATATATATATATATATATATTCTCACTACGTCTACGTAAAACCACCATTCCTGTGTTGCGTAAGCTTTTGGACTGCCAACCTAGGTCTTACTAGGTTCTGTTATCGAATACTACCTAGATCCAACTAGGGTTTACCATCGAGTGTTACCTAGGTCCAACTAGGGTTTACTTTATCGAACGCTTCCTAGGTTCAACTAAGGTTTACGCTACCTAGGTCCAACTAGGGTTTATGCTACCTATCGAACAATGCCCTCTAGTCTACGACACACTACCCCGAGCGATATGCGTTCCTAGACTTTACGTCCCAACCGTATTGTTAAACGTGCTAGATATCTAGTTGCACATGTCCTCTATATGTGCGACCCAAGTCCTATGGCAGGGAAAATCAAGAAACATGGAACTCGGTCGGTAGCTTTATGTTATCTGCCGATGCAGATGCTAAGGTCTGTTTTTACTGTGGCTATGGTCCCACTTGACCCCTCCCTCAACTAATGAAAGGCACCCAAGAATATCAAGAATGAGAACTGTACGCAGGCCCTCTGTGCCCCCAGAAACCTATTAGCCAACCTCACCCATAACTAGATAGCAAGTATATGGTCTTTTGGAGTTCTCCGCCTTTCCGCTTTTCATGCTCGGCTGACTCAAGATGGTAAGTAGCCGACGACGTGCTATCACAAGGCCAACTGGTTATCGCTGACTCACGCTGGTTCATCCTAGTCTTTAGGTTGCCTTATTATTTCAACCAAGGCATACTCTTGGTTCTTCTTACGCAGAACTTAACCTTTGTGAGCCCAGGCGGATCATCTGCATTCTCACAGAGTGATACCAAGAGTATCTTCATGTCCCCTCGAAGCCGCGTGCTTCATAGCCCAGTCCGTTGAAGCCTTCTATATGATCAGATGGACGTACGCTCCCCCTCGCGTCCTACGACACCGTGATGATCTACCGAGTTTGGTTATTCATCCCCTATCGTATGGACTGGTCCAAGCGCCTAAGTCTAACCATTTATTTCGCGCTTGTGCCACCTCGCCAAATTTCACATTAAACTTGGTTATTCACATTAGCTTCCTTTTCCGTATTTACCAAGTTACCCTTGCTTATTAATTCAATTTATACTTAACCCACTTAAGTACATTAATAAGCCCACAACATGATATTTTCCAATTTCATAAATTATTCCCTTTTATGGTTACAACAACATGTTATACTTAATTAATAGTTAAGTATGCCTTATCCCATATATATACTGATTTGGAGAATAACCCCCTAAACACCAGCTCCGAAGACCGAAATCTACATCATACTGGCACCCAGAGAATTACTTAACCCAACCAACATATATGATTCTAATTTACTTCTTTTCCATTAATATAACTTATATCATTTTTAATTTCACATTTATCCTTCCCAAACCACTTAATTTAAGTATATCTTTACATATAAGTTATCTCATCTTCCTTATCGTTTCCTATAACTTATCTTGTCCCATAAGTTATAATTTCCACCAATTATCCTTTCTTGCCTTATTCAAGTTTATTCATAATAGGTTATTTATCATTCCCCATTTCTTGTCATTAATTTTAGATTTGACTTAACCCTTTCGCTTACTTAACCCGTTACTTAAACTTTACCCAATTCAATTAATTTATAATACCGTTGCGGGTCCCATTTGGTTAAGCATATCTAAATTTTTGTTTCACATGTCACCCGCATGTCTTATTATGGTTAGTGTTTCTTAATTTATTTATTATGCTGTAACGATGTATGACCTCTCACATTAGACGTATGCTTGTGGTTGCTGGATTTGCCGAGCGGTTCTGTGCAGTCTTACACCACAAACGCGCCTAACCTCGTGTCATAGGCGTTCATTAACAACCGTCTTTCACCCAAACCCCAAATTTATGTCATGTGGTCCAAATTCAACTTATAATAGAAATAAACTTTTATGTCTATTTCAGTTTGCCATTAATTACACCAATCGTATATTAATTAGCCAAATTGCATATTATCCAAATTATCCAATTACACCCAAATTCAGCAATTCCATGTTATTCATACCGAAACATGCCGATTTCTAATATCCAACTACAACTAATTTCATATAATCAATATTTTCCCAATATATATATATATATATATATATATATATATATATATATATATATCCCAACAATCCCACGTTTACACATATAATCTAATTCACCCTCTAGGCTTATTTTTTAAGACCCAAATAAATTTCACCAATCCAATTACATATTGTTAATATTAAATTATACCAATTCCATACCTAATTACAGTTATGTCAAACTTACATAAATTCAGCATTACAGTATAGTTATGTCCATAATTCTCTACAAAACCTTCCAATTCCCATATTATGCCAAACCAACACTTTTTCCCCTTTTTCAATTTCTCGTTCCCATTAAAACGCATAAATCCATGATAGATGTAGACTCTAGATAACCTAGCTATAAAAATAAAAAGGGGAAAGAATAAAAAGGAGAGAACTCAAACGTAGGCATAAATAAAATAACTGATCTTATTGAATTATCATCATATTCATTATGGGGAAAGGTAAACGATAGAAGCAATATTATACAACAAATATAGTTCAAATCCACTCACATTGACTGGATTGGAGAAATACACGATTTGTTGTTGATGTAGAACGTTGATTTAATCTTCTTATTTGATTATTGGTGAAGAGCTTGAATTGTTGATCAAGAATTTCTAATTTGATTTAGGTTTTAGAGGCGGCGACTAAGAGAATTGAGAGTTCAGCAGCACGGAGGCGTCTTGAGGAATTGTTATGAATTAGGGTTATGTCTTGCTATGTATTTATAGGTGTAGAGAGTGTTTTAGAGCCCTTAGATTGACCTAGACGCCATTAGATTCGTACAGCACATTAAAACACGTCGCAGGAACGAAACTGCCCAGATCTGGGGGGGGGGGGGGGGGAGGGTAGGTCAACCCCTAGGTTGACCTCCTTAGGGGTAGGTCGACCCCAAGGTCGACCCCCTGGTCGACCCCCTGGTCGACCTGACCCCCAGGTCGACCTGCCTTGTTGATGGCGGGAAATTTCCCGCCCAGCTGCCTGAGTCCAATTTCAAACTATTTTGAATTTTTTGTTGAATCTTCTAAAGGCCATAACTAATTCATACGGAGTCCAATTTACGCAAACTTGGACTCAATTCTAAGCAGAATTCTAAGACGAACGCAATGGTGATGTCTGTTTTACTTAATTCCTGATATCTAAATTAAGTATCCTTATTTTATTATCTTTTCCGTTACACACACTATTATTGAATTAATTTTCCTTCTCTTCCAAGCATTAATTAATTCTCATTGTACATCACCATTATTTTCCTATCTATGCATATATATATATACATTTTTAATTATATTAAAAATGTGGGGTGTTACATTGCGGTTCATCAATTTTGTTATGTTTGAAATTCATGTTTATCGATGCGATTTTAACGGTCAATGTAATATAGCGGTACTTTGTAAAATTTAACCTACCTTATATTTTACCTACCCATTTCATGCCTTTCCCAGTATAGTTGCTGCCATATTTTCTATGAACCATACCTACTCTCTGTCTTTTTTTCTTCTGCTGCCTACGTTGAGTTATCACCTCTTAGCCAAAAAGAAGTTTTATCCTACCTATGCAGGCCTATTTTTACCAAGCTATATAAAGGTATAATATAAGGATCCTAGATTTTCAACGTTCCAAAAAAGAAATTAATTTGAATTTTGTATTTATGAAGTTGGTATTTGTTTTAATTTAGAATCTAGTCTATTTATCTCGGTCTATATGATCTAGAAATTTTGACAAGTTAAATGATAGATTTTATTCGAATTATAAATTTAATAGTTGGGAATGATTATTAAAAAGTTTGGATTTATTAATATTATTTATCGTTCGATCGAATTTGTTAAACAATAACATGAATTAGCAGCACTAGAATTAAGAGTTGCCATTAGTTTTCATAGCATTTTGAGAAAAGTGCTACCAAAAGTTCACTTTCCTCCTTAAGTTAAGTGTTTGGACATATCTTTTCGCATGAACCCTTTCATGCATGGTTGCCACTTGCTCCCTTATGTGTCCTTACCTCCTTACTCCTCCTTTCCTATATAAGGTGCACCTCCCTTCCATTTCTAACCATTCCATTTCTTCCCTTATTCTTCTTTCTAAACATCAATGGCTTCCTAAGCCTTTCTTCCCTCTTTCATCTCCTTCTTTTCCTTCCTCTTTCTCCCTAAATTCAGACAAAGCTTCCTCCTCCTCCTCCAAAATTCCGACTTTCTCTCCTCTTATATATATATATATATATATAAAGATTAATATATTATATTTTATATATTTTGGCAAAGAAGAAAGTGCGCCGAAATAATGTCCGACGGATCACTTAGCTAGGCTCGCCTACAGTGAAGATTGGAAAGCTGTCTGGTGAGAACTCTTTAACCACAATTTATATTTTTAATTTGTAATTAGACTAATTTAAATATAGTGATGAATTATTAGTGGTTAGTGATTGTTGATGTTTGTGATGGCTGAGGGTTGCGCAGATTAGAACACACACACACTATTTAGCGTTAGTGTATAACGCTTTGTGCACAATTATTATTTATTTAATAATGTTGATGATGTTTGTAATGGATGTTTATAATGGTTGTTAACGTTGTATGACACACTAAGACATAACAATTATGTTATTGCATCAATGAACGATTAAATCTCCTCCGTAATTGATAATATCATAATAGGGGATTTTGCTTAAAAAAAAATCAAATTTGAAATAATCTGGGAATAGAGTGATAATTAATGTTAATAGTTGAGAAAGACACATATGTATGGATACATATATATTGATGAAGTCTCTTCAAAAAGAAAAATAAACTAAAATAAAAAAATACCAGAACGTTCTAGGATGACAGAGCGGATAATGTCCAGGTTTGGGTTTGGAAAATAAAGTATCCTGCTCTCTCTGGCTGTCCCTAACTGACCTGGGAGAAGGGATGGTTAATTCAAAATTTAATTTGTAATTATCTAAATTTAGATATAAATTGGAACTTAATATTTATAAAATATTAAGTGAAAATAAAAGTTGAATTTTAAATTCAAAATAATTTGGAAAGTCAATTTGAATTAATTTAAATAATTTCAATGTTTATATAAGTATATAATGATTTTTAAGGTATTCTGAAGTATCATAGATGTAATGGCGCGTTTTGTAAGGTATAATAATTAAGTTATTTAATTATTTAAATAACGAATATATTAAATAAACGATAGTTGAACGTATAATTTATAATATAATTATAATCGAGCTCGAAATGGCGCGGCAGTTCGCTATTTGGCGAGTTGAACTTCAACTGAATGTACAGGGTTCGTTTTAAATCGGATCTCTGTGAAATAAGAAACGTGTGGAGCTGGTGGAGTATATCTTTCTAGTGGAAGAGAAAGAACGGGATTTCGTCGTGTAGATTTTGATGTACGTCCAAATCAAATTTCAGAATAGTCGCTATGGAATTCGTATATAATTCGTAACGCTTTATATACGTTATAAAAGGGATTTTCAATATAAATTGAATATCGATTCAACCAAGACTTGGAATATCAAGTATATAATTTTTCTGAAGCTGTATGGTATTCCACTGTGAATATATACGATAATATAAATTTATTTATATTTAATTTAATTTATTTAAATATATTTATATATTTAAATAGGCTATATAGAGCGTTAAAAATAGCCACTTTTTCATATGAAGTCGGAATTCGACGAAACCAGTTTTGTTGGATCCGCAATATCAAATAGTTGTTAGATTTCCAGTTTCGTGATTTTTAGAGTCACTGTGTGGTCGTATAGATTTTTAGAGTGAAAAACAGTCAGTGTTTTGACAGTTAAAAATACGCTGTGTGAGCATACGGAGTCGGAATTCGACGAAACCAGTTTCGTTGGGACCGTAAGGTCAAACTTTAGCTACACGTCCAGTTTGGTGATTTTTGGGTATCATATAAGGTCGTAGTGATTTTTAAGGACTATAGACGATTATAAAATCATTAAGATAAAATCTAAAATTAAAAGAAAAATATCTCCACATATTTTTCTGGCCAAAAGGAAAACCACGCAACATATCTCCTCAGCCACAATTCTTACCAACCAAACACAGGCATATAACCGCATGAAAATCCCAAACGCAGCCAAAAATTCCAAAGAGAAATCAAAAAAAAAAACAATTCATACAAAAAAACTATAAATCACACAACGCATATACCCTTGATCCTTGAATCACCCTCTTCGATCTGGTATGCTATTTGAAGGGTGCGACGCTAATCTGTGAAGCACGAAAATACACAGGGGAGACTAGGGCAAGGGAGCGACTTCGATAGAGGATACCGGAAGCGGCAACGAGGTCAGCGAGTTGTGTGTGAGGTTGAGGCGTTCTGATTCAGGGGGTTTTGAGTGGTGCGATGGGATGTTGGGTTGGCCAACGTCGTACAGCACTTGGAGGAGGTGCGAAAAGAAGGACATCGAGTTTGGCCCTGGGAGGTTCAGGTGGTGAACTGATTTAAGTAGGTTGCGGTGGTCCTCGAAGTTCGGAGCGACGGTGGTTGCGCCTCAGGGTCGCGACCGAGAGGGAGTTCGAATGGGGGCCTGAAGGATCGAGCAGGTGGAGTTCGAGATGGCAAATAGAATGGTGGTGGTTGCGCCTTGCATTGGTGACCGAAGTGGCGGTGGTTGGTGGTCAACGGGGAGGTCAAAAATCGGGTTTGGTTATACAGGAGGATCGAAATCGAAGTGGGTGGTTGTTGAGAAGCAGGTCACGGCTTAAATTTGGGGAAGAACACGAAGTCGTTCGGGTCTGGTATTTGCGCACAAGGTAATGGGCCAGAGAAAATAGTTGAAGCCCAATTGGAGAATTAATTTCAGTTTAATTTATTTAAATACCCATATAAACTTGTTAATCCTATATCTCGGTCATACGTAATCAGATTGACGAACCGTAAGTTGCGTTGGGATCGTATGGACGGGAGCAACACAATGAGACTGACCGGGTGTGGATCGGAGACAGTTACAATTTATGACGAAATAAATTGTCAGACTGAATCAAATAACGCAAACCGTTATTTAACGGCTAACGCGCAAATGTGAGTAAAACTCACCAACTCTCTACAGTTCTATTTTTACAACGTGTTCTTAGAACTGTTAATTATCTGTTGTTTGACTGTGTGTTGACTGTTTGATTGAACTGCTAGTCAGTTAGTAGAAACTGTATATATATACATGTATATGTATATATATATAAACCGTTAAATATTTATATGTTGATTCTGCTTATCAGAATATTATATTGTTGTTGTTGTTTAACATCTGTGGATGCAGGGAAACAGGTTGGAGGAATCCAACTGGATTCCTCAACAGTTATTTTACTGTGATTTATGTATTGTAATATATAAATGTGATATATATAATCTGTTGTGATTACGTGTGGTTGGACGATATTCATCGTTGTTAGATGATGTGTTAATTACCATAACAAATACCAGAGTGTGATAAAAGGATTTTACAAAGAAATTGGTTAAGTTAAACTAAGTGACTTAGTTAAGTTAAACTAATTGGTTATCAAAGTGAATTAGTTAAGTTAAACTAATTATTAAATCAAAGTAGTTGGTTAGGTTAACCAAAGCAAAGTTAGTCGAGTTAATCAAAGTAGTTGGTTAGGTTAACCAAAGCAAAGTTAGTCGAGTTAAACAAAGTAATTGGTTAAGTAAATCAAAGCAAGTTAGTTAAGTTAAACTAAGTGGTTAATCGAAGTGAAGTAGTTGAGTTAAACTAAATGACCAGTTAGAGTTGATCAGTTAGAGTTGATCAGTTAGAGTTGACCAGTTAGAGTTGACCAGTTAGAGTTGACCAGTCAGAGTGGATCAGTTAGAGTTATCCAAGTAGAGTTAATCGAGTAGAGTTGTCGAATATCACTTATCCGAAGTAGAGTTATCGAATATAGTTTATTCGAGTGGAGAAATCAAATGTTATTCATTTGAGAAGAGTTATCGAATACAGTTTATTCGAGTGGAGAAATCAAATGTGATTCATTTGAGAAGAGTTATCGAATATTATTTATTCGAAGAGTAGTTATCGAATATTGGTTATTCGAAGTTAGTTAATCCGAAGGAGTTAATCGAAGGGTTAATCCGAAGGAGCTAGTCGAAGAGTTATTCGAAGTTAGTTAATCCAAAGGAGTTATTCGAAGTTAGTTAATCCGAAGGAGCTAGTCGAAGAGTTATTCGAAGTTAGTTAATCCAAAGGAGTTATTCGAAGTTAGTTAATCCGAAGGAGTTAATCGAAGAGTTAATCCGAAGGAGTTAGTCAAAGAGTTAATCCAAAGGAGTTATTCGAAGTTAGTTAATCCAAAGGAGTTAGTCGAAGAGTTAATCGAATATAGTTATTCGAAAGAAGGTGTTAATCGAATATAGTTATTCGAGTAAAGTTAAAAGAGTTAATCGAATTTAGTTATTCGAAATGAGTTATTCGAATTAGATATTTGAATAGAGTTAAACACATTAGAGTGATTCGAATTACTTATTCAAATAGGGTTAAACACGTAAGAGTTAATTGAATATTAGTTATTCAATTAGAGTTAAATCGAATTTAGTTATTCGAAAGGAGTTAATCAATTTGAGTTAAGTTAATCGATTTGAATTAAGTTGAATCGAAATGGAGTAAATCAATTAGAATTAAGTTAATCGAGTTAGAGTAAATCAAATATTGGTTATTCGAAGGTAAGTTATTCGAATTAGTTATTCGAAGGAGTTAATCAAATGAGTTAATCCAAAGGAGTTAGTCGAATATTAGTTATTCGAATAGAGTTAAAGGAGTTATCGATTTTATTTTGATCGAAAGGAGTATCGATTAGTAAATCGAAAGGAGATTTTCGAATATAGCATATTCGAAAGAAAGAGATCGAATAATGTTATTCGAAAGAGAGAGATTTCGAATATGAGTTATTCGAAGAGAGATAACCGAATATAGGTTATTCGAAGAAGAGTTAATCAAATAGAGATTACTCGAAAGAGAGTTATACGTCGAATTCGATTATAGCGAATTCGGGAAAGTACTATTTACTTTCCAGGGTTTAAATCAAGATTTAGTTATTGATTTAGAAATTTGGTGTCTGTTAAATTATTTGAGTTAGGAGATAAAGTTATAATTTAGGTTAGATATTGCAGAAGTAGGAATTATAACGTTATAGTTATAATCAAACGTTTTCATATAAGAAGTAGATTCGTAACCTGAATCCGAGAATTAGCGTAAACAGATGATTGGAAAAAGTGAGTGACGAGCTTCATCTATTTCACAGTAAAGGACGTTGTTAAATTAAGGTCTGAGAGGTAATTATACCCCAACTTGATTGACTTCAGAATTGACAAAGGAATAGTGGTGGTTCGATCTAAAAGGTTGATTAGGAATAAAGTTAAGGAATAAGCGATTAATGGATTAAGCGTAACGATGTTTTATACAACGTTCATTGGAAATCCGTAAATGAGTTTTGGAAACGTTTTCCAAATATAGTCAGATATGTTTTCTAAACATAGAAAATGAAACGTTTTCATGATAAGAATTTAAGAAATAGAGTTAAGCAAATTCAGAAACTGACTGGAGAGGGTAAGTTGAACGGTTTTCTAAGTGACGATATGATGTTGGTTTCGACCTTCCGGATTTATACTTAGAGAATTGTTCTCATACTAGTTACAGTTAGGGACTGATAGTTGCGAAATAATAGTGATGTGAAAATAAGCTATGGGAATGTTTTCCAATGATTAATAACATATATTTTCTAAATATATGAAATGAGGAAATATGAACATATGATGATTGATCGATCGAATTTCCATTTGGAAATAAGATCGTTGTTTGTACACCGACATGTTTTAATTTGATAGTTGAATCACAGACTATCAAAGTTTTTACCATTTTAACGTTGTTAATATGGAGAGACCGGTTGGATTATTATCCAAAGAACCACTCTGTATTGGCATGAGCGTTGCGAGCAATATATGCCAAAGATAAATTGAAGACGGAGTAAAGTGCAAGGGCTATTGTATATATCTTCGATAACAGTGACTAAGATGGATATACTGAATAGTGCCCTTCGGTTTGTCCAGTCCCAGGACAACGTATATGGAAGAAGGTCTGACAGAGTATATCCAATGGATCGCGTAAGTTGATCTGTTCAAACGTATCCACGTTTGGTGGCGGAGGAATTCGTTTCTCTTAGCTGTATACCCGTGTTATTTTTGAATAAGTCAATTTGTGATTTGGCGGGTATGACGATGTGGCATTCAAAGTGAATGGTGATCAGATTTTCTGAAGATAGACGTAGCTTCTAGCCTCACACCGGGAAGTAACAAAAGTTGGGCTAGGCAGCATGGCTAGTTGGGTCATCCCCAAGCAGGGTGTATTGTCACCGATCTAGAGAATATTCATATTTATACTTCTTTTTGATTCTGTATCTTCGGATGACGGTTTGATGGCCTATAACCGTGGTGGCAATATATTCGCGACACTCAAGCTAAATGAGTGAGCGGTCATGTGTGGCCGGGTTGCAAGACGTTCTTGTTGAACCCTGAGTGTATCACCTCTAGAGTACACTATTCATAAGGTGCTCCCATACCTTGTCTGTTGGAATCCAATCTTCAATAAGCGCCCTGCGGTTTATGATTTTATACTATGTATGTAGAACGTGAGATGCAAGCGTTTCTGCTAGATTGATACCTATTTGTACTTAGACATTATTATAATATCAATGATATTGCTTGTTAAAGTTGTTCAGATACTCATAAGGGAAAAACCCGTTCCGTATTCACGGCGTGGTCTTATGAGGTATCCTATACCTGTTTTAAACTATTTTACTCATACCAGTCCCATGACTGACCCGGAGTTTACTTTGTTGTTTTCCCTAAACTCTTGGGTGCCTAAATTTGTATGGGCAGTCAAGTAGTCGGGATTTACAGATATACTTGGAGAGCTTGGAGCAGGAGGCTGCAAGATTTTATAGCTATAGTTATTTCCGCTGTGTTGTAAGTGTTGTACTCTGATAAGTGCTATTGTATATATATAACTGTTTACTTCAAAGTTATGTTATATATTATATGTTATTCGTTCCGCTGTGAGATTCGTGTTACTCTGATGATTCTGATGTTCTTCTTCTTCTTCTATTCTATTAGTTCTATCTTTTCTTTCTCACCTTCTAAATTCTTTCACTAACGTCTCGGAATTTCCGACTCTCGAGGAGTCGGAAATTTCCAGCCGTTACAGTTGGTATCAGAGCTTAAGTTAAGTGATTACCTTGGCTCTGTGGCATAACTCGATAGAGATGGGATTAGTTATATCCTAGATTGAGTTTGAGTGTATATATTTGAGCGCGTAATTGTTATTCAATATAAAATGGTTTTATATTGTGGAGACTCATTGGTTGAGTGGCCTATGAATTCTGGTCGATCAGTTGATCCACTGTATCGATAAGGGTTACTAAACACTCGAATACGATGAACCGTCATGGTATGTTTTGAAAGAGGGTAAATGAAATAATTTTTCCCAAAATATATTTGTTTATAAAAGAAATATATATCTTGAAATTTATTATAGTATATTGGTTGTGTTGATTGTTATTATAATCGAATAAGATTATAAAAGGGTGAAATGGTTATAAATGACCAATCAGGATTCATATGAATGTAATATATGAAATAGTTTGAATTAAATATGAATTTAAATCAGATTTGGAATTAAAATAAGGAAATTTTAAGTTCCTGGGAGATTTTGAAAATGTTTTTCAAATTGAAAATGATATAGTATTTCGATAGCTGGAAAATAGATTCTGATGATGAATCTAGACATCATCAGTGTTCATTTTCGAGTTCTAAGTGACGAATTACTACCAAAGGTTTTGTTTTTGAATTGTTTTGAGAAAACAAGTTGTTTAGAAATTCAAAGGTTTTGAATTGGCATTATGATTTCAAATTGATTTGAAATGAACTCAGGAACTTAAGTTCTGGAATTAAAATTTTACTAATGAAGTTAAATAAAATGAGATGGTAAAAATAAATTGAAATTTAACTTGAACCGAGTTAAATAAAATTGAATTGGGATTAGAGATAATCTAGAATGGAACCAAATTGATAAGTCAATAATTTGGAATTTGATATTAGAGTTCGAATGAAATTCGATTTGGATTTGAGGATATGAACTGATTGGAGATCAATTGGAATGGATAACATTGGTATATGTTGAAGTGGTAGCAGATGAAAGGGATAGAGTTAAATGCCCGACAAAAAGGTACAAGTTTATATCATATATGAGTATGGGTTTTATTAGCCTAATTGGCAAGCCGCTTGGCTGTTTGATTTTCTTTTGGGTTGAAGAAGGCCTAGAGAGGCGAGTGGAGTTTGAGATATTGACCAGTACAAAGGAGGTGCTGGCGAAATTTTTCAAAAATTCCAGGCGTTAGATCATTCTCATGATTTATGGAAATTCAGTTAGCCAGAATGAATTAATAATTTAATTGAAAATTTAATGGTTCAGTTGAAACTGGAGTTGAGAAGTAAACTAAAAGATATTTGAATCTAGTTAGTAAAGTTGGTAGCATTTTTCCTAGCTTAGCAATTTCGAGGACGAAATTATTTTAAGGGGGGAAGTCTGTAATGGCGCGTTTTGTAAGGTATAATAATTAAGTTATTTAATTATTTAAATAACGAATATATTAAATAAACGATAGTTGAACGTATAATTTATAATATAATTATAATCGAGCTCGAAATGGCGCGGCAGTTCGCTATTTGGCGAGTTGAACTTCAACTGAATGTACAGGTTCGTTTTAAATCGGATCTCTGTGAAACAAGAAACGTGTGGAGCTGGTGGAGTATATCTTTCTAGTGGAAGAGAAAGAACGGGATTTCGTCGTGTAGATTTTGATGTACGTCCAAATCAAATTTCTGAATAGTCGCTATGGAATTCGTATATAATTCGTAACGCTTTATATACGTTATAAAAGGGATTTTCAATATAAATTGAATATCGATTCAACCAAGACTTGGAATATCAAGTATATAATTTTTCTGAAGCTGTATGGTATTGCACTGTGAATATATACGATAATATAAATTTATTTATATTTAATTTAATTTATTTAAATATATTTATATATTTAAATAGGCTATTTAGAGCGTTAAAAATAGCCACTTTTTCTTATGAAATCGGAATTCGACGAAACCAGTTTTGTTGGATCCGCAATATCAAATAGTTGTTAGATTTCCAGTTTCGTGATTTTTAGAGTCACTGTGTGGTCGTACGGATTTTTAGAGTGAAAAACAGTCAGTGTTTTGACAGTTAAAAATACGCTATGTGAGCATACGGAGTCGGAATTCGACGAAACCAGTTTCGTTGGGACCGTAAGGTCAAACTCTAGCTACACGTCCAGTTTGGTGATTTTTGGGTATCATATAAGGTCGTAGTGATTTTTAAGGACTATAGACGATTATAAAATCATTAAGATAAAATCTAAAATTAAAAGAAAAATATCTCCACATATTTTTCTGGCCAAAAGGAAAACCACGCAACATATCTCCTCAGCCACAATTCTTACCAACCAAACACAGGCATATAACCGCATGAAAATCCCAAACGCAGCCAAAAATTCCAAAGAGAAATAAAAAAAAACAATTCATACAAAAAAACTATAAATCACACAATGCATATACCCTTGATCCTTGAATCACCCTCTTCGATCTGGTATGCTATTTGAAGGGTGCGACGCTGATCTGTGAAGCACGAAAATACACAGGGGAGACTAGGGCAATGGAGCGACTTCGATAAAGGATACCGGAAGCGGCAACGAGGTCAGCGAGTTGTGTGTGAGGTTGAGGCGTTCTGATTCAGGGGGTTTTGAGTGGTGCGATGGGATGTTGGGTTGGCCAACGTCGTACAGCACTTGGAGGAGGTGCGAAAAGAAGGACATCGAGTTTGGCCCTGGGAGGTTCAGGTGGTGAACTGATTTAAGTAGGTTGCGGTGGTCCTCGAAGTTCGGAGCGACGGTGGTTGCGCCTCAGGGTCACGACCGAGAGGGAGTTCGAATGGGGGCCTGAAGGATTGAGCAGGTGGAGTTCGAGATGGCAAATAGAATGGTGGTGGTTGCGCCTTGCATTGGTGACCGAAGTGGCGGTGGTTGGTGGTCAACGGGGAGGTCAAAAATCGGGTTTGGTTATACAGGAGGATCGAAATCGAAGTGGGTGGTTGTTGAGAAGCAGGTCACGGCTTAAATTTGGGGAAGAACACGAAGTCGTTCGGGTCTGGTATTTGCGCACAAGGTAATGGGCCAGAGAAAATAGTTGAAGCCCAATTGGAGAATTAATTTCAGTTTAATTTATTTAAATACCCATATAAATTTATTAATCCTATATCTCGGTCATACGTAATTAGATTGACGAACCGTAAGTTGCGTTGGGATCGTATGGACGGGAGCAACACAATGAGACTGACCGGGAGTGGATCGGAGACAGTTACAATTTATGACGAAATAAA
Organism: Allium sativum; assembly: GCA_030737875.1. Taxonomy (NCBI): domain Eukaryota; kingdom Viridiplantae; phylum Streptophyta; class Magnoliopsida; order Asparagales; family Amaryllidaceae; genus Allium; species Allium sativum. The sequence goes on from CM060922.1 coordinate 888,683,576, forward strand.
TTGTCAGACTGAATCAAATAACGCAAACCGTTATTTAACGGCTAACGCGCAAATGTGAGTAAAACTCACCAACTCTCTACAGTTCTATTTTTACAACGTGCTCTTAGAACTGTTAATTATCTGTTGTTTGACTGTGTGTTGATTGTTTGATTGAACTGCTAGTCAGTTAGTAGAAACTGTATATATATACATGTATATGTATATATATATAAACCGTTAAATATTTATATGTTGATTCTGCTTATCAGAATATTATACTGTTGTTGTTGTTTAACATCTGTGGATGCAGGGAAATAGGTTGGAGGAATCCAACTGGATTCCTCAACAGTTATTTTACTGTGATTTATGTATTGTGATATATAAATGTGATATATATAATCTGTTGTGATTACGTGTGGTTGGACGATATTCATCGTTGTTAGATGATGTGTTAATTACCATAACAAATACCAGAGTGTGATAAAAGGATTTTACAAAGAAATTGGTTAAGTTAAACTAAGTGACTTAGTTAAGTTAAACTAATTAGTTATCAAAGTGAATTAGTTAAGTTAAACTAATTAGTAAATCAAAGTAGTTGGTTAGGTTAACCAAAGCAAAGTTAGTCGAGTTAATCAAAGTAGTTGGTTTGGTTAACCAAAGCAAAGTTAGTCGAGTTAAACAAAGTAATTGGTTAAGTAAATCAAAGCAAGTTAGTTAAGTTAAACTAAGTGGTTAATCGAAGTGTAGTAGTTGAGTTAAACTAAGTGACCAGTTAGAGTTGATCAGTTAGAGTTGATCAGTTAGAGTTGACCAGTTAGAGTTGACCAGTTAGAGTTGACCAGTCAGAGTGGATCAGTTAGAGTTATCCAAGTAGAGTTAATCGAGTAGAGTTGTCGAATATCACTTATCCGAAGTAGAGTTATCGAATATAGTTTATTCGAGTGGAGAAATCAAATGTTATTCATTTGAGAAGAGTTATCGAATATAGTTTATTCGAGTGGAGAAATCAAATGTGATTCATTTGAGAAGAGTTATCGAATATTATTTATTCGAAGAGTAGTTATCGAATATTGGTTATTCGAAGTTAGTTAATCCGAAGGAGTTAATCGAAGGGTTAATCCGAAGGAGCTAGTCGAAGAGTTATTCGAAGTTAGTTAATCCAAAGGAGTTATTCGAAGTTAGTTAATCCGAAGGAGCTAGTCGAAGAGTTATTCGAAGTTAGTTAATCCAAAGGAGTTATTCGAAGTTAGTTAATCCGAAGGAGTTAATCGAAGAGTTAATCCGAAGGAGTTAGTCGAAGAGTTAATCCAAAGGAGTTATTCGAAGTTAGTTAATCCAAAGGAGTTAGTCGAAGAGTTAATCGAATATAGTTATTCGAAAGAAGGTGTTAATCGAATATAGTTATTCGAGTAAAGTTAAAAGAGTTAATCGAATTTAGTTATTCGAAATGAGTTATTCGAATTAGATATTTGAATAGAGTTAAACACATTAGAGTGATTCGAATTACTTATTCAAATAAGGTTAAACGCGTAAGAGTTAATTGAATATTAGTTATTCAATTAGAGTTAAATCGAATTTAGTTATTCGAAAGGAGTTAATCAATTTGAGTTAAGTTAATCGATTTGAATTAAGTTGAATCGAAATGGAGTAAATCGATTAGAATTAAGTTAATCGAGTTAGAGTAAATCGAATATTGGTTATTCGAAGGTAAGTTATTCGAATTAGTTATTCGAAGGAGTTAATCAAATGAGTTAATCCAAAGGAGTTAGTCGAGTATTAGTTATTCGAATAGAGTTAAAGGAGTTATCGATTTTTATTTGATCGAAAGGAGTATCGATTAGTAAATCGAAAGGAGATTTTCGAATATAGCATATTCGAAAGAAAGAGATCGAATAATGTTATTCGAAAGAGAGAGATTTCGAATATGAGTTATTCGAAGAGAGATAACCGAATATAGGTTATTCGAAGAAGAGTTAATCAAATAGAGATTACTCGAAAGAGAGTTATACGTCGAATTCGATTATAGCGAATTCGGGAAAGTACTATTTACTTTCCAGGGTTTAAATCAAGATTTAGTTATTGATTTAGAAATTTGGTGTCTGTTAAATTATTCGAGTTAGGAGATAAAGTTATAATTTAGGTTAGATATTGCAGAAGTAGGAATTATAACGTTATAGTTATAATCAAACGTTTTCATATAAGAAGTAGATTCGTAACCTGAATCCGAGAATTAGCGTAAACAAATGATTGGAAAAAGTGAGTGACGAGCTTCATCTATTTCACAGTAAAGGACGTTGTTAAATTAAGGTCTGAGAGGTAATTATACCCCAACTTGATTGACTTCAGAATTGACAAAGGAATAGTGGTGGTTCGATCTAAAAGGTTGATTAGGAATAAAGTTAAGGAATAAGCGATTAATGGATTAAGCGTAACGATGTTTTATACAACGTCCATTGGAAATCCGTAAATGAGTTTTGGAAACGTTTTCCAAATATAGTCAGATATGTTTTCTAAACATAGAAAATGAAACGTTTTCATGATAAGAATTTAAGAAATAGAGTTAAGCAAATTCAGAAACTGACTGGAGAGGGTAAGTTGAACGGTTTTCTAAGTGACGATATGATGTTGGTTTCGACCTTCCGGATTTATACTTAGAGAATTGTTCTCATACTAGTTACAGTTAGGGACTGATAGTTGCGAAATAATAGTGATGTGAAAATAAACTATGGGAATGTTTTCCAATGATTAATAACATATATTTTCTAAATATATGAAATAAGGAAATATGAACATATGATGATTGATCGATCGAATTTCCATTTGTAAATAAGATCGTTGTTTGTACACCGACATGTTTTAATTTGATAGTTGAATCACAGACTATCAAAGTTTTTACCATTTTAACGTTGTTAATATGGAGAGACCGGTTGGATTATTATCCAAAGAACCACTCTGTATTGGCATAAGCGTTGCGAGCAATATATGCCAAAGATAAATTGAAGACGGAGTAAAGTGCAAGGGCTATTGTATAAGTCTTCGATAACAGTGACTAAGATGGATATACTGAATAGTGCCCTTCGGTTTGTCCAGTCCTAGGACAACGTATATGGAAGAAGGTCTGACAGAGTATATCCAATGGATCGCGTAAGTTGATCTGTTCAAACGTATCCACGTTTGGTGGCGGAGGAATTCGTTTCTCTTAGCTGTATACCCGTGTTATTTTTGAATAAGTCAATTTGTGATTTGGCGGGTATGACGATGTGGCATTCAAAGTGAATGGTGATCAGATTTTCTGAAGATAGACGTAGCTTCTAGCCTCACACCGGGAAGTAACAAAAGTTGGGCTAGGCAGCATGGCTAGTTGGGTCATCCCCAAGCAGGGTGTATTGTCACCGATCTAGAGAATATTCATATTTATACTTCTTTTTGATTCTGTATCTTCGGATGACGGTTTGATGGCCTATAACCGTGGTGGCAATATATTCGCGACACTCAAGCTAAATGAGTGAGCGGTCATGTGTGGCCGGGTTGCAAGACGTTCTTGTTGAACCCTGAGTGTATCACCTCTAGAGTACACTATTCAGAAGGTGCTCCCATACCTTGTCTGTTGGAATCCAATCTTCAATAAGCGCCCTGCGGTTTATGATTTTATACTATGTATGTAGAACGTGAGATGCAAGCGTTTCTGCTAGATTGATACCTATTTGTACTTAGACATTATTATAATATCAATGATATTGCTTGTTAAAGTTGTTCAGATACTCATAAGGGAAAAACCCGTTCCGTATTCACGGCGTGGTCTTATGAGGTATCCTATACCTGTTTTAAACTATTTTACTCATACCAGTCCCATGACTGACCCGGAGTTTACTTTGTTGTTTTCCCTAAACTCTTGGGTGCCTAAATTTGTATGGGCAGTCAAGTAGTCGGGATTTACAGATATACTTGGAGAGCTTGGAGCAGGAGGCTGCAAGATTTTATAGCTATAGTTATTTCCGCTGTGTTGTAAGTGTTGTACTCTGATAAGTGCTATTGTATATATATAACTGTTTACTTCAAAGTTATGTTATATATTATATGTTATTCGTTCTGCTGTGAGATTCGTGTTACTCTGATGATTCTGATGTTCTTCTTCTTCTTCTATTCTATTAGTTCTATCTTTTCTTTCTCACCTTCTAAATTCTTTCACTAACGTCTCGGAATTTCCGACTCTCGAGGAGTCGGAAATTTCCAGCCGTTACAGTTGGTATCAGAGCTTAAGTTAAGTGATTACCTTGGCTCTGTGGCATAACTCGATAGAGATGGGATTAGTTATATCCTAGATTGAGTTTGAGTGTATATATTTGAGCACGTAATTGTTATTCAATATAAAATGGTTTTATATTGTGGAGACTCATTGGTTGAGTGGCCTATGAATTCTGGTCGATCAGTTGATCCACTGTATCGATAAGGGTTACTAAACACTCGAATACGATGAACCGTCATGGTATGTTTTGAAAGAGGGTAAATGAAATAATTTTTCCCAAAATATATTTGTTTATAAAAGAAATATATATCTTGAAATTTATTATAGTATATTGGTTGTGTTGATTGTTATTATAATCGAATAAGATTATAAAAGGGTGAAATGGTTATAAATGACCAATCAGGATTCATATGAATGTAATATATGAAATAGTTTGAATTAAATATGAATTTAAATCAGATTTGGAATTAAAATAAGGAAATTTTAAGTTCCTGGGAGATTTTGAAAATGTTTTTCAAATTGAAAATGATATAGTATTTCGATAGCTGGAAAATAGATTCTGATGATGAATCTAGACATCATCAGTGTTCATTTTCGAGTTCTAAGTGACGAATTACTACCAAAGGTTTTGTTTTTGAATTGTTTTGAGAAAACAAGTTGTTTAGAAATTCAAAGGTTTTGAATTGGCATTATGATTTCAAATTGATTTGAAATGAACTCAGGAACTTAAGTTCTGGAATTAAAATTTTACTAATGAAGTTAAATAAAATGAGATGGTAAAAATAAATTGAAATTTAACTTGAACCGAGTTAAATAAAATTGAATTGGGATTAGAGATAATCTAGAATGGAACCAAATTGATAAGTCAATAATTTGGAATTTGATATTAGAGTTCAAATGAAATTCGATTTGGATTTGAGGATATGAACTGATTGGAGATCAATTGGAATGGATAACATTGGTATATGTTGAAGTGGTAGCAGATGAAAGGGATAGAGTTAAATGCCCGACAAAAAGGTACAAGTTTATATCATATATGAGTATGGATTTTATTAGCCGAATTGGCAAGCCGCTTGGCTGTTTGATTTTCTTTTGGGTTGAAGAAGGCCTAGAGAGGCGAGTGGAGTTTGAGATATTGACCAGTACAAAGGAGGTGCTGGCGAAATTTTTCAAAAATTCCAGGCGTTAGATCATTCTCATGATTTATGGAAATTCAGTTAGCCAGAATGAATTAATAATTTAATTGAAAATTTAATGGTTCAGTTGAAACTGGAGTTGAGAAGTAAACTAAAAGATATTTGAATCTAGTTAGTAAAGTTGGTAGCATTTTTCCTAGCTTAGCAATTTCGAGGACGAAATTATTTTAAGGGGGGAAGTCTGTAATGGCGCATTTTGTAAGGTATAATAATTAAGTTATTTAATTATTTAAATAACGAATATATTAAATAAACGATAGTTGAACGTATAATTTATAATATAATTATAATCGAGCTCGAAATGGCGCGGCAGTTCGCTATTTGGCGAGTTGAACTTCAACTGAATGTACAGGGTTCGTTTTAAATCGGATCTCTGTGAAACAAGAAACGTGTGGAGCTGGTGGAGTATATCTTTCTAGTGGAAGAGAAAGAACGGGATTTCGTCGTGTAGATTTTGATGTACGTCCAAATCAAATTTCTGAATAGTCGCTATGGAATTCGTATATAATTCGTAACGCTTTATATACGTTATAAAAGGGATTTTCAATATAAATTGAATATCGATTCAACCAAGACTTGGAATATCAAGTATATAATTTTTCTGAAGCTGTATGGTATTCCACTGTGAATATATACGATAATATAAATTTATTTATATTTAATTTAATTTATTTAAATATATTTATATATTTAAATAGGCTATTTAGAGCGTTAAAAATAGCCACTTTTTCTTATGAAATCGGAATTGGACGAAACCAGTTTTGTTGGATCCGCAATATCAAATAGTTGTTAGATTTCCAGTTTCGTGATTTTTAGAGTCACTGTGTGGTCGTACGGATTTTTAGAGTGAAAAACAGTCAGTGTTTTGACAGTTAAAAATACGCTATGTGAGCATACGGAGTCGGAATTCGACGAAACCAGTTTCGTTGGGACCGTAAGGTCAAACTCTAGCTACACGTCCAGTTTGGTGATTTTTGGGTATCATATAAGGTCGTAGTGATTTTTAAGGACTATAGACAATTATAAAATCATTAAGATAAAATCTAAAATTAAAAGAAAAATATCTCCACATATTTTTCTGGCCAAAAGGAAAACCACGCAGCATATCTCCTCAGCCACAATTCTTACCAACCAAACACAGGCATATAACCGCATGAAAATCCCAAACGCAGCCAAAAATTCCAAAGAGAAATAAAAAAAAACAATTCATACAAAAAAACTATAAATCACACAATGCATATACCCTTGATCCTTGAATCACCCTCTTCGATCTGGTATGCTATTTGAAGGGTGCGACGCTGATCTGTGAAGCACGAAAATACACAGGGGAGACTAGGGCAAGGGAGCGACTTCGATAGAGGATACCGGAAGCGGCAACGAGGTCAGCGAGTTGTGTGTGAGGTTGAGGCGTTCTGATTCAGGGGGTTTTGAGTGGTGCGATGGGATGTTGGGTTGGCCAACGTCGTACAACACTTGGAGGAGGTGCGAAAAGAAGGACATCGAGTTTGGCCCTGGGAGGTTCAGGTGGTGAACTGATTTAAGTAGGTTGCGGTGGTCCTCGAAGTTCGGAGCGACGGTGGTTGCGCCTCAGGGTCGCGACCGAGAGGGAGTTCGAATGGGGGCCTGAAGGATTGAGCAGGTGGAGTTCGAGATGGCAAATAGAATGGTGGTGGTTGCGCCTTGCATTGGTGACCGAAGTGGCGGTGGTTGGTGGTCAACGGGGAGGTCAAAAATCGGGTTTGGTTATACAGGAGGATCGAAATCGAAGTGGGTGGTTGTTGAGAAGCAGGTCACGGCTTAAATTTGGGGAAGAACACGAAGTCGTTCGGGTCTGGTATTTGCGCACAAGGTAATGGGCCAGAGAAAATAGTTGAAGCCCAATTGGAGAATTAATTTCAGTTTAATTTATTTAAATACCCATATAAACTTGTTAATCCTATATCTCGGTCATACGTAATCAGATTGACGAACCGTAAGTTGCGTTGGGATCGTATGGACGGGAGCAACACAATGAGACTGACCGGGAGTGGATCGGAGACAGTTACAATTTATGACGAAATAAATTGTCAGACTGAATCAAATAACGCAAACCGTTATTTAACGGCTAACGCGCAAATGTGAGTAAAACTCACCAACTCTCTACAGTTCTATTTTTACAACGTGTTCTTAGAACTGTTAATTATCTGTTGTTTGACTGTGTGTTGATTGTTTGATTGAACTGCTAGTCAGTTAGTAGAAACTGTATATATATACATGTATATGTATATATATATAAACCGTTAAATATTTATATGTTGATTCTGCTTATCAGAATATTATACTGTTGTTGTTGTTTAACATCTGTGGATGCAGGGAAATAGGTTGGAGGAATCCAACTGGATTCCTCAACAGTTATTTTACTGTGATTTATGTATTGTGATATATAAATGTGATATATATAATCTGTTGTGATTACGTGTGGTTGGACGATATTCATCGTTGTTAGATGATGTGTTAATTACCATAACAAATACCAGAGTGTGATAAAAGGATTTTACAAAGAAATTGGTTAAGTTAAACTAAGTGACTTAGTTAAGTTAAACTAATTGGTTATCAAAGTGAATTAGTTAAGTTAAACTAATTAGTAAATCAAAGTAGTTGGTTAGGTTAACCAAAGCAAAATTAGTCGAGTTAATCAAAGTAGTTGGTTAGGTTAACCAAAGCAAAGTTAGTCGAGTTAAACAAAGTAATTGGTTAAGTAAATCAAAGCAAGTTAGTTAAGTTAAACTAAGTGGTTAATCGAAGTGAAGTAGTTGAGTTAAACTAAGTGACCAGTTAGAGTTGATCAGTTAGAGTTGATCAGTTAGAGTTGACCAGTTAGAGTTGACCAGTTAGAGTTGACCAGTCAGAGTGGATCAGTTAGAGTTATCCAAGTAGAGTTAATCGAGTAGAGTTGTCGAATATCACTTATCCGAAGTAGAGTTATCGAATATAGTTTATTCGAGTGGAGAAATCAAATGTTATTCATTTGAGAAGAGTTATCGAATATAGTTTATTCGAGTGGAGAAATCAAATGTGATTCATTTGAGAAGAGTTATCGAATATTATTTATTCGAAGAGTAGTTATCGAATATTGGTTATTCGAAGTTAGTTAATCCGAAGGAGTTAATCGAAGGGTTAATCCGAAGGAGCTAGTCGAAGAGTTATTCGAAGTTAGTTAATCCAAAGGAGTTATTCGAAGTTAGTTAATCCGAAGGAGCTAGTCGAAGAGTTATTCGAAGTTAGTTAATCCAAAGGAGTTATTCGAAGTTAGTTAATCCGAAGGAGTTAATCGAAGAGTTAATCGGAAGGAGTTAGTCGAAGAGTTAATCCAAAGGAGTTATTCGAAGTTAGTTAATCCAAAGGAGTTAGTCGAAGAGTTAATCGAATATAGTTATTCGAAAGAAGGTGTTAATCGAATATAGTTATTCGAGTAAAGTTAAAAGAGTTAATCGAATTTAGTTATTCGAAATGAGTTATTCGAATTAGATATTTGAATAGAGTTAAACACATTAGAGTGATTCGAATTACTTATTCAAATAAGGTTAAACACGTAAGAGTTAATTGAATATTAGTTATTCAATTAGAGTTAAATCGAATTTAGTTATTCGAAAGGAGTTAATCAATTTGAGTTAAGTTAATCGATTTGAATTAAGTTGAATCGAAATGGAGTAAATCGATTAGAATTAAGTTAATCGAGTTAGAGTAAATCGAATATTGGTTATTCGAAGGTAAGTTATTCGAATTAGTTATTCGAAGGAGTTAATCAAATGAGTTAATCCAAAGGAGTTAGTCGAATATTAGTTATTCGAATAGAGTTAAAGGAGTTATCGATTTTATTTTGATCGAAAGGAGTATCGATTAGTAAATCGAAAGGAGATTTTCGAATATAGCATATTCGAAAGAAAGAGATCGAATAATGTTATTCGAAAGAGAGAGATTTCGAATATGAGTTATTCGAAGAGAGATAACCGAATATAGGTTATTCGAAGAAGAGTTAATCAAATAGAGATTACTCGAAAGAGAGTTATACGTCGAATTCGATTATAGCGAATTCGGGAAAGTACTATTTACTTTCCAGGGTTTAAATCAAGATTTAGTTATTGATTTAGAAATTTGGTGTCTGTTAAATTATTCGAGTTAGGAGATAAAGTTATAATTTAGGTTAGATATTGCAGAAGTAGGAATTATAACGTTATAGTTATAATCAAACGTTTTTATATAAGAAGTAGATTCATAACCTAAATCCGAGAATTAGCGTAAACAGATGATTGGAAAAAGTGAGTGACGAGCTTCATCTATTTCACAGTAAAGGACGTTGTTAAATTAAGGTCTGAGAGGTAATTATACCCCAACTTGATTGACTTCAGAATTGACAAAGGAATAGTGGTGGTTCGATCTAAAAGGTTGATTAGGAATAAAGTTAAGGAATAAGCGATTAATGGATTAAGCGTAACGATGTTTTATACAACGTTCATTGGAAATCCGTAAATGAGTTTTGGAAACGTTTTCCAAATATAGTCAGATATGTTTTCTAAACATAGAAAATGAAACGTTTTCATGATAAGAATTTAAGAAATAGAGTTAAGCAAATTCAGAAACTGACTGGAGAGGGTAAGTTGAATGGTTTTCTAAGTGACGATATGATGTTGGTTTCGACCTTCCGGATTTATACTTAGAGAATTGTTCTCATACTAGTTACAGTTAGGGACTGATAGTTGCGAAATAATAGTGATGTGAAAATAAGCTATGGGAATGTTTTCCAATGATTAATAACATATATTTTCTAAATATATGAAATAAGGAAATATGAACATATGATGATTGATCGATCGAATTTCCATTTGTAAATAAGATCGTTGTTTGTACACCGACATGTTTTAATTTGATAGTTGAATCACAGAACCATTTTAACGTTGTTAATATGGAGAGACCGGTTGGATTATTATCCAAAGAACCACTCTGTATTGGCATAAGCGTTGCGAGCAATATATGCCAAAGATAAATTGAAGATGGAGTAAAGTGCAAGGGCTATTGTATAAGTCTTCGATAACAGTGACTAAGATGGATATACTGAATAGTGCCCTTCGGTTTGTCCAGTCCCAGGACAACGTATATGGAAGAAGGTCTGACAGAGTATATCCAATGGATCGCGTAAGTTGATCTGTTCAAACGTATCCACGTTTGGTGGCGGAGGAATTCGTTTCTCTTAGCTGTATACCCGTGTTATTTTTGAATAAGTCAATTTGTGATTTGGCGGGTATGACGATGTGGCATTCAAAGTGAATGGTGATCAGATTTTCTGAAGATAGACGTAGCTTCTAGCCTCACACCGGGAAGTAACAAAAGTTGGGCTAGGCAGCATGGCTAGTTGGGTCATCCCCAAGCAGGGTGTATTGTCACCGATCTAGAGAATATTCATATTTATACTTCTTTTTGATTCTGTATCTTCGGATGACGGTTTGATGGCCTATAACCGTGGTGGCAATATATTCGCGACACTCAAGCTAAATGAGTGAGCGGTCATGTGTGGCCGGGTTGCAAGACGTTCTTGTTGAACCCTGAGTGTATCACCTCTAGAGTACACTATTCAGAAGGTGCTCCCATACCTTGTCTGTTGGAATCCAATCTTCAATAAGCGCCCTGCGTTTTATGATTTTATACTATGTATGTAGAACGTGAGATGCAAGCTTTTCTGCTAGATTGATACCTATTTGTACTTAGACATTATTATAATATCAATGATATTGCTTGTCAAAGTTGTTCAGATACTCATAAGGGAAAAACCCGTTCCGTATTCACGGCGTGGTCTTATGAGGTATCCTATACCTGTTTTAAACTATTTTACTCATACCAGTCCCATGACTGACCCGGAGTTTACTTTGTTGTTTTCCCTAAACTCTTGGGTGCCTAAATTTGTATGGGCAGTCAAGTAGTCGGGATTTACAGATATACTTGGAGAGCTTGGAGCAGGAGGCTGCAAGATTTTATAGCTATAGTTATTTCCGCTGTGTTGTAAGTGTTGTACTCTGATAAGTGCTATTGTATATATATAACTGTTTACTTCAAAGTTATGTTATATATTATATGTTATTCGTTCCGCTGTGACATTCGTGTTACTCTGATGATTCTGATGTTCTTCTTCTTCTTCTATTCTATTAGTTCTATCTTTTCTTTCTCACCTTCTAAATTCTTTCACTAACGTCTCGGAATTTCCGACTCTCGAGGAGTCGGAAATTTCCAGCCGTTACAGTTGGTATCAGAGCTTAAGTTAAGTGATTACCTTGGCTCTGTGGCATAACTCGATAGAGATGGGATTAGTTATATCCTAGATTGAGTTTGAGTGTATATATTTGAGCGCGTAATTGTTATTCAATATAAAATGGTTTTATATTGTGGAGACTCATTGGTTGAGTGGCCTATGAATTCTGGTCGATCAGTTGATCCACTGTATCGATAAGGGTTACTAAACACTCGAATACGATGAACCGTCATGGTATGTTTTGAAAGAGGGTAAATGAAATAATTTTTCCCAAAATATATTTGTTTATAAAAGAAATATATATCTTGAAATTTATTATAGTATATTGATTGTGTTGATTGTTATTATAATCGAATAAGATTATAAAAGGGTGAAATGGTTATAAATGACCAATCAGGATTCATATGAATGTAATATATGAAATAGTTTGAATTAAATATGAATTTAAATCAGATTTGGAATTAAAATAAGGAAATTTTAAGTTCCTGGGAGATTTTGAAAATGTTTTTCAAATTGAAAATGATATAGTATTTCGATAGCTGGAAAATAGATTCTGATGATGAATCTAGACATCATCAGTGTTCATTTTCGAGTTCTAAGTGACGAATTACTACCAAAGGTTTTGTTTTTGAATTGTTTTGAGAAAACAAGTTGTTTAGAAATTCAAAGGTTTTGAATTGGCATTATGATTTCAAATTGATTTGAAATGAACTCAGGAACTTAAGTTCTGGAATTAAAATTTTACTAATGAAGTTAAATAAAATGAGATGGTAAAAATAAATTGAAATTTAACTTGAACCGAGTTAAATAAAATTGAATTGGGATTAGAGATAATCTAGAATGGAACCAAATTGATAAGTCAATAATTTGGAATTTGATATTAGAGTTCGAATGAAATTCGATTTGGATTTGAGGATATGAAGTGATTGGAGATCAATTGGAATGGATAACATTGGTATATGTTGAAGTGGTAGCAGATGAAAGGGATAGAGTTAAATGCCCGACAAAAAGGTACAAGTTTATATCATATATGAGTATGGATTTTATTAGCCGAATTGGCAAGCCGCTTGGCTGTTTGATTTTCTTTTGGGTTGAAGAAGGCCTAGAGAGGCGAGTGGAGTTTGAGATATTGACCAGTACAAAGGAGGTGCTGGCGAAATTTTTCAAAAATTCCAGGCGTTAGATCATTCTCATGATTTATGGAAATTCAGTTAGCCAGAATGAATTAATAATTTAATTGAAAATTTAATGGTTCAGTTGAAACTGGAGTTGAGAAGTAAACTAAAAGATATTTGAATCTAGTTAGTAAAGTTGGTAGCATTTTTCCTAGCTTAGCAATTTCGAGGACGAAATTATTTTAAGGGGGGAAGTCTGTAATGGCGCGTTTTGTAAGGTATAATAATTAAGTTATTTAATTATTTAAATAACGAATATATTAAATAAACGATAGTTGAACGTATAATTTATAATATAATTATAATCGAGCTCGAAATGGCGCGGCAGTTCGCTATTTGGCGAGTTGAACTTCAACTGAATGTACAGGGTTCGTTTTAAATCGGATCTCTGTGAAACAAGAAACGTGTGGAGCTGGTGGAGTATATCTTTCTAGTGGAAGAGAAAGAACGGGATTTCGTCGTGTAGATTTTGATGTACGTCCAAATCAAATTTCAGAATAGTCGCTATGGAATTCGTATATAATTCGTAACGCTTTATATACGTTATAAAAGGGATTTTCAATATAAATTGAATATCGATTCAACCAAGACTTGGAATATCAAGTATATAATTTTTCTGAAGCTGTATGGTATTCCACTGTAAATATATACGATAATATAAATTTATTTATATTTAATTTAATTTATTTAAATATATTTATATATTTAAATAGGCTATTTAGAGCGTTAAAAATAGCCACTTTTTCATACGAAGTCGGAATTCGACGAAACCAGTTTTGTTGGATCCGCAATATCAAATAGTTGTTAGATTTCCAGTTTCGTGATTTTTAGAGTCACTGTGTGGTCGTACGGATTTTTAGAGTGAAAATCATCACACAAAATAGTGTATCTCCTTTCAAAACACTGACTGTAAGTGCAATTTGCCAATCATAAAAAGTAAACAACTATTTTCAATATTTTAAAAATATGGAAAATTTTGTAAAATCATTATAAATTATTTAAAAGTGTTTTGAATTGGAGATTTTAAGTTTTGGTATATGATAAACGATATTTGATCAAACTAGTTAAGATAACTATTTTGTAACACTTTTGTATCGCTTTTGAGATGCTATTGTAATATTTCTTTGCAAACAATCTGTTTCGAAAGTTTTGACCCATAAATTATTTTCTGGATTATAAGTAACCATTTTTAAATGGTTGTAAATGTTTTCAAAGGTTTAAAAATATTTAAAATGTTTTACATGGGATATAAGTTGATTTATTTAATATTAAATGGTTTTTCCAATTATAAGTAATTGGATATGGTTGGAGATTAATCTTCGGATGTTTTATATCAATTCTGTAGATGATGATACTTACTATTCAAGAAATTTAGAAGGAAGTTACTGTTATTCTGCTTATAATATGAGTTGGATACATATATTAATATTGAGGATAAGTCGATGGTATTTCTACTTGGATCCAATATCAATGGGTTTGATAAATTTTCGAAATAAGATAAGGATTTCCCGATTTGTTTAAGATGAGTTGGATAGAAATAATATTTGGATATTTGATATGAAATTCTGTAGTGTAAACGTGTACTATTTGAGGAATTTGACAAATATTATTATCGTTGTTCCTCTTATAGTATTCGTTGATTTTGAGAATTGATATCGATGTAAGTAGATACAATTTCATTGTATCTTATGTTCAATATCGACTGATTTGGGTTTTGTCGTGAATCGTATCTTCTATAATATCATTCTTAAAACCCGATGAGACTGAGTTGTAGAAATTCATATCGTAATTTGGATAATTAATCAAATCTTTGATTTGAGGAAATTAAATAGGAAGCAAGTATAATCTTTTAATTAAGATTGAAGAATTGAATATTACGAAATTGTTTTAATTGGAAACTATGGTTGAAATTATGAAATGTGGATTAAGGTTTTGGATAACACGCTATCATACTAAAAGTTAGTTGAGGGTTTGAGGCTAGATTTTCTTTGATTTAAAGGATGTGTTTAAAAGGAGAAAAATTAAAATATGGATTTTGTTAAAGATAAATTGAGAATGGGTTTAAAGAAGTTTTAATTAACAAACACAAGACGGATGGAGATTTGGTTGAAAGACCGTGTGATCCATAATTGTGTTGCGCTAATTATTTGGAAAGATCGAGATCAATAAAAGTCTGAAAACCATTCCAAGTAATAATGCGATGTTATAAAGAAATTCAAGAATTGAGGAACGACGAATGAAGACTGGGAATCTTTGGATTATTTGGATGGATTGCTGATGTCTCGGATCGGGCTGTACACCCGATATGAGGTTATAAGTGGCATTAGATCTGAATATATTTAGATATTTTCGGATGGTTGTTCCATTCAGACCCAGAACGGACGTGTATGGATTGTGTGTTTGACATTATAATTGACAACGTAGCACTGATTTCTGTTAATATATATCTGATTTGTGACATATGAACTTAGACATTATATATTGATAGAAATTAGCGACATGTGGTGAATGGACAATGTGGCATACTCAAGTTACATAATAAGCTAGTGATGATCAAAGCATGGCTTATTAAAGCGTAGCTTTGTGTATATCGTGACCTAAAACGAACCTCACACCCCGGATTGATGGTAAACTAGCGGTTAGGATGTATAAATATTCATAATCTCTGTTGAAACTTTAAAGCCTCGATGGTGGTACCACTTGCGAAACTTGAGGAAATAAGGTATATACGGTGTCTATGTTTGGATGGAATCCGAGATATATACTTAATGCTCTGCATTCGGTGTCCAAGTCCGAATGTTAGCCAGGAGATACTTAGCTTGTGTCCTCGATTAATCTTCCACACCAGGAATCATCAAGTTGGAAATGCAATCTCTAATACGAGCCCATACGATTTGGATTGTATACTTATACGTTAACATAATATGATGAGTATTATGTTGGCTAGGATTTTTATATTTACTTTCGAAATGTTTTCTACACTATGCACTAATAATATTGAAAAAGGATTTTCACGTATCAAAAGCGTTTTGGTTATCATATGAAAAAACTCACCCATTTGTTGTGCGCTTGCATTGTGTGATGTGAGACGAGCTTATGATACCTTCATTTTTTTTCCAAAGTCATTGCCAATTTCTATGCATGGGATTCACTTGAAGTAAACCCGTTCCGCGTTAGCGGCGTGGTCCGATGAAATTACTAACTTTAAAATAAACCCTAAAACCAACTATTTTGAGTTCTCACACCAATCCCACGACTCACCTGGAGTTTATTGTTCCCACATCTAATCTCTCGATGCCCATAATTTTGCATGGGAAGCTAGTAGTTTAGTTTGAAAGTTTAGTCTTCAGAGATGGATTTTGGTTTGAAGCTAGAGTTATGTTATGGGTTTTAGTTCTTCTGCTGTGAGATTATTTGTTTTTCCGTTGAGCTTATGTTGTAACTCTGATGTAATATTTTGTAATGAAATGAAAAGTCCTATTATTTTTGTTCAAATATGTAAGTAACCATAACAATCTTCCTTTATGAACGGCTTAAGTTGGTTTAATTACCAGCGAGAACCGGGCAAAAAGGCGGGTCGTTAAAGTTGGTATCACAACTTTAGTTTATACAAAGCTATGTGGTATGACATATTTGGAAAAAACAAAGGACTCATGGAGTTATAATATCTCATTAGAGATAGGGTTAGGAATGCCCTAGAATGAGATTCTGGAGTATTATGTTTGAGAGAGCGTATTTTGAAAATAAATTATTGAAACTAAGTAAATCGTTTTGAAAAGCGTAATTATTTGAAATATAACTTATGATAAGAGTTTTGAGTATATTATTGGACGTCGAGATTGGATTATCAAGTATGTATGGATTTTGCATAAATGCATGATCAACATATATACAAAATCTTATATATACTAGATAGATATAGAATCACATTCTAGTCGCTGGAAGATAATTTTGTTGATTGATTGATCATCATCAGATATTTATTTTCGAATTTCGAAAATGCGATAACTATATGATTCTGATTGAGACGTCGAGAAATACCTAAAACTGTTCAAATAAGTGTTTGAAATTGTACACGTAAATTTTAATGAAATGTTTGGAAAAAATGAAATATGAATTGAAGTAGATAAGAAAAATTTGAATAAGTGATGTGTATTCCTTGTTTGTAGAGTATAAATTGAATTCGCAAATGAATTATGATGTAATAAGAAATACTTTTTGTAAAATTTGAATAGTAATGAATGTTCGAAAATGAGTCTACCTCCTCACTAGTTGATGTGTTTTGTTTTTCCTTGAACCGCCACCATCTTTCTCGTATCATTCGATCTATTCGTGCTTAAATTTTTAAACTATCCAATTCTTATCCCTGAATCTTTTGCCTTGCATCGACCAATATATGGACAAAAGGGATTTTGAAAAAAAGATATTTATTTAAGAATTTAGTTCCCAATATTTTGAAATCAATTTTTTTTTAATTAATATTGCGAAATGAAATTTATTTAAATTATGTATATACTCTAAGTGCATTGAAAGCATGAAGGTATTTTCGAATAAAATTGTTTCAAGATATTTTCAAACTATTCGAATAGTGTAACTTTTCTTTTCAAATGAGATTTAAATATGTGATACTTGAATGGATAAAAATCCTATATTATGTTGTGCACAGAATTTTGGAAATGAAAACTAAAATGGAATGTTATATATGATTTTAAGAATCTCTTTGAAAATATTATCTTATGTGAAATTATTGGAAATATTATTTTAAGGATAATTCGAAATTTATTTTTATGAAAGCTTGATATAGTTTATAAATTGAAATGGTTTATAAAGCGTTTTATAAACAAAGAAATTTCGATGACTTGAAATCCCGATATTTTGAAATGTTTGGAAAATTATAATACTATTTGAAAGTATTTGAAAATTATTATTGCGAAATGATTTACTACTTCGAGATAAGTAATGAAATGATTTGTTATTAAGATTTGAGTTACTCGTAACTAAAGAAAGGTATGACGTGGGAGTAAGCCCTTGATGATGGTCTTCTCTGGGGTCCGGAGAGACATCATTTATTTATCACTATGCGTGCATAGGTCGTGCCTAGTGGCCTTGTCATTGGGAGAAACCTCTCGACTTGGGACATAAATGTTGTTATGTCATTTTATCGTAAAATATTTGAAATTTCCAAAATGATTTTTTGTTTTGAAATCCCGAAGCAAGTATGGTTCGATATATAAATTATTTGTAGGATTTCAAATGATTTTAAAATCATATTGTTTTAAATTAAATTTGGTATTGGTAAATTTATTGTATTAACTTGTCTAGTTTACAATCTCTCCTTTTCGAGGACGAAATTTCTGAGAGGGGAGATTGTAACGATCTAAAATTTTCAATGTTTTAAAATAAGAAATTAATTTGAATTTTGTACTTAATAAATTGATATTTGTTTTAATTTTGAATCTAGTCTATTTAACTCGGTCTGTACGATCTAGAAATTTTGACAAGTTAAATGATATTTTGAATTATAAAATTAATAAATGAGAATGATTATTAAAATGTTTGGATTTATTAATATTATTTATCATTCGATCAGATTTGTCAAACAATAACATGAATTAGTAGCATTAAAATTAAAGGTTGCCCTTAGTTCTCATAGAATTTTAAGAAAAGTGCTACCAAAAGTTCACTTTCCTCCTTAAGACAAGTGTTTGGACACATGTCTTTTCGCATGCATCCTTTCATGCATGATTGCCACTTGCTCCCTTATGTGTCCTTACCTCCTTACTCCTCCTGTTCTATATAAGGAGCACCTCCTTTCCATTTCTAACCATTCCATTTCTTCCCTTCTTCTTCTTTCTTAATATCCATGGATTCTTAAGCCTTTCTTCCCTCTTTCCTCTCCTTCTTTTCCTCCCTTTTTCTCCCTAAATTCGGCCAAATCCTCCTCCTCCAAAATTCTGACTTTCTCTCCTCTAATATATATAAAAAGAGAATAATATATTATACTTTATATATTTTGGTAAAGAAGAAGGTACGTTGAAATTCGGTCCAACGTTCACTTAGTTAGGCTCGCCTACCGTGAAGATTGGAAAGCTGTTTGGTGAGAACTCTTTAACCACAATTTATATATTTAATTAATAATTAGACTAATTTAAATATAGTGATGAATTATTAGTGGTTAATGATTGTTGATGTGTGTGATGGATGATGGTTGCGTAGATTAGAACACACACACTACTAAGCGTTAGTGTATAACACTTTGTGCACAACTTTTATTTATTTAATAATATTGATGATGGTTGCTATGGATATTTATAATGGTTGTTAACATTGTATGACACACTAAGACACGACAATTAGGATATTGCATCAGTGATCGGTTAATTCTCCTCCGTAATTGATAATATTATAATAGGGGATTTGACAAAAGAAAATTGAAGTTGAAATAATTTGAAAATAGAGTGATAATTAAAAGTTAATAGTTGGGAAAGACACATATGTATGAATACACACACACACACACACACACACACACATATATATATATATATATATATATATATATTGATGAAGTCTCCTTTAAAAGAAAAATAAAATAAATAAATACTGGAACGTTCTAGGATGACAGAGAAAAGAGTGTCTAGGATTGGATTTGGAAAATAAAGTTTCATGCTCTCCTTGGCTATCCAAAACTGATCTGATGGACGAGATGCTTAATTCAAAATTTAATTTGTAATTTAATTTGAAAATATTTGAATTTAGATATAAATTGGAAATTAGTATTAATATAATATTAAGTGAAAATAAAAGTTGAATTTTAAATTCGAAATAATTTTGAAAGTCAATTTGAATTTATTTAAATAATTTCAAATGTTTTATATAAGCATATAATGATTTTTAAGGTATTTTGAAGTATCGTAGAATAATTTTTATTACGGTCAAAATAGAACTAGTCGCGCAGCGGTAGTTCTTGTATTTTAGTTGCAAACTTTAAAAGTGTAACGGCCTAGGGGATTTTCGACCTCGAAAATTGACATAAAATACCATGTTGACTCTTCAAGTGTCGAAAATACTGGGTTATTAATAGAAAGAAGTTAGAGGGTGTGAAACAGAAAGAAAGTTAGAATAGAAGAAGAAGAACATAATAGAACTGAATCAGAATAAACACGACTCTCATGGCGAAACGAAAAAAAATATAATATCATGTATCTTAACTTTTGAAATACAAAACTGTATTGTATATACATGCCATACCAGAGTACAACACATATATATCACAACAAAAATAACTCTAAATAATTAACGGCGAAGCCTTTTGCTTCGAGATCCTCCAAGTATATCTGTAAAAGCCTGAAACACTTGACTGCCCGTACAAATTTGGGCAACCAAGAGTTTAGGGAAAACAAACAAAATAAACTTTGGGTCCGTATGGGACTGGTTTTGAGTAAACTCCAACCATATTGTTTAACTTTGAAAAACCTTTTGATGTCGAAATCCGGTGATATTATAATAATGTCTAATCAAATAAATAATCATATAGTAGAACGCTTACATCTCACGCTCCACATACATAGCATAAAATCAAAAACCGCAGGGCGTATATTGGAGATTCGATTCCAACTATGACAAGGTATGGGACCACCTCCCGATCAATGTACTCTAAAGGGGATACACCGGGGTTCAACAAGAACATCTTACAACCCGGCCACATATGACCGACCACTCCTTCAGCTTGAGTGTACCGAATATATTGCCAACCATGGTTGTCGGTCATCCAACAGTATTCCTAAGTTACAGAAACGACAGAGGAAGAATAAATGAATTTTCCCTAGATTGGTGACAAATGTACCCTGGTTGGGCATGACCCAACTAGCCATGTTGCATGCCCGATTTTTGTCATTTCTAGGCTGTGAGGCTTGAGGCTATGTTAACTTTTTAGAACATCTAACCGCCATTCACTTTGAATGCCACATCATCAAACCCGTCAAATCACTAGTTGATCTTCCCAAAAATATCACGGGTATAAAAAGCTAAGAGAAACGAATTCCTCCGCCACCAACGAAATACCTTTAAAAGATCACCTTATATGATCTATTAGGAATACTCTGTCAGACATTCGTCCATACAAAGTTGTCATGGGACTAGACAAATAAAACACCCCTTGCATTTTAATCCATCTTCAATTTATCTTCATCATAATCTAATTCACAACGCCTATGCCTATACGGAGTGGTTTTTCGGATAATAAAACCAACCAATCTCTCCGTATTGAGAATGATGGTCAAAAAAATCTTTGATAGCCGGTGATTTAACTATCAAAGGAAAACAAGCATCAATTCAAATTTACAAGTAAGCATCAAATAATCACTATCCCATTTTATTAACGTTAATTTTCCCACTTCTGATATCTTTCCAGATATTTTTCAAAACCCGTTCATCCCTTCACGCATCTTGGAAAAGATTTCCAAATATTACCAACTCTTATCTTCCTAGAAAGAAAATATATGTTATTAACATTAAAACATTCCCATCTTTCCACATTTCTTAATTTCTATAATTTAGAAAATATACGTTACTAACATTGGAAAACATTTTCAATTTCCATTATAACCATTTTAATCTACAAAACGTTTGTTTTAAATCATTATTAACCTTAAACATGAATATTATTCCTCTATATAAATTTGGACTCTTTAATCAAATAAGATATTGAGTTCATTTAGAAATACCATTATAGGTTAAAATTTCATCTCTCGAGTTATTTTTCAGAAATTCATATTCCAATTCTACTTTATAAACTTCATTTGCAAGTAAACTTCTTGTTAAATAAATACCAAGTTTATGCCATATCTCGTTTACATATTCAATTATAATATATTGGTTTTAAACCAAATATTAAACATTTCCCAAAATTCTAAATTATATAATGTATAATTTCGAAACATAAACTATTTTAAGAACATCTGACATAGTCGAATTCTAATTACAAATCATTATGGAATTATTCAATTCTACTCATATTTCAAATATCGAAATAAATTTCGTTGCTCCCTTTTTAATAATTCTCAGATTTCCCTTTCAAGTTTCATTCTTTAATTCACATTTCCAAATTATCTAATGATAATTATTTCATCCCATTATAAATATCGTTTTTAAATCAAATTGCTTGTTTCATATAATTAAAACTAGTTATTGTATCCTGGCCCAGTCATAGTTCAATTTCTATTATTAAAATAATAAATAATAGATTTTTTTTCCTTCTTAACTCGAATTTTTTCCCAGTATTTTTTTAAGGTATTTGATTTGATTTAGACATTACTTACAATCTATAGCGACTTTTTGAAGATTTGATTTGGACATTACTTACAATCTATAATACAAAATCTAGATTTTCGCTTACATTAGAATAGTTTAATAGATTTCAATTTCTAGTTTTGAAGAAATCTGACTTATATCGGATCCTATACACTCAGTTGAAGTTCAAAACATTAAATTACGAACTACCGCGACATTACAACCTCGGTTTAAATTATATTATAATTAATATGTTCAAATGTCATTATAAATAATTTCACTCGTTATAATAATTCAATTCTACATTGAATTAAATTTATTAAATGATCCAATTCACATAATATTGCAAATCCAACTTATTCCAATTATTTTTGAATTAAAATTATTATTTCACTAGTTATATTAATTAAATATTAAAAATTATTTAAATTTAAACAATTTAAATTATCTAACCACTATATTAAAATAGTTAATGTAAGAACCCGTAACTTCCCCGTGAAGGAAAGAGCGGATACTTTGAGAACAACACACAAATGAACGCAGACGGAAGAACATTTCATTGTTATTACAGCAATTCCATCAGATACAAGAATATACAGAGTATAAATGAATAAATTACATTCGACAAATATCAAAGATTACAATAAATTACATAGCAGCGGAAAAATATACAAAACACAACTGAAAGTAATACACGGATACAGAGCTTTCCGAGCATCGTTCCAGCTGTAAATCAGGACCCTGTGAATATAAATCTGCAAAACCAAAACTACTAGCTGCCCGTGTGGAAAATAAGGGCACCCAGAGTTTAGGTTAAAACAATAAACTCCAGGTCAGTCATGGGACTGGTGTGAGAACTAAAACAGTTATTAATATTGGTTTTAAAGTTAGGTAAATCAAGGGACCACGCCGCATAACACGGAACGGGTTTCCTCCCAAGAATACCAGTGCATAGAACAAACAGCGCAATGCTAAATAAAGGAAAATGAAGCTGTTATAAGACCCAAGTCCCATCACACAATGCAACGCAAGCCGGAGGATAGGGTTTTCCCTTATAACAGCCAAAGCATGCTTGATACGTTTAAAACACATTATTTGATACTATTATAGGTGTATAGTGTCAAAACAATTTCAATCATAAATATCAATCATAGACGGCATGGGTACCATATATCATGTCGCCATACTAGTTCTACAATTAAAACCGCAATATCACGTATTGGAAATTGGATTTCCGTCATGAGTCGAGGCAAGGGGCAAGCTCCTCTCCGCGTTCGAGACACTCTAGCAAATGTCCCAGGACCCCACTATGATACTTGGATCTTCAGGGCCGGTCCTCTCTTACTTTTGAGGATTAGTTATTCCTGAACACACGTTTCCCGGTCCTTACAGACCTATATCCGAGGCGCCTCGTATCCAACAACCACACAAGTGAAAAGTATATAAATGTCAGGGCTGGTAGGTCACTGACACCACCCTAGCTAGAAAGAAACGTCGTGCTCTCCCTGCAGTCACTATCCCGTTTTTGACTCATACCGAGGTGTGAGGCTCGCGAATTCACGTTATACACAAAGCTACGCCACACAGGCCGTGCTTTGTTCATCAACCACAAGACTTTGCTTTTCAACAGAAGCCTTGATCAATTGCCACTTACGCGTGCCACATTGGCAATTCACTCAATGCGACTGATGTCCATCGATATACAACCTCTGAGCTTGTATGTCTCAGAGAAGGGCGTTAAGCAAGATAATAAATTCTCCGCCGCCAAACAGATGTATATTTAATAGAGATCAATCAACACAGAATAAAATCCAATGTCAGACACACAATCCATTTACAAGTTCGTTCTGGGTCTGAACGAAACCGGAGGCACTTTCCTCGCATATCCATCCATCTCCAGGTACGTCTGGACGATCACCAACTGATTCCCTCATCCTGGGTGTACAGCCCAATCAAGATCATCAGTAATCACCCAAACGATGTGAAGACTTCCGGTCTTCAACCACCGTCTTCATCTTCGACATCTCGTCGAATCGGTTATTCAGAATGGGTATAAACCCGGCCTTCCTGAATAACCCACGTATATGATAAACAAATGTTACACAAACACAACGAACGCCTCATTCCGATTCAGAATATTCTTTTATTCACAAAATCACATTCTTAGGGAAATGTTCCCATTAATTTTATCCAAGATAAATTCTTCTAAATTTATCCTATAATCTTCCTTTGGATATCATTTCAAACTAGTCGGGATTAGCGAACCACACCGAAGTAATTATTTGTTTTATTTCCCAATCCCAACCTATATATCCCATGGAGGAAAACTGGTGATACTCCATATCTAACACCACGGTGTTATCGGTAAAATTAATTACCATTTCACGTTCAAATCTAATTAAAGATTTAACTATCGCTTTGGAGCAAAACTGGTGATACTCCACTCTCGATCACTTTTCAGATTTGATAATTTAAATTATCAATTCATATTTTAATCTAATTAAAGATTCATTAAAACTTCACTTAGTTTTAATCTTCTCAAAAATCAATATCTTGCCTTTAACTGGGTTACAGCACCAATGTCATCTAAAACACGATCCACGATAAACCCAAATCACATTTGATATTAAATACAAGGCTTTGAATAGAAAATATATCGGCTTATATTCAATATCAAATTCTGAAACCAACATATATCGTATTGGAAATAACGATATAAAATATATCTTTCAAATTCCCATAACAATATCTGTATAGTCACGAAATCCAACATCGAAATATCCCGAAGATAATTTCGATTCAACTCCAGTCCAATCCACGTATTGGGAATATTGATTATTTTTAAAATCACTTTCAAATTCAATTTATTTATTTCAAAAATAAATTGATTTTAGTCCTAGTTCAAAACTAGTTTGTTCCGATAAAAATCTATTTTTATCTTTTCAAATATGGAGTTTTCCAGCTCAATTCTTTCCAATTCATATATTATGATTTTACACAAATTATAGATATTTTTAATAATTTTATCAAGGCCCGTACAGTCGATTTCCAACAACGGCCATCGAACTGCACTTACATCGACCTTTTCTAAATTTGATTTGGACATAATTCCAAATCCAACCGTTAGATTTCAAATTTCTAATATTCATTGGAAAGCTCTTTTCGATACGAACCCAACGGTTCTGGTTTTTTAGGAGAATCCGACGGTCGGATCTCCCGCAACGTCAATTCGAAGTCAATGGTCGAAATTCACGAACTGCCGCGGAGCGGCGCGTTCTATTCAGGCCATTTTATATATAATCTATATATATTATATATATTTCGTCAATTTCCTTTTAAAACGTATTTTATAAATCGTTTTAAATTCGTTTTCAAAACCATTTCAATTCTATATTCAATTTCTAATCAAAATTGAATATTTCATATCATTACTATATAAATGATAATATTTCTAAATATTATATTTTGAATCACTTCTTTTCTATATTCATTATAAAAACGAATATAATCGATATAAATATCGTTCACGTCAAAATAGCGCAACTTTAATCAACCCGGCTTTATATATTTCAATAAATTCGTTATCCTATTCAACAAATGAATATTTATTCCATTCAACACATGAATCTATATTTCTTCCAACACCTGACTAATCTCAACACATGAGTACTGTCAACACATCACTATTTTTGTTATGTAAAATATTTTATAAAACTATGGTATCTATCGTTTGATTTTCAATTAGACTTCTACTGGGAAGTAGTTCTAATTTTAAATATGATAAAGATGTAAATTTCATCGTATAAAATATTTCACTCAACACATGAATAGTTTCAACACATGATCATCGTCAACACATGACTATTTTTATATTCAACACATGAATTTTCTTTTATAATATTCATTATTTTCCCGATTGGAATGAGGCCCAATCAATCACCATATAACGTTAATTATATGGATTCCATACAACACATGTATATAATAGCAATGATAAACAATCAACCATCATCCAAAGTGCACCACACAACTGCTTAAGCATCAAATATAAATAATCGACGCTTACACAGTCTGTCGACCAATCGATCGACAATAATTAAATAATTGGGATTAGTGTACGCCAAATATCATCCCAACACCCGTGTGGGGTTTCAAATCAACAAACACATATTTTTGTTTGTGCAGTTGGGCGATGTGTAAAATTTATCGACCCAATCAATATCAGTCAAATCAGTGTATATAAACAAATCGGTCGATTTGTTTATAAATATTTATTTCTTTTCAGAAGAGTTTTATGCCGTTTCTTAACACGTTAAAAATTATATTTTTAACGTCAAAAATATTTATTTCAACACTTTACTATTTTTAACTAACACTTTTTTTATTTTTCAAAATTTCGGCGGCATAACGGCACGATACTAGAAACGGGACGAGGCATAGTCTTATCCCCGGTCTAGTGAAGGCCCACGCCATTCACACATCAATCAAGTCCATTCAATTCACCAAACAATTCGATTCAAACCAAATAATCTAACCAACTACACAACCAAACAAGTCATCCATGGTCTGTGGATGACGGGTGTCGGGTGCTACTAAACACCGTCTACATTCTAGTATATGTATATATAACTAGAAAAGGAGATTTTGAGTGAGAAGTTCTCACCAACTAGCTAATCCAATCATCTCGACTCTTCTTATGTAGAAAATCTTGTCGTTCTCGCCTTTTGTCACTTTCGTTGCCCGTAGCCGCTACATGTATAAAAATCACATTTTTATTATCTACATTATATAAAAATCTCATCTTTATATCTTCTATAAGCTAAAAATTGGATTTTTATCGTCTCTATAATATAAAGATCATATTTTTATTTATTTCATATGTCAAAACTGTAGAAGCTTTAAAACAGAGAAAACTCACATATTTTCTATCGCCCGGATTTGTTGTTCTGGCTCCAGAATTTGCAAACGAGCTTCAAACTTCACACCATCTTTTTTTCTAGCACAAGCACGCCATTCTGAACAACTTTTGCCTAGTGGTCTTCTTGCCGAAAATGTGCCATTTCGCCGGAAATCGCGAAAAGACAGCATTTTGACAGTGTTTGATCAGCAGACTTCAGACGCGTTTTCCCGACAACTCCGCAATGCAAAATAGGACTTATCATATACCAAATCGAAGAGAATTTCGTGCTCTACAACTTTGGTCTTGAGGAACTTTGGCTATAAATGCACGGTTTGGGAGTTATTCGCGAAATACGGTCAGGAACTTATTTGCAAAACGGGCGATTTTGGTGAAAATGGGTTTTTGGGTGTAGCGGGGCCCCCGTCCGGAATTGAGGGGGCTGGAGGGGGGGCGTGGGCCTGATGGACGTGGGGGAGGGTGTGGGTGGCGGTGGTGGGGCCCGTGGTGGCCGTGGTGGTGGTGTTTGATGATTTGGGGCTTAGGGTTTGCAAATGGAGAGAGGAGGAGGAAGAGGAGGAGGAGGAGGGGGTGCGGCTCCCGGAGGGAGGCCGGCGGTGGCCGAGGGGAGGGTGGGCAGCGGCATGGTGGAGGAGCTCGCCATTAAAGAGAAAAGAGGAAGAGAGAAAAGTGAGGAAGAAAAGGAAGTAAAAGTGTTTATATGCTAGTTTCTCGCGTATCGTCCGAACACAAACGATCTCCGATGGCCGCGGATTTCGGATATGAGATAGTAGACGTGAAGACGAGTCCAACGAAACAAGTTTCGTCGAATTCCGAGTTCGTTTGACCGTCCGTTAAAAATCACAAAAATGCTCAGATAAGCTCTAAAAATGCGATTTTGGCGCACCTTTTCTTCTCGCACGCTCACATGCTAACTCAAAAAATCAAGCCCTCCTGGATTTAACCATTATTAGATGATACGAATCTAGAAAAAAAAGTAGAATTGAATTCCGAGGTCGTATCAATAATGTTCCTTTGTAAAATGACTGCTCGCTTTACCCTGAACTGTTTTAGCTCGCACGGCCACATACTGACTCCGTTCGACGCGCCATTTGGAACTCAACAATGATTTGTCATTGTGAATCCATAGAAATTTATCTCGTCGAATTCTGAGCTCGTATGCAAAATTTCACTTTTTAAGGGCTATGTTTTGTTAACCGAACAACTCCAGCCCATAGCCACTATTCCGGATATCGGAATATATCGAAGCTTATACTTTTCGGAGTTCTAAATGGCATTTTGAACTCAATGGAAGTGGTTTCGAGTCCAAATTCATCCGAATGCAAAATTTGACTTTTTGGCGTCGTATGTAATTTACATAGCGATTATTCTGAATTTTCAACTGGGCATAACTTTTGATTCCCGCTATGAAATTTCGATTTTTCGGATTCGTTGGAAAGATATTCTCAACTAGAGTCTAATATTTTTGGTTTCACTAAAATCCGGATTGTTTTGCACCCGGTACATTCAATTGAAGTTTTAAATCGAATTATCGAACTACCGCGCCATTTTCAATTCTATTTATAATTATATATAAATATTTATATTCAAACGACGACGCGTATAATATATACGTCGAATTATATTCAAAATAAATTTTCCCGTCGATATTATTTAAAATAATCTATTTTAAATGTTCAAAATTTACTAAAATTGCCAAAATAAAAATTTTAAACTGGCTCAGATTTTCGGGTTATTACAATCTCCCCTACTTAAAACTTTTCGTCCCCGAAAAGGAACAAAGTCGAAAGTGGTTTGATCAATCAACTCTACGTTCGATCTGGCTTCCATTCTCCAACTTTTCAGTTTCTGAGAATTTTCAAATTCTTCAAAAATTTGGCTAACACCCTAAATTTTCGAAAAATTTCGCCATAACCTCCCCTGTACCGGGAGCCACGGGAAAATCCCGAAATTGCCATATAGGCCTTCTGATCTCAAAAAGAAAAAGAAAAAGCCAAGCGGCTAGCCAATAGGCTCATAAAATCATCATCACCCAAACAAAACAGTAAATTATGTAGTAAACATGTACCTATTTGTCGGGCAAACAAATTTTATTCTCTGCTCTAGCCTCCTTGCTATGACCTGTTCAATGTAAGTATATGTATATGCAAGCAAATGCGACCAATTTTCAATACAATTCAATATTTGGTGCAATTAGGCATAATGGTTCAGAATTAGCAAACAAATAGGCAAACAACACAAACATCAATCAATTAGTGGATTAGAGTTTCAAATTCATAATTTTGATATATATACAAAAAATCATGTTTTTGATGCCAATTCACAACAATGTGTTCTAACTATATTAATTTTGGTTCTCACACCAGCCTAATGGAAATATATAGAAGTCACACCTTCGAAACACGAACATAAATACTGATGAGGTGGCCACATCACCAGAATTATCCCCGGGTGTCTAGAATGTGACTCTATATCTATCCAATATATTAAAACTTCGAATATACGTTCATGACGCGTATACGCGAAAACTATATATACTCGATTGTCCATATTCAAAATAAATAAATATTCAAATACGTATAAAACGATTTAAATTTTCAAAACAAATTTGTTTTCATTTGAAAAATATACTCTTCACACTCGTTTTAGGATACTACTGATCCTATCTCTAACGAGTCATTCTAATTGGATATTACTAACCCAATATCTGATGAATTCTTTCGTATGGTTCTAATGTGTCTTGTTCTCGAGCTCTGTAAACCAAAGCTCTGATACCAACTGTAAGAACCCGTAACTTCCCCGTGAAGGAAAGAGCGGATACTTTGAGAACAACACACAAATGAACGCAGACGGAAGAACATTTCATTGTTATTACAACAATTCCATCAGATACAAGAATATACAGAGTATAAATGAATAAATTACATTCGACAAATATCAGAGATTACAATAAATTACATAGCAGCGGAAAAATATACAAAACACAACTGAAAGTAATACACGGATACAGAGCTTTCCGAGCATCGTTCCAGCTGTAAATCAGGACCCTGTGAATATAAATCTGCAAAAACCAAAACTACTAGCTGCCCGTGTGGAAAATAGGGGCACTCAGAGTTTAGGTTAAAACAATAAACTCCAGTTCAGTCATGGGACTGGTGTGAGAACTAAAACAGTTATTAATATTGGTTTTAAAGTTAGGTAAATCAAGGGACCACGCCGCATAACACGGAACGGGTTTCCTCCCAAGAATACCAGTGCATAGAACAAACAGCGCAATGCTAAATAAAGAAAAATGAAGCTGTTATAAGACCCAAGTCCCATCACACAATGCAACGCAAGCCGGAGGATAGGGTTTTCCCTTATAACAGCCAAAGCATGCTTGATACGTTTAAAACACATTATTTGATACTATTATAGGTGTATAGTGTCAAAACAATTTCAATCATAAATATCAATCATAGACGGCATGGGTACCATATATCATGTCGCCATACTAGTTCTACAATTAAAACCGCAATATCACGTATTGGAAATTGGATTTCCGTCATGAGTCGAGGCAAGGGGCAAGCTCCTCTCCGCGTTCGAGACACTCTAGCAAATGTCTCAGGACCCCACTATGATCCTTGGATCTTCAGGGCCGGTCCTCTCTTACTTTTGAGGATTAGTTATTCCTGAACACACGTTTCCCGGTCCTTACAGACCTATATCCGAGGCGCCTCGTATCCAACAACCACACAGGTGAAAAGTATATAAATGTCAGGGCTGGTAGGTCACTGACACCACCCTAGCTAGAAAGAAACGTCGTGCTCTCCCTGCAGTCACTATCCCGTTTTTGACTCATACCGAGGTGTGAGGCTCGCGAATTCACGTTATACACAAAGCTACGCCACACAGGTCGTGCTTTGTTCATCAACCACAAGACTTTGCTTTTCAACAGAAGCCTTGATCAATTGCCACTTACGCGTGCCACATTGGCAATTCACTCAATGCGACTGATGTCCATCGATATACAACCTCTGAGCTCGTATGTCTCAGAGAAGGGCGTTAAGCAAGATAATAAATTCTCCGCCGCCAAACAGATGTATATTTAATAGAGATCAATCAACACAGAATAAAATCCAATGTCAGACACACAATCCATTTACAAGTTCGTTCTGGGTCTGAACGAAACCGAAGGCACTTTCCTCGCATATCCATCCATCTCCAGGTACGTCTGGACGATCACCAACTGATTCCCTCATCCTGGGTGTACAGCCCAATCAAGATCATCAGTAATCACCCAAACGATGTGAAGACTTCCGGTCTTCAACCACCGTCTTCATCTTCGACATCTCGTCGAATCGGTTATTCAGAATGGGTATAAACCCGGCCTTCCTGAATAACCGACGTATATGATAAACAAATGTTACACAAACACAACGAACGCCTCATTCCAATTCAGAATATTCTTTTATTCACAAAATCACATTCTTAGGGAAATGTTCCCATTAATTTTATCCAAGATAAATTCTTCTAAATTTATCCTATAATCTTCCTTTGGATATCATTTCAAACTAGTCGGGATTAGCGAACCACACCGAAGTAATTATTTGTTTTATTTCCCAATCCCAACCTATATATCCCATGGAGGAAAACTGGTGATACTCCATATCTAACACCACGGTGTTATCGGTAAAATTAATTACCATTTCACGTTCAAATCTAATTAAAGATTTAACTATCGCTTTGGAGCAAAACTGGTGATACTCCACTCTCGATCACTTTTCAGATTTGATAATTTAAATTATCAATTCACATTTTAATCTAATTAAAGATTCATTAAAACTTCACTTAGTTTTAATCTTCTCAAAAATCAATATCTTGCCTTTAACTGGGTTACAGCACCAATGTCATCTAAAACACGATCCACGATAAACCCAAATCACATTTGATATTAAATACAAGGCTTTGAATAGAAAATATATCGGCTTATATTCAATATCAAATTCTGAAACCAACATATATCGTATTGGAAATAACGATATAAAATATATCTTTCAAATTCCCATAACAATATCTGTATAGTCACGAAATCCAACATCGAAATATCCCGAAGATAATTTCGATTCAACTCCAGTCCAATCCACGTATTGGGAATATTGATTATTTTTAAAATCACTTTCAAATTCAATTTATTTATTTCAAAAATAAATAAATTTTAGTCCTAGTTCAAAACTAGTTTATTCCGATAAAAATCTATTTTTATCTTTTCAAATATGGAGTTTTCCAGCTCAATTCTTTCCAATTCATATATTATGATTTTACACAAATTATAGATATTTTTAATAATTTTATCAAGGCCCGTACAGTCGATTTCCAACAACGGTCATCGAACTGCACTTACATCGACCTTTTCTAAATTTGATTTGGACATAATTCCAAATCCAACCGTTAGATTTCAAATTTCTAATATTCATTGGAAAGCTCTTTTCGATACGAACCCAACGGTTCTGGTTTTTTAGGAGAATCCGACGGTCGGATCTCCCGCAACGTCAATTCGAAGTCAATGGTCGAAATTCACGAACTGCCGCGGAGCGGCGCGTTCTATTCAGGCCATTTTATATATAATCTATATATATTATATATATTTCGTCAATTTCCTTTTAAAACGTATTTTATAAATCGTTTTAAATTCGTTTTCAAAACCATTTCAATTCTATATTCAATTTCTAATCAAAATTGAATATTTCATATCATTACTATATAAATGATAATATTTCTAAATGTTATATTTTGAAATCACTTCTTTTCTATATTCATTATAAAAACGAATATAATCGATATAAATATCGTTCACGTCAAAATAGCGCAACTTTAATCAACCCGGCTTTATATATTTCAATAAATTCGTTATCCTATTCAACAAATGAATATTTATTCCATTCAACACATGAATCTATATTTCTTCCAACACCTGACTAATCTCAACACATGAGTATTGTCAACACATCACTATTTTTGTTATGTAAAATATTTTATAAAACTATGGTATCTATCGTTTGATTTTCAATTAGACTTCTACTGGGAAGTAGTTCTAATTTTAAATATGATAAAGATGTA
The DNA here is from genome assembly GCA_030737875.1 of Allium sativum. Classification (NCBI taxonomy): domain Eukaryota; kingdom Viridiplantae; phylum Streptophyta; class Magnoliopsida; order Asparagales; family Amaryllidaceae; genus Allium; species Allium sativum. The sequence goes on from CM060922.1 coordinate 888,716,760, forward strand.
AATTTCATCGTATAAAATATTTCACTCAACACATGAATAGTTTCAACACATGATCATCGTCAACACATGACTATTTTTATATTCAACACATGAATTTTCTTTTATAATATTCATTATTTTCCCGATTGGAATGAGGCCCAATCAATCACCATATAACGTTAATTATATGGATTCCATACAACACATGTATATAATAGCAATGATAAACAATCAACCATCATCCAAAGTGCACCACACAACTGCATAAGCATCAAATATAAATAATCGACGCTTACACAGTCTGTCGACCAATCGATCGACAATAATTAAATAATTGGGATTAGTGTACGTCAAATATCATCCCAACACCCGTGTGGGGTTTCAAATCAACAAACACATATTTTTGTTTGTGCAGTTGGGTGATGTGTAAAATTTATCGACCCAATCAATATCAGTCAAATCAGTGTATATAAACAAATCGGTCGATTTGTTTATAAATATTTATTTCTTTTCAGAAGAGTTTTATGCCGTTTCTTAACACGTTAAAAATTATATTTTTAACGTCAAAAATATTTATTTCAACACTTTACTATTTTTAACTAACACTTTTTTTATTTTTCAAAATTTCGGCGGCATAACGGCACGATACTAGAAACGGGACGAGGCCTAGCCTTATCCCCGGTCTAGTGAAGGCCCACGCCATTCACACATCAATCAAGTCCATTCAATTCACCAAACAATTCAATTCAAACCAAATAATCTAACCAACTACACAACCAAACAATTAAACAAACAAGTCATCCATGGTCTGTGGATGACGGGTGTCGGGTGCTACTAAACACCGTCTACATCCTAGTATATATATAGATATATAACTAGAAAAAGAGATTTTGAGTGAGAAGTTCTCACCAACTAGCTAATCCAATCATCTCGACTCTTCTTATGTAGAAAATCTTGTCGTTCTCGCCTTTTGTCACTTTCGTTGCCCGTAGCCGCTACATGTATAAAAATCACATTTTTATTATCTACATTATATAAAAATATCATCTTTATATCTTCTATAAGCTAAAAATTGGATTTTTATCGTCTCTATAATATAAAGATCATATTTTTATTTATTTCATATGTCAAAACTGTAGAAGCTTTAAAACAGAGAAAACTCACATATTTTCTATCGCCCGGATTTGTTGTTCTGGCTCCAGAATTTGCAAACGAGCTTCAAACTTCACGCCATCTTTTTTTCTAGCACAAGCACGCCATTCTGAACAACTTTTTCCTAGTGGTCTTCTTGCCGAAAATGTGTCATTTCGCCGGAAATCGCGAAAAGACAGCATTTTGACAGTGTTTGATCAGCAGACTTCGGACGCGTTTTCCCGACAACTCCGCAATGCAAAATAGGACTTATCATATACCAAATCGAAGAGAATTTCGTGCTCTACAACTTTGGTCTTGAGGAACTTTGGCTAGAAACGCACGGTTTGGCAGTTATTTGCGAAATACGGTCAGGGACTTATTTGCAAAACGGGCGATTTTGGTGAAAATGGGTTTTTGGGTTTAGCGGGGCCCACGGCCGGAATTGAGGGGGCTGGAGGGGGGCGCGGGCCTGATGGACGTGGGGGAGGGTGTGGGTGGCGGTGGTGGGGCCCGTGGTGGCCGTGGTGGTGGTGTTTGGTGATTTGGGGCTTAGGGTTTGCAAATGGAGAGAGGAGGAGGAAGAGGAGGAGGAGGAGGGGGTGCGGCACCCGGAGGGAGGCCGGCGGTGGCCGAGGGGAGGGTGGGCAGCGGCATGGTGGAGGAGCTCGCCATTAAAGAGAAAAGAGGAAGAAAAGAGGAAGAGAGAAAAGTGAGGAAGAAAAGGAAGTAAAAGTGTTTATATGCTAGTTTCTCGCGTATCGTCCGAACACAAACGATCTCCGATGGCCGCGGATTTCGGATATGAGATAGTAGACGTGAAGACGAGTCCAACGAAACAAGTTTCGTCGAATTCCGAGTTCGTTTGACCGTCCGTTAAAAATCACAAAAATGCTCAGATAAGCTCTAAAAATGCGATTTTGGCGCACCTTTTCTTCTCGCACGCTCACATGCTAACTCAAAAAATCAAGCCCTCCTGGATTTAACCATTATTAGATGATACGAATCTAGAAAAAAAAGTAGAATTGAATTCCGAGGTCGGTCAATAATGTTACTTTGTAAAATGACTGCTCGCTTTACCCTGAACTGTTTTAGCTCGCACGGCCACATACTGACTCCGTTCGACGCGCCATTTGGAACTCAACAATGATTTGTCATTGTGAATCCATAGAAATTTATCTCGTCGAATTCTGAGCTCGTATGCAAAATTTCACTTTTTAAGGGCTATGTTTTGTTAACCGAACAACTCCAGCCCATAGCCACTATTCCGGATATCGGAATATATCGAAGCTTATACTTTTCGGAGTTCTAAATGGCATTTTGAACTCAATGGAAGTGGTTTCGAGTCCAAATTCATCCGTATGCAAAATTTGACTTTTTGGCGTCGTATGTAATTTACATAGCGACTATTCTGAATTTTCAACTGGGCATAACTTTTGATTCCCGCTATGAAATTTCGATTTTACGGATTCGTTGGAAAGATATTCTCAACTAGAGTCTAATATTTTTGGTTTCACTAAAATCCGGATTGTTTTGCACCCGGTACATTCAATTGAAGTTTGAAATCGAATTATCGAACTACCGCGCCATTTTCAATTCTATTTATAATTATATATAAATATTTATATTCAAACGACGACGCGTATAATATATACGTCGAATTATATTCAAAATAAATTTTCCCGTCGATATTATTTAAAATAATCTATTTTAAATGTTCAAAATTTACTAAAATTGCCAAAATAAAATTTTAAACTGGCTCAGATTTTCGGGTTATTACAGTTAATTAAATTTATTAAATTAATTAATTATTAAATTGCTAAAATTCCGGGATGTTCCTTCCCCCTTAAAAAATTTCGTCTCTGAAATTTTTAAGGTACAAAAAATGTTATGAACCCAATTAAAACCAAGTTGAAATTATTTTGTTTTACCTCTTGACTTCGGTTTAACTGAACCAATTAATTTCAATTAAAATATTAATTCCTTCTTATTAATGAATATTCTCAAAAATTCTGTAAATTTTCCAACACCTTAAATTTTCGAGAAATTTCGCCAGCATATCCTTTGCGTGGCTCAATCGGTACAACTACTACTCTCCTCTCTAGACCTTATCCGATCCAAAAGAAAATAAAACAGCCAAGCGGCTTGCTAAATAGGTTCATAAAAATCTCATATCCAATATAAAATATAAACTTAAACCTTTTTGTCGGGCATCCAACACTATCTATTCCATTTGCTACCACTTTAGCATATATCCATACATTCCCAATATTGACCACTCAACTTATCTTCAAATCCAATCATTCTCTTATGTTCAAGACAAATTCCATTTCAAACTCTAGTTCAACTCTCAATTCCAAATTCTTACTCGAACTATCCAATTTCATTCAAGATTATCTCTAATCCAATCCAATTTTATTTAACTTACTTTAAGTTAAATTCTACTTTATTTATGCATTTTTACCATTTCAATTTATTTATCCTCATAAGTCAAATTTAAATTTCAGAATTCAAGTTCCTGGGTTTTATACAAATCAACTTGAAATTATATATATTTACATAAAATAATAGCAATTCAAAATATTTGAATTTTTTTGTCAATTTGTTTCCTCAAAACAATTCAAAACAAGACCTTTGGTAGTAATCTGTCACTTAGAAGCTCGAAAATGAACACCGATGATGTCGCAATCCATCATCGGTATTGTTTTCCAGCAACCGAAGTGAGTTCAATACTATATCACTTTCAAACTTATTTTCGAAAACTTTCATTTTGAAATTACATCAAAATATCCTTTACAATACTTGGAAAAATATTTCTAAATTCACCCAGGATTTAAATTTTCCATATATCAAATTCAAATCCACTTACAATAACTTCCCAAGTTTTTTAGAGTTTTAATTCCAAGTTTTGATTTAAATCCAGATTTGGTTCATCCTAATTTTATATCTTACATTTAATACAAATTCTGATTGGTTATTTATAACCAACTCAATTATAATCTTATTTGATAATAATAACAATCAGCACCTCCAATATACTATAATAATCCCAATATATATATTTACTTTATATTAAAAATATATTACAGGTAATATAATTTCATTTACCTATTTTTTAAAACAATATTGTGTTGAATAACTGTTCAAGAGTTTAGAAAAACTTTTCGATATAGTGTGAATTACCATATCAACCAGAATTTTTTTAAACCATTCAACATAATATAAAACCATTTTTGATAAATCTACAAATACGCTCTCTCATATATATACACTCAGACTCAATTTAGGTTATTAATAACCTCATCTCTATTGAGCTACGCCATAAAGCTAAGGTAATCACTTAACCTTCAGCCCTGATACACTATAACGGCCCAAGGGATTTTCGGCCTCGAAAATCGACACAAATTACCTTGTCTACTCTTCAAGTATCGAAATACCAGGTCATTAATAGAAAGAAGTTAGAGGGTGAGAAATAGAAAGAAGAAAGTTAGAATAGAAGAAGAAGAACACAAGAGAACTGAATCAGAGTAAACACAACTCTCACAGTGGAACGAACAAAATATAATATCTTGTATCGTAACTTTTGAAATACAAAACTGTATTGTATATACATACCATACCGAAGTGCAACACATATATATATATCACCGCGAAAATAACTCTAAATAATTAACGTTGAAGCCACCCGCTTCGAGCTCCTCCAAGTTTATCTATAAAAGCCTGAAACACTTGACTACCGATACAAATTTGGGAACCCAAGAGTTTAGGAAAAACAAAAAAAAATAAACAATGGGTCAGTCATGGTACTGGTGTCAGTAAACTCCAACCATATTGTTTATCTTTGAAAAACCTTTTGAAAGAAATGGATAATAGCAAGTCCAACCCAAACATAAACATGGACGGTTTTTACCTAACTATAACCCAAACAAATTTGATATCAAAATCTGGTGATATTATAATAATGTCTACTAAAATAAATAACCATCTAGCAGAACGCTTGCATCTCACGCTCCACATACATAGTATAAAATCAAAAACCGCAGGGCGCTTATTAGAGATTGGATTTCAACTACGACAAGGTATGGGACCTGAAACAACCCAAACTCGCCCTTACGGGAAATCCCAGATTGTGTTGAGAACACGACAAATCAGAACACAAACAATAGAACACTTCATTGTTGTTACAATAATTACATCAGAGTACAAGAATGTAACAGAGTATGAATAAATAATATACATCAGAAATATATCAAAGATTAAATTACAAAGCAGCGGAAAAATAATGCATAACACAACTGAAAGAGATACACGGATACAAAGCTTTCCGAATATAGCTCCAGCTATAAACCAGGATCCTATAAAATAGAAATCTGCAAAACCAAAACTACTAGCTGCCCATGTGGAAAATAGGGGCACCCAGAGTTTAGGTTAAAACAATAAACTCCAGGTCATTCATGGGACTGGTGTGTGAACTAAAACAGTTATTAAAACTTTACTTTAGAAATAAAGTAAATCAAGGAACCATGCCATATAACATGGAACGGGTTTTCTCCCAAGAATACAAGTGCACAAAACAAACAGCGCAATGCTTTTTGGAGAAATGAAGCTATTATAAGACTCAGGTCCCATCACACAATGCAACGCAAGCCGGATAATAGAGTTTTACCTTATAATAGCCAAACATGCTTAGTACATTTAAAAACAAATCATTTTGATATTACTATAAGTGTTTAGTGTCAAAATCACTTCAAATATAAATGTATCAATCATAGACGGCATAGTATCCTATGCTACTATGTCGCGATACTGGTTCTGCAATTAAAACCGAAATGTCACTTATTGGAAATTGGATTCCATCTATGAGTCGAGGCCAGGGATGGCTCCTCTCCGATTCAATACACTCTAGCACATGTCTCAGGATTGCACCTACGGGCAACCCTTGGAAGCGGCAGGGTCGGTCCTCCTTTACTTTTGAGGATTAGTTATTCCTGAAAACACGTTTCCCGGTCCTATCGGATCTATCACTTGGCCACTAGGGACCAATATCTGAGGCGCCTTATTATCCATCATCCACATAGGTAAAAATAAATAAATTCCTGGGCTCCATACCATGACACCACGCACAGCTAGAAAGAAACGTCATGTCCTCCCTACGGTCCGATCCTGTTTTTGACTCATACCGTGTGTGAGGCTCGCGAATTAGCGTTATACAAAAAGCTATGCTATTTAAATCCGTGTTTTGATCATCAACCACAAGGCCCTGCTCTTCAACAAAAACCTTGATCACATGACACTCAGCATGCCACATTGTCAATCCATACAGTACCACTGATTTCTACCAATAAATAACCTCTAAGCTCATACGTCTCAATGAAGGGTGTTAAGCAAGAGAATAAATTCTCCACCAGCAAACAGATATATATATTTAGCAGAGATCAACGAATATTGTATAAAGGTATACAACGTTAGGCACACTATCCATTTACAAGTCCGTTCTGGGTCTAAACGAAATCGGAGGCACCTTATTCCTCGTCCCATATGTCCAATGCAGGAGAGAGGTCCTCGCATATCACGTTGATCTCCAAGTACGTCTAGACGATCACCACTTATTACCAAGTCTTGGGTGTACAGCCCAATCAAGACATCGATAATCATCCAAACGTTGTGAAGATCTCATGTCTTCAACCACCGTCTTCATCGTCGACTTATCGTCGAATCATTTATTCAGAATGGGCATAAAGCTGGTCTTTCCGAATAACTCGCGTATCTCATAAACAAGTGCTACACAAACACAACATACGCCTTATTCCAATCTAGAATATTCTTTTCACAAATTAAACCGGATTAAGGTTTTCTAAACTAGTCGAGATTAGCGCACCTTACCGAAGTAATCATTTGTTTTATTTCCCAACCCAACCTACTCATCCCGTGGAGCAAAACTGGTAATACTCCATATCTAACACCACAGTGTTATCGGTAAAATTAATTACCATTTCCCGTTCAAATCTAATTAAAGATTTAACTATCGCTTGGAGCAAACTGGTGATACTCCATTCTCGATCATTTCACAAATTTGATAATTTAAATTATCACATTCACATTTCAATCTAATCAAAGATTCATTAAAACTCCACTTAGTTTTAGTGTTCCAACAACCATTATTTATTGATTATTTAACTTTGGAAACACAAACATGCCACATTGACAATCTACACCGTACCACTGATTTCCACCAATATATAATCTCTGAGCTCATACGTCTCAGAGAAAGGTGTTAAGCAGGAGAATACATTCTCCGCCACCAAACAGATATATATTTAGAAGAGATCAACAATATAGTTTGAGATACATTGTTAAACATGTAATCCTGACTTTAACTGGTTTAAAGAACCAATGTCATTTTAAACACCGTTCACGATAAACCCAAAATCACATTTCATTAATTATGGAATCGACATGGAAAACAGATTAATATATAATCGATATCAATTTCCATATCCGACTAATAATATAAATGGAATAATGACAAAGCCTTTTAAATTCCATATATAGTAACAGTCTTCCTCCACAGAAGTTCACTTCGACTATTACCACGTTGAATTCCACTCAATTCTAATTTTTATATTAAATTGGAAAACTTTACTTTAGAAAACTTTCATTAAATCTTAATAAAAGATTTATATATTCCAAATCACATTTCACTGTTAATCGGGTTAAAGAACGAATGTCGTTAAAAAACATAGTTCACAATAAACCCAATTCACATTCCATTTTATTCCAATTATTAAATATCAATGGGAACTCTAATAATCTTAATTAAAAGATTTATTAGTTTTACAACGGGGTTTAAGAACAGTGTTACCGAAGACACCATTCACAATAAACCCAAAATCCACTTTGATATTAAATATAAGGCTTTAAACAGAAATCATATCGGCTTACAGTCAATATCAAATTCTGAAACCAACACATATCATATAGGGAATAACGATATATCTATCTTCCAAATTTCTCCATAATATCCATATAGTCACGGAATCCAATATCGAAATCTCCCGAAGGTGATTTCTATTCAAATCCACTCCAATTCATACATTGATAAATTCTGGTTAGATTAAAACCATTCACAAGTCCAATTTATTTATTTAAAAACGTTTGATTATCTTTCTAGTTAATAACTAGTTCATTTTGATAGAAATATATATTTATCTTTACAAACGTGGATTTTTTCATCCAAACTATTTCCAAATCATTTATTATGATTTTACACAAATTATTAATTATTTTAATAATTTTATCAAGGCCCGTACAGTTGGTTTCCAATAACGGCCACCGAACTGCATCCATAACGAACTTTTCCAAAATTGATTTGGACATAATTCCAAATCCAACCGTTAGATTTCAAATGTCTTATATTAATTGGAAAGCACTTTTTGATTCATACCCAATGGTTCTAGTTTTAGGAGAATCTGGCGGTCGGATCTCCCATAATGTCGATTCGAAGACAATGGTTGAAATTCTCGAACAGTCGCAACAAGGTGCGTTCTATTCAAACCATTTATATATATATATATATATATAATATTTTTCGTTTAAAACATATTTTATAAATTCGTTTTAAAAACGATTCCAACTTTCATTTCAATTTTATATCAAAATTGAATACTCCTTATCATTATAATATTTAAATGATAATATTTTCAAAATATCAGATTTAGAAATCATTTCCTTTTCGATATTCATTATAAAAATGAATAAAATCGATATAAATATCATTCACGTTAAAATGGCGCAAATCTAATCAATACGACTTCACATATTTCAATATTTTCATGTCCATCCAAAATCGGACGTTAAATTCACATTTTAATCATTTACCGAATATTATTTTAAAATATTCGTTCTTTTAAAATATTCATTATTTTTGAATTGGAATCAGACCCAATCAGTTACCATATAATTTATTTATATGGATTTCATACAATACATGTACACAACAATAATGATAACCAATCATCCATCATCCAGAGTGCATTACATAACTGCATAAACATTAAATATAAATAATTAACACTTACAACAGTCTGTCAACCAATCGATTTCCATACAATTAAACAAGGGTGCGTTTTTTAGAGGTCCCTATTAGGATTCAAAATATAAAAAAAACCCGGTCATAAACTTATTGTAAATTTAGTCCCTGTTTTTCGAAAATTCATAAAAAAAATATTAAAAAAATATAAAAAAATCACGTAAATTCGTATTTAAATAAAACATGTACTCGCCCAAAAATTCAGATCATAATAAAATCAAAACATGCATCAAAATCGAAAAAATACAGAAAACAACGAAAAATGCAGTAATTTGCATCAAATCATGCACAAATTTGGAATACTTGCATTCATCTGTGCAAGTATTTCTCTGTTATATTTTTACATGCAATACTTGCATACATGTGTGCAAGTATTTAAAATAGTTGCATACATGTATGCAAGTTTCTGCACACATTTTATTTTCACATGTAAATACTTGCATACATGTGTGCAAGTATTTCAAATAGTTGCACACATGTATGCAAGTTTCTGCATACATTTTCAACTAAAACAGCTTTAGAGATACTTGCATACATGTATGCAACTATTGGCAAAAGTTGCATACATGTATGCAACTATTTTGCAAGTTTTAAATTCACAATACATCCCTGTAATTAATGTTTTCTCTGTAAACCCGCCCCCTATTTTAGCTGCCGCCTGGAATCTTCCGCCTGCCACTTTCCATACCTCCGCCTCTTTCGTTTTCTGTCCAAATTTTCAGGCGCTATCACTTAAAAAAAAAAAAAAAAATCTAAAATCTGTAAATATTCTCGGAAGTCCACAGAAATTAAAAAAAAAAAAAGTTGCATCAATGTATGCAACTTTTACGAATAGTTGCATACATTTATGCAACTATTCGAATACACATGTATATATTTATGCACGCCTGTTTGAAAAATTGCATACATGTATGCAGTTTTTCTATATAACTGCATACATGTGTGCATATATGTCAAAATACATGCAAACGTGAATAAGTTGCACGTAGGTATGCAGTTTTTAAACAAATGCATCAGCAGATGCATGTTTTAACAATATGTGCATACATGTATGCATTTATACTGCAGTTTTGACGCAGATTTGAAATAAATGCATACAGGTATGCAACTAATCGACTTATATGCATGTTTTGATGCAATTTACTGCATTTCGTTGATTTTCTGTATTTCATGATTTCGACGTTGTTTTTAATGTTTTTTTGATCTGATTTTTTTCACGATTAATTGTTTTAATTAAATACGAATTTACATGGTTTTTTAATATATTTTTTATATTTTTTTATATGTTTTTGAAAATAGGGACCTAATTTACAATAAGTTTATGACCGGATGTGAGCCTAATTAAGTTTCGTTTTAGGGATGTGTGCCTAATATTCACATTAAACAATTGGGATTAGTGTACACCAAATATCATCCCAATACCCGTGTGAGGTTTCAACCAACAAATACTGAATATTATTTGTGCAGTTGGAGATGTGTAAAATTTATCGTCCCAATCCATGTTAGTTAAATGGGTGTACATAAATAAACCATCCAATTTGTAAATGAATATTTATTTTCATTTCAGGAGAATTTTATGTCATTTATATACACGTTAAAAAGTATATTTTTAACGATAAATTATTTATTTCAACACATGAATATTTTTAATAGTTCATACATTCAATAAAAATGATATTTTTATTGTTCAAACATTTTATTCAACACATGAATATTTTGGACAGTTCATATACACATTAAAAATTATTATTTTAATGAACAATATTTATTTCAGAAAATTTCGGCATTATAACATTGCGATATTAGAACCGTAGTAATGTCTAGTATTACCCCTCTCCTGATACTGGCTCGCGCCATACACAATCATCAATCACATTCAATACACCACAATACAATTCATTTCCCCCAATATGGTCAATTTTCCCAAAATTCAATCCAAACAAACAAACAACCATGGTTTGTACAATTAAATAGTGTCGGGGGCTACTAAGCCCAGTCTGTAACCTAAAATATATTTAATTGTAAACTAATTTGAGTGAGAAGGTGTTCTCACATTGGGATCCACTCCACCATGCTTTTCTGACGTTCTGATACACTTTTCTGATCCCAGAATTTGCAAACAAGCTCCAATCTTCACACGGTCTTTTTTTCTAGCTTAAAAGCGCCATTCTGGACATCTGTCGCCTAATGGACTTTTTACCGAAAATGCTCCATTTTGCCGGAAATCGCGAAAAGACAGTATTTGGACAGCAGACTTTGGATGCATTTTCTAAACAACTCCGCAATCCAAAATATGACATCCATACACTGAAATCGAAGAGAAAATCGTGCTCTTCGACTTTGGCATTGTGCAGTTTTGGCCAGAAACTCATGGTTAGTGAGTTATTGAGGTGGGGAGGTCAGGGCATTTAATGTAAAACTGAAAATATAAAAATCGGATTTTTTAAAAGAGGAGGTGGGTCCACAGTCGGAGTGGTGGTCGGAGGAGGTGGTTGGAAGGTCAGGGGTGGTGGATAGTGGAGGCGGTGGTCCACATTGATTGGCTGTGGGGGGTTTTGGGGTGGTTTCCTGAAGAAAGAGGGAGGACACGGCGGTGGGTGGTGACTTCCGGGCCGCGCGACGGAGCTAGGGTGGTCGACGCAAGCGGCGACGCAGCCTGGAGGGGTGGCGCTGGCAGATCGAAGGGGGGGTGATGGGTTTTTCAGTTTGGGGGGGGGCACTATTTTTCTGAGTGAAGGAGAATTAGGGTTAAGCCCCTTTTTATATATTTCTATTCAATTATTTATTTTTCTCCAATAAGTTATTTTTTTCTCTGAACTCCAAATCAAACCCAACGACAGTCGTCCATAGCTAAATACCCCCATTCCGGACACAATGGGATATGTTCCGTAATCCAATTCGAGTGTTCCGATCAGTTTCCGTTAAATTTAAAATATAAAATAATATAACGTTCAAAATTGATTTTAACATACATTTTAATTTATCGGGGCCACATACTGACTCCAAAAATTCCCAAAAAATAATTCTTTTATGTTTTGACGATACAGTCCTAACAAAACTAAGACCGTTTGAAAAATGTTCATTTTCAAGTCGATTAAATTCAAATTGAAATTATCAAATGCGTTTAAATTCACCACGCTCACATATTAATTCGAAAAATTATGAAATTTGAAACCTAGCAATAATTTGACATTCCGGATCCAACAAAAGTGGTTTTGTCGAAAACGAAGGTCATTTGCAAAATGGTTATTTTTAAGGGATATATATTATATTAAAATATAAATAAATTCCATAGCGACTATTTTAAATTTTAAACTGGACATAACTTTCAATTTATATAATGAAATCTCAGTTTTTCACATTAACTAGAAAGATATAATTAAACAAATTCAAATATTTCTGGTTTCACTGAAATTCAAATTATTTTGAATCCTGTAAATTCAACTGAAATTTAAAATCGAATTTTCGAACTACCGCTCCATTTCAAGTTCGTTTTATATTTAAAATAAATTTATACGTTCTAACTTCGATTCAAAAAAAATTAGTCGTTGTTATTTAAAATAAACCATTTTAAATATTCAAAATCCATTAAAATAGCTAAAATAAAAATTTTAAATTGGTTCTGAATCCCCGGGTTGTTAGAATATCCCCCACTTAAAATCTTTTCGTCCTCGAAAATGAACGGAGCTGAAAGTTGTTTAACCAACCAGCTCAACTTTCATTTTGGCTTTCATTCTTCAACTTTTCAGTTTCAAAGAATTTTCTAATTTTTCAAAAATTTGGCTAACACCCTAAATTTTTGAAAAATTTCGCTATAACCTCCTTTGTATGAGGAGACATTTAAAACCGCAACTTGCCTCATAGGGCCCTCATCAATCCAAAAGAAAAAGAAAAAGCCAAGCAGCTAGCCAATCGTCTTATAAAATCATTAAAACCCAAGAAATACAGTAAATATATACCTATTTGTCTGGCATACAATTTTATTCCTCTTCTTAGCTTCCATGCTATGACCTGTTCATTATATACATATGTACATATATGCAATTTCAATCAATTTTCAATTCAGTTCAATATTTGATTCGATTTGGCTAAATTTACCTTTCGTTCACATATTGTTTTAATTAATTATCATTCCAATATTTTTATTAGTTAAACTAATAATCACACAACACAACCAACAATCGATTAGTTGATTAAATTTTCAAACATATAACTTTTATATATTCAAAAATCCATTTTTAATGGCAAATCACAACCAATAACCCTATCTAAGTTTTTGTTCTCACACCAGTCAATTGGAAATATATAAATATCCCACTTTTGAAACTCGAACATAAATACTGATGATGCCCGGGCATCACCAGAATTACCCCCAAGCGACTAGAGTGTGATTCTATATCCATCCAGTATATTTGAGACTTTGTATACACGTGGATCAAACATATATTAAAATCTTTATAGACCCGATAGTCCAAAATCAATTTAAAATAAAATACTCACATAAGTATAATAAGGTTTAAATTTTCAAAACAAAATTTATTTTCATTGTTATTTTAAAAATAACACTCTTTAAAACTCATTCTAGGATATTACTGATCCCATCTCTAATGAGTCATTCTCATTGGATATTACTAATCCAATCTCTGATGAATTATTTTGTTCGGTTCTAATATGTCTTGTTCTCGAGCTCTGTAAACCAAAGCTCTGATACCACGATGAAACGAACCAAACTCGCCCTTACGGGAAAGCTCGAATTGAGTTGAGAACACGACAAATCAGAACCAAACAATAGAACACTTTATTGTTGTTACAACAATTACATCAGAGTACAAGAACATAACAGAAATGAATAAATAATATACATCAGAAAAATATCAGAGATTAAATTACAAAGCAGTGGAAAAATAATACATAACACAACTGAAAGAGATACATGAATACAAAGCTTTCCGAATATAGCTCCAGCTGTAAACCAGGATCATGAAAATAGAAATCTGCAAAACCAAAACTACTAGCTCCCTCTGTGGAAAATAGGGGTACCTAGAGTTTAGGTTAAACCAATAAACGCCAGGTCAGTCGTGGGACTGGTGTGAGAACTAAAACAGTTATTCGAACTTTGATTTAGAAATAAAGTAAATCAAGGGACCACGCCGTATAACACGGAATGAGTTTTCTCCCAAGAATACCAGTGCACAAAACAAACAGCGCAGTACTTTTTGGAAAAATGAAGCTATTATAAGACTCAGGTCCCATCGCACAATGCAATGCAATCGGAGGATAGAGTTTTACCTTATAATAGCCAAACATGCTTGGTATGTTTAAAAACAAATCATTTTTGATATTAGTGTAAGTGTATAGTGTCAAAATCAAACTTCAAATATAAACGTATCAATCATAGATGTCTTAGTATCCCATGCTACTATGTCGCCATACTAGTTCTCCAATTAAAACCGAAATGTCACCTATTGGAAATTGGATTCCGTCTATGAGTCGAGGCCAGGGATGGCTCCTCTCCGATTCGAGACACTCTAGCACATGTCTCAGGATCACACATACGGGCAACCCTTGGAAGCGGCAGGGCCGGTCCTCCCTTACTTTTGAGGATTAGTTATTCTGGAACACACGTTTCTCGGTCCCATCGGACCTATCACTTGGCCACTAGGGACTAATATCCGAGGCGCCTCGCTATCCATCATCCACATAGGTAAAAATAAATAAATGTTTGGGCTCCATACCATGACACCACCCATAGCTAGAAAGAAACGTCATGTCCTCCCTACGGTCCGATCCCGTTTTTGACTCATACTGGGTGTGAGGCTTGCGAATTAACGCTATACACAAAGCTATGCTATTTAAAGCCATGCTTTGATCATCAACCATAAGACTCTGCTTTTCAACAAAAGCCTTGATCACATGCCACTCAGCATGCCACACTGTCAATCCATACTATACCACTGATTTCTTCCAATATATAACCTCTAAGCTCGTACATCTCAGAGAAGGGTGTTAAGCAAGGGAATAAATTCTCCGCCACCAAACAGATATATATTTAGCAGCAATCAATGAATATAGTACAGAGGAATACAATGTCAGACACACTATCCATTTACAAGTCCATTTTGGGTCTGAACGAAATCGGGGGCACCTTATTCCTCATCTCATATGTCCAATACAGGAGAGAGGTCCTCGCATATCACATCGATCTCTAAGTCCGTCTGGACGATCACCACTTATTACCTTATCTCGGGTGTACAGCCCAATCAAGACATTAGTAATCATCCAGACGATGTGAAGATCTCCGGTCCTCAACCACCGTATTCATTGTCGACTTATCGTCAAATCAATTATTCAAAATGGGCATAAACCCGGTCCTTCCGAATAACTCGCGTATCTCATAAACAAGTGCTACACAAACACAACATATGGCTCATTCCAATCCAGAATATTCTTTTATTCAAATATTCTTTTCACAAATTAAACCAAATTAAGGTTTTCCAAACTAGTCAGGATTAACGCACCTTACCAAAGCAATCATTTGTTTTATTTCCCAATCCTAACCTACTTATCCCATGGAGCAAAACTGGTAATAATCCATATCTAACACCACGGTGTTATCGGTAAAATTAATTGCCATTTCCTGTTCAAATCTAATTAAAGATTTAACTATCGCTTGGAGAAAAATTGGTGATACTCCATTCTTGATCATTTCACAAATTTGAAAATTAAATTATCACATTCGCATTTCAATCTAATTAAAGATTCATTAAAACTCCACTTAGTTTTGATCTTCCAACAATCATTATTTAATGATTATTTAACTTTGGAAACACAAACATGCCACATTGACAATCTACACTGTACCATTGATTTCCACCAATATATAACCTCTAAGCTCATACATCTCAGAGAAGGGGGTTAAGCAAGAGAATAGATTCTCCGCCACTAAACAGATAAATATTTAGTAGAGATCAACAATACAGATCGAAATACAATGTTAGACATGTAATCCTGACTTTAACTGGGTTAAAGAACCAATGTCATTTAAAACATCGTTCGTGATAAACCCAAAATCACATTCAATTAATTATGGAATCTTCATGGAAAACAGATCAATATATAATCAATATCAATTTATGTATCCGACTAGTAATATAAATGGAATAATGACTAAGCCTTTTAAATTCCATATATAGTGACGGTCTTCCTCCACAGAAGTTCACTTCGATTATTACCACATCGAATTCCATTCAATTCCAATTTAATATATTAAATTGGAAAACTTTACTTTGGAAAATTTTCATTAAATCTTAATAAAAGATTTATATATTCCAAATCACATTTCACTGTTAATCGGGTTAAAGAACGAATGTCGTTAAAAACACAGTTCCCAATGAACCCAATTCACATTCCATTTTATTCCAATTACTAAATATCATTGGAGACTCTAATAATCTTAATTAAAAGATTTATTCTTTTCACAATGGGATTTAATAACAGTGTTACTGAAGACACCATTCATGACAAACCCAAAATCCACTTTGATATTAAATATAAGGCTCTAAAAAGAAATTATATCGGCTTAAATTCAATATCAAATTCTGAAACCAACACATTTCGTATGAGGAATAACGACATATAACTATCTTCCAAATTCCTCCATAATATTCGTATAGTCATGGAATTCAATATCGAAACTCCCGAAGATGATATCTATTCAAATCCACTCCAATTCATACATTGGAAAATTCTGGTTAGATTAAAACCATTCACAAATCCAATTTATATATTTAAATAGGTTGGATTATCTTTCTAGTTAATAACTAGTTCATTTCGATAAAATTATATTTTTTTATCTTTACAAACACAGAATTTTTCATCTAAATTCTTTCCAAATCATTTATTATGATTTTACACAAATTATTAATATTTTTAGTAATTTTATCAAGGCATGTACAGTCGGTTTCCAATAACGACCACCGAACTGCATCCATAACGACCTTTTCAAAATTTGATTTGGAAATAATTCCAAATCCAACCGTTAGATTTCAAATCTCTTATATTCATTGGAAAGCTTTTTCGATACAAACCCAACGGTTCCGGTTTTAGGAGAATCCGGCGGTCGGATCTCCCGTAATGTCAATTCGAAGTCAACGGTTGAAATTCACGGACGGTCGCTGCGCAATGCATTTTGTTCAAACCATATATATATATATATATATATATATATATGTAATATATTTTTCAATCAAAATGTATTTTATAAATTCGTTTTAAAATTGATTTCCACTTTAATTTCATTTTTATATCAAAACTGAATACTCCTTATCATTATAATATTTAAATGATAATATTTTCAAAATACCAGATTTAGAAATCATTTCCTTTTCGATATTCATTATAAAAATGAATAAAATCGATATAAATATAATTTGCGTTAAAATGGTGCAAATCTAATCAATACGGCTTCACATATTTCAATATTTTTGTATCCATCCAAAATCGGTCGTTAAATTCACATTTTAGACCTTTATTGATTATTATTTTAAAATATTCGTTCTTTTAAAATATTTGTTCTTTTTGAATTGGATCAGACCCAATCAGTTACCATATTATTTATTTATATGGATTACATACAATACATGTATACATGTATACAACAACAATGATAACCAATCATCCATCATTCATAGTGCATTACATAACTGCATAAGCATTAAATATAAATAATTAACGCTTACAACAGTCTATCAACCAATCGATTTACATACAACCAAAAAATTGGGATTAGTGTGCGCCAAATATCATCCCAATACCCGTGTGTGGTTTCAACCAACAAATAATGAATATTATTTGTGCAGTTGGGCGATATGTAAAATTTATCATCCCAATCCATGTCAATTAAATGGGTGTATATAAACAAATCGTCAGATTTGTAAGTGAATATTTATTTTCATTTCAGGAGAATTTTATGCCGTACATATATACGTTAAAAGTTATATTTTTAAGGATAAAATATTTATTTCAACATAGAATATTTTTAATAGTTCATACATTCAATAAAAATGATATTTTTATTGTTCAAAAATTTTATTCAACACATGAATATTTTATACAGTTCATATATACATTAAAAAAAATTTAATGAACAACATTTATTTCAGAAATTTCGACATTATAATGGCGCGATATTAGAACTGGAGTAATGTCTAGCATTATCCCTCTCCTGATACTGGTTCGTGCCATACATAATCATCAATCACATTCAATACACCACAATACAATTCATTTCACCCCAACACAGTCAATTTTCCCAAAATTCAATCCAAACAAACAACCATGGTTTGTACAAATAAATAGTGTCGGGGGCTACTAAGCCCCGTCTGCAACCTAAAATATATTTGACTGTAAAGAGTGAGAAGGTGTTCTCATATTGGGATCCACTCCACCACACTTTTTTGACGTTCTGATTCGCTGTTCTGATCCCAGAATTTACAAACGAGCTCCAATCTTCACATGGTCTTTTTATCTAGCTTAAACGCGCCATTTCGGACAACTTTCGCTAAATGGACTTTTTCCAGAAAATGTTCCATTTTGCTGGAAATCGCAGAAAGACAGTATTTGGACAGCAGACTGACGTGTTTTCTGAACAACTCCGCAATCCAATATATGACTCCCATATACTCAAATCGAAGAGAATATCATGCTCTTCGACTTTGGCATTGTGGATTTTTGGCTAAAACTCATGGTTGGAGAGTTACTGAGGCAGGAAGGTCAGGGTGTTTAACGTAAAACTGAAAATATAAAAATCAGATATTTTAAAAGAGGAGGGTGTCCACAGTCGGAGTGGTGGTTGGAGGAGGTGGCTGGAAGGTCTGGGTGGTGGATAGTGGTGGCGGCGGTCCACATTGACTAGCGGTGGGGGGTTTAGGGGCTATTTGTTGAAGAAAGAGGGAGGGGGCGATGGTCGGTGGTGACTGGAGGGGGGCGTGGCGGAGCTAGGGTGGTCGACGCTGGCGGTGGTGCAGCCTAAAGGGGGTGGCCCTGGCAGATCAAAGGGGGCGATGGGTTTTTCAATTTGGGAGGCACGATTGTTCTGAGTGAAGGAGATTTAGGGTTAAGCCCCTTTTATATATTTTTATTTAATTATTTATTTTCTCCAAAAAGTTATTTTTTTCTCCGAACTCCAAATCAAACCCAACGACTGTCATCCCTAGATAAATTCCCCCATTCTGGACACAATGGGATATGTCCCGCAAGCCAATTCAACTGTTTCGATCAGTTCCATTAAATTTAAAATATAAAATAATATAACGTTCAAAATTGATTTTAACATACATTTTAATTTACCGGGGCCACATACTGACTCCGAAAATTCCAAAAAAATAAATCTAGCTAAGTTTTGGCGATACGGTCCTAGCAAGACTAATTTTGTCAAATTTGGAAATCGTTTGAAAAATGGTCATTTTCCAGTCGATTAAATTCAAATTGAAATTACCAAACGCATTTAAATACATCACGCTCACATATTAGTTCCAAAAATTATGAAATTTGAAATCTAGCAATAATTTGACATTTCGGATCCCACAAAAGTGGTTTCGTCGAAAACGGAGGTCGTTTGCAAAATGGCTATTTTAAGGGCTATATACTATATTAAAATGTATATAAATTCCATAGCGATTATTTTGAATTTTAAACTGGATATAACTTTCAATTTTATTATTAAATCTTAGTTTTTCACATTCTTTAGAAACGTATAATTAAACAGATTCAAATATTTCTGGTTTCACTGAAATCCTATTTATTTTGAATCATGTACATTCAACTGAAATTTAAAATTGAAATTTCGAATTACCATGCCATTTCGAGTTCGTTTTATAATTAAAATAAATTTATACGTTCTTGCTTCGATTCAAATAAATTTTTAGTCGCTATTTTTTAAAATAAACAATAATAAATATTCAAAATCCATTAAAATAGCTAAAATGAAAATTTTAAATTAGTTCTGAGTTTCCAGGTTGTTACAGGACCACCTCCCGATCAGAGTACTCTAGAGGGGATACACTGGGGTTCAACAAGAACATCTTGCAACCCGGCCACACATGACCGACCACTCATTCAGCTTGAGTGAATCGAATATATTGCCACCCATGGTTGTTGGCGGTCTAACAGTATTCCGTAAGATATAGAAACGAAAGAAAAAGAATAAATGAATTTTCTCTAGATTGGTGACAAATTTACCCTGCTTGGGTATGACCCAACTAGCCATGTTGCGTGCCCGATTTTTGTCATTTCCCGGTTGTGAGGCTTGAGTCTACGTTAACTTTTGGAACATCTGGCCGCCATTCACTTTGAATGTCACATCATCAAACCCGTCAAATCACTAGTTGATCTTCCCAAAATTATTACGGGTATAAAAAGCTAACAAAAACAAATTCCTCCGCCACCAACGTAATACCTCGAAAAGATCATCTTATGTGATCTGTTAGGAATACTCTATCATACATTTGTTCATACAAGTTGTCCTGGGACTAGACGAACAGAACACCCCTTGCATTTTACTCCATCTTCAGTTTATCTTCATCGTAATCTAATTCGCAACACCTATGCCTATATGGAGTGGTTTTTTGGATAATAAATCAAATCGTTCTATTAGTATCGACAACGATGCTCAAAAAATCTTTGATAGCCGGTGATCTAAGTATGTAAGGAAAACAATCATCCATTCAAATTTACAACTAAGCATCAAATAATCACTATCCCTTTTTATTAACATTAATTCTACAACTTCCCATATCTTTCCAAATATTTCACAAAACCCGTTCATCCCTTCACGCATCATGGAAAACGTTTCCAAATATTACCAACACTTATTTTCCCAGATAGAAAATATATGTTATTAACGTTTGAAAACATTCCCATCCTTTCCACATTTCTTATTTTTTGTAGTTTAGAAAATATACATTACTAACATTGGAAAACATTTTCAATTTCCATTATAACCATTTTAATCTGCAAAATGTTTGCTTTTAAATCATTATTAACCTTAAAAATGAATATTATTCCTCTATAGAAATCTGGACTCGTTAATCAAATAAAATCTTGAGTTCATTTAAAAATACCATTACAGGTTAAAATTTCATCTCTTGAGTTATTTCATAAATTCATATTCCAATTCCACTTTATAAAATTCATCTGCAAGTAAACTTCTTGTTAAATAAATACCTACCAAATCTTGATAACATATTCTATTATAATATATTGGTTTTAAACCAAATATTAACCATTTCCCTAAAAACTATATAATATATAATTTCTAAAAATAAACTATTTTAAAAACATCTGACATAGACGAATACTAATTACAAATCATTGTGGATTTATTCAATTCTACTCATATTTCAAATATCAAAATAAATTTCATTGTTCCCTTTTTAATAGTTCTCAGTTTCCCCTTTCAAGATTCATTATTGAATTCATATTTCCAAGTTATCTAATGATATTTATTTCATTCTATTATAAATATCGTTTTTAAAATCAAATTGCTTGTTTTATATAATTAAAACTAGTTATTGTATTCTAGCTCAATCAAGGTTTGATTTCTATTATTAAAATAATAAGTAATATTTTTTTTCATTTTTAACTCGAATTCTTTCCTAATATATTTTTAAGGTATTTAAATACCAATAATTTCAAACCCTGTACAATTCCACATCCTAAACAAACAAAAATCAACCATAGGTTATTTATCACATCATATAATACAATATATGAAAAATAACAATATAATTGTTGAGGAATCCAGTTGGACCCCTCCAACCTATTTTCCCAGCATCCACAAATATTAATCAACATAATAACATCACTTTTATATCAGTATGAAATATAATGATAAATGGAATTTGTAGTCAGTCAACGATTTATATATATAACTATATATGTTATTTCAACCAGTTAATTAGTAAATCATCCAAATAACCATCACACAACATTCAGCCATTATCTATCAATATTAAATAACATTTATAAAATTATAAAACTGAACAGAGTTAGTGAGCTTACTCACCTTGGTCGTTAATCGTTAAATAACGATTAACGTTTGATTGATTTAATCAGGTGTTTTAATTTGCCTAAAATTGAAATGATTTCTAAATCGCTCTAGATTAGTTCTGTTGTGTAGCATGTGATCATATGATTCCAACGGCACTAAATTTGTCAGATTCAGATAATGTATACAAACGTTATGTATTTATAAGTTATATGTTATTAAACTAAAGATTAAACTTTAATTTAATTTCAATATATTGGGCCTTGCCTTTTTATTTACCAGCCCAACATCCATTTTAAAACCCATGACCGTAGCCTTTCTTCCCCGCTTCCAATCAGCTTTAGGCATTTTCATGAAACCGTACCACAACTTCCTTCACGCTATTCATGTTGTATGTATTGCGTGCAACTCCTTTCCCATTTATTCTTAAATTTTTATTTTAATTTATAACCGAGGCCTTACTGTAAAGCAAAACGGCCCAATGTCATTCCCCACGCACTTGCTGCTTGCTGTAGCATCTCCCTTCCATTCATGAAATTATCCCACCGAACACATTATTTCCCCAGTAATGCAAATTGTCCACGTTTCTCCAGTATAAACCCTTTATTTTAATTTTATTTTTGTTCTTCTTTATAATACGGCCCATCACCGAAGCCCAAAACCCCATCTCACACCGACCTGCACTTGTACAGTGTAACAACCCGCATTCTACGCATCGGAGGATCGTAGAATATTTATTTCTTTCTCATATGAAGTCGTATGGTCATGTGGCTTTGGGAAACAACCATTGGGGTCATTTCCCATGTTCATGTTTTTTGCCGATTTTTAAATGACCATTTTGCCCCTAGTTGATCTTGTTTCGGCCATAACTTTTGATTGGAAAGGAGTTTTGACCTGAAACCACTTCCATTGGCTCCGGATGATGGTTTACCTTTCCGTAGAGTGGTCACATGTGAGAAACGGACTTACCGTTTGGGAGATATGGCTGAAATAATGTTTGAAAGGTGAAAAACTGCTTAACCGGGCCAAATAGGGTGATTAGTGAATGTGCCCATAACCCATTTCGGGATTAGGGTTATGGGGAGGCTGAAAAGAGTTAGGGTTTCATTCCATTTCAGTTTTCTAGCCTCCACTTACCTCTTAGAAACCCTAAAAATGGCCTCCAACCTCTAAATCGCCTCCAAATCACTTTCTAATCAAGGATTAAGCTTAGCAACATCAAATCAAGGGAGATCTTCACTAAATCAAGATTGCTGCTATTTAGCATTAGTATTCGCGCCAAATCAGAGATTTATTTCAGATCTAAGGTTTATTTGTGGCTAAGGTGAGTGATTTGCATAGTTCCTCACTAATTATGGTTAATTAGTGTTGATTAGTGTTAATTAGCGTTTTTAAACGTAAATAAAATCTGGAAAAATATTTATAAATTCTTAAATGATGTTTTAGACCTCTGATATGAACTTGGATTAATTTGGTTAAGTTTTGCTAATCCTATCATTAGTTATGCTTTAACATGCTTAAGGGAAAATATGGGGTTTTGGCTATGTTTGATCCATTTTAACCTATCATATTGATGTTTTGGTGTTTGAGGTCACTTCTACTTGTTGCTATGACTTTTTGGTATGCTTTGTGATTGACTATAATAGATAGAATAGTCGAAAACGTCGTCGAATGGCGTAAAATGCTTGCTGGAAAAGTTGCAGAAAAACAGTGCAGGTTTTCGGATCGGATCGGAGGAATGGGCTCGGACAGGATAGAGGACTGGGCAAGGGATCACCGAACCGAACCGAGACTTGGCACAAGGGCAAGAAGGAAGGCCACAATGGTTGAGCTGGGATCGGATCGGCTTAAGGAAGGGGGAACCGGATCGAACTGTAGGGAAGAAAGGGGGATCTGAACGGATGGGAATAGGGAAGGGGATCAGATCGGACCAGAAGGCCAAGCCAGGAGCTAAGAGAGAGGGGACGGACTAGACCGTGACAGGGAACCCGAGCCGAACTGGTGTGACGCAGGGAACCCGAACCGAACCGATGAAGCAAACCGATGGAGCAAAAGGAACCCGAACAGAACCAATGTGACGTGAAGGACCCAAACCGAACCGAGATGCATATATATGACCAAACCGAACCGATAGAGAAGAAGGGATGAGATCCGAACCGACCCAGTGATGACCAAAAACCCGAGATGCAAAGGTAGTCCAAGTTGGAAGTTAGAGCTCAGGATCTAGTTGGAAACCAATGAGTTCATTCATGGTTGGGCTTTGCTGCGGGACGTGTGTTAAGGAGTTGTCGACGTTCATAACTTCGATTCACCACTGAAAAGGAATGATGGGCTACGTATCAGTGCAGTAGAGTTACTATGACTCGAGGGCAAAGTGATCGTAGCAGGACTACGTATCAGTGCAGTAGAGTCACCATGACTCGAGGGGCAAAGTGATCGTAGTAAGACTATGAGCCAGTGCAGTGGAGCCATTGTGACTCCATGGGGCAGAGTGGACATAGTAAAGGATTAGTAAGTCTATGAGCTAGTGCAGTGGGGTGTGTACGACTCCATGGGGGCAAAGTGGGCATAGCGAAGGATTAGTGGCTATGGATCAGTGCAGTGAAGCCGTTGTGACTTCATGGGGCAGAGTGATCATAGCAAAGTATTGGGTGGTCGAAGTGGTGGATATCGTATACTTTATGCACTGAGTGAGAGATGTGAGGATGGATGCTATGTTTGATTGTTTGCCATCACTATGACATGCACACCCCCACCCCCGTTATCTTTACACCATTTATTCAGTGGCACCTTAGAGTGTTGTACAGTATATAGTGCTAACTCTTTGGTTGCAGGTCCAGGTTCAGGTATGGTTTAGTATACCTGTTATTGTTCTGTTTAGCTGCTTATCGCTCATACCAGACTTTTTGCCTGACCCAGAGTTTTATGTCTCTTCTTATTACTCTGGGTGCTCTCACGAGCAGACTAGAGAAAGGTTAGCTGGTGATGCGCGAGTGGCGGATTCGGAGGCGAGCAGGAGGCTTCCACGTATGATATATATGTATATATAGATATTCTCCCTATGTCGTTGCTGGTCACTACTTTGGGCATTAGTAGTGTACCTTTCTTGTTTAGCTATTTTAGACAGTTGTTAAAAGTTGTAATAATGTTGGCTTTGGATCATAAGCTGTACTTTGGGTTTTCCACTGCTATGGTAGTTTGTTTCAGCTTATACACTGTCTCACCTGTTTTATGTCAAGTATGTTGTTATTATATTTTGTTCCATGCGCTGTGAGACATTCTACAGGTTCCTTGTTAATTCATTCATCTTCTTTCCTTCCTTCTGACGACCGTCCCGTGCTAACTGGACATGTGTACAACGCACTTTTGGAGTAAATGTCGGTTGGTGTGGGGCGGGTCATCACATTTGGTATCAGAGCTCTAGGTTGTGTAGTTAACCTAGGGAAAGACACTAGGGAGAGATAGTACGTATATGAGAGCGCGTATTTGTGATTACTTTGGTTTTCAAAAAGTTATATATATGTATATACTATTAGTAGTATAAGGATGAAGTCGTACTGCACTAGCACCACCTTGGAGATAGTTAATCGTTTTCTCTTTACTGATTGAACGATGAGTCGAGACACGAGGGGTGCTGGTAGAGGGACCAATAATGGGAATGCTCCTGACATGAGGACGATGTTCATTGACTTCATGAGAGGGATGCTTCGGGATGTTCAGGGGGCAGTTCCCAATCCCGATAATGGTGGTGGTCCAGTAGTGCAGGCGCCTAGGGCCGATTTCGCCAAGCTGTCCAAGGATTACACTAACCTTGGTGGGAAGCCGTTCCACAGAACGGAGTCGGCCACGGATGTTCAGGATTGGTTGGATAACTGTGATCGTATCTTCGACGACTTGGGTATCGAGGATGCAATGAAGAGAAGGCTAGCATCTCGTCAGCTGCAAAGGCGAGCGATGAATCGGTGGAATGCTATTAAGACAGCTACTCCAGAGGATCAGGTTACTTGGGACCAGTTTAAGGGTCGCTTTAGCGACAAGTTTATCCCAGCTGCTTAGAAGTCAGAATTGTTTAGGAAGTTCTTGGAGCTTAAGCAGAATGGTAGGGCAGTCTCGGACTATATTGCTGAGTTCGACACTTTGTCGAAGTATGGATTATCCCTTATTGATACTCCTGAGAAGAAGAATGAGAAGTTCATTACTGGTTTGGATGGATACTTGGGGGAAAGGCTTATTAACCACATCGATGAGACGTTTGAGTCGATTGTTGGGAAAGCTATGAGATCAGAGAGTCTTTACCCTAAGTCAAAGACTGAGGTTGCATCCGCAGAAGGGCCAAAACCGCAAGCGAGCGGTGGAGGTAAGAATAACTCTCAGAATAAGAGGAAGCAGAACCAGTCTAAGGATGGCCAGGAAAAGAGTAAGAAAGATGTTGAGTGCTTCAGCTGTGGTAAGAAGGGCCATTATGCTAAAGAATGTCGGGCCAAGCCAGCGGATAGGAAGTCCTACAACTGTGGCCAAGTGTGACATCATAATGAAAAATGTCCACAACCTCTTAAGGAGAAGCAGATTGTGAAAGCATATGCTATCAATGATGTTCGTTCTTCGTCGAATACCCCAACTGCGGCAGAGAAAGGAAAGAATGTCATCACTCAAGGTATGCTTTGTATTTATGATGTACCAGTTCGAGTATTATTTGATACCGGAGCTTCCCGTTCCTTCATATCTAGTGACCTGGTAGATAGGTTGGGACTGGAACCCAAGATAGTCGATTGACCGTTGGTTGTGACGAACCCGATTGGTGGTTCGACTAACCTTAGTATGATTTGCCGAAATTTGGTCTTATCGAGTCATGGATGTATGTTTGTTTGTGATTGCTTTGTTTTGGGCTTTATTGGGTATGGCATTATATTGGGGGTCGATTGGCTCTAAAGATACGGGGTGGTGGTAGACTGCGAGGGCTTTTTGGTAACAGTTAGAGCGGATGATGGGCGGAGGGTAGTGTTTGGTAGTCTACCTAGTGATGGGGTAATGGCTAGTTTTATTAATTTCCTCGACATCCCGCATGATGAGTTGTCAGATGCGCCTGTGGTTGGCCAGTATCCGGACATCTTCGAGGAAGTGACCGGACTTCCACCACACCGAGAGATTGAGTTCCGTATTGATTTAGTGAAAGATGCCAGACCTATAGTGATGCCACTTCGTCGTATGGCACCAAGGGAGCAGCGAGAGCTCGGGGTGCAAGTCAGCGATCTTTTGAAGAAGGGATTTATTAGAAGAAGTGTCTCCGTGTGGGGAGCACCAATTGTGTTTGCCATTAAGGAAGATGGTTCCCTTCGTTTGTGTGTGGACTACCGCGAGTTGAATAAGGTGACGAGGAAGAATAAGTATCCTCTACCGCGGATAGATGATTTGTTTGATCAACTGGAAGGAGCAAGAGTGTTCTCCCAGTTGGACCTCGCGATAGGATTTCATCAGCTCCGAGTAGCGGCTGAGAGTGTTCCGAAAACGACATTTAGGACGCCGTCTGGATTTTATGAGTGGTTGGTGATGCCATTTGGGTTGACAAATGCACCAACATACTTCGTGGATCTTATGAATCGGGTATTCAGAGATCAGTTGAATAAGTTTGTCCTTGTGTTCGTGGATGACATTTTGGTCTATTCGAGGACAGAGGAAGAACACAAGGAGCATTTGAGGATAGTGATGGAGGTGTTGAGAAAACACCAATTGAAAGCAAAGTTTTTTAATTGTCACTTCTGGAGGAGGGAAGTGAGATTCTTGGGCCATGTTGTTTCAGAGAATGGTATTGCCGTGGATCCTGCGAAGGTGGCTACGGTACAGGATTGGTCTACGCCCAAGAATGCAACAGATGTAAGAAGCTTCTTGGGGTTAGCTGGGTATTATCGTAAGTTTATCTAGGGCTTCTCCAAGATAGCGGCACCGTTGACTCAGTTGACTAAGAGGAAT
The DNA here is from genome assembly GCA_030737875.1 of Allium sativum. Taxonomy (NCBI): domain Eukaryota; kingdom Viridiplantae; phylum Streptophyta; class Magnoliopsida; order Asparagales; family Amaryllidaceae; genus Allium; species Allium sativum. The sequence goes on from CM060922.1 coordinate 888,744,971, forward strand.
CAAGCCTTCATCTAGGACGGAGTGTGTGAGAATGCATTCAAGAGTCTAAAAGAAAAGTTGTAACACCCCGTGAATTCTATAACGTTAAGCTTCACAAATTAAACTATAATTAATTATAAATGGTGAAATCAAGGGAAATGGGTTACTCCATTGCGTTCGTCTCGAAATTCTGCTTGAGATAGAGTCCAAGTTTGTGTAAAACGGATATCGTATGAAGAAGATATGGACGAACGAAGTTGGGCAGAAAAACCAGAAAACGGGTCAGAATGCACTGGCGCACTTGGGAAGTGCGCCAGAACAAAGTAGAACTGGCGCACTTGGGAAGTGCGCCAGTACATTTTTAGCCTGGCGCACCTGCCAAGTGCGCCCAGGTCAGAAAGACCTGCTGGTCAGGCCCTGGCTGGCTTGGTCAGGGTCTGGTCAAATTCTTATGCTTGGCTGAGTCACTAGGGCTTACGTGTCACCTTTTGATTGGCTCTTTGAACTTTGTATGGTCTAGATTCCTCCTATCTTCATCTGACGGCTCAAAACAATTTAAAATTCTAAAAATACAACTCAAGTCTAACCCTAAATTCACACAAATAATAGAATACAAAAGTCGTCATGCTGCTGGAGAGGAACTAGGAATGGCCGTCAATTAGAAAGCCTAGAGACAAGCCAACACAAAAGCCTAAGAGACGAATCAAATTAAGAAGAATATTAAAGTTTAATCAAATCAATCAACGCAACATTAGTCTACCGAAAGGAGCGCATCTCAGTTTCAGAATTCAGAATCAAGAATTCAAGATTCTGCATTCGTTGTAAGTATAGTGACCTTTCAGAATATGAATAAAAACTGTGATGTGATTCGATGTGAATGAAAATAGAATCGTGTTGTTATAATTTTTGTGTATTGTAATGGTTCTACCATGATTTGTGTATTGATGTTTGTGGCATAAATTGATTGATGCAAGCCTATTGAACAATTGTATATGAAAACAACGACATTTGCAAGTTTGTGGCAAAAACTAGAAATTGATCCCTTTTTGTATATATCGATGGCATGGACTATGTATATTCCCTTAGTCTAAATAAGAATTTATGTAAACATGTTATAGACCTTTTATGCCTACATGACCCAAAACCTATGATATCATTCTTATGTTTATTGGCAAGTATCATTAGATCTATGTTTGCAAGTATAATTGGATCTATGTTTCATAAACTATGCAAGTTCATGTTTATTTGCAAAATATAATTGGTTCTATGTCAAACAACGTTTGGGTTTCATAAACTATGCAAGTTCATGTTGAAATAGGCTATATGATTAGATGTAAAAATTGTACATTTTTGATGAATATATATAACATGCTAGTTTTGTGGTCGATATTATGCCAAGTAAAACATGTTTAAACACAAGTTTGTATTTGCCAAAACTATGCCATTTCATATGTCACCTACTTAGTCATACTTTGATTTGAATGCAAGTTCACATGACCCATGTTATATGTTATTTGAATCACCAAATTGCAAGTTCATGCGCCACACACCTTTATGTATTACATGTTCTTGATTTCCCTTTTTTTCCTCACGTTTATAAAGTTGGGCTAAATCGTGACAAGCCCAACACATGTTATAACGTTGCGAACAAACGGGGGTAATAACGTTGGGTGTAAAATATGAAAATATATGTTGGCATGTTTGGCGCCTGCCAATGATTATGACACATAAGCAGTTTGAATTGAAATACCCAAAAATAAAAAGATATGACATTTACATATAGTTGAGAAGTAATAAAATATGTAAATTTAGAAAACACGATATGCTTAACCCGAGCTTGGATTGAGTTGTGATGTAAACCTGCCCGGACCCGCCCGGCTGTCCAGTAGTCACAACAATACCTATCCAATGTGGGTGGTTAAGCATTGAGCCCAATAAGGACCCAAGGTTAGACTGAGCTATGGTGTAAACCTGCCCGGAACCGACCGGTACATCCAGTAACCGTAGCAATACCTATCTAATGTGAATGGTCTGGTGCTCCTAAGAGGCTAAGGACAGATGGTAGGGTTAAGTCAACTATAACACTCAACCAAATTCAACATGTTAACAAGAATTAATGGGTGGGGTTAGGTAAATACATACACTTAACCACTTAACATGTTTGACTAGAAAATCCTGGTAACGAGGGACCCGTTTCAGCAGTAACCCAAAGTTAGGTATCAACGGTACCCTGAAACAAGGCAGGGTGGGGCACGATTACTGGGCTGATCGTAAGCAGTCAAACGACGGCGGTGGGTGCACAGTGCAGGTCTAATGGGGTGCGGGCGTGCACACACTCCGGAGCAGACAACCAGGGCACTGGGGACACCAGTAGTATAACTTATGCCTTCTAGTTTTGTGTCGGGGCCGCCACCATGGGTCTTGATACACCCCATGGTGGGACCAGCATAGGTATCTACAATTCTTGGGGGCCGTATGACACATGTTAACGCGAGTAGGAGCCGATCTTTTAACAAGAATGGAGATCACTTCACCCTCACCATAGGGTGCCAGTTAGAATAAATTCAAATAAGTGCAAAGATATAGTATGGGTGCGATAGTACATTCGACACTTCCTTTGCTGGTGATACTTTCCTATTTTTAGTTTATGTTTATCATACCCTTTTCTTATTCACATACTGAAGAGCTACTAGATTTACTCAGGCTTTATGTCTGACCCTATTTTCTTTTCGTCTTCTTTTCTTCCGTCCCCCCCTCCCCCCGGTCCATAGGGAGGAAACAACTCAACTCAGTCAGACTCTTTATAAGCACCAAGAACGTTGATGTATGATTTGGATCTTTCTTGCTCGGATTATGGCTTTACATATTACTATGGGGATTTTTGTCACTTTATTTATGTTTTCATGCTTCTTTAATAATCAAGGCAGTTATGAGGTTGTAATGTTGGAAGTATTTTGAGACAATTATGGAAATCTTTTGTTTGATACACGTATTGATGAAATAAAAGTTTGTTTGGTTTCCGTTGTTTAAAATATGTGTATTTATATCTATCTTGAGTTTATCTGTGGCTTTTACTTATAAACCTCCACCAAAGTTAAGGCATTCCCTTTGTGAGTGACCTTAATGGAAGTGGGATGTTTCACTTGGTATCAGAGCATAGGTTTACCAGACAAGATAAAAGTTTTTGAAAATTGTTTTCAAAAAGAAAGTAAAGAAGCATCTTTTTTAGAAAAAGTGTTATATTTATAAAAAGACAAAATCCCCCAAAGCCATGTGCCCTATCTATCCCTCTCTATCCTTCGTTTTGAAATTTTCCTTTCTGTTTCAGCATGTCTGGAGACCTTAACCTTCCAGAAGGAGTGTCGATTCCCGGCTGGTTTATGAGGTACTTAGAAGCAAGGGCCAATGGCGCGGGCCCAGCAGACATCCCTCCTCCAGTGGCTGTGGTTCCTCCTCCTCCTCCGCCTCCTCGTGGAAATGCCTTCGCAAAAACATGTAGAGACTTCAAGGCTATGGGTGGAAAAGACTTTTATGGGACAAAATCTTTTGTAGAAGCAAGTAACTGGTTAAAGGAGACTGGGGATTTGTTTGTCATCTTTGGAGTGGATGACAGACAAAAGATACAACTTGCGGTGTGGTTACTTAAGGATGAAGCTTCCTATTGGTGGGATGTTGCTCAAAGGGCGGTGGAAACATGGGAAGACTTCAGGACAAGGTTTATGATGAAATTCCTCTCCCAAGCCGAAAGAAGCCTGCAAATGGTAAAGTTTCTAACTCTGAAACAGGGAAGCATGACAATCAGGGAATATGTTAATCAGTTTAATCAGCTGGCTAGATTTGGGCTAAACTTAGTAAACACCCAACACAAGAAGGCACTTCGCTTCGTCAAGGGTTTGAATGAGCCTCTACACAGCCTTGCCATGACCCATGTATCCACGGGAGCGACTTATGAAAGCCTGGTGGACATGGCGTTGCTACACGAGGAAGACCACGACAAGAAAGAAACTAAGGGGGAAGAGAAGAAAGAAGGTCTACAAGCAAAGAAAACAGATTTCAAGAAAGGAGGGAAGAACAATAAGCCCCGTGAGAAGAGAAGGTGCAATTTCTGTGGCATTGTGGGCCATATATGAAAAGACTGCCAGAAAAGGAAGGCGAAGATGGGTCGTTGCTTCCATTGTGGAGAGACTGGGCACCAAGCTAAGGACTGCCCAAAGAAGAAAGGGCAGGGACAGAAAGCCAGATCCACTTCAGGGGGTCAGGTTCATGCGCTAGTGGCACCTCAACAGGAACGAGGTAGTAATATTTCTGTAGAAAGTGTAGTCTATCTTTATGATCATCCAGTTCGTACACTTTTTGACTCTGGCGCATCACACTCTTTTATTTCATCTGCCTTAGTAGAATCTCTGCATCTAGACACTAGTATGGTAGAAGATCCCATAGTAGTTTCAAATCCAATTGGGGGCTCCGCTTACTTGTCAATGGTTTGTTTGGGTTTGAAAATCTCTATTCTCAGTGTTGAGTTTAGTTGTAATGCCTTTGTTTTGGGCTTCTCGGGATATGGTTTGATCTTAGGCATGGACTGGTTATGCAGTAATAGTGCCATTCTTGACTGTGATAAAAGAGTAGTCAGACTCTTGACTTGGCTTGGTAACACTTTAGAAATCTCTTGTAATCCCTTGAATCCTGTTATGCTTAGTTATCTAGAGTCGCTTGATGCTTCTGATGAGAATTTGCAATCAGTTAGAGTAGTCCGGGAATATCTGGATGTCTTTGAGGAAGTGAAAGGCTTACCTCCGAGGCGGGAAATAGACTTCTGCATATATCTTGTGGATAACGCAAAGCCTGTAGCTTTACCTGTCAGACACATGGCTACAAGGGAGAGAAAGGAGCTCAGTAAGCAGGTTAAAGAACTTCTCGAAAAGGGGTTCATTAAACGGAGCATTTCAAAATGGGGTGCTCCAGTGGTGTTCGCAACCAAAGTAGACGGTTCGCTTCGCCTTTGCGTCGACTATAGGGAGTTAAACAAATTGACCAAGAAAAATAGGCACCCTCTTCCCCGAATCGACGATTTGTTTGATCAGCTTGTAGGTGCGACGGTCTTCTCCCAACTTGATCTGGCAACTGGGTTCCATCAGCTAAGTGTAGCTGAAGACATCATTGATAAGACAGCATTCAGAACCCCAGACGGTTTCTTCGAGTGGCTTGTCATGCCTTTCGGCTAGACAAACGCACCCGCTTATTTCGTAGACCTAATGAGCAGGGTGTTCAGAGAATTCCTCAACAAATTTGTGGTTGTCTTCGTAGATGATATCTTAATCTTCTCAAAGAGTGAGGAAGAACATGCTCAGCATCTGAAAGAAATCATGGATACTCTCCGTGCACATCAACTAAAAGCCAAATTCTCCAAATGTCACTTCTGGAGAAAAGAAGTAAGGTTTCTTGGGCATATAGTGTCCAAAGAAGGGTTGGCTGTGGACCCCACGAAAGTGGTGGCAGTGCAAGATAGGAAGACACCAAGAAATGCAACCGAAGTTCGAAGCTTTCTTGGGCTAGCCGGTTTTTATCGAAAGTTTATTAGGGATTTTGCGAAAATCTCAGCCCCACTCACAAGGCTAACAAAGAATAATCTGGCGTTCACTTGGGATTTGGACTGCGAGTTTGCTTTCCAACGATTAAAAAGGGCTCTTACAACAGCCCCAGTTCTAACTCTACCTGACGGAAGCAAAATGTTCACAGTATACACGGATGCATGTGGAACGGGACTAGGCGTTGTTCTAATACAAAAGGAAGGGTAGTAGCTTATGGCGGAAGACAATTGAAAGTTCATGAATAGAACTACCCAACCCACGATCTTGAGTTGGCCGCCATCGTCTTTGCACTTAAGTCTTGGCGCCATTATCTCTTAGGTGAGAAGTTTGAATTATACACTGACCATAAATCGTTGAAATATCTCTTCTCCTAGAAGGATCTTAACTTGAGGCAGCAAAGATGGATGGAGTTTCTTGCCTCGTATGATTTTGAAATTTCCTATACTCTCGGAAAAGGCAACGTGGTAGCAGACGCGTTGAGCCGAAAGAAACTGACCCTAAGCCCTCTCTTTGTGGAAAGGCAAAACTTGGAGTATATAGCCAGTTTTAACTTTAGGCCCTCCTCGGATTTTGTACCGGGTTTGTTATCATCTCTCGAAGTATGCCCTACTCTCTTAGACTCAATAGGGGCTGCACAACGTGAAGACCCTCAGCTTGTTGATGTGATTGATAAACTTATTAGGGGTGAGACTTCTAGTCACCTCAGTAGATACACCATCGATGATAAAGGTTGGCTGAGACAAGATGGAAGATTATGCATCCCACAAGCAAGGGAGTTGACAAAGAAGGTTCTCAAGGAAGCGCATCATTCCAAGATGACTATACACCCTGGCGGTGATAAGATGTACAAGGATATAAAAAGGACTTTCTTTTGGAGTGGCATGAAGCAAGACATAGCAGATTTCGTTTCTAAGTGCATGACCTGCCAACGGGTCAAGGCGGAACAAAAAAAGCCTGGAGGACTACTTCATCCTCTAGAGGTCCCACAATGGAAGTGGGATAGCATTTCAATGGACTTCATTGATGGACTGCCTAGGTCGAGAAGAGGCAACACTGGCATTTGGGTAATAGTGGATAGGCTTACTAAAAGCGCCCACTTTATACCTATCAAGAGTAGAAGGACTGCCGCATCTCTAGCATCTCTTTATCTCAAGGAAACAGTTCGACTCCATGGGATACCCTCCAGCATTGTTAGTGACCGAGACCCTATCTTCACGAGTGAGTTTTGGCGGAGTCTGCAAGAAGCTGTAGGCACACAACTATGTTTGAGCGCGGCCTATCACCCCCAAACAGATGGCCAGACGGAAAGGGTGAATAGAGTTTTAGAGTATCTTTTAAGACTTTGCGTTCTTGACTTTGGAGGGACGTGGGAGGAACACCTTCCTTTAGTGGAATTTGCCTACAACAACAGCTACCATGCTACCATCGGCATGGCACCCTTCGAAGCCTTGTATGGAAGACCGTGCAAATCACCAACTTGTTGGTGGGAGTCTACAGATAAGCTTATACTTGGGCCAGACATGATTCGAGAAACTTCAGAGAAAGTGGACTTGATAGGTAGGAGAACGAAGACAGCCCAAGACAAACAGAAATCCTACGCCGACAAAAGAAGGACCAACCTTGAGTTTGAGGTTGGGGACAGGGTTTTCCTTAAGGTATTCCCTTTAAGGAACGTCGTTCGCTTTGGATCCGCAGGAAAGCTAGCACCAAGATTTGTAGGACCGTTCCCTATCATCGAGAAGATTGGGAAAATGGCTTATAGAGTAGATCTGCCTGAAAGATTGGCCGGAATTCACAACGTCTTTCACGTTTCTCATCTCCGGAAATGTCTACATGAATCAGTGGAAGTGGTGAAGCCAAGCATTCTAGAAGAAGCCGAAGTGGAACGTGAAGCAACTGTGAGGAGAGTTCCAACTCAAATCGTAGGAACTGAAATCAAAAAGCTACGCAACCGCGAAGTGAAGCTCGTTAAGGTTCAGTGGAGCGACGCCGAGGAAGACGCGACTTGGGAAACTGAGGATAGAATACGCGCTGCATACCCTTTTCTTTTTGAGGGTACATCTTTGACCTCTTTTTTTCTTAAGTTGTGCTTGTATCTATCTTTTTAGGTATATCTCCTCGATATTATCCTTTATCCTTAGGTAGAAACCCCTTTGGATGTAAACATGTATTTGAAACATGTTATGGTTGATGGCTGCAAGTGGTTGCTAGTGGTTGCTCGTGGATGCATATACACACACAATCTAGGTCTTAGATCGGCTCAATCACTTCGTACTGCATATGCATATATGTATTCTTATTTGTATATGGTTGAAAACTTGATATGCTGTCATATGGTCGTCGCATTTGTATGAATAGTTGTGCACTCATGTAGAATTATGAGTAGGAAAAATTTGCATACATAATGGATTCATGACACTTACATGATTCGCATTAAGGAGGTCAACTGAATCAGTAGACCGCCTGATTTCTGCATTAGATAAGGACATGTACACACACTATGCATATGATCATGAAGCATTAGAAGTCTTTTAAGGAAAGTGGATGCCTGTGTTTGTTGGTTGAGTAGATGAACTGTTGGATGGTAGGATATACATTCTTCCTAACTTGAAGATTTCAGGGACGAAATCCTTTTAAGGGGGGGGGGGGGGGAGAATGTAACACCCCGTGAATTCTATAATGTTAAGCTTCACAAATTAAAGTATAATTAATTATAAATTGAGAAATCAAGGGAAATGGGTTACGCCATTACGTTCGTCTAGAAATTCTGCTTGAGATAGAGTCCAAGTTTGCGTAAAACGGATATCGTATGAAGAAGATATAGACGAACGAAGTTGGGCAGAAAAACCAGAAAACGGGTCAGAATGCACTGGCGCACTTGGGAAGTGCGCCAGAACAAAGTAGAACTGGCGCACTTGGGAAGTGCGCCAGTACATTTTTAGCCTGGCGCACCTGCCAAGTGCGCCCAGGTCAGAAAGACCTGCTGGTCAGGCCCTGGCTGGCCTGGTCAGGGTCTGGTCGAATTCTGATGCTTGGCTAAGTCACTAGAGCTTACGTGTCACCTTTTGATTGGCTCTTTGAACTTTGTATGGTCTAGATTCCTCCTATCTTCATCTGACGGCTCAAAACAATTTAAAATTCTATAAATACAACTCAAGTCTAACCCTAAATTCACACAAATAATAGAATACAAAAGTCGTCATGCTGCTGGAGAGGAACTAGGAATGACCGTCAATTAGAAAGCCTAGAGACAAGCCAACACAAAAGCCTAAGAGACGAATCAAATTAAGAAGAAGATTAAAGTTTAATCAAATCAATCAACGCAATGTTAGTCTACCCAAAGGAGTGCATCTCAGTTTCAGAATTCAGAATCCAGAAGTCAAGATTCTGCATTCGTTGTAAGTATAGTGACCTTTCAGAATATGAATAAAAACTGTGATGTGATTCGATGTGAATGAAAATAGAATCGTGTTGTTATAATTTTTTTGTATTGTAATGGTTCTACCATGATTTGTGTATTGATGTTTGTGGCATAAATTGATTGATGCAAGCCTATTGAACAATTGTATATGAAAACAACGGCATTTGCAAGTTTGTGGCAAAAACTAGAAATTGATCCCTTTTTGTATATGTCGATGGCATGGACAATGTATATTCCCTTAGTCTAAATAAGAATTTATGTAGACATGTTATATACCATTTATGCCTACATGACCCAAAACCTATGATATTATTCTTATGTTTATTGGCAAGTATCATTAGATCTATGTTTGCAAGTATAATTGGATCTATGTTTCATAAACTATGCAAGTTCATTTTTATTTGCAAAATATAATTGGTTCTATGTCAAACATCGTTTGGGTTTCATAAACTATGCAAGTTCATGTTGAAATAGGCTATATGATTAGATGTAAAAATTATACATTTTTGATGAATATATATAACATGCTAGTTTTGTGGTCGATATTATGCCAAGTTAAACATGTTTAAACACAAGTTTGTATTTGCCTAAACTATGCCATTTCATATGTCACCTACTTAGTCATACTTTGATTTGAATGCAAGTTCACATGACCCATGTTATATGTTATTTGAATCGCCAAATTGCAAGTTCATGCGCCACACAACTTTATGTATTACATGTTCTTGATTTCCCTTTTTTTCCTCACGTTTATAAAGTTGGGCTAAATTGTGACAAGCCCAACACATGTTATAACGTTGCGAACAAACGGGGGTAATAACGTTGGGTGTAAAATATGAAAATATATGTTGGCATGTTTGGCGCATGCCAATGATTATGACACATAAGCAGTATGAATTGAAATACCCAAAAATAAAAAGATATGACATTTACATATAGTTGATAAGTAATAAAATATGTAAATTTAGAAAACACGATATGCTTAACCCGAGGTTGAATTGAATTGTGATGTAAACCTGCCCGGACCCGCCCGGCTGTCCAGTAGTCACAACAATACCTATCCAACGTGGGTGGTTAAGCATTGAGCCCAATAAGGACCCGAGGTTAGACTGAGCTACGGTGTAAACCTGCCCGGAACCGACCGGCACATCCAGTAACCATAGCAATACCTGTCTAATGTGAGTGGTCTGGTGCTCCTAAGAGGCTAAGGACAGATGGTAGGGTTAAGTCAACTACAACACTTAACCTTCAACTTGTTAACAAGAATTGATGGGTGGGGTTAGTTAAGTACAGACACTTAACCACTTAACATGTTTGATAAGAAAATCCTGGTAACGAGGGACCCGTTTCAGCAGTAACCCAAAGTTAGGTATCAACGGTACCCTGAAACTAGGTAGGGTGGGGCACGATTACTGGGCTGATTGTAAGCGGTCAAACGACGGCGGTGGGTGCACAGTGCAGGTCTAACGGGGTGCGGGCGTGCACACACTCCGGAGCAGACAACCAGGGCACTGGGGACACCAGTAGTATAACCTATGCCTTCTAGTTTTGTGTCGGGGCCGCCACCATGGGTCTTGATACACCCCATGGTGGGACCAGCATAGGTATCTACAATTCTTGGGGGCCGTATGACACATGTTAACGCGAGTAGGAGCCGATCTTTTAACAAGAATGGGGATGACTTCACCCTCACCATAGGGTGTCAGTTAGAATAAATTCAAATAGGTGCACATATATAGTATGGGTGCGATAGTACATTCGACACTTCCTTAGCTGGTGACATTTTCCTATTTTTAGTTTATGTCTATCATACCCTTTTCTTATTCACATACTGAAGAGTTACTAAATTTACTCAGGCTTTATGTCTGACCCTATTTTCTTTTCGTTTTCTTTTCTTCCGTAACCCCCCCCCCCCACGCAGGTCCATAGGGAGGAAACAACTCAACTCAGTCAGACTCTTTACAAGCACCAAGAACGTAGATGTATGATTTGGATCTTTCTTGCTCGGATTATGGCTTTGGATATCACTATGGGGATTTTTGTCACTTTATTTATGTTTTCATGCTTCTTTAATAATCAAGGTAGTTATGAGGTTGTAATGTTGGAAGTATTTTGAGACAATTATGGAAATCTTTTGTTTGATACACGTATTGATGAAATAAAAGTTTGTTTGGTTTCCGCTGTTTAAAATATGTGTATTTATATCTGTCTTGAGTTTATCTGTGGCTTTTACTTATAAACCTCCACCAAAGTTAAGGCATTCCCTTTGTGAGTGACCTTAATGGAAGTGGGGTGTTTCAAAAGTTGACGCGTGCGCCAGTGTTAGTCATTCCTAAAGGGAATGAAGAGATGACGGTATACACGGATGCTTGTGGTACTGGACTAGGTGCTGTATTGATGCAAGGAGGTAGGGTTGTAGCTTATGCTAGTCGGCAACTAAAGCCACATGAGAAAAGGTATCCTATCCATGATTTGGAACTAGCAGCGATCTTGTTCGCATTGAAGATGTGGAGACATTAACTCTTGTGGGAAAGATTCGAGTTGTTTACCGATCATAAATCGTTAAAGTATCTCTTCTCTCAGAAGGATCTGAATCTCCATCAACAAAGTTGGTTAGAGTTCTTCGCTTCGTATGATTTTGATATCGCATATACACCTGGGAAAGGTAATGCGGTAGCCGATGCCTTGAGTAGGAGACATGCCAGTTTAGGGGCTATGTTTCTTGAATGAAAGCAACTGGAGTATATCACAGGGTTTGATTTCAGACCAAAGTGCGAATTGGATCCAGAGATGTTGGCTAGTTTGATGATCAAACCCACTTTGATTGAGAGGATTGGTTCCAGTAAGAAGGACGATCCTAACCTGTTGGAAATCATCTCCAAGTTAGAGATGAATATCGACGGTGAGGAGATGAATTTGTATGGGCTTGATCGAGAAGGATGGCTTCGAAAGAATGGAAGGCTAGTTGTACCCAACGTGAATGGTTTGAGAGATGAAGTGCTTAGGGAATGTCATCACTCGAAACTAACTATACACCCCGGTGGTGATAAGATGTATCGAGACTTGAAGCAGACTTACTACTGGGAAGGGATGAAAAGAGACGTTGGGAAGTTTATATCTAAGTGCATGAATTGCCAGCTAGTTAAAGCCGAGCAAAAGAAGCCCAGTGGTTTGTTGCAACCATTAGAAATTCCAGAATGTAAATGGGAGCAAGTCTCGATGGATTTCATTGATGGTTTACCAAGAACTAGATCGAGACATGATATCATTTGGGTAATTATGGATCGATTGACCAAGAGTGCAAGATTTATACCAGTCAAATCGACCAGAACGGCAACTAAGTTAGCAGAACTGTATATGAAGTGGGTAGTGAGATTTCATGGAGTACCTAAAAGCATTGTGAGTGACCGAGACCCGTTGTTTACTAGTGGGTTTTGGAAGAGCTTACAAGAGGCTCTAGGATCAGAATTATATCTCAGTACCGCGTATCATCCTCAAACCGACTGTCAGACAGAGAGGGTGAATCGTATATGGGAAGATCTCTTGAGGGCTTGTATATTGGATTTTGGTGGATCATGGGACGACCATTTGCATCTAGTAGAGTTTGCATATAATAATAGCTACCAATCCAGTATCGGTATGGCTCCATATGAAGCTTTGTACGGAAGACCGTGCAACTCACCATCATGTTGGATAGAGACCGGTGAGAAGTTTGTGCTTGGACCAGATGTGGTAAGAGAAACTTCAGATAAGATTAAGATCATTCAACAACGAATGAAGGCTGCCCAGGATATGCAGAAGAGTTATGCTGATAAGAGGAGAAGAGACTTAAAGTTCTCCGTTGGTGACTTGGTGTTTGTCAAGATTTCTCCGTTGAAGAGCATGATACGATTTGGCAGGAGAGGCAAGTTGGCACCAAGGTTTGTTGGCCCATTCCCAGTTCTCGAACAAGTTGGGAATTTGGCATATAGAGTTGACTTACCAGAGAAGATGGCGGGAGTTCACAACGTATTTCATGTTTCCCAACTAAGGAAGTTCGTACACGACCCAGATATGACTATTTCACCTGATCAGTTAGAGGACTTCGAAGTGGAACCCAAGGCGGTTGGGAACCGCAAGCCGATTCGTATTGCCGAGCATGATGTGAAGTAACTTTCGAAGGAAGGCGGTGAAGCTAGTCAAGGTTCAGTGGGGCGAAAACGAGAATGACTGTACTTGGGAGACAGAGAAGAGCATTAGGAAGACGTATCCAGAACTCTTTTCCTGGTAAGATTTACTTTGCAATTTAGTTATTCCGCATGCTAGGATAGACTTGTTTTGCTTGTTTTGCATGTTTGATTGTTGTTTTATGGCTGGTAGGCATGCGGGACCCTTTGTGTATTTTAGTTAGGGAATTTCGGGGGCGAAATTTCTTAAGGGGGGAGAATGTAACAACCCGCATTCTACGCATCGGAGGATCGTAGAATATTTATTTCTTTCTCATATGAAGTCGTATGGTCATGTGGCTTTGGGAAACAACCATTGGGGTCATTTCCCATGTTCATGATTTTTGCCGATTTTTAAATGACCATTTTGCCCCTAGATGATCTTGTTTCGGCTATAACTTTTGATTGGAAAGGAATTTTGACCTGAAACCACTTCCATTGGCTCCAGATAATGGTTTACCTTTCCGTAGAGTGGTCATATGTGAGAAACGGAAATAACGTTTGGGATATATGGATGAAATAAGGTTTGGAAGGTGAAAAACTGCTTAACCGGGCCAAATAGGGTGATTAGTGAATGGTCCCATAACCCGTTTCGGGATTAGGGTTATGGGGTGACTGAAAAGAGTTAGGGTTTCATTCCATTTCAGTTTTCTAGCCTCCACTTACCTCTTAGAAACCCTAAAAATGGCCTCCAACCTCTAAATCACCTCCAAATCACTTTCTAATCAAGGATTAAGCTTAGCAACATCAAATCAAGGGAGATCTTCACCAAATCAAGATTAGAGCTGCTATTTAGCATTAGTATTCGTGCCAAATCAGAGATTTATTTCAGATCTAAGGTTTATTTGTGGCTATGGTGAGTGATTTGCATAGTTCCTCACTAATTATGGTTAATTAGTGTTGATTAGTGTTAATTAGCGTTTTTAAACGTAAATAAAATCTGGAAAAATATTTATAAATTCTTAAATGATGTTTTAGACCTCCGATGTGAACTTGGGTTAATTTGGTTAAGTTTTGCTAATCCTATCATTAGTTATGCTTAAACATGCTTAAGGGAAAATATGGGGTTTTGGCTATGTTTGATCCATTTTAACTTATCATATTGATGTTTTGGTGTTTGAGGTCACTTCTACTTGTTGCTATGACTTTTTGGTATGCTTTGTGATTGACTAGAATAGATAAAATGGTCAAAAACATCGTTGAATGGCGTAAAATGCTTGCTCGAAAAGTTGCAGAAAAACAGTGCAGGTTTTCGGATCGGATCAAAGGAATGGGCTAGGACCGGACAGAGGACTGGGCAAGGGATCACCAAACTGAACCGAGACTTGGCATAAGAGCAAGAAGGAAGGCCACAATAGTTGAGCTGGGATCGGATCATCTTAAGGAAGGGGGAACCAGATCGAACTGTAGGGAAGAAAGGGGGATCGGAACGGATGGGAATAGGGAAGGGGATCGGATCGGACCAGAAGGTCAAGCCAGGAGCTAAGAGAGAGGGGACGGACCGGACCGTGACAGGAAACCTGAGCCGAACCGGTGTGACGCAGGGGACCCGAACCGAACCGATGAAGCGAACCGATGGAGCAAAAGGAACTCGAACCGAACCAATGCGACGTGAAGGACCCGAACCGAACCGAGATGCATATCTATGACTGATCCGAACCGATGGAGAAGAAGGGCTGAGATCCGAACCGACCCAGTGATGACCAAAAACCCGAGATGCAAAGGTAGTCCAAGTTGGAAGTTAGAGCTCAGGATCCAGTTGGGAACCAATGAGTTCACTTCATGGTTGGGCTTTGCTGCGGGACGTGTACTAAGGAGTTGTCGACGTTCATAACTTCGATTCACCACTGAAAAGGAATGATGGGCTACGTATCAGTGCAGTAGAGTCACTATGACTCGAGAGGCAAAGTGATCGTAGCAGGACTACGTATCAGTGCAGTTGAGTCACCATGACTCGAGGGGCAAAGTGATCGTAGTAAGACTATGAGCCAGTGCAGTGGAGCCATTGTGACTCCATGGGGAAGAGTGGACATAGTAAAGGATTAGTAAGGCTATGAGCTAGTGCAGTGGGGTGTGTACGACTCCATGGGGGAAAAGTGGACATAGCGAAGGATTAGTGGCTATGGATCAGTGCAGTGAAGTCGTTGTGACTACATGGGGCAGAGTGATCATAGCAAAGTATTGGGTGATCGAAGTGGTGGATATCGTATACTTTACGCACTGAGTGAGAGATGTGAGGATGGATGCTATGTTTGATTGTTTGCCATCACTATGACATGCACACCCCCACCCCCGTTATCTTTACACCATTTATTCAGTGGTACCTTAGAGTGTTGTATAGTATGTAGTGCCAACTCTTTGGTTGCAGGTCCAGGTTCAGGTATGGTTTAGTATACCTGTTATTGTTCTTTTTAGCTGCTTATCGCTAATACCAGACTTTTTGTTTGACCCAGAGTTTTATGTCTCTTCTTATTACTCTGGGTGCTCTCACGAGCAGACTAGAGACAGGTTAGCTGGTGATGCGCGAGTAGCGGATTCGGAGGCGAGCAGGAGGCTTCCACGTATGATATATATAGATATTCTCCCTGTGTCGTTGTTGGTCACTACTTTGGGCATTAGTAGTGTACCTTTCTTGTTTAGCTTTTTGAGACAGTTGTTAAAAGTTGTAATAATGTTGGCTTTGGATCATAAGCTGTACTTTGGGTTTTCCGCTGCTATGGTAGTTTGTTTCAGCTTATACACTGTCTCACCTGTTTTATGTCAAGTATGTTGTTATTATATTTTGTTCCATGCGCTGTGAGACATTCTACAGGTTCCTTGTTAATTCATTCATCTTCTTTCCTTCCTTCTGACGACCGTCCCGTGCTAAATGGACATGTGTACAACGCACTTTTGGAGTAAATTTCGGTTGGTGCGGGGCGGGCTGTCACATACAGTGTTCTTCCAAAGCACGTATGCTGCTCCAGGAAACCAATCCTCCAATGCCGAATGTTTATAACTCTCATACTCCCTCCTTACTTTATATAAAATCAAAATAAAAACACCGTTATAGTCCTCATCCAAAACTCCTCAACCTCAATCTCATTTCCTCGAACTCGAACCCATACACTTCACCGTGGTTTCAGGTAGATCCACGCTGCTTCGTGCAGTGTGCGATTTTTTTTCACCAAGCTCCATGAATTTTTCCACACTCAAACCTCCTTGATGCCCTGACCACAACTACAATCTCCAAGCCTATTGTACCACTCACACTTATTACCTCGAACATGTCGCCTAACTTCATGCGTTGCTACAGCTATAGGTAGGTGCCATTCCCCTCAAAACATGCGCGTAAGTGCAATGCTTCCTTCTAAATCCAAATACACACGTGGTTTCATGAACAACTAAAATGGTTGTGGACTGGGAATAAGAAGGCGTGAGAAGAAAGGATGCTGCGCCTGGAGAAATGACGCATTATCTGTGAATTTCTAACACCACAAAATCATCATAGAAGAGAAGCTCTCTTCGTTGTGAGTACGAGAGAATTTATTTCAAGTTTTTCAGAGGAGTATAAGAATTTTTCTTGAATTTTTAAGTTTTATTTGTTCGATTTTTTTTGAAGAAAAAAATGGTTGTTTGCCTATGTAGTTATGGAGTGGAAAAGTTTGGTGACCACGCAATTTGTTAGCTAGTTGTATTTAGGTAGGTCGGCTGCAGCTTGCTGATTGTATATCTTAGGTCGACGCCATGTATTTTGACTTCATAGTCTGCATTGTAGAGGGTAGGTCGGTTGTCTATAAGTTTGCAAATATAAGGTGGCTTATTACAGACCTGGTCGGCAAGGAATTATATATATATATATATATATATATATATATATATATTATGTATTACGTTTGCTGCATTTACCTTCACCCATTAGTTTACCCAAATGAACATAGTATATATATGTCCATTGAAAGTTACATATAATCTATCTTTTTTGGGAATACTCCTTATAGGAAATAAGGTGGATTGTTAGAAGTAAAAGTATTAACGTCTGATCTTTATTACATGGCATACGATAAAAGTCACCAACTACTTCGAGGTCCAGGTTTATGTTTTAAGTATTTTTGTGTGTTTAGTGCATCCCGGCTGCGTAGAACTTGTTTCATGTATGGACTACTATAGAAAAAAATAATAAAAATATCATTATGACCCGCAATGTGCCACAGTCTTTAAAATGTATTAAAATAGACAAGTTAACTTATTTTGTGAAGTTTCAAAAATGCTGATTTAGGGTGCAAAATACTACGAATAAAAAGTTGCTTATTTTCGAAATTAAAAATTACAATAAATTTCTAAAAATTAAATTATAACTATGTCTTGAAGATCTTATCCAGATTCGAAACCAATATTCAATTGTATTAAATAATCGTTGTAGTTTATAAAAGGAATCCAAAACGACTTTTTGAAGTTTTGATTTGGACCTTACAAACAATATATAATACGAAATCTATATTTTTGCTTACATTAGAAAAATATAGTTTAATAGATTTCAATCTTTCTTGTTTCGAAGAAATCCGACTTATATCAGATCCTATACACTTAGTTGAAGTTCAAAACGTTAAATTACGAACTACCACGAAGTTTTGGGCTCGATTTAAATTATATTATAATTAATAAGTTCAAGTGTCATTATAAATAAATTCACTCATTATAGTAATTCAATTCTAGATAGAATTAAATCTATTAAATGATCCAATTCACATAATATTGCAAATCCAACTCATTCCAATTATTTTGGAATTAAAATTATTATTTCACTAGTTATATTATTTAGGTATTCAAAATTATTTATATTCAAACCATTTAAATTATTAAACCGCTATATTAAAATAATTAAATAAATTAATTATTAATTGCTAAAATTTCGGGATGTTACAAAAAGTTTATAACCTTTGTATTTTAAATCGGATTTCCACAAAACGAAAAATGTTGTATTCCTTTTAATAAGGGTTTTAAAATGAGTGAAAGAAGATTTTAATTTCAATTATAATTTTCAAGTTATATTTAAAATTCTTTTGCAAAAGGACGTTGTAAGTGCAGTTTGCGAATCACAAAAATGTAAACAACTAATATTTTAAAAATATGGATTTTTTTGGTAAAATCGTTATAAATTATTTAAAAGTGTTTTAAATTGGAGATTTTAATTTTTTTGGATAAGATAAACG
Organism: Allium sativum; assembly: GCA_030737875.1. Classification (NCBI taxonomy): domain Eukaryota; kingdom Viridiplantae; phylum Streptophyta; class Magnoliopsida; order Asparagales; family Amaryllidaceae; genus Allium; species Allium sativum. The sequence continues at coordinate 888,763,356 of CM060922.1, forward strand.
ATATTTTGATCAACCAAGTTAAGATAATTATTTTGTAACACTTTTGCAGCGCTTTTGAAATGCTATTGTAATATTTCTTTGGAAACAATATGTTTTGAAAGTTTTGACCCATAAATTGTTTTCTGAATTATAAGTAACCATTTTTAAATGATTGTAAAATGTTATTAAAGGTTTAAAAGTTTTAAAAATATTTTATATGGTACTTAAATTGATTTATTTAATATTAAATGGGTTTTTCAATTTAAATAATTGGATATGGTTGGAGATTAATCTTCAGATGTTTGATATCAATTCTGTAGATGATGACTCTTACTATTCAAGGAATTCAGAAGCTAGTTACCGTTATTCCACTTATAGTTTGATTTGGATACAGATATTAATGTTGAGGATAAGTGATGGTATTTCTATCTGGATCCAATATCAAGGGTTTGATAAATTTTCGAAATAAGATAAGGATTTCCCGATTTGTTTGAGATCAGTTGGATAGAAATAATCTCGGATATTTGATATGAAATTATGTAGTGTAAACATGTTCTTTTTCAGGAATTTGAAAAATATTATTATTGTTATTTCTCTTATAGTATTCATTGATTATGAGAATTAGTATCGAATATAAGTAAATACAATTTCTATGTAACTTATGCTCAATATCGACCGATTTTGGTTTTGTCGTGAATCATATCTTCTATAATATCATTCTTGAAACCCGATGAGATTGAGTTGTAGAAATTTATATCGTAATCTGAATATTTAATCAAATCTTTGATTTGAGGAAATTAAATGGGAAGGAAGCATAATCTTTTAATTAAGATTAAAGAATTGAATATTATGAAATCGTTTTAATTGGATACTATGGTTGAAATTATGAAATATGGATTAAGGTTTTGGATAACATGCTATCAAATGGAAAGTTAATTGTGGGTTTGAGGCTAGATTTTCTTTGATTTAAAGGATGCGTTTTAAAGGAGAAATTTAAAATATGGATTTTGTTAAAGATAAATTGAGAATGGGTTTAAATAATTTTTAATTAACAAACCCAAGACGGATGGAGATTCGGTTGAAAGCCTATGTGATCCATAATTGTGTTTTAAAATTGTGTTAATTATTTAGAAAGATCGGGATCACATAAAAGTTTGAAAACCATTCCAAGTAATAATACGACGTTATAAAGAAATTAAAGAATTGAGGAACGATGAATGAAGACTAGGAATCTTCAGATTATTTGGATGGTTTGCTGATGTTTCGGATCAGGCCGTACACCCGATATGAGGTTATAAGTGACATGAGATCTGAATATATTTATAGATTTTCGGATGGTTGTTCCATTTAAATCGGAATGGACTTGTATGGATTGTGTGTCTGACATTGTAATTGACAGCGTAGCACTGGTTTCTATTAATATATATATATATATATGTATATCTGATTTGTGACATATGAACTTAGATATTATATATTGAAAGAAATCAGTGACATGTGGTGAATGGACAATGTGGCGTACTCAAGTTATGTATTAAGCTAGTGATGATCAAAGCATGGCTCATTGAAGCATAGATTTGTGTATATCGTGACCTCAACAAACCTCACACCTCGGATTGATGGTAAACTGGCGGTTAGGTTGTATAAATATACATAATCTATGTTGAAACTCGAAAGCTTTGGTCGTGGTATCACCTGTGAAATCTGAGGGAATGAGGCATATACGGTGTCTGAGTCTGGATGAAAACCGGGATATATACTTCGTGCTCTATAATCGGTGTCCAAGTATGGATGTTAGCTGGGAGATACTTAGCTTGTGTCTTCGATTAATCTTTCATGCTAAGAATCATCAAGTTCGAAACTCAATCTCTAATACAAACCTATACGATTTTGATTGTATACCTATACGTTAATGTAATATGATGAGCATTATGTTGGCTAGGATTAAAATATTTTGTGACACCCCACGTCCGTTAGTGTCACTAATTAAGAGAGAATGCATTAAGTTTCATGAAGCGTTATAGGTAAACAGAAACAGAAACATTACAAGACAGATAATAAATAGCAGAATTTAAAATTTTATGAAGAAGAAAACATCGTAGTTCAAAACGTGGTTATATCATATGTTTGAAATGCATAAAACCCAGTACATCAATTTTTAAAACTTCTGTATTGTACTTAAATCATCAGAGTACAATAATAAAGAAGCATAATCCCCAAAACATAGCCATAGTGGAGAGAGATGTGAAATCAAGCAGTACATCTAAGCAGCTCCAAGCAAGATGAAAGCAGAATCCTGAACAAGCTTGAGTATTCCCACACTGAGAACCTGGGGTGAACGTAAGAGAAAGAAGAGTAAACAAAATGGGTCAGACATAAATTCTGGAGAGTCCAGTTACTTTAAGCATATAAATAAGTAAAAGTATCATGACAGGCATTGTAACACCCCACGTCCATTAATGTCACTCACAAAGGGAATGCATTAACTTCTATGGAGCGTTTTAAGTGAGTATAGAACAGAAACTTAACAACAAGACATATATAAACAGTACTTAAAACTTTATAACTATATTCATTGCAGCGGTAAACACATATGTTTGATTACATCATCAAAAACCAGAGTCAAAGTACATAATATCCATCTTGACTAAATCAAAGTACATAAATTGAAAGACATAACCCCAGTACAACATAGCCATAAATAAGAGAGGCCGAACTTTACTTCAGCGATCCAAGCAACTTCTAAAAGTAGAGATACAGCTATCCAAAATCAAGCTCCACTGGTGCTAGTTCCAACCTGAGCACCTGGGGGGAGTGGGGAGGAAGAAAAGAGGTGGAAAAAGGGGGTCAGACATAAAGTCTGGCGAATGCGATAACTTTAACAATTTAATTACCAAAATAACTAGGCTAAGGCATAAGTTGGAAAATAAGGAAATGACTGTAAACAATTGGGTATGACAGAGTAAACAAGGAAACAAGATTGAACAAAGATAACGTTAAAGGCGCACCTAAACCATTATAAGATAATTACTATACTGCACCACCACTAGTCACCCTAAGGTTGATCCCGCCTACAAAACTTAATAATGATAATGGTAGTTTCGTGCACCCCTAGCTACCTTCATTGGTGCCATCTGCCCCTATCTCCACTAGGTGTACCCACTACCCCCATTCGATCGGCTCCCTAACTCGTAGATACCCGTGTTGGCCCCACAGTGGGGTGTATCACTCCCCAAAGTGGCAACCCGATACCACCAACAATGCACGGCTTATATCTACACGATGCAACAACGTCTTACCTACCAGCCTGGGTCCACACACGCACATGAACCCGTTGGACTTGCGTTGCCACCGCTAACCCGTTTTGGCCTCTTACAGTCAAGCCTAGTACGCGTGTCCCGTCCTCGACTTGGGTCGAGCCCACAAAGATACTTATGGGTTACTGGTTGAAACGTGCATCCATTACTTGACACAAGCTATCCACCTAAGCTTGGTCCCCTCTAGTACATCCCACTTAACCCTCTTCTTATTCATGTTCACTTACATGTTTCAAATTTTGGTTAAGTGTTTCTAATCGTATTTCAAATGCCACCCAAGGCACCCACTAGATTCCACATGCCACCCAAGGCACCCACTTAACCCCCTCATGTCCCACTACATGTTTATCTGGTTAAGTGTTTCTTAATTCATTAAGACCGTAACCTTATAAAGACCTCTCACATTAGACTGGCATTTATGGCAGCTGGATTTGCCGGGCGGGTCCGGGCAGTCTTACCAACTTGAATTAATTTCCCTATTCAAATTCCAAATTTAACTATGGCCATAATTGACTCAATTATGTCCATCTATTTATGGTATGTAAAATCATACCAATTTTCATCACAAATTAATTTTATGCCATTTAAGGCATTTATGCCAATTCTCAATATTAAACCTTTTAATATTATCCCATTACCCCATGTTGTACGTTCGTTCGTTTAATGTAAAATATACGTTAGACTCGAATAGTCTAACTCATGAAATAAAGAGAAAACATCACAACATACATATAATTAAAACTGGATCTAAACATAAGGGGTCAACTTGCATGTGTGAATGATGTTCTACATCTAAAACTTGCATAGGCCAAAGTTACAACTTGCATAAAACTACATATGTCATAGATCCAAATCTAAAGGTGTAAACTTGTTAGGTAATGGTCACAACTTGCATAAATCATGTATGTCATAGATTTACATCTAAAGGTGTAAACTTGCATAGGTAATAACCACAAACTTGCATAACATGATTCATATTCCAAACTCATATATTTATATAAACTTGCATATGTGATTTATGCAATATAACAATGGTGTAAACTTACATCTAAACATGTAAACTAGCATGTAGAATTTAGCATATAACTCACACATGTCATAGCCGAACATTAGATCTAAAATAGATGTCATGAAACATGTAAGGTTATACATAATTTTCACTAACTTGCATATGATTCATGTCTAAATCAATGTCTAAACTTGCATACATACATATGATTTATCATATGAATCAACATAACCAAACTAGCATATGAACAACATGATGATTTGATTATACATAAGCCAATCATAGAATTACAACATAGATGATAGCATCATAACTTTACAACATAGATGATAACATCACAACATAACATCATAGAATTTACAACATGTATGATAACATCACAATTTTACAACATAATTATAACATGCGGTCAATAATTCACATCATATCCATATAATCCACATCATAACTTAATCCAATTAAATTGCTAATTATTTTTTTAAAGAAATCGAACTCACAACTCAAAGAATGTCTTGAGTTCTGAATTCTGAGTTTTGAAGTTGTATTAGCTTTCCTTTGAAGAAGATTCGTTGTTAAAGTTGAAAAGGATTGAATTTGATTTGCTTTCTTTCTCTCTAATTGGTGGCGGCTATTTTGAGTTGCTAGGTGACGGCATAGAGGCCATGAATCTAATTTTATTTTGATTTTAGGGTTTGAGTCTTCATGTTTTTTTATAGAGTTTAGGATTAATTTAGGCCATCCGATCAACCCAGAATTAATCCTAGCCGATCAGAGCAGATCAGAAACCCTAATGAGTCAGCACATGGTCATTAACAGGTCACTAATCAAATCAGCCTTGGGGGGGCAGGTTGACCCCCAGGTCGACCCTATGGTCGACCTGGTCAGGGTACGTCGCCCCCAGGTCGACCTGGCCCTGGCGGGAATTTCCCCGCCTAGCCTGTTTGACTCTGAAATTTGAATTTTCTGAAACTTCCGATCGCCATAACTTCTTCATACGAAGTCCAATTCACGCAAACTCGGACTCTATCTCAACCAGAATTCCGAGACAAACACAATGGCGCAACCCGTTTCTCTTAATTCTTACATTTGAGATTAGTTATTCTTTAATTTGTGAACATTAATATTAACAGAAATACGGGGGTGTTACATTCTCCCCTCCTTAAAGGATTTCGCCCCCGAAATCTCCAAGTTAAGGAGAATGCATATCCTAACATCCAAACAACCGTCTACTCAACCATCAAGCACTGGCATCCATTGTCCTTATAAAATTCCGAATGCTGTATGAACATATGCAAGAAGTGTGTATATGTTCTTTATCTAATGCAAAATCAGGCGGTCTACTGATTTAGTTGACCTCCTTAATGCAAACCATGATAGTGCCATGCGTCCATTATGTATGCGAAAGAATCCTATCGATACATATTATTTCTACATGTGTGCACAACCATTCACCGAAATGCCACATCCATATGATAGCACAACCATTATACATCCATTAACTTAAATATGCACACACATTTATATGCAATATGCAATATGAAGTGACTGAGCCGATCTAGTGCCTAAAGTGTGTGTATTTGCATCCACGAGCAACCACTAGCAAACACTTGCATCCACATGCATCCATCATACATAACATGTCTCAAACACATGTTTCAACCATAGGACTATCCTATCTAAAGGTCAAAGATACTAACGAGAGGACATACTAAAGATAAAATAAGTACAAGCTAAGCGATAAAGGAGAAATTAAAAGACATACCCTCGAAGAGAAAAGGGTACAATGAACGCATCTTCTCTTCCGTCTCCCAAGTATCGTTGCTCTCGTCATCTCCCCATTGCACTTTGACTAGTCTGACCTCTCGATTCCTCAACTTCTTAATCTCCGACCCAGGAGTGCACGTAGGAGCTCGTCGAATCGTCGCATCACGCTCTATCTACACCTCTCTAAGCAAGCTCAGCTCTACCACTTCCGCGGTCTCGTGCAAGCATTTCCTCAAATGTGATACATGGAACACATCGTGTACACCACTAAGTCTCTCAGGCAACTCCACTCTATACGACATCTGTCCAATTCTCTCCTTAATAGGAAACGGCCCTACGAACCTTGGTGCTAACTTCCCAACGGACCCAAAGCGAATGACATTCCGTAATGGAGACACCTTGACAAAGACCATGTCCCCAATATCAAACTCAAGATCTGACCTCCTCTTGTCCGCGTAAGATTTCTTCCTATCTTGCGTCGTCTTCATCCTCCTTCGAATCAAATCAATCTTTTCCGAAGTCTCTCTGATCATATCGGGTCCAAGAAAGTTCTTATCTGTAGATTCCCACCAACATGTAGGCGAATGACACAGCCGTCCATAAAGAGCCTCGAACGGTGCCATACCAATGCTAGACTGAATGCTATTATTATATGCGAACTCTACCAACGGAAGATGTTCCTCCCATGTACCCCCGAAGTCTAAGACACATAGCCTCAATAGATCCTCTAGAATACGATTCACCCTCTCGGTCTGGCCGTCAATCTGAGGATGATATGCGGTGCTCAAACATAACTGAGTCCCCACCGCCTTTTGCAAGCTTTTCCAAAATTCGCTAGTAAAGATAGGATCGCGGTCGCTCACTATGCTAGAAGGAACACCGTGCAAACGAACTATCTCTCGAATGTATACGGAGGCTAACCATGGAGCAGTCCTCTTACTCTTCACGGGAATAAAATGGGCGCTCTTAGTAAGTCTGTCTACCACGACCCAAATCTCCATATTACCCTTCCTCGATCTCGGTAACCCATCGATAAAGTCCATCGAGACACTTTCCCACTTCTATTGTGGGACCGCCAATGGGTGAAGCAATCCACCGGGCTTCTTTTGCTCTGCTTTTACTTGTTGGCACACCAAGCATCTAGCGACAAACTCGGCCACATCCCTTTTTATGCTGGCCCAAAAGTAAACTCGTCTCATGTCCATGTACATCTTGTTCCCGCCGGGATGGATGGTCATCTTCGAACGATGTGCATCATCAAGAATGGTCTTCCTCAAATTCTCGTCCCGTGGTACACAAAGTCTACCGTCCCTACATAACCAACCCTTATCATCTAGGGTATACCTACAGAGATGGCTCGATGACTCCCCCCTTTTGAGCTTTTCTACTAACTCAATCAACTGTGGGTCATCTCGTTGTGCCTCACCAATCCGTCCCAAAAGCATAGGTCTGACCTCCAAGGATGCTAGCAAACCGGGTACAAAGTCAATGGAAGGTCTAAAGTCAAACGTGGAGATGAACTCTAAGCTTCGTCGCTCAACAAACAACGGACTCAAGGACAACCTTTTCCTACTTAAGGCGTCTGACACCACGTTACCCTTGCCAAGGGTATATGCTATCCCGAAATCGTAGGATGCTAAGAATTCCATCCACCTTTGCTGCCTTAAGTTCAAGTCCTTCTGAGAGAACAAGTATTTTAGCGATTTGTGGTCAGTGAACAATTCGAATTTTTCGCCAAGAAGATAATGGCGCCAAGACTTAAGCGCGAAGACAATAGCGGCCAACTCTAGGTCATGTGTAAGGTAATTTCTTTCATGCACTCTCAACTTCCTTCCACCATAGGCTATTACCCTTCCCTCTTGCATTAAGACCGCGCCTAGTCCTGTCCCACAAGCATCGGTATAAACAGTAAATGGCTTACTCCCATCTGGCAATACTAAGACTGGCGCTGTGGTCAAAGCTCTCTTTAAACGTTGGAACGCATCATCACAAACTACGTCCCATGTGAAAACTAGGTTCTTCTTCGTCAAGCGTGTTAATGGAGCTGATATTTTTGCGAAGTCTTTGATAAACTTCCTATAGTAGCCAGTCAACCCTAAGAAACTCCTCACCTCGGTAGCATTTTTAGGGACCTTCCAATCTTGGATGGCCACTACCTTCGCGGGATCCACAACTATCCCTTCTTTGGAAACCACATGCCCTAAGAATCGCACTTCCTTCCTCCAAAAGTGACATTTAGAAAATTTAGCTTTTAGGCTATGCGCTCGAAGAGCCTCCAACACTTCCCTAATATGTAGGGCATGCTCTTCCTCGCTCTTAGAAAAGATCAAGATGTCATCCACAAAGACTACCACGAATTTATTAAGGTACTCCCTAAACACCCTACTCATCAAGTCAACAAAGTATGCGGGGGCATTTGTCAAACCGAAGGGCATCACAAGCCACTCGAAGAAACCGTCTGGTGTCCTAAAGGCAGTCTTGTCTATGCTATCCTCAACCACTCTCAACTGATGGAAACTTGTGGCTAAGTCCAACTGCGAAAACACTGAGGTGCCAACTAACTGATCGAAGAGATCGTCAATCCTCGGCAGTGGGTGTCTATTCTTCTTAGTAAGCTTATTAAGTTCTTTATAGTCCACACAAAGTCTAAAGGACCCATCTGCCTTCGTGGCAAATGCTACTGGAGCACCCCACTCCGATATACTACGTCTGATGAACCCCTTCTCAAGCAATTCTTTCACTTGCTTACTGAGTTCTCTTCTCTCTTTCGGAGCCATCTGGCGCACTGGCATTGCAACTGGCTTTGCATTATCTACTAGATATATTCGAAAGTCTATCTCACGTTTTGGGGGTAAACCCCTCACCTCATCGAAGACATCAACATATTCACGGACTATACGAACAGAATGTAAATCATCATCGGATGCATCAAGGGATTCTAGGTAGCTAAGTATTACTGGACCTCTAGGATCACAAGAAATATCAAGGGTCTTTCCACAATGAGTCAACAATCTAACTACCCTTCTTTCACAATCTAGGATGGCCCCGTATCTAGTTAGCCAATCCATACCTAGAATCAAGTCGTAGCCCATGAAGCCAAGAACAAAGGCGTTGCATTCAAACCCAACGCCCAAGATAGACACTCTCAAATCCCGACAGATCATAGAAAGATGAGCCGAACCACCAATAGGATTTGAGACAACTAAGGGATCTGTAACTAGACTAGTATCTAGGTGCAGTGTTTCAACTAATGATGTAGAGATAAACGAATGTGATGCGCCAGAATCGAATAAAGTACGGATAGGGTGATCGAACATAAAAACTAAACTTTCAACGGATATTGCTCTACCTCGTTCTTGCAGCGGTGGGACCACGAGAGCCTGAACTTGTCCCCTTGCCTGCCCTGGTGCCATAAGAGCCTGCACCTGTCCACCTGAGGTAGACCCTGACCTCTGCCCTTTCTTTGGGCAGTCCTTAATCAGATGTCCCGCTTCACCACAGTGGAAACAACCAGTCTTTTTTTTCTTCCTATAATCCTTGCTTAGATGCTCGGGTGTCCCACAGTTGAAGCATCTTTTCTTCTTGTCACGGGGTTTATTATTCTTTGCACCCTTCTTAGGTTCTACTTTCTTACCGTGTGCCCTATCCATGCCTCCACTATACGTTCCCCATTCATAACCTCCGACCTACAAGAAACTTCGTCCTTCATCAACCAAGCAGCTAGCTAAACCTACCTCCCCTCGTCTATCACCAAGATACCGACAAGTCTTACACTTTCTTGAGCCAACTCCTAGTCCCGTCAAACGTCTTAGTCCCATGAAGCGGTTTTCCGCCCATCGTATGGAAGTCCTCCTATATCTTAGGAAAAAGCATCTACACGCGGAGGAAGAGATTCAAAAAGGGAAAGAGGAAGAGATTTAAAATTGAGAATCGAAGGAAAGATATATGGCTCTTGGGGTATGCTTTCTAAAATAAGTTTTTCTCCTGAAAATACTTTCCTTAAAACATACTTTTGAAGATACTTCTTTATAAAAAGTTGTTTTTTAAAAACACTTTTTCAAAATTCATATCTGTTATGGTAACCTTCAGCTCTGATACCATGTGTAACACCCCACGTCCATTAATGTCACTCACAAAGGGAATGCATTAACTTCTATGGAGCGTTTTAAGTGAGTATAGAATAGAAACTTAACTACAAGACAGATATAAACAGTACTCAAAACTTTAAAACTTTATTCATTGCAGCGGTAAACACATATGTTTGATTACATCATCAAAAACCAGAGTCAAAGTACATAATATCCATCTTAACTAAATCAAAGTACGTAAATTGAAAGACATAACCCCAGTACAACATAGCCATAAATAAGAGAGGCTGAACTTTACTTCAGCGATCCAAGCAACTTCTAAAAATAAAGATACATCTATCCAAAATCAAGCTCCACTGGTGCTAGTTCGAACCTGAGCACCTGGGGGGGTGGGGAAGGAAGAAAAGAGGTGGAAAAAGGGGGTCAGACATAAAGTCTGGCGAGTGCGATAACTTTAACAATATAATTACCAAAATAACTGGGCTAAGGCATAAGTTGAAAAACAAGGAAATGACTGTAAACAATTGGGTATGACAGAGTAAACAAGGAAACAAGATTGAACAAAGATAACGTTAAAGGAGCACCTAAACCACTATAAGATCATTACTATACTGCACCACCACTATACTGTACTGTACCACCACTAGTCACCCTAAGGTTGATCCCGCCTACAAAACTTAATAATGATAATGGCAGTTTCGTGCACCCCTAGCTGCCTTCATAGGTGTCGTCTGCCCCTATCTCCACTAGGTGTACCCACTACCCCCATTCGATCGGCTTCCTAACTCGTAGATACCCGTGTTGGCCCCACAGTCGGGTGTATCACTCCCCAAAGTGGCAACCCGATACCACCAATAATGCACGGCTTATACCTACACGATGCAACAACGTCTTACCTACCAGCCCAGGTCCACACACGCACATGAACCCGTTGGACTTGCGTTGCCACCGATAACCCGTTTTGGCCTCTTACAGTCAAGCCCAATACGCGTGTCCCGTCCTCGACTTAGGTCGAGCCCACCAAGATATTTATGGGTTACTGGTTGAAACGGGCTTCCATTACTTGACACAAGCTATCCACCTAAGCTTGGTCCCCTCTAGTACATCCCACTTAACCCTCTTCTTATTCATGTTCACTTACATGTTTCAAATTTTGGTTAAGTGTTTCTAATCGTATTTCAAATGCCACCCAAGGCACCCACTAGATTCCACACGCCACCTAAGGCACCCACTTAACCCCCTCATGTCCCACTACATGTTTATCTGGTTAAGTGTTTCTTAATTCATTAAGACCGTAACCTTATAAAGACCTCTCACATTAGACTGGCATTTGTGGTAGCTGGATTTGCCGGGCGGGTTCGGGCAGTCTTACACCACAAAAGAGCCTAACCTCGTGTCTTTACAACTGTTGCGCATTTAGTTTATGCCTAAGACCTCCCACATTAGACCGGCATTTGTGGCAGCTGGATTTGCCGGGCGGGTCCAGGCAGTCTTACACCACAAAAGAGCCTAACCTCGTGTCTTAGACGATTAATTACACCTAATTAAGCATTCCCCAATTTGAATTAATTTCCCTATTCAAATTCCAAATTTAACTATGGACATAATAGACTCAATTATGTCCATCTATTTATGGTATGTAAAATCATACCAATTTTCATCACAAATTAATTTTATGCCATTTAAGGCATTTATGCCAATTCTCAATATTAAACCTTTTAATATTATCCCATTACCCCACGTTGTACGTTCGTTCGTTTAACGTAAAATATATGTTAGACTCGAATAGTCTAACTCATGAAATAAAGAGAAAACATCACAACATACATATAATTAAAACTAGATCTAAACATAGGGTTGAACTTGCATGTGTGAATGATGTTCTACATCTAAAACTTGCATAGGCCAAAGTTACAACTTGCATAAAACTACATATGTCATAGATCCAAATCTAAAGGTGTAAACTTGTTAGGTAATGGTCACAACTTGCATAAATCATGTATGTCGTAGATCTACATCTAAAGGTGTAAACTTGCATTGGTAATAACCACAAACTTGCATAACATGATTCATATTCCAAACTCATATATTTATATAAACTTGCATATGTGATTTATGCAACATAACAATGGTGTAAACTTACATCTAAACATGTAAACTAGCATGTAGAATTTAGCATATAACTCACACATGTCATAGCCGAACTTTAGATCTAAAATAGATGTCTTGAAACATGTAAGGTTATACATAAATTTTACTAACTTGCATATCATTCATGTCTAAATCAATGTCTAAACTTGCATACATACATATGATTTATCATATGAATCAACATAACCAAACTAGCATATGAACAACATGATGATTTGATTATACATAAGCCAATCATAGAATTACAACATAGATGATAACATCATAACTTTACAACATAGATGATAACATCACAACATAACATCATAGAATTTACAACATGTATGATAACATCACAATTTTACAACATAATTATAACATGCGGTCAATAATTCACATCATATCCATATAATCCACATCATAACTTAATCCAATTAAATTGCTAATTATTTTATTAAAGAAATCGAACTCACAACTCAAAGAAGGTCTTGAGTTCTGAATTCTGAGTTCTAAAGTTGTATTAGCTTTCCTTTGAAGAAGATTCGTTGTTAAAGTTGAAAAGGATTGAATTTGATTTGCTTTCTTCCTCTTTAATTGGTGGCGGCTATTCTAAGTTGCTAGGTGACGGCATGGAGGCCATGAATCTAATTTTATTTTGATTTTAGGGTTTGAGTCTACATGTCTTTTTATAGAGTTTAGGATTAGTTTAGGTCGTCCGATCAACCCAGAATTAATCCTAGCCAATCAGAGCAGATCAGAAACCCTAATGAGTCAGCACACAGTCATTAACAGGTCACTAATCAAATCTCCCCGGGGGGGGGGGGGGGGGGGAGGTCGACCTGGCCCTGGCGGAAATTTTCCCGCCTAGCCTGTTTGACTCTGAAATTTGAATTTTCTAAAATCTGTTTTGAATTTTCTGAAACTTCCGATCGTTATAACTTCTTCATACGATGTCCAATTCACGCAAACTCAGACTCTATCTCAACCAGAATTCTGAGACGAACACAATGGCGCAACCCATTTCCTTATTTCTTACATCTAAGATTAGTTATTCTTTAATTTGTGAACATTAATATTAACAGAAATACGGGGTGTTACAGGCATATAAACTGGAGAGATAGATAACAACACAATAAGGCAGGTATGAAAAGGTAAACATGGTAGAATATACTATGTTTCTCTAATACTTTATATTTCTCTATACCAATACTAGTGTCGTTTGAACAAGATGATCCCCAAAACTGTAAGATGGTAGACTTAGGCGTACTTCTAGCTAGAGGTTTTACCCCATACAATAAAAGGCAGCCCAACACAAGGGAGTTACCCCTAAGGATAATAACGGGCTCCTAAACATACTGGAATCTAGATGTACCTTAATTACTACCCCAATCGATAGGTTCCCTACTCCGTAGTTACCCTGTGTTGGCCCCACAGTAGGATGTATCACTTCCTAAAGTGGCAACCCTTCGTTTTCAGGATGTGCACAACCATATCTACAGGTGTCACGGCGTCTAAACCTCCTCTGTCGAACCCATGCATGCACATAAGCCCGTCGGAATGCGCCGTCCACACCGTCCCCTACATTTGGATCTCTTACAATCAGCCCAGTAAGCGCGCCCCAACTCCGACCTAGTTCGGAGTACTCATTTGTTACCTATATATGGGTTACTGACTGAAACGGGTCCCACACTCAAGATGATACAAGCTTCCCCCTACGCTTACATCCCCACTACTAGGTTTTCCACAGGATGTGCCGTACCAAAGTAAAAAAGATTGCATAACCCCACGGGTTAAGTTTGTGGGCCTATATATAAATATTACCCACCAACCCAAGATATACTTAACCCTCCCACTGTTTCATGCAATTTTACTTAACCCCCACTCAAGTTAACATATACAATACCTATGAATTCAACTAGGTTAAATATTCAAGTTTATTACCATATTCATTTATGGTTATAATGTGCTAGACCTCCTACATTAAGCCTACAACTTGTGGGTGTTGGATATGTCGATTGGTTCCGGACAGACATCTTCCACAAGTCGGGCTTAACCTCGTATCTTAGCATGTTTCGTGTTTGTGCACTTAAACCCCTCACATTAGATTCACCAATTGGGGTTGCTGGATATGCCGGTTGGTTCCGGACAGACTTCCACCACAACTGTAATCTAACCTTGTGTCTAAGCACGGTTACTATAATTCTAGGCATTTCCATTATTAACCAATTATTCCTATGTCATTATAGGTTTTCATGCTCTTTTCCCAATTCATGTTCATAATGAACCGTATGCCCCAAATTAAGGTCTTTAATCACAATTGTGGTTTGTGCCCCAATCCACATTCATGTATTACATTCAATTTATGCCATTTCCCAATACAAGTTATGCCCCCATTTTAATCTTTTCCCCTCATCCCTAATTTCACGTGTTCGCATATTTCAGCGGCATGCCTAGGCTCGAAGATATCATGGCTATAAAAATAAAAAAGGAAAAGAAGAAGGGAAGAGGACAGAAATGAACATAATAAACAAGATTGACATATAATGGTAGAAATAGGTTTAGCAACTAAAAGACATACAGTGATAAAGTTGGGCATAATGACAAAATTGGCATATAGTAACAGATCTGATGAACATGTGATCGTAGAACTGATTCTAACATAATAGGGACATCATAAAAGGCATGATGAGATCTAAACATTGAATAAGATAGATCTACACATAATGACAGATCTGACACGATAAATAGGCATAGGCTTAGATCCAATTCATAGTTCTGTCAAAATAACTTAGATACACAGGTTATGACAGATTTGATATGATTCAATTAGTCACAGGCTTGGATCCAGTTTATAGTCATATCAACATTAACTTTTAAGCATTTAGATCTAAAATAAACGTAGACTCATAGTGATTGGATCTAAAAAATAGAAGAGGGATTGCAGATATTGAATCACAGATCTCTAAACTTGAATGACTTGATAGTTGAAGAAGAAAAGGCTTAATTTAATCTGGGCAAAGACATCATCTAGTTCTCCATTGCTTTTTTGTGAATAAAACAATGAGAATAATATCTTATTTATAGCCTAGGGTTCACGAATATGGTCATAAAACAAGTCCACATACACAGAAATTTACTTCTCCCGTGGGAGTATCGACATGGGTGTCGACACCCCCTTATGGGGTCGACCCATGGGTTGACAACCCTAGGGTGTGTCGACCCCCAACGGGTCCCATTCCCTCCCAGACTTCCCGCTTTTGATTTTGAACTTATTTGAATGGTTTTAACTTTTTATGTATATAAATATATCTTATGCATATACAAACATCAAACCTTAATATCTTCTACATTCGGTATCCGTCTTACGCAAACCAGGTGTCAATTTTGACCAGAATTTCGAGACGAACGCAATGGCATTGTCCATTTCCCTTAACGTTGAATATTTAATTAAGTATTCTTTATTTATCATCTTTAGTGTTGTTAAAATTACGAGGTGTTACATTCTCCCCTACTCAGAGGATTTCGTCCCCGAAATCTCTAAGTTAAGAAGAATGTATATTCTAACATCCATCACCCATCTACTCTTCCACTAATTACAGGCATCCATTGTCCTTAAAGGCCTCTAATGCTTGTATGAATATATGCAAAGGTGTGTGTACATGTTCCAATATTAATGCGAAATATCAGGCGGTCTACTGATTCAGTTGACCTCCTTAATTCAATGTATGTTAGTGCTAAGAATCCAACATGTATGCAAATAATGTTGGGAATTCGCGATCAAGTCGATGTCCCAAAATTATGTCTTAACAGTTTAAAACCAAATATCTATTGCGAGAATAGTAATTGAAACTAATTAAGAATTAGGATTCGTACCTACTGTGTCGAATTCACGAAGAAACCAAACCGATCTCGAGATAAAACCAGACCGGAGCATCGAATCTGAAGCGTGACAAGTCGCCCCGCTCTCTATTGGTATCCACACAAACATTGTCTTCGATCAGATCGAAGTGGAGAGGAAGTCAGTTGTGCTAGCCGCCATTCCCAATTTTGGATCTAGGGTTTTGTTTTCTAAAAGGTCGGTCATAATAAAATGAATACTCGTGTGTCTTTATAAAAGTAGTAAACCCTTTATTTAAATACACGTGCTCATTAAACAAGGAACATTTCCTCTTACCCTTTCAACTGAAAAATATCAACAGTTGATATTTTATCTTACCCTAAATCAAAACAGTCTTCCCCTTACAATGTTCTAAGCGTGTGACCCTATAGGTTATTACAACGTTGGCAATGATTTTAAATTGTATTTAAAATCATAAACAGTGATTGGCATCTAGCAATACATCGCTGCTACCCAAGTTATAATAAGATCAACGATTCGATACAACCTTTCCGTGACCAGTGTATCAATGTAATATAATCCTTTTAACCAATATATCTAGGATTAAACTAGAGGCATGGATTATATCATCCTCGTTATAATTTAATCTGATTTTCTTGATCGATGAGTAGACTGTTTAAAACAAATCAATATTTGAGCACGGCCATGCATTTCACAGTCTCACTCAATCAAGAGGCCCATGGATATCACTACAAACATATCGTAGGGTTAAATTCCATCTATATCATTCATAATTTTCATTCGACTCGAGATGTATCCAATAATCACTGTTATCGTTACTCTATTACAAAATAACTTTAGATGATATCAAAACACAAATATCCTCGAATAAAATTATATTGATTTCAGGTCTGAGGACCATTACATCACTGTCACTATGAGAATAACTTATGATACTGTTAATTATATTCCATGGAGTTATCTCACGGCGGGTCAGCCCAATACGATATTCTCCAATATGTATTTATGTTTTGACATTAATATCACGTATATTAATGATCAATGAGATATGATCATTAGTCAATCAACATAGTACTCTTAACGCTTTATTGTTGTCCTATATTAACAATAAAACTCGAATAGGGGCATTTAAGAATTATAATACTTATCACATTATATAATCTCAAGTTCAGTCTCACTCGAACTATATAATTCTGTATTATTATTCTAAGGACTTCTATTATACTATTATTTATATTACGCAGTAAATACAATATAATAGAATAATATTTTATTCCAAATAAAATAATAACATCAACAGTGTTATCAATCTCATCAAATGAATTGCCTCTAGGGCATAAACTCTAACAATCTCCCACTTGCACTAGAGTCAATCATTCATATATCATATACTCATGAAACTAGTGTGACTATTAAACATCTGCTGCGACAGACTTTAATTTATTAGGTCTGCAACATTACAACTTTTGTAACTTTGCAGATATGTTCATTTCCTCTGTGAACAAATTCATATAAGAATTATATTTCTTAAATATATGTTTGGATTAATAGTGAGTTTAAGGTGTTAGGCCTGAGCAACATCCATGTTGTTATCGCAATGTAAATCATTCGATCAACAATGATATTAAGTTCAACTTATGAACTTTTAATCCAAACATTTTTCTTTCTTAGAATCAGTATTTATTTCTTGGTTTTAAAACTAACATTGTTTACAATAATCAATGTGTTATCAAATAACATTAGAATTATTGTCTCACTCCCACTCAATTTCTTGTCTATACAAGATTTAATGACATTTTGTGGTTTCGAGACATTTCGACTTCTATTTCATTCTTATCGGTGTCTTAGAGACTGGTTCTCCTTTATAAAGAATGCCAATTGAGCAATAAACATTTTATTCTCAGATAATTTATAGAAATAATATCCTTTTGGTACTCCACATACAATTATCAGATTTGGATTTGATCTTATCAAAGGCAAGGCGTTTAATAAACGCTTCACATCCCAAATCTACATAATAGACATACCGGAACATTTTCTAGTTTATATCTTATATCGCATCTTTATAATCGTCTGAGTAGGATTAAATGCAGTTGTTCAAAATTTAATTTATTGGAAGATCAATATGACTTATCATTGATCGTACTATATCTTATAAGGTGTGATTTCTCTTGCTAGACACACCATTTCAATATGGTGTTCTAGGTGGAAAGAGTTGTGAAACAATTCCAAAATCATTCAGATAGTCATTAAATTTATTAGCTTAAATGTTCTCCTTCGAACTGTTCGAAAAATATTTATTTTCTATTAAAATTGGTTTCTAACTTCACTTTGAATTCTTTGAACTTTTCAAAGGATTCCGATGTGTATTTCATAAGATATACATATCTAAATCTACTGATATCATCAGTAAATATAATGAAGTAATAAAACCTACCTCTAGCTCATGTTTTCGTTGATCCATATACATCATTATGTTCGAGAACCAATACCTGTCACTTAATCACTCTGTCAAGTGAAAAGGTGATTCGGTTATTATGCCTAATAAACAAGATTTGTATTCTTCATATAATTCAAAATCAAATGATCTCAAAATTCCATCATTATGGATTTTGATATACTTTCTTGTTTATATTGGCTAACTGGCTAAAAGTATGTTGGATTGAAATCACTAAATTTAATGCACTTGGTATTTATGTCAAGTACATTATAGTTAATGATTTATAAAGTTCATTAACTATTTGTGTAATTCCATAGATAATTCATGTAAATAAAATGAATAAGAATTATTCCCTTTTATTACAAATGAAATTTAAACTTGTCTGCACAAGATTAATAATAACTTTTATTTTATATGGAATTTCATAATAACAATTATTATATTTAATTAAGCCAGTATATAGAACAAGAATCAACTTCCTATGGATAATACAACAACATTTGTTTTATTTCCAATCACAAGTCAATTTGTCCTTTTATCAGTTTTCTACTTATTCTGCAATTTCTTTAAATCAACATACATTTATGTGATTTATATCCAGTATCTAATGTTGGAGATGTATAAGTAGATTGTTATAACATTTATATCGTATTCGGTTAAAGTCGTACTTTTAACTTTCATTTTACATCTTCTCTATATTTCTAAAACAATTACGTTTTAATTTGTTTGAGGACAATCCTCAAATTTCAAGGTTAGTCAAAAAATTTGATTTAATTCAATTTATATCCTTCTTAAGGATTAATTTAAATTATCAAGTTATTTATTATTTAATATCTACATTAGATAAAATAATAACTGATTCTGGTATATTTATTTAATCACAAAATTTTGACAATCAAAATATATATTAACATAAATATGTAATTTAAACTAAAATACGCTCCCACTCAAATTAGCATCCCTATGTTTATATATGTATATCATTATATACATATAATGGTGTTCCAAGATCCATATCTAGTCATGCCTTGACCCAGCTTTGGCTAAACCCAAAACACAACCTTTTAGGTAGACATCTTATGTCAATTTTATCGTCTATATAACTCTTGGATCGCATGTTGAACAGTTTGTTCAGTATTATTCATTTGCTCAAAATATATAGAATAATTCACGCTTTTGTCTCTAAGGCCATAATCCTATTATGCAGCCTAGTTAAGTCAGACCCAATATTAGGTTGGAGCACCACATTTTACTCCATCGCATATAACCAAAATAAAAGGTGCACAACGCTTTGGCGTTAGTTACAACCATTGATCTTGGACAGTGATGAGTATATTATTGGAAGACGTCACCATGAATTAATATAACAAAATTTGCTATTAGAGGGAATTTATAATTCGTAGTGGCGAACAATATTAGAGTTATCTACACATATCAATATATATATATGTATGTATGTATGTATGTATGTATGTATTTAATATTCGTAATATAATTTCTTCGAACATTTCAAAATATTGGTGATCAAAACCAAAATGTGAATTCATACATTGTATTCAAAACTAAAATTATAAATACACAAATTTACAGGTGCATAAAATCCATAGTTATATATATATGAAATCAGGGCTATATTAATAACAAGGCCCAATATGTTTCTAAATAAAATGAACTAAACCAAACATTTGACCATTTAACCAGACAATCAGGGTAATATTAATGGTTCATATTTGATAATATAATTCCAGAATAATAAATATACCTACCCTTCAACAGATTAAAGAATAGAATAACTATATATAAACAATGGAACTAATATTGTCATATTCAGAATTATAATATAGCAGATTGATACAATGTAATAAATCAATACATGATAATCTGCATATACAAATATAGTTTACAACTTATACAGCATATAAAACCTCACTGGCCACAATATATTCACAATCATACACACGTACAAACATATTTGTATTGTGTTACTTATAACATTTATACAGTCCATATATCATTTATACAGTCCATATAACACTTGTACAGTCCACATTGCCAAGGTTATTTATGCTTGCTTCAGCAAATCCATTCCTTCATACTCCAACATGTCCATCCACTTGCACACATTTTCTCAGTCAAACTAATTTATGTTACAGGGAAACATCTGCTATTATTTTATCAATATAAAATATAACATGGTTTAAATTCAATTATATATGTAAAACAATACAATCAGACATTGTATGCTTGTAAATGAGTATATGTTTTAGATGTTCATTGATGGAGGGTTCAATGTCCTTCTATGATTAGTTTTACATTGCCCAGTACTTTGCCTTGTATCAAATACCATTATTTCAGTACCTTGCAATTACTTTAAACTTAGTATATAAATATGATCCAGGCAATGTCTGTATATAAATCAATATTTATAAATGCCTGGATTCATACAACTAAGTGACTAACATGTATCTAATTTCTTATTGATACATAGTATGTATTGTATCAATTGCAAGTTACAATTGCTGAAGCTATCGTATTTGCAATATTTAAATATATATATTTATTAATATGAACATAAACACCACATTTGTAGTTAATCTGCAAATGTACTTTATATTCAAACAATGCAGCTTGAAATTATTTATTCAATCAATGCAGTTCTACTTGAGAAAATTATAACGATTCAAGTATTTCTGCATATGCATCAACATTTGATTTTATGCTTATAAATACATCTATATATGTATTTACAGTATGCATTTATATCAAATATATATATGCATCAGCACATGTTGGACTCAAAAAAAAAATCAGGTATTTCAATTTACATTATATTATGTAAAACCAACAAGTCATACTTGATTTTTCATGTGCATCTAAACAATATAGATTTACATGTATCTAGATACATTATATATAGCATTGGTTTCAACTGCAAACCAGATGTACAAAGTTGTTATTTAGTATGAGCAGTATGAAAAATGTGCATAAATATATCAAATATATTTACACTTTCATATAAACCAAAATCTAATTTTAAAATGAAGGCCAAGATAATTTATTTATGATCATGAAATCACACGTATATGCATACAAACATATGTACAGATATGACATATCAAAATTGCAATATGTATGTATCATTGCATCTTATGCGAAGGGAGACCAGGTTGAGCAAAATACAAGTTACAAGTTGCATGATTAATTCGATATGATCAAACTTTTGCTGATTGGTGATGACAAAACTTATAGCTAGTTCAAAATGACAAAACATACAGGCATGTATGTGTAAATATTCAGCTTCTTACAAGAACGGTTCTTTCAGTAAAATCAGTCAACAACTATGTTTGATCATATGTACTCATGATTATACATGATTTTAGGAAAATATGTTTAAATTAGGGAGTTGATGATACAACCATATCTGCAAGAGATTAATTTATTAAGTATCCATCATAAAGCTATGTTACTGGTTCATCAATCAGTAATGCTTTTTCAAACAAAATAATTTCTATCAAACATTTTGATAATGGATCTGGCATTTTAAATACCCAATAAAGTTTGCAATGACTTAATATACATCGATCCAGGTTTAATTTTATGCGAATAAACTACTAATACAAAATTATTGAATTTAAACTCACCAAGTAACTGTCAAACAGATTTCATATCAGTCCTAAAGTCAATTATGTATATTAGTACAAAACATACAGGGATAACAATTTATCATTACGTTTCCGATTTAAACCAAGTAGACAGATCCATACTGTTACAAGAATACATACAGTTCATAGATTAAACTATGTCATATGCTTTAAACATAATATATTGATCTATTCTGTTTTCAAACAAAGTAAAACAGAAAATCAAATTTTATGTAATTTTAAATCCAAATTTTTGAAACCAGGTTTAAAAGATGATATGCATATGCAGTGTCATCATGAAATTATATCAGATATATAAATTTCATACGATGTTCAAATCACAATACATACATTGTGACTTTGACTTGTTCCTATCACTGTAATGAAAATGCTTAACTATGTTAATATAGTATGGATTTCTAACTTATCTCATAATAAAACAGACTGCTCTGCAGATAAAACTTAATTCAAGTGTCCTGATTCATATTTAAAATAATGATTAACATAAGAAAATAATATCTGGACTAAACATGTTTGACTTTATCCGCAGATTAAAATCAATTCAGAAAAATGACTTAACAAATTTCCAAATAATTGATTTTAGAAATCCATATAAACAGATCAATAATGTTTAGTTTTCAATCAAACAAATTTGATAAGAACAAATCTAAAATTCATCTAAATAGATTTACATATGAACAATTTCATTAAATCAAAACCATCTTATAGATTCTTTTAATCAATAGACTCATTTTAATCATGATAACAAAGTGTGTGATAAATTCAGTTCATACATACTTATTAATCAAACAATTCTTGATAACAAGTTCGTCTCTGTTTATTTACAAAACAGATCAATATACTGCCATGGATCAAGATTTAGCAGTATAACTCAGTAAAATTCAAATACAATTAATATCAGATGTTAATAAGTATTGAAACATTTTGTTTAAGAAACAAAATCCTATAAGAATCCTAAAAGGGTCAACCTATAAATTTGTCCTAATACATTTAAATATATGTATGATTTCAATAAATCAAAATTATTTGAAAAATATCTTACTGATCTACCAATTGGTAATACAAATTCAATCAGGATGAGAAAAGCATTATAAAGTCTAATTTCAATTACATATCCATCACATAACTTGATAATAAGTTTGGTGATATTTAATCAAATAAACAGATTAAATCTCTGTATGCTTCCATATCCATAATGCTCATGTTTCAGTTTCGTAAGATACAGCAAATAGAATCAATATCTGAAATTGATTTGTTTTTATTTAGAATAATTTTATTTGAGTAATCAATTGATTCAACAGTCCCTACTATCATAACAGAGTCAAAACCCTAGTGTTAAAATCCAACACTTATATCTATAGAACGAATCAAACATTAATAAACCAAAATGACTGTTCAATGTACTATAACTCGTAAGCCCAAGGCTCTGATAC
This sequence comes from Allium sativum, assembly GCA_030737875.1. Classification (NCBI taxonomy): domain Eukaryota; kingdom Viridiplantae; phylum Streptophyta; class Magnoliopsida; order Asparagales; family Amaryllidaceae; genus Allium; species Allium sativum. The sequence goes on from CM060922.1 coordinate 888,787,037, forward strand.
CATTGTTGGGAATTCACGATCAAATCGATGTCCCAAAATTATGTCTTAACAGTTTAAAACCAAAGATCTATTGCAAGAATAGTAATTGAAACTAATTAAGAATTAGGATTCGTACCAGCTGTGTCGAATTCACGAAGAAACCAAATCGATCTCGAGATAAAACCATGCTGGAGCATCGAATCTGAAGCGTGACAAGTCGCCCCGCTCTCTATTGGTATCCACAAAAACATTGTCTTCGATCGGATCGAAGTGGAGAGGAAGTCAGTGGTGCTAGCCGCCATTCCCAATTTTGGATCTAGGGTTTTGTTTTCTAAAAGGTCGGTCATAATAAAATGAATACTCGTGTGTCTTTATAAAAATAGTAAACTCTTTATTTAAATACTCGTGCTCATTAAACAAGGAACATTTCCTTTTACCCTTTCTACTGAAAAATATCTACAGTTGATATTTTATCTGACCCTAAATCAAAATAGCCTTCCCCTTACAATGTTCTAAGCGTGTGACCCTATAGGTTATTACAACGTTGGAAATGATTTTAAATCGTATTTAAAATCATAAACAGTGATTGGCATCTAGCAATACGTCGCTGCTACCCAAGTTATAATAAGATCAACGATTCGATACAACCTTTTCGTGACCAGTGTATCGATGTAATATAATCCTTTTAACTAATATATCCAAGATTAAACTAGAGGCATAGATCGTATCATCCTCGTTATAATTTAATCTGATTTTCTTGATCGATGAGTAGACTGTTTAAAACAAATCAATATTTGAGCACGGCCATGCATTTCACAGTCTCACTCAATCAAGAGGCCCATGGATATCACTACAAACATATCGTAGGGTTAAATCCTATCTATATCATTCATAATTTTCATTCGACTCGAGATGTATCCAATAATCACCGTTATCGTTACTCTGTTACAAAATAACTTTAGATGATATCAAAACACAAATATCCTCAAATAAAATTATAATGATTTCAGGTCTGAGGACCATTACATCACTATCACTATGAGAATAACTTATGATACTGTTAATTATATTCCATGGAGTTATCTCACGGCGGGTCAGCCCAATACGATATTCTCCAATATGTATTTATGTTTTGACATTAATATCACGTATATTAATGATCAATGAGATATGATCATCAGTCAATCAACATACTACTCTTAACGCTTTATTGTTGTCCTATATTAACAATAAAACTCGAATAGGGGCATTTAAGAATTATAATACTTATCACATTATATAATCTCAAGTTCAGTCTTACTCGAACTATATAATTCTGTATTATTATTCTAAGGACTTCTATTATACTATTATTTATATTACGCAGTAAATACAATATAATAGAATAATATTTTATTCCAAATAAAATAATAACATCAACAGTGTTATCAATCTCATCAAATGAATTGCCTCTAGGGCATAAATTCTAACAAATAATCCTATTATAACATGTAAGTTCTACATGTGTGCACAATCATTCGTCCAAATGCAACATACACATGATGATACACGCACTTTCATCCATTAAAAGAAGAAAAATATGCACATGCATCCATATGAAGTATGAGAATCATTGAGTAGATCTAGTGCTTAATGTGTGTATACGCATCTACAGGCAACCACTATCAAACATTTGCATCCACTTGCATCTATCAAACATAACATGTCTCAAACACATGTTTACATTCATGGGATTCCTACCTAAAGATTGAAGATTGACTGATAGGATATGCTTAAATGATAGAAACAAGCATGAATAAAAGCTTTGGAAAGGAAGCTAAGAACATACAAGGGTACGAAGCGTGAATCTTGTCTTCGGTCTCCCAAGTTGCATCCTCTTGGTTATCTCCCCACTGAATTTTTAGCAACTTTACTTCTCGGTTGCTTAGCTTCTAAACTTCTGATCCAAGAATACGGGTATAACCTTGCCTTACTGCAGCCTCCCGTTTCACCTATACTTCCTTAAGCATACTTGACTCAACTACTTATGCGTAAGCACTTCCGTGAATGAGAAACGTGGAAAACATCATAAACACCGGACAGTCTCTCTGGTAGATTTACTCTATAGGCCATTTGACCAATCCTTCCTGTTATGGGAAATGGCCTTACAAATCTTGGTGCCAATTTACCTACAGATCCAAAGCGAACCACATTCCTTAATGGTGATACCTTAAAAAAACAATGTCTCCCACCTCAAACTCAATGTCATTCTTTCTCCTATCCGCATAGGATTTTTTCCTATCCTGAGCAGTATTCATTCTCCGTCTAATAAGATCAATCTTTTTGGAAGTTTCTCTAACCATATTCAGTCCAAGTAGAAGTCTTTATGTAGATTCCCACCAACAAGTTGGTGATCTACAGGGTCCTCCGTACAATGCTTCGAAAGGTGCCATGCCAATGCTAGCTTGATAACTGTTGTTGTAGGTGAACTCTGCTAAAGGAAGATGCTCTTCCCAAGTCCCTCCGAAGTCTAGGATACACACTCTTAAAAGATCTTCAAGAACTCTATTCATCCTTTCTGTCCGTCCATTAGTATGAAGGTGATAAGCGATGCTCAAACACAACTATGCCCCTAATGCTTCTTGCAAGCTCCTCCAAAATTCTCTGGTAAAAATAGGGTCACGATCACTTATGATACTGGAAGGTACTCCATCAAGACAGACTATCTCACGAACGTAAACTGCTGCCAACCATGTCGTCGTCCTCTTACTCTTAACTGGCCGTATGCAATGAGCGCTCTTAGTAAGTCTGTCTACTACAACCCAAATACTGGTGTTTCCCTTCCTTGATCTAGGCAAACCATCGATGAAATCCAAAGAGATGCTCTCCCACTTCCACTGTGGGACCTCCAAAGGATGAAGTAAACCAACGGGCTTCTTTTGCTTAGCTTTGACTTGCTGTAAAATCAAACATTGAGAAACAAACTCCGCCACATCTTTCTTCATCCCATCCCAAAAGAAAACCCTTTTCATATCTCTATGCATCTTATCACCGCCTAGATGAATAGTCATCTTAGAATTATGGGCTTCCTCTAGGACTATCTTTAACAAACTCCCAACTCGAGGAACCCAAAGACTTCCATCTCGTCGCAACCACACTCTATCGTCCACGGAATATCTACTAAGGTGATTAGAAGTCTCCCCTTTACTGAGCCTATCCAAAATGTCTGAAATCTGTGGATCCTCTAGCTACGAAGCTCCTATCTGATCCATAAGAGTAGGTTACACCTCCAGCGATGCTAATAAGCGAGGCAAAAACTTGGTGGAAGCCGATATAAACTCCAAACTTTTCCTCTCCACAAACAGAGGACTTAAGGCAATCCTTTGCCTACTCAGTGCGTCTGCCATCACATTACCCTTGCCAGGGGTATAAGAAATCTCAAAGTCATAAGATGCTAGGAACTCCATCCACCTTTGTCTCCTTAAATTAAGATCCTTCTACAAGAACAAGTACTTAAGAGATTTATGATTGGTGTAGAACACGAACTTCTCTCCAAGCAAATAATGGTGCCAAGTCTTAAGCACAAACACTATGACAGCTAGCTCTAAGTCATGGGTAGGGTAGTTCTTCTCATGAACCCTTAACTGTCTACCTCCATAACATTCCACCCTTCCCTCTTGCATCATAACGGCACCAAGCCCTGTACATCATGCATTAGTGTATACTATAAACACTTTGTTCCGATCGGGCAAAGTCAAGATCGGGGTTGCTGTCGGAGCCATCTTCAATCGTTGGAAAGAAACATCACAATCTATATCCCACGAAAACGTCAGCTTCTTCTTCGTCGGCCTGGTAAGTGAGGCAGATATCTTCGCGAAGTCCTTAATGAACTTCCTATAATAGCCTGCTAACCCCAGAAAACTTCTCACCTCTGTTGCATTCATTGGGATCTGCCAATTTTGAACTGCAACTACCTTCGCGGGATCTACTATTATCCCATCTTTAGAAACCACATGCCCTAGGAATCTCACCTCTTTCCACCAAAAGTGACACATGGAGAACTTTGCCTTAAGCTAGTGCGCACGAAGAGTTTTCAAAACCTCTCTCAAACGTTGGGCATGCTCTTCCTCGCTCTTTGAGAAAATTAGGATGTCATCTACAAAGACCACAAAGAACATATTTAGAAACTCCCGTAATACCCTACTCATCAGATCAACAAAAATAGGCGAGTGCATTTATCAACCCAAAAGGCATAACGAGTCATTCAAAGAAACCATTTGTAGTCCTAAAAACAGTCTAGACTATGCTGTCCTTAGCCACCCTCAACTGATGAAACCCCACGGCCAAGTCTAATTGAGAGAAAACTGATGCACCAAAAAGCTGGTCAAACAGATCGTCTATCCTCGAGAGTGGTTGCCTGTTCTTCTTAGTGAGTTTATTTAACTCTCTATAGTATACACATAAGTGAATCGAACCATCCACCTTAGTTGCAAATACCACTGGAGCACCCCATTCAGATATGCTTCGCCTAATAAATCCTTTCTCAAGTAGCTCCCCTACTTTCTTGCTAAGCTCCCTCCTTTCACTTATAGCCATATGGCGCACAGGTAATGCAACTGGCTTTGCATTGTCCACCAAGTATATATGAAAATCGATCTCGCACCTCGTAGGTAAGCACCAAATCTCATCAAAAACATCAAGATACTCACGATTGCTAGTACATATCGTAGATCATCGATAGATGCATCAAGTGACTCTAGGAAACTAAGCATAACAGATCCCTTTGGGTCACAAGAAATCTCGAGGGTCCTCCAATGGCAAGTCAAAACTCTAACGACCCTCCTCCCACAGTCTAGAATCGCACTATACATGGCTATCCAATCCATCCCTAGAATCAATCCATAGCCCATGAAACCAAGCACATATGCGTTACACTCAAATTCGACGCCTAACATAGATATTTTCAAACCCCGACAAATCATGGACAAATGAGCCGTACCACCTATGGGGTTTGAGACAACAACATGATCCACTACCATACTAGTACTAAGGGGCAAAGACTCAACCACAGAATTAGATATAAATGAATGCGTAGCGCTAGAATCAAAAAGAGTTCTAATAGGATGATTGGAAAGAGAAATCAAACCATCCACGTAAACTTTCCTAACTCTATCGGGAGCACTGGTCACGAGAGCATGCACCTGCCATCTAGAAGCTCTTGCCATTTGACCTTGTCCTTGCTTCTATGGGCACTCCTTAGAAAAGTATCCGACCTCTCCACAACTGAAACAAGCATTCTGCCTTCTTTTGCAGTCCTTCATCAAATGAATCTCGCATCCGCAATTATGAAACTTCCTCTTATCATTAGCCTTGTCATTCTTTCCGCCCTTCTTTTGTTGTCGTTGTTGTTGTCCCTTCTTCGGCCATACTTTCTTGTTTTGTGTTTCCTCTACCTTAGCTTCTTTCTTTTCAGATTTATCTTCCTCATGCATCAATGCCATATCAATGAGCCTGTCAATAGTTGCTCTCATCGGAATATGGGACATAGCTGACCCATGGAGGGGTTCATTCGATCCTTTAGCAAACCGCAAAGCTTCTTATGCCAATACAAACCTTGCTAGTTAGTTGAATTTGTTAATATACTCTTTGACAGTCATGCTTCCTTGCTTGAGTGCCAGAAACCTATCCATTTTCATGCTTTTCTCAGCTTGAGAAAGAAACTTCATTTCAAACCTCTACCAAAAATCATCCCAAGTCTACACTTGTCGCCCTGCTTGTGTCACTTCCCACTAGAATGAAGCCTCATCTTTCAGCAGCAAAGCGGCTAACTGAATCTTCCTACGACCTTCCACTTCGAAAATTCCAAACAAATCCTCAGTCTCTTAAAGACAACTCCTTGCCTCTACAAAAGTTTCAGTTCCTCGGAATGGCTTTCCACACATAGCGCAGAAATCTTTGCAAATCTTAGAGAAATTATCTGCTCACATAGTAGGAGGATGAGGAACAACGAGTGCAACTATGGGAGGACCGTTTGCTTGGCCACCGGTGGGTGTCGTGGCCTATAGATACCTACGGAACTAGCCTGGTATCGCAATGCCCTATGGAATATTAAGTTCCCCAGACATGCTGAAAAGAAAAGGAAAAGGGATTCGAACAGAGAATCAAAAGATATTACATATAGCTTTGAGGAATATGTTTTTCAAAACAGACTTTCTCTTAAAAATGCTTTCTTTTGAAACCTTTTTGAAAATAATTTTTAAAATCCTTTATCCGATCTGGTAACCTTCAGCTCTGACACCAAGTGTGACACCCCACGCCCGTTAATGTCGCTCATTAAGAGAATGCATTAAGTTTTGTGAAGAGTTATAGGTAAACAGAAGCAGAAACATTACAAGACAAATAATAAATAGCAACAGAATTTAAAATTTTATTAAGCAGAAAAACATCGTAGTTCAATTCATGGTTACATCATATGTCCGAAATGCATAAAACCCAGTACATCAATCTTTAAAACTTCTGTCTTGTGCTCAAATAATCAGAGTACAATAATAAAGAAGCATAATCCCCAAAACATAGCCACAGTAGAGAGATATGAAATCAAGCAGTACATCTAAGCAGCTCCAAGCAAGATGAAAGCAGAATCCTGATCAAGCTTGAGTATTCCCACCCTGAGAACCTGGTGGGAATGGAAGAGAAAGAAAAGGAAACAAAATGGGTCAGACATAAAGTTTGGCGAGTCCAGTTATTTTTAGCATATAAATAAGTAAAACTATCATGACAGGCATATAAACTGGAGAGATAGATAATAGCACAATAAGGCAGGTTTGACAAGTTAAACAGGTTAAACATGATAGAATATACTGCGCTTCTCTAATACTTTCTATTTCTCGGCACCAATACTAGTGTCGTATGAACAAGATGATCCCCACAAGTATAAGATAGTAGACTTAAGCCTACTTCTAGCGAGAAGTTTTACCCCCATTAAGCCTACAACAAGATGATTCCCACAGGTTAAGTTTGTAGGCCTATATATAAATATTACCCACCAACCCAAGATATACTTAACCCTCCCACTGTTTCATACAATTTTACTTAACCCCTACTCAAGTTAACATATACAATCCTTATGGATTCAACTAGGTTAAGTATTCAAGTTTATTACCATATTCATTTATGGTTATAATATGCTAGACCTCCCACATTAAGCCTACAACTTGTGGATGCTGGATATGCCGGTTGGTTCCGAATAGACTTCTTCCACAAGTCGGGCTTAACCTTGTATCTTAGCATGTTTCGTGTTTATGCACTTAAACCCCTCACATTAGATTCGCCACTTGTGGTTGATGGATATGCCGGTTGGTTCCGGGTATACTTCCACCACAAGTGTAATCTAACCTTGTGTCCAAGCGCGGTTACTATAGTTCTAGGCATTTCCATTATTAACCAATTATTCCTATGTCATTATAGGTTTTCGTTCCCCTTTCCCAAGTCATGTTCATAATGAACCATATGCCCCAAATTAAGGTCTTTAATCACAATTGCGGTTTATGCCCCAAGTCCACATTAATGTATTACATTCAATTTATGCCCAATTTTCCCAATACAAGTTATGCCCCAATTTTAACGTTTTCCCCTCGTTCCCAATTTGACGTGTTCGCATATTTCAACGGCATGCCTAGGCTCGAAGGTAGCCTGGCTATAGAAATAAAAAGGGAAAAGAAGAAGGGAAGAGGGCAGAAATGAACATAATAAACAAGTTTGACATATAATGGCAGAAATATGTATAGCAACTAATAAACATACAGTGATAAAGTTGGGCATAATGACAAGATAGACATATAGGAACAGATATGATGAACATGTGATAATAGAACTGATTCTAACATAATAAGGACATCATAAATAGGCATGATGAGATCTAAATAGTGAATTAGATCTACAAATAATGACAAACTGACATGATAAATAAGCATAGGCTTAGATCCAATTCATAGTTATGTCAAAATAACTTAGATACACAGGATATTACAGATCGGATATGATTCAATTAGTCACAGGCAAGGATCTAGTTTATAGTCATGTCAAGATTAACTTTTAAGCATTTAGATATAAAATTATAGAAACACAGTGATTGGATCTAAGAAATAGAAGAGGGATTGCAGATATTGAATCACAATTCTCTAAACTTGAATGACTTGATTGTTGAAGAAGAAAAGGCTTAACTTAATTTGGGCAGAGACATCATCTAGTTCTCTATTGTTTTTGTGTGAATAAAACAATTAGAATGAGGTCTTATTTATAGCATAAGGTTCACGAATCTGGTTAGAAAACAAGTACACATACGCAGAAATGTACTTCTCCCGGATCTGGGATGGTGTCGACATGGGTGTCGACACCCCCTTATCATGTCGACCCATGGGTCGACACCCTTAGGGTATGTCGATCTCCAATGGGTCCAATTCCCTACCAGACTTCCCGCTTCTGATTTTAAATTTATTTGATCGGTTTTGACTTATAATGTACATATATATATATATCTTATGTGTATACAAACTTAAAACCTTACTACCTTCTTCACACGATGTCCGTTTTACACAAACTAGGTGTCTATTTCGACCAGAATTCCTAGACGAACGCAATGGCATAGTACATTTCCCTTAATTCTGAATATTTAATTAAGTATTCTTTAATTATCATCTTTAGTATTGTTAAAATTACGAGGTATTACATATTTACTTTCGAAATATTTTCTACACTATGCACTAATAATAATAAAAAAGGATTTTCACGTATCAAAAGCGTTTTGGTTATCGTAAGACAAAACTCGCCCATTTGATGTGCACTAGCATTATGCGATGTGGGACGAACTTATGATTGCTTCAATTTTTCCAAAGTCATTGCCAACTTCTATGCACAATATTCACATGGAGTAACCCATTCCGTGTGTGGTCCGGTGAGTTTCCTAGCTTTAAAATTAACCCTAAAAACAACTGTTTTGAGTTCTCACACCAGTCCTACGACTGACTTAGAGTTATTGTTCCCACACCAAAACTCTGGGTGCCCATAATTTTGCACAGGCAACTAGTATTTAGTTTGCAGGTTTAGTCTTCAAAGCTGGATTCAAGTTTGGAGGTAAAGTTATGTTTTAGGTTTTACTTCTTCCAGTGTGAGCATATTTGTTTTTCTGCTAAGCTTATGTTCTAACTTTGATTTCCTCATTACTCTGATGTAATATTTTGTAATGAAATGAAAAGATCTTTTATTTTTGTTCAAATATGTAAGTACCCCTAACAACTCGTCTTTATGAACGGTTTAAGTTGGTTTAGTTGTTGGCGAGAACCAGGCAAAAAGGCGGGTCGTTACATTTAACATCATTCTTATCTGCAATCCTCCCTTCTCTATATAAACTCAGTTCTTTATCCTTTTCTCCAGCATGAAATAAAGCCATTCTCTTTGCTTTCTTCAGCAAATAATAAAACGCAAGGCATGTCTTTAAGCCAAAACTCTCTTTAGTCAATCACACAAGCTTCCAGTATAAAATAAAAACCAGTATAAATCCATTTCTTCAGTATAAATTCACGCAAGGGAGAAGTCAACAATCAGAGAGGGGAGTTTCGGTAATGGATGGTGGCAGGTGTATGGGAGCTGAGATGGTCGGTGGAAATGTGTGGAGCAGAGGACACATAGTTTCGAAGCAGTAAGTGGCGATGGTGATGTTCTCCGGTGGATGTGGCGCAGCATGGATTCATGATGGGAGTATGTCGGAGATCTGAGGCCGAGGAAGAGGGGCACTCGTGCCAGCACTTGGGGATCCAGTGCTCCTTTGATGGCTCGGCAGTGGGGAATGGTGAAGTCTGTGTGAGCACATATTGGGTATTCTTAACAATGTAGTGGCTTGCTCATTCAATGGAGGGTGAAGCCGCTAGTGATTGGTGGAGGTGATTGGAGATAAGGGTAAGGTAAAGGAGCAGGGACATTAGGCATGCGGGTGTTGTACACAAGCAAGAAGAATGAACGCATGTGGAGAAAAAAAGGAAAATGGGAGCAAGTAGGTTTGAACATTTATGTGCATTTGGAGAAGAAGGTTGTAACACCCCACCTCCGCCAATGCCAATCTTGCAAGGATACTAGCTTTGGAGGGGCGTTAAACGAGGTAAACATGCATGCAGATATCACAAGACAGAACATGTAAGTAAAACAGAGTAAATAAAGCAGCGGATCAAACTAGCATTTCAAAACCATAGTCAAGTTACAACAAAGTACTTGGTCATTATTTTCCAACAAACAAAGTTTAGAGAAAAGCATAAACTGAAAAACTGAAATACATAAAGTACTATCCCCAAAGTGAAGTGATAAACCATAGCTAGCTCAATGTCCAAAACCGTACATGAGCAAATCCAGTAAGCAAGCGATAAAGATCCAAGCTAAGCTCCAATGTTCCCACCCTGAGGACCTGAGGGGGGGAAACGGAAGAAAAGAGGCGAAAGAAAACAGGTCAGTCAAAAAGACTGGTAAGCCCTAACTACTATCAGTCCATGAACTAGTAAAGTTAACTGGCATGAGAAGCTGAGATGAACATAAGGATAACAACATACTGGCATGATGATTAACTAACAAGATAGATAAAGGTGTCATCACATAAGGTTAAGTTTTGCACCACGGGTGTACTAGCATTCTAACATGTCAAGTAAAAACAAGAATTGATCCCTTGGCCCAAGCTTGGCCCAATATCATGAGGTAACCTAAATCAAGGTCCAACTACACGGTCTAGTTGATCGGCTCCCTATAAGCCTAACTCGTCAAGTGTCGGTGTCATACGGCCCAAACATGAAATGTAGTTAAACTGCGCTAGGTCCACCCTAGGGTGTATCAAGTCCTAGGGTGTCAACCTCGGACACAAATCAAGCATGCACAGTCTAGATCTACTGGTACCCGTGCCTGATTTTCCAACTCCGGACTATGTGCACGACCATAGTCCGCCTGGACCCACACCGGCGTACATACTTAGCCGTCGTTTTGGTCGCTTGCATGTCAGCCTAGTAATCGTGCCCCACCCTAGCCTAGTCCCTAGGGTATCATGATACTATCAAGAGGGTTACTGCTGAAAAGGACCACGCAACTAGGGTTTCTTAACGGGTTAAATGTGGTTAACCCGATCCAAACGTGGATTAAATTGGTTAAGTGTACCCAAGGTTCATGACTTAACCCCGATTGACCCATCAAGCCCAAAATGGTTAAGTATTAAGTGGACCATGACTTAACCCTAATCAGGTGGCATTAATTAACTTAATGTGCTTTAACCTCTCACATTAGACCTTGTTGTGGTTACTAGTTAAGCCGGGCGGGTTCGGGTAGCTTTACACCACAACTTGGTCTAACCTCGGGTTCGAGCACAACATGACCAACTTCTCACATTGGGTCCTATTGTTTGTAGCCACTAGTTAAGTCGGGCGGGCTCGGGTAGATTTATGCTACAAACTCAACCCAACCTCGAGTTGGCCACACTTATATTTTCTATGTGTCATGTCCATTATGTTTCCAAAACATAATTACAAGCTAACATATCACGTCATGTTATAAAAACCATGTTCATGTCATAATGTTACCCAACCCTAACGTAATCCCATCGTTTACATAATCGCAACAACGCATAAAGGATAAAATAGGGAACTTGGCATAATCATGAGAAAAAGGTGTTGAAGCCACAAGTTAACATGGTGGCATATGAAATGTACATATGTTCATATACTTGCATATTGCATTATTAGGCTTCAAAAGTATGCATAAAACCAAACTTAGCATATAAGTGATACATGGTGGTAAATGACATGTAGAAGTTGCTAGAAGTTCGCATTTAGCCTCACATGCAAGTTATCATAAGGGATATGATAACTTCCATGTTGCCAAAATGCAACCTTTAATATAACGCTTGAAGCTTTAAGCTCACAAACTCATGTTTTACTTGCATAACATGATAACATGTGTATAATGATCAACCCAAACTTGCATAACATAGCAACATGTGTCATACATAATGATTAAACCAACTTGCATAACATAATGATCAACCAAACTTGCATATCATAATGATCAAACCAAACTTGCATCATTCATTTAACTTTATAGTTCAAAAAGAAAGTAGAAAAGGGCTTACAATGCTTTGAAGACACAAATGAATATTTATTATAAAGATTGAGACGAAGCCCTTATGCAATCACCCAAATATGAAAGCTCCAAATGAAAAACCCTTGAGCCAAATCAATAAAAACCCTTGCTTTGTAATAGAAATGTTGCAACTTGACTTGAATGCAAACTAAGAACACTCATACAAGCTTGAAAACACTTGTATGAACTCAAAATCTCTCATATAAATAAACTTAGAAATTTTAGCATGAGAGTGGAGGCCATGAGAGGAACAAATTTGGCATAATTTAGTTGTAGGGTTGAATAATGATGATTTAGGCTAGGCTCAGGGGTCTTTTTATAGAAGATTAGGATAGTATTAGCCATAGGATTAACCCTAGATCCAATCCGAGCCATCAAATCCCGTCATTAGCCACCAGACCTGGCCCAAACTCAAAGTAGGTGCACCAGGCCACTTGGCCACCCGGGGGAAGGGGTCGACCCCTGGGTCGACATGTGTGTCGACCCATTGGGGGGGTTGACACTGGTGTCGACCCCTGTGTCGACCCTTCCTGGGCGGGATAAATCCCGCTTATCTGTTTTGGTTTGAATTCGAATCTGAATCCGAATTTGAACTGTTTTCGGGCCTTGAAATTTTGAAAACTTCGTCGGGCTTTTTCTTGGTCATACGGACTCCGATTTACAAAATTTCGGACCCTATTTCGCGTATTTTTCCGAGACGAATGCAATGGCACAACCCGTTTCCCTTGATTCAAATTTTATCATTTAATTCTGCCTCGATTTATGTTATAACATGTTATTCAAAATACGGGTTGTTACATTCTCCCCTCCTTAAAGGATTTCGTCCCCGAAATCTTCAAGTTAGGAAGAACTTATCCTACCATCCATCGTCCATCTACTCACATCATCATCCACGAGCAATCATTGTCCTTAAAGGATTCGAAATGTTGTATGAACATATGCAAAGGTGTGTGTATATGTACTTATCCAATGCGAAAATCAGGCGGTTACTGATACAGTAAACCTCCTTAATGCATATGTATGTTAGTGAAATGAATCCATATGTATGCAATTTCCTAACATAATTCATAATATCTATATGAGTGCACATAACATTCATCCATATGCAACATCCATGTGATAGCACAACAAGTTTCAACCATGAATAAGTGTAAGCACTCATGCATATGCAATATGAAAGTGTGTGAGCCGGTCTTAGTGCCTAATGTGTATCATGCATCCACGAGTATCCACTTGCAAACACTTGAAACCACTTGAAACATCAAGCATAACATGTTTCAAACACATGTTTCATCCAAAGGGTTTTCTACCTAAGGTTCTCATGACAAGATTAACAAGATAACTAGACAAACAAGGTAAACATGGATGGCAAAAGAAAGATAGGAAAAGTGATCGAGAATGTACCCTAAAAAAGAAATGGATAAAGCCCACGCATCTTCTCCTCGGTTTCCCAAGTTGCGTCCTCTTCGGCTTCACCCCACTGAACCTTCACCAACTTGACTTCTCGATTCCTTAGCTTCTTGATCTCCGTTCCCAAGATACGAATCGGAGCTTTTCTCAAGGTTGCTTCTTTCTCTACCTCCAAGTCTTCAAGAATGCTGGGTTCAACCACTTCGGCTGACTCATGTAGACACTTCCGGAGATGCGAGACATGAAAGACATTGTGCACTCCGGCCAGTTTCTCGGGCAATTCCACTTTATAAGCCATCTTCCCAATCCTCTCTATGATAGGGAAAGGTCCTACGAAACTTGGTGCTAGCTTCCCAACTGCTCCAAAACGAACCACATTACGTAAAGGAGAAACCTTCACGAAAACCATATCTCCAACTTCGAATTCCAAATCAGTCCTTCGCTTGTCTGCATAGGATTTCTGTCTGTCTTGGGCCGCCTTCATCCGTCTTCGAATCAACTCTACCCTCTCGGATGTATCCCTAATCATATCGGGCCCAAGTATAAGCTCATCTGTCGTCTCCCACCAACAAGTTGGTGACTTGCACGGCCTTCCATACAAAGCTTCAAATGGTGCCATCCCTATGCTGGCTTGATAGCTATTATTATAAGCAAACTCTACAAGAGGAAGGTGGTCTTCCCAAGTACCACCAAAGTCAAGAACACAGAGCCTCAAAAGATCTTCTAGCACTCTATTCACCCTTTCGGTTTTGCCATCCGCCTGGGGGTAATAGGCTGTACTCAGATTCAATTGCGTACCCATCGCTTCTTGCAAACTATTCCAGAACTGGCTAGTGAAAATTGGGTCACGATCGCTAACTATGCTGGAAGGAACTCCATGCAACCGCACTATCTCTCGGAGATAAATAGATGCCAGCCATGATGCGGTCCTCTTGCTTTTTACTGGAATGAAGTGAGCACTCTTCGTAAGTCTATCAACTATGACCCATATGCTCGTGTTCCCTTTTCTTGACCTAGGCAATCCATCCACAAAATCCATAGAAATACTCTCCCACTTCCATTGCGGGACCTTCAATGGATGTAATAGCCCACCTGGTTTCTTTGACTCGGCTTTCACTTATTGGCACACCATGCACTTTGAAACATACTCTGCCACATCCTTCTTCATTCCATCCCAAAAGAAAATGTGCTTCATATCCCTATACATCTTGTCCCCTCCAGGATGTATAGTCATCTTCGAGTGATGCGCTTCTTCAAGAACTCTATGGACTAAATCTCCCACTCGAGGAACACAATCTCCCATCACGCCTTAGCCACCCCTTGTCATCTATAACATATCTGGCCAGGTGACTAGACGTCTCGCCACGAATCAACTTGTCCATGATCTCGACTATATGCGAGTCTTCCTTCTGCGAAGTCCCAACTTGATCAAGAAGTGTAGGTCTAAGCTCGAGAGATGCTAACGTGCCAGTCATCGACTCAACAGCAAGCGTGAAATCAAAGGTTGCCAAGAACTCTAGATTCTTCATCTCAGCAAACAAAGGGCTCAAAGTCAACCTTTTCCTACTTAGCGCATCTGCCACAACATTACCCTTGCCAGGGGTATAAGCTATATCAAAGTCATAAGATGCCAAGAATTCCATCCATCTCTGTTGCCTTAGATTCAAATCCTTTTGCGAAAAGAGATACTTCAGAGACTTATGATCAGTATACAACTCGAACCTCTCGCCTAGAAGATAATGGCGCCATGACTTAAGTGCAAAGACAACCGCCGCCAACTCCAAATCAGGCGTGGGAAAGTTCTTCTCATGAACTTTAAGTTGCCTACCCCCATAACATATCACTCTTCCTTCTTGCATCAGAACTGCGCCTAAACCCATGCCACACGCATCGGTGTACACGGTAAACATCTTACCACCATCGGTAAAGCCAAAACTGGAGCTGTGGTGAGGGTTCTCTTGAGCCTTTGAAAAGCAAGCTCACACTCTAAGTCCCATGCAAAGACTAAGTTCTTCTTCGTCAACTTAGTAAGAGGGGCTGATATCTTAGCGAAGTCCTTAATGAACTTCCTATAGTAGCCTGCCAGACCGAGAAAGCTTCTAACTTCGGTCGCATTCTTAGGAGTCTTCCAGTCTTGAACTGCAACCACTTTCGCAGGATCCACCGCTATGCCTTGCTTAGAAATTATATGTCCAAGAAACCGAACTTCCTTTCTCCAAAAATGGCATTTGGAGAACTTGGCTTTCAACTGATGCGTTCTAAGCGTATCCATCACTTCCTTGATATGCCTAGCATGCTCTTCCTCATCCTTTGAGAAGATCAGAATATCATCCACGAAGAAAACAACAAACTTGTTAAGGAACTCCCTGAACACCCTACTCATCAAGTCCACGAAGTATGCGGGTGCATTAGTCAAACCGAATGGCATGACAAGCCATTCAAAGAATCCATCTGGAGTCCTAAACGCAGTCTTATCAATGCTATCCTCAGCCACTCGAAGCTGATGGAATCCGGTGGCTAGATCGAGTTGAGAGAAAACAGAAGCACCTATAAGCTGGTCAAAGAGATCATCAATCCTCGGTAACGGGTGCCTATTCTTCTTTGTCAGCTTGTTCAGTTCTCGATAATCAACACATAGACGAAGCGAACCATCCGCCTTAGTAGCGAATACCACCGGAGCACCCCATTCAGAAATGCTTCGCCTAATAAAAATTTTCTCAAGCAGCTCCTTGATTTGCTTACTGAGCTCCCTTCTTTCACGTGGGGCCATGTGCCTAACGGGCAATGATATTGGCTTGGCATTATCGATTAGATAAATGCGGAAATCTATCTCTCGTTTAGGAGGTAAACCCTTAACTTCTTCAAAGACATCAGGATAGTCTCGGACCACCCTTACAGATTGCAGATCATCGATGGACGAGTCAAGAGATTCAAGATAACATAACATGAAGGGACCTCTAGGGTTACAAGAAATTTCTAGGGTATTACCGAGGCGAGTCATGAGCCTCACCACCCTATGCTCACAATCGAGAATGGCTCCATAACTGGACAACCAATCCATGCCCAAGATCAACCCGTATCCCGTGAATCCGAGAACATAAGCATTACACGTGAATTCTACGGTCAAGATAGAAATCTTCAAATCCACACAAATCATAGATAAATGGGCGGAACCCCCAATTGGATTTGACACACTGACGGGATCCTCAACTAGACTAGTACTTAGGTGCAAACTTTCAACAAGATCAGAAGAAATAAAACTATGCGATGCGCCAGAATCAAATAAGGTGCGAACAGGATAATCAGAAATATAAACAAGACTTTCTACAGAAATACTACCTCGGTCCTGAGCTGGAGCAGTGTTGAGAGCATGTACTTGCCCTCCAAAAGGTCCTGCACGCTGATTCTGCCCTTGCTTCTTAGGGCAATCCTTGCTAAAATGTCCGGTCTCTCCACAATGAAAGCATTCGCCCAACTTCCTCTTCTTCTTCCTACAGTCTTTAGCTATGTGCCCAACAATCCCACAGTAGTTGCATTTTCTTGGGTCCTTTTCCTTGGCCTTGTTGCCCTTGTTGTTCTTGTTGTTCTGATTGCTCTGATTTCCTCCCCACTTGGAGTCTGTCTTCTTGGCTTGAGTCTCATTAGGCTTGACTTCTTTCTTGCCATTCTTATCGTCTCCTTGAAGCAATGCCATGTCCACTAGGCCTTCAAAAGTGGCCCCCATCGGTATATGAGATAGGGCTAAACCTTGTAGTGGCTCGTTCAACCCTCGTGCAAAGCGCAAAGCCTTCTTCTGGGGAGTATTAATCATGTCCAAACCGAATCGGGCGAGCTGGTTAAACTCATTCACATACTCCCTCACTGTCATGTCCCCTTGCTTCAAAGATATAAACTTCTGCAATTGCAGATTTGCCTCAGCTGATGATAGAAACTTAAGCCCAAACCTCGTCCTTAAGTCGGCCCAAGTCTTTATAGGTCTAGTAGCATTGGTGACCTCCCACCAATAAGCAGCTTCTTCTTTTAATAGCCATGCTGCTAATAAAATCTTTCTATGGACTTCCACATCAAAGATAGCGAAAAGATCTTCAGTTTCTTTCAACCAATTTCGTGCCTCCACAAAAGTCTCCGTCCCAATGAAATTCTTGCCACCCATCGCCTTAAAGTCCTTGCAAACTTTTGCGAAATCCGCTTGTGGATTCTGAGGAGGGGGAGGAGGAGGAGGAACCTCAGTTACGGTGGGGGCAGTTGCTGGGCCCACATTGTTGGCCCTAGCTTCCAAGTACCTCCGGAACCATCCGGGAATGGTCACTCCCTCGGGAAGGTTAAGATCGGCCATGCTGAAAAAGGAAAAGATAGGTTTAGAACGAGGAAACGAAGGATAGTGCTAATGGCTTTTGGGGAATAGCCTTTTAAAATACTAGAATTTTCTTGGAAAATACTTAATTGGTTTTTGAAAATAGTTTTTTTTTTAAAAGTAAGTTTTAAAAACTTTTTGCTCAAATCTTGTAAACCTTATGCTCTGATACCAAATGTAACACCCCACCTCCGCCAATGCCACTCTTGCAAGGACACTAGCTTTGGAGGGGCGTTAAACGAGGTAAACATGCATGCAGATATCACAAGACAGAACATGTAAGTAAAACAGAGTAAATAAAGCAGCGGATCAAACTAGCATTTCAAAACCATAGTCAAGTTACAACAAAGTACTTGGTCATTATTTTCCAACAAACAAAGTCTAGAGAAAAGCATAAACTGAAAAACTGAAATACATAAAGTAGTATCCCCAAAGTGAAGTGATAAACCATAGCTAGCTCAATGTCCAAAACCGTACATGAGAAAATCCAGTAAGCAAGTGATAAAGATCCAAGCTAAGCTCCAATGTTCCCACCCTGAGGACCTGAGGGGGGAAAACGGAAGAAAAGAGGCGAAAGAAAACAGGTCAGTCAAAAAGACTGGTAAGCCCTAACTACTATCAGTCCATGAACTAGTAAAGTTAACTGGCATGAGAAGCTGAGATGAACATAAGGATAACAACATACTGGCATGATGATTAACTAATAAGATAGATAAAGGTGTCATCGCATAATCAAGGTTAAGTTTTGCACCACGGGTGTACTAGCATTCTAACATGTCAAGTAAAAACAAGAATTGATCCCTTGGCCCAAGCTTGGCCCAATATCATGAGGTGACCTAAATCAAGGTCCAACTACACGGTCTAGTTGATCGGCTCCCTATAAGCCTAACTCGTCAAGTGTCGGTGTCATACGGCCCAAACATGAAATGTAGTTAAACTGCGCTAGGTCCACCCTAGGATGTATCAAGTCCTAGGGTGTCAACCTCGGACACAAATCAAGCATGCACAGTCTAGATCTACTGGTATCCGTGCCTGATTTTCCAACTCCGGACTATGTGCACGACCATAGTCCGCCTGGACCCACACCGGCGTACCTACTCAGCCGTCGTTTTGGTCGCTTACATGTCAGCCTAGTAATCGTGCCCCACCCTAGCCTAGTCCCTAGGGTATCATGATATTATCAAGAGGGTTAATACTGAAAAGGACCACGCAACTAGGGTTTCTTAACGGGTTAAATGTGGTTAACCTGATCCAAACGTGGATTAAATTGGTTAAGTGTACCCAAGGTTCATGACTTAACCCCGATTAACCCATCAAGCCCAAATTGGTTAAGTATTAAGTGGACCATGACTTAACCCTAATCAGGTGGCATTAATTAACTTAATGTGCTTTAACCTCTCACATTAGACCTTGTTGTGGTTACTAGTTAAGCCCGGCGGGTCCGGGTAGCTTTACACCACAACTTGGTCTAACCTCGGGTTCGAGCACAACATGACCAACTTCTCACATTAAGTCCTATTGTTTGTAGCCACTAGTTAAGCCGGGCGGGTCCGGGTAGACTTATGCTATAAACTCAACCCAACCTCGAGTTGGCCACACTTATATTTTCTAAGTGTCATGTCCATTATGTTTCCAAAACATAATTACAATCTAACATATCACGTCATGTTATAAAAACCATGTTCATGTCATAATGTTACCCAACCCCAACGTAATCCCATCGTTTACATAATCGAAACAACGCATAAAGGATAAAATAGGGAACTTGGCATAATCATGACAAAAAGGTGTTGAAGCCACAAGTTAACATGGTGGCATATGAAATATACATATGTTCATATACTTGCATATTGCATTATTAGGCTTCAAAAGTATGCATAAAACCAAACTTAGCATATAAGTGATATATGGCGATAAATGACATGTAGAAGTTGCTAGAAGTTCGCATTTAGCCTCACATGTAAGTTATTATTAGGGATATGATAACTTCCATGTTGCCAAAATGCAACCTTTAATATAAAGCTTGAAGCTTTAAGCTCACAAACTCAAGTTTAACTTGCATAACATGATAACATGTGTATAATGATCAACCCAAACTAGCATAACATAGCAACATGTGTCATACATAATGATTAAACCAACTTGCATAACATAATGATCAACCAAACTTGCATATCATAATGATCAAACCAAACTTGCATCATTCATTTAACTTTATAGTTCAAAAAGAAAGTAGAAAAGGGCTTACAATGCTATGAAGACACAAATAAATATTTATTATAAAGATTGAGATGAAGCCCTTATGCAATCACCCAAATATGAAAGCTCCAAATGAAAAACCCTTGAGCCAAATCAATAAAAACCCTTGCTTTGTAATAGAAATGTTGCAACTTGACTTGAATGCAAACTAAGAACACTCATACAAGCTTGAAAACACTTGTATGAACTCAAAATCTCTCATATAAATAAACTTAGAAATTTTAGCATGAGAGTGGAGGCCATGAGAGGAACAAATTTGGCATAGTTTAGTTGTAGGGTTGAATAATGATGATTTAGGCTAGGCTTAGGGGTCTTTTTATAGAAGATTAGGATAGTATTAGCCATAGGATTAACCCTAGATCCAATCCGAGCCATCAAATCTCGTCATTAGCCACCAGACCTGACCCAAACTCAAAGTAGGCGCACCAGGCCACTTGGCCACCCGGGGGAAGGGGTCGACCCCTGGGTCGACATGGGTGTCGACCCAGTATAGGGGGGTTGAAACTGGTGTCGACCCCTGTGTCGACCCTTCCTGGGCGGGAAAAATCCCGCCTATCTATTTTGGTTTGAATTCGAATCTGAATCCGAACTGTTTTCGGGCCTTGAAATTCTGAAAACTTCGTCGGGCTTTTTCTTGGTCATACAGACTCCGATTTACAAAATTTCGGACTCTATTTCGCGTATTTTTCCGAGACGAACGCAATGGCATAGCCCGTTTCCCTTAATTCAGATTTTATCATTTAATTCTGCCTCGATTTATGTTATAACATGTTATTCAAAATACGGGTTGTTACAAAGGTACTTCGCAGGCTTATAAATATGGGTTTTCATTTTATACCTGGGCCATGTAAACCCCATAAAAATAAATAAAAATAAATAAAGGGGTAGTGGGCAGACACATGAACGGGTTGGTACATCGTTTCATTGTGAAGTGAATGTGTATAAAAGAAATAAGGGAATGGTTTGGTAGCTAAGATTGCTTGTGCCATGTGAATTAAAAGGGAATGGGAGCAGTGTTGGTCTGTGTATTTTCGAATGGAGGAAAAGAGATGCCTACGTGGCTTTTAGTTGGTTAACGGGCCGCTTTATAAGTAACATAAGTAATTTACTAGTTAAATATATATTAAGGTATTAAAACCCAAACATCTCTTAAAGATTAGTTAGCCCAAAATCATGAATGTTGAGTTACCCATATCCGATGACTCCAATATATTACGTTATTAAATTTTGAACGTGGGTTGGGTATGGACCTAATCTAATTTTAAATGGATATTTAGTGTTATGTTAAATAATTATTTATAGATGTCAATTTAGATTGTAAATAACATAAAATTTATAAAGTTCTCATACGTGTACAGAATCGAATAAGACCAGGAGCACTGGATCCATATCGGAGAGCACAAAATGATGAAGCTGGTTTGGTCAGAGTCGGTAACTGCTGGGGTTTTAATCATAATAAATGTATGTTTAATTTGATTAAAACGAATCATTTTAACTTCGAATGAATTCAAGGTGAGTTTAACTCACTCAGTTGTCTCACTTATATTTTATATAAGTCGGGTTTATTGTTCGTGTGCTACATTTGATAATGGTTGGATGATTTGATGATTGTTTAAATATATGTTGAATATTTTTATATAATTGTATTAAATTAAAAATTCATTTAATTTAATCGAAACCAATTGTTATTTTTAACGATTATTTCCAAACGAGGTGACTTACCTTGTTGGTTACTCTTACAATGATATAAATGCAATAAAATTTAATTGGATGCTTGAATTATTATTATTAGCTGACCGCTACCAGTTAAACTAATTTTTCATGTTTATTATAAAAAATAATAAATTATCATATTAAATTGGATTTTTAATCTGAGATAACGTATTTGGATGTAGGGAAAAAATAGGTTGGAGGGATCCAATTGGATTCGTCAAATTTATTGTTATTTAAATATTACAATTATATGAACAGTTTAACCAGTCTGATTGGATGATTTATTTGATCATTGGTTGTTGAATCTAAATTCAACGGTTGTATTATTATTATCCAATGGGTATTATTGGTGGGAAAATTAGCAGTAGATGGCCTAGAAATCCATTGTTTTATAAATGTTGATTTACCGTCAGGTGAATCAACAAAAACAAAGTTATAAAATTTATGTTATAATAGAAGATAGTTTGAAATTTATTATTTTTAATTAAAGTTTACAAAAAGGAGATAAATATTTTTTATTTTTTATTTAAGTTTACAAGAAATTATTAAACTGTTTTATACAGTAATTTTGTATGAAAATAAGATTTAAAAGCAAGTGAGCAGATATTAACCTAATAATTAATAATTGGAATTAGTTATTTTTATTAAACAACTGAATTGGGATAATATTGAATTTGATTATTATTTATATAATAATAATCAAAGTAAAGGAGATTAATTAAACTAATTATATTTTTAATTAATTTAAGTAGGAGGACTTATTGAAATGGAAATCGAAATAGAAACCAAAGTGAATTGAAGTGGTTAGGCGAATTAAGATAAGGAGTCGATTTAAATCACATATTTTAAACAATAAATGGAGTTTTATTAAGATATAACAAAAATAGGCTTGGAGTTAGTTTTAATAAAGCTTTTATATAATATGTGATTTATATCAGAGCTTATCAATAATATTTAAAAAGATATATTAAATATGATAAGGAATTTGATGTAGTTTTAAAGAAATTAGAACATGGTGTACGTTGGTTGAGTTGAGTAACTTTCGTGGTGTCAATCTGATGTTGGTTTCGGCCTTCGAGGTTAATACTTAGAGATTTATTCACTTACCAATTTACAATGAGGAGCTAATAGAGAAGAAGTGAAATGATAATTGAATATTCTTATAGTAAAGAAGAGAAGGGAAATATTTTCCTATTATTTAAGATATAGAAGTTTTAAATTAACCATTCATCAATTATTTAAGAGGCCAAGTAATGTTGAATACTGAACTAGTAAATTTATTTTATTTCATGGATGAATGTTTGATTATTTGATAGTTAAATAACTGATTATCAAATCTGTCCAATTATTGATTGTTGGTATGGAAAGACCAGGATCGAATTTATATTCGAAAATCGTTCCGACCAGCAAATATGTAAACATGCAATATATCAGCTGACAATCAATATGGAGCATTTAAAGACTACAGGTCTTTATAAAACGGGAGGACTACTTATAATACCTGGTTAGTTCCCAGAGATAAATTGTGGTTTTATCGTGGTTGGAGTCTATGATTACAAGGACTACTCGCTACTGATCAATAGGGTGATACCTAAGATGTGGTGGGAGAGTGCCTTCGGTTCATCCCATTCCTGGATGTGTTGTATGGATGGATGTCTGATAGAGTATTTCTTAAGAGTCACGTACATTGATTTTTAAAAACGTACTTCTATTGGTGATAACTAACACCTAGGGTATTTTTGTAGACGTCAATTAGTGACTTGGCAGATCTGACGATGTGGCATTCAAAGTGATTGGTGACATGATTTACAAGAAGATAATTATAACCCCAAGCCTCACAACTGGGAAATGACAAAAATCGGGCAGGTAGCATAGCTAAGTGGGTCGCTCCCATTAGGGTGTATTGTCACCATCTGGAGAAAATTCATTATTTTTTCTTTCTTATTCTGTATCACCCAGGAACGGTTATGTTGCTAGCAACCATAGGTGACATTATATTCAATACACTTAATAGAAATGAGTGGTCGATCATGTGTGGCTGAGTTGCAAGATGTTCTTGTTGAATTCTAGTGTATCCCCTCTAGAGTTTACTGATTGAAAGGTGGTTCCACACCTTGTCATAATCAGAATCCAATCTCCAGTAAGTGTCTGCGGTTTTGCTTGTATACTATGCATGTAGAGCGTGAGATGCAAGTGTTTTGCTAGATTGTTATTTATTTGTATTTAGACATTATTATAATATCAGAAAAGATATGATTTCAAAAATGTTTTGGATTATCGTTGGGTAAAAACCATCCATATTTATGTGTGGATTTGGTCTTACAATTATCCTTTTTCGAAAGGATTTTGACTTTAAAATCAAATTTGATGATCCCTTTAAATTTATGAGTTTTCTCATGCTAGTTCACCAGACTAATCCTGGCATTTGCAATGCTTGTGCCAGACCGAGTTTTATAGGTTCAGGTTATCAGATGCTGTGAAGTCCGGAGACGAGTTGTAGAAGTCCAGACATATGATTGTAAGTATTATTTCACGCTTTCAATATAGATTGTTATAACTGTCTAGGTGTATTGATGTACTCTGATGATTGTAAGTATTATTTCACGCTTTCAATAAAGATTTATTTCTATATTATATTTATCCCGCTGCGATTTGAGACTCTGTATTGTGATGGTTCTTTTTCTTATTCTTCTATTCTAATATTTCTTTTTTCTTATCTCACTCTCTAATTTCTTTCTATTAACTATCTTGTATTTTCTGTACTTGGGTTTTGGCAAGTAATACAGATTTTACATATTATTGTCAAAATTCGGATATCAAATTTGCCGGTTCGTTAAAAACTTTTCATAGAATTTGATTATATTGCATGTGCACACACATTCCGCATTAGTCCACACTAAACACGGGGATGCAGGTTAATCACACTAACCACAATTATTTGCGAGTACAGTAAATTACGGGTCAACACGATCTAGACAACTCAGAGGCTTGAAAGAAAAAAGGTTGGAAAAAGCTTCTGTCATCGCATCTAGTCCCGAATCAATCTATCAATATTCAACTGAATAGTTAAGTCCTTCTCAGCATGTAGATCAGCCTAAAGGATTGGCCAGATGCAGCAACCTAAAGGACAACCAAAGATAAAACAACCAGAGGGTTCACCGCATGTAGAGGAAAGTCCGTTACAAGGGAAAGAGGGACCACAATAGGTAGGAGACTTGGAAATCGACGAAAAGATTGCACCGACATCTTCAGATACTTTAGAAGGAATGGTGATCTTAGAGGAGCCAATAGATTTAGTCACATCGAGAATTGATGGGTCAATGTTGACAAGCATTTGTATAAAAGCACGGCATTTCCCTGAAAGATGTACAAGCACCTAAGCGAGATGATAGAGCACATAGGCCTTTGGAAGGTTATGCGGCATCCAATAGATATATGTGCTCCATATGATGTGAAACACCCCACCTCCGTTAACGTCACTCACAGAGGGAATGCATTAACTTTGGTGAAGCATTTTAGGTAAAAGGCACAAATAATTTATAAGACAGGCACATAAATAGCGGAAAACTGAAATCATTTTATAAATAATGTGGTTCAGTCAAAACATTACAAGCATTGTCTCAAAACCCAACTTCTAAATTATTACAATAAAACATATGTCTTGATTTAAAACTCCAAGTACATAAAGAAGCATAAAGCAGTAGTAAAGCAGCATAAATCCCCAATAAAAGTGTAACCACAACCATAGCCTGTAATGACCCGGGATTTTGATGACTTTGGTTATCGACATAAACACAATGACGACTAACCAAACATCGAAAAATACCGATCATTAATGAAAAAATTAGAGTATGAGGAAAGATAAGATAGAAACTTAGAATAGAAGAAGAAGAAGAAGAACACAATATCAGAGTAACACGAATCTCACAGCGGAACGAATAAATATATTTCATAACATAACTTTGAAATACAAATCTGTACTTGAATATACATATCATTTATCAAAGTACAACACTTACAACACATCGGAAATAACTATAGCTATATAATCCTGAAGCCTCCTGCTCCAAGCTCTTCCAGTATATCTGTAAATCCCGACTACTTGACTGCCCGTACAAATTAGGCACCCAAGAGTTTAGGGAAAACAAAACAAAATAAACTCCGGGTCAGTCATGGGACTGGTGTGAGTAAAACAGTTTGAACAAGTAAACGATATCTCATAAGACCACGCCGTATAACAGAACGGGGTTTTCCCTTATGAGAATCCAAATTATCTTTTTATCAAAAACCTTTTGATATTATAATAATGTCTACCAACCACAACATAATGATCATCTAGCAGAAACGCTTTCATCTCACGTTCTACATATATGGTATACAATCAAAACCGCAAGCACGTATTGGGTAATGGATTTCCAACTATGACAAGGTATAGAACCACCTTTCGCTAGTGTACCTCTAGAAAGGAATACACTGGGTTCAACAAGAACATCTTGCAACCCGGCCACACATGACCGACCACTCATTTCGCTTGAGTGTATCGAATGTATATCACCAACGGTTGGGATCAACAACCGTTTCCCGAATGGGACAGCATCAATAATAGATTTTTAGAAATAAATGAAACTCTAGATCAGGTGATTATACACCCTACTTCGGTGCGACCGACTTAGCCATGCTGCCTGCCCGATTTCTGTCATTTACCGGTTGATGAGGCTTGAGGTTACGCTTCATCATCACATTAGATTTACTTCGAATGCCACATCGTCAAATCCATCAGATCACCGATTGACGTCCTCAACAATACATTATGTGTTAGCTAAAAGAAGTTTCCTTCTCCGCTTCCACTCTTGGTACGGTTAGAGAAATCAGTATACGTGATCGTCTGGAAATACTCTGTCAGACATCCGTCCATACAAGTCATCCAGGAACAGGATGAACCGAAGGCACTATTCAATACATCCATCTTAGACACTGTTATCTAAGACTTATACAATAGCCCTTGCACTTTACTCCGTCTTCAATTATCTTTGGCATATATGATTCGCAACGCTTATGCCAATACAGAGTGGTTCTTTGGATAATAATCCAACCGGTCTCTCCATATTAACAACGTTAAAATGGTCAAAACTTCGATAGTCTGTGATTTAACTATCGAAGAAAAACAGGTGTGCAAACAACGACATTATTTCCAGGAGGAAATTATATTGATCCATCATCATTCAACATTTATCTCTTTATTTCATTAATTTACTTACCTCCTGTTTCCCTATATTCAACATTTCTTATTTTCTAAATTTATAAAATATATGTTATTACCATTGGAAAACATTTCCATTTCATGTTTTCTATATCAGAAAACATTTCTGGTTCTTATTTGGAAAATATTTCCAAAACTCCTTCATTGGACTTAGACAGATGTTTAAACAAACCATCGCGATGCCAACACAAACCATTACGCTTATTAACTAAATTCCTTTAACCCACCTTCACTATCGAACCTTAACCATTCCTTAGTTAAAATGAAGTCAATCAAGTTGGGGTAATACTACCTCTCAGAACTTAATTGAACAACGTTTCTAACCTTGAAATAGAAAAAGTTCACCTTTTAATTCTTTAACAAACCTCCTTACGTAACTCTCTTTCGAATCATCTCTATTCGATAATTCTTTCCTTCGAATAAGGTATATTCGATAACTCTATTCAATTTACTCTATTCGATTAACCCTTATCAATTAACTCTATTGGACTAACGCTATTGGATTAACTCTATTTGATTTAACTCTAGTTGATAACCCCTTTAACTCTATTCGAATAAACCAAATTCTATTAACTCCTTTAATTCCATTCGAATAAACTATATTCGATTTATTCCTTTAACTCCATTTAACTCTATTCGAATAACTAATATTCGATAACTCTATTTAACTCTTATTCGAATAACTAATATTCAATAACTCCTTTTACTTTATTCGAATCACTAGTATTCGATTAACTCAATTGATTCTATTCGAAAGAACTATATTCGATTAACTCCTTTATTTTAACTCTAATCGATTAACTCCATCGAATAACTAAATTCGATAACTCCTTCGAATAACCAATATTCTATAACTCACTTTGATTAAACAAATCGATAACTCTTTTCGATTAAACTATAATCGATAACTCCTTCGATTAACTAATAATCGATAACTCCTTCTGAATAACTAATAATCGATAATTCCTTTCATTTAACTCTATTCGAATAACTAATATTCGAATAACTAATATTTGATTAACTCCTTTTCGAATAAACTATTCACTTATAAAGATTTACTTTTAGTAACGGTTCTTCACTTTACAAATGATTTCCCTTTTAGTAACGTTTTCCTTTTTATAACATCCTATTCGGTTATAAACAAATTTCCTTTTTATAACTCTATTTATTTTCTAAATATTTCCTTTTTATAAAATCTCCTTTGATTGTTATAAATATTATCTCTTTTATAAAATCCTTTGATTTTATAAATAATCTATTTTCAATATTCATTTTGAAAATTCCCTTTTCACCATTCCAGTATGTTATGGTATTTAACACATCAAATCACGATGACCAATATCGTTCAAACACATATAATCGACAACAGATTATATATCGCATCATATATCACAATATATGAAAAACAGTAAAGCAAATGTTGAGGAATCCAGTCGGATTCCTCCAACCTGTTTTCCTGCATCCACAGATGTTACATAATAAAATCAACATCACTTTCAGTTCCATATGATATATTCTGTTAAACAGAATCAATATAGAAATTCAACTAACTGACTAGCAGTTCAATCAAACAATCAACACACAGTCAATTAGCCAATATTTAACAGTTCTAAAAATACAACATGAATTGATAAACTGTTCAGAGTTAGTGAGATTTACTCACTTTGGCAGTTCATCGTTAAAGAACGATAAACTATTGTTTGACCTGAATCAAACAGTTTATTTCGCCATAAATTTTTACAAGCCCCAATCCACTTCCAGTCAGCTTCACTGTGAAGCTCTCGTCCATACGATCCTGTCGGATCTTGTTTCGCTGAATTTTGATGATATATGATAAAGTTATAGCTTACACAAGTTTTGTACATCGTTAATAAAAATAAAATAATTTCCTTATTATATTAATTGGGCTTAACCTTTTGTTATTGGCCCATCCCCAACTTAAAGTACCAGGCCTGACATTTCTCCTTTCTTCCCCAAATGGACTTGCGATCACCTGCTCCAGACTAAAGAACGCACGGTATTTCCCATTACCGATCCTTTCAACCCCCGTTTCTTCCTCTACAATCCATGAATCCAAAAACCGAGAGCACCATTCATCACCTCTTCCCGAATGCTCCACCTTCATCTCCATCTTACTATGTCCGCCGCTTCCTCAGGGATTCCGACTTCCAGCTTAAACCGCACAGCTACAGTGAAGGTATCGAACTCCATACCCATCGAATCATCCCAAAAATGGCCACAAACTTCCACTCTCCGCAATAAACTCAAAAACAACAACCAAAAGTCAGATCAATGCTCACATCTCTCGAAAATCCTAAACCTAGATCTACTGTAAAACCCGCAGCAAACAAAAATCGACTTCGAGTCCTTCAAAACCCATACGAGATTGTTGCCAACACTACCACGAGTTCATATATTGTGACGAGAAGGAATTTCGCTCGGTCCGAACCAGTCGCTAAACCGACCCAGACCGCTCGAAACGCCCTATCGTTTGAGAACAAGCCAAAACAGAACGCATACAGAAGAACATTTCATTGTATTTTACAACAATGCATCAGATTACAAGAATATACAGAGTATAAATGAATATTACACAGAAATATCAGAGATTTAAATTACATTTAAATACATAGCAGCGGAAAATAATACAATACACAACTAGAAGAGATATACGGATACAAAGCTTTCCGGATATCATTCCAGCTGTAAACCAGGATCCTGTGAATATAAATCTGCAAAACCCAAAACTACTAGCTGCCCATGTCAAAATAAGGGCACCCAGAGTTTAGGTTAAAACAATAAACTCCAGGTCAGTCATGGGACTGGTGTGAGAACTAAAACAGTTATTATCTTTATTTTCAAAGTTAGGTAAATCAAGGGACCACGCCGTATAACACGGAACGGGTTTCCTCCCAAGAATACCAGTGCATAAAACCAACAGCGCAATGCTAAAGAAAGAAAAATGAAGCTGCTATAAGACCCAGGTCCTATCACACAATGCAACGCAAGCCGGGGGATAGGGTTTTCCCTTATAACAGCCAAAGAATGCTTGATACGTTTAAAACAAATCATTTGATACTATCATAAGTGCATAGTGTATAAAACAACTTCAAATCATAAGTATCAATCATAGACGGCATAAGTACCATATATCATGTCGCCATACTAGTTCTACAATTAAAACCGCAAATGTCACGTATTTGGAAATTGGGTTTCCATCTATGAACCGAGGCAAAAGATAGTCCTCAACCGATTCGAGACTGTCTAGCCCGAGCCTCAGGCAAGTACTCTGTCAAGCCTTTGGATCGTCAGGGCCGGTCCACCGATGTGGATTAAACTTAAACCCTGAACATGCGTTCCCCCGCCCTATGGGGCGTAAATGAGCCAACGAATGACTCCATCGGACCCGGATCGTCCGATCAAACCAAGGCGCCTCGCAACAGCAACAACCACATAAGTCAAACTCGTCAGGGCGTGTAAAACCACTGACGCCACTTCTAGCTAGAAAGAAACGCATGCCCTCCCTGAGGTCCGTCTCACGTTTTTGGTTCATACCGGGTGTGAAACTCGCGAAGTAAACGTTACACAAAGCTACGCCACAAAGGTCGTGCTTTGATCATCACCACAAGATTTTGCTTTTCAATAGAAGCCTCGATCAATTGCCACTTAGGCATGCCACACAGGCCATTCACTCCATGCGTTTGATATCCATCAATATATAACCCCTGAGCTTGTACGTCTCATAGAAGGGCGTTAAGCAAGAGAATAAATTCTCCGCCGCCAAACAGATATATATTTAATAGAGATCAATCACACGGACTAAAATCCAATGTCAGACACACAGTCCATTTACAAGTCCGTTCTGGGTCTGAACGAATCCGGAGGCACCTAGTACCCCGCATATCCATCGATCTCCAAGTACGTCTGGACGATCACCAACTGTTTCCATCTTCTTGGGTGTACAGCCCAATCAAGATCATCAGTAATCACCCAAACGACGTGAAGACTTCCGGTCTTCGACCATCATCTTCATCTTCGACTTATCGTCGTATCAGTTATTCAGAATGGGATAAACCCGGTCTTTCCGAATAACTCGCGTATATATTATAAAAGTGTTACACAAACACAACATACGCCTCATTCCAATTCATTAGTCACTAACCGTAAATTAATCAAGTGAATAATTCCCCAAATATTAACCCCGAAGGCCGAAACCAACATCAGATCAATATTCAGAAAACCATTCTGCTTGGCTAACCGACAGTTAGTTTCTAAATTTCACATTCATAGGGAAAAGTTCCCATTAATTTTATCCAAGATAAATTCCTTGAATTTATTCTTTATTCTATTTTTGAATCTCAATTCAAACTAGTCGGAATTAGCGAACCTTACCGTAGTAATCATTGGTTTTAATTTCCCAATCCCAACCTATTCATCCCATGAAGTAAAACTGGTAATACTTCATATCTAACACCACAGTGTTATCGGTAAATTCAACTACCATTTCACGTTCAAATCTAATTAAAGATTTAACTATCGCCTGGAGCAAAACTGGTGATGCTCCATCTTCGATCATTTCAATCTAATTATAGATTCATTAAAACTCCACTTAGTTTTAATCTTCGACTGGGTTAAAGAATCAATGTCATTTAAAACACGGTTCACGATAAACCCAAAATCACATTCCATTAATTATCGGGTTAAAGAACGAGTGTTACTTAAAACACTGTTCACGATAAACCCAAAAATCATTCCATTAATTATCGGGTTAAAGAACAAGTGTGACGATCCCAAAACCCCGTGACACGGTGTTAAGGATAATCATTGGAATATAACACATTAATCATCATTAGCAGATCACAGATAATAGCATAAACAGAAATTAGAATAATTTACACACATATGACAGCGGAATCATATAGATAACATCACATCAGAGAAGCACAGAACAGGATACAACTTAGTATTTAATGACACATAATCAGTCACCATCGCCTGAGGCGGAATCATACATTAAGAGTACACAAAAGGAATATCAGTCTACATCGCCAGTGGCGGAATCATAATATAGATACAATAATGGCGGAGAAAATCCAAGTCAGCACGGTGTAGTCAAGCCTCGCCATGAGCAAAAAGGTGCACCAGAAACCTGTAACTAGGCTGCCCGTGTGAAAATAAGGGCACCCGAGTTTGCAAGGTGAAACAAACTACGAGTCAGTCATGGGACTGGTATGAGAAATCTATTCAGCTTATTAACAACAATAATAAGGCAAATCAAAGGACCACGCCACTTTCGCAGAACGGGTTTACTCCAATGAGTGCTAGTGCATGAAATAAAACAACCGATTAAATCAACGCAATGCTTTTTCTAAAATGAAGCCATTATAAGACTCAGGTCCCATCACACAATGCAACGCAAGCCGGAGGATAGAGTTTTCCCTTATAATGGCCAAAGATGCTTCATACGAATAAAACAAAGTGTTTGATATTATTACTAGTGCATATATCTTTCAAAAGCAGATTCAATCATAAATATCAATCCTAGACGGCATGGGTACCATATATCATGTCGCCATACTAGTAATACAATCACAACCGCACATTTCGTATTGGAAATTGGATTCCTTCATGAGTCGAGGCAAGGGGCAAGCTCCTCTCCGTTCGAGACACTCTAGCAAATGCCTCGGGACCGCACACAGCAATCCCCTGGATCCTCCAAGGCCGGTCCTCTCTTACTTTTGAGGATTGGCAATTCCTGAACACACGTTTCCCGGTCCTTACAGACCTATAATCGAGGCGCCTCGCATTCCAACAACCACACAGGTGAAAAGTAGATATAAATGTCAGGGCTGGGAGGTCACTGACACCACCATAGCTAGAAAGAAACGTCATGCACTCCTTGGGTCCTTCTCCCGTTTTTGACTCATACCGAGGTGTGAGGCTCACGAATTCACGTTATACACAAAGCTACGTCACACAGACTATGCTTTGATCATCAACCACAAGACTTTGCTTTGCAACAGAAGCCTTGATCACTTGCCACTTAGGCGTGCCACACAGGCAATCCACTCCATGCGACTGATTTCTGTCAATACATAACCTCTAAGCTCGTACGTCTCAGAGAAGGGCGTTAAGCAAGAGAATAAATTCTCCGCCGCCAAACAGATATATATTTAACAGAGATCAATCAACACAGAACAAAATCCAATGTCAGACACACAGTCCATTTACAAGTCCGTTCTGGGTCTGAACGAAACCGGAGGCACCAATTCCTCGCATATCCGTACAATCAACACTATGTTTGGACGGTTACTACTTCAATTCCTTCATGGTAGCTACTCCAATCACGAGTATCAGTAGCGCCCATCCATCCAACGTGGAGATCGTCGGTCTTCAGTCGTCTTCGACTCTTCGACTTCTCAACGTCGATCGATTATTTGAAATGAGATAAACTCGGCCTTTTCAAATAACCCACGTATATTTAGATTTTCAAATCAATTAATCACAAGGTTGAACTATTCAACATTCACATTTCAGTTGTTTAGTTATAATTTTCTCGTCAAATACATTCAACCATCACATATCGAGCAATCACAACAAAATTGGTTCATTTTCACTCTATATCGTCTATAGCACTTAATAACGATATATCGCCATTTTTATTTAATTTAAAAACGGCCATAATTAATTAAACGACGTTTCAGGTCGTATCTACGCACTGGCGCTGCTTTCCACTAATTTTGTTTTACACATATAGGAAAATCTAACCGTTGGATCTTCACAAATTTTACACCATTAGGAAGGTCTTTTCAAAACGAACCCAACGGTTCCAGTTTTAGGAAAATCCGACGGTCGGATCTTCCACACTAACCATTTGAAGTTACGATTTCAATTTACGAACTGCAGCGTCGTTATTCGATTTAATTTAATTATATTTATATATATATATAAATATAATCGTTTCTGGCGCTGTTTTTCACTAATTTTGTTTTACACATTCCAGACAATCCAACCGTCGGATCTTCACAAGGTTGGTGCCGTTGGAAAGATATTTCCAAGGCGAACCCAACGGTTGAGGTTTCGGGAAAATCCAATGGTCGGATCTTCCGCACTAGTCATTTGAAATCACGGTTTCAAAATATGAACTGCACGGCCACGTTTCGTTTTAATTATATTTATATTTATATATTTATATAAATATAGTCCATTCAATAATTTCTATATCGTTTTCACTTCAAATATTTTTCTAACACCCTAAAATTTTGGAAAATTTCGCCATAACCTCCCCTGTACCGGGGGCATCGGGAAATCGCAAATAGCGTTCCCGGTCCTTCTAATCTCAAAAAGAAAAAGAAAAAGCCAAGCGGCTAGCCAATAGGCTCATAAAATCATCACCCAAACAAATCTGTAAATGTGTACCTATTTGTCGGGCACAAAATTTTATTCCTCTTCTCTAGCCCCTTTTTGCTTTAACCTGTTCAATAGATATGCATGCACATATATACAATTTCTAACATTTATCATTTTCTACTCGACTTCATATTTGACTTGCTTTGGTCTAAAAATACCATTCATTCTAATGTCGCATGCATAGGCTAAAATCATATCATTAGCTAGTTAATGTATATTTCAGCTCATGCACGTTTATTTGAACAAATAGATATTTTTAACACTTCATATTTCAAAGATGAGAATTTTGGCGAACTAAAATAGATTTCAACACATGACTATTTTATTTAGTTCCTATGCATGTTAAAAATAATATTTCTATCACAAATATTTATTTCAACGTCCGCATATCTTTAGCATATCACACTTATGATAAAAATGATATTTTTATCATTTAAAATATTTATTCAACAAATGTGTGGTTTCAACACTTCATAGTTTCAATACAAAGGTAATTTTTATCGTTCAATCTTTTTATTCAACACATGCACCTTTCCACTACACACTTTTCTCAACAAATGAGTAATTCCACACATGGACAATTTATTTATGATGTTCGTATTAGAAAGATGGGATTTTTATGATTGAAACTATTTATATAAGGCGAATATTTTTCTTTCTTCATATATATATATAAAAATGTGATTTTTATTGTTTATACACTTCATTCATTCACAAATGAATTTTATTTTCACACAACACTTTTCAACACATGAATATTTCCACTACACACATTTCTCAACAAATGAGCATTTCCACACATGGACAATCTATTTATGTTGTTCTTATTGAAAAGGTGAAATTTTGATTGTTGAAACTATTTATATAAAGCGAATATTTTTCTTTCTTCATATATATATAAAAATGTGATTTTTATTGTTTATACACTTCATTCATTCACAAATGAATTTTATTTTCACACAACACTTTTCAACCCATGAATATTTCCACACATGGACATAGTTTCAATATATGGTTTTAATTTCAATGCATGTAAAATAATTTCAACATATGAAAATAATTCTAACACACAAAGATTATTCAAAATTTCGGCAGCATAACGGCAGGGTAGTTAAACCGGCACCGTCCCTAGTACGGCTCCTCGCTCTACCTTAAAACCTCGCGGTTTTTGACAATGGGGATCATGCATCTAATTCGCACGCAGGCGGCATGTTTATATTTATTTCATTACCACAAACTAATCCTAAGTGGTTTCAACCAAATATTTTTCCAATCACAAACGGGTATTTTTCAACCTCAATCAATTCAATACTATCCACAAACAATCCCAAACAACAATTTGCCATCAACCAATTTTCACCACAATTTCAACCAATAAATATCGTCCATGGTTTGTGGACGAGGGGGCGTATATATATATATAAATATTTATATATAGCAATTCACTTTTATTTTCCACACATATATAGATATATAAAAAGAAATTGAAGAGTGAGAATTTCTCACCAGTAGCTATCCAATAACACAACTTTTCCTATATGGAAATCTTCGTCTATTTCGTCTTCTTGTCGCTTTCGTTTCCCGTATTCTCTACATAAGTAAAAATCGAATTTTTACTATGTTAATCAATATATAAAGATTATATTTTAAAAACAAAGATTATATTTTTAATATTCCTATGATGTAAAAATTATATTTTTATTGCTTTAAAAATATAAGAATCACATCTTACTTCTTCTACTTAACAAAATTCTGTCTTTTCTCTTTTTTTTAAAAATATGATCTTTATTTTTAAAAGTTCAAATCTTTTTCTACTAAAAGATTAAATCTTTTTCTATTTCAAAGTTTAAAATAAAATCAGTTTTTTTTTTCCTTTTAAATAAATGCAGTTTTTATTTCTTAAAAATGCAGTTTTTACCTTATTTAAAAATGCAGTTTTTATTTTCTTAAAAAAAATGCAGTTTTTAAATAATTCTTCAAAACAGTTTTTAAAACTCTTTTATAAATTTCTGTTTTAACTTCTTTTTAAAAATTTCTGTTTTAACTTCTTTTAAAAACATGCAGTTTTTAAAATCTTTTTAAGAATTTCTGTTTTAAAATCTTTTTTTTTCCCTTTCTGTTTTTATTTACTTTAAAAATTTCTGTTTTTAAAAATTCTGCTTTAAAAAAATTCTGTTCAAAATCCAGTTTTCAAATCTCTCAAAAATACTGTTTTTAAAACTAAAAGAAATATACAGTAATTAATTTTAAATCGCTTTTTAAATCAGAAATTATAAAACAGAAAATAAAAATAAATATAAAGTAAAATGGCTCACCGACAGTTGGCGAAGGGGATGAGGCGTCTTCGGCTCAGGGAGGCGTCGCGACGAGGTGTCTCGAGGGGTTGTTCGATGGTTCGTTCGGTGGGAGGAGAAGGAGTCGAGGGCGGCTCAGGCGAAGGGTTCGGCGGTCAGGCGGTGGGGCTTCGGCGGTCAGGCGGCGGCTTCGAAGATCGGGCGGCGGCTTGTTTTAGTTCCTAGGTTTTTTTTTTTTTTTTTATTTCTCTGATAAATGATCGGGGGGGGGGGGGGGGGGCAAGGCAGAAGAAAAGGGGAGAAGTTTATTTTTTTATTATTATATTTTATTATTTAAATTATTTATATTTGCACTAGGGTTGACTTTTATATATGACCTCGAAACGAGGCCCACCGCCTGTCGTCCATAGCGTTTTACCCCCATTCCGAACACAATGGGATATGTGTCGTAAGATGGTTTGATCGTTACAATCAGTTTCCGTTGAATTTACATTTAAATCCTTATATTGAATTTTTAACGTACATTTCAAATTACCGGGGTCACATACTAACTAGAAAAATTCCCGAAAAATATTTTCTAGCTTCGTATTGACGATACGGTCCTAACAAAACTAGTTTCGTCGAATTCTGAGACCGTTTGAAAAATGGCCAATTTCCTGTCGATTAAACTCAACAGAAACTGGTCAAACGCGTTTTCTTTTGCCACGCTCACATATTGATTTGAAAAATTATGAAATTTGAAACCTAACAATAGTTTGACATCCCGGACCCGACAAAAGTGGTTTCGTCGAATTCCGAGGCCATTTGCAAAATATCAATTTTCAAACTGACTTACTATTCTTAACTCACTAATTTATTGAAATATTCTATTTCAATGGTTCAAATTGCTTTGAAATAATCAATTTAAAAATTTTAAATTGGCTCGTATTTTCCGGGTTATTACAATCCCCCCTACTTAAAACTTTTCGTCCTCGAAAAGGAAACAACACTAAAGTAGAAAATAAAATGTAAATGCAAAGTATGGTGAATGTACCTTGCACCGGAGTTAGTCAGAGATATCCACTCTGCAGTTGGGGTAAGCTTGCTTAATGCTTTCCTCAGTTTCCCAAGTACAGTCTCTAGGATCACTGCCCCACTGCACTTTAACTAAATGAACCTTTTTGCTTCTGAGTTCTCTAGTTTCTTTGCCAACTATTTTCAATGGCTCTCTTCTGAGTGCTAATTCTGGAGTTATCTCCACATCCTGTTGCGCTGCTTCTTCTACAACAAGATCCGGATCATGTACATGTCTCCTAAGTTGAGATACGTGAAATACATTGTGCACTCCAGGCAACCAATCTGGTAATTGAACCCTATAAGCAAGAGTTCCAATTCGTTCAAGTATAGGAAAGGGACCAATAAATCTCGGTGCCAACTTCCCAGTCTTACCAAATCTGATTACTCCCCTCATCGGAGAAACTCTTAAATAAACATGATCACCAACAGCAAATGTCAAATCTCTCCTTCTAGAGTCTGCATAACTTTTCTGTCGGCTTTGGGCGGTTTTCAATCGCTTCTTGATGAAGTCCACTTTATCAGATGCTTCCCTAATCATATCGGGTCCTAGTACAAGTCTGTTGCCAGGTTCTACCCAACATGCTGGAGATCTGCAGGGTCTGCCATATAATGCTTCAAAAGGTGACATCTTCAAGCTTGCTTGATAGCTATTGTTATATGAGAATTCTGCCAAATGCAAATGATCTTCCCATGACCCACCAAAATCGATTATACAAGCCCGCAATAAGTCTTCTAGAATTCTATTCACCCGCTCAGTTTGGCCATCTGTTTGGGGGTGATAAGCGGTGCTCATATTCAGTTTTGTCCCCAATTCTGTTTGGAAAGCCTCCCAGAATTTGCTAGTAAATAGGGGATCTCTATCACTGACTATGCTGATGGGAATTCCATGCAGCTTAACAATTTCTTTGAAATATATCTGAGCTAGACTTTGGGCAGTTCGATTGGATCTGACAGGTATAAAATGGGCAGTCTTCGTGAAGCGATCTACGATTACCCAAATACTGTCATTACCTTTCTTGGTTCGCGGCAAACCATCTATGAAATCCATGGAAATCTGTTCCCATTTCCAGCCTGGGACTTCCAATGGTTGCAACAGTCCAGCTAGCTTTTGTTGGTCACTCTTGACCAATTGACAAGTAGGGCATCTGCTAACATACAAAGAAATATCTCTTTTCATTGCCTTCCACCAGAAAGTGCGTTTGATATCGTTGTACATTTTACTTACCCCTGGGTGGATGCAAAATTTGGATTTATGGCATTCATCTAGTACTTCTCTTTTGAGCTCAGGAAGGTTGGGAACACAAATTCTCCCATTCAGCCTCAAAACTCCTTCTTTATTTACTTGAAAGCTCGAGGGTTCTCCTTTCTGGATTCTTTCCTTGATCCTTTGAATGAAATAATCATTCTTCTGGAGAGCACATATCTTATCGATCAAGCTAGGTGTAATTATAAGATGGGCTACAATTGCGGTTTTTCTACTAAGCGCATCCGCTACTACGTTAGCTTTTCCCGGCGTATACAGGATATCAAGATCATACGCTGCAAGAAATTCTAGCCAACGCTGCTGTCTCAGATTCTCTTTTTGGGTATATAAATACTTCAATGATTGGTGATCTGTGTACAGTATAAATTTCTCGCCCAATAAGTAATGTCTCCAGATTTTCAAGGCAAATACGATGGCTAGCAACTCAAGATCATGAGTCACATAATTCTTCTCATGCGGTTTCAATTGGCGGCTTGCATAAGCGACTACCTGGCCTCTCTGCATTAACACTGCACCAAGACCTCTAATAGAAGCATCTGTCCAAACCGTTAAATCTTGATTGCCATCAATAATAGTTAACACTGGAGCGGTGGTCAGCTTCGATTTCAATTCCTGGAAAGCTTCTTCACAGTCGGAAGTCCACTTAAACTTCTCATGTTTCTTTGTGAGCTTCGTTAACGGACCGGATATATTCGAAAAATCCTTAACGAACTTTCGATAATAACTAGCCAATCCCATAAAACTTCTAACTTCTGTGGGAGTAGTGGGTTGTTTCCAGTCTTGAATCGCTGTTATCTTGCTTGGGTCAACAGAAATTCCTTTCCCTGACACGACATGGCCAAGAAATTTAACTTCTTCTTGCCAGAAGACACATTTAGAGAATTTGGCTTTGAAGACGTTCTTCTTTAGAATCTCCAATACTTGTTCTAAGTGTTTTTCATGCTCGGGTTTTGATTTGGAGTAGATTAAGATATCATCGATGAATACGAGGACAAATTTATTCAGAACTCCCCTGAACACTATATTCATTAGATCGACAAAGTATGCTGGAGCGTTGCAAAGGCCAAACGGCATTACTAACCATTCATAAAATATGTCTGGGCCTCTGAAAGCGGTCAAAGGAACACACTCTTCTGCTATTCTCAATTGATGAAAACCTGTAGCTAGGTCCATTCGGGAAAATACTTTCGCCCCATTCAATTGGTCTAGCAAATCATCAATGCGGGGTAGCGGATATTTGTTTTTAAGCGTCTGTTTGTTGAGGTCTCGGTAATCAACACATAATCTAAGAGTACCGTCTGACTTTGGGACAAACACGACAGCTGCACCCCAATTAGAAAAACTCGGTCTGATTAGACCTTTCCACAATAGTTGACGAGTTTGATCGCCTAATTCTTCTTTTTCTTTGGGAGTCATTCTACGGATTGGATGTACTACGGGTCTGGCATTAGGAATTAGATCGATTCGGAATTCTATTTCTCTTTGCGGAGGTAAGTTTTCAACTTCTTCAAACACATCCGCATAGTTGCTAACAATCGGAATCTTTTCTAAGGAAGTGGGGATAAGTTCTAATGCTGACCAAAATTCTTCTCTATTCGGATTCGAACCATGACAAGGGATATATATATGTCCGAGCTCCGTTCGGATTTTAACGATTCTTTCCGCACACCTCACCTCAGCTTCAAATTTCGTTAACCAATCTAGCCCGAGAATAATATCGAATTCGGGAAAATCCATAACGATTAAATCAAAAGGAAATTTGTAGAAAGAATAGGAGATTGGCACCCTACAATATAAGCCGAGAGTAACAGGACCCCCTATCGGGTTATGAACTTCAACTGATTCTTTAAGCTTTCGCTGTTTTAACTTTAGTTTGTACACTGTGTTTTTAGCAATAAAACTACGCGATGCACCTGTGTCAAATAATACAGAAACAGGAATATTCTTAATTGTAAGGGTACCTCCCAAAACATCGGGTTTACCTGCTCCGTCGGAAGCAGCTGGCGGGCTAGACCCGTCATAGACATGAGCTACAGTAGCTTTCTTTAGCAAAGGACAGTCTTTGACCAGATGGCCGGTCTTGCGACAGTTGAAGCACAAGCGAGGGTTCTGAGAGCCTTGGCTCGAGCCTTGAGAGTTTGTTCTCTGCCTCTTCGGAGCTGTGCAGACGTTTGAGTAGTGCCCCGGCTTACCACAATTAAAGCAATTTCCTCGTGGCGGATTGCCAGTCTGAGGCTTTGAAGATGCTGCTTGGCTTGACTCGCCCTGATTTGCAGTAGGTTTGCGCTTGTTTCCTGCTTGACTTCTAGCGCGGTCCTGATCCAGATGCCTTTGATCAAGGTCTTCATAGTTGCAGGTCATTTCCACTAGCTCGTTGAAATCCAGCTTGACATGGGCCATTGCTCTATCATGATATTGACGTTTCAGCCCAAAGATAAACCTCTTATTCTTGGATTTTGCGGTAGCAACAAGTTCGGGAGCATAGGGCGACAGCAT
This sequence comes from Allium sativum, assembly GCA_030737875.1. Classification (NCBI taxonomy): domain Eukaryota; kingdom Viridiplantae; phylum Streptophyta; class Magnoliopsida; order Asparagales; family Amaryllidaceae; genus Allium; species Allium sativum. The sequence goes on from CM060922.1 coordinate 888,828,676, forward strand.
TGTGAATTTGTTCAGATAATCTTGCACGGAAAGATCCCCTTGCTGGAGATTGGCGAAGTCATCGTGCATTCTTTCTAAAGCTTGTTCTGGGACATATTTCTCCTTGAAGAGTTCTTTGAATCCGTCCCATGTTCTTCCGGCTTCTCTATTCCCGGCGGTAAGAGAGTCCCACCATAATTCGGCTTGTTCCTGCATAAGCCAGGCGCCCATAGTAGCTTTGTCTTCGCTTCCTAGCCTTAGGCCTTCAAGAATCTTCTCGCATGTTTTGAGCCATGCAAGGGCCTCTATTACGGTGCCAGTCCCTGAGAAGGTCTTGCCTCCTAAGTTCTTATATCTCTTAGCTACACGGTCGAGCTCGAAGTATTGAGCTGCCGGAGGTTGAATCAAAGGTCCTTCTTGAGCTGGGATTTCTCCCCTTCCTCGGCCTCGGCCGGCACGGCCTCCTCTAGCAGCGGCTCCTCTGGTAGCCATTTGTCAAATTCTGTATAAGTAACGAAAAAGTCAGTTAACAGAAATAATAGTCTATTGCATAGTTAAGTAGAAATCCCTATGGAAAGATGACGATGGACTGATCAATTGTTTTTGCTATTCTGCTCAGCTCAATCTAGGACTTTACTAGTCCTATCTCTAATGAGCGACTCGCCTTAGAATACTACTGATTCTATCTTGACGAAGTGTTTAATGTGTTAGACTCCAGAACTAAGGTTAACCAAAGCTCTGATACCAGCTGTGACGATCCCAAAACCCCGTGACACGGTGTTAAGGATAATCATTGGAATATAACACATTAATCATCATTAGCAGATCACAGATAATAGCATAAACAGAAATTAGAATAATTTACACACATATGACAGCGGAATCATATAGATAACATCACATCAGAGAAGCACAGAACATGATACAACTTAGTATTTAATGACACATAATCAGTCACCATCGCCTGAGGCGGAATCATACATTAAGAGTACACAAAAGGAATATCAGTCTACATCGCCAGTGGCGGAATCATAATATAGATACAATAATGGCGGAGAAAATCCAAGTCAGCACGGTGTAGTCAAGCCTCGCCATGAGCAAAAAGGTGCACCAGAAACCTGTAACTAGGCTGCCCGTGTGAAAATAAGGGCACCCGAGTTTGCAAGGTGAAACAAACTACGAGTCAGTCATGGGACTGGTATGAGAAATCTATTCAGCTTATTAACAACAATAATAAGGCAAATCAAAGGACCACGCCACTTTCGCGGAACGGGTTTACTCCAATGAGTGCTAGTGCATGAAATAAAACAACCGATTAAATCAACGCAATGCTTTTTCTAAAATGAAGCCATTATAAGACTCAGGTCCCATCACACAATGCAACGCAAGCCGGAGGATAGAGTTTTCCCTTATAATGGCCAAAGATGCTTCATACGAATAAAACAAAGTGTTTGATATTATTACTAGTGCATATATCTTTCAAAAGCAGATTCAATCATAAATATCAATCCTAGACGGCATGGGTACCATATATCATGTCGCCATACTAGTAATACAATCACAACCGCACATTTCGTATTGGAAATTGGATTCCTTCATGAGTCGAGGCAAGGGGCAAGCTCCTCTCCGTTCGAGACACTCTAGCAAATGCCTCGGGACCGCACACAGCAATCCCCTGGATCCTCCAAGGCCGGTCCTCTCTTACTTTTGAGGATTGGCAATTCCTGAACACACGTTTCCCGGTCCTTACAGACCTATAATCGAGGCGCCTCGCATTCCAACAACCACACAGGTGAAAAGTAGATATAAATGTCAGGGCTGGGAGGTCACTGACACCACCATAGCTAGAAAGAAACGTCATGCACTCCTTGGGTCCTTCTCCCGTTTTTGACTCATACCGAGGTGTGAGGCTCACGAATTCACGTTATACACAAAGCTACGTCACACAGACTATGCTTTGATCATCAACCACAAGACTTTGCTTTGCAACAGAAGCCTTGATCACTTGCCACTTAGGCGTGCCACACAGGCAATCCACTCCATGCGACTGATTTCTGTCAATACATAACCTCTAAGCTCGTACGTCTCAGAGAAGGGCGTTAAGCAAGAGAATAAATTCTCCGCCGCCAAACAGATATATATTTAACAGAGATCAATCAACACAGAACAAAATCCAATGTCAGACACACAGTCCATTTACAAGTCCGTTCTGGGTCTGAACGAAACCGGAGGCACCAATTCCTCGCATATCCGTACAATCAACACTATGTTTGGACGGTTACTACTTCAATTCCTTCATGGTAGCTACTCCAATCACGAGTATCAGTAGCGCCCATCCATCCAACGTGGAGATCGTCGGTCTTCAGTCATCTTCGACTCTTCGACTTCTCAACGTCGATCGATTATTTGAAATGAGATAAACTCGGCCTTTTCAAATAACCCACGTATATTTAGATTTTCAAATCAATTAATCACAAGGTTGAACTATTCAACATTCACATTTCAGTTGTTTAGTTATAATTTTCTCGTCAAATACATTCAACCATCACATATCGAGCAATCACAACAAAATTGGTTCATTTTCACTCTATATCGTCTATAGCACTTAATAACGATATATCGCCATTTTTATTTAATTTAAAAACGGCCATAATTAATTAAACGACGTTTCAGGTCGTATCTACGCACTGGCGCTGCTTTCCACTAATTTTGTTTTACACATATAGGAAAATCTAACCGTTGGATCTTCACAAATTTTACACCATTAGGAAGGTCTTTTCAAAACGAACCCAACGGTTCCAGTTTTAGGAAAATCCGACGGTCGGATCTTCCACACTAACCATTTGAAGTTACGATTTCAATTTACGAACTGCAGCGTCGTTATTCGATTTAATTTAATTATATTTATATATATATATATAAATATAATCGTTTCTGGCGCTGTTTTTCACTAATTTTGTTTTACACATTCCAGACAATCCAACCGTCGGATCTTCACAAGGTTGGTGCCGTTGGAAAGATATTTCCAAGGCGAACCCAACGGTTGAGGTTTCGGGAAAATCCAATGGTCGGATCTTCCGCACTAGTCATTTGAAATCACGGTTTCAAAATATGAACTGCACGGCCACGTTTCGTTTTAATTATATTTATATTTATATATTTATATAAATATAGTCCATTCAATAATTTCTATATCGTTTTCACTTCAAATATTTTTCTAACACCCTAAAATTTTGGAAAATTTCGCCATAACCTCCCCTGTACCGGGGGCATCGGGAAATCGCAAATAGCGTTCCCGGTCCTTCTAATCTCAAAAAGAAAAAGAAAAAGCCAAGCGGCTAGCCAATAGGCTCATAAAATCATCACCCAAACAAATCTGTAAATGTGTACCTATTTGTCGGGCACAAAATTTTATTCCTCTTCTCTAGCCCCTTTTTGCTTTAACCTGTTCAATAGATATGCATGCACATATATACAATTTCTAACATTTATCATTTTCTACTCGACTTCATATTTGACTTGCTTTGGTCTAAAAATACCATTCATTCTAATGTCGCATGCATAGGCTAAAATCATATCATTAGCTAGTTAATGTATATTTCAGCTCATGCACGTTTATTTGAACAAATAGATATTTTTAACACTTCATATTTCAAAGATGAGAATTTTGGCGAACTAAAATAGATTTCAACACATGACTATTTTATTTAGTTCCTATGCATGTTAAAAATAATATTTCTATCACAAATATTTATTTCAACGTCCGCATATCTTTAGCATATCACACTTATGATAAAAATGATATTTTTATCATTTAAAATATTTATTCAACAAATGTGTGGTTTCAACACTTCATAGTTTCAATACAAAGGTAATTTTTATCGTTCAATCTTTTTATTCAACACATGCACCTTTCCACTACACACTTTTCTCAACAAATGAGTAATTCCACACATGGACAATTTATTTATGATGTTCGTATTAGAAAGATGGGATTTTTATGATTGAAACTATTTATATAAGGCGAATATTTTTCTTTCTTCATATATATATAAAAATGTGATTTTTATTGTTTATACACTTCATTCATTCACAAATGAATTTTATTTTCACACAACACTTTTCAACACATGAATATTTCCACTACACACATTTCTCAACAAATGAGCATTTCCACACATGGACAATCTATTTATGTTGTTCTTATTGAAAAGGTGAAATTTTGATTGTTGAAACTATTTATATAAAGCGAATATTTTTCTTTCTTCATATATATATAAAAATGTGATTTTTATTGTTTATACACTTCATTCATTCACAAATGAATTTTATTTTCACACAACACTTTTCAACCCATGAATATTTCCACACATGGACATAGTTTCAATATATGGTTTTAATTTCAATGCATGTAAAATAATTTCAACATATGAAAATAATTCTAACACACAAAGATTATTCAAAATTTCGGCAGCATAACGGCAGGGTAGTTAAACCGGCACCGTCCCTAGTACGGCTCCTCGCTCTACCTTAAAACCTCGCGGTTTTTGATAATGGGGATCATGCATCTAATTCGCACGCAGGCGGCATGTTTATATTTATTTCATTACCACAAACTAATCCTAAGTGGTTTCAACCAAATATTTTTCCAATCACAAACGGGTATTTTTCAACCTCAATCAATTCAATACTATCCACAAACAATCCCAAACAACAATTTGCCATCAACCAATTTTCACCACAATTTCAACCAATAAATATCGTCCATGGTTTGTGGACGAGGGGGCGTATATATATATAAATATTTATATATAGCAATTCACTTTTATTTTCCACACATATATAGATATATAAAAAGAAATTGAAGAGTGAGAATTTCTCACCAGTAGCTATCCAATAACACAACTTTTCCTATATGGAAATCTTCGTCTATTTCGTCTTCTTGTCGCTTTCGTTTCCCGTATTCTCTACATAAGTAAAAATCGAATTTTTACTATGTTAATCAATATATAAAGATTATATTTTAAAAACAAAGATTATATTTTTAATATTCCTATGATGTAAAAATTATATTTTTATTGCTTTAAAAATATAAGAATCACATCTTACTTCTTCTACTTAACAAAATTCTGTCTTTTCTCTTTTTTTTTAAAATATGATCTTTATTTTTAAAAGTTCAAATCTTTTTCTACTAAAAGATTAAATCTTTTTCTATTTCAAAGTTTAAAATAAAATCAGTTTTTTTTTTTCCTTTTAAATAAATGCAGTTTTTATTTCTTAAAAATGCAGTTTTTACCTTATTTAAAAATGCAGTTTTTATTTTCTTAAAAAAAATGCAGTTTTTAAATAATTCTTCAAAACAGTTTTTAAAACTCTTTTATAAATTTCTGTTTTAACTTCTTTTTAAAAATTTCTGTTTTAACTTCTTTTAAAAACATGCAGTTTTTAAAATCTTTTTAAGAATTTCTGTTTTAAAATCCTTTTGTTTTCCTTTCTGTTTTTATTTACTTTAAAAATTTCTGTTTTTAAAAATTCTGCTTTAAAAAAATTCTGTTCAAAATCCAGTTTTCAAATCTCTCAAAAATACTGTTTTTAAAACTAAAAGAAATATACAGTAATTAATTTTAAATCGCTTTTTAAATCAGAAATTATAAAACAGAAAATAAAAATAAATATAAAGTAAAATGGCTCACCGACAGTTGGCGAAGGGGATGAGGCGTCTTCGGCTCAGGGAGGCGTCGCGACGAGGTGTCTCGAGGGGTTGTTCGATGGTTCGTTCGGTGGGAGGAGAAGGAGTCGAGGGCGGCTCAGGCGAAGGGTTCGGCGGTCAGGCGGTGGGGCTTCGGCGGTCAGGCGGCGGCTTCGAAGATCGGGCGGCGGCTTGTTTTAGTTCCTAGGTTTTTTTTTTTTTTTTTTTTCTCTGATAAATGATCGGGGGGGGGGGGGGGGGCAAGGCAGAAGAAAAGGGGAGAAGTTTATTTTTTTATTATTATATTTTATTATTTAAATTATTTATATTTGCACTTGGGTTGACTTTTATATATGACCTCGAAACGAGGCCCACCGCCTGTCGTCCATAGCGTTTTACCCCCATTCCGAACACAATGGGATATGTGTCGTAAGCTGGTTTGATCGTTACAATCAGTTTCCGTTGAATTTACATTTAAATCCTTATATTGAATTTTTAACGTACATTTCAAATTACCGGGGTCACATACTAACTAGAAAAATTCCCGAAAAATATTTTCTAGCTTCGTATTGACGATACGGTCCTAACAAAACTAGTTTCGTCGAATTCTGAGACCGTTTGAAAAATAGCCAATTTCCTGTCGATTAAACTCAACAGAAACTGGTCAAACGCGTTTTCTTTTGCCACGCTCACATATTGATTTGAAAAATTATGAAATTTGAAACCTAACAATAGTTTGACATCCCGGACCCGACAAAAGTGGTTTCGTCGAATTCCGAGGCCATTTGCAAAATATCAATTTTCAAACTGACTTACTATTCTTAACTCACTAATTTATTGAAATATTCTATTTCAATGGTTCAAATTGCTTTGAAATAATCAATTTAAAAATTTTAAATTGGCTCGTATTTTCCGGGTTATTACAACAAGTGTTATTTAAAACACTGTTCACGATAAACCCAAGAATCATTCCATTAATTATCGGGTTAAAGAACGAGTGTTACTTAAAACACTGTTCACGATAAACCCAAAAATCATTCCATTAATTATCGGGTTAAAGAACAAGTGTTATTTAAAACACTGTTCACGATAAACCCAAAAATCAATATCAATTCAATTTCAATTAAATATTATTTAATTGGCACACTTCATTAAATCTAAATAAAAAGATTTAATCATTTCTCAACTGGGTTCAAGAACAGTGTTAGTGAAGACACCATTCACGACAAACCCAAATCACCTTCGATATTCAATACAAGGCTCTGAATAGAAAATATACCGGCTTATATTCAATATCGAATTCTACGACTAACAAATGCCGTATTGGAAATAACGATATAAATATATATCTTTCAAATTTCCATAACAACACCAATATAATCACGAATTCCAACATCGAAATATTCCGAAGACAATTTCGATTCAAATCCCCTCCAATGCAATCATTGGATATTCTGGTTATTTTCAAAACCCTTTTTAAATTCAATTCATTTATTTAAAAATAAATAGAATTATAATTCTAGTTCAAAACTAGTTCATTTCGATAAAAACCTATTTTTATCTTTTCAAATATGGAGTTTTTCATCCCAAATCTTCACAAATCATTTCTTATGATTTTACACAAATTATTACTATTTTTAATAATTTTATCAAGGCCCGTACAGTCGATTTCCATCAACGGCCATCGAACTGCACTTACAGCGACCTTTTTCGAATTTGATTTGGACGTATCTCCAAATCCAACCGTTAGATTTTGAATTTCTAATATTCATTAGAAAGCTCTTTTCGATACGAACCCAACGGTTCCGGTTTTAGGAGAATCCGACGGTCGGATCTCCCGTAATGTCCGTTTGAAATAAATGGTCGAAATTCACGAACTGCCGTGGCGCGGCGCGTTCTATTCAGGCCATTATATTATATATATAATATATATAATATATTTCGTCGATTTCTATTTAAAACGAATTATATAAATAGTTTTAAAATCGTTTCAAAAGCAATCTCAACTTTCTTTTCAATTCAAATCAAAATTGAATTCTTCTTTATAAATTCGTTTTAAAATTCATTTCTATTCAATTCAAATTTCAATTCAATTTGAATTCATTTCAATTCGCTTTCAATTCAATTTGAATTCGTTTTCAATTCATTTCGAAATCGTTTTCAATTCAATTCATTTCGAAATCGTTTTCAATTCAATTCATTTCGAAATCGTTTTCAATTCAATTCATTTCGAAATCGTTTTCAATTCAATTCATTTCGAAATCGTTTTCAATTCAATTCATTTCGAAATCGTTTTCAATTCAATTCATTTCGAAATCGTTTTCAATTCAATTCATTTCGAAATCGTTTTCAATTCAATTCATTTCGAAATCGTTTTCAATTCAATTCATTTCGAAATCGTTTTCAATACAATTCATTTCGAAATCGTTTTCAATTCAATTCATTTCGAAATTGAATAAAATCGATATAAATATCGTTTACGTCAAAATGGCGTCAATCTAATCAACATGGCTTCATAAATTTCTATTTTCAAATATTCTATTTCAAATATTTCTTTTTCAAAATAGTTGTTATTATCAAAATATTTCGTTCAACACATGACCAATCTCAATGGATGAGTACTGTCAACACATGAACTTTTATTTTATAATATTCTTTATTTTTCAAATTGGAATGAGGCCCAATCAATCACCATATAAAGTTAATTATATGGATTTTCAAACAACACATGTATAATAGCATTGAAAAATAATCAACCATCAACCAAAGTGCACTACACTGTATAAGCATCAAATATAGATATCTAACGCTTATAACAGCCTGTCAATCAATCGATCGACCTATTTAATCAATCAGGATGAGTGAACTTCAAATTTCATCCAACACCCGTGTGTGGTTTTCAAACAATCAAACACATATTTGATTTGTGCAGTTGGGCGATGTGTAAAATTTATCGACCCAATCAATGTCCTTCAAATAGGTGTACATAAACAAACCGTCCGGTTTGTAAATGAATATTTATTTATTCACATTCACGTTAAAAATTATATTTTTAACGACAAAACATTTTATTCTAACATATGAATTTCTATTCAGTTCATTCTTTAAATAAAATGATATTTTTATTTTTCTAACTTATTTTAGAAAATTTCGGCGGCATAACGGCACGATACTAGAAACGGGACAAGGCCTAGCCTTATCCCCGGTCTAGTGAAGGCCCACGCCATTCACACATCAATCAAATCACCAAACAACCAAATTCAAATCAAATCCTATAACTAATCTATGCAACCAAACAAACAAGTCCATGGTCTGTGGACGATTGTGTCGGGTGCTACTAAGCACCGTCTGCATCCTAGTATATATATATAACTAGAGAAAAGAAAGTGAAAGGTGAGAAATTCTCACATATAGCTATCCTAGCTCCACGGCACTTCTTTTGCAGAATTCTTCGTCGTTCTCGCCTTTTTATCACCTTCGTTGCCCGTATTCACTACATATGTAAAAATCGAATTTTTACTTCGCTATTCAATATATAAAAATCATATTTTTATTTCGAAGTTCAACATATAAAAATTCTATTTTTTTTCAAGATTTCGCCTTTTAAATATAAAGTTTATATTTTTCTCGAAGTAAAAATCATATTTTTACTTCACTACTCATATCAAAATATCTTCTTTTCATATTTAAAAATATCGCCTTTTCATATTTAAAAATATCGCCTTTTCATATTTAAAAATATCGCCTTTTCATATTTAACATTATAAAAATCACATCTTTATTTTGCTACTCATATAAAGATGATATTTTTAATATTTCTATCATGTAAAAATTATATTTTTGATTCTCTACTCAAACAAAAATCATATTTTTACATCTTCTATATAGTAAAGATAATATTTTTAATACTTTAAAAATGTAAAGATCGTATTTTTATTTCTTTAAAAATATGAAAATCTTATTTTTACGAAAGTAAAAATCATGGGTTCTATTCTGAAGAACATTAAATAACTGAAGATAATTAAATCAAAAGACTTACATTTTTAAACTAATTTTATTTTCCTTCTTAATGCTATATATATTTTGAATTTCGAATTAAATACAGCATAATTAACTAACGACATAATTAATAAAGAGAAATGGATTACCTTTTCCACAGTCAAACTCGACAAACCGTATTCGAACTGAGCTTCAAACTAGTGCTTGGATTCTTGCGCCAAAATCATGAAGCTAGGTGACGATTAGACATCACCACGTCGAAAAGCACGGAAAACCGCACCTGGGGAACCCCTCGCTGATGAACTCGAACGCACGGTAGAGGAGCAGTAGGCGTTCGAACGGGCGGACTTGATTTGGGCGTCGGAGTTGGGAGGGGGGTGGCGCACGATCATCGGAGGCGGCGATGGCCTCCTGGAGCGGCGGCGCGATCTACAGTTAGGGCTACAGGTTTTTTTTTTTTGTTTTAAATGAATCGATTTCGAAAATAGGGGGGGGGGGCCAGAAGTATAAAGGAGGAAGTTTAATTTTTATATTAATTTAATTATTTTATTTTTCAAAAAGTTGACTTTCACATACGACCTCTAAACGAGGCCCACCGCCTGTCGTCCATAGCGTTTTACCCCCATTCCGAGCACAATGGGATATGTATCGCAAGCTGATTTGATCGTTTCGATTAGTTTCAGTTGAATTTACATTTAAATCACTATATTGAATTTTAAACGTACATTTCAAATTACCGGGGTCGCATACGAACTTTAAAAATTCAGAAAAATATTTTCTAGCTTCGTATTGACGATGCGGTCCTAACAAAACTAGTTTCGTCGAACTCTGAGACCGTTTGAAAAATGGCCAATTTCCAGTCGATTAAAATCAACTGAAAATGGTCAAACGCATTTTCCTTTGCCACGCTCACATATTGATTCGAAAAATTATGAAATTTGAAACCTAGCAATAACTTTACATCCCGGACCCAACAAAACTGGTTTCATCGAAATCCGAGGTCGTTTGCAAAATGTCCATTTTTAAGGGCTTGAATTCCACAGCGACTATTCAGAATTTTCAACTGGACATATCTTTTGATTCCCGCTACGAACTTTTGATTTTTCGGATTCGTTGGAAAGATATTCACTATTAGATTCCATTATTTTTGGTTTCACTAAAATCCGGATTATTTTGCACCCGGTACATTCAATTGAAGTTTGAAATCGAATTATCGAACTACCGCGCCATTTTCAATTCTATTTATAATTATATACAAATATTTATATTCTAACGACGACGCGTATAAATATATACGTTCGAATTATATTCCAAATAAATTTTCTCGTCGATATTATTTAAAATAGTTCATTTTAAATATTCAAAATTCGCTAAAATTTCCGAAATAAAAATTTTAAACTGGCCCAGATTTTCGGGTTGTTACATATATATATGTATAACTCGATTTCTACAATTTCATTTGAATTGAAATGATTTTTGGAAGTCATGAAATTTTGTTTTAAGAACAAAAATGGACGGCAGCACATTTTCGTTGACTGTGGAAGTAAGAAGTTAGGTTTAGAGAATGGAGTGGTGTATTTATAGTGTAAGGAAAATATCTAGATATTTTGTAATTGATTATTTTATTCATTTTGAATCAATTTCCTATTTGTATTTGTTTTTAAAAATCCTTATGATCAAGTACAATCTTCTAAAATCATGGAAATGGACACGTAGCTAGAATTTGACATTGCGGACCCAACGAAACTGGTTTCGTCGAATTCTGACTATGTTTGCTCACACAGCGTATTTTTAACCGTCAAAATACTGACTGTTTTTCACTCTAAAAATCCATACGGCCACATAGTGACTCTAAAAATCACGAAAACTGAAATCTAACAATAATTTGACATTGCGGATCCAACGAAACTAGTTTTGTCGAATTCCGACTTCGCTTGCAAAAGTGGTTATTTTTAAAGCTCTAAATAGCCCATTTAAATATATAAATATATTTAAATAAAATTAAATTAAATATAAATAAATATATATTATCGTATATATTTACAATAGAATACCATACGGCTCCACTGGGATTTATAACTCAATATTTCAAGGTTCTCAGTTATATCGATATTCAATTTATATTGAAATTCCTTTTAAAAATATAAATAATTCCTTTATAAATTATAAAGGAATTCCACAGCGACTTTTCTAAAATTTGATTTGGACATGAATCAAAATCTATACGATGAAATCCCGATTTTTCTCTTCCACTAGAAAGATATACTCCACCAGCTCCACACGTTTCTTATTTCACAGAAATCCGGCTTAAAACAAATCCTGTACATTCAGTTGAAGTTCAAATTGCCAATTTACGAACTATAGCGCCATTTCAAGCTCGATTTTAATTATATTATAATTCTACGTTCAAACTGTCGTTCAAATAATATATTCGTTATTCTAATTCAATTCTAAACTGAATTAAATATCACAGATGATCCAGTTCACACCATATCGCCATTTCAGCCAATTCTGATTATTTCAGAATTAAATATATTATTTAATTTATTATTTTAATTAAATATTCACCATTATTTAATTCCACGACCATTAAATTCGCTATATCACTATTTATATAATTAAATTAATTAATTATAATACCTCTGCCAATGCGGGTCATTACATAGCCCAAGAAAAGAGAATCCAAGCAATACATCTACTCTCTTCAAGCTGGAAAAGGTCTACACTAAGTTGAAGTATTCCCTCCCTACGGACATGCGGGGGGGGGGGGGGGGGGACGGAAGAAAAGAAGGTGAAAGAAAACGGGTTAGACGTAAGCCTGGTAAGTCAGTGATTATTCAGCATGTAAACAGGTAAAAGGATCATGGCATGAATAAACTGAACATAGGAAAATACCATAGCAATAAGATAACATAAGATAAGGCAAGATAAACTGAATATACTATCGCACTCATTTCCATTTCTCTGCACCTATTCACGAATGTTTCAACTACCATCATGTGCTAATAACAAAGCGATCCCTTTTCCGATCGGCTTATACTCGCATGCATTTATTTCTTGTGTCTTTCGGCGCCGCTTGATTGTAGATACCTGTGCTGGTCCCACCATAGGGTGTATCAATTCCTATGGTGGCAACCCGACACAAATTCAAGATGCACAGTGTATACTACTGATGCCCAATGCCTACTTTTTCCACTCCGGAGTACGTGCACGCCCATACTCCGCCGGAACCTACACTGCTGCACCACCCGCCGCTATTTTGACCGCTTATAATCAGCCTAGTAATCGTGCCCCACCCTGCCTAGTTTAGGGTACCGTGATACATCTATGTGGGTTACTGCTGAAACGGGTCCCCGTTACTAGGGTTTCCTAATCAACATGTTATAACGGTTAAGTGTTCTCAAATCAACCTAACCCCACCCATCTGTTTAATTAACATGTTGTATTGGTTAAGTATTGCCTTAATTAACTTAACCCTACCATTCTTAGCCTGTCTGTCCCTTAGCTTTAATTCATTCATTAAAGCACTAACCTCTCACATTAGATCTATATTGTTGCGATCGTTGGATGTGTCGGGCGGTTCCGAGCAACCTTACACCGCAACTCAATCTAACCTCGGGTTTTTGGGCTTAATGCGCTAACCTCTCATATTAGATCTATATTGTTGCAGTCGCTGGATGTGCCGGGCGGTTCCGGGCAGTCTTACACCGCAACTCAATCTAACCTCGGGTTAGGCATTATCATCTTTAGCCAATTTACATATTTGTCATATGTGTCCAAGTTTAGGTCTTTTTATATCAATGTTCTCCAAGTGTAGTCAGTACAAGTTTTATGCCACATTCACTTATTATGCCCAAAATTTACTTAATTAAATTATACCCAATTTTTCCTGCATTACAATCGCACGTACAACGAGATTCAATCTAAGTTTCAAATGAACCTAGTATTCATAAAAGAAAATGAAAAGGGGAAGAATAGAGAAGGTGCATAAGAATTGGCATAAGGAAAAATTGGTATGTAAAGGTGTACCCAATTCAAGAATCATGTTTCCAATAGGCATGTTGTACATTGACAATAAGTGTGGGCAAGCTAAGAAATTCACAACATAGGTATAAAGATTAGATAGAATTGGACTTAAGAGAATCACTAATTTTTATGTACAACATGATAAGTTCCATTATATCAATCACAATAGTCTCATAGGCATAGGATGTACAACATGATAGGTTCCATCATATCAATCACAAGTCTCATAGGCATAGGATATACAACATGATAGGTTTCATCATATCAATCACAACTGTCTCATAGGCATGATAAGTTTCATTATGTCAATCACAATAGTCTCATAGGCATAGGCAATTCAGATTTGACAAAAGGATAAGCACGAATCAGAATTAGGCATAGTTCTAGATCCGATTATTACAGTCATGATTTCTATTAGGGGTTCAAATCTGGATAACAACTGAACTTACAGAAAAAGAACGGATCTTGTATTCTGGGATCTGATTTCTAAATTTGTTAAGCTTAACCCTTGATGTAGACGTTTGATTCTCTAGTTTGGATTTGGTTTGTAGCTTTCTAACTTGATTTCTAGTTTGGAGAAGATGAAGGCTAGGCTAGCTTAGACATGGACAATATGACGACTTCATAGAATAGGGTAATGAGGTCTAGGGTTGAGGTTTGGGGTGATTATATAGAAGTTTAGGATTAATATGGGCATTTAGATCAACCTAGGAGTCATCAGAGCCGTCTAGTCCAAGAAAATGCATCATCAGGCAAATCAGAAGTCGCCACGTAGCCCTATGACTCAGAAAATCGTCACTGTCCAGCACAATTGGCAAGGGTGGACCCCTAAAGGGGGGTCGACACCCATGTCGACAATCCTATAGGGGGTCGACACCCCCTATGGGGGTCGACACCCCTGAGCGGGAGATTTCCCGCTCAGCCGATTTCCGAGTTTTTGAATTTCGAACTGAATTGATTATTTAATTATTATTTTTAATTTATTTTCTGCTTACACTAGAAATCTTTTAACCTCCATAACTTCTTCATACGGAGTCCGATTCACGTAAACTCGGACTCTATCTCAAGCAGAATTCCGAGACGAACGCAATGGCATAACCTGATTCACCCAATTCTTCTTTTAAAAAATTAAGTGTTCTTAGATTTGTTAATTTTAATATTCATAGAAAATACGGGGTGTTACATTCTCCCTTCCTTAAAGGATTTCGTCCTCGAAATCTCTAAGTTAAGAAGAATGTATCCTAACATCCAACATCCATCTACTCAACCATCAATCGCAGGCATCCATTGTCCTTAAAAATATTTCTAATGCTTTCACGATCATATGCATAGTGTGTGTATATGTCCTTATCTAATGCAAAATCAGGCGGTCTACTGATTCAGTTGACCTCCTTGATGCGAATCATGTCGGTGCTATGAGTCCATTATGTAAGCAATTATTCCTAATCGTATTTTGTAACTTCTACATGAGTGCACAATCATTCATACAAATGCAACGTCCATATGATATCACATCAAGTTTCAATCCACATACAAATACATATATGCATATGCAATATGAAAGTGACTGAGCCGATCTAGTACTTAATGTGTGTGTATATGCATCCACGAGCAACCACTAGCAACCACTTGCAACCATCAATCATAACATGTTTCAAATACATGTTTACATCCATTGGTTTGTACCAAAGGATTAAGAATATGACTGAGGAGATATACTTAAAAGATAGATACAAGCATGCGTAAACTTATGGAAAACAGAGATCAAGGATGTACCCTCAAAAAGATAAGGATAGGATGCGCGTATCATGTCTTCAGTCTCCCAAGTCGCGTCTCCTTCAGCGTCACTCCACTCTACTTTAACTAGCTTGACCTCACGATTGCGTAGCTTTTTCACTTCTGTACCCAAGATACGGGTTGGAACTCTTCTCACCGTCGCTTCTCGCTCCACTTCTACTTCCTCTAGTATGCTCGGCTCCACAACTTTTGCGGACTCATGTACTTCCGTAGTTGAGAGACATGAAAAACATTATGAACTCCAGCCAATCTTTTGGGCAGCTCTACTTTATAAGCCATCTTCCCAATCCTCTCAATGATAGAAAATGGCCCTACAAATCTTGGTGCCAATTTTTCTATGGACCAAAAGCGAACGACATTCTTCAAAGGAGATACTTCAAGAAAAACTCTGTCTTCAACCTCAAACTCAAGGTCGGTCCTTCTTTTATCAGCGTAGGACTTTTGTCTATCTTGTGCGGTCTTCATTCGTCTTCGTATCAAGTCCACCTTCTCTGAAGTTTCTCTGATCATGTCAGGCCCAAGTACGAGCTTGTCTGTAGACTCCCACCAACAAGTTGGTGATCAGCATGGTCTTCCATATAAAGCCTCAAAGGGTGCCATGCCTATGGTGGCTTGGTAGCTATTGTTGTAGGCGAACTCCACCAAAGGAAGATGATCCTCCCATGTTCCTCCAAAATCAAGAATGCACAATCTCAAAATATCTTCTAATACTCTATTCACCCTTTCCATCTAACCATCGGTTTGAGGGTGATAGGCAGTGCTTAAGAATAGCTGTGTGCTTACAGCCTCTTGCAAACTCTTCCAAAACTCGCTCGTAAAGATAGGATCTCGATCACTTACTTTGCTAGAGGGTATTCCATGCAGTCGAACCACCTCTTTAAGATAAATGGATGCTAATGATGAGGCAGTCCTCCTACTCTTAACAGGTATAAAGTGAGCGCTTTTAGTGAGCCTGTCCACTATTACCCAAATACTGGTATTGACCCTTCTTGACCTAGGTTACCCATCAATAAAGTCCATCGAAATGCTATCCTATTTCCACTGTGGGACCTCTAGAGGATGAAGCAGACCACCAGGCTTCTTCTGCTATACCTTGACTTGCTGGCATATCAAGCATTTAGAGAAAAACTCATCTACATCCTTCTTCATGCCATTCCAGAAGAAAACTCTTTTTATGTCTTTATACATCTTGTCCCCACCTGGGTGTATGGTCAACTTAGAATGGTGTGCTTCTTCGAGAACGGTTTTCACCAAATCCCTTGCTTGTGGGACGCATAGTCTTCCGTCCCCTCTCAACCAACCCTTGTCATCGATGGAGTATCTATTGAGGTGACTAAAGTCTCACCTCTAATTAGCTTATCCATCTCATCAACTAGCTGAGAGTCTTCACGTTGCACAGTTCCTATTGAGTCCAAAGCAGTAGGTTGCACCTCTAGTGATGCTAACAAACCGGGTAAAAATTCAAAGGAGGGTCTAAAGTCAAAGTTTGCCATGTACTCCAAGCTTTGCCTTTCTACAAAGAGAGGACTTAAGGTCAGCTTTTTCCTACTTAAGGTGTCTGCTACTACATTGCCCTTGCCACGGGTATAAGAAATCTCAAAATTGTATGAGGCAAGAAATTCCATCCATCTTTCTTGTCTTAAGTTAAGATCTTTCTGTGAGAAAAGGTACTTTAACGATTTATGGTCAGTGAACAATTCAAACCTTTCTCCTAGCAGGTAATGACGCCATGACTTAAGAGTGAAAACAATGGCAGCTAGTTCTAAATCATGAGTTGGGTAGTTCTTCTCATGTACCTTCAACTGCCTTCCCCCATAGCAAACTACCTTGCCTTCTTGCATCAAGACAGCGCCTAGTCCGGTACCGCATGCGTCTGTGTATACCATAAACATCTTACTTCCATCAGGCAATGCTAGAACTTGGGTCGTTGTCAGAGCCCTTTTCAGTAGTTGGAAAGCAACATCACAATCCAAATCCCAGGCAAAAGTTAGGTTCTTCTTCGTCAACCTAGTAAGTAGGGCTGAGACCTTCGCAAAGTCCTTAATGAACTTTCTGTAAAAGCCTGCCAGTCCGAGAAAACTTCGTACTTCGGTTGCATTCCATGGAACCTTCCAATCTTGCACCGCAACTACTTTTGCGGGATCCACAACTATCCCCTCTTTGGACACCACATGTCCAAAAACCTTACTTCTTCTCTCCAAAAATGGCATTTAGAGAATTTTCCTTTCAGCCGATGTGCTCGAAGAGTATCCATAACTTCCCTTAAATGCAAAGCATGTTCTTCCTCATTTTTTGAGAAAATCAAAATGTCGTCCACAAAGACCACTACAAATTTATTAAGGAACTCTCTGAACACCCTACTCATCAAGTATACGAAATAGGAGGTGCATTTGTCAAGCCGAAAGGCATGACACGCCATTCGAAGAAACCATCCAAGGTCCTGAACGCGGTCTTATCTATGCTATCTTCAGCCACTCTTAGCTGATGAAATCCGGTGGCCAGATCTAGTTGGGAGAAAACCGAGGCACCTACGAGCTAGTCGAACAAGTCGTCTATTCTAGGAAGTGGGTGCCTATTCTTCTTGGTCAGCTTGTTTAGCTCCCTATAGTCCACGCACAAGCAAAGTGAACTATCCTCTTTGGTTGCATACACCACTGGAGCACCCCATTCAGAAATACTCTGCCTTATGAAACCCTTTCAAGCAACCCTTTAACTTGCTTGCTGAGCTCTTTCCTTTCCCTTAGAGCCATGTGTCTAACGGGTAAAGCAACAGGTTTTGCATTATCAACAAGGTGTATACGGAAATCTATCTCTCGCTTCAGAGGTAAACCCTTCACCTCTTCAAAGGCATCTGAGTACTCATGGACTACTCTAACAGATTGTAAGTTTTCAACAGACACATCAAGAGATTGTAGATAGCTACGCATAACAGAATTCATGGGATTACAAGAGATTTCAAGAGTGTTACCGAGGCGAGTCATAAGTATAACCACTCTCCTTTCACAATCAAGGATGGCCCTATTACTGGATAACAAATCCATGCCTAGAATCAACCCATAGCCCGTGAAACCCAAAACATAAGCATTACATCTAAACCCAACGCTTAGTATAGAAATTTCCAAATCCAAACAAATCATTGATAAATAAGTCGAACCCCCAATTGGATTTGAAACAACCATGGGATCCTCTACTATACTGGTATCTAGGTGCAGAGATTCAACTAAAGCAGTAGATATAAAAGAGTGCGATGCGCCAGAATCAAAAAGTGTACGAACTGGATGATAAGAAAGATAAACTAAACTCTCAACAGAAATATTTCTACCTCTTTCTTGCGTAGGTGCAATGAGAGCGTGAATCTGCCCTCCAGAAGTAGATCCAGTCCTCTGCCCTTGCCCTTGCCCTTGCCTTAGTTGGTTAAACCAGGCGTTTTATTCTGCCTCACATTCCAACGTGCTCTGAAACGCTCCAATCTCCGTGTTACACAGTGGCATCTCCTTCCATTTACGAACTGATAAATCCGCTGCTCCATTCGCTGCTAATCCACACGCGCACCGATAGCAAGCTTCCCTCGTATACACGGTTCTTCCTCAAAGCACCTTCTAAACCGTTCCTTCATAGACACGCACCGCACTCCATGACAAACCCCTTCTCTTTATGTCATTCCACAGCCATACATTTTCCAGCTCCTATTCTCCTTTATATTTCCCTCGTGCTTCACTATACTGTACCCATCCTCCCCCTCTTCATGAAGTTATCAACTACTTCACAGTCCCGAATCCTTCCCTCTCTAGTATAAACTCATGTAACCCTCTTTTATCGCTTCTTTTTGCTCGTGAACCTCACAACCCACACGCTCATGCAAATGTGTTCATGCATAAGGTACCACAGTACCTGTTGCCACTTCATTTTGCCTACGTGAATACCCCCTATAAATGCCATTAGCTTCCATGTTAGTGTCCATTTACACCTTCTGCCTTTCACTTCCTTTTTCCCCAGTACCCTTCAGCGCGTACCCTTCTGCTTTCTACACTTGCTCTTGCTCCCTATACCGTACATGCACACAGATCCGTATACCCTTCCATACACTACACTTCTTCCATCGCCAAATACAGTAAAGCACCGACCTCCAACCCTTCTTTACTGACGACACAGGAAGCCCTCGCTGCTGCAGTACACGAATCAGCGAAACCATTCAAGCTTTTAAATACACGTATATACTATATAGGAATTTTCTAGAGGAGGAAACTGTTTTTAATTTTGTTTGCGGAGGCGATTGAAAACTTGGCTAAAACTTTACTGAAGCAAAACAAAAGAACTACGTTGGGCTTTATAGAAGTGAAATACTTCATTGTTAAGAAATAGGGTATGGAGGGTAGCTCCGCTAGGGGTTACATTTTTCGCTGATTGGCCATCACTTATACAGTGGTTGCTTTCTATCAGTACAGGGTATGGCAGTTGGTAATAGTATAGGGTCTGGGAAAAGCCTCAAACTAGATGCGTGAATTGGTTTATAGGGTAATGCTGGTTGTTTGTCTTTTACTTTAGCCAATAAGAAAAACATCTATATGTATAATATTTTTAACTTAGGCTTACTGTTTGCATGTGCCTTATATCTCGCAATCCACGTATGGTCAGCACCTACTAATTCAAGTGGATTACGCCAACTTCTTCTAAATCTCAACAAGTTAAATATACTAAACTAAGCACTCCCTTGTTTCACTTTATTTTATAGCTGACAGTTCTTAATATAACGCAATCATCATCGTGAAAGGAAATAAGAATCATGTAGAGGTCTTATTCGATAAAAGATATAGGATATGTTAAGATTTTAATAGAAAAATGAAAGCTATGCATGTGTGAAAACATAGCTTACAGGTCTGTGATATAGTCTCACGTGAAAATACTTAGTCCTATGCGTGAGATGGAGTAGCATGACTTGCTTTCATAGCCAATGTAGGGTAGGGGTATGGTAATTACTTTGCCATGAAGTTATAGCAACATAGGCCTTAGTTGAAAGTCATGGATAGCTAGCAGTTGTGCCCATGCTTTTAAGCACAGAAGAAGACAAATCAGTGTACCCCGTTGCGTAAATTTCGTTCATGTCGGAGCCGCTAGGGAAAGAAATAAGAACACGGTCGTGTCCAGCGATGAGCCATGATCCCAAAAATATAATAATATCGGTAGATTAACTCATATTTTGAAACCCCAAAATATCGATACAGGGTGCAAAATAGTCCAAATAAAAAGTTGCGTATTTAATTATTTAAAAATTACAATAAAATTCTAAAAATTAAATTATCACTATGTAATAACCCGGAAAATACGGGCCAATTTAAAATTTTTAAATTGGTTATTTCAAGGGGATTTGAACAATTGAAATATAATATTTCAATAAAATTGTGAATTAGGAATAGTGAGTCAGTTTGAAAATTTGAATTCAAACTTTGACTGACTGTGCCGGGTGGAAAATATAACGGATTTTAGCGAAACCAAAAATATTTAAATCTGTTATTCAATACCTTTCTAACGAATCTGAAAAATCGAAGTTTCATAACGGGAATCAAAAGTTATGGCCGAATGAATTTTCAGAAGAGTCGGTATATAAAATATATAGCCCTGGAAAATTGATATTTTGCATACGACCTCGGAATTCGATGAAACCACTTTTGTTGGGTCCGGGATGTCAAACTATTGCTAGGTTTCAAATTTCATAATTTTTGAAGCTAGTATGTGAGCGTGGCAAAAGAAAATGTGTTTGGTCGATTTCTGTTAAATTGGATCGACCAGAAAATGGCCATTTTTCAAACGACCTCAGAATTCGACGAAACTAGTTTAGTTGGGACCGTAGTGTCAAAACATAGCTAGATTTATTTTTCTGGAATTTTTCGAATCAGTTTGTGGCCCTGGCAAATTGAAATGTGCGTTCAGAGTTAAAAATTAAATGTTTTATACTTTAATTTGAAAAATAACTGATTGTAACAGTCGAATTGGCCTACGAAACATATCCCATTGTGTCCGGAATGGGGGTATTTAGCTAGGGGCGATAGTCGTTGGGTTTAAAAAGGAGTTCGTTTGAGAAAACACTATTTAAAAATCTATTGAAATTATGGGCCAATCAAAAATTTCCATTCATAATTTTAAAAATAAAAAAAAAGAGAACCCCCCCCCACCCCGTTCAACGGCGACCCGAGCTCCCTACCTTCTCTCCTCCATCGCCGCCGCCTCAGGCGATTCCAGCCTGCGCCACCCCCCTACCTCGACGCGCCTCCTCCTCCTCTTCAAATCCGACCCCACCGCCGCCAGCCTCGTCGCCTCCTCCGCCCGTATCGACGCCAGGAAGTCGAACACTTACCGCCACCGCCCTGAATGCCACCGACCACCGAACACCACCAAACCACCACCGATTTAAAGCCCTCTCTTCCCTCTTCCACGTCAGCACCCCCAATCGTCTCCACGTGCCACTGATTTCGCGAAAACTGTAAACCTAGTTTTGAAGCTTCGTGAAAGTGAGTTTTTCTTTGATCTTTACACTTTGAAAAATCATATCTTTTTGGTGTGTTGACGAAATTCGATGAAACAGGAAACATCGAGACCGCAAGGAAGCTCTCTACCCAATAGAAGAAGCCGCGGATTTTTCTGACATCGTATCGATTTTTAGCGCTCAGAAAACCAATGTGAGAAATCTAAATTAACGTGAAATTGAATGGAAAATGTCGTGTATAATTTATATAAGCGAAATATAAATTACATACGTGTTGTATACCTCATGTACATGCGTAGTGTAAGCTATATAAGCGAAGTATGAATTTTACATGCATTGAATAATTGATATTTGTGTTGAAATGCTAGTGAAATATAGCAAATATATATTATATATATATATATATATATATATATATATATATATATATATATATTCCCCTCGTCCACAAACCATGGACGATATTTATTGTGGTGAATTGGTGCGAAATATTGGATGAAAAATACGAATGGTTGAATAATTGTTTGTGGTTGATATTGTTTGGTTGTGGTTGAAAAATACCCATTGGTGATTGAAATGAGTTGGAAATATTTGTGGAAATAAAAATAAGCATGCCGCCTGCGTGCGAATTAGATGCATGAATCCCCATTGTCAAAAACCGCGAGGTTTTAAGGTAGAGCGAGGAGCCGTACTAGGGACGGTGCCGGTTTTAACTACCCTGCCGTTATGCTGCCGAAATTTTGAATAATCTTTGTGTGTTAGAATTATTTTCATATGTTGAAATTATTTTCTTGCGTTGAAATTAAAGTCATATATTGAAACTATATCCATGTGTGGAAATATTCATGTGTTGAAAAGTGTTGTGTGAAAATTAAATTCATTTGTGAATGAATGAAGTGTTTAAACAATAAAAATCACATTTATATATATATATATATATGAAATATGAAAAATATTCGCCTTATATAAATAATTTCAACCATAAAAATCCCATCTTTCTAATATGAACAACATAAATAAAATGTCCATGTGTGGAAATACTCATTTGTTGAGAAGTGTGTGTAGTGGAAAAGTTCATGTGTTGAATAAAAAGATCGAACGATAAAAATTACATTTTTATTGAAACTATGAAGTGCAGAAACATCTATTTGTTGAATAAATATTTTAAATGGTAAAAATATCATTTTTATCATATGTGTGATATGCTAAAGATATGCGGACGTTGAAATAAATATTTGTGATAGAAATATTGTTTTTAACATGCATAGGAACTAAATAAAATAGTCATGTGTTGAAATCTATTTTAGTTCGCCAAAATTATCATCTTTGAAATGTGAAGTGTTAAAAATAGCCACTTGTTCAAATAAACGTGCATGAGTTGAAATATACATTAACTAGCTAATGATATGATTTTAGCCTATGCATGCAACATTAGAATGAATGGAGTTTTTAAGCCAAAGCAAATCAAATATGAAATTGAATGGAAAATGGTAAATGTTAGAAATTGTATATATGTACATGCATATCTATTGAACAGGTTAAAGCAAAAGGGGCTAGAGAAGAGAAATAAAATTTTGTGCCCGACAAATAGGTACACATTTACCGCTTTGTTTGGGTGATGATTTTATGAGCCTGATGGCTAGCCGCTTGGCCTTTTCTTTTTCTTTTTGATATGAGACGCCCGTGTGGCTATTTGGGAATTTTCCCTGACCCTCCCATACAAAGGAGGTTATGGCGAAATTTTCCAAAATTTAAAGGCGTTAGTGAAATAATTGAAGTGGAAGCGATATAGGAATTTTTGAATGAACAATATTTATATAAATATATAAATATAAATAGAATAAAAACGAAACGTGGCCGTGCAGTTCATGTTTTGAAACCGTGATTTCAAACGACTAGTGCGGGAAATCCGACCATTGGATTTTTCCGAAACCTCAACCGTTGGGTTCGCCTTGGAAATATCTTTCCAACGGCACCAACTTTGTGAAGATCCGACGGTTGGATTGTCTGGAATGTTTAATTCAGCTGAAGAAAAACAGCGCCAGAAACGATTATATATATATATAAATATAATTAAATTAAATCGAATAACGACGCTGCAGTTCGTAAATTGAAATCGTAACTTCAAATGGTTAGTGTGGAAGATCCGACCGTCGGATTTTCCCAAAACTGAAACCGTTGGATTCGTTTTGAAATGACCTTCCTAATGATGTAAAATTTGTGAAGATCCAACGGTTAGATTTTCATATATGTGTAAAACAAAATTAGTGGAAAGCAGCGCCAGTGAATCGACACGACCTGAAACGTCGTTTAATTAAATATGGCCGTTTTAAATTAAATAAAAATGGCGATATATCGTTATAAAATATTATGGACGATATAGAGTGGAAATAAACCAATTTTGTTGTGTTTGCTTGATATGTGATGGTTGAATGTATTTGACATGAAAATTATAACTAAATAACTGAAATGTGAATGTTGAATAGTCCAACCATGTGATTAATTGATTTGAAAATCTAAATATACGTGGGTTATTTGAAAAGTCCGAGTTTATCTCATTTCAAATAATTGATCGACGTTGAGAAGTCGAAGAGTCGAAGACGACTGAAGACCGACGATCTCCACATTGGATGGATGGGCGCTACTGATACTCGTGACTGGAGTAGCTACCATGAAGGAATTGAAGTAGTAGCCGTCCAAACAAACTGTTGATTGTACGGATATGCGAGGAATTGGTGCCTCCGGTTTCGTTCAGACCCAGAACGGACTTGTAAATGGACTGTGTGTCTGACATTGGATTTTGTTCTGTGTTGATTGATCTCTGTTAAATATATATCTGTTTGGCGGCGGAGAATTTATTCTCTTGCTTAACGCCCTTCTCTGAGACGTACGAGCTCAGAGGTTATGTATTGACAGAAATCAGTCGCATGGAGTGGATTGCCTGTGTGGCACGCCTAAGTGGAATATGATCAAGGTTTCTGTTGCAAAGCAAAGTCTTGTGGTTGATGATCAAAGCATGGTCTGTGTGACGTAGCTTTGTGTATAACGTGAATTCGCGAGCCTCACACCTCGGTATGAGTCAAAAACGGGAGAGTGACTGCAGGGAGAGCACGACGTTTCTTTCTAGCTAAGGTGGTGTCAGTGACCTACCAGCCCTGACATTATATATACTTTTCACCTGTGTGGTTGTTGGAATGCGAGGCGCCTCGATATAGGTCTGTAAGGACCGGGAAACGTGTGTTCAGGAATAACTAATCCTCAAAAGTAAGAGAGGACCGACCCTGAAGATCCAAGGATCATAGTGGGGTCCTGGGACATTTGCTAGAGTGTCTCGAATCGGAGAGGAGCTTGCCCCTTGCCTCGACTCATGAAGGAATCCAATTTCCAATACGAAATATGCGGACGTGATTGTATTACTAGTATGGCGACATAGTGGTATGGGTCATTTATGCCGCCTAGGATTGATATTTATGATTGAAATCGCTTTTGAAACATATATACACTAGTAATAATACCAAACACTTTTGTTTTATTCGTATGAAGCATCTTTGGCCATTATAAGGTAAAAACTCTATCCTCCGACTTGCGTTGCATTGTGTGATGGGACCTGAGTCTTATAATGGCTTCATTTTATAAAAAGCATTGCGTTGATTTAATCATTTACTTTACTTCATGCACTAGCACTCATTGGAGTAAACCCGTTCCGCGAAAGTGGCGTGGTCCTTTGATTTGCCTTATTATTGTTGTTAATAAGTTGAGTAGATTTCTCATGCCAGTCCCATGACTGACTCGTAGTTTGTTTCACCTTGCAAACTCGGGTGCCCTCATTTTCACACGGGCAGCCTAGTTACAGGTTTCTGACGCACCTTTTGGCTCATGGCGAGGCTTGACTACACTGTGCTGACTTGGATTTTCTCCGCCATTATTGTATCTATATTATGATTCCGCCACTGGCGATGTAGACTGATATTCCTTTTGTGTACTCTTTATGTATGATTCCGCCTCAGGCGATGGTGACTGATTATGTATCATTATGCACTAAGTTGTATCATGTACTGTGCTTCTCTGATGTGATGATATCTATATGATTCCGCTGTCATATGTGTGTAAATTATTCTATTTCTTGTTTATGCTATTATCTGTGATCTGCCAATGATGATTAATGTGTTATATTCCAATGATTATCCTTAACACCGTGTCACGGGGTTTTGGGATCGTCACAGCTGGTATCAGAGCTTTGGTTAACCTTAGTTCTCGAATCTAACACGTTAAACACTTCGTCAAAATAGAATCAGTAGTATTCTAAGGCGAGTCGCTCATTAGAGATAGGACTAGTGAAGTTCTAGAATGAGCCGAGCAGAATAGCAAAAACAATTTGATCAGTCTATCGTTATCTTTCCGTAAAATTTTCCACTTAAATATGCAGTTGACTATCATTTCTGTTAGCTGACTTTTCCATTGCTTATATAGAATTTGACAAATGGCTACCAGAGCAGCCGCCGCTAGAGGAGGCCGTGCCGGCCGAGGCCGTGCCGGCCGAGGCCGAGGAAGGGGAGAAGTCCCAGCTCAAGAAGGGCCTTTGATACAACCTCCGGCAGCTCAATACTTCGAGCTTGACCGCGTAGCTAAGAGATATAAGAACTTAGGAGGCAAGACCTTCTCAGGAACTGGCACCGTAATAGAGGCCCTTGCATGGCTCAAAACATGAGAGAAAATTCTTGAAGGCCTAAGGCTTGGAGACGAAGACAAAGCTATTATGAGCGCCTGGCTTATGCAGGAACAAGCTGAATTATGGTGGGAATCTCTTACCGCCGGGAATAGAGAAGCTGGAAGAACATGGGATGGATTTAAAGAACTCTTCAAGGAGAAATATGTCCCAGAACAAGCTCTAGAAAGAATGCACGATGACTTCGCCAATCTCCAGCAAGGGGATCTTTCCGTGCAAGATTATTTGAACAAATTTACAATGTTGTCGCCCTATGCTCCAGAGCTCGTTGCTACCGCAAAATCCAAAAATAAGAGGTTTATCCTTGGACTAAGACGACAATATCATGATAGAGCCATGGCCCATGTCAAGCTGGAATTCAACGAGCTAGTGGAAATGACATGCAACTATGAAGACCTTGATCAAAGGCACCTGGATCAGGATCGCGCTAGAAGCCAAGCCGGAAACAAGCGCAAGCCTGCCGTAAATCAGGGCGAGTCAAGCCAAGCAGCATCTTCAAAGCCTCAAACTGGCAAGCCGCCAAGAGGAAATTGCTTTAACTGTGGTAAGCCGGGGCACTACTCAAACGTCTGCACAACTCCGAAGAGACAGAAGACAAATTCTCAAGGCTCGAGCCAAGGCTCTCAGAACCCTCGCTCGTGCTTCAACTGTCGCAAGACCGATCATCTAGTCAAAGACTGTCCTTTGCTG
This sequence comes from Allium sativum, assembly GCA_030737875.1. Lineage (NCBI taxonomy): Eukaryota > Viridiplantae > Streptophyta > Magnoliopsida > Asparagales > Amaryllidaceae > Allium > Allium sativum. The sequence goes on from CM060922.1 coordinate 888,856,063, forward strand.
AAGAAAGCTACAATAGCTCATGTCTATGACGGGTCTAGCCCGCCAGCTGCTTCCGATGGAGCAGGTAAACCCGATGTTTTGGGAGGTACCCTTACAATTAAAAATATTCCTGTTTCTGTATTATTTGACACAGGTGCATCGCGTAGTTTTATTGCTAGAAACACAGTGCACAAATTAAAATAAAAACAGCGAAAGCTCAAAGAATTGGTTGAAGTTCATAACCCGATAGGGGGTCCTGTTACTCTCGGTTCATATTGTAGAGTGCCGATCTCTTATTCTTCCTACAAGTTTCCTTTCAATTTAATCGTTATGGATTTTCCCGAATTCGATATTATTCTCGGGCTGGATTGGTTAACGAAATACGAAGCCGAAGTGAATTGTGCGGAAAGAATCGTTAAAATTCGAACGAAGCTTGGATATATTACGGTTCCCTGTCATGGTTCGAATCCGAATAGAGAAGAATTTTGGTCAGCATTAGAACTTATTCCCACTTCCATGGAAAAGATTCCGATTGTTAGAAACTATGCGGATGTGTTTGAAGAAGTTGAGAACTTACCTCCGCAAAGAGAAATAGAATTCTGAATCGATCTAATTCCCAATGCCAGACCAGTGGTGCATCCAATTCGTAGAATGGCTCCGAAAGAAAAAGAAGAATTAGGCGATCAAACTCGTCAACTGTTGTGGAAGGGTCTAATCAGACCGAGTTTTTCTAATTGGGGTGCAGCTGTTGTGTTTGTCCCAAAGTCAGATGGTACTCTTCGATTATGCGTTGATTACCGAGGCCTCAACAAACAAACGCTTAAAAATAAATATCCATTACCCCGCATTGATGATTTGCTAGACCAATTGAATGGGGCGAAAGTATTTTCCCGAATGGACCTAGCTACAGGTTTTCATCAATTGAGAATAGCAGAAGAGTGTGTTCCTTTGACAGCTTTCAGAGGTCCAGACATATTTTATGAATGGTTAGTAATGCCATTTGGCCTATGTAACGCTCCAGCATACTTTGTCGATCTAATGAATAGAGTGTTCAGGGGAGTTCTGAATAAATTTGTCCTCGTATTTATCGATGATATTTTAATCTACTCCAAATCAAAACCCGAGCATGAAAAACACTTAGAACAAGTATTGGAGATTCTAAGGAAGAACGTCTTCAAAGCCAAATTCTCTAAATGTGTCTTCTGGTAAGAAGAAGTTAAATTTCTTGGCCATGTCGTGTCAGAGAAAGGAATTTCTGTTGACCCAAGCAAAATAACAGCGATTCAAGACTGGAAACAACCCACTACTCCCACAGAAGTTAGAAGTTTTATGGGGTTGGCGAGTTATTATCGAAAGTTCGTTAAGGATTTTTCGAAGATATCCGGTCCATTAACGAAGCTCACAAAGAAACACGAGAAGTTTAAGTGGACTTCCGACTGTGAAGAAGCTTTCCAGGAATTGAAATCGAAGCTGACCACCGCTCCAGTGTTAACTATTATTAATGGCAATCAGGATTTAACAGTTTGGACAGATGCTTCTATTAGAGGTCTTGGTGCAGTGTTAATGCAGAGAGGCCAAGTAGTCGCTTATGCAAGCCGCCAACTGAAACCGCATGAGAAGAATTATGTAACTCATGATCTTGAGCTGCTAGCTATCGTTTTTGCTTTGAAAATCTGGAGGCATTACTTGTTGGGCGAGAAGTTTATACTGTACACAGATCATCAATCGTTAAAGTATTTATATACCCAGAAAGATCTGAATCTGAGATAACAACGTTGGCTAGAATTTCTTGCAGCGCATGATCTTGATATCCTGTATACGCCGGGAAAGGCTAACGTTGTAGCGGATGCACTTAGTAGAAAAACCGCAATCATTGCCAATCTTATAATTACACCTGGATTGATTGATAGGATATCTGTTCTACAGAAAAGTGACAATTTTGTGAAAGAAATGGTAAAAAGGATTCAAAGGGGCGAAGGCTCCAGTTTCCAAGTAGATAGTGGGGGAGTTTTGAGGCTGAATAGAAGAATATGTGTTCCCAACATTCCAGAGCTTAAAAGAGAGGTGCTGGATGAAGGCCATAAATCCAAATTTTGCATCCATCCTGGGGTGAGTAAAATGTACAACGATATCAAACGCACTTTCTGGTGGAAGGCAATGAAAAGAGATATTTCTTTGTATGTTAGTAGATATCCTACTTGTCAATTGGTCAAGAGTGACCAACAGAAGCTAGCTGGACTGTTACAACCATTGGAACTCCCAGGCTGGAAATGGGAACAGATTTCCATGGATTTCATAGATGGTTTGCCGCGAACCAAGAAAGGTAATGACAGCATTTGGGTAATCGTAGATCGCTTCACGAAGACTGCCCATTTTATACCTGTCAGGTCCAATAGAACTGCACAAAGTCTAGCGCAAATATACTTCAAAGAAATTGGTAAGCTGCATGGAATTCCCATCAGCATTGTCAGTGATAGAGATCCCCTATTTACTAGCAAGTTCTGGGAGGCTTTCCAGACAGAATTGGGAACAAAACTGAATATGAGCACCGCTTATCACCCACAAACAGATGGCCAAACTGAGCGGGTGAATAGAATTCTAGAGGATTTATTGCGGGCTTGTATAATCGATTTTGGTGGGACATGGGAAGATCATTTGCATTTGGCGGAATTCTCATATAACAATAGCTATCAAGCAAGTTTGAGAATGTCGCCATTTGAAGCATTAAATGGCAGACCCTGCAGATCTCCAGCGTGTTGGGTAGAACCTGGCAACAGACTTGTACTAGGACCCGATATGATTAGGGAAGCATCTGATAAAGTGGACTTCATCAAGAAGCGATTGAAAACCGCTCAAAGCCGACAGAAAAGTTATGCAGACTCTAGAAGGAGAGATTTGACATTTGCTGTTGGTGATCATGTTTATTTTAAGGTTTCTCCGATGAGAGGAGTAATCAGATTTGGAAAGACTGGGAAGTTGGCACCGAGATTTATTGGTCCCTTTCCTATACTTGAGCGAATTGGAACTCTTGCTTATAGGGTTCAATTGCCAGATTGGTTGCCTGGAGTGCACAATGTATTTCATGTATCTCAACTTAGAAGACATGTGCATGATCCGGATCTTGTTGTAGAAGAAGCAGCGCAACGGGATGTGGAGATAACTCCAGAATTAGCACTCAAAAGAGAGCCATTAAAAATTGTTGGCAAAGAAACTAGAGAACTCAGAAGTAAAAAGGTTCATTTAGTTAAAGTGCAGTGGAGCAGTGATCCTAGAGACTGTACTTGGGAAACTGAGGAAAGCATTAAGCAAGCTTACCCCAAATGCAGAGTGGATATCTCTGACTAACTACGGTGCAAGGTACCTTTACAATTCTTTGCATTTACATTTTATTCCCTACTTTACTGTTGTTTCCTTTTCGAGGACGAAAAGTTTTAAGTAGGGGAGATTGTAATAACCCGGAAAATACGGGCGAAATTAAAAATTTTAAATTGTTTATTTCAAGGGGATTTGAACAATTGAAATAGAATATTTCAATAAAATAGTGAATTAGGAATAGTGAGTCAGTTTGAAAATTTGAATTCAAACTTTGACTGACTGTGCCGGGTGGAAAATATAACGGATTTTAGCGAAACCAAAAATATTTAAATCTGTTATTCAATACCTTTCTAACGAATCTGAAAAATCGAAGTTTCATAACGGGAATCAAAAGTTATGGCCGAATGAATTTTCAGAAGAGTCGGTATATAAAATATATAGCCCTGGAAAATTGATATTTTGCATACGACCTCGGAATTCGACGAAACCACTTTTGTTGGGTCCGGGATGTCAAACTATTGCTAGGTTTCAAATTTCATAATTTTTGAAGCTAGTATGTGAGCGTGGCAAAAGAAAATGTGTTTGGACGATTTTTGTTAAATTGGATCGACCAGAAAATGGCCATTTTTCAAACGACCTCAGAATTCGACGAAACTAGTTTTGTTGGGACCATAGAGTCAAAACATAGCTAGATTTAATTTTCTGGAATTTTTCGAATCAGTTTGTGGCCTGAGCAAATTGAAATGTGCGTTCAGAGTTAAAAATTAAATGTTTTATACTTTAATTTGAAAAATAACTGATTGTAACAGTCGAATTGGCCTACGAAACATATCCCATTGTGTCCGGAATGGGGGTATTTAGCTAGGGGCGATAGTCGTTGGGTTTAAACAGGAGTTCGTTTGAGAAAACACTATTTAAAAATTTATTGAAATTATGGGCCAATCAAAAATTTCCATTCATAATTTTAAAAATAAAAAAAAAGAGAACCCCCCCCCCCCCCCCGTTCAACGGCGACCCGAGCTCCCTACCTTCTCTCCTCCATCGCCGCCGCCTCAGGCGATTCCAGCCTGCGCCACCCCCTACCTCGACGCGCCTCCTCCTCCTCTTCAAATACGACCCCACCGCCGCCAGCCTCGTCGCCTCCTCCGCCCGTATCGACGCCAGGAAGTCGAACACTTCCCGCCGCCGCCCTGAACGCCACCGACCACCGAACGCCACCAAACTACCACCGATTTAAAGCCCTCTCTTCCCTCTTCCACGTCAGCACCCCCGATCGTCTCCACATGCCACTGATTTCGCGAAAACTGTAAACCTAGTTTTGAAGCTTCGTGAAAGTGAGTTTTTCTTTGATCTTTAAACTTTGAAAAATCATATCTTTTTGGTGTGTTGACGAAATTCGATGAAACAGGAAACATCGAGACCGCAAGGAAGCTCTCTACCCAATAGAAGAAGCCGCGGATTTTTCTGACATCGTATCGATTTTTAGCGCTCAGAAAACCAAAGTGAGAAATCTAAATTAACGTGAAATTGAATGGAAAATGTCGTGTATAATTTATATAAGCGAAATATAAATTACATACGTGTTGTATACCTCATGTACATGCGTAGTGTAAGCTATATAAGCGAAGTATGAATTTTACATGCATTGAATAATTGATATTTGTGTTGAAATGCTAGTGAAATATAGCAAATATATATTATATTATATATATATACTCCCCTCATCCACAAACCATGGACGATATTTATTGTGGTGAATTGGTGCGAAATATTGGATGAAAAATACGAATGGTTGAATAATTATTTGTGGTTGATATTGTTTGGTTGTGGTTGAAAAATACCCATTGGTGATTGAAATGAATTGTAAATATTTGTGGAAATAAAAATAAACATGCCGCCTGCGTGCGAATTAGATGCATGAATCCCCATTGTCAAAAACCGCGAGGTTTTAAGGTAAAGCGAGGAGCCGTACTAGGGACGGTGCCGGTTTTAACTACCCTACCGTTATGCTGCCGAAATTTTGAATAATCTTTGTGTGTTAGAATTATTTTCATATGTTGAAATTATTTTCTTGCGTTGAAATTAAAGTCATATATTGAAACTATATCCATGTGTGGAAATATTCATGTGTTGAAAAGTGTTGTGTGAAAATTAAATTCATTTGTGAATGAATGAAGTGTTTAAACAATAAAAATCACATTTTTATATATATATATGAAATATGAAAAATATTCGCCTTATATAAATAATTTCAACCATAAAAATCCCATCTTTCTAATATGAACAACATAAATAAAATGTCCATGTGTGGAAATACTCATTTGTTGAGAAGTGTGTGTAATGGAAAAGTTCATGTGTTGAATAAAAAGATCGAATGATAAAAATTACATTTTTATTGAAACTATGAAGTGCAGAAACATCTATTTGTTGAATAAATATTTTAAATGATAAAAATATTATTTTTATCATATGTGAGATATGCTAAAGATATGCGGACGTTGAAATAAATATTTGTGATAGAAATATTATTTTTAACATGCATAGGAACTAAATAAAATAGTCATGTGTTCAAATCTATTTTAGTTCGCCAAAATTATCATCTTTGAAATGTGAAGTGTTAAAAATAGCCACTTGTTCAAATAAACGTGCATGAGTTGAAATATACATTAACTAGCTAATGATATGATTTTAGCCTATGCATGCAACATTTGAATGAATGGAGTTTTTAAGCCAAAGCAAATCAAATATGAAATTTAATGGAAAATGATAAATGTTAGAAATTGTATATATGTACATGCATATCTATTGAACAGGTTAAAGCAAAAGGGGCTAGAGAAGAGAAATAAAATTTTGTGCCCGACAAATAGGTACACATTTACCGCTTTGTTTGGGTGATGATTTTATGAGCCTGATGGCTAGCCGCTTGGCTTTTCTTTTTCTTTTTGATATGAGACGCCCGTGTGGCTATTTGGGAATTTTCCCAGACCCTCCCGTACAAACGAAGTTATGGCGAAATTTTCCAAAATTTAAAGGCGTTGGTGAAATAATTGAAGTGGAAGCGATATAGGAATTTTTGAATGAACAATATTTATATAAATATATAAATATAAATAGAATAAAAACGAAACGTGGCCGTGCAGTTCATGTTTGAAACCGTGATTTCAAACGACTAGTGCGGGAAATCCGACCATTGGATTTTTCCGAAACCTCAACCGTTGGGTTCGCCTTGGAAATATCTTTCCAACGGCACCAACTTTGTGAAGATCCGACGGTTGGATTGTCTGGAATGTTTAATTCAGCTGAAGAAAAACAGCGCCAGAAACGATTATATATATATATAAATATAATTAAATTAAATCGAATAACGACGCTGCAGTTCGTAAATTGAAATCGTAACTTCAAATGGTTAGTGTGGAAGATCCGACCGTCGGATTTTCCCAAAACTGAAACCGTTGGATTCGTTTTGAAATGACCTTCCTAATGATGTAAAATTTGTGAAGATCCAACGGTTAGATTTTCATATATGTGTAAAACAAAATTAGTGGAAAGCAGCGCCAGTGAATCGACATGACCTGAAACGTCGTTTAATTAAATATGGCCGTTTTAAATTAAATAAAAATGGTGATATATCGTTATAAAATATTATGGACGATATAGAGTGGAAATAAACCAATTTTGTTGTGTTTGCTTGATATGTGATGGTTGAATGTATTTGACATGAAAATTATAACTAAATAACTGAAATGTGAATGTTGAATAGTCCAACCATGTGATTAATTGATTTGAAAATCTAAATATACGTGGGTTATTTGAAAAGGCCGAGTTTATCTCATTTCAAATAATCGATCGACGTTGAGAAGTCGAAGAGTCGAAGACGACTGAAGACCGACGATCTCCACATTGGATGGATGGGCGCTACTGATACTCGTGACTGGAGTAGCTACCATGAAGGAATTGAAGTAGTAGCCGTCCAAACATATTGTTGTTGTACGGATATGCGAGGAATTGGTGCCTCCGGTTTTGTTCAGACCCAGAACGGACTTGTAAATGGACTGTGTGTCTGACATTGGATTTTGTTCTGTGTTGATTGATCTCTGTTAAATATATATCTTTTTGGCGGCGGAGAATTTATTCTCTTGATTAACGCCCTTCACTGAGACGTACGAGCTCAGAGGTTATGTATTGACAGAAATCAGTCGCATGGAGTGGATTGCCTGTGTGGCACGCCTAAGTGGCATATGATCAAGGCTTCTGTTGCAAAGCAAAGTCTTGTGGTTGATGATCAAAGCATGGTCTGTGTGACGTAGCTTTGTGTATAACGTGAATTCGCGAGCCTCACACCTCGGTATGAGTCAAAAACGGGAGAGTGACTGCAGGGAGAGAACGACGTTTCTTTCTAGCTAAGGTGGTGTCAGTGACCTACCAGCCCTGACATTATATATACTTTTCACCTGTGTGGTTGTTGGAATGTGAGGCGCCTCGATATAGGTCTGTAAGGACCGGGAAACGTGTCTTCAGGAATAACTAATCCTCAAAAGTAAGAGAGGACCGGCCCTGAAGATCCAAGGATCATAGTGGGGTCCTGGGACATTTGCTAGAGTGTCTCGAATCGGAGAGGAGCTTGCCCCTTGCCTCGACTCACGAAGGAATCCAATTTCCAATATGAAATATGCAGACGTGATTGTATTACTAGTATGGCGACATAGTGGTATGGGTCATTTATGCCGCCTAGGATTGATATTTATGATTGAAATCGCTTTTGAAACATATATACACTAGTAATAATACCAAACACTTTTGTTTTATTCGTATGAAGCATCTTTGGCCATTATAAGGTAAAAACTCTATCCTCTGGCTTGCGTTGCATTGTGTGATGGGACCTGAGTCTTATAATGGCTTCATTTTATAAAAAGCATTGCGTTGATTTAATCATTTACTTTATTTCATGCACTAGCACTCATTGGAGTAAACCCGTTCCGCGAAAGTGGCGTGGTCCTTTGATTTGCCTTATTATTGTTGTTAATAAGTTGAGTAGATTTCTCATACCAGTCCCATGACTGACTCGTAGTTTGTTTCACCTTGCAAACTCGGGTGCCCTCATTTTCACACGGGCAGCCTAGTTACAGGTTTCTGACGCACCTTTTGGCTCATGGCGAGGCTTGACTACACTGTGCTGACTTGGATTTTCTCCGCCATTATTGTATCTATATTATGATTCCGCCACTGGCGATGTAGACTGATATTCATTTTGTGTACTCTTTATGTATGATTCCGCCTCAGGCGATGGTGACTGATTATGTATCATTATGCACTAAGTTTTATCATGTACTGTGCTTCTCTGATGTGATGATATCTATATGATTCCGCTGTCATATGTGTGTAAATTATTCTATTTCCTGTTTATGCTATTATCTGTGATCTGCTAATGATGATTAATGTGTTATATTCCAATGATTATCCTTAACACCGTGTCACGGGGTTTTGGGATCGTCACACACTACGTCCCAAAAGAACCCTATCCAGATTCGAATCCGATATCTAGTTATTTCAAATAAACCGTTATGGCCGATAAACGATTTTACAACGACTTTCTAAATATTTGATTTAGACATATCTTGCGATCTATACGACGAAATCTCCATTTTCCACTTCCGTTGGAAAGATACAGTTCAACAGATTCCAACGTTTCTCGTTTCAAAGAAATCCGATTTAAAACGAGTCCTGTGCACCCAGTTGAAGTTCAGAACGTTAAATTACGAACTGCAGCGTCTTTGTGAGCTCGATTATAATTAATATATATTTTTATACGTTCAACTTCATTTTTAATTAATATATAAATTCACTTATATTATGAATTCAATATTTAAACTATTTTAAATATTCAAATACGAACTGACAAAAATGCGGGACGTTACAGTCCTTCCCCCTTAAAATAATTTCGTCCTCGAAATTGCTAAGATAGGGAAAATGCTACAATCTCTGTTATAAACAGGTTAAAAATCTTTTGGTTTACTTCATAATTTCAGTTTCAACTGAACTGATTAATTTTAATTAAAATTAATTCCTCCTTATTTATAAATACTTTGAGAAATTCGGAAAATTTCCTAACAGCTTAAATTTTGGAGAATTTCGTCAGCATCTCCTCTGCACGGTTCATTCGGTATTACTATAACTTTCCACTCTGGGCCTTCTCCAATCCAAAAGAAAATCAAACAACCAAACGGCTTACCTAAACCGACTCATAAAAATCTCATACTCGTTTATAAACGTGTACCTTCTCTGTTGGGTATTCAACTCTATCTCTGCCATCTGCTATCAAACCAGCATATCCAAGCATCCTTGGTTGATCTCCCATCAATCCGTTCTCAAACCAGTCTTTCGCTTTTACTAAGCCAAATTTCTATTTCAACTCCGATTCCACTCTCAGTTCTTAACCTTGTTAAGTTTTGTTACGACATTCCATTTACTGATTTATTTCTCAAATCAGTTATCTCCATCTCTAATTCAAAATTTGATTCTTATTCTCCAAGAATCAATTAATACCTCGAATCTCCAATATTTCTCTTTTTCAATTTCAATCCTGGGTCATTCCAAATTCAGTCCAATTTTGTTATCTTAGTTTAAGTTCTACTTTTACCATTTTAACTCCATAAGTTAAATCTTTTATTTCAGAATTCAAATTCCTGGGATTTATTTCAAATCGGTTCGAAATCATATATACTAGAGATCCAAAACATTTGAATTTTTGAACAACTTGTTCCTCAATAATATCCAAAACAAAATCTTTGTTAGCAATCCGTCACTTAGCACTTGAAAATGAACACCGATAATGGTCAACTTCATCATCGGAATTTATTTCCCAGTGACAAAGTGAGTTCAATACTATATTACATTTCAAAACTTATTTTCACCACTTTTATTACTTCAAAATATCTTTCATAAGTGCTTGGAAAACAAATTTCAAATCTCCCAGGATTTTAAAATTTCCATATATTTAATCCAAACATTATTTCCAACTCTTTTCCAAGTTTCTAGGGTTTTATTTCAATTCTGGTTTTACATTCAGATTTAATTCATCTGATTTTTCATATTATACTTATATAATATTTCGATTTGGTTGTTTATATAACCAACTCAATTATAATCCCTATTCAATCATAATTTCAACCAACACATTCAATATATATTAGATAATTCCAATATATATGCTTTCTTTATATCAAAATATATTTTTGCGTAAAATTATTTTATTTACCCTCTTTTAAAAACATACTGTGTCGAATTACTCTATTCAAGAGTTTAGAAACATCTATCGACGCTGTTTGCATTACTGTTTCGACCAGAATTCATAAACCAATCGACTGACCAGTCAACACAATATAAAACGGTTTTTATATAATTTACAAATACGCGCTCATATATATACGCTCATACTCAATCTAGAGTATTACTAACTCCATCTCTATTGAGTTATGCCACAGAGCCAAGGTAATCACTTAACTTTCAGCTCTGATACCAAATATAACGGCACGATTTTCGATACCTTGAAAACCGTGTCATTATTGAAAGAATTTAGAGGGTGAGAAAGAAAAGATAGAACTAATAGAATAGAAGAAGAAGAATACAACTGAACAGAATCAGAGTAAACATGAAACTCACAGCGGAATGAATAAATTTTATTACATTATAACTTTGAAATACAAATCTGAATTTGTATATATATACATACCATATCAGAGTACAATACATCATATCACAGCGGAAATAATCTCTAGATACTAACGGTGAAGCTTCCTGCTTTTGAGCTCCTCCAAGTGAATCTGTAAAAACCTGAAACACTTGACTGCCCATACAAATTTGGGCACCCAAGAGTTTAGGGAAAACACAAACAAATAAACTCTGGGTCAGTCATGGGACCGGTGTGAGTAAATTCTAACCATACGGTTTTACTTTGAAGAAAATCCTTTTGAAACAAAAGGATTATAGTAAGACCAGCCCACACATAAACATGGACGGCTTTTACCTTACTATAACCCAAATTACTTTGATATCAAACCAGTGATATTATAATAATGTCTAAACAAATAATTATCCAAGTAGCAGAACGCTTGCATCTCACGCTCCACATATATATAGTATAAAATCATAAACCGCAGGGCGCTTATTGGAGATTTGATTCCAACAGACATGGTATGGGAGCACCTTCCGATCAGTGTACTCTAGAGGGGATACACCTGGGTTCAACAAGAACGTCTTGCAACCCGGCCACACATGACCGCTCACTTATTTAGCTTGAGTGTCGCGAATATATTGCCACCACGGTTGTAGGCCATCCAACCGTCATCCGAAGATACCGAATCGATAAGAAGTATTAATATGAATTTTCTCTAGATCGTTGACAATACACCCTGCTTGCGGATGACCCAACTAGCCATGCTGCCTAGCCCAACTTTTGTTACTTCCTGGTTGTGCGGCTAGAGGCTACGTCTATCTTCAGAACATCTGATCACCATTCACTTTGAATGTCACATCGTCAAATCCGTAATCACACACTGATTACACAAATGCACACTGGGTGTAGAATAAAGAGAAGTTACCTTCTCCCCACCAACTTGGTATATTCGTAAAAATCAACGGCATGACCGTTGTAAATACTCTGTCAGACACTCGTCCATACAAGTTGTCCTAGGACTGGACAAACAGAAAACACCATTCTAGAACTGGACGACCCTTGCATTTAACTCAGTCTTCAATTATCTTCAGCATATCTAATTCACAGCGCTTATGCCTATACGGAGTGGTTTCCGGATAATATATCCAACCGATCTCTCCAATGGTCAAAACACTTCGATAGTCGGTTATTTAACTATCGAAGTAAAAACAAACATCCATTCTAATGTATAACTAGACATCACATAAACACGGGTAATTTTCATTTAACGTTCGTTTTTATTATTCGAATTCCCATATCTTACCAGATAATTCTCAAATCCCGTTTTAACCTTTTTACACTTCTTGGAAAACATTTCCAGTTATTATAAACTCTTATTTTCTCACATTCCAGAAACATACGTTATTAATGTTCGAAACATTTCATTCTTATCACGTTCTTTATTTCTATGCTTGGATAATCTACCCTATCTACGTTGGAAAAATAATTCCAATTTCATTATAAATATTTAAATCGGCCAACCGTTCCCTTTTAAAACATTATTCACTTTAAAACGTGAATATCATATATAGAAATCTGAACACCTTTATTAAATAACTCTTTATTTAGAAAATCAATACCATTATCTCGTTTACCGAAATCTCTTTCATACTTTATATTCCCAATCCACTTTATAAACTCTGTTCTCTAAGACAACTTCTTATCAAGTTTATAACTAAACACTGATTACATATCCTATTATAATTTATTGGTTTAAGCTAAGCATTAACGATCGTATCAGATTATAATTCCTAAAATGGTTTACTTTAATACATTCGACTTCATCGAATTATAGTTCAAATTCATAATGGTTTAATTCTAATTACATTTCGAACATCGAAATGTTGCCATTGTTTTCTGATACGATTCTCCAATTTCTCTTTCTAAACTTATTCTTATATTTCCTTTGGACAAACACCGTTACCTATTACTTTTAGAATAAGTGGATTTCAAAACAAACTGTTTCATTTCCTAGGAAGTGCTACTATATATAAAAATCACGCTTAAGTTTGGTTAACAGCGTTAATTTATCGCTATAGTAAAAACTTGCAATACGCTGTAATATTCTCTTTATAACTAATCTCAACATTTCAGTCACACTTACCTTATCAACAGTGTTATTTTATCGCTATAGTTCAAACTTGTCATACGCTGTAATATTCTTCGTTATAACTAATCTTGACATAACAGTCACACTTAAGCCTAATCAACAACGTTATTTTATCTCTATAATTCTAATACTGACAATACGCTGCCATATTCCCTTTATACTAATCTTGACATCTCTTTCCGTCACAAACTGATATCGTTCCTCGATAATAGTGAAGCCGTTCAAGTTGGGGTATTCTATTTAACTCTTAGACCTTGATCGACAACGTTCTTACCTTAGAACAGATATAAGTCTGTATTCTAATCCCTTATTACTTATAATATTCATCAAATCGTATTTCCTGGTTTTATAACACCATATTCATATTTTGAAATTTTCGTTGTTTATGATTATTTATTTTAAACATTTACTCTTCACTTTCTCCATTCCACAGTTCTATTTATAACTTCTTAAACTAAAAAGGTAATTAAATCTTATTAATTTTGATTAATTTATTTCTAAACTGTTTCCATTAGATTAATTACAAACCAATTAATCTAATAATCATTTTCCCAAATAACAGTTGATTAAATCGACTTCATTCCATCAGTAAATTCGTTAACTGATTTTTATTACTTCTTAACATTTGATTAATATAATTAATCTAATAATATCTCTTAAATTTTTGTTTTCAAATAATTAACCAAATTATTCACTCGCAGGATAATTATATCTTACTAACTTATTTAAATGTCAAATAATCATTTATATTTACTTTATAAAACGAACTCTAAAATACTGGTTTATAATAGATCTTCTATTATAAATTTAAATCTTCTCTTTAATTATAAAAATATAATTTTTTTATAATTAAATTCATTGATTGGCCTGACGGCTAATCAACTTTTTAACAAAACGACGTGTTTATGGTCTAATGTTGTTATTCTTTTTATCGATAACGTTTATTTATTTAATCAAAACAAATGTTGAATTTCCATTCAACATCAATATTCACATGGGGTTTTACTGTCATTTGGGTACAAACAGTGCATATATAAAACAAACAGTACATATAAATTTTGTGGAATCCAGTTGGATTCCTCCAACCGGTTTCCCGCATCCACAGATGTTAGTCAAACAATTTACACTGATTTCATACTAGGGGGTACTATAATCGACGGAATCAGTATCTAACATATGCAACGATATATTTTCAACCAACTTAATTGTGATCTACCTAACCGACCATCACACAGTATTCAAACAACATTAAAATATAATTATAATATTTTAAAATAGATCAGAGTTAGTGAATTTACTCACCGTCGCGCGTTAACCGTTAAATAACGATTTGCATTAGTTGGTTAAACCAGGCGTTTTATTCTGCCTCACATTCCAACGTGCTCTGAAACGCTCCAATCTCCGTGTTACACAGTGGCATCTCCTTCCATTTACGAACTGATAAATCCGCTGCTCCATTCGCTGCTAATCCACACGCGCACCGACAGCAAGCTTCCCTCGTATACACGGTTCTTCCTCAAAGCAGCTTCTAAACTGTTCCTTCATAGACACGCACCGCACTCTATGACAGACCCCTACTCTTTATGTTATTCCACAACCATGCATTTTCCAGCTCCTATTCTCCTTTATATTTCCCTCGTGCTTCACTATACGGTACCCATCCTCCCCCTCTTCATGAAGTTATCAACTCCTTCACAGTCCCGAATCCTTCCCTCTCCAGTACAAACTCATGTAACCCTCTTTTATCTCTTCTTTTTGCTCGTGAACCTCCCAACCCACACGCTCATGCAAATGTGTTCATGCACAAGGTACCACAGTACCTGTTGCTACTTCATTTTGCCTATGTGAATACCCCTTATAAATGCCATTAGCTTCCACGTAAGTGTCCATTTACACCTTCTACCTTTCACTTCCTTTTTCCCCAGTACCCTTCAATGCGTACCCTTCTACTTTCTACACTTGCTCTTGCTCCCTATACCGTACATGCACACAGATCCGTATACCCTTCCATACACTAAACTTCTTCCATCGCCAAATAAAGTAAAGCACCGACCTCCAACTCTTCTTTACTGACGACACAGGAAGCCCTCGCTGCTGTCGTACACGAATCAGCGAAACCATTCAAGCTTTTAAATACACGTATTTACTATATAGGAATTTTCTAGAGGAGGAAATTGTTTTTTAATTTTGTTTGCGGAGGCCATTGAAAACTTGGCTAAAACTTTACTGAAGCAAAACAAAAGAACTGCGTTGGGCTTTATAGAAGTGAAATACTTCATTGTTAAGAAATAGGGTATGGAGGGTAGCTCCGCTAGGGATTACATTTTTCGCTGATTGGCCATCACTTATACAGTGGTTGCTTTCTATCAGTACAGGGTATGGCAATTGGTAATAGTATAGGGTCTGGGCAAAACCTCAAACTAGCTGCGTGAATTGGTTTATAGGGTAATGCTGGTTGTTTGTCTTTTACTTTAGCCAATAAGAAAAACATCTATATGTATAATATTTTTAACTTAGGCTTACTGTTTGCATGTGCCTTATATCTTGCAATCCACGTACGGTCTGCGTCTTACTTGTGGGTCAGCACCTACTAATTCAAGTGGATTACGCCAATTTCTTCTAAATCTCAACAAGTTAAATATACTAAACTAAGTACTCCCTTGTTTCACTTTATTTTATAGCTGACAGTTCTTAATATAACGCAATCATCATCGTGAAAGGAAATAAGAATCCTGTAGAGGTCTTATTCGATAAAAGATATAGGATATGTTAAGATTTTAATAGAAAAATAAAAGCTACGCGTGTGTGAAAACACAGCTTACAGGTCTGTGATATAGTCTCACGTGAAAATACTTAGTCCTATGCGTGAGATGGAGTAGCATGACTTGCTTTCATAGCCAACGTAGGGTAGGGGTATGGTAATTACTTTGCCATGAAGTTATAGCAACATAGGCCTTAGGTGAAAGTCATGGATGGTTAGCAGTTGCGCCCATGCTTTTAAGCACAGAAGAAGACAAATCAGTGTACCCCGTTGTGTAAATTTCGTTCATGTCGGAGCTGCTAGGGACAGAAATAAGAACACGGTCGTGTCCAGCGATGAGCCATGATCCCAAAAATATAATAATATCGGTAGATTAACTCATATTTTGAAACCCTAAAATATCGATACAGGGTGCAAAATACTCCAAATAAAAAGTTGCGTATTTAATTATTTAAAAATTACAATAAAATTATAAAAATTAAATTATCACTACGTCCCAAAAGAACCCTATCCAGATTCGAATCCGATATCTAGTTATTTCAAATAAACCGTTATGGTCGATAAACGATTTTACAGCGACTTTCTGAATATTTGATTTGGACGTATCTTGCGATCTATACGACGAAATCTGCATTTTCCATTTCCGTTGGAAAGATACAGTTCAACAGATTCCAACGTTTCTCGTTTCAAAGAAATCCGATTTAAAACGAGTCCTGTATACTCAGTTGAAGTTCAGAACGTTAAATTACGAACTGCAGCGTCTTTGTGAGCTCGATTATAATTAATATATATTTTTATACGTTCAACTTCGTTTTTAATTAATATATAAATTCACTTATATTATGAATTCAATATTTAAACTGTTTTATATATTCAAATACGAACCAACAAAAATGCGGGACGTTACAGTCCTTCCCCCTTAAAATAATTTCGTCCTCGAAATTGCTAAGATAGGGAAAATGCTACAATCTCTGTTATAAACAGGTTAAAAATCTTTTTGGTTTACTTCATAATTTCAGTTTCAACTGAACTGATTAATTTTAATTAAAATTAATTCCTCCTTATCTATAAATACTTTGAGAAATTCTGAAAATTTCCTAACAGCTTAAATTTTGGAGAATTTCGTCAGCATCTCCTCTGCACGGTTCATTCGGTATTACTATAACTTTCCACTCGGGGCCTTCTCCAATCCAAAAGAAAATCAAACAACCAAACGGCTTACCCAAACCGACTCATAAAAATCTCATACTCGTTTATAAACGTGTACCTTCTCTGTTGGGCATTCAACACTATCTCTGCGATCTGCTATCAAACCAGCATATCCAAGCATCCTTGGTTGATCTCCCATCAATCCGTTCTCAAACCAGTCTTTCGCTTTTACTAAGCCAAATTTCTATTTCAACTCCGATTCCACTCTCAGTTCTTAACCTTGTTAAGTTTTGTTACGACATTCCATTTACTGATTTATTTCTCAAATCAGTTATCTCCATCTCTAATTCAAAATTTGATTCTTATTCTCCAAGAATCAATTAATAACTCGAATCTCCAATATTTCTCTTTTTCAATTTCCATCCTGGGTCATTCCAAATTCAGTCCAATTTTGTTATCTTAGTTTAAGTTCTACTTTTACCATTTTAACTCCATAAGTTAAATCTTTTATTTCAGAATTCAAATTCCTGGGATTTATTTCAAATCGGTTCGAAGTCATATATACTAGAGATCCAAAACATTTGAATTTTTGAACAACTTGTTCCTCAATAATATCCAAAACAAAATCTTTGGTAGCAATCCGTCACTTAGCATTTGAAAATGAACACCGATAATGGTCGACTTCAACATCGGAATTTATTTCCCAGCGACAAAGTGAGTTCAATACTATATTACTTTTCAAAACTTATTTTCACCACTTTTATTACTTCAAAATATCTTCCACAAGTGCTTGGAAAACAAATTTCAAATCTCCCAGGATTTTAAAATTTCCATATATTTAATCCAAACATTATTTCCAACTCTTTTCCAAGTTTCTAGGGTTTTATTTCAATTCTGGTTTTACATTCAGATTTAATTCATCTGATTTTTCATATTATACTTATATAATATTTCGATTTGGTTGTTTATATAACCAACTCAATTATAATCCCTATTCGATCATAATTTCAACCAACACATTCAATATATATTAGATAATTCCAATATATATGCTTTCTTTATATCAAAATATATTTTTGGGTAAAATTATTTTATTTACCCTCTTTTAAAAACATACTGTGTTGAATTACTCTATTCAAGAGTTTAGAAACACCTATCGACGCAGGTTGCATTATTGTTTCGACCAGAATTCATAAACCAATCGACTGACCAGTCAACACAATATAAAACGGTTTTTATATAATTTACAAATACGCGCTCATATATATATATATATGCTCATACTCAATCTAGAGTATTACTAACTCCATCTCTATTGAGTTACGCCACAGAGACAAGATAATCACTTAACTTTCAGCTCTGATACCAACTGTAACGGCGCAATTTTCGATACCTTAAAATCTGTGTCATTATTGAAAGAATTTAGAGGGTGAGAAAGAAAAGATAGAACTAATAGAATAGAAGAAGAAGAATACAACTGAACAAAATCAGAGTAAACACGAAACTCACAGCGGAATGAATAAATTTTATTATAACATAACTTTGAAATACAAATCTGAATTTTTACATATATACATACCATATCAGAGTACAATACATCATATCACAGCGGAAATAATCTCTAGATACTAACGATGAAGCTTCCTGCTTTTGAGCTCCTCCAAGTGAATCTGTAAAAACCTGAAACACTTGACAGCCCATACAAATTTGGGCACCCAAGAGTTTAGGGAAAACACAAACAAATAAACTCTGGGTCAGTCATGGGACCGGTGTGAGTAAATTCTAACCATACGGTTTTACTTTGAAGAAAATCCTTTTGAAACAAAAGGATAATAGTAAGACCAGCCCACACATAAACATGGACGACTTTTACCTTACTATAACCCAAATTACTTTGATATCAAACCAGTGATATTATGATAATGTCTAAACAAATAATTATCCAAGTAGCAGAACGCTTGCATCTCACGCTCCACATATATATAATATAAAATCATAAACCGCAGGGCGCTTATTGGAGATTTGATTCCAACAGACAAGGTATGGGAGCACCTTCCGATCAGTGTACTCTAGAGGGGATACACCTGGGTTCAACAAGAACGTCTTGCAACCCGGCCACACATGACCGCTCACTCATTTAGCTTGAGTGTCGCGAATATATTGCCACCACGGTTGTAGGCCATCCAACCGTCATCCGAAGATACAGAATCAAAAAGAAGTATAAATATGAATTTTCTCTAAATCGGTGACAATACACCCTTCTTGGGGATGACCCAACTAGCCATGCTGCCTAGCCCAACTTTTGTTACTTCCTGGTTGTGCGGCTAGAGGCTACGTCTATCTTCAGAACATCTGATCACCATTCACTTTGAATGTCACATCGTCAAATCCGTAATCACACATTTATTACACAAATGAACACTGGGTTTAGAATAAAGAGAAGTTACCTTCTCCCCACCAACTTGGTATATTCTTAAAAATCAACGGCGTGACCGTTGGAAATACTCTGTCAGACACTCGTCCATACAAGTTGTTCTGGGACTGGACAAACAGAAAACACCATTCTAGAACTGGACGACCCTTGCATTTCACACCGTCTTCAATTATCTTCAGCATATCTAATTCGTAGCGCTTATGCCTATACGGAGTGGTTTCCGGATAATATATCCAACCGGTCTCTCCGATGGTCAAAACACTTTGATAGTCGGTTATTTAACTATCGAAGTAAAAACAAACATCCATTCTAATGTATAACTAGACATCACATAAACACGGGTACTTTTTATTTAACGTTCGTTTTTATTATTCGAATTCCCATATCTTACCAGATAATTCTCAAATTCCGTTTTAGCCTTTTTACACTTCTTGGAAAACATTTCCAGTTATTATAAACTCTTATTTTCTCACATTCCAGAAACATACGTTATTAATATTCGAAACATTTCATTCTTATCACGTTCTTTATTTCTATGCTTGGATGATCTACCCTATCTACGTTGGAAAAATAATTACAATTTCATTATAAATATTTAAATCGGCCAACCATTCCCTTTTAAAACATTATTCACTTTAGAACGTGAATATCATCCCTATTATAGAAATCGAAACACCTTTATTATATAACTCTTTATTTAAAAAATCAATACCATTATCTCGTTTACCGAAATCTCTTTCATACTTTATATTCCCAATCCACTTTATAAACACTGTTCTCTAAGACAACTTCTTATTAAGTTTATAACTAAACACTGATTACATATCCTATTATAATTTATTGGTTTAAGCTAAGCATTAATGATCCTATCAGATTATAATTCCAAAAATGGTTTACTTTAATACATTCGACTTCGTCGAATTATAGTTCCAACTCCTAATGGTTTAATTCTAATTACATTTCGAACATCGAAATGTTGCCATTGTTTTCTGATACGATTCTCCAATTTCTCTTTCTAAACTTATTCTTATATTTCCTTTGGACAAACACCATTACCTATTACTTTTAGAATAAGTGGATTTTAGATCAAACTGTTTCATTTCCTAGGAAGTGCTGCTATATATAAAAATCACGCTTAAGTTTGGTTAATAGCGTTAATTTATCGCTATAGAAAAAACTTGCAATATGCTGTAATATTCTCTTTATAACTAATCTCAACATTTCAGTCACACTTACCTTATCAACAGCGTTATTTTATCGCTATAGTTCAAACTTGTCATACGCTGTAATATTCTTCGTTATAACTAATCTTGACATAACAGTCACGCTTAAGCCTAATCAACAGCGTTATTTTATCGCTATAATTCTAAGACTGACAATACACTGCCATATTCCCTTTATACTAATCTTGACATCTCTTTCCGTCACAAACTGATATCGTTCCTCGATAATAGTGAAGCCGTTCAAGTTGGGGTATTCTATTTACCTCTCAGACCTTGATCGACAATGTTCTTACCTTAGAACAGATATAAGTCTGTATTCTAATCCCTTATTACTTATAATATTCATCAAATCTTATTTCCTGGTTTTATAACACCATATTCATATTTTGAAATTTTCGTTGTTTATGATTATTTATTTTAAACATTTACTCTTCACTTTCTCCATTCCACAGTCCTATTTATAACTTCTTAAACTAAAAAGGTAATTAAATCTTATTAATTTTGATTAATGTATTTCTAAACTGTTTCCATTAGATTAATTACAGACCAATTAATCTAATAATCATTTTCCCAAATAACAGTTGATTAACTCGACTTCATTCCATCAGTAAACTCGTTAACTGATTTTTATTACTTCTTAACATTAGATTAATATAATTAATCTAATAATATCTCTTAAATTTTTGTTTCAAATAATTATCCAAATTATTCACTCGTAGGATAATTATATCTTACTAACTTATTTAAATGTCAAATAATCGTTTATATTTACTTTATAAAACGAACTCTAAAATACTGGTTTATAATAGAACTTCTATTATAAATTTAAATCTTCTCTTTAATTATAAAAATATAATTTTTTTTATAATTAAATTCATTGATTGGCCTGACGGCCAATCAATTTTTAACAAAACGACGGGTTTATGGTCTACTGTTGTTATTCTCTTAATCGATAACGTTTATTTATTTAATCAAAACAAATGTTGAATTTCCATTCAACATCAATATTCACATGGGGTTTTACTGTCATTTGGGTTCAAACAGTGCATATATAAAACAAACAGTACATATAAATTTTGTGGAATCCGGTTGGATTCCTCATACCGGTTTCCCGCATCCACAGATGTTAGTCAAACAATTTACACTGATTTCATACTAGGGGGTATTATAATCGACGGAATCAGTATCTAACATATGCAACGATATATTTTCAACCAACTAAATTGTGATCTACATAACCGACCATCACACATTATTCAAACAACATTAAAATATAATTATAATATTTTAAAATAAATCAGAGTTAGTGAATTTACTCACCGTCGCGCGTTAACCGTTAAATAACGATTTGCATTAGTTGGTTAAACCAGGCGTTTTATTCTGCCTCACATTCCAACGTGCTCTGAAACGCTCCAATCTCCGTGTTACACAGTGGCATCTCCTTACATTTACGAACTAATAAATCCGCTCCTTCATAGACACACACCGTACTCCATGACAAACCCCTTCTCTTTATGTCATTCCACAGCCATACATTTTCCAACTCCTATTCTCCTTTATATTTCCCTCGTGCTTCATTATACAGTACCCATCATTCCCCTCTTCATGAAGTTATCAACTCCTTCACAGTCCCGAATCCTTCCCTCTCGAGTACAAACTCATGTAACCCTCTTTTATCTCTTCTTTTTGCTCGTGAACCTCCCAACCCACACGCTCATGCAAATGTGTTCATGCACAAGGTACCACAGTACCTGTTGCTACTTCATTTTGCCTACGTGAATACCCCCTATAAATGCCATTAGCTTCCCTGTTAGTGTCCATTTACACCTTCTGCATTTCACTTCCTTTTTCCCCAGTACCCTTCAGCGCGTACCCTTCTGCTTTCTACACTTGCTCTTGCTCCCTATACCGTACATGCACACAGATCCATATACCCTTCCATACACTACTCTTCTTCCATCGCCAAATACAGTAAAGCACCGACCTCCAACCCTTCTTTACTGACGACACAGGAAGCCCTCGCTGCTGCAGTACACGAATCAGCGAAACCATTCAAGCTTTTAAATACACGTATATACTATATAGGAATTTTCTAGAGGAGGAAACTATTTTTAATTTTGTTTGCGGAGGCAATTGAAAACTCGGCTAAAACTTTACTGAAGCTAAACAAAAGAACTGCATTGGGCTTTATAGAAGTGAAATACTTCATTGTTAAGAAATAGGGTATGGAGGGTAGCTCTGCTAGGGGTTACATTTTTCGCTGATTGGCCATCACTTATACAGTGGTTGTTTTCTATCAGTATAGGGTATGGCAATTGGTAATAGTATAGGGTCTGGGCAAAACCTCAAACTAGCTGCGTGAATTGGTCTATAGGGTAATGCTGGTTGTTTGTCTTTTACTTTAGCCAATAAGAAAAACATCTATATGTATAATATTTTTAACTTAGGCTTACTGTTTGCATGTGCCTTATATCTCGCAATCCACGTATGGTCTGCATCTTACTTGTGGGTCAGCACCTACTAATTCAAGTGGATTACGCCAACTTCTTCTAAATCTCAACAAGTTAAATATACTAAACTAAGTACTCCCTTGTTTCACTTTATTTTATAGCTGACAGTTCTTAATATAACGCAATCATCATCGTGAAAGGAAATAAGAATCCTGTAGAGGTCTTATTCGATAAAAGATATAGGATATGTTAAGATTTTAATAGAAAAATGAAAGCTATGCGTGTGTGAAAACACAGCTTACAGGTCTGTGATATAGTCTCACATGAAAATACTTAGTCCTATGCATGAGATGGAGTAGCATGACTTGCTTTTATAGCCAATGTAGGGTAGGGGTATGGTAATTACTTTGCCATGAAGTTATAGCAACATAGGCCTTAGGTGAAAGTCATGGATAGCTAGCAGTTGCGCCAATGCTTTTAAGCACAGAAGAAGACAAATCAGCGTACCCTGTTGCGTAAATTTCGTTCATGTCGGAGCCGCTAGGGACAGAAATAAGAACACGGTCGTGTCCAACGATTAGCCATGATCCCAAAAATATAATAATATCGGTAGATTAACTCATATTTTGAAACCCCAAAATATCGATACAGGGTGCAAAATAATCCAAATAAAAAGTTGCGTATTTAATTATTTAAAAATTACAATAAAATTCTAAAAATTAAATTATCACTACGTCCTAAAAGAACCCTATCCAGATTCGAATCCGATATCTAGTTATTTCAAATAAACCGTTATGGTCGATAAACGATTTTACAACGACTTTCTGAATATTTGATTTGGACATATCTTGCGATATATACGACGAAATCTCCATTTTCCACTTCCGTTGGAAATATACAGTTCAACAGATTCCAACATTTCTCGTTTCAAAGAAATCCGATTTGAAACGAGTCCTGTACACTCAGTTGAAGTTCATAACGTTAAATTACGAACTGCAGCGTCTTTGTGAGCTCGATTATAATTAATATATATTTTTATACGTTCAACTTCGTTTTTAATTAATATATAAATTCACTTATATTATGAATTCAATATTTAAACTGTTTTTAAATATTCAAATATGAACCGACAAAAATGCGGGACGTTACATGAAAACTGAACATAGGACAATAGCATAGCAATAAGATAACATAAGACAAGGAAAGATAAACTGAATATACTATTGCAATCATTTCCATTTCTCTGCACCTACTAACGAATGTTTCAACTACCATCATGTGCTCATAACAAAGTGATCCCTTTTTCGATCAGCTTCTACTCGTATGCATTTATTTCTTGTGTCATTCGGCCCCGCTTAATTGTAGATACCTATGCTGGTCCCACCATGGGGGTGTATCAATTCCTATGGTGGCAACCCGATACAAATTCAAGATGCATGGTGTATACTACTGATGCCCAGTTCCTGCTTTTTCCACTCCGGAGTACGTGCACGCCCATACTCCGCCGGAACCTACACTGCTGCACCACCCACCGCTATTTTGACCGCTTATAATCAGCCCAGTAATCGTGCCCCACCCTTCCTAGTTCAGGGTATCGTGATACATCTATGCGGGTTACTGCTGAAACAGGTCCCCGTTACTAGGGTTTCCTAATCAACATGTTATAACGGTTAAGTGTTCTCAAATTAACCTAACCCCACCCATATGTTTAATTAACATGTTGTATTGGTTAAGTATTGCCTTAATTAACTTAACCCTACCATTCTTAGCATGTCCGTCCCTTAGCTTTAATTCACTCATTAAAGCACCAACCCCTCACATTAGATCTATATTGTTGCGGTCGTTGGATGTGCCGGGCGGTTCCGGGCAATACTGCAACTCAATCTAACCTTAGGTTTTTGGGCTAAATGCGCTAACCACTCACATTAGATCTATATTGTTGCGGTCGCGGGATGTGTCGGGTGGTTCCGGGCAGTCTTACACCGCAACTCAATCTAACCTCGGGTTAGGCATGATCATCTTTAGCTAATTTACATATTTTTCATATATGTCCAAGTTTAGGTCTTTTTATATCAATATTCTCCCAGTGTAGTCAGTACAAGTTTTATGCCACATTTACTTGTCATGCCCAAAATTTACTCAATTAAGTTTCGAATGAACCTAGTATTCATAAAAGAAAATAAAAAGAGGAAGAATAGAGAAGGAGCATAAGAATTGACATAAGGAAAAATAGGCATGTAAAGGTGTACCCAATTCAAGAATCATGTTTCCAACAGGCATATTGTACATTAACAATAAGTGTGGGCAAGCTAAGCAATTCACAACATAGGTATAAAGATTAGATAGAATTGGACTTAAGAGAATCACTAATTTTGATGTACAACATGATAAGTTCCATTATATCAATCACAATAGTCCCATAGGCATAGGATGTACAACATGATAGGTTCCATCATATCAATCACAATAGTCTCATAGGCATAAGATATACAATATGATAGGTTCCATCATATCAATCACAACAGTCTCATAGGCATGATAGGCTTCATTATGTCAATCACAATAGTCTCATAGGCATAGGCAATTCAGATTTGACAAAAGGATAAGCACGAATCAGAATTAGGCATAGTTCTAGATCCGATTATTACAGTCACGATTTCTATTAGGTGTTCAAATCTGGATAATAACTGAACTTACAGAAAAAGAACGGATCTTGTATTCTGGGATCTAATTTCTGAATTTGTTAAGCTTAACCCTTGATGTAGACGTTTGATTCTCTAGTTTGGATTTGGTTTGTAGCTTTCTAACTTGATTTCTAGTTTGGAGAAGATGAAGGCTAGGCTAGCTTAGACATGGACAACATGACGACTTCAGAGAATAGGGTAATGAGGTCTAGGGTTGAGGTTTGGGGTGATTATATAGAAGTTTAGGATTAATTTGGGCCTTTAGATCAACCTAGGAGTCATCAGAGCCGTTTAGTCCAAGAAAATGTGTCATCAGGCAAATCAGAAGTTGCCACGTAGTCCTATGACTCAGAAAATCGTCACTGTCCAACATAGTTGGCAGAGGACGACCCCTACAGGGGGGCTCGACACCCCTGTAGAGGGGTTGACTCCCATGTCGACACCCCTTGGGGGGGTTCGAGACCCCTGATCGGGAGATTTCCCGCTCAGCCGATTTCTGAGTTTTTGAATTTCGAACTAAATTGATTATTTAATTATTATTTTTAATTTATTTTCTGCTTACACGAGAAATCTTCTAACCTCCATAACTTCTTCATACGGAGTCTGGTTCATGCAAACTCGGACTCTATCTCAAGCAAAATTCCAAGATGAACGCTCTTACTCTTCACTATCTCTCGAATGTATATGGAGGCTAACCATGGAGCAGTCCTCTTAGTCTTCACGGGAATGAAATGGGCGCTCTTAATAAGTCTGTCTACCACAACCCAAATCCTCGTATTACCCTTTCTCAATCTCGGTAACCCATCGACAAAGTCAATGGAGACACTTTCTCACTTCCATTGTGGGACCTCCAATGGGTGAAGCAACCCACCGGGATTCTTTTGGTCCGCTTTTACTTGTTGGCACACCAAGCATCTAGCGACAAACTCTGCCACATCCCTCTTCATACCAGCCCAAAAGTAAACTCGTCTCATGCCCATGTACATCTTGTCCCCGCCGGGATGAATGGTCATCTTCGAATGATGTGCATCATCAAGAATGGTCTTCCTCAAATTCTCGTCCCGTGGTACACAAAGTCTACCGTCCCTACGTAACCAACCCTTATCATCTTGGGTATACCTACGGAGATAGCTCGATGACTCCCCCCCTTTTGAGCTTTTCTACTAACTCAACCAACTGTGGGTCATCTCGCTGTGCCTCACCAATCCGTCCCAAAAGCGTAGGTCTGACCTTTAAGGATGCTAGCAAACCGGGTACAAAGTCAATGGAAGGTCTAAAGTCAAATGTAGAGATGAACTCTAAGCTTCGCCGCTCAATAAACAAAGGACTCAAGGACAACCTTTTCCTACTTAAGGCGTCTTCCACCACGTTACCCTTGCCAGAGGTATATGTTATCTCTAAATCGTAGGACGCTAAGAATTCCATCTACCTTTGCTACCTTAAGTTCAAGTCCTGAGAGATCAAGTATTTTAGCGACTTGTGGTCAGTAAACAATTCGAATTTCTCGCCAAGAAGATAATGACACCAAGACTTAAGCGCAAAGACAATAGCGGTCAACTCTAGGTCATGTGTAGGGTAATTTCTTTCATGCACTCTCAACTGCCTTCCACCATAGGCTATTACCCTTCCCTCTTGCATTAAGACTGCGCCTAGTCCTGTCCTACAAGCGTCGGTATAAACAGTAAATGGCTTACTCCCATCTAGCAACACTAAGACTGGGGCTGTGGTCAAAGCTCTCTTTAAACGTGGGAATGCATCATCACAATCTACGTCCCATGTGAAAACTAGGTTCTTCTTCGTCAAGCATGTTAATGGAGCTGATATTTTTGTGAAGTCTTTGATAAACTTCCTATAGTAGCCAGCCAACCCTAAGAAACTCCTCACCTCGGTAGCATTTTTAGGGACCTTCCAATCTTGGATGGCCACTACCTTCGCGGGTTCCACAGCTATCCCTTCTTTGGAAACCACGTGCCCTAAGAATCGCACTTCCTTCCTCCAAAAGTGACATTTAGAAAATTTAACTTTAAGGCTATGCGCTCGAAGGGTCTCCAACACTTCCCTAAGATGTAGGGAATGTTGTTCCTCGCTCTTAGAAAAGATCAAGATGTCGTCTACAAAGACCACCACGAATTTATTAAGGTACTCCCTAAACACCCTACTCATCAAGTCAACAAAGTATGCGGGGGCGTTTGTCAAACCAAAGGGCATCACAAGCCACTCGAACAAACCGTCTGGAGTCCTAAAGGCAGTCTTGTCTATGCTATCCCCAGCCACTCTCAACTGATGGAAACCCGTGGCTAAGTCCAACTATGAAAACACTGAGGCACCAACTAATTGATCGAAGAGATCGTCAATCCTCGACAGTGGGTGTCTATTCTTCTTAGTAAGCATATTAAGTTCTCTATAGTCCACACAAAGTCTAAGAGACCCATCTGCCTTCATGGCAAATACTACCGGAGCACCCCACTCCGATATACTACGCCCGATGAACCCCTTCTCAAGCAACTCCTTCACTTGCTTACTGAGTTCTCTTCTCTCTCTTAGAGCCATGTGGCGCACTGGCAATGCAACTGGCTTTGCATTATCTACTAGATATATTTGAAAGTCTATCTCATGTTTTGGGGGTAAACCTCTCACCTCATCGAAGACATCAACATATTCACGGACTATACGAACAAAATGTAAATCATCATCGGATGCGTCAAGGGATTCTAGGTAGCTAAGCATTACTGGACCTCTAGGGTCACAAGAAATATAAAGGGTCTTTCCACAATGAGTCAACAATCTAACTACCCTTCTTTCACAATCTAGGATGGCCCCATATCTAGTTAGCCAATCCATACCTAGAATCAAGTCGTAGCCCATGAAGCCAAGAACAAAGGCGTTGCATTCAAACTCAACGCCCAAGATAAACACTCTCAAATCCCGACAAATCATAGAAAGATGAGCCAAACCACCAATAGGATTTGAGACTACTAAGGGATCGGTAACTAGACTAGTATTTAGGTGCAGTGTTTCAACTAATGATGTAGAGATAAATGAATGTGATGCGCCAGAATCGAATAAAGTACAAACAGGATGATCAAACAGAAAATCTAAACTTTCAACGGAAATCGTTCTACCTCGTTCTTGCAGTGATGGGACCACGAGAGCCTGAACTTGCCCTCTTGCCTGCCCTGGTGCCATAAGAGCCTGCACCTATCCTCCGAGGTAGACCCTGCCCTCTGCCCTTTCTTTGGGTAGTCCTTAATCAGATGTCTCGCTTCACCATATTGGAAACAGCCAGTCTTCTTTTTCTTCCTACAATCTTTGCTTAGATGGCCTGGTGTCCCACAGTTAAAGCATCTTTTCTTTCCCTTAGCTTTGTTGCCTTTACCACCTTTCTTGTTTTGTTGTTGCTATTGCGGTTTCTTTTGATCCCCTTTCTTCTCGGGTGCATTATTAGCATTGACGCCCTTCTCCTCTTCATGCATAAGCGCTATGTCAACTAGTCTCTCAAAGGTAGCCCCCATAGGGATGTGGGTCATAGCTAACCCATGAAGCGGCTCGTTCAAACCCTTAACAAATCTCAGGGCCTTCTTTTCTGGTGTATTCACCAAGTCCAAGCCAAATCTCGCCAACTGATTGAACTTGTTGACGTATTCTTTCACCGATAGATTCCCTTTCTTCAACGCCAAAAATCTTTCCATGTATAGATTCTCTTCAGCCCGTGAGAGAAACTTCGCCTCAAACCTCCACCTGAAGTCTAGCCATGTATCAACTGGACGCTCCCCATTAGTGACCTCCCACCAAAACGAGGCCTTATCCTTCATTAGCCAGGCAGCTAACTGGACCTTTCTTCCATCTTCCACTTTAAATATTCCAAACAATTCTTCCACCTCCTTTAGCCAATTTCAAGCTTCAACAAATGTCTCCGTTCTGTGAAAAGGTTTTCCACCCATTGCCCGAAAGTCCTTACATATCTTTGCAAAAGTATCAACACGAGGAGGAGGAGGAGGAAGAGGAGGAGGAGCATTTGTTGGACCTGCAGTGGTGGCCCTAGTCTCCAAATACCTTCTAAACCATCCTGGTATCGTTATTCCTTCGGCTATCCTGGGAATTCCAGACATACTAAAACGAAAAAGGAAAGATTCAATACAAAAGAACCAAAGGAAAGATATATCGCTTTTGTGGTTATGCTTTCTAAAATAAGTTTTTCTCTTGAAAATACTTTCCTTAAAACATACTTTTGAAAGTACTTCTTTATAAAAGTTGGTTTTCAAAAACACTTTTTCAAAATTCATATCTGTTCTGGTAACCTTCAGCTCTGATACCACGTGTAAGACCCCACGTCCATTAATGTCACTCACAAAGGGAATACATTAACTTCTATGGAGCGTTTTAAGTGAGTATAGAACAGAAACTTAACAACAAGACAGATATAAATAGTACTTAGAATTTAAAACTTTATTCATTGCAGCAGAAAATACATAAGTTTGATTACATCATCAAAACTAGAGTCAAAGTACACAATATCCATCTTGACTAAATCAAAGTACATAAATTGAAAGACATAATCCCCAATACAAAATAGCCATAAATAAGAGAGGTTGAACTTTACTTCAGCAATCCAAGCAACTTCTAAAAGCAAGCGATACAGCTGTCCAAGATCAAGCTCCACTAGTGCTAGTTCCAACCTGAGCACCTAGGGGGGAAAGGAAGAAAAGAGGTGGAAAAAGGGGGTCATACATAAAGTCTGGCGAGTGCGATAACTTTAACAATATAATTACCAAAATAACTAGGCTAAGGCATAAGTTGGAAAATAAGGAAACGACTGTGAACAATTGAGTATGGCAGAGTAAACATGGAAATAAGATTGAACAAAGATAACGTTAAAGCGCACCTAAACCACTATAAGATAATTGCTATACTGCACCACCACTATTATACTGCACCACCACTAGTCACCCTAAGGTTGATCCCGCCTACAGAACTTAATAATGATAATGGTAGTTTCGTGCACCCCTAGCTGCCTTCATAGGTGTCGCCTGCCCCTATCTTCACTAGGTGTACCCACTACCCCCATGCGATCGGCTCCCTAACTCGTAGATACCCGTGCTGGCCCCACAGTGGGGTGTATCACTCCCCAAAGTGGCAACCCGATACCACCAATAATGCAGGGCTTATACCTACATGATGCAACAACATCTTACCTACCAGCCCGGGCCCACACACGCATATGAACCCGTTGGACTTGCATTGCCACCGCTAACCCGTTTTGGCCTCTTACAGTCAAGCCAAGTATGCATGTCCCGTCCTCGACTTGGGTCGAGCCCACAAAGATACGTATGGGTTACTGGTTGAAACGAGCCCCCATTACTTGACACAAGCTATCCACCTAAGCTTGGTCCCCTCTAGTACATCCCACTTAACCCTCTTCTTATTCATGTTCACTTACATGTTTCAATTTTGGTTAAGTGTTTCTAATCGTATTTCAAATGCCACCCAAGGCACCCACTAGATTCCACATGCCACCCAAGGCACCCACTTAACTCCCTCACGTCCCACTACATGTTTATCTGGTTAAGTGTTTCTTAATTCATTAAGACCGTAACCTTATAAAGACCTCTCACATTAGACTGGCATTTGTGGCAGCTGGATTTGCCGGGCAGGTCCGGGCAGTCTTACACCACAAAAGAGCCTAACCTCGTGTCATTACAACTTTTACACATTTATTTTATGCCTAAGACCTCCCACATTAGACTGACATTTGTGGCGGTTGGATTAGCCGGGCGGGTCCGGGCAGTCTTACACCACAAAAGAGCCTAACCTCGTGTCTTAGACGATTAATTACACCTAATTAATCATTCCCCAATTTGAATTAATTTCCCTATTCAAATTATCAATCAATTCCAAATTTAACTATGGCCATAATTGACTCAATTATGTCCATCTATTTATGGTATGTAAAATCATACCAATTTTCATCACAAATTAATTTTATGCCATTTAAGGCATTTATGACAATTCTCAATATTAAATCTTTTAATATTATCCCATTGCCCCCACGTTGTACGTTTGTTCGTTTAACGTAAAATATACGTTAGACTCGAATAGTCTAACTCATGGAATAAAGAGAAAACATCACAACATACATATAGATAAAACTAGATCTAAACATAAGGGGTGAACTTGCATGTGTGAATGATGTTCTACATCTAAAACTTGCATAGGCCAAAGTCACAACTTGCATAAAACTACTTATGTCATAGATCCAAATCTAAAGGTGTAAACTTGTTTAGACAGTAGTCATAAACTTGCATAAATCATGTATGTCATAGATCTACATCTAAAGGTGTAAACTTGCATAGGCAATAACCACAAACTTGCATAACATGATTCATATTCCAAACTCATATATTTATATAAACTTGCATATGTGATTTATGCAACATAACAATGGTGTAAACTTACATCTAAACATGTAAACTAGCATGTAGAATTTAGCATATAACTCACACATGTCATAGCCTAACTTTAGATCTAAAATAGATGTCATGAAACATGTAAGGTTACATATGATTTTCCCCAACTTGCATATGATTCATGTCTAAATAAAAATCTAAACTTGCATACATACTTATGATTTATCATATGAATCAACATAACCAAACTAGCATATGAACAACATGATGATTTGATTATACATAAGCCAATCATAGAATTACAACATAGATGATAGCATCATAACTTTACAACATAGATGATAACATCACAACATAACATCATAGAATTTACAACATATATGATAACATCACAATTTTACAACATAGTTATAACATGCGGTCAATAATTCACATCATATCCATATAATCCACATCATAACTCAATCCAATTAAATTGCTAATTATTTTATTAAAGAATTCGAACTCACAACTCAAAGAAGGTCTTGAGTTCTGAATTCTAAGTTCTGAAGTTGTATTAGCTTTCCTTTGAAGAAGATTCGTTGTTAAAGTTGAAAAGTATTGAATTTGATTTGTTTTCTTCCTCTCAAATTGGTGGCGGCTATGCTGAGTTGCAAGGTGATGGCTTGGAGGCCATGACTCTAATTTTTAGTTTGATTTTAGGGTTTGAGTCTACATGTCTTTTTATAGAGTTTAGGATTAGTTTAGGCCATCCAATCAACCCAGAATTAATCCCATCCAATCAGAGCAGATCAGAAACCCTAATGAGTCAGCATCTAGTCACAAACAGGTCATTAATCAAATCTGCCCGGGGGGCAGGTCGACCCCCAGGTCGACCCTATGGTCGACCTGGTCAGGGTAGGTCGACCCCCAAGTCGACACTATGGTCGACCTGGCCCTGGCGGGAAAATTCCCGCCTAGCCCATCTGACTCTGAAATTTGAATTTTCGAAATCTGTTTTGAATTTTCTGAAACTTCCGATGGTCATAACTTCTTCATACGAAGTCCAATTCACGCAAACTCGAACTCTATCTCAACCAGAATTCTGAGATGAACACAATGGCGCAACCCATTTCCCTTAATTCTCACATCTGAGATTAGTTATTCTTTAATTTGTGAACATTAATATTAACAGAAATACGGGGTGTTACAATATTTTCCAATACCAATTATGCCCCAAATTATGTCTTTCCCAATCGTTCCCAATTTTGCATGTTCGCATTTTTCAGTGTTAGGCCTAAGCTCAAAGGTAGCCTGGCTATATAAAAATAAAAAGGGAAAAGAGGGAGAGAGGAGAATCGAGAACAGGCATAATAACGATTCAAAAATAAACTGATAGAAATAGGCATAAACTGAATAGGCATATTTTGACAAGATTTAACATGGCGGCGGTATGAACATATAAAAGCAGATCTGATAGTTATGTCATAATAGAACTATTTAGGCACCGATTCAAGATCCAATTTTTATATGCATATCAAGATTACTATTTAAATATTTAGATCTAAAAATAACATGAACTCACAGTGAATAGATCTAAGGAAATGGATCCAACTTACTGCGAGGAACATGTTGAATAAGTTGTTGTAGCCATCCGTGAATTTGTTGTAGCAATCTACGAATATGTATAATCTTCTTTGAATTGATTTAGAAGAAGAAAGGCCATTTTAATTATCATTGCAGCAGAGCTTCGCCATCAGCATTATTTTTAGATGAAGTATTTCGCCCAGATCTGTCAGGGGTGGGTCGACCTCCCTTTGAGTGGGTCGACCTATGGGTCAACCCCCCTTTGGGTAGGTCGATCTATGGGTCGACCCCCCTTTGAGTGGGTAGACCCACCTGAGCGGGAAATCCTCCGCCTTCCGAAATTTCAAATTTTGAACCGAAATTCGAATTTCTGGACCCATTTTTGAATTTCTGAACTCATTATAGGTATATATATTCTTCCTGTGCGTATATAAACTTTAAACCTTAATAACGTCTTCGTATGGTGACTGATTTACGCAAACCAGGTGTCTATCTTGACCAGAATTTCGAGACGGACGCAATGGTGCAGTCCATTTTACTTAATTCTGATTACTAAATTAAGTTTTCCTTAATTAATTGTTAATAGTGTAATTTACATTGATTATTCTTTAATTCATCATCTTAAGCGTCGTCAAAATTCGGGGTGTTACAGGAATACTGATCCATTTAAAGTTTTCATATGAATGTTATGTTGTAAATAAAATTGGATAAATATATGTTTAATGTATGACTTATGCATGCACTTGTGTATATATAACATACAATGATTATGAGCATAAAGCCATATATAGTGATACTATGTTCTGTATCTATAAGCATGAGCACATATGTTTATGAGTGGTGTATATATCAAGTGTGTGGGAACATTTCGAGATTTCTCAAAAATATGAGCAAATTAATTTTGTGGCCAACATGTCTAATTTATATGAGCTGACAATTAATTTAACTTAGGAGTTACTAAATTAAGTTAATTTGACTTGGGAGTTGCTAAATTAAGTGACTACATTCAATTTACCTTGGGAGTTACTAAATTAAGTGACTACGTTCAATGGATTGACAGTTAATTTGAAACATAATAATAACATGGTAGAATCTCCTATCAGAGTTCATTGTTAGTGTATAGTAGTGCTGTCAGGAGGTATATTTCAGATCCATGTTGGCAGGTGTTCAGTATTTTTAGGATACTATGACTTATTTCCATGAAAATGGAACATTCATATGTTGTTAAGAATCAAATCATGAGTTCTATGCGTATACGTGGAGGTTAGAGAGGTATTGACCTAGCTTTTAACGGTCTGGGTGAGGAAACACCTCAAAATGATGAAAACTTTAAAATAAAGTTTTTCAGTCATTAAAGAGCTTCGAAATTTAGTAACTCAAGTTAATTTCAACGGATCAATTTAGTAACTCCCAAGATAAGTCGAGTTTGGTTGGTTTGTTAACCAGACCAAATTATCAAACAATAAGCGGTAAAATTATTCGTCCATATGATCAACTTTATCATTTCCAAGTGTTTCCTCAACCAGCCCACATAATGCTTGTTCAGTACCTCTCTTATCTTCAGGTATACGCATATAACTCATGATTTAGTACATAATAAAGTGTGAATGTTCCATCTTATTGAAATTTGGTCGCAATATCTTAAAGTTACCGAATACCTCGTCGACATGGTTTTGGAATACACTTTCCGGCAGTACTACTTAACAGTGTCAGGATCCTCAAAAGTTTATCTAGGTTGTGCCTTTTTCCTATAGTACTGAATGTTACATATCATAATTATGTCGTACTTACCATAAAAATGTTTTTACAAGCGTTGCATTAGTTAACAGACAAGGATTATGTAACATTCTGGTACATTTCATACAATCCATCTAGTCTCTGGAGAAGCATTATATTACATAGGGCAACTCAGTTTCTTTTTAACTGATCGCCCAAAGGAAGACAATTGGTTTTAAGAACTTCCCCCATCAATATTAATAATCGAGATTGCAAATTTTTGTGTTAGGCCATCAACGATCAAGTTGAACCTAAACCGTATTTGCAATCTCGATTATTAATATTGCTGAGGCTAGAGAAACCTGAATTGATGTTGGAAACTGAACAGAGAAACCCACCTTCATCTACGTATTTTATAGGTGGTTTAGTTTGTATTTAACCTAGAGGGAAAGATGTTGTTGTAGACGAAATGGTTAGACCGTACCAGGGGAATTTGAGATCCGATCTTACATTTGCTCCTCAGTATACTTAGTGCAACTTCCAAAATCTGGTGATTTTGTATTTACCATTATGTTTATTTTTATTAGCCAAGCATTGATTTGTGATAAAATAAAATGTATATTCCTACTTATTTTTCAGATGGCTGATTTCAATTTTTGTTCGGACAATTATGATTCTGCTTATCTAAAAATGTCTGCAGTTCAATAGGCTCTTCATGCAAATGTCACAAGTTTTTCGTATCGCAGGGAACTTTACAGGCATGCCTATTTCTTATGAAAACTTCATCTATTTTGTTAATTTAGCATTGTTATATATCTTATTACTGCATGTTGGCATATTTTATCCTAAAACTAATCCAAAGTTGCTGCTGTTTAAACTAGTTTGCGTTCTGTTATAATATAACTGCACAGCAAATCAGTTACTGCCATTTAAACTGGTCTGCGTTATGCTATATTTTCAAATCTTGCCTATACTTTTTATCCTATATTGTTGTTTTGGACTTTCAGTTGCCTAGTTCACTTTAGCCTCTTCATGAATGTACTTTTTGTAACTTAGCTAATAACCATGATCTGGAAAAGTTCTCACGACAGGTGACAGGTCTAACATGGACTGCTGATGGTCATCGATTATACAACCATAGTCAGGTATCATCTTTGCTCATTTCAGTATCATAATATGATAGATATAGATTATGAGGAAATTGAAATTCTTAGTTATGCCTAACTGATGTACTGTTGGATTATGCATGTGATTAAGTGAACCACACATGAGATCTGGAATAGAGTATAATATACACACACCATAAATTTGTAATAAATTCAACATCTATTTGGTTACGTTCTATGTGGAGGATTGAGGTCTACATTTGTGTATCTTGTCATGAGATCACGGAGGAGTTTAGAAACAATTGACAAGCTTATATTTTTATGTCTGCAGATTTGGACTATGTGCAGATTTGTGCATCTTGTTGTGAGATCAGGGAGGAGCTGTTTAACTAGATTTTATGCTTTCATTTGTGCAAGCATTAGACGTTCAAAAGAAAAGTTGAACTTTTATGGTGCTAGGTTTCACTTGTGCATACAACAAAGAATTATGGGTAATCAAGTGTTTTGTAAGTACTAGTTAGGTATAACAATTTCTTTGTGCTAGATGTTTAAATTTGTATATCAGTTGTTATTGTACGTGAGTTTGGTCATTTATTCAGAAAACTATTGAATTGAAATGGTTATGCATATTCTATATGATTATATCATTGATTATTTTTCTGATTATTTGAACATGATGATTATGTGAATGATTATTGATTGATATTGTAGAAACAAAATAGACTATTAACAGGAAATAATTGCAAGAAAAAGTACAACAAATTAATCAATAATTTTTAATAGCATTATAAATAAGCTACAAAAATACTAGTAATGGCGTTGAGTAAACGCAACCATAAATAAGGGGTAAATTTGGAAATTTTATTAGTAGCATCAAAAAGCTTTTTTATGACGTTCTTAAAGCGCTACAGAAATATTTATGGTGGCATTTCGAAAACGTTACAATGAAAGTATCTACAGTGGCATTGAAAAAAGTGCAACTAATACTAAACAATTTTTAGTGGCATGTTTTCTCGTAATGATTATCGAAACGCCACCAAAAATGGTTGTTAGTGTTTTTTGAGCGCTACAAAAAAATCAATTTTCTTGTAGTGGCAATTATGTTTGTGCCATGCATCCAAATGTTTGCAAAAATCCTAATTATAACAAATAATTCTATATACGTGCATCAAACACCATGCATATGAAACAACCATATGATAAAATCCATATATTACAACCATAGAAATAAATAAAATGCACACACATCCATATGCATATGTAAGTGTCCTATCAGCCGATTGACACATAGTGCCTAATGTGTGTATATGCATCCACTACATCCACTTGCATCCATTTACATCCATCAAACATAACATGCCCTAATAACATGTTTCATCCATATCCTACCATCCATAGGTTACGCATAAGATCAGATTCAAAGGAATGGAAAGGTAGAACCTGTTCAAGAACTAAAGATGGAAAAAGACTTAAGCGTACCGTCAAAAAGATAAGGATAGGAAACACGCATCTTCTCCTCAGGTTCCCAAGTGGCTTCGCTGGAATCATCTCCCCACTGAACCTTTACCAGTTTCACCTTTTTACTCCTTAGGCCCTTGGTCTCAAAATATATGATCCGCGTATGTGCTCGTCGAATAGATTCCTCCCACAAAATATCCACAATCTCTATGTACTTGGCTTTACTATTACTGCCGAGTCATGCAAGCACTTTTGAAAGTGTGAAATATGGAATACTTTGTGACACCCGGAAGATTCTGCAGTAGTCAAACTATATACGCCATCTTCTCTACTCTTTGTATTCGGAATGGACCAACAAACCCTAATGCTAACTTGCTTGCAGAGATAAAGCTCACCACTTCACTTAATGGAGATACTTTGATGAAAACCAAATCTCCAACAACAAACTCTAGGTTCGTCCTTCTCTTATCTGTGTAAGATTATTATCGATCTTGTTCCTCCTTCATCCTATTCTTAATCAAATTAATCTTATTGGAGATCTCTCTAGTCACGTCTATCTAAAGAAGTAATCGGTCTGTTATCTCCAACCAACATGCCGAAGATCTGCATGGTCATCCATACAAAACCTCTAAGGGTGTCATGCCAATGCTAGTCTAAAAGCAATTATTATAAGAAAACTCCACAAGAGGTAAATGTTTCTCCCATGTCCTTTCGAAATCTAAGATACACAACCTTAATAGGTCTTCTAATCTCCTATTCACCCTCTCAGTCTGTCCATCAGTCTAAGGGTGATAAGTCGTGCTCAATGTGAGTTGTGTTCCCCAAGTATTGACCCATTGGTGATTGCGGCCAATATTGGGCCGACCACGGTGCGAAAGGTCCTTGTTGACAACGGGAGTTTCATGAATATCCTATTTAAACGAGCTTATGACCAGATGAAGTTAGAGGTGAGAGATCTGAAGCCATGCACTGGTAGAATACATGGTTTCAACGGGTCGACAAACGGACCACTGGGATTGATCGAGTTATCAATGGAGTTGGCCAAAAGGGATCGTAGGAGAGTCCAAATCCTCCCCTTTCTTGTGGTGGATATAAATTCGATGTATAATGCCTTCTTAGGTCAGGTTGGCCTAGCAGAGTTCATGGCATGCATAGCCCCTCTGGTGCCTTCTTCTCAAATTTCCAACTAAAGCTAGAGTAGGCATAGTACAGGGAGAGCAGGTAGCGGGACGAGCGTGCTACTCGGTTGAATGGAAGAAAGTTCGTGAAAAGGAAAATGTGGAGTCTGAAGGCAATCCCCTTCCCGTGAGGAGGCGGAAGCATAACAATTACATAAGACATCCCAGGCGGGACCATCCAATCGCCGTCTCAAGGATATTGATCCAAGAGAGGGCGAGGAGCCGAGATGTAAAAAGGAAACTCCAAACGGAACTATAGTGGAAATTCTAATTGATAACGACTACCTGACGAAGAATGAAAAGGCGTATGTGGATGCCTTGAAGGAAGAAGTTGAAAAGATGAAAGATAACGGATTCATCCGAGATGCAACGAAACCTAAATGGATAACAAATCAGGTACCGTTGAAGAGGGCAAACAGGAAGTGGTGAACGTGCATTGACTTTTCTGACCTGAATAAGGCTTTCCCAAAGGATAGTTTTCCACTTCCCAGGATTGATCAGCTTATCGATTCAACAGCTGGAAACGAGCTTCTATCATTCATGGATGCATACTCGGGGTACACTCAAATCGCGATGCATGTCCCAGAGCAAGAGCATACCAGTTTCATTACACACCTTGGACTATATTGTTATGTGGTCATGTCTTTCGGACTAAAAAATGTGGGAGCTACGTACCAACGTCTGGTCAACTTCACGTTCCATGATCAGATCGGGAAGACGGCTGAGGTATATGTAGATGATATGCTGGTAAGGTCTAAGCAATTGACGGATCATGTCCAAGACTTGGCGAAGATGTTCGGTGTATTCCGTAGATATTGGATGAAGCTTAAACTTTTGAAATGCTCTTTTGGCATTGCATCAGGGAAGTTCTTGGGCTTCATCGTCAGTTCTCAAGGAATTGAGATTAATACCGAACAAGTTGAGGAAATCAAAAGTATCCAGGAGTCGTGAAAGATAAAAGATGTGCAAAGCTTAGAATTCAAGGTAGCAGCCCTGGGCAGATTTATCTCTAGGGCGACCCACAAATGCATTCATTTCTTTGAGTTGATAAAGCGATGGAAGCATAACTTCGCTTGGACGTATGATTGCGTGGAAGCTTTCCAGAACCTGCTTAATCATTTGGAGGGACCACTGGTACTATCCAAGCTGGTGGATCATGAGGACTTGTTCATATACCTGGCTGTTTCTATTCATGCTATTAGTTCAGCCTTAGTCCGTAAAGAGGACCAAGTACAACGGCCAATGTATTATGTAAGTAAGAAGTTAACGGGGGAAGGGCGTAACTATCCAAAAACCGAGAAGTTGTCGTATAGCTTGTCAATTGCATCAAGAATGCTCCGTAATTACTTCCAGGCTCATCCTATCAAAATATACACTGACCAGCTGCTATGCAAGGTCCTGCAACGTCCTGAGGCATCAGGAAGATTATCGAGTTAAGTCAGTTCGATCTCATTTTGCTTCCTTGGAAGTCAATTAGAGGTCAAGCCTTGGCATACTTCATAGTTGAATTTACAACCCTTGAGAATGACATTCTAGAAAACAACCCTAACCTTCCTAATGCTAAGCCCGGAATGGATACATGGAATCTATACATAGACGGAGCTCGTAGTGATCGACGTTCCAGCGCCGGAGTTGTATTATGAACTCCTGAAGGACGATCACTTTATTATGCCTTGAGGCTGGATTTTTCGGCTACCAATAATGATTCTGAATAAGAGGCCTTAATTGTCGGGCTAAAGTTCGCAAGGGATTTGGGGATAGTAGCATTGGACATTTTTTTTCAATTCGCGACTTATTGTGTTTCAGGTTCGGAAGGAGTACCAAACCAAAGGGCGAGACATACCGCATATCTAAAGTAGGTAGAAAAGTTATTGGAAAATTCGACTACCATAGCATCTCACATATTCCAAGGGAAAAAAATCAAAAGGCTGATAAACTGGCTAAACTAGCTAGTTCTGATGCCCAAGATGAATAGGAGATGGTACCAGTTAAGACATTGAATACTCCAAGCTTCGACCAGATGAAAGTTGATCAAACAATGAAGACCGAGCATGAAAAGGAGTCATGGATGACTCCGATCAAGAACTTTCTTCAAAATGGAACCCTATCAGAATGGAAGAATAAAAATTGATCTATAGTGCACAAGGCTTCAAGGTACATTATTCAGGGAAATATGCTCTACCAAAAAGGGTTCTCGATTCCTATGCTCCTATGTGTAGCCGATAAAGACGCTAAACGAGTATTAAGAGAAGTACACGAAGGCAAGTGCTCGCTTGCACTGGGGGATAGACCTTGGAAAAGAAGGTGCTGCGATATGGATAACTTTG
Source organism: Allium sativum (assembly GCA_030737875.1). Taxonomy (NCBI): domain Eukaryota; kingdom Viridiplantae; phylum Streptophyta; class Magnoliopsida; order Asparagales; family Amaryllidaceae; genus Allium; species Allium sativum. The sequence goes on from CM060922.1 coordinate 888,897,634, forward strand.
GCCTACTGTCAGTCGAGATGCAGCCCATTATTTGAAATGTTGCGGCAAGTGCTAAAGGTTTGCCTAAATTTAGATAGCTCCACCAACTCAACTCACCTAGATGGTTAGTTCTTGGTCGTTCGCTGTGTGGGGGTAGACATCACTGGAAGCCTTCCAATTTCCAAGGATGGGGCAAAGTATAAAATCGTGGTCATGGATTACTTTATCAAATGGGATGAAGCAGAACCACTGACTACAATCACGACAAAGCAAGTAATCAACTATATAGTCAGAAACATTATATGCCGATTCGGACTTCCCAGGACAAATCATAACAAATAACGGGAACATAGTTCGATAGTTCAGAATTTAGGGACTTCTGCTAATGATATCACATTAAAAAGTACACCGCAGTTGCACACCTGCAGTTAAATGGAAAGATTGAAGCCGTAAAAAAGTTCATTAAGTCCATCCTAAAAAAGGTAGGAGCGAGCTAAAGGTAAAAGGGTCAACGAACTACCTTTACCCTTTGCGCATATCGAACATCCCATAAGTCTGCAACTGGCCATACTCCCTTCGCGCTGTCTTACGGCTCTGAGGTGGTTATCCTAATAGACCTAGAAGTCTTCTCTAATCGGACAACGTCTTGACTAATAGAGCACTTCTATTAAAGTCTTTAGACATGATCGATAAGAAAAGAGAAGAAGCTATGTTGCATGCTGAGGCACACAAGAGGCGAGTCATACGCTATTACGATAAAAGGGTTCGATTTAAGACCTTCGACTGTGGCGATCCTGTCCTGAAACGAGTTTTTCCGACCCCGGTACATATGGGCCCGAAATGGGAGAGACCTTATGTAACACCCCGTAATATGTTAACATTAAATAGGATAAATTAAATTAAAATTAATTTAATATTCAGAATTAACGAAAATAGACTGCGCCGTTGCATCTGTCTCGAAATTATGGGCAAGATAGACATTTGGTTTGCATAAAACGGACACTTTATGAATAAGTTATGAAGGTTTGAAGTTTGTATACATGTAGAAGAATTAATTAATTATATGTATATATATAAGGTCCAGAAAATCAAAATTCAGTTCAAATTTCAAAAATTACGTTGGTGGCAAAACTCCCTCCCCAAGGGTGTCGACCCCTTAAGGGGGGTCGACCCCCTATGGCTGAGGTGGCAGTCGTTTTAGAGAGGGCTGGAAGCTATATATAGAGGTTCCTTTTCTTTGTTTTCTTTATTGAGAATCCATGGAGGCCAAACTCTGCCGGTGTTTGAATTGAATTGTATCTGTTATCTTCTACAACTATCCACTAAAGCAAACCAAACTTAGAGATCAAGCATAGATCCAACTTCTGCTATCTTCTACCTTTTCTTTCAATCCAAACACTGTGAGTTAGTTGCTTTTAGATTTAAATGATTAAAAGTAATTTGTAACATGACTGTGATTTGGATATATACATGCCTATGAATGAATTATATTGGATCTATCATAATTTGTGAACCTATAATATTCTTGGTTCCTAGAACTTTTCATGCTAGATCTATTTTTATAGATCTAACTCACCTATGATTAGTTTATCATGTCACCTTTATGGATCTGAACCTTTGTCAAGTTTGTGGTTAATTTGGGATTATCATGATATGGACAATTGAACCTTTGTTTAGATCTAGATCACCATATTGTGATTAACTGAGATCTGTTATTATTGGACATATGAACTTTGATTTGGATCTGTTCATCCTAAGTATATTGGATGTAGTTTTATCATTACCCCTTTTACTAGATCTGTTTTCATGACCACCTTATTATGTCTATTACTTGTCTATGCCAATATATATGTTTATGTCACCTTTAGAATGATCACTATTGTAATTTTTCCCATCACTTTTCCCTTTTCATTGTTTATGACTAGGCTACTTTCTAGCCTATATGCTGCCAAATATATGTGAATGCGTTAGTTAGGGAACGGGGGAAAAAGTTTAGAATTGGAAAATTTAAGTGATGTTTATGAATTGGGTATATAATTCAAAAAGGGGAAAAGGGGGCATAGTTACCTATAATGACATAGGTAAATTTGGATAAGAATGGAATGTCTAATAATTAATATTAGAAATTGTAATTGCACTTATGACGCGAGGTTAGGTTGCATTAGTGGTGTAAGTCTGCCCGGACCAAACCGGCATATCCTACAACCACTAATGTTGAACCTATTCTGAGAGGTCTATGTGCACAAATATGAATCGGGCTAAGACACGAGGTTCGACCCAACTTGTGGAATAAGACTGCCCAGACCCGACCGGCGTATCCAACATCCACAAGTTGCAGGCCTAATGTGAGAGTTCTAGCCCATTATAAACCATAAATGGACATGATAACGAATTGGACTACTTAACCTAATCTAATCCATAGGGATTGTATGATTATGAACTAAAGTTAGGGTTAAGTAAAATTGGTTGGACAGTGGGTGGGTTAAGCAAATCTAGAGGAGGTGAGTAATATTTACACATATAGGCCCACAAAACTTAACCCGATAAGGTTATGTAATTAAAGACACCTAGTGGTATACATGACCAGTGGAAATAATAAAGTTATTTAATTAAAGACACCTTTTAGGGCAAGCATAACTTGTTGAAATGATAGGCTAAGTCAAAACTCAGTTATCATCTTACTAGAAGATGCTTTCGAAGTATGGCTCAAGTTCTTATCTCTACTATGGCTTAGCTCTTTTTCTTGGGAAATTATGTTATGCTTTTTATATTTATGTACTCTGATGATACAAAATAGAAGTTATATTGTTGTAATGGTTTTTGTGACTTATGGTATTTTGGACCACGCATTATGATTTATGTTTGAAATAAAAGTTTGAATTTCCACTGCTATCTTATTTATATCTGTCTTGTAATTATTCTATTTCTGTTTACCTATAATGCTTCACAGAACTTAATGCATTCTGTTAGTGAGTGGCATTAACAGACATGGGGTGTCACACTTGGTATTAGAGCTGAAGGTTACCAGATTAGATAAAAGTTTTTGGAAACTATTTTCAAAAAGGTTTTAAAAGAAAGCATTTTCAAAAAGAAAAGTCTGTTTTGAAAAGCATATTTCCCCAAAGCCATATGTAGTATCCTTCGGTCCTTTGTCTAAATCTCTTTCCTTTTCTTTTCAGCATGTCTGGGAAACCTAACATTCCTAATATCCCGAAGGGCGTCACGGTACCCAGATGGTTCTGCAGGTATCTGGAGGCTATGGCGCTTGCCAAAGGCCAAGGAAACGTTCCTCCCCTAACTGCACCAGTCATTCCTCCTCCCCCCTCCAAGAGAAGATAGTTTTGCTAAGATTTGCAAAGACTTCCATGCTATGGGAGGGAAGCCATTCCATGGGAATGAGACATTCGTAGAAGCGCGGAATTGGCTCAAGGAGACTGAGGACTTTTACATAATCTTTGAAGTAGAGGATCAATGAAAGATTCAGTTAGCTGCTTGGCTACTGAAGGATGAAGCTTCATTTTGGTGGGAGGTAACCCAAGCAGGCCGTCTGGTGGAATCTTGGGATGACTTTAGACAGAGGTTTGAGATGAAATTCCTTTCCCAAGCTGAGAAGAGCATGCAGATGGAGAGGTTCTTAGCACTCAAACAAGGGAACTTGGCGGTGAAAGAGTATGTGAACAAATTTAACCAATTGGCAAGATTTGGACTGGAACTGGTAGACACGCCGCATACGAAGGCTTTGTAGCTTGCTAAAGGGCTAAATGAACCCCCTTCATAGGTTAGCCATGTCCCACATTCCAATGGGAGCCACCTTTGAAAGGCTTGTTGATATGGCCTTGATGTATGAGGAAGAGAAAAGGGAAAAGAAGGAGGTCAAAGCTGAAGAAACAACGCAAAATAAGAAGATATGGCCCAAGAAAGGACAACAACAGCAGCAGTAACAGAGGAAAGGAGGAAAGAATGACAAGGGAAAGGAGAAGAGGAAGTATCACAGTTGTGGGCATGAGGGTCATTTGGCAAAAGACTGCAAAAGAAGGAAGAATTCTTGCTTCAATTGTAGAGAGATCGGACACTTTGCTACGGAGTGCCCGAAGAAACAGGGACAAGGTCAGAGCGCAGGATCTTTTGGAGGGCAGGTGCATGCTCTCGCGATTAGTGCTCCTGGCAGGGGTAGAAAAATTTCTGTGGAAGGTTTAATTTCTCTTTCAAATCATCCTATTATAACACTTTTTGATTCTGGCACTTCACATTCATTTATACCTAGTTCTGTGGTTGAATCTCTACAATTAGTTACTAGTATGGTAGTGGATCCAACATTTGTTTCAAACCCCATTGGTGGTTCGGCTCATTTATCTATGATTTGTCGGGGTTTGAAAATATCTGTGTTCGGCGTCGAGTTTGAATGCGACGCGTATGTGCTCGGGTTTATGGGCTATGGATTGATTCAAGGAATGGATTAGCTTACCATGTATGGTGCCATTTTGGATTGTGAGAGGAGGGTCATTAGGCTTCTGACTTGCCATGGGAGGACCCTTGATGTAATGACCCGGATTTTTGGAGACTTTGGTTATCGACATAAACATGATGACGACTAACCAAACATCGAAAAATCCCGGTAATTAATGAAAGAAATTAGAGGGTGAGGAAAGATAAGATAGAAACTTAGAATAGAAGAAGAAGAACACAACACCAGAGTAACACGAACCTCACAGCAAAACGAATAACATATAATAGATAACATATCCTTGAAATAAAATCAGTATATGTATACAATAAAATTATCAGAGTACAACACTTATAACACAGTGGAAATAAACTATAGCTATATGATCCTGAAGCCTCCTGCTCCAACTCTTCAAGTATCTATAAAATCCTGACTACTTGACTGCCCATACAAAATTGGGCATCCAAGAGTTTAGGGAAAACAAAACAAAATAAACTCCGGGTCAGTCATGGAACTGGTATGAGTAAAATAAATTTAAACGGTTTGAACAAGTAAACGATATCTCATAAGACCACGTCGTATAATGGAACGGATTTTCCCTTATGAGAATCCAAAATATCTTTATATCAAAAACCTTTTGATATTATAATAATGTCTATCAACCACAATATAATAATCATCTAGCAGAAACGCTTTCATCTCACGTTCTACATATATAGTATACAATCAAAACCGCAAGCACGTATTGGGTAATGGATTTCCAACTATGACAAGGTATGGAACCGCCTTTCGCTAGTGTACCTCCAGAAAGGAATACACTAGGTTCAATAAGAACATCTTGCAACCCGGCCACACATGACTGACCACTCATTTCGCTTGAGTGTATCGAATGTATATCACCAACGGTTGGGATCAGTAACTGTTTCCCGAATGGGACAGCATCAACAATAGATTTTTTTGAAGTAAATGAAACTCTAGATCAGGTGATTATACACCCTAATAGGTGCGACCTACATAGCCATGCTACCTGCCCGATTTTTGTCATTTACCGGTTGATGAGGCTTGAGGTTACGCCTTATCATCACATCAGATTCACTTCAAATGCCACATTGCCAGATCCATCGAAAATCACTAATTGACGTCTACAACAGTACATTACGTGTTAGCTAAAGAAGTTTCCTTCTCTGCTTCCACTCTTGGTACGGTTGAAGAAATCAATGTACGTGTCCTTTCTGGAAATACTCTGTTAGGCATTCATCCATACAAGTCATCCAGGAACAGGATGAACCGAAGGCACTATTCAGTACATCCATCTTAGGCACTGTTATCTAAGACTTATACAATAGCCCTTGCACTTTACTCTGTCTTCAATTATCTTTGGCATATATGATTCGCAACGCTTATGCCAATACAGAGTTGTTCTTTGGATAATAATCCAACCGGTCTCTCCATATTAACAACGTTAAAATGGTCAAAACTTCGATAGTCTGTGAGTTAACTATCAAAGAAAAACACGTGTGCAAACAACGATATCATTTCCAAATGGAAATTCTATCAATCAATCATCAATCATATATATATATATATATATTCATATTTCCTTATTTCAGTATTTGATTACGTTTCTGATTCTATTTGGAAAACATTTCCAAATCTTCTTTACTTGGATTTAAACAGATGTTTAAATCAATATCGCGACGACAACTCAAACCACTATACTTATTTACTAAATTCACTAAACTACTTCACACTCTCGAACCTTAACCATTTCTAAATTAAAAACAAAGTCAATCAAGTTGGGGTATAACTACCTCTCAGACCTTAACTGAACAACATTTCAAATCTCGAAATAGGGTAAGTTCATCTTTTAACTCTTTAACACTTCCTTACGTAACTTTCGTTCGAATAAATCTCTATTCGATAACTCCTCCCTTCGAATAACTATATTTGATAATCTCTCTTCCGCATAACTAGATCCGATTAACCTTTCTTCAAATAAACCAAATTCAATTAACTCTATTTATTTAACCCTAATCGATTAACTCTTTTTACTTAACTCCTTTCGAACAACTAATTCGATAACTCCTTTCGATTAAACTGTAATCGATAACTCTTTTCGAATAACTAATTCGATAACTCCTTTCGATTAAACAATAATCGATAACTCCTTTCGATTAACTAACTCGATAACTCCTTTTCGATTTAACTCTATCGATTAGCTCTAACTGATTAACTCTAACTGTTTAACTCTAACTGGTTTAACCTAACTGGTTAACCCTAATGGTTTTACTCTAACTGGTTAACCTTAACTGATTAACTCTTTGTCCTTATTCAGTTTCAACCATCGATGTTGAAATCGATTCTTACTTCTTTATATAAGTCCTGACTTATATATTCTATTTATCCAAATGATAAATATTTAACTTAATTTATAAATATCATTTATAAATCGATCTGTTCCTTTTATCTGTTTACTTCTTCATATATAAGTTCAGACTTATATATATCTATTTATCCAAAGATAAATATTTCCTTTATAATCTATTTGTTTTCTAAACTAATATTTCCTTTATCATCTATTTGATTATGGTTTTACACTATTTCCTTTTCAATCCTATTTGTAATTGGTTTACAAATATTTCCTTGTATATCTTTATTTATTCTACTCAAATTATTTCTTTTATAATACCTTATTTATTTCCTAAATGAATATTCTCTTTAATGTATCCTATTTATTTACTAAATAAACAATTCATTTAATATCCTATTTATTTTCCCAATAGACATAACCTTTTTATCTCATTCTATTTATTTAACAAACAAATATCTCCTTTATTTTATTCTAAATGTTTCCATAAAAATCTTCTATTTATTTAACAAATAAATATCTCATTTAATATCTCTTATTTATTTAACAAATAAATAAACCATTTTCTTATCTTATTTATTTAACAAATAAATAATCCATTATCTTATCTTATTTATTTAACAACAAATAATTCACTTTATAAATATTCCATTTATAAAGATTTCCCTTCATTTATAATTCCACTTAAACGTATTTCCTATTTATAAATATTCCATTTATAAATATTTCTATTTATAAATATTCTCTTTTATAAAATCCTCTGATTTTATAAATATTCTCTTTTCAGTATTCATTTTGACAAATTCCCCTTTTCTCCAAAATCCCGGTATGTTATGGTGTTTAACATATCAAATTACGATGTCCAATATCGTCCATACACACACAATCAACAACAGGTTATAATTCACATCATATATCAAAATATATGAAAAAAACAATAAAATAACTGTTGAGGAATCCAGTCGGATTCCTCCAATCTGTTTCCCTGCATCCACAGATGTTACACAATAAAATCAACATCACTTTCAGTTCCATATGATATATTCTGTTAAATATGATCAATATAGAAATTCACTAACTGACTAGCAGTTCAATCAAACAGTCAACACACAGTCAATCGGCCAGTATCTAACAGTTCTAAGAATACAACATGAAAATATAAACTATTCTGAGTTAGTGAGATTTACTCACATTTGCAGTTCATCGTTAAAGAACGATAAACTGTTTTTGATTTGAATCAAACAATTTATTTCGCCATAAATTCATACGAGTCCCAATCCACTTCCCGTCAGTTCCATTGGGTAGTGTCCGTCCATACGATCCCATTGGACCCTGTTTCGCTGAATTTCGAGGTCGTATGATCAAGTTATATGATTTACAAGTTTGGTTGAATTAAAATTAGACATAACTATATATATAAATTAGATGGGCCTTCACCTTTCTTTCAAGTCCACAACCCACCAATTAAACCCATCCCAAGCCCACACGTCTTCTTCCCAATTCCATCGTTGTGGCCTCCTGTACATCACTCCATAGCCGATCCTTCCATCAACTGATTCTCCCACCTTTCTCCACTACAAATCGAACTAAAATCACCATCCTCCTCCTCGATCAATCCTCTTCAATCCCATCATCGTAGACACACACTCGATAGCTTCCATCGTGTTGCGTCTCGAGCCCTGTATAGTTTCACGCTACGGTTTTTCATCACGGAGCTCCCCAGATTTCCGCGTACACCTGCGGTTTCCTTCCATCAACTCAACCGAAACCTCCAATCCCCCTAACAATCACCACCAAAGCAACCAGGTTGAACCCTAGGTTCTGCGGTCAATAACAACAACAACGTTGTTGCATTCGAACAACCAAAAACCCACATCCAATCGAAGACCTTCCTCTTATGAATTCAAATATATATCATTCTCAATTTATAGATTTTTATTCAATTTGATTTTAATTTTTCCTTTGATCGACTTTTTCTGTATGAACAAATGGCGACGGCGCAAAAATATTTGATCAGAGGAAATTTGTTTTAGGGTTAGGAGAGGTTAAGGATATTATATAGGAAAATTATATTATTTTAATATTCGATTTTTATATTCATTTTTATCCTTACGTTGTTTGTATCAGTCCTCTAAAATTCCTGTGATCACATACGATACCCAAAAATCACGAAAACTGGCATGTAGCTACAGTTCGACATTACGGTCCCAATGAAACTGGTTTCGTCGAATTTCGACTTCGTATGCTCACACAACATATTTTTAACTGTTAAAATACTGACTGTTTTACACTCTAAAAATCCGTACGGCCACACAGTGACTCTAAAAATCATGAAACTGGAAATCTAACAACTATTTGACATTGCAGATCCAACAAAATTAGTTTCGTCGAATTCCGACTTCGTTTGCAAAACCGGCTATTTTTAAAGCTCTGAATGACCCATTTTAAATATATAAATATATTTAAATATAATTAAATTAAATTAAATATAAATAAATTTATATTATTGTATATATTCACAGTGGAATACCATACAGCTCTACTGGGATTTATAACTTGATATTTCAAATCCCGATTAAATCGATATTCGATTTATATTGAAATTCCTTTCAAAAATATAAATAATTCCTTTATAAATTATAAAGGAATTCCACAGCACTTTTCTAAAATTTGATTTGGACTTAAATCAAAATCTACACGAAGAAATCCCGATTTTTCTCTTCCACTAGAAAGATATACTCCACCAGCTCCGAACGTTTCTTGTTTCACAGAAATTCGACTTTAAACGGCTTCTGTATATCCAGTTGAAGTTCGAATCGCCAAATAACGAACTGCAGCGCCATTTCAAGCTCGATTATAATTATAATATAATTATACGTTCAAACTGACGTTATTTAAATATATACGTTATTCTAATTCAATTCCAAACTGAATTTAATATCACAGATGATCCAGTTTACACCATATCGCCATTTCAGTCAATTCTGATTATTTCAAAATTAAATATATTATTTAATTTATTATTTTGATTAAATATTCACCATTACTTAATTCAACGACCATGAAATCCTTTTAATCACCTTTTAAATAATTAAATAAATTAATTATTATACCGCTGAAAATGCGGGTCATTACATTCTTCCCCACTTAAAATAATTTCGCCCTCGAAATTGCTAAGGTAGAAAACAAACCCTATCGACTAGTTAGAACTTATTTGTCCACTTCTTAATTTCAGTTTCAATTGAACCAATTTAATTTCAATTAAATATTAATTAATTCTTATGAACGAAAATTTTCAAAAATCCTGAAAATTTTCTAACGCCTTAACTTTTCGAAAAATTTCGCCAGCACCTCCTTCGTACTGGTCAATAGGTCAACCTCCAACTCGCCTCTCTAGGCCATCTCCAACCCAAAAGAAAATCAAACAGCCAAGCGGCTTGCCAATTCGGCTCATAAATCTTATATCCAATAGAAATATAAACTTGTACCTTTTGTCGACATATCATTATATCCTTTCCACCTATTATCAATTCAGCGGATACAAGGGTCATCCCAATCAAATTCCAATCTGCTTTTATCCACAACACAACCATTCGCTTATATCCGAGCCAAATATCATTTCAACTCGAGTTTCTTCTCGATTCCCAACTCTTTACTTGATTATCACAATACACTTCAAATTTGAATCTCACAATCCAATTTGTCTTGATATCATTCCAATTCAATCTTAGTTACCACTTTACTGGCTTTACTTTAATTCAAATTTTTTTCACAAATTTCTGTTAAATTTGTTTAAATTCAAACAGTCTTTCCCTGGGAGTTTTTAAACAGTTTATTCTTTTCAAAAATCAAATTTCTCTTTTTGAAATTCAAAACAACTTGTCTTTCCCAAAACAAATTCAAAACATTATCTCTGGTAGTAATTCGTCACTTGCAACTCGAAAATGGATACTGATAATGCAGCCGTCATCATCAAAATCTATTTTCCAGCGATCGAAGTGAGTTCAATACTATAAAGCCATTTCTAAACATTTCCACTTTGAAATTCATTTCAAAATATAATTCACACTGCTTGTAAAACAATTTAAAATCTCCCAGGATCTTAAATTTTCCATATTTTTAATCCAAATCCATTTACAAACACTTATCCAATTTTCCAGAATTTTAATTCAATTTCTGGTTTAAATTTCAGATTTAACTCATCTGATTTCACGTATTACACTTATATGAATTCTGATTGGTTATTTACATAACCATTTAATTTATAATCTTACTCGATTATAATAACAACCAATATATCCACTACATTATAATTTTGATATATATATCTTCTCTATATCAAGATATACCTTGGGTAAACTTATTTTAATTTACCCTCTTTTCAAAACATATCGTGTCGACCCATCGTATTCGAGTGTTTATAAACTCCTATCGATACAGTGGATCAAACTGATCGACCAGAACCCATAAACAACTCAACCAATAAATCCACACAATATAAAACAAATTTTTATATCAATAACAAATACGTTCACTCGTATATATACACTCAAACTCAATCTAGGGTATTACTAACCCAATCTCTACCGAGTCACGCCACAGAGCCAAGGTAATTCACTTAACCTTATGCTCTGATACCAACTGTAATGACTCGGATTTTTGGAGACTTTGGTTATCGACATAAACATGATGACAACTAACCAAACATCGAAAAATCCCGGTAATTAATGAAAGAAATTGAAGGGTGAGGAAAGATAAGATAGAAACTTAGAATAGAAGAAGAAGAACACAACACCAGAGTAACACGAACCTCACAGCGGAACGAATAACATATAATAGATAACATATCCTTGAAATAAAATCAGTATATGTATATAATAAAATTAACAGAGTACCACACTTACAACACAACGGAAATAAACTATAGCTATATGATCCTGAAGCCTCCTGCTCCAACTCTTCAAGTATCTGTAAAATCCTGACTACTTGACTGCCCGTACAAAATTGGGCACCCAAGAGTTTAGGGAAAACAAAACAAAATAAACTCCAGGTCAGTCATGGGACTGGTATGAGTAAAACAAATTTAAACGGTTTGAACAAGTAAACGATATTTCATAAGACCACGCCGTATAACGGAACGGATTTTCCCTTATGAGAATCCAAAATATCTTTATATCAAAAACCTTTTGATATTATAATAATGTCTATCAACCACAATATAATAATCATCTAGCAGAAACACTTTCATCTCACGTTCTACATATATAGTATACAATCAAAACCGCAAGCACGTATTGGGTAATGGATTTCCAACTATGACAAGGTATGGAACCACCTTTCGCTAGTGTACCTCCAGAAAGGAATATACTGGGTTCAATAAAAACATCTTGCAACCCGGCCACACATGACTGACCACTCATTTCGCTTGAGTGTATCGAATGTATATCACCAACGGTTGGGATCAGCAACCGTTTCCCGAATGGGATATCATCAATAATAGATTTTTTTGAAGTAAATGAAACTCTAGATCAGGTGATTATACACCCTAATAGGTGCGATCTACATAGCCATGCTACCTACCCGATTTCTGTCATTTACCGATTGATGAGGCTTGAGGTTACGCCTTATCATCACATCAGATTCACTTCAAATGCCACATTGTCAGATCCATCGAAAATCACTAATTGACGTCTACAACAGTACATTACGTGTTAGCTAAAGAAGTTTCCTTCTCCGCTTCCTCTCTTGGTACGGTTGAAGAAATCAATGTACGTGACCTTTCTGGAAATACTCTGTCAGGCATTCATCCATACAAGTCATCCAGGAACAGGATGAACCGAAGGCACTATTCAGTACATCCATCTTAGGCACTGTTATCTAAGACTTATACAATAGCCCTTGCACTTTACTCTGTCTTCAATTATCTTTGGCATATATGATTCGCAACGCTTATGCCAATACAGAGTGGTTCTTTGGATAATAATCCAACCGGTCTCTCTATATTAACAATGTTAAAATGGTCAAAACTTCGATAGTCTGTGAGTTAACTATCAAAGAAAAACACGTGTGCAAACAACGATATCATTTCCAAATGGAAATTCTATCAATCAATCATCAATCATATATATATATATATAATATATATATATATTCATATTTCATTATTTCAGTATTTGATTACGTTTCTGATTCTATTTGGAAAACATTTCCAAATCTTCTTTACTTGGACTTAAACAGATGTTTAAATCAACATCGCGACGATAACTCAAACCACTATACTTATTTACTAAATTCACTTAACTACTTCACACTCTCGAACCTTAACCATTTCAAAATTAAAAACGAAGTCAATCAAGTTGGGGTATAACTACCTCTCAGACCTTAACTGAACAACATTTCAAATCTCAAAATAGGGTAAGTTCATTTTTTAACTCTTTAACACTTCCTTACGTAACTTTCGTTCGAATAAATCTCTATTCGATAACTCCTCCCTTCGAATAACTATATTTGATAATCTCTCTTCCGCATAACTAGATCCGATTAACCGTTCGTCAAATAAACTAAATTCGATTAACTCTATTTATTTAAAGTTAATCGATTAACTCTTTTTACCTAACTCCTTTCGAATAACTAATTCGATAACTCCTTTCGATTAAACTATAATCGATAACTTTTTTCGAATAACTAATTTGATAACCCCTTTCGATTAAACAATAATCGATAACTCCTTTCGATTAAACAATAATCGATAACTCCTTTTGATTAACTAGCTCGATAGCTCCTTTTCGATTTAACTGAAACGACCCGAACTCCCCAGTAAAGGAAAGCCTGGATTGCTTTGAGAACAACACACAACATAACACAAACTGAAGAACATTTTATTGCTGATTACAACAATTACATCAGAGTACAAGAATATAACTGAGTATGAGAACTTATTACCCAAAAGTAATACATTAATATCATAGGTTTAAATTACACTTAAATGGCAGCGGAAAAATATTACAAATATACAACTGAAAGGAATACACGGATACAGAGCTTTCCGAATACCACTTCAGCTGTAAGCCAGGATCCTATAAATATATCTGCAAAAAGCTACTCGACTGCCCATGTGGAAAATAAGGGCACCCGAGTTTGCCAGTGAAACAAACTACAGGTCAGTCATGGGACTGGTACGAGAAATCTTAACTAAACTTATCTAATAATAAGGCTAATCACAGGACCACGCCGCTAACGCGGAACGGGTTTACTCCATTGGATTGCCAGTGCATAAATTAAAGTAAATCGTTAAACAATGCAATGCTTTTTAGAAAAATGAAACCATTATAAGACCCAAGTCCCATCACACAATGCAACGCAAACCGGAGGATAGGGTTTTACCTTATAATGGTCAAAAGATGCTTGATACGATAAAACGGATTTAATATTAGTGTGTATATATTCTAATAAAAACATTTCAATCATAATGTATCAATCATAGACAGCATGGGTACCATATATCATGTTGCTCTACTAGTTCTACAATCAAAACCGCAAGGTCGTATTGGAAATTGGATTTTCCATCATGAGTCGAGGCTAGGGGCAAGCTCCTCTCTGATTCGAGACCCTCTAGAAAATGCCTCAGGATCCCCCGCAGTGAACCCTTGGATGCAGTAGGGCCGGTCCCCGCCTATCGGCAGTGGATTAGTTATGCCTGAACACACGTTTCCCGGTTCCTTTGAACCTATAATATGACCACTATCGACCTATAAAAATCCGAGGCGCCTCAAAATCCATCATCCACATAAGTAAAATGTCAGGCCGTGTTAAAGCACTGACACTACCACTAGCTAGAAAGAAACATCCAAACATCCAAAGTGAATATTAATACTGTATAAGCGTCAAATAAATAATGCTTTAAACTAATCACAAGGGAGATGTGTGAATATCATCCCAAGACCCGTGTGGGGTTTTCATCCAACACATAACCATAACAAATAATTGAATAAATTATTGTGCACATGGGCGATGTGTGAAAATTATCGTCCTAATCACATAAACAAGTCAGAAACTTGTAAATGGAAGTGTATTACACAATATATAACACGACGATAAAAATGTCTCTTCTATTTCTATTCTTTTTATTGCATATAAAATGATGATAAAAAAATATAATCTTTATTTCTATACTTTTTTATTCTAATTTACATTTTCTAACAAAAATTTCCCTTTATTCTAATTTGCATTGTATGAAATGTTAATTCCTTTACAGTGTATAAAATGTTAATTCCTTTACATTGTATGAAATATTAATTCCTTTACATTGTATGAAATGTTAATTCCTTTACATTGTATGAAATGTAATCCTTTACATTGTATGAAATGTAATCCTCTTTACATTGTATGAAATGTAATCCTCTTTACAATGTATGAAATGTAATCCTCTTTACATTATATAAAAAAAATATAATCTCTTTTTATATTGCATAGAAAATGTACTCTTTCCTATATTAACCAGGAAATGTATTCTTTTTAGCATTACAAATAACTATGTATCTTTTCTATATTGGATAGAAAATGTATTCCTTTATCATTACATAGAAACATGTATTTTCTTTATTCATTTCTTAGATTACATTGAAAAATGTAATTTCTTTGCATTGTATAAAAATGAAATCTTTTGATGTGACATAAAAATGTAACCTTCTTACATTACAAATAAATTGTAATTCTTTTTATTTGCAAAGCAAATGTAAATCCATTTTCCATTATAAAGAAAATGTAATCTTTTTACTTAACATAAAAATAATTTTTTTTCATTCTTTGATTAAATTTAAAATGTAATTTTTCATTTCAATATATGATTACATAGAAAAATGTTATTTTTCATTGCCATATATGATTACATAGAAAAATGTACTTTTTCATTGCAATATATGATTACATAGAAAAAAAGTAATCTTTTTAATTCATTTCTAATTACTTTAAAAAATGTAATCTTTTATTTTCCTTTCTTACATTATAAAAATGTAACTTTTCTATCTTTATATTACATTATAAAAATGTAACTTTTCTACTTTTTAACTACATCGAATAAAAATGTAATTTTTCTACTTTTTGATTACATTAAATAAAAATGTAATTTTTTCTATTCTTCCTATATTTACAAGGAAAATGTAATATTTATCTTTCATTCTTTAATTACATCATAAATGTAATATTCTTCTTTCATTCTTTATTTACATTGAAAATGTAATCTTTTTATTTCATCTTTAATTACATTAAAGAAAAAAAATGTACTCTTTTTATTTCATTTCTAATTACATTGAAAAATGTAACTTTTATGTCAACACATTTGATAACCAATGCACCTCCTCCTAAGATTCATTTACATTGAAAATGTAAATCTTAATGTTTTCTCATATACAATAAAATATGGATTTTTATTGTTACTGCATTTTCATTTCAAACCAATGTGTATTTTTAATGATTCATAAAATATATATATATATAAATTTTAGTGTAACACGTTTTTATTTAACTAATGATCATTTTTAAAATTTCATTTACATTAAAAATGCAAATTTCAAAGAAAATATATTTTATATACAATGAACATTTTGATGTTTCATTTACGATAAAATAATAAATTTTAAAGTAAAGACATTTTTATATCATAATGTTTATCTTTAATGTTGCACTTACATTGAAGATGTAAAATCAAATGTATAAACATTTCTATATAACATGGTTCACTTTTAATGTTCATTTACATTAACAAATGTAAATTCAAAGTATAAACATTTTTATATAACAAGATTCACTCTTAGTGTTTATTTATATTAACAAATGTAAATTCATTGTAGGACAATTTTCGTTCTAAATAATGATCATATTTTTATATATATACAATAAAAATCTAATTTTTATTGTTCACACAATTCTATATTATAACATGAATATTTCATAACACATAAATATTTTAGAAAGATTCAATCACCAAAATCAACCAATTTCACATCACAAATAACAACACATAGCAATTAATAGTGGAGGGATAATATCACAATTACTTTATTTTAATTATTTAAAAGGAAACAGAATTCTCACATTGATTTTATTCTGAATTTTCAACGTGCTCTGTTTCAGATCTGGTCTGTTCCATCACGAAGATCTTATCAACACGAGTCCAACGCATTTTGTTTTGCTGAATTCTGACTACGTAGTAAAAAGATATGGCATTTTAACATTTGATTTCATAAATTATTTAACTAATTATAATTAACAATTATAATTACATGATTAAGGGTTGATAATGCTTTCCCCTTCGTCGTTAATTGTTGAACCGTAGGAACCCAACATCGTGCCTTCCAATCCAACAACGCACAGCACCCGAGGCCTCCAGTTGACGATCAACCACCACCAATCCAACCTCCTACGTGAGCGCGCCCATCGCCTACAACAGGTCGAGATCCGCACCCCCCTGCGCTCCCAGAATCCAGTTCGAACTCAGCATGTTTGTGTGCAAAAATTGAGAAATCCAAACCTTTGAATTCGATCATAACCGTTGATAATAATGAGCTTGTTGTCCTCTTCGATTTCGTGTTTTTTAGATTTGAAATTTGTTGTTTGAATTCAACGAAAAAGAGGGAGGAATGAGAGAAGTTTCTAGCCATGGGTGTTGTTGAAAGTGGCGGCTACATATATTAGATTAGGGTTACGTAAATGGTAGGTATATATATATATATATACTATTTTATCCTTTTATTCCAAAAGACCCATTTAATTATAATTAAATTCCTAATGAATTGTTATACTTAGATTTTACCATACCGTAATTACCATATGACCAATTAGTATTTATTTACACATTTTACATTCATAATTCGCAGTCATCTTCTTAACCATATAAGTTTATTTCATAATGTTGCATTCTATATATATATATATACATATATATATATATATATATCGTTTTGATTACTTAAATAATTTACGCTATTTTTAAGACAAATTCACATACCAAAATTCAAGTTAGTTATTACACCGATTTACAGTGTTTGGTTTCCATTGTAATTAAATTTCATTAAGTATATATATATATATATTTAATTTCACTAAATTTGGTTTGATTTAATTATGTCAATGAGTTACAAGAATGAAAAAAAAAATTAGCAATCCAAATATGGTCACATGTTTATTGTATATGGACAAAGACAAATGGTTGCATATGTTAATCAAT
Source organism: Allium sativum (assembly GCA_030737875.1). Taxonomy (NCBI): domain Eukaryota; kingdom Viridiplantae; phylum Streptophyta; class Magnoliopsida; order Asparagales; family Amaryllidaceae; genus Allium; species Allium sativum. The sequence goes on from CM060922.1 coordinate 888,915,649, forward strand.
CTTCTACCATTACCTTATTAATTCACTTTAATGGACTTTAATTGCAATTAATTGTAGCTTATTTCCAATATTAAATTCCATCCTTCATTGTTTACCCATATAAACAAAACCACCCATTTATTTGAAATCAATACATGTCACAAATGTCAAAATATGTAAATTTAATTACTTTCACAGTTATACCATTTAAAGCTGATTTTTGAATTTCTTGACTCAATTAGATTCCAAAGATTCAATAATTTCAATACAGACCAATTTATAACTATATTTACATTCAATGCATATATTCATTTTACAAACAATGGATTATATCTTATTACTGTATTCAATGCATTAAAGAATTTCATATACATGGAATTTCAAAATTATTTAATCCATTATATATTGTTAATTCAGTATTAACTTCTTACTTCAACATAATTGTAACAACCCGGATTTTCGGCGGCTTTGGTTATCGACATAAGCATGATGTCGATAACCAAAACATCGAAAAATCATGGTAATTAATGAAAGAAATTAGAGGGTGAGGATGGATAAGATAGAAACTTAGAATAGAAGAAGAAAAGAAGAACTTACATCATCAGAGTAACACGAATCTCACAGCGGAACGAATAACATATAATATATAACATAACTTTGAAATATAACAGTTATGTATACAATAGCACTTATCAGAGTACAACACTTACAACACAGCGGAAATAAACTATAGCTATATGATCCTGAAGCCTCCTGCTCCAGCTCTTCCAGTATATCTGTAAATTCCTGACTACTTGACTGCCCGTACAAATTTAGGCACCCAGGAGTTTAGGGAAACAAAACAAAATAAACTCCAGGTCAGTCATGGGATTGGTGTGAGTAAAATAGTTTAACACAGTTTAACATATATATGATATCTCATAAGACCACGCCGTGAATACGGAACGGGTTTTACCCTTATGAGAATCCAACATCTTTGACAAGCAATATCATTCTGATATTATAATAATGTCTAAGTACAAATATATATCAATCTAGCAGAAACGCTTTCATCTCAAGTTCTACATATATTGTATACAATCAAAATCGCAAGCACGTATTGGATAATGGATTTCCATCTATGACAAGGTATGGAACCACCTTCTGCTAGTGTACCTCTAGAGAGGAATACACTGGGTTCAACAAGAACATCTTGCAACCCGGCCACACATGACCGACCACTCATTTTGCTTGAGTGTATCGAATGTATATCACCAACGGTTGGGATCAGCAACCGTTCCCATATATATGGGACAGCATTGATAGATTTAAGAAACAAATGAATATTCTCTAGATAGATGATTATACAGCCTACTTCGGTGCGACCGACTTTGCCATGCTGCCTGCCCGATTTCTGTCATTTACCGGATGATGAGGCTAGAAGTTACGCGTTATCATCACATCAGATTCACTTTAAATGTCACATCGTCAGATCCATCGAAAATCACTAATTGACGTCTACAACAGTACAATATGTGTTGGCTAAAGAAGTTTCCTTCTCCGCTTCCACTCTTGGTACGGTTTAAAAAATCAAGGTACGTGACCTTTCTGGAAATACTCTGTCAGACATTCATTCATACAAGTCATCCTCGTTCACTTAGAATGTCACATCGTCATACCCGCCAAATCACAAATTGACTTATCCAAAAATAACACGGGTATACAGCTAAGAGAAATGAATTCCTCCGCCACCAAACGTGAATACATTTGAACAGATCAACTTACGCGATCCATTGGATATACTCTGTCAGACCTTCGTCCATACAAGTTGTCCTGGGACTGGACAAACCGAAGGCACTATTCAGTATATCCATCTTAGTCACTGTTATCTAAGACTTATACAACAGCCCTTGCACTTTACTCCGTCTTCAATTATCTTTGGCATAAATGATTCACAATGCTTATGCCAATACAGAGTGGTTCTTTGGATAATAATTCAACCTGTCTCTCCATATTAACAACGTTAAAATGGTCAAAACTTCGATAGTCTGTGAGTTAACTATCAAAGAAAAACAAGTGTGCAAACAACGATATTATTTCCAGATGGAAATTATATCGAACAAACATTATTTAACATTAATCTCTTAAGTTCATTTATTTACTTATCTCCTGTTTCCCTATATTCTAAATTCTTATTTTCTTTTATCAGAAAACATTTCTGATTCTCGTTTGGAAAACATTTCCAAAACTCCTTTACGATCAAACCTTACCATTTCTTAGTCAAGAAGGAAGTCACTCAAGTTGGGGTATAATTACCTCTCAGACCTTAACTGAACAACGTTATAACTTCGAAATAGTCAAAGTTTATCTTTTAATCTTTAACAACTTCTTTACGCCTTTCTCGGATCCAATTTTTACTAATCTACTTCTATATTTAAAACATTGGTTATAACGATAACGTTATAATCCCTACTTTCGAATTATCTAACTTTAATTATAACTTCTATTCTTATTAGTGAATAATTCACCTAACACTTAATTATTTATAAATAAATAAATCTCTATTTAAACACTGGAAAGTATAAGTACTTTCCCGAATTCGATATAATCGAATTCGCCGATTAACTCTCTTCGAGAAATCTCTATTTGATTAACTCTTCTTCGATAAATCTCACTTCGATCAAACTATAATCGATAACTCCCTTCGATGAAACTAACATGGATAACTCCTTTCGATGAAACTAACATCGATAACTCCTTTCGATGAAACTAACATCGATAACTCCTTTCGATGAAACTAACATTGATAACTCCTTTCCATGAAACTAACATCGATTAACTCCTTTCGATGAAACTAACATCGATTAACTCCTTTCGATGAAACTAACATCGATTAACTCCTTTCGATGAAACTAACATCGATTAACTCCTTTCGATGAAACTAACATCGATTAACTCCTTTCGATGAAACTAACATTGATAACTCCTTTCGATGAAACTAACATCGATTAACTCCTTTCGATGAAACTAACTGAAACACCCCACCTCCGTTAGGATCACTCTCAAGGGGAATGTCCTAATTTTGGTGGAGGTTTATAAGTATAAGTCACAGATACACAAGACAGATATAAAAACACATATTTTTGAACAGCGGAAAACAACAGGAACTTTTATTTCATTAAAATACGTGTTACACAAACCATGCCATAATTTGTCTTACAATACTTCCAAAAACATAACACCTTCATAACTGTCTTGATTACATTATTTAAAGAAGCATAAAAACATAAGTAAACTGCATAAGTCCCATAATTGCTGTCCAAAACCATAGTCCAAAACGAAAAGATCCAAGCAATACATTCTTTCTCTTCAAGCTAGATGTGAAAACTGGTCAAGCTGCGGTATTCCCTCCCTGTGGACCTGGGGGGGAAACGAAAGAAAAGAAGACAAAAGAAAAGTAGAGTCAGACATAAAGCCTGAGTAAGTCTAGGACTATTCAGTCTATGAATAAAGAACTGGGCATGATAAGTATAAACTGGAAATGGGAAAGCACCATAAACTAAGTTAAGTTGTCTAGAGTCGAATATACTTATTGTATCCCATAATAATCTCTGCATCCATGTAAACTAGTTCCCAACAGGCACCCCATAATCAGGGTGAAGTGATCCGTTTCTAACGATCGGCTCCTACTCGCATAGTTACATGTGTCTTACGGCCCCCGATGTTGTAGTTACCTATGCTGGTCCCACCATGGGGTGTATCAAGTCCCATGGTGGTGGCCCGACACAATCCTAGAATGCACAGGTATACTACTGGTGCCCAGTGCCTTATTTTTCTGCGCCGGAGTGTGTGCACGCCCGCACCCCGTTAGAACCTACACTGCTGCACCACCGCTGTCGATTTGACCTCTTACAGTCAGCCCAGTAATCGTGCCCCACCCTGCCTAGTTCAGGGTATCCTGATACACCTTGTAGGGTTACTGCTGAAAAGGGTCCCCCGCTACTAGGTTTTCTATTTCTAGCCAACATGCTAAGTTGGTTAAGTGTTTTGTAAACCTAACCCCCAATCAGTCTGTATAGTTTAGCATGTTCCATTTTGATTAAGTATTAATTCAATTTACTTAATCCTATCAATTCTGACTCAGCCTTAATTGTCTTATTAAAGCCTCGACCTCTTACATTAGACAGATATTGTTGTGGCTGCCTGTTGCCGGTTGGGTCCGGGCAGTCTGACGCCACAACTCAGTCTAACCTCGGGTCTATATTAGGCTCCGTGTTTAACCACCCACATTGGATAGGTATTGTTGTGACTACTGGACAGCCGGGCGGTTCCGGGCAGGTTTACATCACAACTCAATCGAACCTCGGGTTAAACACATCGTATTTTCTAAATTTACATATTTTGTCTCTTTTCTTTTTATATGTAAATATTTGCGGCCCATTATTCAAATTCATCTTTATTGGGTAAAATTAATTTACACCACTTAATTGTTTTTTTCAAGGTCGTTGGCATGCGTCAAACATGCCAACACATATGTTCTATATTTTAACCCAAACGTCATTACCCCCGTTTTATACGTTCGCTACAATATAACATATGTTGGGTTTAACATTTAAACCCAACTTAGCCACATGAAAAAGGGGAGGCTTAGAATATGATGTTTATATATTCTAAGTAACATAAAAAGGGGAGTGTGAACGCATGAACTTGCAACATAGCGAACTAATTAACATAAATTTGGCACTTGTGAACTTGCATTGTAATAGCATATAATCATGGCATAAACGTACCTAAACATGAAATCATGGTTTTTGATTTATTCATATAATCATGGCATAAACCTACCTAAACATGAAATCATGGTTTTTGATCTATTCATATAATCATGGCATAAATATACCTAAACATGATATCATGGTTTTTAATCTATTCATGCAAACTTGCAATTGGAATGTAAATCTAACTTAGCTATGTGTCACATATATTATCATACGATTTTTATAACAATATAGGCCTAAAACATGTTTTCCAATTAGGCATAACACCAAACATAGTCTTGTCATGTTCATAGAGTCAACACAAGTTCACAAAGATGCTTACTTTTGTCTCTAATACAAAAGTATGGTTTTACACTTGAATCATGATGCCAATTCCAACATAAATTCACATAAGTCATAATACCCAAATGGATCCAACTACACAAAAAGTGATTTAATATATATTATGTTGGCATAATAGTTAATCATATACTTGCATGAATCTCAAATAAACTACCACAAACATGTAGTTGTTAACTTTCAACATGAATCACATACTTGCAAATATTCAATCGTTATACCACAACATCCCAAATCGATTAGAATCATAGCAACGTACAAATATGAATTATTATCGCCGCAAATCAAGTACAATTCTATTTCCCACTTTACACAAATCAAAACACAATTATTTATTCACATCGGAATAGCACTCTACTTACAACGTATGACGAATCTTCAATTCAGGAATCTGAATTCTGAATTTGGAGATGCTATCCTTTGTTGTAGGCGTTGTTTTGATTTAGTTGTCGTTGCTTTAAGCTTTTGAATTGTCTCCTAATCGTCTCTCTATTTTGACGACTATTCCTAGTCTTTCCTCAACAGCATGACGGTCTCATTCTTATTTTTGTTTGTATGAATTAGGTGGAGTCTTAGGTCCTTTTTATAGAGTTTGTGAATTGATTAGGACCGTCGATGGAGCTTGGATTAATATTAGCCATTCATTTGAAGGAGAGACCAATCAGGAGCCAACACCTAGCCCTAGTGACAAGGCAAGGCTCAAAAATTCGGCTAAGCACATACCAGACCAGCTAGGGGGGGCTGGGTTCGACCTGGCTCAGGGCCCAGGTCGACTCCCCAGTCGACTCTAGAGTCGACCTGCCTGGGGGAGGTCGACCCCCAGGTCGACTCTAGAGTCGACCTGCCTGGGGCAGGTCGACCCCCAGGTCGACTCCCAGGTCGACCTGGCCTGGCAGGTCGACCCTAGGGTCGACCCCCAGGTCGATCTGGTGGGTTGGGCGGGAACTTTTCCCGCCTACTATGATTGGACAGAAATTCAAATCTGTTTTCGAAATTTGAATTTTCTGAAACTTCATCGGGCCATAATTTGGCCATACGGGTTCCGTTTTTCGAAAACTCGGACTCTATTTCGCGTATTTTTCCGAGACGAATGCAACGGCGTATCCCATTTCCCTTAATACTTTGATTTGAAATTAATTGTACTTTAATTTGTGAATTTCACTATTATAGAATACTCGGGGTGTTACACTAACATCGATTAACTCCTTTCGATGAAACTAACATTGATAACTCCTTTCGATGAAACTAACATCGATTAACTCCTTTCGATGAAACTAACATCGATTAATTTAACTCGACGAACTTAACTCAACTAACTCGACTAACTTAACTTGACTCGACTAACTCGACTTACTTGGTTCGACCAATTCGATTCGATTAACTAGGCTCGACTAACTTGGTTTATTTAACTCAACTTGATTAACTCCTATCGAATAACTCTATTTACTCCATTTAACTCTATTCAACTCCATTCGAATAACTAATATTCGATAACTCTATTTAACTCCATTCGCTTGACTCTAGATCGCAACGATCACAATGGTTACGCCTGATTCCCTCAGGAAACATCCGACCGCCTTAGGCTATCTGCAGCCCTGCGAATTACGCTAGCAGTCGTACGAGATGGCAACTTATCCTGAATAACTCTGTTTGACTAACTCTATCTCAAATAACTATATTTGATAACTTCTTCTTCGAATAAGTGGTATTCGATAACTTAACTCGATTATCAACTCGAAAATCTTAACTCGAATCGATTAACTCCAACTGATTAACTTGACTTACTTAACTCACTGGTTAACTTGACTTACTTAACTCACTGGTTAACTCTATTGAACTGGTTAACTCTATTGAACTGGTTAGCTCTATTCAACTAACTCGACTCGACTAACCCCTTTCGAATAGCATAATCGTTTTACTAACTTTCGAATACCATATTTGATTTACTCCCTTCGAATACCAAATTCGATTTACTTTATTCATTTTATAAAGATTTCCTTCTAACAACGTTTTATTCATTTGAAAAGATTTACTTCTAAATAACGGTTCTACATTTTAAAAATGATTTCCTTTTTATAACGTTTCCTTTTCAATTCTATTTGTAAATGGTTTACAAATATTTCCTTTCAAATTTATTCTTGAAATATTCTAACTCCTTAAATTCTCGGAAAAATTCGCCATAACCTCCTTTGTAACGGGAGCATCGGGAAAATTCCCAAACCCGCCACACAGGCCTTTCCATTCAAAAAGAAAATGGTTTGTAATTATTTCCTTTTTGAATATCTCCTATTTATAAATATTCCAATTTATAAACATTTCTTATTTATAAATATTCCACTTTATAAATATCTCTTATTTATAAATATCCCATTTTATAAATATTCTATTTTCAATATCACTTTGAAAATCCCCTTATCAACATTTCGGTATGTTATGGTATTCAATCATATCAAATCACGATGTTCAATATCATCCAAGTACATATAATTGCCCACAGATTTTATATCACATCATATAATAATATATGAAAAACAATAAAATAACTGTTGAGGAATCCAGTCGGATTCCTCCAACCTGTCTCCCTGCATCCATAGATGTTACACAATATGATTATCATCACTTTCAGTTCAATATAAATTATTCTGATAGCAGAATCAATATATAAATATTTAACGGTTTATATATATATATATAATTACATATATATATATATATATATATATATAATTTTCACTAACTGACTAGCAGTTCAATCAAACAATCATCATACAGTCAATCAGCCAATTTCTAACAGTTATAAAAATACAACATGAAATTATAAACTGTTCAGAGTTGGTGAGATTTACTCACATTTGCAGTTCATCGTTAAAGAAAGATAAACTGTTATTTGATTTGAATCAAACAGTTTATTTCTCCATAAATTCATACGAGCCCCAATCCACTTCTGGTCAGCTTCATTGTGAAGCTCTCGTCCATACGGTCCTAACGGATCCAACCGTTCGAAATTATGATGATATATGATAAAGTTATTCAATTTACAAGCGTCTATACTATTTGAAATAAATTATACTTAACTTTATATCAAATATTGGGCTTAAAGAAACGACCAAGGCCCATACCCCTTCTTTGAACCCAAGCCCGTCTGACCTTCTTCCCCAAAACCCACCGTGTTCCAGTAAATACCCAACGCAATTTCTTCACCATTTCCAGGATTTCAAACCGCAAATTCCCTACCTATGATTCATGAAAAATCACAAACACAACATCGAAACCCCTCTCTTCCATTCTACTTTCACGCCACCCACAATTTCAAGGATTCGCAGCATCCTTCTGATTGCGTCGTTCACCCCCTGGAGCATGCTACTGTGCAACACTCGACGGAAAGGTTCACCGAATCCCACAAAGAAACCCCAAACAAAGCCAACTCCCTCGACCAACTCAAATACGATGTCTGATTCGCGAACTCAGGCCTGTATGTCACTGAATACTTAGCCCTAACCTTTGAAACCGAACGTCAAACATTCCTGGAACACGAGCAATGATGTCGAGCTCAAAAGAAACCCACTGCATTTGAAGAGCTCACTCATTGGACCCAAAGTATATAAGTGTTTTGATTTTAGGACTTCATTTGATTTTACTTTGATTTTATGAAGTTGCGAATGGGTTTTGATTTTCTGTAAATACTGTCGGCGGAATTTTGTTGAAGGATGGAATTAGGTCTTAAGGTTTTCCAAAGGGGGTATTTATAATGAAGATAAATATCTAGATATTTGTTAGGATATTTTATTTTAGTCAGACACTATTTTTACTGTCTTCTAAAAATTCCTGTGACCACATACGATTCCCAAAAATCATGAAAATTGACATGCACTTTCGGTTCGACATTACGGTCCCAACAAAACTGGTTTCGTCGAATTCCGACTCCGGTTGCTCACACAGCGTATTTTTAACCGTCAATTTATCGACTGTTTTTCACTCTAAAAATCGGTACGGCTACATATTAACTCTAAAAATCACGAAACTTGACATCTAGCAATAATTTGACATTGCGGATCCAACAAAATTAGTTTCGTCGAATTCCGACTTCGTTTGTAAAACCAGCTATTTTTAAAGCTCTAAATGACCCATTTAAATATATAAATATATTTAAATATAAATAAATTTAATATTTAAAAATAAATATTATCGTATATATTCACAACAGAATATCATACAGCTCCACTGGGATTTATAACTCGATATTTCAAATCTGGGTCAATCCGATATTCGATTTATATTGAAATTCCTTTTTAAAATATAAATAATTCCTTTATAAATTATAAAGGAATTCCACAGCGACTTTTCTAAAATTTAATTTGGACATATCTCAAAATCAACACGACGAAATCCCGATTTTTCTCTTCCACTAGAAAGATATACTCCACCAGCTCCACACGTTTCTTGTTTCACAGAAATCCGACTTAAAATGAATCTTGTACATTCAGTTGAAGTTCGAATCGCCAATTTACTAACTGCAGCGCCATTTCAAGCTCGATTTTAATTATATTATAACTCTACCTTCAAACTGTCGTCGATTTAATATATTCGTCAATATAATTCAACTCTTAGCTGAATTAAATCTAAGGGACGACCCCGTTCATAGAATATTGTGATTTCCAATATTTTTTATTATTTCTGAATTAAATATATTATTATATTATTTAATTTAATTAAATATTCACTTTATTTAATTAAACGACGATTTAAATTCCCTAAACCCTTATTTAAATAATTAAATTAATTAATCATACCCCTGGAAAATGTGGGTCATTACATTCTTCCCCACTTAAAATAATTTCGTCCTCGAAATTGCTGAGGTAGAGGACGACCCTATCTATTGGAATTCCTAAGATTTGTTTACCCCTTTTTTCTGATTTCAACTAAACTATTTATTATCGAATAAAATATTTATTCATTCCGACTAACTAAAATTTTCAAATATTCTGAAATTTTTCTAACACTTTAAATTCTCGGAAAATTTCGTCAGCACCTCCTTTGTACTGGTCAATATCTCAAACTCCAACTCGCCTCTCTGGGCCTTCTTCAACCCAAAAGAAAATCAAAACGCCAAACGGCTTGCCAATTCGGCTCATAAATTCCAAACTCATATAAAATATAAACTTGTACCTTTTTGTTGGGCATATCATTATATCCCTACCTTCTGTTATTAACTCGGCATATACAAATGCCATCCCAATCAACTCCAACCAAGTTATTCTTAACACAACCATTCGCTTATTCAAGCCGAATTTAATTTCAAATTCGAGTTTCAAATTCCAAACTCTCAACTTATCATTTCAAATCCAGATTATTCTCTAATCACTTCAGTTTTTCTTAACCTATCATCTCAAGTTAAATTCTGGTTTATTATTTAATTTTACCATCCCATTCGAATTAACTTCACAAGTTAAATTTTAATTTCTAGAACTTAAATTCCTAGGTAAATTTCAAATCAGTTTGAAATCATAATACCTATTCAAAACCTTTGAATTTCTAAACAACTTGTTTTCTTAAAACAATTCAAATCTAAATCTTTGGTAGTAATCCACCACTTAGAAACTCGAAAATCACACCGATGATATTGCGCAGTCAACATCGGAGTTACTTTCCAGCGACCGTAGTGAGTTCAATACAATACCACTTCAAAACCATTTCTTAAACATTTCCACTTTGAAATATATTTCAAATACCATTCACAAGGCTTTAAACCAATTTAAAATCTCCCAGGATTTTAAAAATTCTCTTATACTTAATCCAACTCTGTTAACAAACACCATTCCAAATCTCCAAGGTTTTAATTTCAATTCTGATTTAATTCATCTGATTTTACGTATTTCACTTATATGAATTTTGATTGGTTATATATAACTATTTCACATGTTATAATCTTACTCGATTATAATCACAACCTATATATGATAATATATCACATACCCATACTGTGTCGGTCCATCGTATTCAAGTGTTTATAAACCCCTACCGATACAGTGGATCAAACTTATCGACCAGAATTCATAAACAACTCAGCCAATGAATCTCCACAATATAAAACTATTTTTTTATATCAAATACAAATACGCACTCGTATATATACACTCAAACTCAATCTAGGATATTACTAACCCTATCTCTACCGAGTCACGCCACAGAGCCAAGGTAATTCTTAACTTAAGCTCTGATACCAACTGTAATGACCCGGATTTTCGGCGGCTTTGGAAATCGACATAAGCACGATGTCGATAACCAAAACATCGAAAAATCCTGGTAATTAATGAAAGAAATTAGAGGGTGAGGATAGATAAGATAGAAACTTAGAATAGAAGAAGAAAAGAAGAACTTACATCATCAGAGTAACACGAATCTCACAGCGGAACGAATAACATATAATATATAACATAACTTTGAAATATAACAGTTATGTATACAATAGCACTTATCAGAGTACAACACTTACAACATAGCGGAAATAAACTATAGCTATATGATCCTGAAGCCTCCTGCTCCAGCTCTTCCAGTATATCTGTAAATTCTTGACTACTTGACTGCCCGTACAAATTTAGGCACCCAAGAGTTTAGGGAAACAAAACAAAATAAACTCCGGGTCAGTCATGGGACTGGTGTGAGTAAAATAGTTTAACACAGTTTAACATATATATGATATCTCATAAGACCACGCCGTGAATACGGAACGGGTTTTTCCCTTATGAGAATCCAACATCTTTGACAAGCAATATCATTCTGATATTATAATAATGTCTAAGTACAAATATATATCAATCTAGCAGAAACGCTTTCATCTCACGTTCTACATATATAGTATACAATCAAAATCGCAAGCACGTATTGGATAATGGATTTCCAACTATGACAAGGTGTGGAACCACCTTCTGCTAGTGTACCTCTAGAGAGGAATACACTGGGTTCAACAAGAACATCTTGCAACCCGGCCACACATGACCGACCACTCATTTTGCTTGAGTGTATCGAATGTATATCACCAACGGTTGGGATCAGCAACCGTTCCCGTATATATATGGGATAGCATTGATAGATTTAAGAAACAAATGAATATTCTCTAGATAGGTGATTATACACCCCACTTCGGTGTGACCGACTTAGCCATGCTGCCTGCCCGATTTCTGTCATTTACCGGATGATGAGGCTAGAAGTTACGCATTATCATCACATCAGATTCACTTCAAATGTCACATCGTCAGGTCCATCGAAAATCACTAATTGACGTCTACAACAGTACATTATGTGTTAGCTAAAGAAGTTTCCTTCTCCGCTTCCACTCTTGGTACGGTTTAGGAAATCAAGGTACGTGACCTTTCTGGAAATACTCTGTCAGACATTCATTCATACAAGTCATCCTCATTCACTTAGAATGTCACATCGTCATACCCGCCAAATCACAAATTGACTTATCCAAAAATAACACGGGTATACAGCTAAGAGAAACGAATTCCTCCGCCACCAAATGTGAATACGTTTGAACAGATCAACTTACGCGATCCATTGGATATACTCTGTCAGACCTTCGTCCATACAAGTTGTCCTGGGACTAGACAAACCGAAGGCACTATTCAGTATATCCATCTTAATCACTGTTATCTAAGACTTATACCACAGCCCTTGCACTTTACTCCGTCTTCAATTATCTTTGGCATAAATGATTCGCAATGCTTATGCCAATACAGAGTGGTTCTTTGGATAATAATCCAACCGGTCTCTCCATATTAACAACGTTAAAATGGTCAAAACTTCGATAGTCTGTGAGTTAACTATCAAAGAAAAACAAGTGTGCAAACAATGATATTATTTCCAGATGGAAATTATATCGAACAAACATCATTTAACATTAATCTCTTTAGTTCATTTATTTACTTATCTCCTGTTTACCTATATTCTAAATTCTTATTTTCTTTTATCAGAAAACATTTCTGATTCTCGTTTGGAAAACATTTCCAAAACTCCTTTACGATCAAACCTTACCATTTCTTAGTCAAGAAGGAAGTCACTCAAGTTGGGGTATAATTAACTCTCAGACCTTAACTGAACAATGTTATAACTTCGAAATATTCAAAGTTTATCTTTTAATCTTTAACAACTTCTTTACGCCTTTCTCGGATCCAATTTTTACTAATCTACATCTATATTTAAAACATTGGTTATAACGATAACGTTATAATCCCTCCTTTCGAATTATCTAACTTTAATTATAACTTCTATTCTTATTAGTGAATAATTAACCTAACACTTATATATTTATAAATAAATAAATCTCTATTTAAACACTGGAAAGTATAAGTACTTTCCCGAATTCGATATAATCGAATTCACCGATTAACTCTCTTCGAGAAATCTCTATTTGATTAACTCTTCTTCGATAAATCTCACTTCGATCAAACTATAATCGATAACTCCCTTCGATGAAACTAACATCGATAACTCCTTTCGATGAAACTAACATCGATAACTCCTTTCGATGAAACTAACATCGATTAACTCCTTTCGATGAAACTAACATCGATTAACTCCTTTCGATGAAACTAACATCGATTAACTCCTTTCGATGAAACTAACATCGATTAACTCCTTTCGATGAAACTAACATCGATTAACTCCTTTCGATGAAACTAACATCGATTAACTCCTTTTGATGAAACTAACATTGATAACTCCTTTCGATGAAACTAACATCGATTAACTCCTTACGATGAAACTAACATCGATTAACTCCTTTCGATGAAACTAACATTGATAACTCCTTTCGATGAAACTAACATCGATTAACTCCTTTCGATGAAACTAACATCGATTAATTTAATTCGACGAGCTTAACTCGACTAACTCGACTAACTTAACTTGACTCGACTAACTCGACTTACTTGGTTCGACCAATTCGATTCGATTAACTAGGCTCGACTAACTTGGTTTATTTAACTCAACTTGATTAACTCCTATCGAATAACTAATATTCGATAATTCTATTTACTCCATTTAACTCTATTCAACTCCATTCGAATAACCAATATTCGATAACTATATTTAACTCCATTCGCTTGACTCTGGATCGCAGCGATCACAATGGTTACGCCTGATTCCCTCAGGAAACATCCGACTGCCTTAGGCTATCTGCAGCCCTGCGAATTACGCTAGCAGTCGTACGAGATGGAAACTAATCCTGAATAACTCTTTTTGACTAACTCTATCTCAAATAACTATATTTGATAACTTCTTCTTCGAATAAGTGGTATTCGATAACTTAACTCGATTATCAACTCGAAAATCTTAACTCGAATCGATTAACTCCAACTGATCAACTTGACTTACTTAACTCACTGGTTAACTCTATTGAACTGGTTAGCTCTATTCAACTAACTCGACTCGACTAACCCCTTTCGAATAGCATAATCGTTTTACTAACTTTCGAATACGATATTTGATTTACTCCCTTCGAATACCAAATTCGATTTACTTTATTCATTTTATAAAGATTTCCTTCTAACAACGTTTTATTCATTTGAAAAGATTTACTTTTAAATAACGGTTCTACACTTTAAAAATGATTTCCTTTTTATAACGTTTCCTTTTCAATTCTATTTGTAAATGGTTTACAAATATTTCCTTTCAAATTTATTCTTGAAATATTCTAACTCATTAAATTCTCTGAAAAATTATCCATAACCTCCTTTGTAACGGGAGCATCGGGAAAATCCCCAAACCCGCCACACAGGCCTTTCCATTCAAAAAGAAAATGGTTTGTAATTATTTCCTTTTTGAATATCTCCTATTTATAAATATTCCAATTTATAAACATCTCTTATTTATAAATATTCCAATTTATAAACATCTCTTATTTATAAATATTTCACTTTATAAATATCTCTTATTTATAAATATCCCATTTTATAAATATTCTATTTTCAATATCACTTTGAAAATCCCCTTATCAACATTTCGGTATGTTATGGTATTCAATCATATCAAATCACGATGTTCAATATCGTCCAAGTACATATAATCGCCCACAGATTTTATATCACATCATATAATAATATATGAAAAACAATAAAATAACTGTTGAGGAATCCAGTCGGATTCCTCCAACCTGTCTCCCTGCATCCACAGATGTTACACAATATGATTATCATCCCTTTCAGTTCAATATAAATTATTCTGATAGCAGAATCAATATATAAATGTTTAACGGTTTATATATATATAATTACATATATATATATATATATATATAATTTTCACTAACTGACTAGCAGTTCAATCAAACAATCAGCACACAGTCAATCAACCAATTTCTAACAGTTATAAAAATACAACATGAAATTATAAACTGTTTAGAGTTGGTGAGATTTACTCACATTTGCAGTTCATCGTTAAAGAACGATAAAATGTTATTTGATTTGAATCAAACAGTTTATTTCTCCACAAATTCATACGAGCCCCAATCCACTTCTAGTCAGCTTCATTGTGAAGCTCTCGTCCATACGGTCCTAATGGATCTAACCGTTCGAAATTCTGATGATATATGATAAAGTTATTCAATTTACAAGCGTCTATACTATTTGAAATAAATTATACTTAACTTTATATCAAATATTGGGCTTAAAGAAATGACCAAGGCCCATACCCCTTCTTTGAACCCAAGGCCGTCTGACCTTCTTCCCCAAAACCCACCGCGTTCCAGTAAATACCCAATGCGATTTCTTCACCATTTCCAGCATTTCAAACCGCAAATTCCCTATCTATGATTCATGAAAAATCACAAACACAACATCGAAACCCCTCTCTTCCATTCTACTTTCACGCCACCCACAATTTCAAGGATTCGCAGCATCCTACTGATTGCATCGTTCACCCCCTGGAGCATGCTACTGTGCAACGCTCGACGGAAAGGTTCACCGAATCCCACAAAGAAACCCCAAACAAAGCCAACTCCCTCGACCAACTCAAATACGATGTCTAATTCGCGAACTCAAGCCTGTATGTCACCGAATAGTTAGCCCTAACCTATGAAACCGAACGTCAAACATTCCTGGAACACGAGCAATGATGTCGAGCTCAAAAAAAACCCACTGCGTTTGAAGAGCTCACTCTTTGGACCCAAAGTATACAGTGTTTTGATTTTAGGACTTCATTTGATTTTACTTTGATTTTATGAAGTTGCGAATGGGTTTTGATTTTCTGTAAATACTGTCGGCGGAATTTTGTTGAAGGATGGAATTAGGTCTTAAGGTTTTCCAAAGGGGGTATTTATAATGAAGATAAATATCTAGATATTTGTTAGGATATTTTATTTTAGTCAAACACTATTTTTACTGTCTTCTAAAAATTCCTGTGACCACATACGATTCCCAAAAATCATGAAAATTGACATGCACTTTCGGTTCGACATTACGGTCCCAACGAAACTGGTTTCGTCGAATTCCGACTCCGGTTGCTCACATAGCGTATTTTTAACCGTCAATTTATCGACTGTTTTTCACTCTAAAAATCGGTACGGCAACATATTAACTCTAAAAATCACGAAACTTGACATCTAGCAATTATTTGACATTGCGGATCCAAAAAAATTAGTTTCGTCGAATTCCGACTACGTTTGTAAAACTAGCTATTTTTAAAGCTCTGAATAACCCATTTAAATATATAAATATATTTAAATATAATTAAATTTAATATTTAAAAATAAATATTATCGTATATATTCACAACAGAATATCATACAGCTCCACTGGGATTTATAACTCGATATTTCAAATCTGGGTCAATCCGATATTCGATTTATATTGAAATTCCTTTTTAAAATATAAATAATTCCTTTATTAATTATAAAGGAATTCCACAGCGACTTTTCTAAAATTTGATTTGGACATATCTTAAAATCTACACGACGAAATCCCGATTTTTCTCTTCCATTAGAAAGATATACTCCACCAGCTCCACACGTTTCTTATTTCACAGAAATCCGGCTTAAAATGAATCCTGTATATTCAGTTGAATTTCGAATCGCCAATTTACGAACTATAGCGCCATTTCAAGCTCGATTTTAATTATATTATAACTCTACGTTCAAACTGTCGTCGATTTAATATATTCGTCAATATAATTCAACTCTTAGCTGAATTAAATCTAAGGGACGACCCCGTTCATAGAATATTGTGATTTCCAATATTTGTTATTATTTCTGAATTAAATATATTATTCTATTATTTAATTTAATTAAATATTCACTTTATTTAATTAAACGACGATTTAAATTCCCTAAACCCTTATTTAAATAATTAAATTAATTAATTATACCCCTGGAAAATGCGGGTCATTACAATAGTTATATTATCAAACAAGTCAAGTTCATAAATAGCTATTGAAATACATTATTTAACAAGACAAGTCAAATTCCATACTTTATAAATTTACAACATAAATCATTAATTATAATATTTAAACCAACATTGTTTTAAATCAAACAGTTTGTAAAAAATAATTTTAAAGTTATTCTTACATTTTTATTTAAAAAATACATATATAACCAATTTATACTCCATATTCCCCAAAATGGCTTAAATAAAAAAAAATTAAAATTGGTTCTGAAATTCTGGGTTGTTACAATCGCCCCCACTTACAATCTTTTCGTCCTCGAAAAGGAACGTAGCTAAAAGTTGTTTAATTAACCAACTTAACTTTAAATTTTTATTCATTGGTTTCAATAATTTTGTTAGTTAAATTAATTATCATTTCTATACTTTTATTAGTTAAACTAATAATCAAACATCACAACTGTAACGACCCGGGAAAAAGCGACATTGGTTATCCGATATATAACACCTATCGAACAATCAAAAGTCGAAATTACCGGATAGTCCAAGAAAGAAATTAGAGGGTGAGGATAGATAAGATAGAAAATTAGAACAGAAGAAGAAGAAGAACACAACAACATCAGAGTAACACGAATCTCACAGCGGAACGAATAAAATATAATAGACAACATATCTTGAAATCAAAGTAGTATATGTATATCATACCATTATCAGAGTACAACACTTTCATCACAGCGGAATAATCAATAGCTAGAAAAATCTTGAAGCCTCCTGCTCCAAGCTCTTCAAGCATACCTGTAAATCCTGACTACTTGACTGCCCGTACAAATTTGGGCACCCAAGAGTTTAGGGAAAACAAAACAAAATAAACTCTGGGTCAGTCATGGGACTGGTGTGAGTAAACTCAAATCATTTGGTTTAACTTTCGAAATCCTTTTCAAATGAAAAGATAATCGTAAGACCAACCCACTCATAAATACGGATGGTTTTTACCTTACGATAACCCAAAACACTTTGGAAATCATATATTATCTGATATTATAATAATGTCTAATCACAAGTAATTAGCCATCTAGCAGAACGCTTGCATCTCACGCTCCACATATATAGTGTATAATCAAAAACCGCGGGCGCTTATTGGAGATTGGATTCCAACTTGACAAGGTATGGGACCACCTTCCGAACGTGTATCTCTAGAGGCAAATACACTGGGTTCAACAAGAACATCTTGCAACCCGGCCCACACATGACCGACCACTCATTTCGCTTGAGTGTATCGAATGTATATCACCAACGGTTGGGATCAGCAACCGTCTCCCGAATAGGACAGCATCGATAGATTAAAGAAGCAATTGGAATTTCTCTAGATAGGTGATCATACATCCTAATGGGTGCGACCCACATAGCCATGCTGCCTGCCCGATTTTTGTCATTTCCCGGTTGATGAGGCTTGAGGTCATAACGTATCTTCTGACAGATCACACCTTCATTACTTTGAATGCCACATCGTCATACCCGCCAAATCACAAATTGATTTCCTCAAAAATACCACGGGTATACAGCTAAGAGAAACGAATTCCTCCGCCACCAAACGTAAGTACGTTTTGAAGAGATCAACTTATGCGATCTATTGGATATACTCTGTCAGACACTCTTCCATACACGTTTGTCCTGGGACTGGACAAACCGAAGGCACTATTCTGTAAACAGGATAGCCCTTGCACAACTCCGTCTTCAATATATTCAGTATACTTGATTCGCAACGCTTATGCCAATACGGAGTGGTTCTCTGGATAATAATCCAACCGGTCTCTCCATATTAACAACGTAAAATGGTCAAAACTTTGATAGTCGGTGAGTTAACTATCAAATGAAAATATGTCAGTGTGCATACAACGATATTATTTCCCGAAGGAAACTCTATCGAACAATCATCATTTCATCCATTCGTTCATTTCCCTATTCCTGTTGTTTAATGTTTCTTATTCACTATATTTAGAAAATATATATCATTATTATTGGAAAACACTTCCATCTCTTGTTTCCATATTCAGAAAACAATTCTGCTTCTCATTTGGAAAACATTTCCAAATCTCTTTCATTTGATTAAACAGATGTTTGAATAAACATCACTATGCCAAATCTCCTTCATTTGGTTTCCACTTAACCACTTTCCACCATCAAATCTTAACCATTTCTTAGTTAAAACGAAGTCAATCAAGTTGGGGTATAATTACCTCTCAGACCTTAACCGAACAACATTTCTAACTTCGAAATAGGCAAAGTTCATCTTTCTGAATCTTTAACACCTCTTTACCCAACTTTCGGATTCTATTTGCCAATCCGCTTCTCTTCAGAATCACTTGATTATAACAAAGATGTTATAGTTCCCTGCATCTGAAATATAATAACTTTATTATGACTTTAATTTTCTAACTTGAATAAATAAACGAACAAATAGTTTATTAACTCCTATTTGGTTAACTCGGTTTTGAATAACTCCTCTTGATTTAACTCAATCTGACCAACTTACTTGATCAGCTCAACTTGACTAACCTAACATAATTAACTCGACCTATTTAACTCCGCTTGACTAATTCGACTTAATTACTTCTATCAATTAACTAATATTTGATTTATCACCATTCGCTCGACTCTAGATCGCAGCGATCACAATGGTTACGCCTAATTCCCTCAGGAAACATCTGTCCGCCTTAGGCTATCTGCAGCCCTGCGAATTACGCTAGCAGTCGTGCTTACTGATAACTTATCTTAAATGACTATTTCTGTTTAACTCTATCTCGAATGACTAAATTCGAGCAAATCTAATTGAATAACTAATATTCAATCATCCCTTATTTGATTACTATATTTGGATAACTCTAGTTCGATTAGACCCTAATCGATTAACTCTAACTGATTAACTCTAATTGGTTAACTCTAACTAACTAACTCTAAATGTTTACTCCAATGGTTTAACTCTACAGTTTAATCCTAACGGTTTAACTCTAACAGTTCAACTCTAATAGTTTAACTCTAACGGTTGATCTCAATCAATTTGTTCTATTGGATTAACTCTATTGGGTTAACTCTCTTGGATCAACCCATTTCGAATAACAAATATTCAATAAACTCCCTTTCGAATAAACTGATATTCGATAGCTTTACTTCGAATAACTCTTATTCGATAAATTCTCTTTCATGCATATTCAGTTTCAAATATCGATGTGGAAATCGATTTTTACTTCTCTATATAAGTCTTGACTTATATACTCTATTTACCCAAAGATAAATAACTAAATTAATTTATAAAACTTTATTTATAAATTAACCTTCTCACTTTATCTGTTAAAACAGATCTCTCGTAAATTCTCACTTCGAATTCATATTCTGTTTACCCGTGTGCGAAGCACGGGCCTAAATTCTTCCTAGTGTAAAATTCTCCTTTATTACACTTTTATCCATTTTCAAGTACTTCAATATTCTATTTATTTTCTAAATAAATAATTCCTTTTTATAACTCAATTTATTTCTCTAGATAAATATTTCCTTTTAATCTATTTGTAAATGTTTTACAAATTTTTTTTTTCTAATTCCATTTGTTAATGTTCTACAAATGTTTTCTTTTTATCTCTATTTGCAATGGTTTTACAAATATTTTCTTTTCTATTTTATTTGTAAATGTTTTACAAACAATTTCCCTTCTCTATTTGTTTTACAATATTTTTCCTTTATTGCTTTGATTTTATAAAATGATTTCTTTTATAAAACCCTTTTTCCTTTCATATATAAAATATGTTGATTTTATATAAATAATCTATTTTCAAAATATACTTTGAAAAATTTCCCTTTTCCCTTTCTCGTATCCCTTATGGTGTAAAAATATCAAATCAACTGATCGGTCATCATCCAAACACACAGAATCAATAACGGATGATATAACACATCATATATCAAAATATATGAAAAGCGGTAAATAAATGTTGAGGAACCCAGTTGGGTCCCTCCGACCTATTTCCCTGCATCCACAGATGTCAGTCAACATAAATAACATGAGTATAAAATATTCTGAATAAGCAGAATCAATATTTCGATACGATTTATATATATCGTTATCGATAAATCCAATCAACTGACTAGCAGTTCAACCAAACAGCCAACACACAGCAATTCAATCAATATTTATCACTTCTAAAAATGCATTATAAAAATATAAATTGTTCAGAGTTAGTGAGATTTACTCACATTGGACGGTGATCGTTAAATAACGATATACGCTCCTTGACTTGATCCGACGTTTAATTTCACCATAAATCCAAACGAGCTCGGATTCACTCCCGGTCAGTTCCATTGGGTAGTGCTCGTCCATACGATCCCAATGGATCTTGTTTCGTGGAATTCTGATTACATATGATAAAGATATTCATTTTTAAAGTTAACGCACTAATTAAAACTAAAATAAACCAATAATTATTAAATGGCCCATACCCTTTCACTACGGCCCAACTACCCTCTTAAAGCCCAACCCGTAACACACCTTCTTCCCCGTGAAAAGCTCCCGTACCCTGCTCCTTTACAACGTCAGCCATAGCCGAACTTCAACCATAAATAATCCACTCATTACTTCACCGATCAACATACTAACATCACCATTCATCTCTCCTTTCCACACACTTCAATTCCATCACCACCTCATAGAGCTCGCCCCCTTTCTCCCCGATGTCTAGACGACGGGTTCCCACTGCTACAGGAAAGGTTGCGACATTTTCCTGCTCGGTTTTTCACAAAAAAATTACGCGCAAGCTTCTCTTGACTCACTGAATCCAAATACCAACACCAAACTGTAAAACAAAGTCTCAAATCGCTAGAACCTCGAACCCTAACTTCCTGAAGCTGACATCGCAGCAAATCGTGATCCGCAAACAGTAGTCGCACACCCCAGAAAAATTACCAACGTGAAGAGAATCCTCCCGGAAACTCGAAAATATATTTTTCTTCATTTGTGGAATTTTCTTTGAACTTATTGGAATTTTCTGAGATTGATTTTCACTGTATGGAGAGGAAAAATGTGGCGGCGCGATTTTTGTTGCTGAGAAAAAGGGGTTAGGGTTAGGGTTAGGAAGGTAGAGGATATTATATAGGATGGTTTAATATTTTTTTATTCGATTATTATATAAATTTTCAGTCCATCGCTACTTGTATACGCTGTTTAAAAATCCCTGTGCTCACATACGACCCTAAAAAATCACCAGACTGGTCATGCAACTAGAGTTCGACACTGCGGACCCAAAGAAACTGGTTTCGTCGAATTCCGACTCCGTATGCCCACACAGCGTATTTTTTACCGTCGAAATACTGTCTATTTTTCACTCTAAAAATCCGTACGGCCACACACTACTTCTAAAAATCACCAAACTTGGAATCTAACAATAATTTGACGCTGCGGATCCAACAAAATTAGTTTCGTTGAAATCCGACTTCGTTTGCAAAAGTGACTATTTTTAAAGCCCTAAATAGCCCCTTTAAATAAAGAAATATATTTAAAAACATTTAAATTTAATATTTAAAAATAAATATTATCGTATATATATCCACAATAATTATCCATACAGCTCCAGAGAAATACATGTGGGTTTTCAATTCGATATTCCACCAACAGAGTTATATCGATATGCGATTTATGTTTAAATCCTTATATAGAATTAAATAAACCATTTGGGTTTTAGGGCGCTGTTTTTCTGAAAATTTGATTTGGACGTAACTAAAAATCTACATGACGAAATCTCGATTTTTCTCTTCCACTAGAAAAATATACTCCACCAGCTCCGCGTGTTTCTTGTTTCATAGAAATCCGCCTTAAAACGGATTCTGTATATCCAGTTGAAGTTCAAATCGCTAAATAGCGAACTGCAGCGCCATTTCAAGCTCTATTATAATTATAATATAAATTATACGTTCAAATGGCGTTTATATATATATTCATCAATATAATCCAATATAAACTGAATTATATATGTATTTTATAGTGCCCATCCACACAATATTGTGAATTCAACTATTTCTAACTATTTCAGAAATAAATATATTATTATATTATTTAATTTAATTAAATATTCACTATAATTCAATTCAACGACCCTTTAATTATCTAAATCACTATTCAAATAATTAAATAAATTAATTATTCTGTTGCGGAAAATGCGGGTCGTTACATTCTTCCCCCCTTAAAATAATTTCGTCCTCGAAATTGCTAAGGTAGAGAACACCCCTATTAACTAGTTTCGAATTATTCGTTTACTTCTTTAATTTCAGTTTCAACTGAATTTATTTATTTCAATTAAATTATTACTTCATTTCTATAACCGAAATTTTTCAAAACTCCTGAAAATTTTCTAACACCCGAAATTTCCAAAAAATTTCGCCAGCACCTCCTTTGTACCGGGAGCATCGGGAAAATCCCCAAACTGCCACACAGGCCTCTCCAATCCAAAAGAAAATCAAACAGCCAAGCGGCTTGCCAATTCGGCTCATAAATCTCCAAACTCATATGAATATAAACGTGTACCTTTTTGTCGGGCATTCAACTCTGCTATCAGTTTAGCATATACCAATGTATCCCCAATCAATCCCCAATCCATTTTTATCTCCAACACAGCCATTTGCTTATAACCAAGCCAAATTCCAATCAAACTGCAATCCCAATCTCAATTCTAAATTATTACTCAACAATTCATTTCTATTCCAGATTGTCTCTAATCCAGTCCAATTCTACTTAATACCATTGTAATCCAATTCAATTCAATTACCATTGAACTGGTTTCAATTCAATTTCAAATTTGCTTTCACAAATTTCTATTTAATTTGTGTTTATTTCAAATAATCTGCTTCTGGGAGTTTTTAAACAACTTTGCTTTTTCCAAAAATCAAATATCCTTTTCTGGAATCTCAAAACAACTTGTTTTCTCAAAACAATTCAAAAACAAAAAATTTGGCAGTAATCCGTCACTTGCAAACTCGAAAATGAACACCGATGGTGTCCGGATCATCATCGGAATCTATTTTCCAGCTATCGAAGTGAGTTCAATACTATGTCACTTTCAAAACCATTTCTAAATATTCTCATTTTGAAATCCATTTCAAAATATCCCTTTCAATGCTTGTAACAAATTTAAAATCTCCCAGGATTTTAAAATTCACATATATTCAATTTAATTCCATTTACAACGCTTATTCAAATTTTAGCCATTTTAATTCCAATTCTGAACTTAAATTCATATTTAATTCATCTGATTTCATATATTTCACTAATATGAATTTTGATTTGTTATTTACATAACCATTTCACATTTTATAATCTTATTCGATTATAATCACAACCAACACATTCAATATACTATAATAATTTCAAATATATATTTCTTTATATCAAAATATATTTTGGGTAAAATTCTTTTATTTACCCTCTTTTCAAAACATATCGTGTCGACCCATCGTATTCAAGTGTTTATAAACTCCTATCGATACAGTGGATCAAACTGATCGACTAGAACTCATAAACAACTCAACCAATAAATCTCCACAATATAAAACCATTTTTATATCAAATAACAAATACGTTCACTCGTATATATACACTCAAACTCAGTCTAGGGCATTACTAACCCCATCTCTACTGAGTCACGCCACAGAGCCAAGGTAAATCACTAAACCTTCAGCTCTGATACCAACTGTAACGACCCGGGAAAAAGCGACCTTGGTTATCCGATATATAACACCTATCGAACAATCAAAAGTCGAAATTACCGGATAGTCCAAGAAAGAAATTAGAGGGTGAGGATAGATAAGATAGAAAATTAGAACAGAAGAAGAAGAAGAACACAACAACATCAGAGTAACACGAATCTCACAGCGGAACGAATAAAATATAATAGACAACATATCTTGAAATCAAAGTAGTATATGTATATCATACCATTATCAGAGTACAACACTTTCATCACAGCGGAATAATCAATAGCTAGAAAAATCTTGAAGCCTCCTGCTCCAAGCTCTTCAAGCATACCTGTAAATCCTGACTACTTGACTGCCCGTACAAATTTGGGCACCCAAGAGTTTAGGGAAAACAAAACAAAATAAACTCTGGGTCAGTCATGGGACTGGTGTGAGTAAACTCAAATCATTTGGTTTAACTTTCGAAATCCTTTTCAAATGAAAAGATAATCGTAAGACCAACCCACTCATAAATACGGATGGTTTTTACCTTACGATAACCCAAAACACTTTGGAAATCATATATTATCTGATATTATAATAATGTCTAATCACAAGTAATTAGCCATCTAGCAGAACGCTTGCATCTCACGCTCCACATATATAGTGTATAATCAAAAACCGCGGGCGCTTATTGGAGATTGGATTCCAACTTGACAAGGTATGGGACCACCTTCCGAACGTGTATCTCTAGAGGCAAATACACTGGGTTCAACAAGAACATCTTGCAACCCGGCCCACACATGACCGACCACTCATTTCGCTTGAGTGTATCGAATGTATATCACCAACGGTTGGGATCAGCAACCGTCTCCCGAATAGGACAGCATCGATAGATTAAAGAAGCAATTGGAATTTCTCTAGATAGGTGATCATACATCCTAATGGGTGCGACCCACATAGCCATGCTGCCTGCCCGATTTTTGTCATTTCCCGGTTGATGAGGCTTGAGGTCATAACGTATCTTCTGACAGATCACACCTTCATTACTTTGAATGCCACATCGTCATACCCGCCAAATCACAAATTGATTTCCTCAAAAATACCACGGGTATACAGCTAAGAGAAACGAATTCCTCCGCCACCAAACGTAAGTACGTTTTGAAGAGATCAACTTATGCGATCTATTGGATATACTCTATCAGACACTCTTCCATACACGTTTGTCCTGGGACTGGACAAACCGAAGGCACTATTCTGTAAACAGGATAGCCCTTGCACAACTCCGTCTTCAATATATTCAGTATACTTGATTCGCAACGCTTATGCCAATACGGAGTGGTTCTCTGGATAATAATCCAACCGGTCTCTCCATATTAACAACGTAAAATGGTCAAAACTTTGATAGTCGGTGAGTTAACTATCAAATGAAAATATGTCAGTGTGCATACAACGATATTATTTCCCGAAGGAAACTCTATCGAACAATCATCATTTCATCCATTCGTTCATTTCCCTATTCCTGTTGTTTAATGTTTCTTATTCACTATATTTAGAAAATATATATCATTATTATTGGAAAACACTTCCATCTCTTGTTTCCATATTCAGAAAACAATTCTGCTTCTCATTTGGAAAACATTTCCAAATCTCTTTCATTTGATTAAACAGATGTTTGAATAAACATCACTATGCCAAATCTCCTTCATTTGGTTTCCACTTAACCACTTTCCACCATCAAATCTTAACCCTTTCTTAGTTAAAACGAAGTCAATCAAGTTGGGGTATAATTACCTCTCAGACCTTAACCGAACAACATTTCTAACTTCGAAATAGGCAAAGTTCATCTTTCTGAATCTTTAACACCTCTTTACACAACTTTCGGATTCTATTTGCCAATCCGCTTCTCTTCAGAATCACTTGATTATAACAAAGATGTTATAGTTCCCTGCATCTGAAATATAATAACTTTATTATGACTTTAATTTTCTAACTTGAATAAATAAACGAACAGATAGTTTATTAACTCCTATTTGGTTAACTCGGTTTTGAATAACTCCTCTTGATTTAACTCAATCTGACCAACTTACTTGATCAGCTCAACTTGACTAACCTAACATAATTAACTCGACCTATTTAACTCCGCTTGACTAATTCGACTTAATTACTTCTATCAATTAACTAATATTTGATTTATCACCATTCGCTCGACTCTAGATCGCAGCGATCACAATGGTTACGCCTGATTCCCTCAGGAAACATCTGTCCGCCTTAGGCTATCTGCAGCCCTGCGAATTACGCTAGCAGTCGTGCTTACTGATAACTTATCTTAAATGACTATTTCTGTTTAACTCTAACTCGAATGACTAAATTCGAGCAAATCTAATTGAATAACTAATATTCAATCATCCCTTATTTGATTACTATATTTGGATAACTCTAGTTCGATTAGACCCTAATCGATTAACTCTAACTGATTAACTCTAATTGGTTAACTCTAACTAACTAACTCTAAATGTTTACTCCAATGGTTTAACTCTACAGTTTAATCCTAACGGTTTAACTCTAACAGTTCAACTCTAATAGTTTAACTCTAACGGTTGATCTCAATCAATTTGTTCTATTGGATTAACTCTATTGGGTTAACTCTCTTGGATCAACCCATTTCGAATAACAAATATTCAATAAACTCCCTTTCGAATAAACTGATATTCGATAGCTTTACTTCGAATAACTCTTATTCGATAAATTCTCTTTCATGCATATTCAGTTTCAAATATCGATGTGGAAATCGATTTTTACTTCTCTATATAAGTCTTGACTTATATACTCTATTTACCCAAAGATAAATAACTAAATTAATTTATAAAACTTTATTTATAAATTAACCTTCTCACTTTATCTGTTAAAACAGATCTCTCGTAAATTCTCACTTCGAATTCATATTCTGTTTACCCGTGTGCGAAGCACGGGCCTAAATTCTTCCTAGTGTAAAATTCTCCTTTATTACACTTTTATCCATTTTCAAGTACTTCAATATTCTATTTATTTTCTAAATAAATAATTCCTTTTTATAACTCAATTTATTTCTCTAGATAAATATTTCCTTTTAATCTATTTGTAAATGTTTTACAAATTTTTTTTTTCTAATTCCATTTGTTAATGTTCTACAAATGTTTTCTTTTTATCTCTATTTGCAATGGTTTTACAAATATTTTCTTTTCTATTTTATTTGTAAATGTTTTACAAACAATTTCCCTTCTCTATTTGTTTTACAATATTTTTCCTTTATTGCTTTGATTTTATAAAATGATTTCTTTTATAAAACCCTTTTTCCTTTCATATATAAAATATGTTGATTTTATATAAATAATCTATTTTCAAAATATACTTTGAAAAATTTCCCTTTTCCCTTTCTCATATCCCTTATGGTGTAAAAATATCAAATCAACTGATCGGTCATCATCCAAACACACAGAATCAATAACGGATGATATAACACATCATATATCAAAATATATGAAAAGCGGTAAATAAATGTTGAGGAACCCAGTTGGGTCCCTCCGACCTATTTCCCTGCATCCACAGATGTCAGTCAACATAAATAACATGAGTATAAAATATTCTGAATAAGCAGAATCAATATTTCGATACGATTTATATATATCGTTATCGATAAATCCAATCAACTGACTAGCAGTTCAACCAAACAGCCAACACACAGCAATTCAATCAATATTTATCACTTCTAAAAATGCATTATAAAAATATAAATTGTTCAAAGTTAGTGAGATTTACTCACATTGGACGGTGATCGTTAAATAACGATATACGCTCCTTGACTTGATCCGACGTTTAATTTCACCATAAATCCAAACGAGCTCGGATTCACTCCCGGTCAGTTCCATTGGGTAGTGCTCGTCCATACGATCCCAATGGATCTTGTTTCGTGGAATTCTGATTACATATGATAAAGATATGCATTTTTAAAGCTAACGCACTAATTAAAACTAAAATAAACCAATAATTATTAAATGGCCCATACCCTTTCACTACGGCCCAACTACCCTCTTAAAGCCCAACCCGTAACACACCTACTTCCCCGTGAAAAGCTCCCGTACCCTGCTCCTTTACAACGTCAGCCATAGCCGAACTTCAACCATAAATAATCCACTCATTACTTCACCGATCAACATACTAACATCACCATTCATCTCTCCTTTCCACACACTTCAATTCCATCACCACCTCATAGAGCTCGCCCCCTTTCTCCCCGATGTCTAGACGACGGGTTCCCACTGCTACAGGAAAGGTTGCGACATTTTCCTGCTCGGTTTTTCACAAAAAAATTACGCGCAAGCTTCTCTTGACTCACTGAATCCAAATACCAACACCAAACTGCAAAACAAAGTCTCAAATCGCTAGAACCTCGAACCCTAACTTCCTGAAGCTGACATCGCAGCAAATCGTGATCCGCAAACAGTAGTCGCACACCCCAGAAAAATTACCAACGTGAAGAGAATCCTCCCGGGAACTCGAAAATATATTTTTCTTCATTTGTGGAATTTTCTTTGAACTTATTGGAATTTTCTGAGATTGATTTTCACTGTATGGAGAGGAAAAATGTGGCGGCGCGATTTTTGTTGCTGAGAAAAAGGGGTTAGGGTTAGGGTTAGGAAGGTAGAGGATATTATATAGGATGGTTTAATATTTTTTTATTCGATTATTATATAAATTTTCAGTCCATCGCTACTTGTATACGCTGTTTAAAAATCCCTGTGCTCACATACGACCCTCAAAAATCACCAAACCGGTCATGCAGCTAGAGTTCGACACTGCGGACCCAACGAAACTGGTTTCGTCGAATTCCGACTCCGTATGCCCACACAGCGTATTTTTTACCGTCGAAATACTGTCTATTTTTCACTCTAAAAATCCGTACGGCCACACACTACTTCTAAAAATCACCAAACTTGGAATCTAACAATAATTTGACGCTGCGGATCCAACAAAATTAGTTTCGTTGAAATCCGACTTCGTTTGCAAAAGTGACTATTTTTAAAGCCCTAAATAGCCCCTTTAAATAAAGAAATATATTTAAAAACATTTAAATTTAATATTTAAAAATAAATATTATCGTATATATATCCACAATAATTATCCATACAGCTCCAGAGAAATACATGTGGGTTTTCAATTCGATATTCCACCAACAGAGTTATATCGATATGCGATTTATATTTAAATCCTTATATAGAATTAAATAAACCATTTGGGTTTTAGGGCGCTATTTTTCTGAAAATTTGATTTGGACATAACTAAAAATCTACACGACGAAATCTCGATTTTTCTCTTCCACTAGAAAAATATACTCCACCAGCTCCACGCGTTTCTTGTTTCACAGAAATCCGCCTTAAAACGGATTCTGTATATCCAGTTGAAGTTCAAATCGCCAAATAGCGAACTGCAGCGCCATTTCAAGCTCTATTATAATTATAATATAAATTATACGTTCAAATGGCGTTTATAAATATATTCATCAATATAATCCAATATAAACTGAATTATATATGTATTTTATAGTGCCCATCCACACAATATTGTGAATTCAACTATTTCTAACTATTTCAGAAATAAATATATTATTATATTATTTAATTTAATTAAATATTCACTATAATTCAATTCAACGACCCTTTAATTCTCTAAATCACTATTCAAATAATTAAATAAATTAATTATTCTGTTGCGGAAAATGCGGGTTGTTACAACAACCAGCAATCAATTAGGTGGTTAACCTTTCAAATATACATAACTTTTATATATAGTCAAAAATCATATTCTTAGTGCAAATCACAGCACTGTGTCCTAACTAAGTGTTGATTCTCATACCAGTCAATGGAAATATACAGGAATCCCACTTTCGAGACTCGAACATAAATACTATTGATGTCCAGACATTACCAGAATTATCCCCGAGCGTCTAGAGTGTGATTCTATACATATCCAGTATATTAAAACTTCGAATATCCGTTAATTATTCGTATATTCAAAATCTTTATATACTCGATTGTCCACATTAAAATATAATATACTCAAATACGTATTTTTAGATAAAATTTCAAAACTAAATTTGTTTTTTTTATAAAGAAAGTAATACTCTTCACACTCGTTCTAGGATACTACTGATCCTATCTCTAACGAGTTATTCTCATTGGATATTACTAATCCAATCTCTGATGAATTCTTCCGTTCGGTTCTAATGTGTTTTGTTCTCAAGCTCTGTAAACCAAAGCTCTGATACCAAATGAAACGACCCGAACTCCCCAGTAATGGAAAGCCTGGATTGCTTTGAGAACAACACACAACAGAACACAAACTGAAGAACATTTTATTGCTGATTACAACAATTACATCAGAGTACAAGAATATAACAGAGTATGAGAACTTATTACCCAAAAGTAATACATTAATATCAGAGGTATAAATTACACTTAAATGGCAGCGGAAAAATATTACAAATACACAACTGAAAGGAATACACGGATACAGAGCTTTCCGAATACCGCTTCAGCTGTAAGCCAGGATCCTGTAAATATATCTGCAAAAAGCTACTCGACTGCTCATGTGGAAAATAAGGGCACCCGAGTTTGCCAGTGAAACAAACTACAGGCCAGTCATGGGACTAGTATGAGAAATCTTAACTAAACTTATCTAATAATAAGGCTAATCACAGGACCACGCCGCTAACGCGGAATGGGTTTACTCCATTGGATTGCAAGTGCATAAATTAAAGTAAATCATTAAACAATGCAATGCTTTTTAGAAAAATGAAACCATTATAAGACCCAAGTCCCATCACACAATGCAACGCAAACCGGAGGATAGGGTTTTACCTTATAATGGTCAAAAGATGCTTGATACGATAAAACGGATTTAATATTAGTGTGTATATATTCTAATAAAAACATTTCAATCATAATGTATCAATCATAGACTGCATGGGTACCATATATCATGTCGCCCTACTAGTTCTACAATCAAAACCGCAAGGTCGTATTGGAAATTGGATTTTCCATCATGAGTCGAGGCTAGGGGCAAGCTCCTCTACGATTCGAGACACTCTAGCAAATGCCTCAGGATCCCCCGCAGTGAACCCTTGGATGCGGTAGGGCCGGTCCCCGCCTATCGACAGTGGATTAGTTATGCCTGAACACACGTTTCCCGGTTCCTTTGAACCTACAATATGACCACTATCGGCCTATAAAAATCCGAGGCGCCTCAAAATCCATCATCCACATAAGTAAAATGCCAGGCCGTGTTAAAGCACTGACACACCACTAGCTAGAAAGAATGTAACGACCCAGAAAATCTGAACCAATCTAAAAATTTTAAATTGGCTAAAATAATGGATTTTAAATATTTAAAATAAATATTTTAAATAATGGCGATGAAAACTAATTTTGAATCGACATTTGAAAACGAATATAATTAATTATAATTATATATAGAATTGAAAATGGCGCGGTAGTTCGATAATTCGATTTCAAACTTCAATTGAATATACCGGGTGCAAAACAATCCGGATTTTAGTGAAACCAAAAACATTAGGATCTGTTTGATGATATCTTTCTAACGAATCCGACCAATCGAAATTTGATAGCGGGAATCAAAAGATATGTCCAGTTGAAAATTCTGAATAGTCGCTATGGAATTCAGGCCCTTAAAAATAGACATTTTGCAAACGACCTCGGATTTCGACAAAACCACTTTTGTTGGATCCGCAGTGTCAAGTTATTGCTAGGTTTCCAATTTCATAATTTTTCGAATCAATATGTGAGCGTGGCAAAGGAAAACGCGTTTGACCAGTTTCCGTTGATTTTAATCGATTGGAAATTGGCCATTTTTCAAACGGTCTCAGAATTCGACGAAACTAGTTTTGTTAAGACCGTATCGTCAATACGAAGCTAGAAAATATTTTTCTGGAATTTTTCTAGTTAGTATGTGACCCCGGTAATTTGAAATGTACATTTAAAATTCAATATAGTGATTTAAATGTAAATTCAATGGAAACTGATTGTAACGATCAAATCCGCTTGCGATACATATCCCATTGTGTCCGGAATGGGGGTAAAACGCTATGGACGACAGGCGGTGGGCCTCGTTTAGAGGTCTTATGTAAAACTCAACTTTTTGCAATATTAAATAATTAAATATATATATTTTATATAAACCCCCCTATTCCCTCTTCTCTCTCCACTTCGAGCAGAAATAAAAAAAAAGAAAAAAAATAAAACCCAAAATCTAAATCGCGTCGTGCCTCTTGGGAGCCACCACCACGCCGTCGCCGTCCAACCCTCCCCGCGCCTCCATCTCCTCCTTTCCGATCCTTCTCCTCCCTCCTTGCCCTCTCCGCTCGACGACCACGAACACGAACCCCAAGCATCCCAGACCCGACGCCACCGTTCGCTCCACCACCTCGGGGAACTCCTGCCGCTGAGCCTGGCCGTCACGCCCCCCTTCTTCGCATTACAGTAAGTATTTTATTTTATTTTTATTTTAATTCTGAAATACTGATTTTATTTTTTATTTTTAAAAAAAAAAAAGAATACTGATTTTTTAAAGGTTATAAAACTGATTTTTTAAAGGTTATAAAACTGATTTTTTAAAGGTTATAAAACTGATTTTTTAAAAGGTTATAAAACTGATTTTTTAAAGGTTATAAAACTGATTTTTAAAAGGTTATAAAACTGATTTTTTAGAAGGAAAATTCTGATTTTTTAAAGGTTATAAAACTGATTTTTTTTAAAAGGAAAATTCTGATTTTTAAAAGGTTATAAAACTGATTTTATTTTAAGATATAAAAAGAAAAGATTAGAACTTTAAAAAGAAAAGATTTAAACTTTAAAAAGAAAAGATTAAAACTTTAAAAAGAAAAGATTAGAACTTTAAAAAGAAAAGATTTAAACTTTAAAAAGAAAAGATTAGAACTTTAAAAAGAAAAGATTTAAACTTTAAAAAGAAAAGATTTAAACTTTAAAAAGAAAAGATTTGATCTTTAAAATAGAAAAGATGGAATTTTTATTAAGATGTAAGATATGATTTTTATATATTGAACATCGAAGAAAAAATTCGATTTTTATATATTGAATAGCGAAGTCAAAATATGATTTTTATATATTGAATAACGAAGTAAAAATTCGATTTTTACCTATGTAGAGAATACGGGCAACGAAAGCGACAAAAGGCGAGAGCGGTGAAGATTTATGCAAAGAAGAGTCGTGGGATTGAATTAGCTATTTGGTGAGAATTTCTCACTCTTCAATTTCTTTTTCTAGCTATATATATATGTGTGTGGAAATAAAAGTGAATTGCTATATATAAATATATATATATACGCCCCCTCATCCACAAACCATGGACGATATTTATTGATTGAATTTGTTGTGAAAATTGATTGATAGCGAATGGTTGTTTGGGATTGTTTGTGGTTGATTTGATTGTGGTTGAAAAATACCCGTTTGTGGTTGAAAAATATTTGGTTGAAACCACATAGGATTAGTTGTGGAAATGAAATAAATATATACATGTCGCCTGCGTGCGAACTAGATGCATGATCCTCATTGTCAAAAACCGCGAGGTTTTAAGGTAGAGCGAGGAGTCGTACTAGGGACGGTCCCGGTTTTAACTACCCTGCCTTTGTGCTACCGAAATTTTGAATAATATTCGTGTGTTTGAATTATTTTCATTTGCTTAAACTATATTTATTCATTGAATAGAAAACCTTCATGTGTTGAATTGATATTCATTCGTTGATTAGAAATTCATGTGTTGAATGGTATTCGCGTTTTAAATATAAAAATCACATTTTTATCTATATATAGAAACTATAGAAAACCTTCATGTGTTGAATTGATATTCATTCGTTGATTAGAAATTCATGCGTTGAATGGTATTCGCATTTTAAATATAAAAATCACATTTTTATATATATATACAAACTATAGAAAACCTTCATGTGTTGAATCGATATTCATTCGTTGATTAGAAATTCATGTGTTGAATGGTATTCATATTTTGAAATAAGTTGTTTGATAATAAAAATCACCTTTTATCGACTATATGAACTGTGTAAAATAATCTCGTTTTGAAAGAAATTGTTTCATAAGAAAAATCCTATTTTTATCACCAATATGAAATATATAGAAAAATAGTGTTTTGAAATGAATTGTTTTACAATAAAAATCACATTTTTATTGTATGCATGAATCGTTGAAATGTGAAGTGTTAAAAATAACCACTTGTTCAAAATAAACATATATGAGTTGAAATATTCATTAATCAGCTAATAAAATGATTTGCACCTATGTATGTAACATTAGAATGAATGGTGTTTTTAAACCAAATAGAAATCAAATATGAAGTTGAATAGAAAATGATAAATGATAAGAATTGTATATATATGTACATGCATATTCATTGAACAGGTTATAGCAAAGGGGCTAGAGAAGAGGAATAAAATTTTGTGCCCGACAAATAGGTACACATTTACTGTTTTGTTTGGGTGATGATTTTATGAGCCTGTTGGCTAGCCGCTTGGCTTTTTCTTTTTCTTTTTGAGATTAGAAGGACCGGGAAAGCTATTTGCGATTTCCCGATGCTCCCGGTGCAGGGGAGGTTATGGCGAAATTTTCCAAAAATTTAAGGCGTTAGTGAAATATTTGAAGTGAAAACGATATTGAAATCATTGAATGAACTATATTTATATAATTATATAAATATAAATAAAATTAAAACGAAACGTGGCCGTGCAGTTTGCATTTTGAAACCGTGATTTCAAACAACTAGTACGGGGAATCTGACCATTGGATTTTTCCGAAACCGCAATCGTCGGGTTCGCCTTGGAAATATCTTCCCAACGGCACCAACTTTGTAAAAATCCAACGGTTGGATTGTCTGGAATGTTTAAATCAAATCTGATGAAAAACAGCGCCAGAAGCGATTATATTTATATATATATAAATATAATTATATATTTAATCGAATAACGACGCTGCAGTTCGTATTTTGAAATCGAAACTTCAAACGATTGTACCGGGAGATCCGACCGTCGGATTTTCCCGAAACTGGAACCGTTGGATTCGTTTTGAAAAGACCTTTCTAATGATGTAAATTTTGTGAAGATCCAACGGTTAGATTTTTAGATATGTGTAAATCAAATCTGAAGAAAAACAGCGCCACGACCGCTTTATGGCCCGAAGTGTCGTTTTGAATAAATTAGCTATTTTAAAATAAATAAAAATAGCGATAAATAGTTATAAAATATCATAAGCGATATGGAATGGAAATAAACTGAATTTGCTCGATTTATGTGGCTTTTGATGGTTGAATGTGTTTGGTGTGAAAATTACCTTAAAGAACAAGATTGGGGTTGTCAAATAATTTAACCATTGAAATAAATTGATTTGAAATTCTAAATATACGTGAATTATTTGAAAAGGCCGAGTTAATTCTCATTTCGAATAATTGACCGACGATTGAAATTCGAAGATGAAGACGATGGTCGAAGGCCGGAGATCTTCACCTCGTTTGGATGGTAACCGAGGTCCTGATTGGGAGGCATCCCGAAATATGGATAATGAGTGGTGATCGTTCAGACGTACGTGGTGATCGAAGGGTTTGCGAGGTATTTAGTGCCTCCGGTTTCGTTCAGACCCAGAACGGACTTGTAAATGGACTGTGTGTCTGACATTGGATTTATTCTGTGTGGCATGCTAAGATGCAGAGATCAGGGCTTCTGTTGAAAAGCAAAGTCTTGTGGTGATGATCAAAGCACCGCCTGTATGGCGTAGCTTTGTGTATAACGTGAAATCGCGAGCCTCACACCCCGGTATGAACCAGAAACGGGAGAAAGGACCTCAGGGAGGGCCTACGTTTCCTCCTAGCTAAAAGTGGCATCAGTGGTTTTACACGCCCTGACGAGTTTGACTTATGTGGTTGTTGCTATTGCGAGGCGCCTCGGTTAGATCGGACGATCCGGGTCCGATGGAGTCACTTGTTGGCTCGCTTACGCCCCAAAGGGCGGCGAAACGTAGCGCTCAGGCATTTTTAATCCACTCCGTGTGGACCGGCCCTGACGATCCAAGGGTCGATGCGTTCTGATCCTGAGACTCGGGCTAGGCAGTCTCAAATTCGGTAAGGACTATCTTTTGCCTTGGTTCATGATGGAATTCCAATTTCCAAATACGTGACTGTGCGGTTTTGATTGTATACCTATATATATGGCGACATAGTGGTATGGGGCATTAATGCCGTCTATGATTGATAGTTATTATTTGAAATTGTTTTCAAAACATATAAACACTAGCAATAATATCAAATGCCTTTGTTTTATTCATATCAAGCATATTTTGGCCGTTATAAGGTAAAAACTCTATCCTCCGGTTTGCGTTGCATTGTGTGATGGGAACTGAGTCTTATAACGGCTTCATTTTTATAAAAGGCATAGCGATGTTTAAAAGAAAGATTTGTTTTAAAGCACTGGCAATCCAATGGAGTAAACCCGTTCCACGAAAGTGGCGTGGTCCTGTGATTAGCCATATTATATATGTGTTGAATAGATTTCTCATACCAGTCCCATGACTGACTCGTAGTTTGTTTCACTTTCAAACTCGGGTGCCCCTTTTTCTACATGGGCAGCCTTGTATTCAGGTTTAGCCGGTTCTTTCTGGATAGCTGGAGCTGAAGATGGATTCTATCATTTATCTCTTTTTATGTTGTTCAGCTCCTATTGTACATGTTATGTTTGTTTTCCGCTGTAGACATTTATGTATAGATGAACTGTATTTGTACTAAGTAAGATCCTGTATACTGTGTAACTCTGATGATTACTTTTATCCAGTATATTTTATTGTTCATTATCTGGTGTATTTACTTAATTATGTTCTGCTATTATCTGCTTCTGTGTTATATTCCAAAGATAACCCTTGTCTCCGTCAGTACGGGATTTCGGGTCGTCTCAACGTGGTATCAGAGCTTTGGTTAAGCTTAGTTCTGGAATATAACATTTGAACGAACTCGTCAGAAATAGACGGGTAACTCTATACAGATAGGATCAGCAATGTCCTAGTATGAGTAAAGCAGAATGAAATTACACCTCGATAGACACATTTACACTTGAAGTATATGTTTCTATGTTTGAAAATTTTCTTTTCTGTGACCTGACACTTGATCTGCTAATTGCAGAAGTACTAGGAAAATGAGTGCCAGAAACAGAAGGAATACAGAACCCGATCTAGAGGCTCTATTAAAGAGATATCGAAATCTAAACGGAGCACAATTCTCTGGCAATGAATCTATAATTCAAATCCAAGCTTGGATGAGTTCTGTCGAAAGAATTTTTGAGCGTATACATCTGAGAGATGACCAGAAACGGTTAGTAGCATCTTGGGCGGTCAAAGAAGAGGCTTTAATCTGGTGGGAAACAATCATCAAAGATAATCCAGAAGGTGATATCACCTGGGACAGATTCAAAGTGATTTTCTTAGAAAGATTTACTCCTCCCGAAGCAACCGAGAGATTATGTGATGAATTTTCTTATCTAATACAAGGTGATATGACCATCCCAGAATATCATAAGAAATTCAATGAACTTGCTCATTTTGATCCTCATCTAATTCAAGACCTAAAGAGGAAAAATCTGAGATTTATTCATGGCCTTCAAAGGAGATATCAGAATAGTGTATGAGGAATGTGAAGCTTCCTTTTTCAGAAATGATATACATGGCTTATCAGTATGAGGATCTCCATAAGAAAGGAATGTTGCGCGACGAAGAAGAAGTCTGTTCTAGTGACAAAGTAGGGTCTGAAACTGATCGTCCAGAGGCAAGTACAAAGTCTGATGTCAGTAAGAAGCCCAGTGCCAAGAGAAAAAGGGCTAAATCTGGAAAGGAACCGGCAACGACTGCCACATGCTCTAACTGCAATAAACAGGGGCATCTGACTAGGAAGTGTAAAACCTCGAAGAAACGAAAAAAGGGGTCTAAACCCGATAACCAGTTTCGAGAGAATAGAAAATGTTGTCAATGTCATCGGATTGGCCATCTTGAAAAGGATTGCAGGCAATTTAAGAAGTCCAAAACAGTACATATAAATGAAGTAGCAGAAGCGTCTGGGCCCTCAGCTATTCAAGAAAGGCCAGATGTTTTAGAAGGCACGCTAACTGTCAAAGACATCCCAGTTAAAGTACTATTTGACACCGGCGCATCGCGAAGTTTCATCGCCAAAGATGCAGCTAAGAAGCTGGATTTGAATTTGAAAAAGCTGAAGGAACCAATGACTGTCCAGAATCCGGGTTGGGGTTCCATAGATCTCAGTTGGATTTGTGGAGTGCCGGTTTCTTTCTCTCGTTATCGGTTCCCTACCATCGCAGCCGTCATGAATTTTAAGGAGTTTGATCTTATCTTGGGATTAGACTGGTTGACCAAATATGAAGCGGAAGTTAAATGCGCCGACAGAGTCGTAAAGGCGAAGATTAAATCAGGTGATTATATAACCATTCCCTGTGAAGGTCAGAATGCTAATAGAAAAGACTTCTGGGCAGCTTTGAATGTTTCCCCAGCCCAAATAGAAAATGTCCCTGAAGTCACAGAGAATATTCCTGACATCATCAAAGACATTCCTGTCGTCAAAAACTATGCGGATGTGTTCGAAGAAGTTGTTCGCTTACCTCCGCAAAGAGAAATAGATTTCAAGATTGCTTTGATTCCCAATGCAAGGCCGGTAGTTCACGCTATTCGAAGAATGTCCTTGAAAGAGAAGGAGGAATTGGACAATCAAACACGACAGCTAGTATGGAAAGGTCTGATCAGGCCTAGTTTCTCTAATTGGGGTGCAGCCGTGGTATTTGTCCCAAAATCTGATGGTACTCTACGTCTATGTGTGGATTATCGTGATCTGAACAAACAGACAATAAAGAACAAATATCCGTTGCCGCGGATTGATGATTTGTTGGACCGATTAAATGGAGCACAAGTATTCTCACGAATGGACCTAGCTACAGGCTTCCATCAACTTCGAATTGCCAAAGAGTGTGTTCCAATGACAGCGTTCAGAGGCCCCGACTTATTCTACGAGTGGTTAGTAATGCCGTTCGGCTTATGTAACGCTCCAGCTTACTTCGTCGATCTGATGAACAGAGTGTTCAGAGGGGTTTTGAATAAATTTGTTCTGGTTTTCATTGATGATATTCTAATCTTCTCTAAATCAAAGGCCGAACATGAAAAGCATCTGGAACAGGTTCTAGAAATTCTGAGACGGAATGTATTGAAAGCCAAGTTTTCCAAATGTATATTCTGGCAAGATGAAGTAAAATTTCTGGGCCACGTCGTATCAAAGGAAGGAATTGCTATGGATCCAAGTAAAATCACAGCTATTCAAAATTGGAAACAGCCCAGTACCCCCACTGAAGTCCGCAGTTTTCTCGGATTGGCTAGCTATTACCGGAAGTTCGTTAAAAACTTTTCGAAGATATCTGGTCATTTAACAAAGCTTACTAAGAAGCACTCTAAGTTCAAATGGACTCCAGAAAGTGAGGAGGCTTTTGAGGAGCTAAAGTTAAGGTTGACAACTGCTCCAGTGTTAACCATCATTGATGGCAACCAAGATTTAAAAGTCTGGACTGATGCTTCTAGGGAAGGCCTCGGCGCAGTGTTAATGCAAAGAGGCCAAGTGATTGCTTATGCTAGCCGTCAACTGAAGCCGCACGAGAAAAACTATGTAACTCATGATCTTGAGTTATTGGCTATCATATTCTCTTTGAAAATCTGGAGACACTATCTTCTGGGCGAGAGATTTGAACTGTTTACAGATCACCAGTCGTTAAAGTATCTGTTCACTCAGAAGGACTTGAACTTGAGGCAGCAACGTTGGCTGGAGTTTCTTGCAGCATATGACTTTGAAATTATATATACTCCAGGAAAAGCCAATGTCGTGGCTGATGCGTTAAGCAGAAAGAATGTAATGATCGCCAGCTTTATTATCACGACATCCTTGATTGACAAAATATCTATTCTTCAGAAGGAGGATAACTTTATTAAAGATATGATCAAAAGGATTCAGAAAGGCGAACCCTCGTGTTTTCAAATAGATAACGACGAGACCTTGAGGTTGAAAGGAAGGATTTGTGTTCCTGACATCCCAGAGTTAAAAAGGGAAGTGTTAGATGAGTGTCACAAGTCCAAGCTGAGTATCCATCCTGGCGTGGCCAAAATGTATAACGACCTCAAAAGAACATTCTGGTGGAAGGCTATGAAGAGAGACGTTTCAATATATGTTAGCCGATGCCCTACTTGCCAGCTAGTCAAGAGTGACCAACAGAAATTGGCTGGATTATTACAACCGCTAGAAGTTCCTGGTTGGAAGTGGGAACATATTTCTATGGATTTCATTGATGGTTTGCCCAGAACCAGAAAAGGAAATGACAGTATTTGGGTGATCGTAGATCGCTTCACGAAGACCGCCCATTTTATACCAGTCAAATCAAATAGAACCACTCAGAGTCTGGCGCAGATTTACTTCAGGGAAATAGTTAGACTACATGGAGTGCCGCTCAGTATAGTAAGTGATAGAGATACAATATTCACTAGCAAATTCTGGGAAGCATTCCAAGTCGAGCTGGGAACGAAGTTAAACTTGAGCACCGCTTATCATCCTCAGACAGACGGTCAAACTGAGAGGGTGAATCGCATTTTAGAAGATCTATTGCGGGCTTTGTTCTAGATTTCGGTGGATCATGGGAAGACCATCTGCATTTGGCTGAATTCTCTTATAACAACAGCTACCAGGCGAGTCTGACAATGTCGCCATTCGAAGCATTATATGGCCGACCGTGCCGATCTCCTGCTTGTTGGGTCGAGCCTGGAAATAGACTTGTGTTAGGTCCCGATATGATTCGAGAAGCGGCCGACAAAGTCGATTTTATTAAGAAGCGATTACTCGCCGCTCAAAGCCGACAAAAGAGCTATGCCGATAGAAGAAGAAGAGATATATCCTTTGAAGTTGGCGACTATGTATATTTGAAGGTATCGCCGATGAGGGGAGTTATCCGGTTCGGTAAAACTGGAAAGTTGGCACCCAAATTCATTGGTCCGTTTCCTATTCTGGAACGGATCGGAACTCTCGCTTACAGGGTCAAACTGCCTGACTGGTTGCCTGGAGTTCATGATGTATTTCACATATCTCAACTTCGAAAGCACGTACATGATCCAGACTTGATCGTGGAAGAAGCAGCTCAGTAAGATATTGAAATTACTCCAGAACTAGCTGTGAGAAGAGAGCCACTGAAGATCATCGGCAAAGAAACCAAAGAGCTGAGGAACAAGAAGGTTCACTTAGTCAAAGTGCAATGGAGTGGAGATCCGCGAGATTGTACTTGGGAAACTGAGGAGAGCATTCAGAAAGCTTATCCTAGATGCCGAGTAGATATCTCTGATTGACTCCGGTGCAAGGTACATTTACCCTACTTTGCACTACCATTCAATTCTCTACTCGATTGTTATTTTCTTTTCATAGATGTGCACTTTTAATTATATAGTCTGAATGATTTTTAAAGGGTATAGGATTTGATTAGTATATTTTTGAAGGTTAAAAACAATTGGATTGGTTGTTGTGTTGTGTGATTGTAGATTTATCAAACCA
This sequence comes from Allium sativum, assembly GCA_030737875.1. Classification (NCBI taxonomy): domain Eukaryota; kingdom Viridiplantae; phylum Streptophyta; class Magnoliopsida; order Asparagales; family Amaryllidaceae; genus Allium; species Allium sativum. The sequence continues at coordinate 888,958,508 of CM060922.1, forward strand.
CTTTCGACTTTGTTCCTTTTCGGGGACGAAAAGTTTTAAGTGGGGGAGATTGTAACGACCCAGAAAATCTGAACCAATCTAAAAAATTTAAATTGGCTAAAATAATGGATTTTAAATATTTAAAATAAATATTTTAAATAATGGCGATGAAAACTGAGTTTGAATCGACATTTGAAAACGAATATAATTAATTATAATTATATATAGAATTGAAAATGGCGCGGTAGTTCGATAATTCGATTTCAAACTTCAATTGAATATACCGGGTGCAAAACAATCCGGATTTTAGTGAAACCAAAAACATTAGGATCTGTTTGATGATATCTTTCTAACGAATCCGACCAATCGAAATTTGATAGCGGGAATCAAAAGATATGTCCAGTTGAAAATTCTGAATAGTCGCTATGGAATTCAGGCCCTTAAAAATAGACATTTTGCAAACGACCTCGGATTTCGACGAAACCACTTTTGTTGGATCCGCAGTGTCAAGTTATTGCTAGGTTTCAAATTTCATAATTTTTCGAATCAATATGTGAGCGTGGCAAAGGAAAACGCGTTTGACCAGTTTCCATTGATTTTAATCGACTGGAAATTGGCCATTTTTCAAACGGTCTCAGAATTCGACGAAACTAGTTTTGTTAAGACCGTATGTCAATACGAAGCTAGAAAATATTTTTCTGGAATTTTTCTAGTTAGTATGTGACCCATTGTAACAACCCGTAAAATGCGAGCCAGTTTGAAATTTTTATTTTGGCAATTTTTGCGAATTTTGATTATTTAAAATGAATTATTTTAAATAATATCGACGAGAAAATTTATTTTTAATATAATTCGACGTATATATTATATACGTCGTCGTTAGAAAATAAATAATTATATATAATTATAAAAGAAATTGAAAATGGCGCGGTAGTTCGATAATTCGATTTCAAACTTCAATTGAATGTACCGGGTGCAAAACAATCCGGATTTTAGTGAAACCAAAAATAATGGAATCTAATAGTGAATATCTTTCCAACGAATCCGAATAATCAAATTTTGATAGCGGGAATCAAAAGAGATGTCCAGTTGAAAATTCTGAATAGTCGCTATGGAATTCAGGCCCTTAAAAATGGACATTTTGCAAACGACCTCGGATTTCGACGAAACCAGTTTTGTTGGATCCGCAGTGCCAAGTTATTGCTAGATTCCAAATTTCATAATTTTTCGAATCGATATGTGAGCGTGGCAAAGGAAAACGCGTTTGACCAGTTTCAGTTGATTTTAATCGACTGGAAATTGGCCATTTTTCTAACGGTCTCAGAATTCGACGAAACTAGTTTTGTTAGGACCGTATCGTCAATACGAAGCTAGAAAATATTTTTCTGCCATTTTTAGAATTCGTATGTGACCCCGGTAATTTGAAATGTACGTTTAAAATTCAATATAGTGATTTAAATGTTAATTCAATGGAAACTGATTCAAACAGTCGAATCAACCTACGATACATATCCCATTGTGTTCGGAATGGGGGTGAAACGCTAGGGGCGACAGTCGGTGGGTTCGAATTGGGATTCAAAATAAAAGTCAACTTAAAAGAGAATAATAAAATAATTAAATAAAGAATTATAAATATAGTTTTACATAAACCCCCCCCCCCTAGTTTTTCTTCCCAAATCAGAACCAAAAAAAAAAAAAAAAAAAGAAGACCGACGGAGCCACCCCCCCCCCATCGCGATCGGCGCCGCCGTGCTCCGCCCTTCCCCCATCACCGATCCGCCGTCCTCCTCTACCATCTCTCCTCCCGCTTCTTCCCTCCTTCCTCTACGCGATTTAAAACCCTCCCCATTTTCACGACGCTCCGCCCATCCGACGCCGCAGGAGGCGGCGCCCTACCCCCAGCCACCGTCGATCAGTGGCTTCCCCGTCTGGACCCCCTGCGCCCTCCCTCCACCTCCAGCGACGAAGACGAGCCCCCCCCCTGTAAGCATTTTTTTATATATATATTTTTTTATTTTATTTTATTATCTTATGTTTATTTTATAAAACAGAATTTAAAAAGTAAAAAAAAAAAAAAAAAAAAAAACACTGATTTTTGTTTAAAAGAAAAAAAACAGATTAATGTTTAAAAAGAATTCAAAACTGAATTTTCTTTATTTTTTTTAAAAAAAAAAAAAAAACTGTTTTTTTATTATTACTTTAAAGCTAATTTTTATTTTTTTATTTTATGTAGTAAAGTATTAAAAATATAATCTTTACTATATAGGAATATTAAAAATATGATTTTTATATTGTTAAAGTATTAAAAATATAATCTTTATAGGATAGAGGATATAAAGATATCATCTTTGTGTATGTAACGAAATAAAAATCTGATTTTTATTTTATATACGTTGAAATCAAGTGATGATTTTTATAAAGGCGAAATCTTTATTTTTATGAAAGCGAACTAAAAATTCGATTTTTATATATTGAACTTTGAAATAAAAATTCGATTTTTATATATTGAACTTTGAAATAAAAATTCGATTTTTATATATTGAACTTTGAAATAAAAATTCGATTTTTATATATAGAATAGCGAAGTAAAAATATGATTTTTATATATCGAATAGTGAAGTAAAAATTTGATTTTTACATATGTAGTGGCTACGGTCAACGAAGGTGACAAAAAGGCGAAACGACGAAGACTTCTGCAGGATGAAGAGCCGTGGAGCTAGGATAGCTATGAGTGAGAACTTCTCACTCTTAATTCTCTTTTTCTAGATATATATATATACTAGGATGCAGACGGTGCTTATTAGAAGCACCCGACACCCGTCCACATACCATGGACTTGTTTGTTTGGATGTTTGGTGATTGATTGAGATATTGGTTTGAATGTGGTTTGTGGTGTGAAAAATCGAATCGATAAATTGGTTAGGATTAGACGTGCGCCGTTATAAGGCGAAGGAGTAAGACTAGGTTAGATTCTTACCCCAAATTTTGTAGTTTGCATAACGAAAGTGATTTGATTGATGTGTGAATGGCGTGGGCCTTCACTAGACCGGGGATAAGGCTAGGCCTTGTCCCGTTTCTAGTATCGTGCCGTTATGCCGTCGAAATTTTCTAAAATATGTTAGAAAAATAAAAATAACATTTTATTTAAAGAATGAATTGAATAGAAATTCATAGGTTGAAATAAAATGTTTTATCGTTAAAAATATAATTTTTAACGTGAAGTGAATAAAATAAAATATTCATTTATAAACCGGACGGTTTGTTTATGTACACCTATTTGAATGACATTGATTGGGACGATAAATTTTACACATCGCCCAACTGCACAAATAAAATATGCGTTTGATTGTTTGAAACCCCACACGGGTGTTGGGATGAAATTTGAAGTTCACTCATCCTGATTGATTAATATGTCGATCGATCGATTGACAGGCTGTTATAAGCGTTGAATATCTATATTTGATGCTTATACAGTGTAGTGCACTTTGGTTGATGGTTGATTATTTTTCAATGCTATGATATACATGCGTTGTATGAAAATCCATATAATTAACTTTATATGGTAATTGATTGGGCCTCATTCCAATTTGAAAAATAAAGAATATTATAAAATAAAAGTTCATGTGTTGACAGTACTCATTCATTGAGATTGGTCATGTGTTGAACGAAATATTTTAATAATAGAAATATTTGAAATAGAATATTTGAAAATGGAAATATATGAAGCCGTGTTGATTAGATGCGCCATTTTGACGTGAACGATATTTTTATCGATTTTATTCATTTTGAAATGGATATTGAAAAGTAATTTTGAAATCAAATATTTCGAAATGAATTGAATTGAAAATATTTCGAAATGAATTGAATTGAAAACGATTTCGAAATGAATTGAATTGAAAACGATTTCGAAATGAATTGAATTGAAAACGATTTCGAAATGAATTGAATTGAAAACGATTTCGAAATGAATTGAATTGAAAACGATTTCGAAATGAATTGAAAACGATTTCGAAATGAATTGAATTGAAAACGATTTCGAAATGAATTGAATTGAAAATATTTCGAAATGAATTGAATTGAAAACGATTTCGAAATGAATTGAATTGAAAACGATTTCGAAATGAATTGAAAACGATTTCGAAATGAATTGAATTGAAAACGATTTCGAAATGAATTGAAAACGATTTCGAAATGAATTGAATTGAAAACGATTTCGAAATGAATTGAATTGAAAATATTTCGAAATGAATTGAATTGAAAACGATTTCGAAATGAATTGAATTGAAAACGATTTCGAAATGAATTGAAAACGATTTCGAAATGAATTGAATTGAAAACGATTTCGAAATGAATTGAATTGAAAACGAATTCAAATGGAATTGAAAGCGAATTGAAATGAATTCAAATTGAATTGAAATTCGAATTGAATAGAAATGAATTTTAAAACGAATTTATAAAGAAGAATTCAATTTTGCTTTGAATTGAAATAGAAGTTGAAATAGAATTTGAAACGAATTTAAAAACTATTTATATAATTCGTTTTAAATAGAAATCGACGAAATATATATTATATATATTATATATATAATATAATGGCCTGAATAGAACGCGCCGCGCCGCGGCAGTTCGCGAATTTCGACCATTAATTTCAAACGGACATTACGGGAGATCCGACCGTCGGATTCTCCTAAAACCGGAACCGTTGGGTTCGTATCGAAAAGAGCTTTCTAATGAAAATTAGAAATTTGAAATCTAACGGCTGGATTTGGAATTATGTCCAAATCAAATTCGAAAAAGGTCGCTGTAAGTGCAGTTCGATGGCCATTGATGGAAACCGACTGTACGGGCCTTGATAAAATTATTAAAAATAGTAATAATTTGTGTAAAATCATAAGAAATGATTTAGAAAGAATTGGGATGAAAAACTCCATATTTGAAAAGATAAAAATAGATTTTTATCGAAATGAACTAGTTTTGAACTAGAATTATAATTCTATTTATTTTTAAATAAATAAATTGAATTTGAAATGGTTTTAAAAATAACCAGAATATCCAATGATTGCATTGGAGTGGAATTGAATCGAAATTGTCTTCGGAATATTTCGATGTTGGAATTCGTGATTATACGGATGTTGATATGGAAATTTGAAAGATATATACATATATCGCTATTTCCAATACGACATTTGTTAGTCGTAGAATTCGATATTGAATATAAGCCGATATATTTTCTATTCAGAGCCTTGTATTGAATATCGAATGTGATTTGGGTTTGTCGTGAATGGTGTCTTCATTAACACTGTTCTTGAACCCAGTTGAGAAAGGATTAAATCTTTTTATTTAGATTTAATGAAGTGTACCAATTAAATAATATTTAATTGGAATTGAATTGATATTGATTTTTGGGTTTATCGTGAACAGTGTTTTAAATAACACTTGTTCTTTAACCCGATAATTAATGGAATGTGATTTTGGGTTTATCGTGAATCGTGTTTTAAATGACACTGATTCTTTAACCCAGATAATGATTAAAACTAAGTGGAGTTTTAATGAATCTTTAATTAGATTGAAAAGATCGAGAATGGAGCATCACCAGTTTTGCTCCAGGCGATAGTTAAATCTTTAATTAGAATTGAACGTGAAATTTAGAAACTAACTGTCGGTTAGCCAAGCAGAATGGTTTTCTGGATATTGATCTGATGTTGGTTTCGGCCTTCGGGGTTAATATTTGGGGAATTATTCTCTTGATTAATTTACGGTTAGTGACTAATGAATTGGAATGAGGCGTATGTTGTGTTTGTGTAACACTTATTTAAAATATACGCGAGTTATTCGGAAAGACCGGGTTTATCCCATTCTGAATAACTGATGCGACGATAAGTCGAAGATGAAGACGATGGTCGAAGACCGGAGGTCTTCACGTCGTTTGGGTGATAACTGATGATCTTGATTGGGCTGTACACCCAAGAAGATGGAAACAGTTAGTGATCGTCCAGACGTACTTGGAGATCGATGGATATGCGGGGTACTAGGTGCCTCCGGTTTCGTTCAGGCCCAGAACGGACTTGTAAATGGACTGTGTGTCTGACATTGGATTTCATTCTGTGTGACTGATATCGGTTGCATAGAGTGGTTTGCCTGTGTGGCATGCTAAGATGCAAATGATCAAGGCTTCTGTTGAAAAGCAAAGTCTTGTGGTGATGATCAAAGCACGGCCTTTGTGGCGTAGCTTTGTGTAACGTTTACTTCGCGAGTTTCGCACCCGGTATGAACCAAAAACGGGAGAGGACATCAGGGAGGACTTGCGTTTCTTTCTAGCTAGAAGTGGCGTCAGTGGTTTTACACGCCCTGACGAGTTTGACTTATGTGGTTGTTGCGGTTGCGAGGCGCCTCGGTTATATCGGTTTCGGCCGAATGCATTCTGGTCGGCTGACGGACCAGACTTACACCCCATAGGGTGGGGAGACGTATTGTTCAGGCATAATAATCCACTCCGTGTGGACCGGCCCTGACGATCCAAGGGGCAGTTGCGGCTGTTCCTGAGGGGCGGGCTAGAGCGTCTCGAATCGATGGAGGACTATCTTTTGCCTCGGTTCATAGATGGAAATCCAATTTCCAAATACGCGACTCTGCGGTTTTATTTGTAAACCTATATATGGCGACATAGTGGCATGGGACGCTCATGTCGTCTACGATTGATACTTATGATTTGAAGTTGTTTTATACACTATGCACTTATAGTAGTATCAAATGATTTGTTTTAAACGTATCAAGCATCCTTTGGCTGTTATAAGGGAAAACCCTATCCCCCGGCTTGCGTTGCATTGTGTGATAGGACCTGGGTCTTATAACAGCTTCATTTTTCTTTATTTAGCATTGCGCTGTTTGGTTATGCACTGGTATTCTTGGGAGGAAACCCGTTCCGTGTTATACGGCGTGGTCCCTTGATTTACCGAACTTTAAAGACAAAGATTAATAACTGTTTTAGTTCTCACACCAGTCACATGACTGACCTGGAGTTTATTGTTTTAACCTAAACTCTGGGTGCCCTTATTTTCGACACGGGCAGCTAGTAGTTTTGGTTTTGCAGATTTATATTCACAGGATCCTGGTTTACAGCTGGAACGATATCCGGAAAGCTTTGTATCCGTATATCTCTTCTAGTTGAGCTTTGTATTATTTTCCGCTGCTATGTATTTAAATGTAATTTGAATCTCTGATATTTCTGTGTAATATTCATTTATACTCTGTATATTCTTGTAATCTGATGCACTGTTGTAATATATAGTGAAATGTTCTTCTGTATGAGTTTTGTTGTGGCTTGTTGTCGAACTATCCGACGCTTTCCTTTACGGGGAAGTTGCGGGTCTTCACAGTTGGTATCAGAGCTTTGGTTTACAAAGCAGAGAACAAGACACATTAGAACCATACGAAAGAATTCATCAGATATTGGATTAGTAATATCCAATTAGAATGACTCGTTAGAGATGGGATCAGTAGTATCCTAGAACGAGTGTGAAGAGTATATTTTTGAAAATGAAAACAATTTTTGTTTTGAAAATTTAAATCGATTATTCGTATTTAATTATCTATTTAAATTGATTTGGACAGTCCAGTATATAAAGAATTTGCATATACGCCTTGCAAACGTATATTCGAAGTTTTAATATACCGGGTAGATATAGAACCGCACTCTAGTAGCCCGACAATGTTCTGATGGTGGTTCGAAACATCATCAGCGTTTATTTTCGAGTGACGAAGGTGTGATTTCTATATATTTCCATTAGACTGGTGTGAGAACCAAAATTAGATAGGGCCTATTGTTGTGATTTGGCATCAAAAATCTGATTTTTTGTATATGTATCAAAATTATGAATTTGAAACGTTAAATTCACTAATTGATTGATGTTTGTGTTGTTTGTTTAAATTGTTTGCTAATTTTTAGCCATTTAGCCTAACAGAATCAAATATTGACTTGTATTGAAATTTGGTCGCATTTGCTTGCATATGCATATATATCTTTGAACAGGTCATAGCAAGGAGGCTAGAGCCAGAGAATAAAATTTGTTTGCCCGACAAATAGGTACATGTTTACTACATAATTTCCTGTTTTGTTTGGGTGATGATGATTTTGTGAGCCTATTGGCTAGCCGCTTGGCTTTTTCTTTTTCTTTTTGAGATCTGAAGGACCGGGGAAGCTATTTGAAATTCCCCGATGCTCCCATTGCAGGGGAGGTTATGGCGAAATTTTTCAAAAATTTAGGGTGTTAGCCAAATTTTTGAAATTTTAGAAATTCTCAGAAACTGAAAAGTTGGAGAATGGAAGCCAGGTCGAGCGTAGTGTTGATTAATCAAACCACTTTCGACTTTGTTCCTTTTCGGGGACGAAAAGTTTTAAGTGGGGGAGATTGTAACAACCCGTAAAATGCGAGCCAGTTTGAAATTTTTATTTTGGCAATTTTTGCGAATTTTGATTATTTAAAATGAATTATTTTAAATAATATCGACGAGAAAATTTATTTTTAATATAATTCGACGTATATATTATATACGTCGTCGTTAGAAAATAAATAATTATATATAATTATAAAAGAAATTGAAAATGGCGCGGTAGTTCGATAATTCGATTTCAAACTTCAATTGAATGTACCGGGTGCAAAACAATCCGGATTTTAGTGAAACCAAAAATAATGGAATCTAATAGTGAATATCTTTCCAACGAATCCGAATAATCAAATTTTGATAGCGGGAATCAAAAGAGATGTCCAGTTGAAAATTCTGAATAGTCGCTATGGAATTCAGGCCCTTAAAAATGGACATTTTGCAAACGACCTCGGATTTCGACGAAACCAGTTTTGTTGGATCCGCAGTGCCAAGTTATTGCTAGATTCCAAATTTCATAATTTTTCGAATCGATATGTGAGCGTGGCAAAGGAAAACGCGTTTGACCAGTTTCAGTTGATTTTAATCGACTGGAAATTGGCCATTTTTCTAACGGTCTCAGAATTCGACGAAACTAGTTTTGTTAGGACCGTATCGTCAATACGAAGCTAGAAAATATTTTTCTGCCATTTTTAGAATTCGTATGTGACCCCGGTAATTTGAAATGTACGTTTAAAATTCAATATAGTGATTTAAATGTTAATTCAATGGAAACTGATTCAAACAGTCGAATCAACCTACGATACATATCCCATTGTGTTCGGAATGGGGGTGAAACGCTAGGGGCGACAGTCGGTGGGTTCGAATTGGGATTCAAAATAAAAGTCAACTTAAAAGAGAATAATAAAATAATTAAATAAAGAATTATAAATATAGTTTTACATAAACCCCCCCCCCCCCTAGTTTTTCTTCCCAAATCAGAACCAAAAAAAAAAAAAAAAAAAGAAGACCGACGGAGCCACCCCCCCCCATCGCGATCGGCGCCGCCGTGCTCCGCCCTTCCCCCATCACCGATCCGCCGTCCTCCTCTACCATCTCTCCTCCCGCTTCTTCCCTCCTTCCTCTACGCGATTTAAAACCCTCCCCATTTTCACGACGCTCCGCCCATCCGACGCCGCAGGAGGCGGCGCCCTACCCCCAGCCACCGTCGATCAGTGGCTTCCCCGTCTGGACCCCCTGCGCCCTCCCTCCACCTCCAGCGACGAAGACGAGCCCCCCCCCTGTAAGCATTTTTTTATATATATATTTTTTTATTTTATTTTATTATCTTATGTTTATTTTATAAAACAGAATTTAAAAAGTAAAAAAAAAAAAAAAAAAAAAAACACTGATTTTTGTTTAAAAGAAAAAAAACAGATTAATGTTTAAAAAGAATTCAAAACTGAATTTTCTTTATTTTTTTTAAAAAAAAAAAAAAAACTGTTTTTTTATTATTACTTTAAAGCTAATTTTTATTTTTTTATTTTATGTAGTAAAGTATTAAAAATATAATCTTTACTATATAGGAATATTAAAAATATGATTTTTATATTGTTAAAGTATTAAAAATATAATCTTTATAGGATAGAGGATATAAAGATATCATCTTTGTGTATGTAACGAAATAAAAATCTGATTTTTATTTTATATACGTTGAAATCAAGTGATGATTTTTATAAAGGCGAAATCTTTATTTTTATGAAAGCGAACTAAAAATTCGATTTTTATATATTGAACTTTGAAATAAAAATTCGATTTTTATATATTGAACTTTGAAATAAAAATTCGATTTTTATATATTGAACTTTGAAATAAAAATTCGATTTTTATATATAGAATAGCGAAGTAAAAATATGATTTTTATATATCGAATAGTGAAGTAAAAATTTGATTTTTACATATGTAGTGGCTACGGTCAACGAAGGTGACAAAAAGGCGAAACGACGAAGACTTCTGCAGGATGAAGAGCCGTGGAGCTAGGATAGCTATGAGTGAGAACTTCTCACTCTTAATTCTCTTTTTCTAGATATATATATATACTAGGATGCAGACGGTGCTTATTAGAAGCACCCGACACCCGTCCACATACCATGGACTTGTTTGTTTGGATGTTTGGTGATTGATTGAGATATTGGTTTGAATGTGGTTTGTGGTGTGAAAAATCGAATCGATAAATTGGTTAGGATTAGACGTGCGCCGTTATAAGGCGAAGGAGTAAGACTAGGTTAGATTCTTACCCCAAATTTTGTAGTTTGCATAACGAAAGTGATTTGATTGATGTGTGAATGGCGTGGGCCTTCACTAGACCGGGGATAAGGCTAGGCCTTGTCCCGTTTCTAGTATCGTGCCGTTATGCCGTCGAAATTTTCTAAAATATGTTAGAAAAATAAAAATAACATTTTATTTAAAGAATGAATTGAATAGAAATTCATAGGTTGAAATAAAATGTTTTATCGTTAAAAATATAATTTTTAACGTGAAGTGAATAAAATAAAATATTCATTTATAAACCGGACGGTTTGTTTATGTACACCTATTTGAATGACATTGATTGGGACGATAAATTTTACACATCGCCCAACTGCACAAATAAAATATGCGTTTGATTGTTTGAAACCCCACACGGGTGTTGGGATGAAATTTGAAGTTCACTCATCCTGATTGATTAATATGTCGATCGATCGATTGACAGGCTGTTATAAGCGTTGAATATCTATATTTGATGCTTATACAGTGTAGTGCACTTTGGTTGATGGTTGATTATTTTTCAATGCTATGATATACATGCGTTGTATGAAAATCCATATAATTAACTTTATATGGTAATTGATTGGGCCTCATTCCAATTTGAAAAATAAAGAATATTATAAAATAAAAGTTCATGTGTTGACAGTACTCATTCATTGAGATTGGTCATGTGTTGAACGAAATATTTTAATAATAGAAATATTTGAAATAGAATATTTGAAAATGGAAATATATGAAGCCGTGTTGATTAGATGCGCCATTTTGACGTGAACGATATTTTTATCGATTTTATTCATTTTGAAATGGATATTGAAAAGTAATTTTGAAATCAAATATTTCGAAATGAATTGAATTGAAAATATTTCGAAATGAATTGAATTGAAAACGATTTCGAAATGAATTGAATTGAAAACGATTTCGAAATGAATTGAATTGAAAACGATTTCGAAATGAATTGAATTGAAAACGATTTCGAAATGAATTGAATTGAAAACGATTTCGAAATGAATTGAAAACGATTTCGAAATGAATTGAATTGAAAACGATTTCGAAATGAATTGAATTGAAAATATTTCGAAATGAATTGAATTGAAAACGATTTCGAAATGAATTGAATTGAAAACGATTTCGAAATGAATTGAAAACGATTTCGAAATGAATTGAATTGAAAACGATTTCGAAATGAATTGAAAACGATTTCGAAATGAATTGAATTGAAAACGATTTCGAAATGAATTGAATTGAAAATATTTCGAAATGAATTGAATTGAAAACGATTTCGAAATGAATTGAATTGAAAACGATTTCGAAATGAATTGAAAACGATTTCGAAATGAATTGAATTGAAAACGATTTCGAAATGAATTGAATTGAAAACGAATTCAAATGGAATTGAAAGCGAATTGAAATGAATTCAAATTGAATTGAAATTCGAATTGAATAGAAATGAATTTTAAAACGAATTTATAAAGAAGAATTCAATTTTGCTTTGAATTGAAATAGAAGTTGAAATAGAATTTGAAACGAATTTAAAAACTATTTATATAATTCGTTTTAAATAGAAATCGACGAAATATATATTATATATATTATATATATAATATAATGGCCTGAATAGAACGCGCCGCGCCGCGGCAGTTCGCGAATTTCGACCATTAATTTCAAACGGACATTACGGGAGATCCGACCGTCGGATTCTCCTAAAACCGGAACCGTTGGGTTCGTATCGAAAAGAGCTTTCTAATGAAAATTAGAAATTTGAAATCTAACGGCTGGATTTGGAATTATGTCCAAATCAAATTCGAAAAAGGTCGCTGTAAGTGCAGTTCGATGGCCATTGATGGAAACCGACTGTACGGGCCTTGATAAAATTATTAAAAATAGTAATAATTTGTGTAAAATCATAAGAAATGATTTAGAAAGAATTGGGATGAAAAACTCCATATTTGAAAAGATAAAAATAGATTTTTATCGAAATGAACTAGTTTTGAACTAGAATTATAATTCTATTTATTTTTAAATAAATAAATTGAATTTGAAATGGTTTTAAAAATAACCAGAATATCCAATGATTGCATTGGAGTGGAATTGAATCGAAATTGTCTTCGGAATATTTCGATGTTGGAATTCGTGATTATACGGATGTTGATATGGAAATTTGAAAGATATATACATATATCGCTATTTCCAATACGACATTTGTTAGTCGTAGAATTCGATATTGAATATAAGCCGATATATTTTCTATTCAGAGCCTTGTATTGAATATCGAATGTGATTTGGGTTTGTCGTGAATGGTGTCTTCATTAACACTGTTCTTGAACCCAGTTGAGAAAGGATTAAATCTTTTTATTTAGATTTAATGAAGTGTACCAATTAAATAATATTTAATTGGAATTGAATTGATATTGATTTTTGGGTTTATCGTGAACAGTGTTTTAAATAACACTTGTTCTTTAACCCGATAATTAATGGAATGTGATTTTGGGTTTATCGTGAATCGTGTTTTAAATGACACTGATTCTTTAACCCAGATAATGATTAAAACTAAGTGGAGTTTTAATGAATCTTTAATTAGATTGAAAAGATCGAGAATGGAGCATCACCAGTTTTGCTCCAGGCGATAGTTAAATCTTTAATTAGATTTGAACGTGAAATTTAGAAACTAACTGTCGGTTAGCCAAGCAGAATGGTTTTCTGGATATTGATCTGATGTTGGTTTCGGCCTTCGGGGTTAATATTTGGGGAATTATTCTCTTGATTAATTTACGGTTAGTGACTAATGAATTGGAATGAGGCGTATGTTGTGTTTGTGTAACACTTATTTAAAATATACGCGAGTTATTCGGAAAGACCGGGTTTATCCCATTCTGAATAACTGATGCGACGATAAGTCGAAGATGAAGACGATGGTCGAAGACCGGAGGTCTTCACGTCGTTTGGGTGATAACTGATGATCTTGATTGGGCTGTACACCCAAGAAGATGGAAACAGTTAGTGATCGTCCAGACGTACTTGGAGATCGATGGATATGCGGGGTACTAGGTGCCTCCGGTTTCGTTCAGGCCCAGAACGGACTTGTAAATGGACTGTGTGTCTGACATTGGATTTCATTCTGTGTGACTGATATCGGTTGCATAGAGTGGTTTGCCTGTGTGGCATGCTAAGATGCAAATGATCAAGGCTTCTGTTGAAAAGCAAAGTCTTGTGGTGATGATCAAAGCACGGCCTTTGTGGCGTAGCTTTGTGTAACGTTTACTTCGCGAGTTTCGCACCCGGTATGAACCAAAAACGGGAGAGGACATCAGGGAGGACTTGCGTTTCTTTCTAGCTAGAAGTGGCGTCAGTGGTTTTACACGCCCTGACGAGTTTGACTTATGTGGTTGTTGCGGTTGCGAGGCGCCTCGGTTATATCGGTTTCGGCCGAATGCATTCTGGTCGGCTGACGGACCAGACTTACACCCCATAGGGTGGGGAGACGTATTGTTCAGGCATAATAATCCACTCCGTGTGGACCGGCCCTGACGATCCAAGGGGCAGTTGCGGCTGTTCCTGAGGGGCGGGCTAGAGCGTCTCGAATCGATGGAGGACTATCTTTTGCCTCGGTTCATAGATGGAAATCCAATTTCCAAATACGCGACTCTGCGGTTTTATTTGTAAACCTATATATGGCGACATAGTGGCATGGGACGCTCATGTCGTCTACGATTGATACTTATGATTTGAAGTTGTTTTATACACTATGCACTTATAGTAGTATCAAATGATTTGTTTTAAACGTATCAAGCATCCTTTGGCTGTTATAAGGGAAAACCCTATCCCCCGGCTTGCGTTGCATTGTGTGATAGGACCTGGGTCTTATAACAGCTTCATTTTTCTTTATTTAGCATTGCGCTGTTTGGTTATGCACTGGTATTCTTGGGAGGAAACCCGTTCCGTGTTATACGGCGTGGTCCCTTGATTTACCGAACTTTAAAGACAAAGATTAATAACTGTTTTAGTTCTCACACCAGTCACATGACTGACCTGGAGTTTATTGTTTTAACCTAAACTCTGGGTGCCCTTATTTTCGACACGGGCAGCTAGTAGTTTTGGTTTTGCAGATTTATATTCACAGGATCCTGGTTTACAGCTGGAACGATATCCGGAAAGCTTTGTATCCGTATATCTCTTCTAGTTGAGCTTTGTATTATTTTCCGCTGCTATGTATTTAAATGTAATTTGAATCTCTGATATTTCTGTGTAATATTCATTTATACTCTGTATATTCTTGTAATCTGATGCACTGTTGTAATATATAGTGAAATGTTCTTCTGTATGAGTTTTGTTGTGGCTTGTTGTCGAACTATCCGACGCTTTCCTTTACGGGGAAGTTGCGGGTCTTCACACCCCGGTAATTTGAAATGTACGTTTAAAATTCAATATAGTGATTTAAATGTAAATTCAACGGAAACTGATTGTAACGATCAAATCAGCTTGCGATACATATCCCATTGTGTCCGAAATGGGGGTAAAACGCTATGGACGACAGGCGGTGGGCCTCGTTTAGAGGTCGTATGTAAAAGTCAACTTTTTGCAAAACTAAATAATTAAATATATATATTTTATATAAACCCCACCCCCTATTCCCTCTTCTCTCTCCACTTCGAGCAGAAATAAAAAAAAAGAAAAAAAAAGCCTAAATCTAAATCGCGTCGTGCCTCTTGGGAGCCACCACTACGCCGTCGCCGTCCAACCCTCCCCGCGCCTCCATCTCCTCCTTTCCGATCCTTCTCCTCCCTCCTTGTCCTCTCCGCTCGACGACCACGAACACGAACCCCAAGCATCCCAGACCCGACGCCACCGTTCGCTCCACCACCTCGGGGAACTCCTGCCGCCGAGCCTGGCCGTCATGCCCCCCTTCTTCGCATTACAGTAAGTATTTTATTTTTATTTTTATTTTAATTCTGAAATACTGATTTTATTTTATTTTTAAAAAAAAAGAATACTGATTTTTTAAAGGTTATAAAATTGATTTTTTAAAGGTTATAAAATTGATTTTTTAAAGGTTATAAAACTGATTTTTTAAAGGTTATAAAACTGATTTTTTAAAAGGTTATAAAACTGATTTTTTAAAGGTTATAAAACTGATTTTTAAAAGGTTATAAAACTGATTTTTTAAAAGGAAAATTCTGATTTTTTAAAGGTTATAAAACTGATTTTTTTTTAAAAGGAAAATTCTGATTTTTAAAAGGTTATAAAACTGATTTTATTTTAAGATATAAAAAGAAAAGATTAGAACTTTAAAAAGAAAAGATTTAAACTTTAAAAAGAAAAGATTAGAACTTTAAAAAGAAAAGATTAGAACTATAAAAAGAAAAGATTTAAACTTTAAAAAGAAAAGATTAGAACTTTAAAAAGAAAAGATTTAAACTTTAAAAAGAAAAGATTTAAACTTTAAAAAGAAAAGATTTGATCTTTAAAATAGAAAAGACGGAATTTTTATTAAGATGTAAGATATGATTTTTATATATTGAACATCGAAGAAAAAATTCGATTTTTATATATTGAATAGCGAAGTCAAAATATGATTTTTATATATTGAATAACGAAGTAAAAATTCGATTTTTACCTATGTAGAGAATACGGGCAACGAAAGCGACAAAAGGCGAGAGCGGTGAAGATTTATGCAAAGAAGAGTCGTGGGATTGAATTAGCTATTTGGTGAGAATTTCTCACTCTTCAATTTCTTTTTCTAGCTATATATATATATGTGTGTGTGGAAATAAAAGTGAATTGCTATATATAAATATATATATATATATATACGCCCCCTCATCCACAAACCATGGACGATATTTACTGATTGAATTTGTTGTGAAAATTGATTGATAGCGAATGGTTGTTTGGGATTGTTTGTGGTTGATTTGATTGTGGTTGAAAAATACCCGTTTGTGGTTGAAAAATATTTGGTTGAAACCACATAGGATTAGTTGTGGAAATGAAATAAATATATACATGTCGCCTGCGTGCGAACTAGATGCATGATCCTCATTGTCAAAAACCGCGAGGTTTTAAGGTAGAGCGAGGAGTCGTACTAGGGACGGTCCCGGTTTTAACTACCCTGCCATTGTGCTGCCGAAATTTTGAATAATATTCGTGTGTTTGAATTATTTTCATTTGCTTAAACTATATTTATTCATTGAATAGAAAACCTTCATGTGTTGAATTGATATTCATTCGTTGATTAGAAATTCATGTGTTGAATGGTATTCGCGTTTTAAATATAAAAATCACATTTTTATCTATAT
This sequence comes from Allium sativum, assembly GCA_030737875.1. Taxonomy (NCBI): domain Eukaryota; kingdom Viridiplantae; phylum Streptophyta; class Magnoliopsida; order Asparagales; family Amaryllidaceae; genus Allium; species Allium sativum. Next base: position 888,975,445 of record CM060922.1, read on the forward strand.
ATAGAAACTATAGAAAACCTTCATGTGTTGAATTGATATTCATTCGTTGATTAGAAATTCATGCGTTGAATGGTATTCGCATTTTAAATATAAAAATCACATTTTTATATATATATACAAACTATAGAAAACCTTCATGTGTTGAATCGATATTCATTCGTTGATTAGAAATTCATGTGTTGAATGGTATTCATATTTTGAAATAAGTTGTTTGATAATAAAAATCACCTTTTATCGACTATATGAACTGTGTAAAATAATCTCGTTTTGAAAGAAATTGTTTCATAAGAAAAATCCTATTTTTATCACCAATATGAAATATATAGAAAAATAGTGTTTTGAAATGAATTGTTTTACAATAAAAATCACATTTTTATTGTATGCATGAATCGTTGAAATGTGAAGTGTTAAAAATAACCACTTGTTCAAAATAAACATATATGAGTTGAAATATTCATTAATCAGCTAATGAAATGATTTGCACCTATGTATGTAACATTAGAATGAATGGTGTTTTTAAACCAAATAGAAATCAAATATGAAGTTGAATAGAAAATGATAAATGATAAGAACTGTATATATATGTACATGCATATTCATTGAACAGGTTATAGCAAAGGGGCTAGAGAAGAGGAATAAAATTTTGTGCCCGACAAATAGGTACACATTTACTGTTTTGTTTGGGTGATGATTTTATGAGCCTGTTGGCTAGCCGCTTGGCTTTTTCTTTTTCTTTTTGAGATTAGAAGGACCGGGAAAGCTATTTGCGATTTCCCGATGCTCCCGGTGCAGGGGAGGTTATGGCGAAATTTTCCAAAAATTTAAGGCGTTAGTGAAATATTTGAAGTGAAAACGATATTGAAATCATTGAATGAACTATATTTATATAATTATATAAATATAAATAAAATTAAAATGAAACGTGGCCGTGCAGTTCGCATTTTGAAACCGTGATTTCAAACAACTAGTACGGGGAATCCGACCATTGGATTTTTCCGAAACCGCAATCGTCGGGTTCGCCTTGGAAATATCTTCCCAACGGCACCAACTTTGTAAAAATCCAACGGTTGGATTGTCTGGAATGTTTAAATCAAATCTGATGAAAAACAGCGCCAGAAGCGATTATATTTATATATATATAAATATAATTATATATTTAATCGAATAACGACGCTGCAGTTCGTATTTTGAAATTGAAACTTCAAACGATTGTACCGGGAGATCCGACCGTCGGATTTTCCCGAAACTGGAACCGTTGGATTCGTTTTGAAAAGACCTTTCTAATGATGTAAATTTTGTGAAGATCCAACGGTTAGATTTTTAGATATGTGTAAATCAAATCTGAAGAAAAACAGCGCCACGACCGCTTTATGGCCCGAAGTGTCGTTTTGAATAAATTAGCTATTTTAAAATAAATAAAAATAGCGATAAATAGTTATAAAATATCATAAGCGATATGGAATGGAAATAAACTGAATTTGCTCGATTTATGTGGCTTTTGATGGTTGAATGTGTTTGGTGTGAAAATTACCTTAAAGAACAAGATTGGGGTTGTCAAATAATTTAACCATTGAAATAAATTGATTTGAAATTCTAAATATACGTGAATTATTTGAAAAGGCCGAGTTAATTCTCATTTCGAATAATTGACCGACGATTGAAATTCGAAGATGAAGACGATGGTCGAAGACCGGAGATCTTCACCTCGTTTGGATGGTAACCGAGGTCCTGATTGGGAGGCATCCCGAAATATGGATAATGAGTGGTGATCGTTCAGACGTACGTGGTGATCGAAGGGTTTGCGAGGTATTTAGTGCCTCCGGTTTCGTTCAGACCCAGAACGGACTTGTAAATGGACTGTGTGTCTGACATTGGATTTATTCTGTGTCGCATGCTAAGATGCAGAGATCAGGGCTTCTGTTGAAAAGCAAAGTTTTGTGGTGATGATCAAAGCACCGCCTGTGTGGCGTAGCTTTGTGTATAACGTGAAATCGCGAGCCTCACACCCCGGTATGAACCAGAAACGGGAGAAAGGACCTCAGGGAGGGCCTACGTTTCCTCCTAGCTAAAAGTGGCGTCAGTGGTTTTACACGCTCTGACGAGTTTGACTTATGTGGTTGTTGCTGTTGCGAGGCGCCTCGGTTAGATCGGACGATCCGGGTCCGATGGAGTCACTTGTTGGCTCGCTTACGCCCCAAAGGGCGGCGAAACGTAGTGCTCAGGCATTTTTAATCCACTCCGTGTGGACCGGCCCTGACGATCCAAGGGTCGATGCGTTCTGATCCTGAGACTCGGGCTAGGCAGTCTCGAATTCGGTAAGGACTATCTTTTGCCTTGGTTCATGACGGAATTCCAATTTCCAAATACGTGACTGTGCGGTTTTGATTGTATACCTATATATATGGCGACATAGTGGTATGGGGCATTAATGCCGTCTATGATTGATAGTTATGATTTGAAATTGTTTTCAAAACATATAAACACTAGCAATAATATCAAATGCCTTTGTTTTATTCGTATCAAGCATATTTTGGCCGTTATAAGGTAAAAACTCTATCCTTCGGTTTGCGTTGCATTGTGTGATGGGAACTGAGTCTTATAACAGCTTCATTTTTATAAAAAGCATAGCGATGTTTAAAAGAAAGATTTGTTTTAAAGCACTGGCAATCCAATGGAGTAAACCCGTTCCATGAAAGTGGCGTGGTCCTGTGATTAGCCATATTATATATGTGTTGAATAGATTTCTCATACCAGTCCCATGACTGACTCGTAGTTTGTTTCACTTTCAAACTCGGGTGCCCCTTTTTCTACATGGGCAGCCTTGTATTCAGGTTTAGTCGGTTCTTTCTGGATAGCTGGAGCTGAAGATGGATTCTATCATTTATCTCTTTTTATGCTGTTCAGCTCCTATTGTACATGTTATGTTTGTTTTCCGCTGTAGACATTTATGTATAGATGAACTGTATTTGTACTAAGTAAGATCCTGTATACTGTGTAACTCTGATGATTACTTTTATCCAGTATATTTTATTGTTCATTATCTGGTGTATTTACTTAATTATGTTCTGCTATTATCTGTTTCTGTGTTATATTCCAAAGATAACCCTTGTCTCCGTCAGTACGGGATTTCGGGTCGTCTCAAAGAAACGTGTGCACTCCTTACGTTCCATATCCCGTTTTTGACTCATACCGGGGTGTGAGGCTCGCGAAGTCACGATATACACAAAGCTATGCCGAAATAGGCTATGCTTTGATCATCCCACAAGGCCCTGCTTTTCAACAAAAGCCTTGATCATTTGCATCTTGGCGTGCCACATTGAAAATTCACGCCATGCGATCAATCACTGTTAATATATACTAGGGTGTTAAGTAGAGGATAAATCCTCCACCACCAAACAGACATACACTAACAGAAATCGATTTAATTCACATGGAATGAAATCCAATGTCAGATACGCATCCATTTACTAGCTTATGCTCTGGGTCAGAGCGAAAACCAAATCCGAACAATCAACAATAGTCCGAACGGCCACCACTGAAGCCCCTTCAAGGAAGCTACTCCCATCAACGGTCTCTGTAGCAACACATCCATCTGATGTGAAGATCGTTGGTCTTCAACCACCGTCTTCATCTTCGACTCTTCATCGTCGTAGTAATTATTCGGAATGCATTAAACTCGCTCTTCCCGAATAACTCACGTATTTTATAATTAAAAAAAATCAAGTACTATAAAAACACATCCAATGCCACATTCCAATTCAGAATATTCTTCTAATAAAATATTCGTATTATTCTATCAAAGATAAATCCTTTAAGTTTATTCTTAAATCTTTTCTTTTAAAGATTTATTAAAAACTCCAATTTGGTTTTAAATATCAAAATCATTATTTAATGATTATTTAATTTTAAGAAATTAATCTTATCCTTATTTGAGTTAAAGAACTAATGTCATTTAAAACATTGTTCACGATAAACTCAAATTCATCTCCATTAAATAGGGGATTTTCATAGAAATCAGACCAATGTATAATCGATATGAATTTCTTTATCGGGATATTAATATAAATGGAATAACGGCAAAGTCTTTTAAATTCCATATATATTAACGGTCTTCCTTTACAGAAGCTCATCTCGAATATTATTAAATCAAATTCCATTCAATCCCAATTTAATATATTAAATTGGAAAACTTTACTCTTGGAAAATATTCCATTTTAAATCTTAATAAAAGATTCATAAATCCCAAATTATATTCCACTACAAACTAGGTTAAAGAACAAGTGTCATTTAAAACACTGTTCACGATAAATCCCATTTTACATTTCATTTTATTCCAATTATCAAATATGATTGAAACTCTAAAAATCTTAATTAAAAGATTTATTCTTTTCTCAACTGGGGTTAAGAACAGTGTTATTTAAGACACCATTCACGACAACCCAAAAATCCAATTTATTCTATTTAATTCCAAGTAAATATTAACTTATTGGAAAACTTTATTAAATCTTAATTATAAGATTTGTTCTAGTTAATAACTAGTTCATATTGATAAAATATATTTTTATCTCTTAACTATTGGAAATTTTCATCTAAATTCCCTTTAAATCATTTATTATGATTTTACATAATATTTCCATATTTTTAATAATTTTATTTTCGCTCGTACAGTCAGTTTCCAATAACGGCCACCGAACTGCATCCATAGCGACCTTTTCTAAATTTGATTTGGACATAATTCCAAATCCAACTGTTAGATTTTAAAACTCTTATATTCATTGAAAAGCTCTTTTCGATATGAACCCAACGGTTCCGGTTTTAGGAGAATCCGACGGTCGGATCTCCCGTTACGTCCATTTAAAGTTAATGGTCGAAATTCGCGAACGGTCGCTGTGCGGCGCATTCTATTCAGGCCATTAAATATATATATATATATATGTATGTATGTATGTATGTATGTATGTATGTATGTATAATATATATTATATCGTCGATTTCTATTTAAAACGTAATTTATAAAATATTTATAAATTCACCTTAAAACAGTTTTAACTTTATTTCAATTTAAAGTCTAAATTGAATGTTTTATTTTCTTATCATATTTAAAAATATTAATATTTCTAAAATATTAAGTTTACAAATCACTACTTTTTAACATTCATTTTAAAATGAATACACTATATCGGTAAACACGTTTGGTTTAAAACGGCATTTCTATTTAAAACAGATTAAATAGGCCAATTCAATTTCTTATTCATTTGTGTTTTATACTGGGCCAGACCTCCCACATTAAGCCTATGACTTATGGATGCTGGATATGCCGGTTGGTTCCGGGCAAACTTATCCCATAAATTGGGCTTAACCTCATGTCATGACCTGTTTCGTATTTTTAACTCAACCCTTTTCATTGTGACATTTTAACCCATATAATAAAATCTTTTGAACTTTAAAAGATCAAAACCAATATTTGATTTCCTTTAACTAAATGTTGTATTAAAATATTCTTTTAATTCAAAATTGGAATGGGACCCAATAATTACCATATAATTTAATTATATGGATTTCAAACACCGCAATGTATTCTACACCAATGATAAAAATCATTATTAACATCCAAACATCCAAAGTGAATATTAATACTGTATAAGCGTCAAATAAATAACGCTTAAAACTAATCACAAGGGAGATGTGTGAATATCATCCCAAGACCCGTGTGGGGTTTTCAAACAACACATAAGCATAACAAATAATTGAATAAATTATTGTGCACATGGGCGATGTGTGAAAATTATCGTCCTTATCACATAAACAAGTCAGGAAACTTGTAAATGGAAGTGTATTACACAATATATAACACGACGATAAAAATGTCTCTTCTATTTCTATTCTTTTTATCGCATATAAAATGACGATAAAAAAAATTATAATCTTTATTTCTATACTTTTTTATTCTAATTTACATTTTCTAACAAAAATTTCCCTTTATTCTAATTTACATTGTATGAAATGTTAATTCCTTTACAGTGTATAAAATGTTAATTCCTTTACATTGTATGAAATGTTAATTCCTTTACATTGTATGAAATGTTAATTCCTTTACATTGTATGAAATGTAATCCTTTACATTGTATGAAATGTAATCCTCTTTACATTGTATGAAATGTAATCCTCTTTACATTGTATGAAATGTAATCCTTTTTTACATTATATATAAAAAAATATAATCTCTTTTTATATTGCATAGAAAATGTACTCTTTCATATATTAACCAGGAAATGTATTCTTTTTAGCATTACAAATAACTATGTATCTTTTCTATATTGGATAGAAAATGTATTCCTTTATCATTACATAGAAACATGTATTTTTTTTATTCATTTCTTAGATTACATTGAAAAATGTAATTTCTTTGCATTGTATAAAAATGAAATCTTTTGATGTGACATAAAAATGTAACCTTCTTACATTATAAATAAAATGTAATTCTTTTTATTTGCAAAGCAAATGTAAATCCATTTTTCATTATAAAGAAAATGTAATCTTTTTACTTAACATAAAAATAAATTTTTTTTTTCCATTCTTAGATTAAATTTAAAATGTAATTTTTCATTTCATTATATGATTACATAGAAAAATGTTATTTTTCATTGCCATATATGATTACATAGAAAAATGTAATTTTTCATTGCAATATATGATTACATAGAAAAATGTAATCTTTTTAATTCATTTCTAATTACAGTAAAAAAATGTAATCTTTTATTTTCCTTTCTTACATTATAAAAATGTAACTTTTCCTATCTTTATATTACATTATAAAAATGTAACTTTTCTACTTTTTAACTACATCGAATAAAAATGTAATTTTTCTACTTTTTGATTACATTAAATAAAAATGTAAAATTTTCTATTCTTCCTATATTTACATGGAAAATGTAATATTTATCTTTCATTCTTTAATTACATCATAAATGTAATATTCTTCTTTCATTCTATATTTACATTGAAAATGTAATCTTTTTATTTCATCTTTAATTACATTAAAGAAAATATGTATTCTTTTTATTTCATTTCTAATTACATTGAAAAATGTAACTTTTATGTCAACACATTTGATAACCAATGCACCTCCTCCTAAGATTCATTTACATTGAAAATGTAAATCTTAATGTTTTCTCAAATACAATAAAATATGGATTTTTATTGTTACAACATTTTCATTTCAAACCAATGTGTATTTATTATGATTCATTATATATATATATATATATATATATATATTTCAGTGTAACACATTTTTGTTTAACTAATGATTATTTTTAAATTTTCATTTACATTAAAAATGCAAATTTCAAAGAAAATATATTTTATATACAATGAAAATTTTGATGTTTCATTTACGATAAAATAATAAATTTTAAAGTAAAGACATTTTTATATCATAATGTTTATCTTTAATGTTGCATTTACATTGAAGATGTAAAATCAAATGTATAAACATTTCTATATAACATGGTTCACTTTTAATGTTCATTTACATTAACAAATGTAAATTCAAAGTATAAGCATTTTTATATAACAAGATTCACTCTTAGTGTTTATTTACATTAACAAATGTAAATTCATTGTAGGATAATTTTCGTTCTAAATAATGATCATATTTTTATATATATATACAATAAAAATCTAATTTTTATTGTTCACACAATTCTATATTATAACATGAATATTTCATAACACATAAATATTTTAGAAAGATTCAATCACCGAAATCAACCAGTTTCACATCACAAATAACAACACATAGCAATTAATAGTGGAGGGATAATATCACAATCACAATTACTTTATTTAATTATTCAAAAGGAAATAGAATTCTCACATTGATTTTATTCAGAATTTTCAACGTGCTCTGTTTCAGATCTGGTCTGTTCCATCACGAAGATCTTATCAACACGAGTCCAACGCATTTTGTTTTGCTGAATTCTTACTACGTAGTAAAAAGATATAGCATTTTAACATTTGATTTCATAAATTATTTAACTAATTATAATTAACAATTATAATTACATGATTAAGGGTTGATAATGCTTTCCCCTTCGTCGCTAATTGCTGAACCGTAGGAACCCAATATCGTGCCTTCCAATCCCAAAACGCACAGCACCCGAGGCCTCCAGTTGACGATCAACCACCACCAATCCAACCTCCTACGTGAGCGCGCCCATCGCCTACAACAACTCGAGATCCGCACCCCCCTATGCTCCCAAAATCCAGTTCGAACTCAGCATGTTTGTGTGCAAAAATTGAGAAATCCAAGCCTTTGAATTCGATCATAACCGTTGATAATAATGAGCTTGTTGTCCTCTTCGATTTCGTGTTTTTTAGATTTGAATTTTGTTGTTTGAATTCAACGAAAAAGAGGGAGGAACGAGAGAAGTTTCTGGCCATAGGTGTTGTTGAAAGTGGCGGCTACATATATTAGATTAGGGTTACGTAAATGGTAGGTATATATATATATATATATATATATATATATATATATATACTAATACTATTTTATCCTTTTATTCCAAAAGACCCATTTAATTATAATTAAATTCCTAATGAATTGTTATACTTTGATTTTACCATACCATAATTACCATATGACCAATTAGTATTTATTTACACATTCTACATTCATAATTCGCAGTCATCATCTTAATCATATAAGTTTATTTCAGAATGCTGCATTCTATATATATATATATATATATATATATATCGTTTTGATTACTTAAATAATTTATGCTATTTTTAAATTCACATACCAAAATTCAAGTTAGTTATTACACCGATTTACAGTGTTTGGTTTCAATTGTAATTAAATTTCATTAAGTATGTGTATATATATATATATATATATATATATAATTTCACTAAATTTGGTTTGATTTAATTATGTCAATGAGTTACAAGAATGAAAAAAAATTAGCAATCCAAATATGGTTACATGTTTATTGTATATGGACAAAAACAAATGGTTGCATATGTTAATCAATCTTCTACCATTACCTTATTAATTCACTTTAATGGACTTTAATTGCAATTAATTGTAGCTTATTTCCAATATTAAATTCCATCCTTCATTGTTTACCCATATAAACAAAACCACCCATTTATTTGAAATCAATACATGTCACAAATGTCAAAATATGTAAATTTAATTACTTTCACAGTTATACCATTTAAAGCTGATTTGTGAATTTCTTGACTCAATTAGATTCCAAAGATTCAATAATTTCAATACAAACCAATTTATAACTATATTTACATTCAATGCATATATTCATTTTACAAACAATGGATTATATCTTATTACTGTATTCAATGCATTAAAGAATTCCATATACATGGAATTTCAAAATTATTTAATCCATTATATATTGTTAATTCAGTATTAACTTCTTACTTCAACATAATTATATTATCAAACAAGTCAAGTTCATAAATAGCTATTGAAATACATTATTTAACAAGACAAGTCAAATTCCATACTTTATAAATTTACAACATAAACCATTAATTATAATATTTAAACCAACATTGTTTTAAATCAAATAGTTTGTAAAAACTAATTTTAAAGTTATTCTTACATTTTTATTTAAAATATATATATAACCAATTTATACTCCATATTCCCCAAAATAGCTTAAATAAAAAAAATTAAAATTGGTTCTGAAATTCCGGGTTGTTACAATCGCCCCCACTTAAAATCTTTTCGTCCTCGAAAAGGAACGTTGCTAAAAGTTGTTTAATTAACCAACTTAACTTTAAATTTTTATTCATTGGTTTCAATAATTTTGTTAATTAAATTAATTATCATTTCTATACTTTTATTAGTTAAACTAATAATCAAACATCACAACCAGCAATCATTTAGGTGATTAACCTTTCAAATATACATAACTTTTATATATAGTCAAAAATCATATTCTTAGTGCAAATCACAGCAATGTGTCCTAACTAAGTGTTGATTCTCATACTAGTCAATGGAAATATATAGGAATCCCACTTTAGAGACTCGAACATAAATACTGATGGTGTCCGGACATTACCAGAATTATCCCGGGCGTCTAGAGTGTGATTCTATATCTATCCAGTATATTAAAACTTCGAATATTCGTTAATTACTCGTATATTCGAAATCTTTATATACTCGATTGTCCACATTAAAATATAATATACTCAAATACGTATTTTTAGATAAAATTTCAAAACTAAATTTGTTTTTTTTATATAAAGAAAGTAATACTCTTCACACTCGTTCTAGGATACTACTGATCCTATCTCTAACGAGTTATTCTCATTGGATATTACTAATCCAATCTCTGATGAATTCTTTCATTCGGTTCTAATGTGTTTTGTTCTCAAGCTCTATAAACCAAAGCTCTGATACCAACTGAAACGACCCGAACTCCCCAGTAAAGGAAAGCCTGGATTGCTTTGAGAACAACACACAACAGAACACAAACTAAAGAATATTTTATTGCGGATTACAACAATTACATCAGAGTACAAGAATATAACAGAGTATGAGAACTTATTACCCAAAAGTAATACATTAATATCAGAGGTTTAAATTACACTTAAATGGCAGCGGAAAAATAATACAAATATACAACTGAAAGGAATACACGGATACAGAGCTTTCCGAATACCGCTTCAGCTGTAAGCCAGGATCCTGTAAATATATCTGCAAAAAGCTACTCGACTGCCCGTGTGGAAAATAAGGGCACCCGAGTTTGCCAGTGAAACAAACTACAGGTCAGTCATGGGACTGGTATGAGAAATCTTAACTAAACTTATCTAATAATAAGGCTAATCACAGGACCACGCCGCTAATGCAGAACGGGTTTACTCCATTGGATTGCCAGTGCATAAATTAAAGTAAAACATTAAACAACGCAATGCTTTTTAGAAAAATGAAACCATTATAAGACCCAAGTCCCATCACACAATGCAACGCAAACCGGAGGATAGGGTTTTACCTTATAATGTTCAAAAGATGCTTGATACGATAAAACAGATTTAATATTAGTGTGAATATATTCTAATAAAAACATTTCAATCATAATGTATCAATCATAGACGGCATGGGTACCATATATCATGTCGCCCTACTAGTTCTACAATCAAAACCGCAAGGTCGTATTGGAAATTGGATTTTCCATCACGAGTCGAGGCTAGGGGCAAGCTCCTCTCCGATTCGAGACACTCTAGTAAATGCCCCAGGATCCCCCGCAGCGAACCCTTGGATGCGGTAGGGCCGGTCCTCGCCTATCGGCAGTGGATTAGTTATGCCTGAACACACGTCTTCCGGTTCCTTTGAACCTATAATATGACCACTATCGGTCTATAAAAATCCGAGGCACCTCAAAATCCATCATCCACATAAGTAAAATGCCAGGCCGTGTTAAAGCACTAACACTACCACTAGCTAGAAAGAAACATGTGCACTCCCTACGGTCCATATCCCATTTTTGACTCATACCGGTGTGTGAGGCTCGCGAAGTCACGATATACACAAAGCTATGCCGAAATAGGCTATGCTTTGATCATCCCACAAGGCCCTGCTTTTCAACAAAAGCCTTAATCATTTGCATCTTGGCGTGCCACATTGACAATTCACGCCATGCGATCAATCACTGTTAATATATACCAGGGTGTTAAGTAGAGGATAAATCCTCCACCACCAAACAGACATACACTAACAAAAATCGATTTAATTCACATGGAATGAAATCCAATGTCAGATACGCATCCATTTACTAGCTTATGCTCTGGGTCAGAGTGAAAACCAAATCCGAACAATCAATAATAGTCTGGACGGCCACCACTGAAGCCCCTTCAAGGTAGCTACTCCCATCAAGGGTCTCTGTAGCAACACATCCATCCGATGTGAAGATCATCGGTCTTCAACCACCGTCTTCATCTTCGACTCTTCATCGTCGTAGTAATTATTCGGAATGGGTTAAACCCGCTCTTCCCGAATAACTCACGTATTTTATAATTAAAAAAATCGAGTACTATAAAAACACATCCAATGCCACATTCCAATTCAGAATATTATTCTAATAAAATATTCGTATTATTCTATCAAAGATAAATCCTTTAAGTTTATTCTTAAATCTTTTCTTTTAAAGATTTATTAAAAACTCCATTTTGGTTTTAAATATCAAAATCATTATTTAATGATTATTTAATTTTTAGAAATTAATCTTATCCTTATTTGAGTTAAAGAACTAATGTCATTTAAAACATTGTTCATGATAAACTCAAATTCATCTCCATTAAATAGGGGATTTTCATAGAAATCAGACCAATGTATAATCGATATGAATTTCTTTATCGGGCTATTAATATAAATGGAATAACGGCAAAGTCTTTTAAATTCCATATATATTAACGGCCTTCCTTTACAGAAGCTCATCTCGAATATTATTAAATCAAATTCCATTCAATCCCAATTTAATATATTAAATTGGAAAACTTTACTCTTGGAAAATATTCCATTTTAAATTTTAATAAAAGATTCATAAATCCCAAATTATATTCCACTGCAAACTGGGTTAAAGAACAAGTGTCGTTTAAAAACTGCTCACGATAAATCCCATTTTACATTTCATTTTATTCCAATTATCAAATATGATTGAAACTCTAAAAATCTTAATTAAAAGATTTATTCTTTTCTCAACTGGGGTTAAGAACAGTGTTATTTAAGACACTATTCCCGACAACCCAAAAATCAAATTTATTCTATTTAATTCCAAGTATATATTAACTTATTGGAAAACTTTATTAAATCTTAATTATAAGATTTGTTCTAGTTAATAACTAGTTCATATTGATAAAATATATTTTTATCTCTTCACTATTGGAAATTTTCATCTAAATTCCCTTTAAATCATTTATTATGATTTTACATAATATTTCCATATTTTTAATAATTTTATTTTCAGTCGTACAGTCGGTTTCCAATAACGGCCACCGAACTGCATTCATAGCGACCTTTTCTAAATTTGATTTGGACAAAATTCCAAATCCAACCGTTAAATTTTAAAACTCTTATATTCATTGAAAAGCTCTTTTCGATACGAACCCAACGGTTCCGGTTTTTGAGAATCCGACGGCCGGATCTCCCGTTACATCCATTTAAAGTTAATGGTCGAAATTCGCGAACGGTCGCTGCGCGGCGCATTCTATTCAGGCCATTAAATATATATATATATATATATATATATATGTGTGTGTGTATGTATGTATGTATAATATATATTATATCGTTGATTTCTATTTAAAACGTACTTTATAAAATATTTATAAATTCGCCTTAAAACAGTTTTAACTTTATTTCAATTTAAAGTCTAAATTGAATGTTTTATTTTCTTATCATATTTAAAAATATTAATATTTCTAAAATATTAAGTTTACAAATCACTTCTTTTTAATATTCATTTTAAAATGATACATTATATCGGTAAACACGTTTGGTTTAAAACGCCGTTTCTATTTAAAACAGATTAAATAGGCCAATTCAATTTCTTATTCATTTGTGTTTTATACTGGGCCAGACCTCCCACATTAAGCCTGTGACTTATGGATGCTGGATATGCCGGTTGGTTCCGGGCAGACTTATCCCATAAGTTGGGCTTAACCTCGTGTCATGACCTGTTTCGTATTTTTAACTCAACCCTTTTCATTGTGACATTTTAACACATATAATAAAATCTTTTGAACTTTAAAAGATCAAAACCAATATTTGATTTCCTTTAACTAAATATTGTATTAAAATATTCTTTTAATTAAAAATTGGAATGGCACCCAATAATTACCATATAATTTAATTATATGCATTTCAAACACCGCAATGTATTCTACACCAATGATAAAAATCATTAATAACATCCAAACATCCAAAGTCGATATTAATACTGTATAAGCGTCAAATAAATAACGCTTAAAACTAATCACAAGGGAGATGTGTGAATATCATCCCAAGACCCGTGTGGGGTTTTCAACCAACACATAAGCATAACAAATAATTGAATAAATTATTGTGCACATGGGCGTTGTGTGAAAATTATCGTCCCAATCACATAAACAAGTCAGGAAACTTGTAAATGGAAGTGTATTACACAATATATAACACGACAATAAAAATGTCTCTTCTATTTCTATTCTTTTTATCGCATATAAAATGACGATAAAAAAATTATAATCTTTATTTCTATACTTTTTCATTCTAATTTACATTTTCTAACAAAAATTTCCCTTTATTCTAATTTACGTTGTATGAAATGTTAATTCCTTTACAGTGTATAAAATGTTAATACCTTTACATTGTATGAAATGTTAATTCCTTTACATTGTATGAAATGTTAATTCCTTTACATTGTATGAAATGTAATCCTTTACATTGTATGAAATGTAATCCTCTTTACATTGTATGAAATATAATCCTCTTTACATTGTATGAAATGTAATCCTTTTTACATTATATATAAAAAAATATAATCTCTTTTTATATTGCATAGAAAATGTACTCTTTCCTATATTAACCAGGAAATGTATTCTTTTTAGCATTACAAATAACTATGTATCTTTTCTATATTGGATAGAAAATGTATTCCTTTATCATTACATAGAAACATGTATTTTCTTTATTCATTTCTTGGATTACATTGAAAAATGTAATTTCTTTGCATTGTATAAAAATGAAATCTTTTGATGTGACATAAAAATGTAACCTTCTTACATTACAAATAAAATGTAATTCTTTTTATTTGAAAAGCAAATGTAAATCCATTTTTCATTATAAAGAAAATGTAATATTTTTACTTAACATAAAAATATTTTTTTTTTTTCATTCTTTGATTAAATTTAAAATGTAAATTTTCATTTCAATATATGATTACATAGAAAAATGTTATTTTTCATTGCCATATATGATTACATAGAAAAATGTAATTTTTCATTGCAATATAAGATTACATAGAAAAATGTAATCTTTTTAATTCATTTCTAATTACAGTAAAAAATGTAATCTTTTATTTTACTTTCTTACATTATAAAAATGTAACTTTATCTATCTTTATATTACATTATAAAAATCTTACTTTTCTACTTTTTAACTACATCGAATAAAAATGTAATTTTTCTACTTTTTGATTACATTAAATAAAAATGTAATTTTTTCTATTCTTCCTATATTTATATGGAAAATGTAATATTTATCTTTCATTCTTTAATTACATCATAAATGTAATATTCTTCTTTCATTCTTTATTTACATTGAAAATGTAATCTTTTTATTTCATCTTTAATTACATTAAAGGAAAAAAATGTATTCTTTTTATTTCATTTCTAATTACATTGAAAAATGTAACTTTTATGGCAACACATTTGATAACCAATGCACCTCCTCCTAAGATTCATTTGCATTGAAAATGTAAATCTTAATGTTTTCTCATATACAATAAAATATGGATTTTTATTATTACTACATTTTCATTTCAAACCAATGTGTATTTTTAATGATTCATAATATATATATATATATATATATATATATATATATTTCAGTGTAACACATTTTATTTAACTAATGATCATTTTTAAAATTTCATTTACATTAAAAATGCAAATTTCAAGGAAAATATATTTTATATACAATGAACATTTTGATGTTTCATTTACGATAAAATAATAGATTTTAAAGTAAAGACATTTTTATATCATAATGTTTATCTTTAATGTTGCATTTACATTGAAGATGTAAAATCAAATGTATAAACATTTCTATATAACATGGTTCACTTTTAATGTTCATTTACATTAACAAATGTAAATTCAAAGTATAAACATTTTTATATAACAAGATTCACTCTTAGTGTTTATTTATATTAACAAATGTAAATTCATTATAGGACATTTTTCTTTCTAAATAATGATCATATTTTTATATATATACAATAAAAATCTAATTTTTATTGTTCACACAATTCTATATTATAACATGAATATTTCAAAACACATAAATATTTTAGAAAGATTCAATCACCAAAATCAACCAGTTTCACATCACAAATAACAACACATAGCAATTAATAGTGGAGGGATAATATCACAATCACAATTACTTTATTTTAATTATTTAAAAGGAAACAGAATTCTCACATTGATTTTATTCTGAATTTCCAACGTGCTCTGTTTCAGATCTGGTCTGTTCCATCACGAAGATCTTATCAACATGAGTCCAACGCATTTTGTTTTGCTGAATTCTGACTATGTAGTAAAAAGATATGGCATTTTAACATTTGATTTCATAAATTATTTAACTAATTATAATTTACAATTATAATTACATGATTAAGGCTTGATAATGCTTTCCCCTTCGTCGCTAATTGCTGAACCGTAGGAACCCAACATCGTGCCTTCCAATCCCAAAACGCACAGCACCCGAGGCCTCCAGTTGACGATCAACCACCACCAATCCAACCTCCTACGTGAGCGCGCCCATCACCTACAACAGCTCGAGATCCGCACCCCCTGCGCTCCCAGAATCCAGTTCGAACTCAGCATGTTTGTGTGCAAAAATTGAGAAATCCAAGCCTTTGAATTCAATCATAACCGTTGATAATAATGAGCTTGTTGTCCTCTTCGATTTCGTGTTTTTTAGATTTGAATTTTGTTGTTTGAATTCAACGAAAAAGAGGGAGGAACGAGAGAAGTTTCTGGCCATGGGTGTTGTTGAAAGTGGCGGCTACATATATTTGATTAGAGTTACGTAAATGGTAGGTATATATATATACTAATACTATTTTATCCTTTTATTCCAAAAGACCCATTTAATTATAATTAAATTCCTAATGAATTGTTATACTTTGATTTTACCATACCATAATTACCATATGACCAATTAGTATTTATTTAAACATTTTACATTCATAATTCGCAGTCATCATCTTAACCATATAAGTTTATTTCAGAATGCTGCATTATATATATATATATATATATATATATATATATATCGTTCTGATTACTTAAATAATTTATGCTATTTTTAAGACAAATTCACATACCAAAATTCAAGTTAGTTATTACACCGATTTACAGTGTTTGGTTTCAATTGTAATTAAATTTCATTAAGTATATATATATATATATATATTTAATTTCACTAAATTTGGTTTGATTTAATTATGTCAATGGGTTACAAGAATGAAAAAAAAATTAGCAATCCAAATATGGTTACATGTTTATTGTATATGGACAAAAACAAATGGTTGCATGTGTTAATCAATCTTCTACCATTACCTTATTAATTCACTTTAATGGACTTTAATTGCAATTAATTGTAGCTTATTTCCAATATTAAATTCCATCCTTCATTGTTTACCCATATAAACAAAACCACCCATTTATTTGAAATCAATACATGTCACAAATGTCAAAATATGTAAATTTAATTACTTTCACAGTTATACCATTTAAAGCTAATTTGTGAATTTCTTGACTCAATTAGATTCCAAAGATTCAATAATTTCAATACAAACCAATTTATAACTATATTTACATTCAATGCATATATTCATTTTACAAACAATGGATTATATCGTATTACTGTATTCAATGCATTAAAGAATTCCATATATATGGAATTTCAAAATTATTTAATCCATTATATATTGTTAATTCAGTATTAACTTCTTACTTCAACATAATTATATTATCAAACAAGTCAGTTTCATAAATAGCTATTGAAATACATTATTTAACAAGACAAGTCAAATTCCATACTTTATAAATTTACAACATAAACCATTAATTATAATATTTAAACCAACATTGTTTTAAGTCAAATAGTTTGTAAAAACTAATTTTAAAGTTATTCTTACATTTTTATTTAAAAAAAATATATAACCAATTTATACTCCATATTCCCCAAAATAGCTTAAATAAAAAAAAATTAAAATTGGTTCTGAAATTCCGGGTTGTTACATTAACTCTATCGATTAGCTCTAACTGATTAACTCTAACTGTTTAACTCTAACTGGTTTAACTCTACGGTTTAACCTAACTGGTTAACCCTAATGGTTTTACTCTAACTGGTTAACCTTAACTGATTAACTCTTTGTCCTTATTCAGTTTCAACCATCGATGTTGAAATCAATTCTTACTTCTTTATATAAGTCCTGACTTATATATTCTATTTATCCAAATGATAAATATTTAACTTAATTTATAAATATCATTTATAAATCAATCTGTTCCTTTTATCTGTTTACTTCTTCATATATAAGTTCAGACTTATATATATCTATTTATCCAAAGATAAATATTTCCTTTATAATCTATTTATTTTCTAAACAAATATCTCCTTTATCATCTATTTGATTATGGTTTTACACTATTTCCTTTTCAATCCTATTTGTAATTGGTTTACAAATATTTCCTTGTATATCTTTATTTATTCTACTCTATTTATTTCCTTTATATTACCTTATTTATTTCCTAAATGAATATTCTCTTTAATGTATCCTATTTATTTACTAAATAAATAATTCATTTAATATCCTATTTATTTTCCCAATAGTCATAACCTTTTTATCTCATTCTATTTATTTAACAAATAAATATCTCCTTTATTTTATTCTATTTATTTATTCTAAATGTTTCCTTAAAAATCTTCTATTTATTTAACAAATAAATATCTCATTTAATATCTCTTATTTATTTAACAAATAAATAATCCATTTCCTTATCTTATTTATTTAACAAATAAATAATCCATTATCTTATCTTGTTTATTTAACAACAAATAATTCACTTTATAAATATTCCATTTATAAAGATTTCCCTTCATTTATAATTCCACTTAAACGTATTTCCTATTTATAAATATTCCATTTATAAATATTTCTATTTATAAATATTCTCTTTTATAAAATCCTCTGATTTTATAAATATTCTCCTTTCAGTATTCATTTTGACAAATTCCCCTTTTCTCCAAAATCCCGGTATTTTATGGTGTTTAACATATCAAATTACGATGTCCAATATCGTCCATACACACACAATCAACAACAGGTTATAATTCATATCATATATCAAAATATATGAAAAAAACCAATAAAATAACTGTTGAGGAATCCAGTCGGATTCCTCCAACCTGTTTCCCTGCATCCACAGATGTTACACAATAAAATCAACATCACTTTCAGTTCCATATGATATATTCTGTTAAACAGAATCAATATAGAAATTCACTAACTGACTAGCAGTTCAATCAAACAGTCAGCACACAGTCAATCAGCCAATATCTAATAGTTCTAAGAATACAACATGAAAATATAAACTGTTCAGAGTTAGTGAGATTTACTCACATTTGCAGTTCATCGTTAAAGAACGTTAAACTATTTTTGATTTGAATCAAACAATTTATTTTGCCATAAATTCATACGAGTCCCAATCCACTTCCCGTCAGTTCCATTGGGTAGTGTCCGTTCATACGATCCCATTGGACCCTGTTTCGCTGAATTTCGAGGTCGTATGATCAAGTTATATGATTTACAAGTTTGGTTGAATTAAAATTAAACATAACTATATATATAAATTAGACGGGCCTTCACCTTTCTTTCAAGCCCACATCCCACCAATTAAACCCAGCCCGAGCCCACACGTCTTCTTCCCAATTCCATCGTTGTGGCCTCCTGTACATCACTCCATAGCCGATCCTTCCATCGACTAATTCTCCCACCTTTCTCCACTACAAATCAAACTAAAATCACTATCCTCCTCCTCGATCAATCCTCTTCAATCCCATCATCATAGACTCACACTCGACAGCTTCCATCGAGTTGCGTCTTGAGCCCTGTACAGTTTCACGCTACGGTTTTTCATCACCGAGCTCCCCAGATTTCCGTGTACACCTACGGTTTCCTTCCATCAACTCAACCGAAACCTCCAATCCCCCTAACAATCACCACCGAAGCAACCAGGTTGAACCCTAGGTTCTGCGGTCAACGACAGCAACAATGCTGTTGCGTTCGAGCACACAAAAACCTACATCCAATCGAAGACCTTCCTCTTATGAATTCAAATATATATCATTCTCAATTTATAGATTTTTATTCAATTTGATTTTGATTTTTTCCTTTGATCGACTTTTTCTGTATGAATAAATGGCAACGGAGCAAAAATATTTGATCAGAGGAAATTTGTTTTAGGGTTAGGAGAGTTTAAGGATATTATATAGGAAAATTATATTATTTTAATATTCGATTTTTATATTCATTTTTATCCTTACGTTGTTTGTATCAGTCCTCTAAAATTCCTGTGATCACAAACGATACCCAAAAATCACGAAAATTGGTATGTAGCTACATTTCGACATTACGGTCCCAATGAAACTGGTTTCGTCGAATTTCGACTTCGTATGCTCACACAGCGTATTTTTAACTATAAAAATACTGACTGTTTTCACTCTAAAAATCCGTACGGCCACTCAGTGACTCTAAAAATCACGAAACTGGAAATCTAACAACTATTTGACATTGCGGATCCAACAAAATTAGTTTCGTCGAATTCCAACTTCGTTTGCAAAACCGGCTATTTTTAAAGCTCTGAATGACCCATTTTAAATATATAAATATATTTAAATATAATTAAATTAAATATAAATAAATTTATATTATCGTATATATTCACAGTGGAATACTATACAGCTCTACTGGGATTCATTACTTGATATTTCAAATCCCGATTAAATCGATATTCGATTTATATTGAAATTCCTTTTAAAAATATAAATAATTCCATTATAAATTATAAAGGAATTCCACAGCGAATTTTCTAAAATTTGATTTGGACGTAAATCAAAATCTACACGACGAAATCCCGATTTTTCTCTTCCACTAGAAAGATATACTCCACCAGCTCCGAACGTTTCTTGTCTCACAGAAATCCGACTTTAAACGGCTTCTGTATATCCAGTTGAAGTTCGAATCGCCAAATAACGAACTGTAGCGCCATTTCAAGCTCGATTGGAATTATAATATAATTATACGTTCAAACTGAAGTTATTTAAATATATACGTTATTCTAATTCAATTCCAAACTGAATTTAATATCACAGATGATCCAGTTCACACCATATTGCCATTTCAGTCAATTTTGGTTATTTCAAAATTAAATATATTATTTAATTTATTATTTTAATTAAATATTCACCATTATTTAATTCAATGACCATGAAATCCTTTTAATCACCTTTTAAATAATTAAATTAATTAATTATTATACTGCTGAAAATGCGGGTCATTACACTTGAGATTTCTTGTGACCCCCAAGGGTCTGTTATGCTTAGCTTCCTGTAGTCTTTTGATGCATCTATAGATGACTTGCAATCTGTTCTAGTAGTCCAATATTATTCTAATATTTTTGAGGAGATCCGGGGCTTACCTCCGAGGCGCAAGATCGATTTTTGCATATATATATGATGGACAATGCAAAGCCAGTTGCATTACCAGTGCGCCATATGGCTCCGAGAGAAAGGAAAGAGTTGAATTAGCAAGTAGGGGAGCTGCTTGAGAAGGGGTTTATCAGACGAAGCATATCTGAATGGGGTGCTCCAATCGTATTCGCAACTAAGGCGGATGGATCGATTCGTTTGTGCATGGACCATAGAGAATTAAACAAACTCACAAAGAAGAATAGTCACCCACTTCTGAGGATAGACGACTTGTTTGACCAGCTTGTCGGTGCCTCGGTATTCTCTTTGTTGGACTTGGCCACGGAGTTTCATCAGTTGAGGGTGGCTGAGGATAATATAGACAAGACTGCATTTAGGACTCCGGATGGTTTCTTTGAATGGCTAGTTATGCCTTTTGGGCTGACAAATGCACCTGCCTATTTTTTCGATCTAATGAGTAGGGTGTTCCGGGAATTCCTAAATAAATTTTTCGTAGTCTTTGTTGATGATATTTTGATCTTCTCCAAGAGCAAAGAAGAGCATGCCCAGGATTTGATAGAAGTTTTGAAGAAAATGCTCAATGACCATCAGCTTAAGGCAAAGTTCTCCAAATGCCATTTTTGGAGAAAGGAGGTGAGATTCTTAAGGCATGTAGTCTCCAAAGAAGGGATAACTGTGGATCCCGCGAAAGTAGTTGCAGTGCATGTAACAACCCGTATTTTCAATAACCTGTAATAACATAAATCGAGGCAGAATTTAATTCTAAAATGGGAATCAAGGGAAACGGGCTATGCCATTGCGTTCGTCTCGGAAAAATACGCGAAATAGAGTCCGAGTTTTCGAAAATCGGAGTCCGTATGACCAAGATATGGCCTCGCGAAGTTTCACGAAAATTCCCAAATTAAAGTATACTTAATTAAGTGAAATGGGTTGTGTAGATATATATATATATATATATTGATATATATATATATATAATTGAAATTTTAATAAATAAATATGCAAAAATGCTCAAAACAGCGAATTGGGAGAGGGGAATAACCGAACCGGCCGATTTTTGAAGTCGACCCGAGCCCGCTGGGTCGACTAGGGGTTAATCCAGGGTGTTTGGCTGTCAACCCGTGGGCCGATTCGCTCAAGTGCAGATTTTGCATTTGAATGGTTCTCATGGTCCATCTTTAATCTAAAGGCCCTAGATGGTTCCTACACTTGACTTCTTCCCCAAGACATGCTTTGATGGCTTGGATTGAATCTAGGGTTAATCCTATGGCCTAAAACACTTGCCTAATCTATAAATAAGACCCTAACCTACCCTAATTCATTCATAATTAAACCTAGTGACTAAACTATGGCAAAATGCTAGCTCTCATGGCCTCCACTAATTTTATGAAGAGGGTTGCATACTAATCACTCTCTAATCAACTTCTAATCCCTTCTTAGCATCTTAATCTTCTTCATTTGGTGTTCAAAGTTGCTAGTTGTGAGTTTCTATCACTTTGATGATCTTTTGGTAAACTAATTAGATGAGATGTGATGAGATTTATGGTTTTGTATGTGGGTTAATGAGCTTTGAATCATATGATATGATGTTAGCATTAATCTTATGTTTATGCATGTTGAGTATGTAAGCTTATGCAAGTTTAATATGATGTATGTTATGTTTGCATGATGCTAAATATGCAAGTTGTGGGCTATGTAATCATATGCATGTTATGCAAGTTCATGGTAATATGCTATGCAAGTTACATGTATGTAAATATGCAAGTTACATGTTTGTTAATATGCAAGTTACATGTTTGTTAATATGCAAGTTACATGTATGTAAATATGCAAGTTACATGTTTGTTAATATGCAAGTTACATGTTTGTTAATATGCAAGTTACATGTATGTAAATATGCAAGTTACATGTTTCTTTATATGCAAGTTACATGTTTGTTAATATGCGAGTTACATGTATGTAAATATGCAAGTTACATGTTTATTAATATGCAAGTTCATGATGACACATTATGCAAGTCTATAAGCTAATATGCAAGTTTGTTATGCAAAATGAATATGTAAGTTATGTGACATATTATATGCAAGTTATGTGACATGTTATGCAAGTTCATATGCAAGTTATGTGTTTGTTAATATGCAAGATGGCACCTTTGAAACATGTTCATTCATATGCGAGTTGACACCTTTTATATGTGTTATATCATGAACGAAATTACGTGGGAACGATGGGGTAATTAAATGCATAAGTTAATAAGATTGTGTGAAATTAATATAATTATGCATAACACAAAATAAATAAACATAGTATGGGAATTTGCCTATTTGGTTAGGTGTACCCATACTATGTGTTGGGAATTTACCTATTGAGTTAGGTCTACCCCATGGGAATTTACCTATTAAGTTAGGTCTACCCATGTTAAGAAAACTTGATTAATTAGGGATAATTAATATAAAATTATGAGGGTGATTAATTAGGTGTAATTAATTGACTAAGACACGAGGTTGGACTCAGTTGTAGCGTAAAACTGCCCGGACCCAACCGGCTTAACCAGTTGCTACAAATGTTAGCCCAATGTGAGAGGTCTTAGGCACAAACTAAATACGTAATTAATGTAAAGACACGAGGTTAGACTCTGTTATGACATAAGGCTGCCCGGACCCAACCGGCTTAACCAGCGGTCATAAAAGACAGTCTAATGTGAGAGGTCTTTACAAAGGTTACGTTCTTAATTAATTAATTAAGAAACACTTAACCATATTAGCATGTAGAGGGACATGAGGGGTTAAGTGGGTGCCTCGGGTGGCAT
Source organism: Allium sativum (assembly GCA_030737875.1). Taxonomy (NCBI): domain Eukaryota; kingdom Viridiplantae; phylum Streptophyta; class Magnoliopsida; order Asparagales; family Amaryllidaceae; genus Allium; species Allium sativum. The sequence goes on from CM060922.1 coordinate 888,999,768, forward strand.
GAGAAAATCTAGTGGTTGCCTTGGGTGGCAATAGAAAATACGATTAGAATACTTAACCAAAATGGAACATGTAATTAAAACATGATTAAAGGGTTAAGTGGGATATACTAGAAAAAGGGACAAGCTTAGGTGGGTAGCTTGTGGAGGCCCATTTCAACCAGTAACCCATACGTATCTTTGTGGGCTCGACCCATGTCGAGGACGGGACACGCATACTGGGCTTGACTGTAAGAGGCAAACGGGTTAGCGGTGGCAACGCAAGTCCAACGGGCTTCATATGCGTGAGTGGGCCCGGGCTGGTAGGTAAGCCGTTGTTGCATCGAGTAGATATAAGCCGTGCACCTTTAGTTCCATCAGGTTGCCACATTGGGGAATGATACATCCCACGGTGGGGCCAGCACGGGTATCTACGTTAGGGAGCCGATCGAATGGGAAGTAGTGTGTACACCTAGTGGATTGTAGGGCCCCGTGGCGCCTACTTGGTCACCTAGGGGTACGCAGGTACTAATTAGTAAATTTTATAAGTCCTTGGGTGGGATCAACCTTTAAGTTAGGAACGACTGGTGTGGTGCAGTTTAGTAATTTACCTTAGGGAGGGTAGATGCGTCTTTATCCTTTATCTTCGTTTAGTTGACTGCTTAGGGTAGCCATTCATCCCTATATGTTACCGTATATCAGTTTATGTCTTCTCTGGTTACTTTAACGATTGTATTGTTAAAGTTATAGGACTCGCTCAGACTTATGTCTGACCCTGTTGTTTTTATCTTTTTCCCAACCCTCAGGTCCTACGGTGGATCCTAGCAGTAGTGGAGCTTGATCGGATTGCTGTTCCAGTCTTTAGGAGCTTGGATAGATGTAAAGCTCCAGTTATCCAGTTATCTTTTCTTTTGTTTGGCTATTGTATGAGAGTGGGATTATGTACTTCTTTATTTTGATGGATATTGTACTTGACCTTTATTGTGGTTTTATGATGTAACCAGACATGTTTTACTTCCGCTGTTATGAGATGATGTTTTAAAATTTCAAGTACTATTTATATCTGTCTTGTTGTAATTTTTCTGTTCTATATTCACTAAAATACTCCACCAATGCTATGGCATTCCCTTAGTGAGTGATCATAGCGGGAGTGGGGTGTTACACGTGGTATCAGAGCTTAAGGTTACCAGAACAGATAAAATTTTTGAGAAAAACTACTTTCTAAGAGTATTTTCGAAGAAAGGATTTTTAAAAGCATGTCTTCTAAGAGAAAAAGTTTTTGAAAAAGAAAAGCATAATCCCCAATAGCCATATCTTTATCTTTCGGAATCTCCTTTTTGAATCTTTCCTCTTTCGTTTCAGCATGGCTGAAGATCTTAACATCCCGGAGGGTTTAGTTATACCACTATGGTATAGGAGGTTGCAAGAGGCTAGGGCCGCGGCTGCGGGTCCGGCCAATGCTACTACACCAGAGACAACCGCTCCTCCTCCTCAGCCTAGAGTGGATAATTTTGCTAAGGTTTGCAAGGAGTTCAAGGCTATAGGAGGAAAACCTTTTCTTGGTTCAGAGACTTTCGTAGAGGCTAGAGATTGGCTTAAGGAAGTGGAAGAGTTGCTAGATATCTTTGAAGTGGAAGAGGGAAAGAAAGTCAAGTTGGCGGCTTGGTTAATGAAGGGAGAGGCCTCATTCTGGTGGGAGGTCACTAATGGAGAACGCCCTGTTGACTCTTGGGCAGATTTTAAGCAAAGGTTTGGGGCTAAGTTTCTCTCAAGGGCGGAAGAGAATCTGTTTATGGAGAAGTTCTTGAATTTGAAGCAAGGGAATCTCACGGTGAAAGAATATGTCAACAAATTCAATCAATTAGCAAGGTTTGGCATAGAGTTGGTGAATACACCGGAGAAGAAGGCTTTGAGGTTCGTTAGAGGCTTGAACGAACCATTGCAAGGAATAGCTATGACTCACATTCCTATGGGGGCCACTTTTGAGAAGCTTGTCTACATGGCACTTATGCATGAGGATGATAAGAATTCTAAGGCACCAGAGAAAAAGGGGGATCAGAAGAAACCGCAACAGCAACAACAAGGCAAGGGCGGAAAAGGCAATGGTGACAAAAAGAAGACGAAGAAGAAGTGCTTCAATTGTGGAACACCAGGACACCTTAGTAAGGATTGTCGCAAAAAGAAGAAAACCGGTTGCTTTCATTGTGGTGAAGCAGGGCATCTTGTGAAAAACTGCCCAAAGAAGGGGCAGAAGACGGGGTCTACCTCAGGAGGCCAGGTGCAAGCTCTTATAGCACCACCTCAGTCAGGGGGGCAAGTTCAGGTTCTCTCAGTTCCACCGATTCAGCAGAGAGGTAGAACTATTTCCGTTGAAAGTCTGGTTTTTCTGTTTGATCATCCAGTTCGTACTTTGTTTGACTCTGGCGCATCGCATTCTTTTATCTCATCATCGTTAGTTGAGTCACTGCACTTAGACACCAGTCTAGTTGATGATCCCTTGGTTGTCTCAAACCCAATTGGGGGCTCCATATATCTGTCTATGATATGTTTGGGTTTGAAGATTTCTATACTTAGCGTTGAGTTTAGATGTGATGCTTTTGTATTGGGCTTCACGGGCTATGGGTTGATCTTGGGCATGGACTGGTTATCCAGTAATGGTGCCGTTCTTGATTGCGAAAGGAGAGTTGTCAGGCTCATGACCCGCTTGGGTAACACTCTCGAGATCTCTTGCAATCCCATGGAATCTGTTTTGCTAAGTTATCTTGAATCGCTCGATGCTTCGGTCGAGAGTTTGTGTTCTGTCAGAGTAGTCCGGGAATATCCGGATGTGTTTGAAGAAGTAAAGGGTTTGCCTCCGAAGCGGGAGATAGATTTCCGAATTTATTTGGTGGATAATGCCAAACCAGTGTCTTTGCCAGTACGCCACATGGCTCCTCGTGAGAGAAGAGAACTTCATAAGCAAGTAGGGGAGTTGCTTGAGAAGGGGTTCATAAGGCGAAGTATATCGGAGTGGGGAGCTCCAGTAGTGTTTGCCACGAAGGCGGATGGGTCCCTCAGACTTTGTGTGGATTATAGAGAACTTAATAAGCTCACGAAGAAGAATAGACACCCATTACCGAGGATAGATGATCTCTTTGATCAGTTGGTTGGCGCGTCAGTATTTTCGCAGATGGACTTAGCTACAGGGTTTCATCAGTTAAGAGTGGCGGAGGACAGTATAGAGAAGACTGCTTTCCGGACTCCGGATGGTTTTTATGAGTGGCTAGTGATGCCATTTGGGTTGACAAACGCCCCCGCATACTTTGTTGATCTCATGAGTAGAGTGTTCAGAGAGTATCTGAATAAGTTTGTAGTAGTTTTTGTGGATGACATCTTGGTCTTTTCCAAGAATGAAGAAGAGCATGCCTTACATCTCAAGGAAGTGTTGGAGACTCTTCGAGCGCATAGTCTTAAAGCTAAATTCTCTAAATGCCATTTTTGGAGAAGAGAAGTGCGATTCTTAGGGCATGTGGTCTCTAAGGAAGGGATAGCTGTGGATCCCGCAAAGATAGTATCTATCCAGGATTGGAAAGTTCCTAGAAATGCTACCGAGGTAAGAAGTTTCTTGGGGTTGGCAGGATATTATAGGAAGTTCATCAAAGACTTCGCGAAGATATCAGCCCCATTAACCCGCTTGACGAAAAAGAATCTGGTTTTCTCGTGGGATGTAGATTGTGATGATGCTTTCCGACGGTTAAAGAGAGCTTTGACCACCGCTCCAGTTTTAGTGCTCCCGGATGGGAGTAAGCCGTTTGTTGTTTATACCGATGCTTGTGGAACAGGATTAGGCGCAGTCTTGATGCAGGAGGGAAGGGTAATAGCCTATGGAGGGAGACAATTGAGAGTGCATGAGAAGAATTACCCTACCCATGATCTAGAGTTGGCCGCGATTGTTTTCGCACTTAAGTCTTGGCGCCATTATCTTCTTGGTGAGAGATTCGAGTTGTTCACCGACCATAAATCATTGAAGTACTTATTCTCTCAGAAGGATTTAAACTTAAGACAGCAAAGGTGGATGGAGTTCTTAGCATCCTATGATTTCGAGATAGCGTATACCCCTGGTAAGGGTAACGTGGTGGCAGACGCCTTGAGTAGAAAAAGGCTATCTTTGAGTCCATTGTTCGTGGAACGACGAAGCTTGGAGTTTCTTTCTTTGTTTGACTTCAGACCTTCTGTTGATTTTGTACCTGGTTTGTTGGCATCCTTGGAGGTTAGACCTACTCTTTTGAGACGGATTGGCGAGGCTCAGCGAGACGACCCACAGTTGGTTGTGTTGGTAGAGAAGCTTATAAGAGGGGAGTCGTCCAGCCATTTGGGTAGATACACCATAGATGATAAGGGATGGTTGCATAGAGACGGTAGACTTTGTGTACCGCAAGATGAGGGTTTGAAGAAGGCTATTTTGGATGATGCACATCGTTCAAGAATGACTATTCATCCCGGTGGAGACAAAATGTACCAAGACATGAAGAGAGTTTTCTTCTGGGCCGGTATGAAGAAAGATGTGGCCGAGTATGTGGCTAGATGCTTAGTGTGCCAACAAGTTAAAGTGGAGCAAAGGAAACCCGGTGGGTTGCTACACCCATTGGAAGTTCCACAGTGGAAGTGGGATAGTGTCTCGATGGATTTCATCGACGGGTTACCGAGATCGAGGAAGGGCAATACGGGAATTTGGGTTGTGGTAGACAGACTTACCAAGAGTGCCCATTTTATACCCGTAAAGAGTAAGAGGACCGCTCCATGGCTTGCTTCAGTCTATGTTAGAGAGATTGTTAGATTGCATGGCGTACCATCCAGCATTGTGAGTGATCAAGATCCTATTTTCACTAGTGAGTTTTGGAGAAGTTTGCAAGAGGCGGTAGGGACTCAGTTGTGTTTGAGCACCGCATATCATCCTCAGACGGACGGTCAGACTGAGAGGGTGAACCGTATCTTAGAAGATCTTTTGAGGCTTTGTATCTTGGATTTTGGAGGTACATGGGAAGAACATCTTCCTTTGGTGGAGTTCGCATATAATAACAGCTTTCAGTCCAGTATTGGTATGGCTCCTTTCGAAGCTCTTTATGGAAGGCCTTGTCGATCTCCTACATGTTGGTGGGAATCTACGGATAAGATCTTGCTTGGGCCGGATATGGTTAGAGAGACTTCAGAGAAGATTGATTTAATTCGAAAAAGGATGAAAGCAGCGCAAGATAGACAGAAATCTTATGCGGATCGGAGAAGGACGGATCTTGAGTTTGAGGTTGGGGACATGGTTTTTGTCAAAGTATCTCCATTGAGAAATGTTGTTCGCTTTGGGTCCGTAGGGAAGTTAGCACCGAGATTTGTTGGGCCGTTTCCTATTAAGGAAAGGATTGGACGGATGGCATATAGGGTGGAGTTGCCCGACAGACTTAGTGGTGTTCATGATGTATTCCATGTATCACATTTGAGGAAGTGCTTACATGAGACCGCGGAGGTGGTAGAGCCGAGCTTGCTTAGAGATGTAGAGGTAGAGCGTGATGCGACGATTCGACGAGCTCCTACTCGCATCCTTGGGTCAGAAACTAGGAAGTTGAGGAACAGAGAAGTTCATCTAGTTAAAGTGCAATGGGGAGATGACGAAAGCAATGCTACTTGGGAGACGGAAGCAAAGATGCGTTCTTTGTATCCATTTCTTTTTGAGAGTATGTCTTTTAACTTCTCCTTTATTGCTTGTCTAGTACTTATCTTATCTTTAGTATATCCTCTCGCTAATACCTATGACCTTTAGATAGGGTAAAACCTATGGTTGAAACATGTGTTTGAAACATGTTATGGTTGATGGATGCATATGGATGCAATTGTTTGCTAGTGGTTGCTCGTGGATGCATATACACACACATTAGGCACTAGATCGGCTCAGTCACTTCATGTTGCATATTGCATAAATGGATGTGGTAGTTGGATTGATGGATGTATCATGGCTGTGTTATCATATGGATGATGCATTTTTGTGTATGGTTGTGCACGCATGTAGAAATTTGTATGTGTCAATAGGGTTTCGCATACATATTGGATGCATGGCACTATCATGGTTTGCATTAAGGAGGTTTACTGTATCAGTAACCGCCTGATTTTTGCATTAGGTAAGTACATATACACACACTTTTGCATATATCCATCCAGCATTTAGAATCTTGTAAGGACAATGATTGCTCGTGGATGATGCTTTGAGTAGATGGATGATTGGATGGTAGGATACGTTCTTCCTAACTTGAAGATTTCGGGGACGAAATCCTTTAAGGAGGGGAGAATGTAACAACCCGTATTTTCAATAACCTGTAATAACATAAATCGAGGCAGAATTTAATTCTAAAATGGGAATCAAGGGAAACGGGCTATGCCATTGCGTTCGTCTCAGAAAAATACGCGAAATAGAGTCCGAGTTTTCGAAAATCGGAGTCCGTATGACCAAGATATGGCCTCGCGAAGTTTCACGAAAATTCCCAAATTAAAGTATACTTAATTAAGTGAAATGGGTTGTGTAGATATATATATATATATATATATATTGATATATATATATATATATATATATAATTGAAAATTTAATAAATAAATATGCAAAAATGCTCAAAACAGCGAATTGGGAGAGGGGAATAACCGAACCGGCCGATTTTTGAAGTCGACCCGAGCCCGCTGGGTCGACTAGGGGTTAATCCAGGGTGTTTGGCTGTCAACCCGTGGGCCGATTCGCTCAAGTGCAGATTTTGCATTTGAATGGTTCTCATGGTCCATCTTTAATCTAAAGGCCCTAGATGGTTCCTACACTTGACTTCTTCCCCAAGACATGCTTTGATGGCTTGGATTGAATCTAGGGTTAATCCTATGGCCTAAAACACTTGCCTAATCTATAAATAAGACCCTAACCTACCCTAATTCATTCATAATTAAACCTAGTGACTAAACTATGGCAAAATGCTAGCTCTCATGGCCTCCACTAATTTTATGAAGAGGGTTGCATACTAATCACTCTCTAATCAACTTCTAATCCCTTCTTAGCATCTTAATCTTCTTCATTTGGTGTTCAAAGTTGCTAGTTGTGAGTTTCTATCACTTTGATGATCTTTTGGTAAACTAATTAGATGAGATGTGATGAGATTTATGGTTTTGTATGTGGGTTAATGAGCTTTGAATCATATGATATGATGTTAGCATTAATCTTATGTTTATGCATGTTGAGTATGTAAGCTTATGCAAGTTTAATATGATGTATGTTATGTTTGCATGATGCTAAATATGCAAGTTGTGGGCTATGTAATCATATGCATGTTATGCAAGTTCATGGTAATATGCTATGCAAGTTACATGTATGTAAATATGCAAGTTACATGTTTGTTAATATGCAAGTTACATGTTTGTTAATATGCAAGTTACATGTATGTAAATATGCAAGTTACATGTTTGTTAATATGCAAGTTACATGTTTGTTAATATGCAAGTTACATGTATGTAAATATGCAAGTTACATGTTTCTTTATATGCAAGTTACATGTTTGTTAATATGCGAGTTACATGTATGTAAATATGCAAGTTACATGTTTATTAATATGCAAGTTCATGATGACACATTATGCAAGTCTATAAGCTAATATGCAAGTTTGTTATGCAAAATGAATATGTAAGTTATGTGACATATTATATGCAAGTTATGTGACATGTTATGCAAGTTCATATGCAAGTTATGTGTTTGTTAATATGCAAGATGGCACCTTTGAAACATGTTCATTCATATGCGAGTTGACACCTTTTATATGTGTTATATCATGAACGAAATTACGTGGGAACGATGGGGTAATTAAATGCATAAGTTAATAAGATTGTGTGAAATTAATATAATTATGCATAACACAAAATAAATAAACATAGTATGGGAATTTGCCTATTTGGTTAGGTGTACCCATACTATGTGTTGGGAATTTACCTATTGAGTTAGGTCTACCCCATGGGAATTTACCTATTAAGTTAGGTCTACCCATGTTAAGAAAACTTGATTAATTAGGGATAATTAATATAAAATTATGAGGGTGATTAATTAGGTGTAATTAATTGACTAAGACACGAGGTTGGACTCAGTTGTAGCGTAAAACTGCCCGGACCCAACCGGCTTAACCAGTTGCTACAAATGTTAGCCCAATGTGAGAGGTCTTAGGCACAAACTAAATACGTAATTAATGTAAAGACACGAGGTTAGACTCTGTTATGACATAAGGCTGCCCGGACCCAACCGGCTTAACCAGCGGTCATAAAAGACAGTCTAATGTGAGAGGTCTTTACAAAGGTTACGTTCTTAATTAATTAATTAAGAAACACTTAACCATATTAGCATGTAGAGGGACATGAGGGGTTAAGTGGGTGCCTCGGGTGGCATGAGAAAATCTAGTGGTTGCCTTGGGTGGCAATAGAAAATACGATTAGAATACTTAACCAAAATGGAACATGTAATTAAAACATGATTAAAGGGTTAAGTGGGATATACTAGAAAAAGGGACAAGCTTAGGTGGGTAGCTTGTGGAGGCCCATTTCAACCAGTAACCCATACGTATCTTTGTGGGCTCGACCCATGTCGAGGACGGGACACGCATACTGGGCTTGACTGTAAGAGGCAAACGGGTTAGCGGTGGCAACGCAAGTCCAACGGGCTTCATATGCGTGAGTGGGCCCGGGCTGGTAGGTAAGCCGTTGTTGCATCGAGTAGATATAAGCCGTGCACCTTTAGTTCCATCAGGTTGCCACATTGGGGAATGATACATCCCACGGTGGGGCCAGCACGGGTATCTACGTTAGGGAGCCGATCGAATGGGAAGTAGTGTGTACACCTAGTGGATTGTAGGGCCCCGTGGCGCCTACTTGGTCACCTAGGGGTACGCAGGTACTAATTAGTAAATTTTATAAGTCCTTGGGTGGGATCAACCTTTAAGTTAGGAACGACTGGTGTGGTGCAGTTTAGTAATTTACCTTAGGGAGGGTAGATGCGTCTTTATCCTTTATCTTCGTTTAGTTGACTGCTTAGGGTAGCCATTCATCCCTATATGTTACCGTATATCAGTTTATGTCTTCTCTGGTTACTTTAACGATTGTATTGTTAAAGTTATAGGACTCGCTCAGACTTATGTCTGACCCTGTTGTTTTTATCTTTTTCCCAACCCTCAGGTCCTACGGTGGATCCTAGCAGTAGTGGAGCTTGATCGGATTGCTGTTCCAGTCTTTAGGAGCTTGGATAGATGTAAAGCTCCAGTTATCCAGTTATCTTTTCTTTTGTTTGGCTATTGTATGAGAGTGGGATTATGTACTTCTTTATTTTGATGGATATTGTACTTGACCTTTATTGTGGTTTTATGATGTAACCAGACATGTTTTACTTCCGCTGTTATGAGATGATGTTTTAAAATTTCAAGTACTATTTATATCTGTCTTGTTGTAATTTTTCTGTTCTATATTCACTAAAATACTCCACCAATGCTATGGCATTCCCTTAGTGAGTGATCATAGCGGGAGTGGGGTGTTACAGTGCAAGATGGCAAATTCCTAAAAATACAACAGAGGTGAGAAGATTTATTGGATTGGTAGATTATTATAGGAAGTTCATTAAGGACTTCACGAAGATATCAGCCCCTCTCACCAGGCTTACAAAGAAGAACTTGGCATTTTCATGGGATATAGACTGTGATGTTGCTTTCCAACGTTTGAAGAGGGCTCTTACAATTGCCCTAATCTTGACTCTGCCCAATGGGAACAAAGTGTTTACGGTTTACACTGATGCATGTGGTACAAGGCTTGGTGTGGCTCTGATGCAAGAAGGAAAGGTTGTGTGTTATGGAGGAAGACAGTTGAGAGTTCATGAGAAGAACTACCCCACCCATGATCTAGAACTTGTTGCCATAGTATTCGCGCTAAAGACGTGGCGTCATTATTTACTTGGAGAGAAGTTTGAGTTATACACCGACCATAAATCTCTCAAGTATCTGGTCTTACAGAAGGATCTTAATTTAGGCAACAGGGTAATGTGGTGGCTGACGCACTAAGTAGGCAGAGGATGGCTTTGGGTCCTCTGTTTGTGGAGAGGAAGAGCTTGGAGTTCATATCAACCTTTGACTTCAGACCCTCCATCGAGATTTTGCCTGATTTGTTTGCATCGTTAGAAATACGACCGACTCTTATGGATCAGATAGGAGCTTCACAGCAAGGTGACCAGCAGATTTTAGACATCATGGATAAGCTCAGAAAAGGGGAGACTTCTAGTCACCACAATAGATATACCATAGATGAAAAGGGGTGGTTGCCACGAGATGAAAGGCTATGTGTCCCTCAAACGGGAAGCTTGATAAAGGCAGTCCTAGAAGAAGCCCACCATTCTAAGATGACCAGTCATACAGGCGGCGATAAAATGTACAGAGATATGAAGAGGGTTTTCTTTTGGGCTGGGATGAAGAAAGATGTTTCCGAATTTGTTTCTCAATGTTTAGTTTGCCAGCAAGTTAAAGCTGAGCAAAAGAAGCCCAGTGGTTTACTTCATCCTTTAGAGGTTCCACAATGGAAGTAGGAGAGCGTCTCCATGGACTTCATAGATAGTTTGCCTAGATCAAAGAAAGGCAACACCAGTATTTGGGTAGTAGTGGACAGATTGACTAAGAGCGCTCATTTCATTCCAGTGAAGAGTAAGAGGATGGCATTATAGTTGGCAGCGATTTACGTTTGTAAGATAGTTTGTCTTCATGGAGTACCTTCCAATATCGTAAGCAATTATGACCCTATCTTTACCAGTGAATTTTGGAGGAGCTTGCAAGAAGCATTAGGTACACAGTTGTGTTTGAGCACCGCTTATCATCCTCAGACCGATGGGCAGACGGAGAGGGTGAACAGAATTCTTGAAGATCTTTTAAGGCTGTGTATCCTAGACTTTGGAGGGACTTGGGAAGAGCATCTTACTTTAGTAGAGTTTGCCTATAACAATAGTTATCAAGCTAGCATCGGTATGGCACCCTTTGAAGTATTGTACGAATGACCATGCAGATCACCAACTTGTTTGTGGGAATCTACAGAAATTATTACTTAGACCAGATATGGTTTGAGAAACGTCCGGGAAGATTGACCTTATTCGATGGCAGATGAAGACGAACCAAGATAGGCAGAAGTCCTATATAGACAAGAGAAGGAGTGACATCGAATTTGAAGTGGGAGACTTAGTTTTTATTAAAGTGTCACCTCTGAGGAATGTGGTTCACTTCAGATCGGCAGGGAATTTGGCACCTAGGTTTGTGGGACCATTTCCCATAACTGAGAGGGTTGGCTAAATGGCCTATAGAGTAAAGCTTTCAGAAAAATTATCTAGTGTTCATGATGTTTTCCACGTTTCCCATCTACGAAATTGGTTGCATGACACCACAAAAGTTGTTGAGCCAAGCATATTGGAAGAAGTGGAAGTAGAGCAGGAGGCGACAGTCAGACGTGTCCCTACCCGTATCCTTGGATCAGAAGTTAAGAAGCTACGCAATAAAGAAATCAAGTTAATAAAGGTTCAATGGCGAGGTAACCCAGAGGATGCAACTTGGGAGACCGAAGACAAGATTCGTGCTTCGTACCCTTTTCTTTTCGAGGGTATGTTCTTAACTTATTTTATAAAGTTCATCTATACATGTTTCTAGCATTTGAGTATGTCCTATCAATAGTATTCTCTACCTTTATATAGGAATCTTATGGATGTAAACATGTGTTTGAGACATGTTATGTTTGATGGATGCAAGTGTTTGCTAGTGGTTACCTGTGGATTCATATACACACACACTAGGCACTAGATCGGCTCAATCACTCTCATACTAAAAATGGATGTGTGTGCATTTTTCTTTTCTTTTAATGGGTGAAAATGGATGTATTATCAAATGGATGTTGCATTTGGATGAATGAGTGTGCACACATATAGAACTTCCATGTTATATAGGATTATTTGCATACATATTGTATTCATGGCACTAACATACTTTGCACTAAGGAGGTTGACTGAATCAGTAGACCACCTGATCTTTGCATTAGAATAGGGACATATACACACACATTTGCATATATTCATATAAGCATTAGAAATCTTTAAGGACAATGGATGCCAGTAATTGATGGATAAGTAGATGGATGATGGATGGTAGGATATGCATTCTTCTCAACTTGGAGATTTCGGGTATGAAATCCTTTAAGTAGGGGGATATAACACCCCGTAATTTATTAACATTAAAGAGGATAAATTAAACTAAAATTAATTTAATATTCGGAATTAAGTGAAACAGACTGTTCCATTGTGTTCGTCTTGAAATTCTGGCCAAGATAGACATTTGGTTTGCGTAAAACGGACACCGTATGAAGAAGTTATGAAGGTTTGAAGTTTATATACATGTAGAAGAATTATATATATATACATATATCTAATTCACCTGTGATTAGTTTATCATGTCACCTTTGTGGATCTGAACCTTTGTCAAGTTTGTGGTTAATTTGGGATTATCATTATATGGACAATTGAACCTTTGTTTAGATCTAGATCATCATATTGTGATTAATTGAGATCTGTTATTATTGGACATATGAACCCTGATTTGGATCTGTTCATCCTGAGTATATTGAATCCAGTTTTACCATTACCCTTTTTACCAGATCTGTTTTCATGTCCACCTTATTATGCCTATTACTTGTCTATGCCAGTATATAAGTTTATGTCACTTTTAGAATGATCACTATTGTCATCTCCCCCATCACTTTTCCCTTTTTATTGTTTATGACTAGGCTACTTTCTAGCCTATATGCTGCCAAATATATGTGAATGCATTAGTTAGGGAACGGGGGAAAAGGTTAGAATTGGCATAATTTAAGTAATGTTTATAAATTGGGCATATAATTCAAAAGGGGGGAAAGGGGCATAGTTACCTATAATGACGTAGGTAAATTTGGATAAAAATGAAATATCTAATAATTATAATTAGAAATTGTAATTGCACTTATGACACGAGGTTAGGTTGCATTACTGTTGTAAGTCTACCCGGACCCAACCGGCATATCCAACAACCACTAATGTTGAACCTAATGTGAGAGGTCTAAGTGCATAAATACAAATCGGGCTAAGAAACGAGATTAGGCCCAACTTGTGGAATAAGACTGCCCAGACCCGAGCGGCATATCCAGCATCCACAAGTTGTAGGCCTGATGTGAGAGTTCTAGCCCATTATAAACCATAAATGGACATGATAACGAATTGGACTACTTAACCTAGTCTAATCCGTAAGGATTGTATGATTGTGAACTAAAGTTAGGGTTAAGTAAAATTGATTGGACAGTGGGTGGGTTAAGCAAATATGGAGGGGGTGGGTAATATTTACACATATAGGCCCACAAAACTTAACCCGATAAGGTTATGTAATTAAAGACGCCTAGTGGTATACATAACTAGTAGAAATAATAAAGTTATGTAATTAAAGACACCTTTTAGGGTAAACATAACTTGTAGAAATGATAGGGTTATGTAATTAAAGACACCTGGTGGTATACCTAGCCAAAGAAAACCTAATAGGGGATACAAGACAAGGGGGAGAGCTTATATCATATTGTGTTGGATCCGTTTCATCCAGTAAGCCGGAGTGGGTATCAAAACATGTACTCCATACTAGGTCGGAGAAGGGGCACGCTTACTGGACTGATTGTAAGAGATCCAAATGTGGAGGATGGTGTGGGCAGTGCAAACCGATCGGGCCATGTGCGTGCCTGAGCCGACCAGAGGGGGAAAAGACAACCGTGACACTTGTAGATATGGGGCTGTGCATATCAGCGAGGGGTTTCCACTTTAGGACATGATAAATCCTACGGTGCGGCCCGCACATAGTGTCTACGTGGATTAGGGAGCCGATCGATTAAGGTAGTGGTTAGGGTACATTTGGACGTATGCCTAAGTCTACTACCTTATATTGGAAGGGATCATCTCATTATGGATATACTTGTAATAATGCAGAGTAATCATTAGGGAAGCGTATACACCTTATCCTGTCTACCTTGTCATACCTGTCTTTTATGTAGTAATCTCTCTTATCCACTTTATATGCCTGTCATGCTACTTTTTTTATTTACTTACTAAAAGTAACTAGACTCGCCAGACTTTATGTCTGACCCTTTTTGTTTCCTCTTCTTTCTTTCGTTCCCCCCCCCCCTCCCGGTTCGCAGGGCGGGAATTCTCAGGCTTAGTCAAAACTCAGTTATCATCTTACTAGAAGCTGCTTTCGAAGTATGGCTCAAGTTCTTATCTCCACTATGTCTTAGTTCTTTTTCTTGGGGAATTATGTTGTGCTTTTTATATTTATGTACATTGATGGTACAAGACAGAAGTTATATTATTGTAATGGTTTTTGTGACTTATGGTATTTTGGACCACGCAGTATGATTTATGTTTGAAATAAAAGTTTGAATTTCCGCTGCTATCTTATTTATATCTGTCTTGTAATTATTCTATATCTGTTCACCTATAATGCTTCGCGGAATTTAATGCATTCACTAGTACAAAATAGACTTGTTGCTTTGCCTTATTTGCATCAGTTGTGGCAACAATAGATGCAAATAGTGATAGTTGCATCAGTTTTTTCTGAAAACTCGATGCAATTGGTAAGAGGAAAGCAGTAGATACTACAAAATTGCATTTTTCATCGGTTTTCTACAACAATCGAAGAAAATAAACAGATGCAAATAACTGTAGTTGTACCGGTTGTAAATACAACCGATGGAACTATATTTACTTGCACAATCAATTCGTTGGGACCGATGGGATTTTAATGACGTCGGTTAAGTAAGCCGATGCAGATCCACGATGGAAACGCGAAAAGCTTTTTTTTCACTTTACATGTTACTTCCCGCCCTTTATCCCGCATCCTATTCTCTTTTCCCAAAAAAAAAACTTCGTATACTTTTAATTTTCCCCCAAAAAATAGGTCAACGCAGAAAAAAAAATCGTACAAATCGGCTCATAGATCCATGGCCGATTCGGTAGATTTTTTGTTGGCGGACGCGGAGTTACTTTTTTTTCCCGTATTGAACGCAGGTGGTGAAGGAGGAGGGATGAAAGCTAGTGGATGTTGTGGTTGAAGGAATATGAGGCTGCGAAATGTTGTGGAACATTCTACAGATACAATTAAGAATTTCGGTCTTTGATTGGCGAGGTGACTTACATGCATGATGGAGTATAGATACAAAAGAAATGCTTGGTCGGGTTTGGAATATTTCTTATTTGTTAATATCTCTCTGCATGATATGTTTAGTCTTTTGTTGAGATTTTATTTGCAACATAATCATAGAGAAGTAAGGCTAGGCTTAGAATATAGACCTTTGGTTGCATCAATTTTAGCGCAAGTGTCTTATGTAGGGATAAGATTGAATTTGAGTAGTTGTTTTACAGAACCAACAAGTGAGGCAGAGAGTTTTCTTTCTCGAATAGAACGAGTAGCTAAAGAGAAAGAGACCTTATATGATTTTATATTGCGTCAATGACAACAAGTCTTGAGAAATGTTCGGTGCAACCTGATAATCCCCACATAAAGTCATTGAAGATTAGACTTAGGTATTAAAATCAGGATTGTGCTCCTTATCATCTTGCTTGTCTACACATATTCTTTAAGATTAACGATAAGTGGGCATAGTGTTCCCAATAGTAATATTATTGATTTGTGTATTACACTTGCTTTGCAACTTAATATGAAATGAGTATTTTTTGTTAAATGAGAATGCTTTTTCATAGTGTGATGTTACTCATCCACATTTGTTAATAGTAACAAAGCATTATCCACATTTTCCAATTGTATGAACTTGAGAATATCACTTCAAGTGTTATGCAGATTGCTGGCATGTACCACTGGAAGCATGGTATAAAAGGGTCTGTAGTTTACTAGTTTCAGCAAGCTCGAGATAAAATCAGGCTTAAGAGATTGCTCATCATTTGTCTGAAAGCATTAGCATGTCAGTTTATGATGATATTTGTTAACAAGTGAATGCTTAATTGAATGGCTTGGTTCTACACTATGGAGTTGTTTGGTGGTATCAAGATCCTTCATAAGTATCATGATTTTAGAAAATCCCTGCATCAAATACGAAATGGGAAGGTGATAGATGTTCCATGGCAGCTGTAGGACTACTCATAATGTAGAGGTTACGAGGTAACTTATGTAGGTGATTGAGGAATGAGGAAGGGCAACAAAAAGAGAAAAATTGACCGCTTCTCAATCGTGGACAAGCATCGCTAACGGTGCCAACCTCCTCGATGTCCATCATCAGTCTTATCGATGTCAAACGCCAGACAACCTCCTCAATGCCGAAGCTAGTCGCTATCCAGCCTTCTCAGTACCACTCACAAGCAACCTCGATCGTCGTCGCCAATTAACAGTTTTCGACCCACTTGATTTGCCCTAACTCTTAAATTGTGTGAGTTTTTTTATTGATTTACCAAGTTAATTATTCGTTATGACAATTATATGTTAGCTAACATACTTTTTTCTGGTCCTACACTAAACGAGTTATGCTGAGATGAATAAAAAGGCCCTACTCTAATCCCTACGCTGAATGTGTTAATTTACCCGTTTGCAATTTTGTTGTTTTATTTGCATGCCAATATGTGATAGATTATTTGAGTATCAACATAGTTAGCAAAATTTTGATTTTTATTCAAAAGTTGTGTTACACTCTATTTTGCACTATGTCTATTACTTTATCTGTTATTATTAAACAAACTTTTTTAGGTTTGTAATATTGCATATTTTCATAGCATTGCAATTTCGAATGACGGTTTTAGTTGATTTTGTTATCACAATCCGTCAAAGAGGGCTGGTGCACTCCATTACATTTCAAAAACAATGTATCATAAATCGATGCACCCTATAGTTTACTTAAAGGATAGCGAGAATAAATAATGGTTTATGGAGAAAGCAATATATATTAGGATCATGGAACGACTCCACTACCAATACTAATCAGCCACTTAGAGTGATTAAATTGCATTGTTATTTTTCCTTTAGTCTACTTGGCATTTACATATGTTACAGATCTCAAGATTCTGAATCAATTTTTAGCAAAAAGTATTTGTATATACAGATTGGTATTTATCTCAATGATAAAGATTTATCGATTTACAATTGTATTAGTTGTACCAGTAGTTGTAAATTATGTTTTATTGCTAGAACAGTTAAGCTTTAGATAATTTGTTTTTGTGCACTTGAGATGAATTAGGAAGGAATTAAAATGATTAATATAATGGAAATCAAAGATTTATACACATGATAGCTCTAAGTTGAAAAATGATTAAGATTTCCTACCTTCTAGCATTATAAGATTCTGTCATATAACTGCATTTTATATTTTTAAGCAAATGGTTGGTCTGCATGTGAGCTTAGTAAATATAAAGGCAACAATTTTTTTTCCACTTGGCTAGGGCACATAATGTTATAGGGCTGGCCATGATAAGAGGGACATGAGGTGTAAACAAGGGATGATGTGGTTATACTGGCTTTGAAGGCGATAGAGGGAAGATTTATGGTGTTGTTGGCGAGGCAGTGCTGTGATAAAGAAGTAAGCTGGTGATCGATGGAGTGAGTTGGTGGTTTGTTAAGTGCAATTGAAGCTTCCTCATCCAAATGAAATATATCCTTAAACGACCATACTTCTGCTGCTCTCAACAAAGAAGAGGAGTGGATATAAGTCCTAGCTTGGTCGTCTTTAATTCAGATCTTTCTAGAGATAAATCTGCTCAAGCAGAGATTATGACAAAATCCTAGGATGTTACATGGAAGATCACCATTTCAGATTCCTCCAAGGCCATAAATCATATGTAAGGAGCTTGGAATTTTAATTTCTTCTGATGAACTGCTCCCATGTAATTCACTAACATTGAGTAGGTTTGAAGATAAGATTCATGTTATTATCCAGTCCTCAACTTTCTTGCATCCCAAATCATCGCAAATGACTTTCATCTTTGGATGAACAAATAGCTGTTACAATTTTTTGGTATATATTATATTATCTTGTCTTTCTAGACCATCATTTTCTCTCATGGAAGGGCTTGATTTAACTTTCTGTTTGCTATTGATTTCAGGCAACCAAACATTCATTCGAGTCCTGGGCCAACATTCTTGAGTTTGCAGGCGAAATTGCTAAACTCAAAGAGAGTGTTTCCTCTTTCAACTCCTAAATTATTGGCCTCTCGACTATCAAAGATAAAGCGGAAAAAAGATAGGGAAGGGTTGAAAAGGAGAATGTTGTTGAATTTTTCTAGGAGCTACAAATGGCTTTTGAGAAAAAATAGAAAACAAATCTAGTTTCAGAGGCTTAGGTAAATGATCTGACTTAGAAATTGACTAACTTGGACTTAACGACATATATATGCTTATGAGTTACAATGATACCTTAAAGAAAAGTTAAAAAGCAAGATGGAATTCCTAATAAGGTCTGCTGATATAATTAATGATGCTAAGAAGACGGTTTCTAATTTCCTGTACGATCCCATCAAAGCTATAATCAAAAATACTTTAAAAAACCAATTTTACTTATATTGACAAATGACAACACAAAGAAATGCTCTGACTTGCACTTCCCTTCTCATGATTATAGTGAATTATTAAATGATTGTTGTGATATAGCATTTTGATCCAAAATTGATTTCTGGTTAGTGTTTTATATTGGGTATGTTATAGAAGTTGTGGAGTTTATTATAATCTTTAATTGCCTGGATTACCTGGCATCATTTTCTTTTGTTGGATTTAGGCTGAAGATCTGCATGTAGTTTAAAGCTAGTGGATATAGGAACGAAAAACTTTTGTTTCAACTTAACAGTAAGTCATTACATTACATTACATATTTTTCATATGTATACTCATTAAGAAATATTTGATAATACAATTGAAAAATATTTTTCATGTAGGTATTTCCCCTATATAAAAATATGAAACATTACATATTTTTCATATATAGGTATTTACAATTGAAAAATATTTATGTATAAAAAATATTTTATTGAGAATGTTTTTCATCTGTAATTTTTTTTCATCTGCATGCTTCTCAATTTCTTAGTGAGCATACAGAGGAAATATTTTTCATATATAATGTAATGTAACGCTTTTGAGTCATAAAGCGGATTGATGGTTTAGTGTAAAGTAATTGATGATTAGTTTTTGAGTCACAAAGCGGATTGCTGGTGCAGTGCACATGCGTTCATGTTGGTTAATTCAAAAGAAATGTTGTTTCTATGATTCTGTTACTGGTCGTAATGTTCTTTCTTTCAAAACAAGACAAAAATGATATTTAAGTTTTGGAAAAAAAATTCTAAAAACTGTTACACATGTCTCGCCTTCAGTCTCAGGACTTCAAGGTTGGCCCAGATCACACTACAAGAAAAACAGCATATAGCAGCGACAGTATCCGCTTCTAATCCGTCGCTAAATTGGCCTTAGTGACGGATTTCCTATATAACTCTATGGTCGGTAGAAACCATGATGGTAATTATGTCAGAATTTGCGGCGGAATTTAGCATGAACTTTCCGACAGTTTTCCGTCATTTTACTAATTTTATAATAAAAATAAAATTTTATTTATTAATTTAATTTTTATTTATATACCGACCATTTACCGATGGAAAATTAATTTAAAATAAAATAATATTTACAAAAGGAGTGGGTAAACCCTTACTAATTGCCAAGGGATTAGCGACAAAATACATTTTAGATCAAACATTTTCTGTAGGTGATCCGTCGCTATTCCCTTTCTATTCTACCAATAAACATCCTTTCATGTTTTCTGCATACAGCTTTACAAAATACTATCGTCCAACTGTCAATGGTAAAATAAATAACATAACTTAACAAAAAAAAATAAACAACAAATATATAAATTACTGTATATTATTTCATATATATCATTCAAACAACTTAGCATTTTATACATATTGTTTTATCAACTTTTCCATGTCCACACATAATACGACATACATTTTTACATTAATAAATTTACTTACAAAATAGAAAAATGATAGAATTAGTCTTGTTTTGCTTCTGATATTTTCCCCTTAACATCAACAACGATGGTCCTGTTAATATCAAATAAACAGTCAAAACGTTATTAATTTTCATATTGTATATTGACAAGTTTCCAAAAAAAAAGGGCAATTTTCCATCATATATACGTGCACAATCCAAATTGATGTAATGTAATATCAATACCAAAAAGTCATACATGAACAGAAAACTAACAAAAACAAACAAATTGTCTTATCAAATTTATGGTTGTTCTCATCACAATACAAACAAAGAAAATGCCATATATGCAGTTTAGTGTAAGCCGTAGGCAATTGAAAAAGTGGTCTCAAGTATATCTTTCAATTCAAAGCATGGAAGCAAACAGATATAAATTTATGATACATTTAATCTTTAATAAATGCTTGCAACCAAACACAAACCAAGCCATATAATATAAGTCTGAATTTATTTACAATCAGGAACGTTGTTAAGTGCATGACAGGAATCATGTGTTAATACGAACTATGTCCAGCATTGAAAACAAAAATATGAAATAACAACAAAGTGGTGGTTATATTCCAGGATGTGGCTTGAACTTACATACAGTTTATACATGAATAGAATTTTCAAATATGATACCTGTCTAAGAAAAAAGCAGAAAGTTTTCCAGGATGTGGCTTGAACACTGGGTAAACCTCCATTCTTTTCACGGATTCATTTTTACGAACAACCTGGCTTTATGCATCAAATATTAAATGGCCTAGTTAAAAAAATGATAGAATTCTCAACATGCTAGCCGAACATTGACTGATCAAGGAAAATCATACAAAACAGCATACCCCGGAAAAGAAAAACTAAAAGGCTTGCACTAACTTACCTCATATTAGTATCACTAAATAGGCCTGCACTAACTTACCTCATATTAGTATCACTAGATACCCTTGGATAGTTGGTTCTCCAACAAATATAAGCCATATGTTTAGTTCAGTCCTGTCCATCCAAAATATGCAGTGTTATGATCTCAAATGAAGAATGCGATAGAAGTAAATGTTTTTCAACACTGGTAGGATACAAAGTTTTTGATATAATCCTGCACACAAAGTTTTACTTCCTAAATAAATTCAAAATTAGTTTTTATAGGGCTTTTAAATTATAAAACAATTTTTTTACCTTTGCTGCTATTTTCCGTACCATCTTCGTTCAATTCCTCTGCCTTCCTTTCGTCCTAACACCTCTGTTTCGTGTCGCTTCTCCATCTTGAGGTTTGTTTCCCCTTTTCTACCTTTCCACCTCCTCTTCCGATGTCTAAGAACCGAAAAATGAAACCTCGTTTTGCGAAAAGCGCCTCCAGATCTGGGCGACTTTATTTGAAAGCTGCTAGTGCCAAAGTCGACGCTTCGGCAGTCGTTCCTGTACCTGCGTTGAAGTCGCTTTCTGAAGACATCGTTTCTTTATGTTCTCGTCCACCGCTTAATGTCGATGAGTCGAAACAGTCTGGTAATATTTTTGTATGTCTTTCGCTCGGATTTGGGGTTCGCGTTGAGCGTGATGGCGATGATCGTTTGGTGTCGACGTGCGGAGGTGGATGAGTTTACGGAATGAAGTGTAGTTTTGTCCAGACGAACGGATCCGACATGTGAGCGGAAGTTCAGGGAATGCAGCGAATTTATTTTGTGGTTGGAAGACCGGATCTGAGGATTTAGGGGAAATATAATTTAGGGTTTTGTTTGGGAAGCCGGAAATGAAATTAGAATGCGGGAATTTTTTTCGGAGCAGAAAATTTGGTTCTGAAGTCAAAATACGGGTTTGGAGCTGTAGATAACTTATAATAAACCAAAAATTTGTAGTCATACACTTATAAAATTCGCTGCTAGTTGAAAAGCGCAATTATGAATTTATAAAAATATAAAAATACGTTTATTATTTAGTGATTATTAATTATAACATTCTAAATATTAAGTATTTTATATAATTATCAACTATTATAATTAAACAGTAAATATTAAATGTGCATAAAAGTATATTTTATTTCATAGGTATTGTTTATTTATTTCAAAAACTTTCAAAATTTTAATTTTTTTAAATATTAAATATAATTATAAAATATTAAATAGTAAATGTTGCTTCTTAATTATTAATATCACTTATTAACTATAAATTATTAAATATTTGTTTTAATTATTGGTTACTATTTTTAATGGTCGTTATTAATTAAAAATTATTTATAGTTGATTACTATATATAAAATATTACTTCATAATTATTCAATTTTATTATCAATTGTTAAATATAAAATCTATAAATTATTCATTGTTACTTTTGAATATTACTTATTAATTATTAATTATTTAATTGTAATCATTAAAATAAAAATTCTTATTTACTATTTATTACTTCATAACTAACCATTATAAATTATTAAATTATTAATTCATATTAATTTATTATTATTACATAATACTTATTAGATTATAAATAAATATTAATTATTACTTTGAATTTTGTATATAATGGTAATTATGTTTACCTAAGTTGGGGAAAAATTAATTTTAAACATATGTTGCTAAATATCATTTACTACAACTGTCGTGTGTCGCTAGTTGCAAATAGCTAGTTGCTATAGGGTACTTTTGTTGTAGTGATGGTCGATATTAATTACTAACTATGTTTAAGAAAAAATAGTTTTTAAAAAATACACAACGTTTAATGTGTAATTATTAACTAATTTAACACAATTGAAGGCATATTCAACACGTAATATTCGTAAGAGACGATATTTACATGTGAAAGCCAATAAATGGGCATGGAAATAATAACTTCTATGGTAATGTTTATATTCTTTGATTTTCAGAATTCTTTAATATATAACATTTCTTATTTTTAAAGTATGAAATTTTACAAAATTTTATACTTATTTCTAAATTATGAAAACTTCAAAAGTTTAGTTCTAAGTACGAAGAGGTGGATAATAGACCTAACAGGCGGATGGTATTAACGTTAATTAATGTTATATTTTAATCGTACTATACCAAAACGGTATATACAAATTATTAATGTTATATTTTGCCAATAACTTATGCTCAGCTGTAATTAATAATTAATCAGCATTAATTTTCAAAAAAAAATAAAACAAAAATAATCAGCAGTAACTATTGAATTTTATTTACTTCTAATAGTTATTATTTATTATTAATTACTAATGATTATTAACAGTAATTATTTAAAATTTAAATTTACTAATTAATTACTAAGTATTAACACAAATTTAAAACATTTTATAAATAATAAATATAAAACTTTGTTTCAAATCTCTTGGAAAACTGTAGGAAAATAGCTTCAAAATTATGTCGACGGTAATCTGACTCTATTAGCAACGGAATTTAGCGTTAAATATTATATGACGGTAAAGAGCTGCAATTTCCATTGATTTAGCGACAGAATTAGTATTCGACGGTAATAATTTATAATAAGATGACATATAAAATCCAAAATATTTTCTCTTACAAAGCCCACAGAAATCCGCCGCTAAATAGCGACGTAATTTTTCGCTGGTAAAAATCTATCGCTAATCTCGGTTTTTCTTGTAGTGTCATTTATTTTCCAGTCTTCCTTCAGTCTGATGGGTTTGGTCAGCATTAACTTTGACATATAAGGCGTATTCATACATCTTGTCCATGAAATATTTTTTCTTATTTTACAATCTTTTGACAGAGATTCTTCAAAGTCTGCCTATGTATATCTGACATGGATATTTTTTCTGATGAGCATAGAACTTCTAGAAACCAGATAATGACTTCTTATAGATTGGTTAATATCATATAATGGATAGAATGTCAGATAAATTCAGTCAATTCTTTGCTAAGGCATATTAATATTCATCATTAGTGGGTACTTAACAAAATACCTAACTTTTGTTTTCCTCTGTCTTTTCTTTTCTTTTATCTACAACATCATTCGCTTGTTGTTCTTTACTCCCACCTGTTACTAGTCCCTAAAACAGTATGCGCCGATGTTCACACAAAATATATTATGTTTTATTATTATAAGTAATAGATAGATTTGTAAGTTTATTAGTGGATTCTTTTTTTGTTGCTTTTCCATAGGATTTAGAGCCTTCATTCTGCTATTTGTTAGTGTCAATCACACAGAGAAGCTTGGCCCTGTCGCATGCACACTTACAGTAAGTAATTCTTAGTACCACAGATATTTTAATGGACACATGATTTTGTTTTGTACTGCAGAAATTTCATTTTGATTGTATTTCATTTTTGGTTGTAGTGCATATTCAGTTTGATTTTGTACAGTAGTAAGTAATTCTTAGTGCATTTTCGTAATTGACACGTGATCCATTCTCATTCACAAATCGAAACTAGTATATCATTATATGGCCTTATATTTCTATTATTTAGTTAGAGATATTTTTTTAAAATAAACTGAATTTAAATATTAATCTTTATATCTATTTTACTTTTGTTTTAATTTTGAAAATCACTTAAATTAACATTCTTATTAATATCACTAGAACTAGTGAAATATCACTTTGCTATGAAGCCGACTAGTCAGGTTAGAATAGACTAGAACCTTATGGAGATTCAATATTAATATCACTTACTGTTCGCTCTATTAATATCATTTGTTAAGAAAATCAGAATCAAATAAAGATTTTCAAAATGAATATTCCAACCATTTTTCTTGACAATGTGAAATATCTAAGATTAGAGGTCCCCAGTATATTAATTGGGTAGCTTTCCGGGATGAATGAATTATTGCGGTGTAATGCGGAATCAAACTACCAAAGACGATCACCATTTACAATGTACATATTGAATTGGCTTAGTGGATCATGATAGTCACAAAAATGTATTATGTGGTTAGTCCAAATTTTCAACATTGAAACTGTATAATAAAAGCAAGAGTTTTGTTTCAACTTTATACATAACATGTTTTAACAAGTATATCTGTCAGAAATAGATCAAACTTTTGAGTATATTAGATTTCTCAATTCTACCATGAATGGAAGATCTATATAAATCTGCAACCTTTTCTTTCTAGACTCGTTCTTGTCAATGTTATTGCTTTCCTAATATCATGATTTCTTAGGCTTTGATTAATGCTGGCAGATCTGAGATTCTCGTGTTCATTATGTTATTAAAGATGTTGTGGTGAAGAGAGTGCTTCCTTTGAGTGCTTCTCCAACAGGTAAGGGTGGCCTGATTTGGTCTAATTCGGTAAATACAGTTGTTGGTTTTTCTAAAGCAGTTTTATCCAACTCTTTGGTATCGACTTCTTCTTGTGATGTCTGCCTCTCATTTGTTGCTTTTTATGATGTGAATTCACAAGTTTCTAGGGTTGTGTGAGTGGTTTTGATGATCCAAGCATGGCTGTTGGTGATGGATCCGATCCAGTTAAGTCAAATAGTGTTGAATGTTATAGTAGTAACAGTACTCAGTAGTATTGCTTTTTTCCAATCTAAAAGACGATTTCATAATATTTACAAATCCTACAATGTGTTTCCATTGGTTATCGTTGACACATATTTTAATTTTTAATTATAAACATTGCTCTTCTCTACATTTTTAAGCATAAACATATTTTTAAGTATAAGCATTTACTATTGTCTACAAAATTGTTTTAGCATTCATTTGCAATATGGTTCTATTTGGGTGTCCTATATATCATTACATTAAAAAAGGCATTTATATAATAATTGTTTTAAGTAGTTGCATGATTGTTTTGCATGATAAAACTGTTGCATTACCTTGTTTTTCCAGCAATACATGAATGTGAGCTTGATGAAGTTATGAGTGATCCTGAAGCTATTGCTGAAGTGGTGACAACATGATGGAATTTTGTATAATTTATTCAAGTGCATACTATAAAGCAACTATTGATACTGGCAGGTGTCTAAGCAGGTTTCAAACTGAATGTCAAGATATTTTCTGAATGAAGTCTCATTGCTTCAAACATATTTTTTGCTTGTTTGTCCATTTCTTCAAAATACTTGTCAGGTATGAGCTATAGTTTTGGCCCTCCATTCTTATATCATTTTCGGCCTGAAGATGGAGACTGTAGAAAATTTTATCATCACATCACATGTTGTGTGTTATATTGCTTTCATTATCCAAAGTCCTCCTTCTAAAACATTCACAACTTTTGACATGGGTATCATTTCATTATTATTTCTGATGCATATTTTAACCGTAAGCTCTTTTTAATCCAGACATGTCATAGAAATTACCGGACCATCATTGAATATCAGACTATAGTTCAAAGAACGATCATCTACTTCTAATTTACTTATCTTCTGCAGCGTCTCTTATTTCTTTCTTGAAAACCTTTTTATGTGCTTTGCGGCTCTGATATATATTTTACCATTTGAGAAATAGTGCATGGAAAGCTCAGGTTTTTATTTTAATCCTTTACTGGAAGAAGATTTTGCAGAGAGGAGTATTGCTTGTCAGTTGTCACCAAAACAACTGTATCTTGACTGATTCTTAACTACTCAATAAATTGATGGCTAACTGAAATTGTGTTACATTTAACAAATTAACTAGTGGTTGTCTATCGATGTATAGGACTTTTATCCCTTAATAAAGTTGACGCTACAGATAGGCATGGCCAAACACCTCTAATGATTGCGTATTCTACTTTTATTTGCTTTTATAAAAGGGTACCAATAACATCAATTATTTTATCATTGTTTATTATACTTTTATTTGCTGAACACATCCATTTATCTCTAAAACTTTACAACAAACCATGACACTCTCCCATAGATGTATCAAGGAACTCAATGGCCATTTAATTGTGTACAAATAAAATGTGCAAAAATAACAATAAACTTTCTAGCATTGGTTTTAACAGAGCTTCAAATTGCTAGTTGTAAAATACCTGGTCTTAATTTTGTCATGCAAGTGTAAACTAGTTGTTGATTTTTCCATGTTGGTCATTGATTACCTGATCTAAATAACTGAAAAACATTATACTACCGTCAGCAAGCTATCATACTTGCATGTTCCTAGAAATGTTCTGTGTATTCAAAAATTTATGTTATGAATTTAGTTTATGCTTGCAAAATGTCTGTTATTAATTTTCAATAACCAGTTGAGACATCAATGTGCGTTTTTATTTCTAGGTTTCAAATACATTTTTATTTATTGACAATATATTTACTATCTTAACTTAGGTTCTTGTTTTTGACTGAAGTGTATAATGATGGCGAAAGTGTTGCAATATTAGGGTACTTCATAGTTTAGGCTGTGTTGCTTCTTAATGACTGTACGTATCAAATGTTCGAAATATTGTATTAAAATGAATTTATGGATCACTTTTTTGTGTGGATTATGGATATTATAATTGATTTTTTTTGGTGTTATCTTATACAATCTTCATTTGTTATCAATTTGATTTAAATGATTATAATATTGCATATAGTAATTGTTGTTATGAGAAGAGTATTTTACTAGCATTTAAAGCAATTGAGTGATATCTTGCATCGACAATCAGAAACAATCGATGCAAAATAAGCATGGGTAAAAGACAGTGTCTCCTATATTGCATCTTTTGGTAGTAATAAGCGGTGCAAAAACCTAGTTTTTGCATCGGTTATTACCAGGAACCGATGCAGTATAACAACTAGTTTTAAGTCGAAAACCTTCTTTTCGCATCGGTTATTTCTAACAACCGATGCAAAATTATAGTTGTTGCATCTGTTCTGAAACCGATGCAATTTTTTTCATCTTATTGCATCGGTTGCTGAACCAATGCAGCAGGGGGGAAAACAACCGATGCAACTAACATGTTTTGTACTAGTGATTCCCTTAATGAGTGACATTAACGGACGTAGGGTGTCACACCTTATGTCATCCAACAAAAGCTTGATAATGGAACTTTCAGGCTAACGACTGTTGATGGCGACCCACTTCCTAGAGCATGGAATGCCGAGCATTTGAGGCGTTATCTTTCTTCGAATTTTACTATTTATTACATTCATTCTTAGTATTGTAATAAGGCGTGTCTTGCCACTGACTATTTTTCATAAATAAAAGCTCTTTTCCATGTTCCATTACTGTGTCTGTTACTTTGGTTATGCTTTATGATTCAACCAATCTATGTTAAAGATTGAACGAAAGGGTGACCGACTCCACAACAACATTCATTGGCTCACGTTTCGACGAGCTGGCCCAACTTTGTAACCAATTGAACTTGAGATTGGACAAAGCCGAGCTAGACATCGATGCTCAACACTTTGGTGATCCCCACTTTGTGAACCAAAGTTAGGAAATGGCGCTCAAGCGATGTATTCAATCCTTTCCCATGTGGCGACGGGACAAGTATAAAAGTTACGAATGTAATATGGCTATCCCTTATGGAAACTTTTTCCCTTAACATGAAGGAAAAGGGACGATGCCTAGGCATGCATGATTCGACCGCTTACCCGACTAGGCTCATCCTCCAAGTTTGGAGCGGAGCACAAACTAAGGATGAGTGTGATAAATGCACCGAGACTAATGACCCCTCAATTCCTAACTCCAATCTGAGATGACTTCGGGAGGGTATAAAGAACAATATAACAACGTCAAAACTCACCTCCTAGACTAGGGGTAGTAGTATGAACCTTGAATACGGTCCAAACGCGACACGTGATTCAAATTTAGCTGGGGGAATATGCACTACACCTTTAAGTGTTAGCATAACCCTACATGTTAGTGTACTTACCAACTTGACTTAGTAGTATTTAAATTCCCAGTACACTAGGTGGAAATAAATATATGAGATTTGCAATGCCAAAAGGAAAACGATACTTTACATACGAAAGTGCAAGTTTAAGAAAATTCACAGGCAAATTGCGAGGGTCGCACTCGCAACAATATCCAAAGAGTCTAACAAGCAATACCACAAACAAGTCAACTAAGCCTAAGACAGCTTTTCATATGTCTTCTTCCTCTTCTCCTCTCCCTCCCTCTGCATGGAAAACTCCGCAATCTCCACAACTGTCATCAGATTCTTTGACTTGGATTTTCTTTAAGGGGAGCCTGAGGTTCCCAACTTAGGAGTGTCACGCTTTTTCTTGACCTTAGCAATAGTAGCGAGAGGAGGAGTGTCCTTAGCTAGTGAATCTGTATTAGGAGTAATGACTTGAAGAGGTTTGACCATAAGAGGGCCAAAGCTTGATTCAAATTTGAGAAGAAGGAGCTTACCCTCATTGCTAGTCTTTAAATCTGCAAGTGTGAAGGGTCTAGTCTTGCCAATCTCCCCAGTGCACATCACTTCCTCTTCCTCAAAATGACCACTCTTGGTATCCAGACCTTTTAGGGCATCTGCAATCTCTTCATCTTTCCCCCGAACTTCAGTAGGAGGCACCTATTGCTCTTCGGTGGACTTCATCTCAGACAGGGAAGAGACTTTTCTGGCAGGTGTACCTAGAGCAGGAAGAGCAATTATTAGTCTCGTAGGATAACAGGGCTCTCAAATGGAGGCACAACTATTGGACAATTAGATGCGATCATTTTTTGGAACTAAGGAGAAAAAAGAGATATACCCTCATTTGATGCATCTTTAGGAGTGGCAGGAGTTCTAATCTCTTGGATTAGAGTAGGAGGCCGAAAGAGTTTTAAGAGCAACTAATCTGGATGATATTCCTCTATAGTACTAGAGGATTGGACTGGGGGCAACATAACGGTTGTTTGGTACGTAGGAGGATCCGTAGCAAGAATTGTCTCATTAGTTGATTGGATAGGGGATGAATCGCCCTTGCTAACAATAGGTTACGCTTCCATTGTTGATTTTCCTTTAAGTTTATACTACTCAACGTCCTCCTCCTCTTCAAGAAATTTCCTCCACTCCGCTAAAACCTATGGCTCCTTGCCTCCCAAGAGTTGAGTCATCAATGCTTATTCACCCATAGAATGCCTAGCAGCAACTCTCCTTTCTTCAGCCATAAACATTGCCCAAGTATCCGCCAGAGTTCATGGATAATTTCAAAGACATGTTCCAATGTTGAAGGACCAGAGCATAAAACATAAGCATATCGCGACCAAAATCTTGGTGCATTTCTTCAAGTTTTCCTGCCTAATCACCCTTAAGAGTTTGAATTTTCACTTCATATTGGAACTGGGAGTTTGAAATATTTTCCACGACTGCATTAGCATTATCTTCTGCTTCCTTCTTGGCCAGTTCAGCGTCGATGAGTAGGGCCTTGAGATCCTGCACTTCTATCTCTAATTCCTTCTTATCAACTCCAACTCCCCTTTGGCCTTTCTCAGGGTTTCATTTTCAATATTAAGAGATTTATTCTGGTGGCCCACCAATTTCATGTCATCTTGAGCGAATTGGGTAAGGACCGACTAATGGTCCAGTTCTTTCTGAAATCGAGTGTTAGAACTCTAGGACTCATCCTTGGCTTTCTTGTAATTCTTCAAGAGTAGCCAACTCGGTTTTTTTTCCAGCCAACTCTTTCTTCTTATGCTCCATAGCAACCATACCAAAGTTCCACCCCAGCTTCATTCCATCGATCTCTATCTCCATAACCCTGATAACTTCAGACAGTTGCCTTGAATATACATACATTTCATTATATTGAGTTAAAGCAAAGTTAACATTTAACCTAATGTGATTACCAAAGTTCTCTGGAAAGGGCACTAGGTTGGAAACAAATTTCGCATAGGAAAATGGTGTTGGGGAAGGCTTTCTGAGATCCATAACGTTTTCAGCGGGAGTTTTATCTTGCACGGTCGAGGCGATACTTGAGGATTTTTGGAGAGAGGGAGAGAGGATCCTAACCCCAAGAAGCCGTGGAATGTGATTTCTGAGGGGGGGGGGTCAGCCGGAGGTCTAGGATGTGGAATCTTAGTCTGAGAATGTTTGCTGGTTGTTTTGCCCTCACCACGAGAAGTCTTGTCATGAGAACGAGAAGTGGAGATATGCTTCTCTACATCTTTTTCCTTGTCCTTCTCTCGGGGCTGTTCTCTCTCCTCCTTCCTTTCCTTTCACCTCTTCTTCTTCTCTCTGTTATCCTGGACTTCCTTTTTCCGCCTCTCATGATCACATTGCCTTCACACTTTTGATAAAGATCGCGGTCTCGTTTCTCTTGGGAATAGGTTGGAGCAGATGGACCACCTTTACACAAATAAAAGCCAAATGTTTCAAAATAATGACCTCCTCTCTTCATGATATTTACGTGCAAAAGAAGAATAATGTTAGCATTTGTTAAACAAACACGAAGAAGATGCTATGATGTGCAGTGTCTGTGTGTGTCCAAGTGCTTTCCCCCCAGTAGCGGACTAAAGACCGATGTTTAGCTTATGGTCTTTGTTTCCTTGGCCTTCATTGGAGTAGCCTCATTCTCGGACTTTAGGAAAAACGACCCGAATTCTAGATTTTTGGAAAAAAGAAAAGTTTCTAGGATGCCCATGTCTTGAAATCCTCAGAAAGGAGAATCTACTTCTTCAATTAGAACCCCCTGGCTGGAAGCATGTTCCTTAGGTACAATAGACTCCTTTGGTTAGGGATCTTGTGGCTCTTTTGGAGATTCACTTTCCTCACTACCAGAGTCTTCTCTAGGTTAAGGGAGGTTAGTCTCCCGGACAAGCTTTCTCTTTTTCTTCGCGGCTTTCTTCCTCTTACCAGGAGATTGGGCCACGAAAAATATAGACCCTTCGACTGAGGGCTAACTTGCTTGCCCCCTGACTGGGGGCACTTTAGCAATTGTAGCAGGCGGCCCCCGACTGGGGGCATATTGTTAGCTAGAGTTGAAGTATCTCTAACCTGGGGTGCAATTTCTTGTAGTGCAACGACTGGCGGAGCATGACGCCCACTACCTCCTAGCGTTTGATTGACCTCGAGGAGATGATGGCGATAAAGAAGCACATCGGTAGGGTTTCTTGACACTCCAACCCTCTTTTAGGACATTTAAAAGAATTTCCAAACGCTCCTTATATATTGGACCAATGGGCCTAGTTGGGCTCTTACCTGAAAGAAGTGACAGTTGTTAGGATAAGATGCCAAGCAATTAATATAACGATAAATCAAGGACTTGCACTTACCACAATGAAGCCATCAACGAACACATCATGGTCGTTGGCTTGCTTGGTATATCTTTAATGATTTTCTTACCACGAGCTTCTTTAAAGAAGAGAAACGATGGAGTCGGATCCTCTCTGTGCTTGAAATTGAAAAGGAAAACTATATCATCGAAGGTTGGAGCTGACGGATGTGCTCCATCCATGTACAAGATATGAAGGGACAAAAGATTATCATAAGCAATAGGATTAAGTAGCATTGGTGCTAGTCTCATGCGCCTAAGGAATCCAATGATGAGCAGATGAAAGGGAGGAATGATCCCGACGGTGCACATTTGTTGGGTTATTACCATAAAACCCTCCGATGGATTGTGAAGGCATTCCATTTCCATAGGGATCTGAATTTCTCTCCAAGGGATCCCATGCTTAAGACTTAATCTCTTAAGTTTCCCCCCATCCATAATGCAAGGCCGTCTACAGGGCTAATCAAAATTCTTGCATCTGGAAGGGCATCGGGGGCTATCTCTCTCGCAGCTGCTACCCCTGCCACTTCCTCTTCCCAGAGGAAGATATGTTTACTTCTTGACTGTGGTGCTGAACCATGAAATTGGGGTCAGGATCGGTGTATGTTGATGAATCATCTTCAATAACTGGATTGGGAGGAAGTACTTTCTCTTTCCCTATTCCAATATCATAGTGTTTCTTCATAAGAACACCCACGAATCTAGTCAATTACTCTTTCCGCTTTGAAAATAGACATACATCCCGAGAACCATACATGATAATTTTCTCTTGTACGGCTCAAATAGAAACACAAATTCCAATTTTAACGGATATGCAATAAAAAGTTTAAAACTTCTTAGCTGATCGTTGCAATTTATTCCAAAGATAGGAAGTAAAAAAATCCAAAATCTATTCTTTGTGATTCATTTTTTATTGTTTTCTTCACAAACAATAAAAATTAGTTAATCAGAAATAACTATAATAAAAAATTGAAAATTTGTGGTTTTTTAATGGAATTATTTTTCTTAATTTTTTTCATTGTTTTAAGTTTTTGATAAGATACTTATTAAGTTGGGTTAAACGTTTCTTTCCTCCCCACATAGATAAAATAAGTAAATAGGAATTAAGTCTAACTCCCACATGATTAAAAAATTTAAAAGATATCGAGATGACAATAATCCTATTTGACAAAAGACCATACCCAAGTTCAATAGCTTTGCGTCTGCTATCCCGATTTTCTTACCCCTTCATCCTAGAGGGAAAAGGTCTTTCCGTTTGGGCCGATTGTGGGCAGGAAGGATTTGAACCCTAGTCACCGTGGTTCATAGGCCGGGAGATCTGAACCTTGTTCCTATATGACCTGATCAATTCAATCAGGCACTCGTCATCTATTTTTATTGCTCAACTGTTTTACAACATGAAAAAAAAATCAAAAGATCGTCCCTTCCCTCTCTTGGATAGATAGGGAAGGGAGGAGTCCTTTAGCCAACCAAATGAAAATAAACATTGAAATGGATGGAGCATCAGGTCGTGAGGCTCATCGACACATTACAGTTTGAGTATATTAATTGGGGTGCTTGAACTTGCCCTGCTAGAGTTCCAGTTTTGCAATTTTCCTTTGGTCACCTTCCTATTTGGACAATTATTCCCGCAAAGAGTTCATTCTATTCCGAAAGGCTAATAGTGGGCACCTACCTTGCATAGATTGGGTATACAAGCATTCCAACCCATTTTAGTAGAGGGGCGCACTATTTGTTTACACCCATTAGTTTGTAAGGGATGCAATGCAGACTACGATGGGGACCAAATGGTTGTTCATGTATCTTTATCTTTGGAAGCTCAAGCGGAGGAGCAGCAATGAAGGCGATAGTAAATATAGAAGTTGTGGTCAATAAAGTAGGGATCATCAAAACACCAAACCATCTGATGTAAAGACGGTTTTCAGTGCTGGTTATCCAGATACATAAACAACCCCACAGACTTGTACTTTCGCGTCTCTTTAAAATTGTAGTCATGATAAAATCTTGGTTTATTCAATTTTCAAGGACTCCCAAGCCTCCTAATTGTCTTGTTTCGTATCTTCCGATCATGGTTAAATATACTATTCAAGAAAGATCCTTGGTTAGTGAATTAAAATCGACACCCTTCAGTGTGTGTGCAAAGTGCATGTGCGTGAAGTGATAATGCTTAAGACCAATTACAGAAATGAAAACAGCGAAAGCATAAACATGTTCATGTTCGAATAAGTTCATATGCAATCTTAAGATTGTATGTCCGAGGCACTATCCTAACTGTCCAGATTTGTAAATCAAGATCAGTCCATTGGTCATTAGTGTGCATGAAAATGATTGGCTATGTAGAATAATATGGATTTTTCAGCTTAAAGGTTCGGGTCAAATAGCTTCGGTTCGACTTCCCTTAGGTCGGCATCCCTGGTCTCAATGTATTTCGAGTCTGTATGTTCAACTCGAGGCTTTCCACCTACTCACATTTTTTGCCCTTGATGAATGTCGGCTCTTCAGGTCGATTCTCTTGGACCCGACTTTCCCTTTGCATCGACCCGAATCAGTGGTTTGGTCCAAGAAGCTTCCGCATCGACATCCCCTGTCCGGTCGTCCCAAATTATGCTTCGAACTCCAACCATCATATCCACCATTCCACTTGCATCTGGACTTTGGGGTCGATAATCCACCTCTTCAACCCAACAACTCCCACTCTCCATGTGTCGCCTTGAGATTCGCAACTCTTTTATTTGTCCACATGAAATTACTGGAAAGATCGCCATAGTCTTCCTCAACTCCATAGCCTCGTCCATTTATCTTCTTCTTCTTCAAACCCGAGATCCATTCAAATCCACTTCATGTTCAACAACATAGTATCCTGGACGCACCACCATCGTCACTCCTTCACGAGCATCATCCACGACCATCACTCCATCTTCCTGCCCCCAATTTTAATGTAAAATCAACTCGAGATCGGTTTCAACCACGGAGGAAAGGGGTAAGATCAGATTTACGGAAAAATCATATGAAATTATGGTTTAAAATATGAGTAGAAGCCTACCTAGTTTCGATTATGGAAAGGGATTCACAAATTTTTGTTTGATTTGATGATTCAAGAGTTCTTGGATTAAATTTGAATCGGAAGGCGCAGTCAAAAGTAAAATGGGGAAGTAAACTAAAATAATGTAAAAAGGGCCAGCGTTATATAGTAAAACAGAAGAGTCCCTTTGTATTCCTCTGAAGTGATGTTTCACAGAGGGCCGGCTCGATGCATCGATTCGAAATGGCCATATATCTGGGACATCACCGACCCGGGGTACGTTGACTCCAAATGGAAATCTCTTTGTCCGTGTCGATGTCGACCCGGGAGGCTTAATGATCAATTACTAATGCTTGATTCTGACAATCATGTTCGACAACATCTCATGGTGACTTGCATGTAATTTCCTGATCAGACTTGAACATGCGCTCGACTAGCGCAAAGCAACAACATCGTTAGGCAACGACCTGTACGTGTAACATCACATTCGGGAGCCGACGATTTTACACAATAGATTACAAAGCACATCCCGTTTACAACGCGACACACTTTGGGGGGCAAAGTGTTGTCCAACCTTTTCGGTAGGCCGTTAAAGATTGTATACATTTAGGAAACCAAACTGTGTCAATATATAGAGATCATCAGATCGGCTAGGGCGTAGATCGACCCAAAAAATAGCAGACTCATATATAGAGGCCTGTCATCATCGAAGTATATTCGGGTCGACCAATAGCGCACCGGCCCGAGATGCTACCAAGTGCCAGATTCCCATTAAATCTCGGCTCGAAGGATATTCGGGTCGACCAAAACCTAAGTCGACCTAGATCGGAAATTACATACAAATCCAGATCCAGAATTCCAGGACTTCTCGAGTCGAATAGAATCTCGGTTCAAGCAGTTCGAGCCGAATCTATTCCTGCGCTAAAATATCTTCCTGAAGACTTGTTCCTGCTCCAATGTGACCGCTTCTACTGCTCCTACAACGATGGACCTACTACCACCTGTCTGTTCCTAACCGGGTTAGGCCTTCCCATGCAAGAAGAAAGATTCTCCAACCTTTTATACAAACTTGGGATGGGCAACACATGTCCTAGTCGACCCGGGGACTATAGCATTTATAAAAAGCCCTCCAAAGCTTCAAAGTAAGGACTTTTGGCCATTTTCTTGTAATTTGACTATTAGTCTAACGTTGTACTCGAGATTAGCCATGAATATTATCATTTGTAATTAGAATTAGTGTACAATCAAGAAATTATAAAGTAGACGTAGGCTCAGTAACGTCGAACCACTATAAATTTGCATGTGATTGCATTCATTCTAATTTTTCAATTATATTCTTCGTTATTCATCTACATTCTCTCTTTTTTGGGCATTGTGCAACTTTTTGGTGTCAACATAGTGTGTGTATATATATATATATATATATATATATATATATAGACATACATACATATTCATGCAAATGGTTGTATTTGATACATCCATTATAATACTACAAATTAAGTTACATTCAAAATTTTCAAGTTAACAATTTAAATAAAAATTTAATTTTAAATAAAATTTAGAAAAGCTCTAGATATATCTAGCCTTCATAGGCTGTTAAAGATCATAAATGACTAAAAAAATAAATAAATTCACTCATCTGTTCTGCTCCGAGCTGGCCTAGTTCCGACAAAATGTTGGTTAACAATTTTATCATTTATGAATTGGGAAGATATTAATTTGAGGAAAACTCGTTCCTTTCAATGATATGGTCTCATAATGTATCGGTATTATTTTAAAGAGAATAATATCATTCCAACTTTTTGTTTAGTCTGAAATTTTGTATTCCTCCATAAACTCTTAGGTACTCATTTGAATAGGTTGAGTAGGGACTTACAAATTTTTGACCCCAAAAAGAACTTATTGGAGACATGCATGATGCAAGCTAGATCATTTATCTAATCTTATTCCATTGTGTAGTATGGTTACTTATGTGCATGTAATGATAGGATTTACAATGTTCATAGTTATGATTTTGATCAATCAAGGGGAAATCAATATACATCAATCGTTAATTTCTTATTTTGAAAATTTTATGGTTGGTCAAAGCATTGAAAACGTTCGGTAATGTATTGGTAATTATGACAAATGAAAAAGCATATCTTGTGATTTTTTTTTATTTTAAATTCACGTACTTTTATTATTAATGATTCGATAACAGATCTAATTTTATCTTTAAAAAATAATACTAATGATAACTACAACAACGTTATTGTCTATTTTTGAATCTCAAAATATTCATTGAGTTAATCACAACTGCCAGAGGAGATTGGAAAATACATGTAAAGACCCGCAACCTCCCCGTAAAGGAAAGCGTCGGATAGTTCGAGAACAAACCACAACAGAACGCATACAGAAGAACATTTCATTGTATATTACAACAATGCATCAGATTACAAGAATATACAGAGTATAAATGAATATCACACAGAAATATCAGAGATTTAAATTACATTTAAATACATAGCAGCGGAAAATAATACAATACACAACTAGAATGAGATATACGGATACAAAGCTTTCCGGATATCGTTCCAGCTGTAACCCAGGATCCTGTGAATATAAATCTGCAAAACCAAAACTACTAGCTGCCCGTGTCGAAAATAGGGGCACCCAGAGTTTAGGTTAAAACAATAAACTCCAGGTCAGTCATGTGACTGGTGTGAGAACTAAAACAGTTATTAATCTTTATTTCAAATCATTAGGTAAATCAAGGGACCACGCCG
The DNA here is from genome assembly GCA_030737875.1 of Allium sativum. Classification (NCBI taxonomy): domain Eukaryota; kingdom Viridiplantae; phylum Streptophyta; class Magnoliopsida; order Asparagales; family Amaryllidaceae; genus Allium; species Allium sativum. The sequence continues at coordinate 889,037,652 of CM060922.1, forward strand.
TATAACACGGAACGGGTTTTCTCCCAAGAATACCAGTGCATAAAACAAACAGCGCAATGCTAAATAAAGAAAGATGAAGCTGTTATAAGACCCAGGTCCTATCACACAATGCAACGCAAGCCGGGGGATAGGGTTTTCCCTTATAACAGCCAAAGAATGCTTGATACGTTTAAAACAAATCATTTGATACTATAATAAGTGCATAGTGCATAAAACAACTTCAAATCATAAGTATCAATCATAGGCGGCATGGGTACCATATATCATGTCGCCATATATAGGTTTACAAATAAAACCGCAAAGTCACGTATTTGGAAATTGGATTTCCTTCTATGAACCGAGGCAAAAGATAGTCCTCAACCGATTCGAGACTGTCTAGCCCGAGCCTCAGGAACAGCCGCAACTGCCCCTTGGATCGTCAGGGCCGGTCCACACGGAGTGGATTATTATGCCTGAACAATACGTCTCCCCACCCTATGGGGTGTAAGTCTGGTCCGTCAGCCGACCAGAATGCATTCGGCCGAAACCGATATAACCGAGGCGCCTCGCAACAACCACAACCACATAAGTCAAACTCGTCAGGGCGTGTAAAACCACTGACGCCACTTCTAGCTAGAAAGAAACGCATGCCCTCCCTGAGGTCCGTCTCCCGTTTTTGGTTCATACCGGGTGTGAAACACGCGAGGTAAACGTTACACAAAGCTACGCCACAAAGGCCGTGCTTTGATCATCACCACAAGACTTTGCTTTTCAACAGAAGCCTCGATCATTTGCATCTTAGCATGCCACACAGGCAAGCCATCCTATGCAACCGATATCAGTCACACAGAATGAAATCCGATGTCAGACACACAGTCCATTTACAAGTCCGTTCTGGGTCTGAACGAAACCGGAGGCACCTAGTACCCCGCATATCCATCGATCTCCAAGTACGTCTGGACGATCACTAACTGTTTCCATCTTCTTGGGTGTACAGCCCAATCAAGATCATCAGTTATCACCCAAACGACGTGAAGACTTCCGGTCTTCGACCATCGTCTTCATCTTCGACTTATCGTCGTATCAGTTATTCAGAATGGGATAAACCCGGTCTTTCCGAATAACTCGCGTATATATTATAAAAGTGTTACACAAACACAACATACGCCTCATTCCAATTCATTAGTCACTAACCGTAAATTAATCAAGAGAATAATTCCCCAAATATTAACCCCGAAGGCCGAAACCAACATCAGATCAATATCCAGAAAACCATTCTGCTTGGCTAACCGCCAGTTAGTTTCTAAATTTCACATTCAAATCTAATTAAAGATTTAACTATCGCCTGGAGCAAAACTGGTGATACTCCATTCTCGATCTTTTCAATCTAATTAAAGATTCATTAAAACTCCACTTAGTTTTAATCTGTGACTGGGTTAAAGAATCAGTGTCATTTAAAACACGGTTCACGATAAACCCAAAGTCACATCCCATTAATTATCGGGTTAAAGAACAAGTGTTATTTAAAACACTGTTCACGATAAACCCAAAAATCAATATCAATTCAATTCCAATTAAATATCATTTAATTGGTACACTTCATTAAATCTAAATAAAAAGATTTAATCTTTTCTCAACTGGGTTCAAGAACAGTGTTAGTGAAGACACCATTCACGACAAACCCAAATCACATTCGATATTCAATACAAGGCTCTGAATAGAAACTATATCGGCCTATATTCAATATCAAATTCTACGATTAACAAATGTCGTATTGGAAATAACGATATACATATATATCTTTCAAATTTCCATAACAACACCTGTAATATCACGAATTCCAACATCGAAATATTCCGAAGACAATTTCGATTCAAATCCACTCCAATGCAATCATTGGAAATTTTGGTTATTTTCAAAACCATTTCAAATTCAATTTATTTATTTAAAAATAAATAGAATTATAATTCTAGTTCAAAACTAGTTCATTTCGATAAAAATCTATTTTTATCTTTTCAAATATGGAGTTTTTCATCCCAAACTTTCACAAATCATTTCTTATGATTTTACACAAATTATTACTATTTTTAATAATTTTATCAAGGCCCGTACGGTCGATTTCCATTAACGGCCATCGAACTGCACTTACAGCGACCTTTTTCGAATTTGATTTGGACGTATCTCCAAATCCAACCGTTAGATTTCAAATTTCTAACATTCATTAGAAAGCTCTTTTCGATACGAACCCAACGGTTCCGGTTTTAGGAGAATCCGACGGTCGGATCTCCCGTAATGTCCGTTTGAAACAAATGATCGAAATTCGCGAACTGCCGCAGCGCGGCGCGTTCTATTCAGGCCATTATATTATATATATAATATATATAATATATATTTCGTCGATTACTATTTAAAACGAATTATATAAATGGTTTTAAATTCGTTTCAAAAGCAATTTCAACTTCCTTTTCAATTCAAATCAAAATTGAATTCTTCTTTATAAATTCGTTTCAAAATTCATTTCTATTCAATTCAAATTTCAATTCAATTTGAATTCATTTCAATTCGCTTTCAATTCCATTTGAATTCGTTTTCAATTCAATTCATTTCGAAATCGTTTTAAAATTCAATTCATTTCGAAATCGTTTTCAATTCAATTCATTTCGAAATCGTTTTCAATTCAATTCATTTCGAAATCGTTTTCAATTCAATTCATTTCGAAATCGTTTTCAATTCAATTTATTTCGAAATCGCTTTCAATTCAATTTGAATTCGTTTTCAATTCATTTCGAAATCGTTTTCAATTCAATTTATTTCGAAATCGTTTTCAATTCAATTCATTTCGAAATCGTTTTCAATTCAATTTATTTCGAAATCGTTTTCAATTCAATTCATTTCGAAATCGTTTTCAATTCAATTTATTTCGAAATCGTTTTCAATTCAATTCATTTCGAAATCGTTTTCAATTCAATTCATTTCGAAATCGTTTTCAATTCAATTCATTTCGAAATCGTTTTCAATTCAATTCATTTCGAAATCGTTTTCAATTCAATTCATTTCGAAATCGTTTTCAATTCAATTCATTTCGAAATCGTTTTCAATTCAATTCATTTCGAAATCGTTTTCAATTCAATTCATTTCGAAATCGTTTTCAATTCAATTCATTTCGAAATCGTTTTCAATTCAATTCATTTCAAAATATTCGATTTCGAAATCACGTTTCAATATTCATTTTAAAATGAATAAAATCGATATAAATATCGTTCACGTCAAAATGGCGTCAATCTAATCCTCACGGCTTCACATATTTCTATTTTCAAATATTCTATTTCAAATATTTCTATTTCAAATATTTCTATTTCAAATATTTCTATTTCAAATATTTCTATTTCAAATATTTCTATTTCAAATATTTCTATTTCAAATATTTCTATTTTTCTCGAAACTGGAATGAGGCCCAATCAATTACCATATAATGTTAATTATATGGATTTTCTACAACACATGTATATATCAACAACGATGAATAATCAACCATCAACCAAAGTGCACTACACTGTATAAGCATCAAATATAGACATTTAACGCTTATAGCAGCTTGTCAATCAATCGATCGACATATTTAATAAATCAGGATGAGTGAACTTCAAATTTCATCCTAACACCCGTGTGGGGTTTCAAACAATCAAACACATATTTTATTTGTGCAGTTAGGCGATGTGTAAAATTTATCGACCCAATCAACGTCATTCAAATAGGTGTACATAAACAAACCGTCTGGTTTGTAAATGAATATTTATTTATTCACATTCACGTTAAAAATTATATTTTTAACGATAACACATTTTATTTTAACATATGAATTTATATTCAGTTCATTCGTTAAATAAAATGCTAATTTTATTTTTCTAACTTATTTTAGAAAATTTCGGCGGCATAACGGCACGATACTAGAAACGGGACAAGGCCTAGCCTTATCCCCGGTCTAGTGAAGGCCCACGCCATTCACACATCAATCAAATCAATTCGTTATGCAAACCACAAACTTTGGAGTAAGGGTCTAACCTAGCCTTACTCCTTCGCCTTATAACGGCGCACGTCTAATCCTAACCAATTTATCGATTCGATTTTTCACACCACAAACCACATTCAAACCAATATCACAATCAATAACCAAACAGCCAAACAAACAAGTCCATGGTCTGTGGACGATTGTGTCGGGTGCTACTAAGCACCGTCTGCATCCTAGTATATATATATATCTAGAAAAAGAATTGAAAGGTGAGAAATTCTCACTGATAGCTATCCTAGCTCCACGGCTCTTCATTTGGAGAAGTCTTCGTCGTTTCGCCTTTTTGTCACCTTCGTTGCTGCTTTCACTACATACGTAAAAATCGAATTTTTACTTTGTTATTCAATATATAAAAATCACATTTTTTTAGTTCAAAGTTCAATATATAAAAATCGAATTTTTATTTCTAAGTTCAATATATAAAAATCGAATTTTTATTTCTAAGTTCAATATATAAAAATCGAATTTTTATTTCAAAGTTCAATATATAAAAATCGAATTTTTATTTCTAAGTTCAATATATAAAAATCGAATTTTTATTTCAAAGTTCAATATATAAAAATCGAATTTTTTTAGTTCAAAGTTCAATATATAAAAATCGAATTTTTATTTCTAAGTTCAATATATAAAAATCGAATTTTTATTTCAAAGTTCAATATATAAAAATCGAATTTTTATTTCTAAGTTCAATATATAAAAATCGAATTTTTATTTCAAAGTTCAATATATAAAAATCGAATTTTTTAGACTTCTCGCTTATATAAAAATTATATTTTATATGAACAAAGATCATATTTTCCTCCAACTAAAAATCAAAGCTTTACAGTGTTAAAAATTCTACCTTTTCTACTGTAAAAATCCCATCTTTACAATTTTAATAAATATATAAAAATCGCAACTTACATACATTAAAAATTAGGTCTTTTATAATTTAAAAATCCTGTCTTTTATATATGATAAAAATAAAATCTTTAATGCATTAAAAATATAATCTTTCTAAGTTAGAACTAAATTCACTTCTACGCTAATATATATATTTTCCTAAAAATAATAATTTAGTTTTCCCATAACTAAAATTTCAGTTTTCAATTACTTTTATAAAAATCAGTTTTAAATTACTTTTAAAATTCAGTTTTCAATTACCTTTAAAATTCAGTTTTCAATTACTTTTATAAAAATCGGTTTTAAATTACTTTTAAAATTCAGTTTTCATTTACTTTTAAAATTCAGTTTTCAATTACTTTTATAAAAATCGGTTTTAAATTACTTTTAAAATTCAGTTTTCATTTACTTTTAAAATTCAGTTTTCAATTACTTTTATAAAAATCGGTTTTAAATTACTTTTAAAATTCAGTTTTCATTTACTTTTAAAATTCAGTTTTAAAAATTCTAAAAAGAAAATCAGTTTTAAACTAATTAAATTTTCAGTTTTAAACTAACTAAATTTTCAGTTTTTAAATCTTCTCAAAATCAGTTTCTAATACATAAAAATCGAAATTTTTCAGAAGTAAAATAAAAAAAATAAAATAAAAATAAAAACGACTTACTTTATGCTGCGAAGAAAGGGGGGCGAGGGGTCGGCGGCAGGAGTTCGTCGTGGAGGAGCTGGCCTCGAGGAGGGGCTCGCGATTTGTTCCTCGACGCGGCGCGTTCTGGGGTTCCATGCGAGGGAGGAGGAGAAGCAGTGGGAAGGAGGAGGCTGAACGGAGGGCGGCGTCGCGAGGGTTCGTCGGCGGTGGCTCTGAGGTAAGGCGGCGGCTTCGGTTTAGGTTAGGTTTCTTTTTTTTTTTTTTTTTTCCTCTTTTTTTTTTATTTCGTTCTGAAGAATGAATCGGGGGGGGGGGGGGGGGCAATGAAGAAGAAAAGGGAGGGAATATTTTTTTTTTTTTTTATTATTTAATTATTTAATTTTGCAAACGGGTTGACTTTTACATACGACCTCGAAACGAGGCCCACCGCCTGTCGCCCATAGCGTTTTACCCCCATTCCGAACACAATGGGATATGTATCGTAAGCTGGTTTGATCGTTACAATCAGTTTCTGTTGAATTTTCATTTAAATCCTTATTTTGAATTTTAAACGTACATTTCAAATTACCGGGGCCACATACTAACTCGAAAAATTCCAGAAAAATATTTTCTAGCTTCATATTGACGATACGGTCCGAACAAAACTAGTTTCGTCGAATTCTGAGACCGTATGAAAAATGGCCAATTTCCAGTCGATTAAAATCAACTGAAATGGTCAAACGCATTTTCCTTTGCCACGCTCACATATTGATTCTAAAAATTATGAAATTTGAAACCTAGCAATAGTTTAACATCACGGACCCAACAAAACTGGTTTCGTCGAAATCCGAGGTCGTTTGCAAAATTGCTATTTTTAAGGGCCTTATATATATAAAAATATATATAAATTCCACAGCGACTATTTCTAATTTTCAACTGGACATATCTTATCATTTCTAAGATGAAATCTCAGTTTGTTAACTTCGTTACAAAGATATAGTTATACAGATTCAAATATTTCTTGTTTCGTTCAATTCTGACTTATATTGAATTCTGTATATTCATTTGAAATTAGAAATCGAATTTTCGAACTACCGCGCCATTTTCAATTCCTTTTATAATTATATATAATTATAATATATTCTAACGACGACGTATATAATATATACGTCGAATTATATTCAAACTAAATTTCTCGTCGATATTGTTTAAAATAATCTATTTTAAATATTCAAAATTCGCTAAAATTGCCAAAATAAAATTTTTAAACTGGCCCAGATTTTCGGGTTGTTACAATCTCCCCCACTTAAAACTTTTCGTCCCCGAAAAGGAACAAAGTCGAAAGTGGTTTGATTATTCAGCTCTACGTTCGATCTGGTTTCCATTCTCCAACTCTTTAGTTTCTGAGAATTTCCAAAATTTCAAAAATTTGGCTAACACCCTAAATTTTTGAAAAATTTCGCCATAACCTCCCCTGCACCGGGAGCATCGGGGAATTTCAAATAGCTTCCCCGGTCCTTCAGATCTCAAAAAGAAAAAGAAAAAGCCAAGCGGCTAGCCAATAGGCTCACAAAATCATCATCACCCAAACAAAACAGTAAATTATGTAGTAAACATGTACCTATTTGTCGGGCAAACAAATTTTATTCTTCGGCTCTAGCCTCCTTGCTATGACCTGTTCAATGATATATATGTATATGCAAGCAGATGCGACCAATTTTCAATATCGTTCAATATTTGATATAATTAGGCTAAACGGTTCAAAATTATCAAACAATTAAACAAACAACACAAACATCAATCAATTAGTGAATTTAACGTTTCAAATTCATAATTTTGATACATATACAAAAATCAAATTTTTGATGCCAAATCACAACGATAAGCCCTATCTATTTTAGATTTGGTTCTCACACCAGCCTAATGGAAATATATAGAAAATCGCACCTTCGAAACTCGAACATAAATTCGGATGATGATCGATCAATCATCAGAACCATCTCCGGGTGTCTAGAATGTGATTCTATATCTATCCAATATATTAAAATTTCGAATATACGTTCATGACGCGTATATACAAAACCATTATATATTAGATTGTCCATATTCATACAAATAAATAATCAAATACGGATAATTGATTTAGATTTTCAAAACTAAACTTTGTTTTCATTTTAAAAATATACTCTTCACACTCGTTCTAGGATACTACTGATCCCATCTCTAACGAGTCATTCCCATTGGATATTACTAATCCAATATCTGATGAATTCTTTCGTATGATTCCAATGTGCCTTGTTCTCTAGCTTTGTAAACCAAAGCTCTGATACCAAATGTAAAGACCCGCAACCTCCCCGTAAAGGAAAGCGTCGGATAGTTCGAGAACAAACCACAACAGAACGCATACAGAAGAACATTTCATTGTATATTACAACAATGCATCAGATTACAAGAATATACAGAGTATAAATGAATATCACACAGAAATATCAGAGATTTAAATTACATTTAAATACATAGCAGCGGAAAATAATACAATACACAACTAGAATGAGATATACGGATACAAAGCTTTCCGGATATCGTTCCAGCTGTAACCCAGGATCCTGTGAATATAAATCTGCAAAACCAAAACTACTAGCTGCCCGTGTCGAAAATAGGGGCACCCAGAGTTTAGGTTAAAACAATAAACTCCAGGTCAGTCATGTGACTGGTGTGAGAACTAAAACAGTTATTAATCTTTATTTCAAATCATTAGGTAAATCAAGGGACCACGCCGTATAACACGGAACGGGTTTTCTCCCAAGAATACCAGTGCATAAAACAAACAGCGCAATGCTAAATAAAGAAAGATGAAGCTGTTATAAGACCCAGGTCCTATCACACAATGCAACGCAAGCCGGGGGATAGGGTTTTCCCTTATAACAGCCAAAGAATGCTTGATACGTTTAAAACAAATCATTTGATACTATAATAAGTGCATAGTGCATAAAACAACTTCAAATCATAAGTATCAATCATAGGCGGCATGGGTACCATATATCATGTCGCCATATATAGGTTTACAAATAAAACCGCAAAGTCACGTATTTGGAAATTGGATTTCCTTCTATGAACCGAGGCAAAAGATAGTCCTCAACCGATTCGAGACTGTCTAGCCCGAGCCTCAGGAACAGCCGCAACTGCCCCTTGGATCGTCAGGGCCGGTCCACACGGAGTGGATTATTATGCCTGAACAATACGTCTCCCCACCCTATGGGGTGTAAGTCTGGTCCGTCAGCCGACCAGAATGCATTCGGCCGAAACCGATATAACCGAGGCGCCTCGCAACAACCACAACCACATAAGTCAAACTCGTCAGGGCGTGTAAAACCACTGACGCCACTTCTAGCTAGAAAGAAACGCATGCCCTCCCTGAGGTCCGTCTCCCGTTTTTGGTTCATACCGGGTGTGAAACACGCGAGGTAAACGTTACACAAAGCTACGCCACAAAGGCCGTGCTTTGATCATCACCACAAGACTTTGCTTTTCAACAGAAGCCTCGATCATTTGCATCTTAGCATGCCACACAGGCAAGCCATCCTATGCAACCGATATCAGTCACACAGAATGAAATCCGATGTCAGACACACAGTCCATTTACAAGTCCGTTCTGGGTCTGAACGAAACCGGAGGCACCTAGTACCCCGCATATCCATCGATCTCCAAGTACGTCTGGACGATCACTAACTGTTTCCATCTTCTTGGGTGTACAGCCCAATCAAGATCATCAGTTATCACCCAAACGACGTGAAGACTTCCGGTCTTCGACCATCGTCTTCATCTTCGACTTATCGTCGTATCAGTTATTCAGAATGGGATAAACCCGGTCTTTCCGAATAACTCGCGTATATATTATAAAAGTGTTACACAAACACAACATACGCCTCATTCCAATTCATTAGTCACTAACCGTAAATTAATCAAGAGAATAATTCCCCAAATATTAACCCCGAAGGCCGAAACCAACATCAGATCAATATCCAGAAAACCATTCTGCTTGGCTAACCGCCAGTTAGTTTCTAAATTTCACATTCAAATCTAATTAAAGATTTAACTATCGCCTGGAGCAAAACTGGTGATACTCCATTCTCGATCTTTTCAATCTAATTAAAGATTCATTAAAACTCCACTTAGTTTTAATCTGTGACTGGGTTAAAGAATCAGTGTCATTTAAAACACGGTTCACGATAAACCCAAAGTCACATCCCATTAATTATCGGGTTAAAGAACAAGTGTTATTTAAAACACTGTTCACGATAAACCCAAAAATCAATATCAATTCAATTCCAATTAAATATCATTTAATTGGTACACTTCATTAAATCTAAATAAAAAGATTTAATCTTTTCTCAACTGGGTTCAAGAACAGTGTTAGTGAAGACACCATTCACGACAAACCCAAATCACATTCGATATTCAATACAAGGCTCTGAATAGAAACTATATCGGCCTATATTCAATATCAAATTCTACGATTAACAAATGTCGTATTGGAAATAACGATATACATATATATCTTTCAAATTTCCATAACAACACCTGTAATATCACGAATTCCAACATCGAAATATTCCGAAGACAATTTCGATTCAAATCCACTCCAATGCAATCATTGGAAATTTTGGTTATTTTCAAAACCATTTCAAATTCAATTTATTTATTTAAAAATAAATAGAATTATAATTCTAGTTCAAAACTAGTTCATTTCGATAAAAATCTATTTTTATCTTTTCAAATATGGAGTTTTTCATCCCAAACTTTCACAAATCATTTCTTATGATTTTACACAAATTATTACTATTTTTAATAATTTTATCAAGGCCCGTACGGTCGATTTCCATTAACGGCCATCGAACTGCACTTACAGCGACCTTTTTCGAATTTGATTTGGACGTATCTCCAAATCCAACCGTTAGATTTCAAATTTCTAACATTCATTAGAAAGCTCTTTTCGATACGAACCCAACGGTTCCGGTTTTAGGAGAATCCGACGGTCGGATCTCCCGTAATGTCCGTTTGAAACAAATGATCGAAATTCGCGAACTGCCGCAGCGCGGCGCGTTCTATTCAGGCCATTATATTATATATATAATATATATAATATATATTTCGTCGATTACTATTTAAAACGAATTATATAAATGGTTTTAAATTCGTTTCAAAAGCAATTTCAACTTCCTTTTCAATTCAAATCAAAATTGAATTCTTCTTTATAAATTCGTTTCAAAATTCATTTCTATTCAATTCAAATTTCAATTCAATTTGAATTCATTTCAATTCGCTTTCAATTCCATTTGAATTCGTTTTCAATTCAATTCATTTCGAAATCGTTTTAAAATTCAATTCATTTCGAAATCGTTTTCAATTCAATTCATTTCGAAATCGTTTTCAATTCAATTCATTTCGAAATCGTTTTCAATTCAATTCATTTCGAAATCGTTTTCAATTCAATTTATTTCGAAATCGCTTTCAATTCAATTTGAATTCGTTTTCAATTCATTTCGAAATCGTTTTCAATTCAATTTATTTCGAAATCGTTTTCAATTCAATTCATTTCGAAATCGTTTTCAATTCAATTTATTTCGAAATCGTTTTCAATTCAATTCATTTCGAAATCGTTTTCAATTCAATTTATTTCGAAATCGTTTTCAATTCAATTCATTTCGAAATCGTTTTCAATTCAATTCATTTCGAAATCGTTTTCAATTCAATTCATTTCGAAATCGTTTTCAATTCAATTCATTTCGAAATCGTTTTCAATTCAATTCATTTCGAAATCGTTTTCAATTCAATTCATTTCGAAATCGTTTTCAATTCAATTCATTTCGAAATCGTTTTCAATTCAATTCATTTCGAAATCGTTTTCAATTCAATTCATTTCGAAATCGTTTTCAATTCAATTCATTTCAAAATATTCGATTTCGAAATCACGTTTCAATATTCATTTTAAAATGAATAAAATCGATATAAATATCGTTCACGTCAAAATGGCGTCAATCTAATCCTCACGGCTTCACATATTTCTATTTTCAAATATTCTATTTCAAATATTTCTATTTCAAATATTTCTATTTCAAATATTTCTATTTCAAATATTTCTATTTCAAATATTTCTATTTCAAATATTTCTATTTCAAATATTTCTATTTTTCTCGAAACTGGAATGAGGCCCAATCAATTACCATATAATGTTAATTATATGGATTTTCTACAACACATGTATATATCAACAACGATGAATAATCAACCATCAACCAAAGTGCACTACACTGTATAAGCATCAAATATAGACATTTAACGCTTATAGCAGCTTGTCAATCAATCGATCGACATATTTAATAAATCAGGATGAGTGAACTTCAAATTTCATCCTAACACCCGTGTGGGGTTTCAAACAATCAAACACATATTTTATTTGTGCAGTTAGGCGATGTGTAAAATTTATCGACCCAATCAACGTCATTCAAATAGGTGTACATAAACAAACCGTCTGGTTTGTAAATGAATATTTATTTATTCACATTCACGTTAAAAATTATATTTTTAACGATAACACATTTTATTTTAACATATGAATTTATATTCAGTTCATTCGTTAAATAAAATGCTAATTTTATTTTTCTAACTTATTTTAGAAAATTTCGGCGGCATAACGGCACGATACTAGAAACGGGACAAGGCCTAGCCTTATCCCCGGTCTAGTGAAGGCCCACGCCATTCACACATCAATCAAATCAATTCGTTATGCAAACCACAAACTTTGGAGTAAGGGTCTAACCTAGCCTTACTCCTTCGCCTTATAACGGCGCACGTCTAATCCTAACCAATTTATCGATTCGATTTTTCACACCACAAACCACATTCAAACCAATATCACAATCAATAACCAAACAGCCAAACAAACAAGTCCATGGTCTGTGGACGATTGTGTCGGGTGCTACTAAGCACCGTCTGCATCCTAGTATATATATATATCTAGAAAAAGAATTGAAAGGTGAGAAATTCTCACTGATAGCTATCCTAGCTCCACGGCTCTTCATTTGGAGAAGTCTTCGTCGTTTCGCCTTTTTGTCACCTTCGTTGCTGCTTTCACTACATACGTAAAAATCGAATTTTTACTTTGTTATTCAATATATAAAAATCACATTTTTTTAGTTCAAAGTTCAATATATAAAAATCGAATTTTTATTTCTAAGTTCAATATATAAAAATCGAATTTTTATTTCTAAGTTCAATATATAAAAATCGAATTTTTATTTCAAAGTTCAATATATAAAAATCGAATTTTTATTTCTAAGTTCAATATATAAAAATCGAATTTTTATTTCAAAGTTCAATATATAAAAATCGAATTTTTTTAGTTCAAAGTTCAATATATAAAAATCGAATTTTTATTTCTAAGTTCAATATATAAAAATCGAATTTTTATTTCAAAGTTCAATATATAAAAATCGAATTTTTATTTCTAAGTTCAATATATAAAAATCGAATTTTTATTTCAAAGTTCAATATATAAAAATCGAATTTTTTAGACTTCTCGCTTATATAAAAATTATATTTTATATGAACAAAGATCATATTTTCCTCCAACTAAAAATCAAAGCTTTACAGTGTTAAAAATTCTACCTTTTCTACTGTAAAAATCCCATCTTTACAATTTTAATAAATATATAAAAATCGCAACTTACATACATTAAAAATTAGGTCTTTTATAATTTAAAAATCCTGTCTTTTATATATGATAAAAATAAAATCTTTAATGCATTAAAAATATAATCTTTCTAAGTTAGAACTAAATTCACTTCTACGCTAATATATATATTTTCCTAAAAATAATAATTTAGTTTTCCCATAACTAAAATTTCAGTTTTCAATTACTTTTATAAAAATCAGTTTTAAATTACTTTTAAAATTCAGTTTTCAATTACCTTTAAAATTCAGTTTTCAATTACTTTTATAAAAATCGGTTTTAAATTACTTTTAAAATTCAGTTTTCATTTACTTTTAAAATTCAGTTTTCAATTACTTTTATAAAAATCGGTTTTAAATTACTTTTAAAATTCAGTTTTCATTTACTTTTAAAATTCAGTTTTCAATTACTTTTATAAAAATCGGTTTTAAATTACTTTTAAAATTCAGTTTTCATTTACTTTTAAAATTCAGTTTTAAAAATTCTAAAAAGAAAATCAGTTTTAAACTAATTAAATTTTCAGTTTTAAACTAACTAAATTTTCAGTTTTTAAATCTTCTCAAAATCAGTTTCTAATACATAAAAATCGAAATTTTTCAGAAGTAAAATAAAAAAAATAAAATAAAAATAAAAACGACTTACTTTATGCTGCGAAGAAAGGGGGGCGAGGGGTCGGCGGCAGGAGTTCGTCGTGGAGGAGCTGGCCTCGAGGAGGGGCTCGCGATTTGTTCCTCGACGCGGCGCGTTCTGGGGTTCCATGCGAGGGAGGAGGAGAAGCAGTGGGAAGGAGGAGGCTGAACGGAGGGCGGCGTCGCGAGGGTTCGTCGGCGGTGGCTCTGAGGTAAGGCGGCGGCTTCGGTTTAGGTTAGGTTTCTTTTTTTTTTTTTTTTTTCCTCTTTTTTTTTTATTTCGTTCTGAAGAATGAATCGGGGGGGGGGGGCAATGAAGAAGAAAAGGGAGGGAATATTTTTTTTTTTTTTATTATTTAATTATTTAATTTTGCAAACGGGTTGACTTTTACATACGACCTCGAAACGAGGCCCACCGCCTGTCGCCCATAGCGTTTTACCCCCATTCCGAACACAATGGGATATGTATCGTAAGCTGGTTTGATCGTTACAATCAGTTTCTGTTGAATTTTCATTTAAATCCTTATTTTGAATTTTAAACGTACATTTCAAATTACCGGGGCCACATACTAACTCGAAAAATTCCAGAAAAATATTTTCTAGCTTCATATTGACGATACGGTCCGAACAAAACTAGTTTCGTCGAATTCTGAGACCGTATGAAAAATGGCCAATTTCCAGTCGATTAAAATCAACTGAAATGGTCAAACGCATTTTCCTTTGCCACGCTCACATATTGATTCTAAAAATTATGAAATTTGAAACCTAGCAATAGTTTAACATCACGGACCCAACAAAACTGGTTTCGTCGAAATCCGAGGTCGTTTGCAAAATTGCTATTTTTAAGGGCCTTATATATATAAAAATATATATAAATTCCACAGCGACTATTTCTAATTTTCAACTGGACATATCTTATCATTTCTAAGATGAAATCTCAGTTTGTTAACTTCGTTACAAAGATATAGTTATACAGATTCAAATATTTCTTGTTTCGTTCAATTCTGACTTATATTGAATTCTGTATATTCATTTGAAATTAGAAATCGAATTTTCGAACTACCGCGCCATTTTCAATTCCTTTTATAATTATATATAATTATAATATATTCTAACGACGACGTATATAATATATACGTCGAATTATATTCAAACTAAATTTCTCGTCGATATTGTTTAAAATAATCTATTTTAAATATTCAAAATTCGCTAAAATTGCCAAAATAAAATTTTTAAACTGGCCCAGATTTTCGGGTTGTTACAATACACCTTTATCGTTCAACAACTCGCCAACATAAAAATTCAAACTTCCAATAACCCACACCATATACAATAACACTTACATACCCCATTAACCTCTCCTATCAGTAACGTTGCTCGTGCCCCTAAAATTGATAACAAAACCAACCCCAAAACTAACAACAATAACCATGTGTCCAATCAACTACCGCCCTTTCTTTGAGATGCAACAAAGACGGTATCACGATTTATATCTCAATTGTACTCAAGAATACACCTTAGGTCATGGCTACCTACACTAGAAAATAATGTTGGTTCTACCGGACGTTGAACTAACTCTATAACTTGTTAAACTCGAACTAGAGTAACTATTAAGAACAAGATGTCAGATTTACCTGAAATCTTATGAATGTCTTTTTATTATTGGAGTATATTTGTGAGCCAGTTATATATTTCATTTCTAGATCTTTTGTAGGCAATGTTTAAACCAAGAATTTTCATTATTTTCCTAATTTTTATCTTAGATTTGAAGGCACTGCGATTTCAAGTTATCGTCCCCAATTGCATTACCATAACATGAATTAATACGAGGACCACTCATCACTACTTAGAGCATCTCCAACATGACTGAAACAAAAAAGGATAAATCTTTATAAATACTTCTGTTCCTCATACTATAGCAGCGTGGGTTTGAGCATGGACAATAAAAAAAATGTGGATTTGCTCTCATTTTATTTTTTGAGTGTGGTTCGATAAATGGGTTTCTGAAAGCATTTCATGTCTAAACAGGTTCAGAACTCTGTCTCCATCCCTTAACGTATTTTCTTCCACCATTTGAAAAAAATACTAAATGGGTTTCTAAAACTTGTTTATAGCACTAAACGAGTTTCAAAATCTTTTTTTTTAATAATATGAGAAATAAAAAAAATCATGGTTGTTGGAGAGATGTCCATAATCTTCTTCTCATGCCAGAAATGGGATTCTTGTTGTAGATTCTCTTACAATTGAGAACTCACCTTTTTTTATAACACCCACTAATCGTATTAATCATTTTGCACATACGAAATGTGTCTATTTACTAATAGTTTACCTTACAGGTCAGAAACCTGTATAACAAAAGAACTTTTGCAAGACACTATTATCCATTTTTTATTTTATTTTTCTCATTACCCATTGATTTAGCAAGAAACCGTCTCAAATGAATATTCGTGTGAATTGGCTTTTCTACAAATAAACTGGGGTATTAAGAAGCTATGATGCTTGAAATTTACATAGGAAATTAGACACATTGTAATATGAATTGATCAAGAAGAATCATATGTTTGATTTTTGATGTCTTTTTACCTATGGCTATTATGACAATGGTAAATTTACCATTATCAATCTAACATTATCATTTTTGAATGAATTCGGTATATAAGTTTAATCGGTGTGATAATCGTGAACTTACTATTTTTTTACGAAAATCATTGGTAACATTTCTTCAATACCATCGATAATGATAATTTTAACAGTTATCATATATATATATATATATATATATATATATTCATGTAGCATGCTTTATTATAGATATTTAGAACTAAACGAATGGTTAAAATTAGTTCAGTAATCAAATGAAATAAGATCAGATACACTTTACTTCCTTCTCTTTTATCTTTTATAAAGTAACATTATGAATTTATGTTGGAAGATGATTTCACCCCCAAATGTTTCTGGGTCGTGTCATACATAGCGATTTTAAGTCCAATAATATACTGTTGGAAGATGATTTCATCGCAAAAATTTTGATTTTGGTCTGGCTAGGGAAGCAACTGAAGGAACACAATACGTTTGTACAATATTTATGGGTACTTTTGGAAACATTGCTCCTGAATATGCAATTATTGGACGTTTCCTGATAAAAAGCGATGTTTATAGCTAAAGAGTAGTCTTCTAGAACTCTTATTACGCCGCAACCTAGTACAATATCCCACCATCAGGTCCCAGAAAGCCTGGTCATATGGACCGTTTGTAACAGCCCAGATTTTTAACCATCTGATTGAATATTTAAAATGGTTTTTGTGACACCCCACATTCATTAATGTCACTCACAAAGGAAACGCATTAAGTTTCGTGAAGCGTTATAGGGAAACAAAAACAGAAATATTACAACACAGACATAAAAATGACAACGGAATTAAAAACTTTATTTAACATAAAGCAACGTGGTTTGAAAACATCACATGCCTAAAATACATAAAAAAAACCATTACATCATTGAAACTACTATCTTGTACTTTAAAACATCAGAGTGCATAAAAGAAGGAAAATTCCCCAAAATAAAATATAGCCATAGTAGCAAGGATATGAGCTTTAGCCATACATCTAAGCAGCTCTAGCAAAATGAAAGTATAATCACGGTCAAGCCTGAGAATTCCCACCCTGAGAACCTGGGGGAGGAGAAACGGAAGAAAGAAGAGGAAACAAAAAGGGTCAGACATAAATTCTGGCGAGTCCAGTTACTTTTATCAAGTAAATAAATAAAAGTAGCATGACAGGCATACAAAATGGATAAGAGAGAGATTACAACATATAAGGTAGGTATGACAAGGTAAACATGATAGAGCGAATGTGCTTCACTAAAGGTTACTCTGCACTTATACTAGTATCACCAGAATAAGATGATCCCAACAACTATAAAATGGTAGACTTAGGCATACGTCCCAATGTATCCTAACCACTACCATAATCGATCGGCTCCCTACTCTGCGTAAATACTCTGTGTTGGCCCCACCATAGGACCTATCGCATCCTATGGTGGCAACGTTTCAATGATATACGCAGCCATATCTACAGGTGTCACGGTTATCTTAGCCCCCTTTACCTGGCCCATGCACGCACATGTCCCCAGTCGGTTTGCGCCGCCCACATTGTCCTCCTCGTTTTGATCTCTTACATTCAGCCCAATAAGCATGCCCCAACTCCGACCTAGTTCGTAGTACTCGTTTGATACCTATTATGGGTTACTGACTGAAATGGGTCCCACACAATTTGATACAAGCTCTCCCCCTTGTCTTGTATCCCCACTAGGATTTTCATCGGTTATGTATACCGCTATGTGTCTTTAATTACACAACCCTATCATTTCTACAAGTTATGCTTGCCCTAAAAAGGTATCTTTAATTACATAACTCTAATATTTCCATCGGTTATGTATACCACTAGGTGTCTTTAATTACATAACCTTATCGGGTTAAGTTTGTGGGCCTATATGTAAATATTACCCAGCCCCTCAGATTTACTTAACCCACCCACTGCTCAACCAAATTTACTTAACCCCAACTTAAGTTTATATTCATACAATCCATATGGATTCAACTAGGTAAAGTATTCAAGGTTTATTACCATATTTCATTTATGGTTATGGTATGCTAGACCTCCCACATTAAGCCTACTATTTGTGGATGCTGGACATGCCGGGCGGGTCCGGGAAGACTTGTTCCATAAATTGGGCTTAAACTCATGTCTTAGCATGTCTCATATTTGTGCACCTAAACCTCCCACATTAGATTCACCACTTGTGGTCGCTGGATATGTCGGGCCGGTCCGGGCAGACTTCCACCATAAGTGAAATCTAACCTCTTATCTAGGCGCAATTACAGTTTCTAATTACTGTAATCCTAGGCATTTCATTATTAGCCAATTTTTCCTATGTCGTTATAGGTTATAGGTTTCATGCCCCCTTTTCCCCAATTATGTTCATAGTGAATTATATGTCCAAATTCATATACATTATTCAGATTATGCCAATTTTGCACCTTTTTACCAACTATGCCCAAATTCCCAATTCATAAGATATGCCCAATTTCAATGCTTTTCTCCTCGTTCCCAAACTAACGTAATCACATAATTTAGCGACATGCCTAGGCTCGAAAATAGCATGGCTATATAAAATAAAAAGGGAAAGATTGAAGGGAAGATGAAAGAGATGTTTATTCTAACAAACTGGCATAAGCATATGATGGCATAATAATAGAATGGACATATAAGAACAGATCGGTGAACTTGTGATAATAAGACAGATTCTGACATAGTAGGGATGTCATAATAGGCACAATAAGATCTAAATAAGAATTTAGATATCCAATTAATGCCAGATCTAAATTGAACACAACATGATAATCATAAGATGATCCAAATAACAAATTAGATCCATAACTAAAAGTAGATCTGACATGATAAGGGTTGAGATCCAGGTCATAGTCAATTCAAAATGTCATAGATTCGCAGATTACAATAGATCTGATATGATTCGTCACAGGCATAGATCCAAATTACAATATCATGGATTCACAAATTACTATAGATCTGATATGATTCAGTCATAGGCATAGATCCAAATTTATAGTTATATCATGTTTACTTTTAATTATTTAAATCTACAGGCAATTGAAACTCACACTGTTCGGATCTAAAGAAATAGAAGGAGAAAAGCAGTTGACGAATCTCAAGTCTACACTTGAATCTCTAAATTTGATTGCAAAAGAAGAAAGATTTTTGGTTCAGTCCAGGCACCAGCAGCACTTACGCCTCCACTGATTTTCAATGAACAAAACAAGAGAAATGAGCCTGTATTTATAGCTTCTCGCCTCCAAACCTACCTAGCCACGTCAACCCTAGGGGGTCGACCCACCCCTTAGGGGGTCGACCCTGGTGTCGACACCCCCCTTGGGGGGTCGACCTAGGGGTCAACACCCCCTTAAGGGGTCGACTCCCCTAGGTTGGAATTTTCCCGCTTACCCCGATTTCTGGAATTTGAACTTTTTTGAACTTTCTGGACCTGATTTTGAATTCTTGGACCCTATATATATATATATATATATATATTTATCTTGCGCATATAAAAACTTCAAACCCTCATAACTTCTTCATACGGTGTCCGTTTTACGCAAACCAAATGTCTATCTTGACCAAAATTTCGAGAGAGACGTAATGGCGCAGTTCGTTTCCCTTAATTCCAAATATTAAATTAATTATTATTTAATTTATCCTCTTTTAGTGTTTTTAAAATACGATTGTTACATTCTCCCCTATTAAAAAGATTTCGTTCCCAAAATCTCCAAGTTAAGAAGAATGCATATCCTACCATCCATCACCCATCTACTCATCCATCAATCACTGGTATCCATTGTCCTCAAAGACTTCTAATGCTTATATGAACATATGCAAAGGTGTGTGCATATGTCCCAACACTAATGCGAAGATCAGGTGGTCTACTAATTCAGTCGACCTCCTTAATGCAATGTATGTTAGTGCCATGAATCCAACATGTATGCAACAATCCTATTATAACATGTAAGTTCTATATATGTGCACAATCATCCATCCAAATGCAAAATCCATATAATGATACACTCAATTTCATCCATAAAAAGAAGAAAAATGCACATACATGCATATGCAGTATGAAAGTGATTGAGCTGATCTAGTGCCTAATGTGTGTGTATATGCATCCACGAGAAACCATTAGCAAACACTTGCATCCATCAAACATAACATGTCTCAAACACATGTTTACATCCATGGGATTCCTACCTAAAGGTCGAAGATTCGATTGATAGGAAATATTTAAATGATAGAAAAAGCATAAATAAAGAGCATTGGAAAAGGAGTTAAGAACATACCCTCAAAAAGAAAAGGGTACGAAGGTGTCTTCGGTCTCCCAAGTTGCATTCTATGGGTTATCTCCCCACTAAACCTTCACCAACTTGATTTCTTTATTGTGTAGCTTCGTAACTTCTGATCCAAGAATACGGGAAGGAACACGTCTGACTGTTGCCTCCCGTTCCACCTCTACTTCTTCCAATATACTTGGCTCAACTACTTCTGTTGTATCATGCAAGCACTTCCGCAAATGAGAAACATGGAAAACATCATGAACGCCGGATAGTCTCTTTGGTAGCTTTACTCTATAGGCCATTTGGCCAATTCTTTCTGTTATGGGAAATGGCCCTACAGAACCAAAGCGAACCACATTCCTTAAAGATGACACTTTAATGAAAACCATATCTCCTACTTCAAATTCAATGTCAGTTCTTCTCTTGTCTGCATAGGATTTCTTCCTATCTTGAGCGGTCTTCATTCATCGTCTAATAAGATCAATTTTCTCGGACGTTTCTCTAACCATGTCTGGTTCAAGCAATAGCCTTTTTGTAGATTCCTACCAACAATTTGGTGACCTACAAGGTCGCCTGTACAACACTTCGAAGGGTTTCATGCTAATGCTAGCTTGATAATTGTTGTTATAGGAAAACTCTATTAAAGGAAGATGCTCTTCCTAAGTCCCTCCGAAATCTAGGATACACAGCCTCAAAAGATCTTCTAGGACTCTGTTCACCCTCTCTATCTGCCCATCAGTCTGAGGGTGATAAGAGGTGCTCAAACGTAACTGTGTACCAATGCATCTTGCAAGCTCCTCCAAGATTCACTAGTGAAAATGGGGTCACAATCGCTTACGATGCTGGAAGGTACTCCATGAAGACGGACTATCTCTCGAACATATACCATTGCCAACCATGTTGCCATCCTCTTACTCTTAACTGGAATAAAATGAGAGCTCCTAGTAAGTATATCTACTACCACCCAAATACTGGTGTTGCCTTTCTTTGATCTGGGCAAACCATCTATGAAGTCCATTGAGACGCTCTCCCACATCCATTGTGGAACCTCCAAAGGATGAAGTAAACCACTGGGCTTCTTTTTCTCAACTTTGCCTTGCTGACAAACTAAACATTGAGAAACAAACTCTGCAACATCCTTCTTCATCCCTTCCTAAAAGTAAACCCTCTTCATGTCCCTATACATCTTATCACCGCCTGGATGAATAGTCATCTTCAAGTGATGGGCTTCTTCTAAGACTGCCTTTAACAAACTTCCAGTTTGAGGAACACAAAGCCTTCCATCACGTCGCAACCACTCTTTATCGTCAATGGAATATCCATTGAGGTGACTAGAAGTCTCCCCTTTACTGAGCCTATCCAAGATGTCTAAAACCTGTGGATCATCTTCCTGCGAAGCTCCTATCTGATCCATCAGAGTAGGTTGTATTTCTAGCGATGCAAACAAACCAGGCAAAAGCTCGGTGGAGGGTCTAAAATCAAAAGTCGTTTTGAACTCCAAGTTTTCCCTTTCCACAAACAAAGGACTTAAAACCATCCTCTGCCTACTTAGTGCATCTGCCACCATATTACCCTTGCCAGGGGTATAAGCAATCTCAAAATCATAAGAAGCTAGGAACTCCATCCACCTTTGTTGCCGTAAATTAAGATCCTTCTGCGAGAACAAATACTTAAGAGATTTATGGTCGGTGTACAACTCGAATCTCTCTCCAAGAAAATAATTACGCCACATCTTAAACGCGAATACTATGGCAGCTAGCTCTAAATCATGGGCTGGGTAGTTTTTCTCATGGACTCTTAGCTGTCTACCCCCACAACACACCACCTTTCCTTCTTGCATCATAACTGCACTAAGCTCTGTACCATAGGTATCAATGTAAACCGTAAACACTTTATTTCCATCAGGGAAGGTCAAGACTAGGGGTTGTCGTCAGAGCCCTCTTCAGTCATTGAAAGCAACATCACAATCTATATCCCACGAAAATGCCAAATTCTTCGTCGTCAGCCTGGTGAGTGGGGTTGATATTTTTGTGAAGTCCTTAATGAACTTCCTATAATATCCTACTAACCCCAAAAAGCTTCTCACCTCTATTGCATTCTTTGGAATCTGCCAGTCTTGAACTGCAACCACCTTTGCGGGATCTACCTATCCCTTCTTTAGAAACCACATAACCTAGGAATCTCACCTCCTTTCTCCAAAAGTGGCATTTGTAGAATTTTCCCTTAAGCTGATGCACACAAAGAGTTTTCAAACTTCCCACAAATGTTGGGCATGCTCTTCCTCACTCTTTGAGAAGATTAAGATATCATAAACAAAGATCACGACGAATTTATTAGAAACTCCCGAAACACCCTACTCGTTAGATCAACAAAATAGGCGGGTGCATTCGTCAACCCAAAAAGGCATAACCAGCCATTTAAAGAAACCATCTGGAGTCCTAAAAGCGATCTTATCTATACTATCCTTAGCCATCCTCAACTAATAGAGTCCCATGGCCAAGTCTAACTGAGAAAATACCGAGGCACCAACAAGTTGGATGAACAATTCATCTATCCTCAGAAATGGGCGCCTATTCTTCTTTGTGAGTTTGTTCAACTCTCTATATTCTACACACAAACAAAACGAACCATCCGCCTTCATTACGAATACTACTGGAGCACCCCATTCAGATATGCTTCGCCTGATAAATCCTTTCTCAAGTAGCTCCCCTACTTGCTTACTCAGCTCCCTCCTTTCCCTTGGAGCCATATGGCGCACTGGCAATGCAACTTTCTTTGCATTGTCTACCAATTATATGCGAAAATCTATCTCGTGCCTTGGGGTAAACCCCGAACCTCATCAAAGACATCGGAATAATCTCAGACTACTGGAACAGATTGCAAATCGTCGATAGATGCATCAAGAGACTCTAGGAAACTAAGCATAACAGATCCTTGTGGGTCACAAGAAATCTCGAGGGTCTTCCCATGACAGGTCAGAAGCCTAACGACCCTCCTTTGACAATTCAGAATGAAACCATATATGGTTATCCAATCCATTCCTTGAATCAAACCGTAGCCCATAAACCCGAGCACATATGCGTCGTACTCAGACTCGACGCCTAAGATAGATGTCCTCAAACCCCGACAGATCATGGATAAATGAGCTGAACCACTAATGGGGCTTGAGACAATAACGGGATCCACTACCATACTAGTATTTAAGTGCAGAGATTCAACCATAGAACTAGATATAAATGAATGTGAAGCGCCAGAATCAAAAGGAGTTCTAATAGGATGACCGAAAAAAGAAATCAAAACTTCCATGGAAATTTTCCTACCTCTATCTGGAGCACTGATCGCGAGAGCATGCACCTGCCCTCCAAAAGATCCTTCCCTTTGACCTTGTCCATGTGGTCCCTGTTTCTTCGGGCACTCCTTAGCAAAGTGTCTGACCTCTCCGAAATTGAAGCAAGTATTCTTCCTTCTTTTACAGTCTTTGACCAAGTGACCCTTTCGCCCACAACTATGACATTTCCTCTTATCCTTCTTTTACTTCCTTATTTTCTCCCTTGTCTTCCTCATGCATCAGGGACATATCAACAAGCCTTTAAAAAGTCACTCCCATTGGAATATGGGACATAGCTAACCCATGAAGGGGTTCATTTAGCCCTTTAGCAAACTGCAAAGCCTTCTTATGCGGAGTGTCAACCAATTCCAATCCAAACCTTGCTAGTTGGTTGACTTTGTTCACATATTCTTTAACAGTCATGTTTCCTTGTTTGAGCGCCAAGAACCTCTCCATTTGCATGCTTTTCTCAATTCGGGAAAGAAATTTCATTTCAAATCTTTGTCTAAAATCATCCCATGTTTCCACCGGACGTCCAGCTTAGGCAACTTCCCACCAAAACGAAGCTTCATCTTTCAATAGCCAGGCAGCTAACTGTATCTTCCTCCGATCTTCCACTTCAAAGATTACAAACAAGTCCTTGGTCTCCTTGAGCCAATTCCTTGCCTCTACAAACGTTTCAATTCCACGGAATGACTTCCCTCCCATGGCACAGAAATCTTTGCAGATCTTTGCAAAATTATATGCTTTTGGAGGAGGAGGAGCAGGAGGAGGAACGACGGGTGCAAATAGGGGAGGAATGTATCTTTAGCCTTCGGTAGGCGCCGTAGCCTCTAGATACCTACGGAACCAGCCAGGTATCGTAACGCCCTCTGGAATGTTAGGTTCCCTAGACATGCTGAAATGAAAAGGAAAGAGACTTAGGCAAAGGACTAAAGGATATTACGTATGGCTTTGGGGTATATGTTTTTCAAAACAGACTTTTCTTTTGAAAATTTCTTTCTTTTAAAACCTTTTTGAAAAAAATTCAAAAACTTTTACCTAATCTGGTAACCTTCATCTCTGATACCAAGTGTGAAACCCCACGTCCGTTAATGTCACTCACAAAAGGAATGCATTAAGCTTCATGAAGCGTTATAGGTAAACAGAAACAGAAATATTACAAGACAGATATAAAATGAGAGCAGAATTAAAAACTTTATTTAACATAAAGGTTTGAAAACATCAAATGTCTGAAATACATAAAAAAACCATTACATCATTGAAACTACTGTCTTGTACATTAAAACATCAGAGTGCATAAAAGAAACAAAATCCCCCAAAATAAAACATAGCCATAGTAGTAAGGATAGGAGCTTGAGCCATACATCTTAGCAACTCCAGCAAAATGGAAGCAGAATCATGGTCAAGCCTGATAATTCCCACCCTGAGAACCTGGGGGGAACGGAAGAAAGAAGAGGAAACAAAAAGGGTCAGACATAAATTCTGGCGAGTCCAGTTACTTTTAGCAAGTAAATAAGTGAAATTAACATGACAGGCATATAAAGTGGATAAGAGAGAGATAACAACATATAAGGTAGGTATGACAAGGTAAACATGATAGAGCGAATGTGCTTCAATAAAGATTACTTTGCACTAATACTAGTAACACCAGAATGAGATGATCCCAACAACTATAAAATGGTAGATTTAGGCATCTGCCCCAATGTATCCTAACCACTACCCTAATCGATCGGCTCCCTACTCGGAGTAGACACTCTATGTCAGCCTCATCATAGGATGTATCAGGTCCTATAGTGGCAACCCTTCGCTGATATACACAGCCATATCTACAGGTGTCACGATCATCTTAGCCCCCTCTACCTGGCCCATGCACGCATATATCCTCGTTCGGTTTGCGCCGCCCATACCGTCCTCCTCGTTTGGATCTCTTACATTCAGCCCAGTAAGCATACCCCAACTCCGACCTAGTTCGGAGTACTCGTTTGATACCTATTAAAGGTTACTGACTGAAATAGGTCCCACACAATTTGATACAAGCTCTCCCCCTTGTCTTGTATCCCCACTAGGATTTCTATCGGTTATGTATACCACTATGTGTCTTTAATTACACAACCCTATCATTTCTACAAGTTATGCTTACCCTAAAAAGGTGTCTTTAATTTCATAACTCTAATATAACCATTGGTTATGTATACCACTAGGTGTCTTTAATTACATAACCTTATTGGGTTAAGTTTATGGGCCTATATATAAATATTACCCACCCCCTCATATTTACTTAATCCACCCACTTCTCAACCAAATTTGCTTAACCCCAACTTAAGTTTATATTCATACAATCCCTCTAGATTCAACTAGGTTAAATATTCAAGGTTTATTGCCATATTTCATTTATGGTTATGGTATGCTAGACCTTCCACATTAAGCCAACCATTTGTGGATGTTGGACATGTCGGGCAGGTTTGGGCAGACTTATTCCACAAATTGGGCTTAACCTCGTGTCTTAGAACTTCACTATTTGTGCACCTATACCTCCCACATCAGATTCACCAGTTGTAGTCGCTGGATATGCCATGCGGGTCCGGGGAGACTTCCACCACAAGTGAAATCTAACCTTGTGTCTAGGCGCAATTGCAGTTTCTAATTACTGTAATCCTAGGCATTTCATTATTAGCCAATTTTTCCTATGTCGTTGTGGGTTATAGGTTTCATGCCCCTTTTCCCCAATCATGTTCTTAGTGAATTATATGTCCAAATTCATATGCATATACATTATTCAAATTATGCCAATTTTCACCTTTTTACCAACTATGCCCAAATTCCCAATTCACAAGATATGCCCAATTTCAATATTTTTCCCATCGTTCCCAAACTAACGTAATCGCATAATTTAGCGGCATGCCTAGGCTCGAAAATAGCCTGGCTATATAAAATAAAAAGGGAAAGGGTAAAGGGAAGATGACAAAGATGTTTATTTTAACAAACTGCCATAAGCATATGATGGCATAATGATAGGATGGACATATAAGAATAGATCGTTAAACGTGTGATAGTAAAATAGGCTCTAACATAGTAGGGATGTCATAATAGGCATGATTAGATCTAAATAAGAATTTAGATGTCCAACTAATGTCAAATCTAAATTGACCACAACATGATAATCATAAGATGATCCAAATAACAAATTAGATCCATAATTAAAAGTAGATATGACATTATAAGGGTTGAGATCCAGGTCATAGTCAATTCAAAAATGTCATAGATTCGCAAATTACAATAGATATGATATGATCCAGTCACAGGAATAAATCCAAATTACAATATCATGGATTCACAAATTACTATAGATTTGATATGATTCAGTCATAGGCATAGATCCAAATATACAGTCATATCATGTTTACTTTTAATTATTTAACCTAAAGGCAACTGAAACTCACAGTGTTCTTATCCAAAGAAATAGAAGGAGAAAAGCAGTTGATGAATCTTAGATCTACACTTGAATCTCTAAATTTGATTGCAGAAGAAGAAAGAGTTTGGTTCAGTCCAGGCACCAGCAGCACTAAGGCCTCCATTGATTTTCAGTGAAGAAAACAAGAGAAATGAGCCTGTATTTATAGTTGTCGGCCTCTAGACCGACCTAGTCACGTCAGCCCTTGGGGGTT
The DNA here is from genome assembly GCA_030737875.1 of Allium sativum. Taxonomy (NCBI): domain Eukaryota; kingdom Viridiplantae; phylum Streptophyta; class Magnoliopsida; order Asparagales; family Amaryllidaceae; genus Allium; species Allium sativum. The sequence continues at coordinate 889,065,464 of CM060922.1, forward strand.
GACCTATCCCTTAGGGGGTCGACCCACCCCTTAAGGGGTCGACCCTGGTGTCGACACCCCCCTTGGGGGGTCGACCTAAGGGTCGACACCCCCTTAAGGGGTTGATTCCCCCAGGAGGGAATTTTTCCGCTCACCCCGAATTCTGAAATTTGAACCTTTTAGAACTTTCTGGACCTGATTTTGAATTTTTGGACCCTATATATATATATAATTATCTTGCACGTATACAAACTTCAAACCCTTAACTTCTTCATACGGTGTCCGTTTTACGCATACCAAATTTCTATCTTGACCAGAATTTCGAGACAAACGCAGTGGCGCAGTCTGTTTCCCTTAACTCCGAATATTAAATTAATTATTATTTAATTTATCCTCTTTTGTTGTCAAAATACGGGGTGTTGCATTTTTAAATGTTATTTTGGATTTTGAATAGCTTGAATTCGAAAAATTAAAATATTTTATTAATACAAGTAATATAATAACAATTTGATTTCGAAATATTCGGAATTAGCTGGATTTGAAAAATAATGTGAACTGGCAATATAAAAGGGTTTATTCAAGTTTATAGTTTAATTATATTAACATATTCATTTATTAAATGGCGTTTGAATGTATAGTTAATAATTTAATTATAAAACGAGCTACAGTGACACAGTAAATCATAATATTACACTTTGAATTTCATTTGAATATACAAGATCCAAAATAAGTCAAATTTATTTGAAACAAGAAACATTCGAATCTATCGGATTATAAATTGGCTCCGTTTGGTACACATCCTTGGAAAGTTTCAAAATTAGGCTCACATCCAGTCCAAAACTTATTATAAATTAGGTCTGTATTTATTAAAAATTCGTAAAAGAAAATTTACATAAATTTGTATTTAATTAAAACACATAAACATAAAAAAATTCAGCCCAAAAAAAACCCCGAAAAAAGCATCAAAAACAAAAAAGAAAAAAAACAACGAACTGCAGTTAGCTGCATCAAAAGATGCATATATTTGAAATTCTTGCATTCATCTGTGCAACTATTTCAATGTTGCATCTTCGTTGGCTTTTTTGCATAATGCATGCAAGTAATACAGAATTCTTGCATACAAGTATGCTACAATTCATAAGCATGAAAATCAGTTCATATTTATTTGCATACACGTATGCAAGTATTCAGAATACTTGCACACATGCAAGCAACAATCTGTAGGCATGAATATCTGTAACACCCCACGTCCATTAATGTCACTCACAAAGGGAATGCATTAACTTCCATGGAGGTTTTAAGTGAATATAGAACAGTAAAATTACAACAAGACAGATATAAAATAGTACCTGGAAATTCAAAAACTTTATTTCATTGTAGCAGAAGTCAAAACATGTTTGATTACATCATAACACCATATTCAATGT